>OZ023185.1:10441975-11759537 GCA_963995505.1 Hypericum androsaemum | reverse complement strand
GCAAATAATATCTAATAGAATAACTACTAGCTGCACGTCCAAAACAAGTAGATGCACAGACTAAATAGGCTGATTCTTCTTGATTCTCCATGTGCGCATGCATCTAGAAGCTTACGTGCATGTCAAGCTTCCCATTTAGCTTCCAAAACGTGCATGGGCCTCCCTTGGGTTTCTTGGATGTCCTTGGTCCTCCACGCACTTGCTTGAGCCCAAACTTCTTGCATTAATCCATTGAAGTCAGATTGCAACTTCCTAGCTCGTGCTCTTGTCATTGTCCTTAGGCTTGCTCACATCAGTCCCCTCCTCTTGAAAAGGATTTGTCCTCAAATCATCACCTACATCAAACGAACTCAAGTCAGCCACGTTAAACGAAGCACTTACACTATACTCACCCGGAAGGTCTAGCTTGTAGGCATTATCATTAATGCGTTCTAGCACTTGGAATGGACCATCTCTGATGTAGGAACATCCACGGCATCCATTAATTCTGCATGAAGGCGTGCAAGGACCAGCTCGTTATTTGCATTTACTCTCGTTATTTGCGTTTGAACCTGTCCGAGTGCTTATTTATTTCTGCCTTCATTTCCGGGATTGTAATAAGGCTCGTTAATGCCACTTATTAGGAGGTTAAAGTGGACGTTGGTTAGCTGAGGAGGCTCGTCTTAACTCCTCCCTAAAGCTCGCCGGATTTCCGCCTCCTATATGTAAATCTCGTGGACGAATAATGGATTCAGGCAGAGACCATTCCCTGAATTACCGTGAGCGTAATTGGAATTACATTGATCGTGCATGGATTTGCATGGTTCCTTCGTTTTGCCCTAGCTGGCCGTTTGCTCATCAAACCCGCTTTGATCTTCAACGAGAGTTGCTTGATTGAAGTTTCCATCCGTGTTTCGTACCATCTTCGCCCTCAGTTAGTTAATTTCCATTCCAAAGCCTAAGGAATAACCTTATTTCCGCTACGCTACATCACGTGGTATCTTGATTGAAGTTTCCATCCGTGTTTCGTACCATCTTCGCCCTCAGTTAGTTAATTTCCATTCCAAAGCCTAAGGAATAACCTTATTTCCGCTACGCTACATCACGTGGTATCAGAGCTTTTGGTTTAGATCATCTCAATTCCTAGATTGAGAGTGAGAGGAGAGGACATTACCAGTGCAGTAAGTTGTGAGAGACCCCATCTACGAGCCGATCCACAGGATTACGTGATCCCCTGATCCGTGTCCCTTTTATCAAACCTAACACCACTAAAATCCGAGCAGAGGCATGGCGGATCCAGATCATAACCAACGTCCAGATATGAATCAGAGGTTTACAAACATTGAGAACGCCATTCAGGCCATTCTCACTCGTTTGGATAACCTAGCAATTCAACATCCACCCGTTGCACCACAACCTGAAGTCCGAGCGAATCTTGAAGAAGAGGAAGGTGCGGATTCGGATGCTACGCTCCTTGCAAAATGGGGAGGACGTGGTGTACGAGGTCCAAGAGGCCGAGGACGTGGAGGACGTGGAGAGGAAGTTGAACAATTCAGGCGTGTAGATCGACCCTTCAAGATGAATATTGAGAAATTTTATGGAGAATTGGACGTCGAGGGATTCCTAAATTGGATTGATTCGGTTGAAAAATATTTCGACTGCATGGATCTATCCGAAGAGCAAAAGGTGAACTACGTCGCCTTCAAACTCGAATCAGGGGCAGCCGTTTGGTGGCGTAAGGAGCAAGAAACAAGAAGAAGGCGTGGCGATTTACCTATTCGTGATTGGCCTTCGATGGAGCAGGCGTTACGCGAAAGGTTTCTGCCCGCGGATTACAACCAAACCCTATATACGCAATTTCTGACGTGCGTGCACGGGAGCAGATCCGTGGAAGAGTACGTGACTGAATTCATTCGTTTGGCAACAAGAAACAACATGGAAGACAACGAAGATCAAATGATCGCACGGTTCATTGATGGCTTGCACTATGAAGTCAAGCAACGCATGGAATTTGATACGTTTCTCTATTTTCAGGATGCTTGTGCAAAAGCACGAAAAATTGGTGCGGCTTTGAAGAAGAAACGTGTTGTGTCTACGCATTATTCAGGTTCAGGAGGAAGTTCTAATTTTGGCAAGAATTCGGATAAGACTACAATTCAAAAGAGTGACCCAAAGGCATCAACCAATCCGAAAGTTGCTTCTGAAACTTCGCAAAGAAAGGGGAAAGAGGTTGAGACCAAATCTACTTCTAAATTGCGATGTTATAAGTGCAACGAACTGGGACATATTTCAAGTGATTGTCCAAAAAGAAAATTCAACCAATTGGTTGAACGAGAAGATTCGGAAGAAGAGAGTCTTGGAGCATACGTTTGTGCGCCTGTTGATGCAAGTAGCGAAGAAGATCGCAATGACTCTGAGGATAGCGGGGAGTATTGTGGCGTTTTAAGGAAGTTGGCTCTTGCTACGGCCAAGAAAGACGATTCACAACGTCATAACCTATTCCGCACTCGTTGTCACGTTGGAGAAAATGTGTGTGATGTAATCATAGACGGAGGGAGTCAAGAGAACTTCGTGAGCAAACAAGTTGTTGACAAACTTGGTCTGAAACCCTTGCCACACCCCGAGCCTTACTCTATTGGCTGGGTTAAATCAGGAGGAGGAATTAAGGTGACCTCGAAGTGCGAAGTTCCTATCTCCATTGGGAAGTACAAGGACATGGTTGTATGTGACGTGCTTGATATGGATGCGTGCCATATCCTGTTGGGACGCCCCTGGGAATACGATAACAAGGCACTGCATAAGGGCAAAGAGAACACCTATGAAGTGAAGAAAGGTGGCCAACAATTCACGTTATTGCCTGCCAAGCCGAAGCAAGAAAAGATCAAGTCAAATCGTGCCGTGCGTTCCACAAATTTGGTAACTTCTCATAAACTGATGCTCGCATCTATTCGGGAATTCGGAGGTTGTCATGTTTTGGTTGCTCGTGACGTCCATGATCATGAAGAAGGTTGGGACAGTTTGCACGCACACGTAAAGAAGTTGTTGTAAGAATATCCTGAGATTGCTAAGGGTGATTTTCCGAACGGTTTACCACCATTGCGTGATATTCAACACGCTATTGATTTGATTCCTGGCGCGTCGTTACCAAACCTTCCACACTACCGCATGAGTCCACAAGGGAATCAGATATTGCGCGAGCAAGTGGAAGAGCTTCTTGAGAAGGGTTTTATTCAAGAAAGTGTAAGTCCGTGTGGAGTAGTACCAGCACTTCTTGTGCCTAAGAAGGACGGCTCGTGGCGTTTGTGTGTGGACTCCCGAGCAATCAACAAGATCACGATGGGATATAGGTTTCCTATTCCTCGGTTGAACGACATGCTTGACAATCTGAGTGGTGTAGCGATCTTTTCAAAGATTGACCTCAAAAGTGGTTACCATCAGATTCGTATTCGACCTGGTGATGAATGGAAGAGTGCGTTCAAGACGCGTGATGGCTTGTACGAATGGCTCGTCATGCCATTTGGATTGACCAACGCTCCAAGTACGTTTATGAGACTTATGCACCAAGTCTTGAAACCATTCCTGGACCAGTGCGTGGTCGTGTATTTCGACGACATATTGGTGTATAGTCAGTCAGAGAAGGAGCATTTGGAGCACTTGAAGCAAGTTTTTGAAGCTTTACGTAGTCACAGCCTCGTGATCAATCTGAAGAAGTGCTTGTTTTGGAAAGAAAGTGTGCTGTTTTTAGGGTTTGTTGTGGGAAGCGAGGGAGTGCACGTCGATGAAGCAAAAATTGAAGCAATCATGACATGGCCAACCCCTACAAATGTTAAACAAGTAAGGAGTTTCCTTGGTTTGGCGAGCTTCTACCGAAGGTTCATTCGCAATTTTAGTGTGGTTGCGGCTCCACTTACTGCCTTGCTCAAGAAGGAAGTTTCGTTTGCATGGGATGAAGAGGTTGATCGAGCTTTCACGAAGTTAAAGGAGAAGCTAAGCACAGCTCCGGTACTTGCCTTACCTGATTTTTCTAAGTTGTTTCAGGTTGAAGTTGATGCGTGTGGAGTTGGCATTGGTGCGGTGTTAACTCAAGAGAAACGCCCCGTGGCTTTCTTTAGTGAGAAGTTGAGCACGCATAGGCAGACTTGGACGACCTACGAGCAAGAGTTTTATGCCGTGTTTAGGGCATTAAAAACTTGGGAGCATTACTTGATCGGGAAGGAGTTCGTTTTGTATACGGATCACAAGGCTCTCAAATTTTTAAAGGATCAACAGAAGCTGAGCAATCATATGCATGCGCGCTGGATCACTTACCTTCAGAAGTTTCCCTTCAAAATAATGCATAAGAGTGGGACCTCGAACGTGGTTGCCGACGCATTGAGCAGAAGAGAAAGCCTGCTTGTTGAGTTGCGTGGCTATATCACCGCGTTTGAGTGTTTGGACGAGCAATACGAAGGTGATGAGGACTTCGGTGATTTGTGGGAGAAGTGCAAGAATGGAAAAGGCGTAGATGACTACTTCTTGCACGAAGGTTTGTTGATGAAGGGGGCGCAGCTTTGCATTCCAAGGACTTCACTACGTGAGCAACTCATGTGGGAGATGCACGGTGGAGGACTTTCCGCGCACCTTGGGCGTGATAAGACATTGAGCTCATTGTCTTCTCGTTTTTATTGGCCTAAAATGAGCAAGAACGTGGCAAATATGGTGAAACATTGCGTTGTCTGCCAAGAAACCAAAGGCACCGTGCACAACACAGGACTCTACATGCCTTTACCTGTTCCAAAAGCTATTTGGGAGGACATTAGCATGGACTTCGTGTTAGGTCTGCCCCGCACACCGCGTGGAGTTGATTCCATCTTTGTCATTGTTGATAGACTCTCTAAAATGGCTCACTTCGTGCCATGTAGAAAGACGAATGATGCACATGGTGTGGCCAAGTTGTTTTTCAAAGAAGTTGTGCGCTTGCATGGAGTTCCGAGGACCATCGTCTCAGATCGTGATGTTAAATTCTTGGCAAGTTTTTGGAAAACATTGTGGAAAATGTTTGATGCTACCTTGCAGTTTAGCTCTACGGCTCATCCCCAAACCGATGGCCAAACGGAGGTGACCAACCGAACCCTCGGCAGCATGCTTCGTAGTCTTTGTCATGAGAAGAAAAGACAATGGGACTTGGCCTTGCCGATTGCTGAGTTCGCATATAATGGTGCTACGCATCGTGTAACTGGCAAGACACCATTCTCTTTGGTGTATACAAAAGAGCCGAATCACATTGTGGATGTTGCTACGGTGACAAGGCCTTCAACGGGCAATCAAAGTGCTATAACCTTTGCGGAACAAGCTCAACAAGTCATTGACCAGGTGCGCCAGAAGTTGGAGGATGCTTACCAAAAGGAGAAGGCACGAGTTGATGCACACCGCAAAGAACTAATTTTCCAGCCGGGTGAGCAAGTTATGGTTCATTTTCGCAAGGAGCGAATGCCAAGTAACTTGGGAGGCAAGTTGCAAGCCCGTAAGTTCGGGCCTTATCAAATTCTGAGGCGTGTGAATAATAATGCCTATGTCGTTGATTTGCCATTCGAGTTTGGCGTCTCTCGTACGTTCAATGTCAAGGACTTGTCACCATACTTCGACGCTTTCCCTCTACCATCCAAGTTGGCCACTCGTGGACAAGCTCGTTTTCAAGAAGAGGAGGATGATGTAGGAACATCCACGGCATCCATTAATTCTGCATGAAGGCGTGCAAGGACCAGCTCGTTATTTGCATTTACTCTCGTTATTTGCGTTTGAAACTGTCCGAGTGCTTATTTATTTCTGCCTTCATTTCCGGGATTGTAATAAGGCTCGTTAATGCCACTTATTAGGAGGTTAAAGTGGACGTTGGTTAGCTGAGGAGGCTCGTCTTAACTCCTCCCTAAAGCTCGCCGGATTTCCGCCTCCTATATGTAAATCTCGTGGACGAATAATGGATTCAGGCAGAGACCATTCCCTGAATTACCGTGAGCGTAATTGGAATTACATTGATCGTGCATGGATTTGCATGGTTCCTTCGTTTTGCCCTAGCTGGCCGTTTGCTCGTCAAACCCGCTTTGATCTTCAACGAGAGTTGCTTGATTGAAGTTTCCATCCGTGTTTCGTACCATCTTCGCCCTCAGTTAGTTAATTTCCATTCCAAAGCCTAAGGAATAACCTTATTTCCGCTACGCTACATCAATCTCCCTGTGGTAGCAACTTTGAACGTCTTTGAACAGGAAAACGCTCCTTCCTCATATGTAGCCAAACCCAATCTCCCGGCTCAAAGACAACCTTGTGCCTTCCTTTGTTTGCTTGCCTCGCATAGTGCTCCGTGCGCTTCTCGATGTTCATTCTAGCTTTCTCATGTAACTGCTTGACAAATTCAGCTTTCTTCTTGCCATCTAAGTTAACATGCTCACTCGAAGGTAGAGGTGATAAATCCAATGGAGTCAAAGGATTAAATCCATAAACAAGCTCAAATGGTGAGAATTGAGTAGCTGAATGGACAGAACGATTATAAGCAAACTCAACATGAGGCAAACAGTGTTCCCAAGTCTTAATGTTATGATTAATGAGTGCTCTCAAAAGTGTAGACAAAGTCCTATTTACTACTTCAGTTTGACCATCAGTTTGAGGATGACAAGTAGTAGAAAACAACAACTTAGTACCTAACTTGCACCACAAGGTCTTCCAAAAGTAACTTAGGAACTTAGCATCTCTATCAGAGATAATTGTCCTAGGCATGCCATACAACCTAACAACCTCTCTAAAGAACAAATCAGCAATGTTTGAAGCATCATCAGTTTTATGACATGGAATGAAATGTGCCATCTTAGAAAACCTATCCACTACTACAAAAATTGAATCTCTTCCACGCTTAGTCCTAGGTAGGCCTAACACAAAATCCATAGAGATATCAATCCAGGGCTCACTAGGTATAGGTAGTGGGGTGTACAAACCATGGGGTTTTACCATTGACTTGGCTTGCTTGCAAGTGATGCAACGACCACAAATTCTCTCAACGTCTCTCTTCATGTGTGGCCAAAAGAAATGATCTTGTAGCATTGCCAAGGTCTTTGCAATTCCAAAATGCCCCATTAAGCCACCTCCATGTGCCTCCTGAATTAGTAATTCTCGCATCGAACAATTAGGCACACAAAGCTTGTTTTCACGAAATAGGTAACCTTCATTACGAAAGAACTTGCCAAATGCACTTCTTTCAGTTGATCTAAACAACTCGCCAAAATCAACATCATCAACATACATCTCCTTAATGTGTTCAAAGCCAAGTAGTTTAGCATCAAGAGTTGAGATCAAGGCGTACCTTCGTGATAGTGCATCAGCCACTACATTTTCCTTACCTTGCTTGTAGCGAATGACATAAGGAAATGTCTCAATGAATTCCACCCATCGTGCATGCCTCTTGTTCAGCTTGTGTTGCCCCTTTAAATGCTTGAGTGACTCATGATCAGTGTGAATCACAAACTCCTTTGGCCACAAGTAATGCTGCCATGTCTCCAATGCTCGAACTAGTGCGTACAACTCCTTGTCATAGGTCGGGTAATTCAAGGTTGCACCACTTAGTTTCTCACTAAAGTATGCAATGGGTCTTCCTTCTTGCATAAGGACAGCTCCAATTCCTACACCAGAAGCATCACACTCTATTTCAAAATTCTTAGAGAAATTAGGTAAAGCTAATAAGGGTGCATTAGTCAACTTCTCTTTCAGTAGTTGGAAAGCCTTCTCTTGAGCTTCTCCCCAAGTAAAGCCCACGTTCTTCTTGATGACTTCAGTTATGGGTGCGGCTATGCTACTAAAGTTCTTCACAAATCTCCTATAAAAACTAGCCAGTCCATGAAAGCTCCTAACATTAGCAACACTTGTAGGGCTTGGCCATTCACGGATAGCTTGGATCTTTTCTTCATCAACCTGTATTCCGTTAGCTCCAACAACAAAACCCAAGAATACAAGCTTATCCGAACAAAAGGTGCACTTCTTCAAGTTAGCAAACAATTGTTCTTCTCTAAGTGCATCTAAGACAGATTTCAAATGTTCTAGATGATCCCCCATGCTCTTGCTATAGATGAGTATATCATCAAAGTAAACAACTACAAATTTACCAATGAATGGACGTAGATCATGATTCATGAGTCGCATAAACGTGCTAGGTGCGTTGGACAAACCAAATGGCATGACCATCCACTCATACAACCCATACTTAGTTTTAAAAGCAGTCTTCCACTCATCTCCTTCTTTCATCCTAATTTGATGATAACCACTCTTCAAATCAATCTTAGAAAACATGCAACAACCATGCAACTCATCTAACATGTCATCTAAACGAGGGATAGGGTGACGATATTTTACCGTTATGTTGTTGACTGCTCGGCAATCAACACACATTCTCCATGTTTTATCCTTCTTGGGCACAAGTAGGACTGGAACAGCACATGGACTCATGCTCTCTCTTACGTATCCTTTCTCCAACAGCTCGTTGACTTGCTTCTCAAGCTCCTTTGTCTCTTCAGGATTGCTTCTATATGCGGGACGGTTAGGTATGGCAGCTCCCGGGACAAAGTCTATTTGATGTTCAATCCCACGAATAGGTGGCAAACCAGGTGGTAGCTCGTCGGGAAAGACATCCTTGTAATCCTGCAAAAGAGACACAACCGTACTAGGTACATGTGGTTCAAGCTCGTTAGTGTTTAAAAGTGCCTCCCTATACCGAAGTAAGATCATAGGCTTCTTTTCAAAGCATGCTTGCTTAATATCACTTGTTCCCACATAGTAACTCTTTTTCCAACTCTCGGTTTTTCTCTCTTTGGCCGTTTTAATTTCTGTTTTTCCGGCTTCTTTTGTTTTCTCAATCTTTTCCTCTCCATTGGCCTTTTTCTTATCTTTTTTTCGGCTTCTTCTCTCCTCTCATTCTTTTTCTTTTTGTCACGCTCTCTTTGCTCATCACTTTCTTGTTGCAACAGTCGTTGATCTTCACAAACTTGTGATGGTGACAAGGGTGCCAAGGTGATTACTCTCTTCTTGAGTATAAATGAGTATTTGTTGGTGTAGCCATCATGATGCACTTTCCTATCAAACTGCCATGGCCTTCCTAACAATAGGTGACCAGCTTGCATTGGTACGACATCACACAACACTTCATCCTCATAGTTGCCAATGCGGAATGCTACCAATATTTGCTTCATCACTCGTACTTCGCCACTATCATTCAGCCATTGTAGTCTGTAAGGCTTAGGGTGTTTTCCAGTGAGCAACCCCAACTTCTCCACCATAGTAGTGCTTGCGACATTAGCACAACTTCCTCCATCTATGATGACACTACACACCTTGTCTTTGAAATAGCACCTTGTGTGAAAAATATTTTCTCTTTGAGCCACATCATTTTCCTCTTTTACTTGCACATTCAATGCTCTTCTAGACACAAGAGTAAGCCTCTCAGCAGCTTGGTACTCTTCCTTGGATACTTCCTCCAAAGAAGGCATGCTTTCATGCTCCGAATCCTCTTCTTCAGTTTCAATCTCTCCACTTTCCTTGATCACCATTGCTTGCTTGTTAGGGCATTGACTTGAGATGTGCCCTCTTCCTTGACACTTAAAGCACTTGATGTCACGGTTCCTAACTGGAGTGACTTCCACTTTCCTTTGAGAATTAGCTTGAGAACTCTCGGATTTATGCTCTACTTTGGCTGCTTGTGGCTTGTCAAACTTCTTTTGGTAGTTTGGCTTCCAAGTAGAATTCGATGTAGCTTTTGTTCTCCCCTCTCCTCTCTTGAGTTGCTTCTCAATTTTCGTTGCCATATGCACCATGTCCTCCAACTCCACATAGTGTTGCAACTCAACTTTGTCTTGAATTTCAGGATTGAGTCCATTCAAGAACCTTGCCATTGTAACTTCTCTATCTTCATCTATATCAGCTCTTATCATGGCCATCTCCATCTATTTGAAATACTCCTCCACACTCAAACTTCCTTGTCTCATCCCTTGTAACTTCTTATACAGCCCTCTATAGTAATGACTTGGAACAAATCTCTTCCTCATCACCACTTTCATGTCTTCCCAAGTAGCTATAGGGCGTTCTCTATTTCTCCTCCTGCTTTTCACAAGTTGATCCCACCAAGTTATAGCATAATCAGTGAATTCGGTGATGGCAAGTTTTACCTTCTTTTCTTCGGAGCTATTGTGGCAATCAAACACGAACTCAATCTTCTTCTCCCACTCTAAGTACGCCTCCGGTTCAGAACGACCAGCAAAGGAAGGTATCTTCAGTTTGATACTCCCTATGTTGTCGTCTCTCTTTGGCCTCGCCTCCCTAGGTGGACGGTTTGTTCTTGCTCTCCTAAGACTCCTTGTAGAGCCTACGCCTTCTTCCGATTCAGAATCAGCTCCGCTCGACTCTCCAATAGGTACTCCTCTCCTACGCCTTTGGAGTTCGCCTCGCGTTTGGGGGTTGTCACGAGAATTCTCCACGGTATCTACGCGTAGTTGCAAAGGCTCCATCTGAGCTTGCACCATCTGCTCGAGCTTCCCGGCCAAGGCATCCACTAGTAACTTAAGGTCTATGTTTCCCATAGTTTGACCTTCATGCGACATGTTTGCTGCAAGAAAAATTGGTTAGTAATAAAAAATATGGCCTCACAAGCTCACTCCCTTACGTGTATACTCTCAATGTATGGTGCACTCAAGTTCTCTCGTGTTTGTACTCAAATATTTGGCTTTTCTCTCTAAGGTACTCGCACACTCTTGCCTTTTTCCTCTCGTGATACTTGTATGTTCTTACTAAGGCTAGAACGGCCTTGCTTGAGCTTCACGCTTTAACAAACAGAATGTTAAAGTTCCTCTTTGGTCTTTCTTTTAGTCTTGCTCGTCCCTTTTCTTGATCAGCTGCTGCGCCTTCTTAGTTCGGTAGCTTCCCTCGGATTTGCTTCCTCTTTAGCTTGAGACTTCCAATTTAGCTTGCTTCCTCTTTAGCTTGCGGCTTCCTTTTCTTTCCTTTTTTTTTCTTTTCTTTTCTTTTGTTGCTTTACTCGTTTGTTTTCCTCTCTTTTCTCTCAAACAGCGAAGAGAAAAAAAAAACGAACCAACAAGAACAAAAATAACAAGCAACAAAACGAACCAACAAGAACCAAAATAACAAGGATAATGAACTAAAATAACAAGCTAAGCTCTGATACCAACTGATATGAATCTCCGCGGAAAAGATTCACAACTCGGAACGTTTGTTACTTTAGAATGGAACAGATCACAACTCACAAGAACTCACACGAACTAAGGCACGAAATTGAACCTTAACCCGCTGCAAGAGCTTCTGAACCTTGACCTAAGGTTGTATCACGCCACGAGCGGGGATGGATGATCCGCTTGATAAGTGAAAGATAAATTCTAGCCAAGACGACTCACCAGCCTAAGCAAGAACAAACGAGTATCAAAACTCTCAATTAGCCAATGCTAAGTAATTCTCTGAATTGTTGTCTGTTTATTGTATGAGGATGCCTCTTTATATAGGCTCCATAAGTCTTACAACTTTCCTAAACAAAACTAACTCCAAATAAGGAGTTCAAGGCTGGCCAAAATTCTTTCCTATTCTAAGGAGGTCTGGCCGAACTTATTCAACTAAATAAGGAATAATATAAGCAAATAATATCTAATAGAATAACTACTAGCTGCACGTCCAAAACAAGTAGATGCACGGACTAAATAGGCTGATTCTTCTTGATTCTCCATGTGCGCATGCATCTAGAAGCTTACGTGCATGTCAAGCTTCCCATTTAGCTTCCAAAACGTGCATGGGCCTCCCTTGGGTTTCTTGGACGTCGTTGGTCCTCCACGCACTTGCTTGAGCCCAAACTTCTTGCATTAATCCATTGAAGTCAGATTGCAACTTCCTAGCTCGTGCTCTTGTCATTGGCCCAATTGGAACTTGAACTTGCTTCGAGTCTACAAACTTGATAGTAGGTGCGTCCTTAGGCTTGCTCACATCAGTTTATGACCTTAATACAAGTTCTAGAAGGTCCTTTCAGCAGCAAAGATCTTGAAGATTTATTCTCTCTGATTCGGGCATTCTATTTAGGAAGTTTATTTCAGCCATTAGTTTTGATTAGGAAGTTATATTCCAACAACTCTTGGCTTATTTAGCTTGTTTGTCACGTTTGTAGCCTTCCTAAAAGGCAGAGATTTGTTTCCTTTTTAATTTCCCTTTCTAGCCAGATTTTTAGGAGTTGTTTGATTTGGAATCTCTTTGTAATATTGAGCTTGATCTGAACCTCGGCAGGAGGCTCACAACGGACCGTGCTACTTTGGATGGAACAGACCGCAACCCACGAACTCGAGCCTTGCCAGAACCTTGGTTTGGAAGAACCGCAACCAAAGCAATGGAATTTCGTGAACCTTTGGTCCAAGTCGAATCACGCCACAAACGATGATGGAAGAATCGTTTGATAAGTGAAAGTTGCGCTCAAGCTAAGCAAGCCAGCAATTAGCAAGAACACACAAGGAGTATCTTAACTCACAAGAAAGAATTCAATCTCAAAAGATTCGTCCCTTTTTATTGTTAGGAGACCTCTTTATATAGGCTCCAAAAATACCCAAATATTCCTAAAACAAGCTAACTCCTAAAAAGGAGTTCAAAGGCTGGCCAAAACTCTCTTTCCTAATCTAAGGAGATTCTGGCCAAATTATTTCAACTAAACAAGAAATAATCTAAGCAAATGATGTGAGACCATCCAACAACGAGCATGGAGCATTGCGTATTCCAATTGGGCCGATTACAAGAGCACGGGCCAAGAAGCTTCAAGCTGAACTGAATGGATTTATTGAAGGCATTAGGACTCAAGTTGAATCAAGCAAGCCCAAGGACGACCTAGAAGGCCATGTTAAGCCCATACACGTTATTGGTGCTATTTTAGAAGCCTAGCATGCGCAAGATTCTTTTGGATGCATGCAAACAGAATTTCAGCTTATCTTGGTCATGCATCCCTAAATTTTAGGAACTTCTTTTCCTATGTTTTAGGACGTGATATTTACTAGATATTCTAGTATCTATCTTAGTTTAGTTTGTTTTTCCTACTTAGTGAATAATTAGGCCAGAATCCCTTTTATTTAGGAAGGTGAGTTTTGGCCAGCTTTGAACTCCTTATTTGGAGTTAGTTTTTGTTTAGGAATGTTTGAGACTTTTGGGGCCTATATAAAGGGACTCCTAGCAATAAAAACGGGGACAACCTTTTATTCATTCAGAATATACTTAGCTATTGCTAGTTTATGAGTTTTGATACTCATTGTGTGTTCTTGGTTAGGCTAGTGCGTCGCTTAGCTAGGGCAACGTATTTCACTTATCAAACAGATTATCCACCTCTGTTTGTGGCGTGATTCGACTTAAGGACTTGGGTTCTTGACTTCCATTGTTCGGGTTGCAGTGAGACATCACCAAGGTTCGTGCATTGCGTAGTTGGAGTTGGAGTCTTTCTCATCCATCAAGTAGCAGCGGTCCGTTCGTGTGGAATTCCCAGCGAGTTTTACATCATTTGGTATCAGAGCTACAGCTTGCTACTACCTTTAATTTCGTTTTACTAAGTTCAGCTTACAATTCGTCTTTGTTTTGTTGCCGAACTTGAGTAGAGTTTGTTTGGTTGCATTCGGTTGAGACAAGAGAGAAAAGAAAGAGAGCGAATACAATCAGAAAAGAAAAGAAAAAAAAAAGAAAAGAAAAGAAAGAAAAGGGAAAAGAAAAGAAAGGAAAGAAAGAAAAGAGAGAGTACGCACCAAACAGGAATTGCAAGACTAAATAGGCATTCGCAAGAAAGAGGAAGCGCCTAGGGCAAGGAGAAACGTGCAAGACCAAAGAGGGAGACCAAGTAGAGCCTTCTAAACGCAAGAAAACAAGCGGATAACATTCTGTTTGTTTGGTGAAATTTGTAGTTCAAGCAAAGGCGGTGCTAGCTTTAGTAAGAACATACAAGTATCACGAGTGGAAAAAGGCAAGAGTGTGTGAGCTCATTAGAGAGAAAAGCCAAATATTTGAGCGCAAACACGAGGGAACTTGAGTGCACCTTACATTGAGAGAAACACGTAAGGGAGTGAACTTGTGAGGCCATATTTTTTTTTACTAACCAAGTTTTCTTGCAGCATGTCTCACGAAGGCGAGGGAGAAAAGGAGGGAACCTTGGCCCAAGTTGACATTAAGTTGCTCACGGAGGCTCTAACAAGGAATTTCCAACGCATGATGCAAGCTGAAATTGAGCCTATACGCGAACAAATGAGTGCAATGGAGCGAGCTAGCACAAGTCATGCACCAAGAAGGAGAGCACCAAAAGAGTCAAGTGGAGAAGATTCTGACCATGAAGAAGATGCAAGATCCACAAGGAACTATAGGAGGCCGAGAGTTGAACAACCCATACGAGGCGAAATTCATGCACGTAGAGGGAGAGCGCCTATAGAAGCATGTGGAGAAGAATCTGACCATGACGAAGATGCAAGATCCACAAGGAACTATAGGAGGCCGAGAGTTGAACGCCATCCTAGGGAGGCAAGGCGAAGAGAGGATGACAACATAGGAAGCATTAAACTAAAAATACCTACCTTTGCTGGTCGTTCTGATCCGGAAGCTTACTTGGAGTGGGAGAAGAAAATTGAATTTGTGTTTGATTGCCACAATCATTCCCAAGCAAAGAAGGTAAAACTTGCCATCACTGAGTTTACTGATTATGCTATAACTTGGTGGGATCAACTTGTGACAAGCAGGAGGCGTAATGGAGAGCGCCCTATAGCTACTTGGGAGGGAATGAAAGTGGTGATGCGGAAGAGGTTTGTTCCAAGTCATTACTATAGGGAGCTATACAAGAAGTTACAAGGCATGAGGCAAGGGAGCTTGAGTGCGGAGGAATTTTACAAGCAAATGGAGCTAGCCATGATAAGAGCTGATGTTGAGGAAGATAGAGAAGCTACCATGGCAAGATTTCTGAATGGACTCAATTCTGAGATCCAAGACAAAGTAGAGTTGCAACACTATGTGGAGTTGGAGGACATGGTGCACATGGCCACCAAGATTGAGAAGCAACTAAAGAGAGGAGGAGGAACAAGAGCTACATCAGGTTCTAATTGGAAGCCGAGTTATCCAAGGAAGTTTGACAAACCACAGGCTACCAAAGATTGGCAAAAATCCGAGAGTTCCAACACCAACTCTCAGAAGAAGGTGGAGGCCCCTCCCGCAAGAAACCGTGACATTAAGTGCTTTAAGTGTCAAGGAAGGGGTCATATATCTAGTCAATGCCCCAACAAGCAGATCATGGTGATTAGAGAAAATGGGGAGATTGAAACTGAAGGAGAGGAGTCGGAGCATGACAGCCTACCCTCATTGGAGGATCTGTCCGAGGAGGAGTATCACGCACCCGGGGGACTTACCTTAGTCAGTAGGCGAGCCTTGAACTCCCAAGCCAAAGAAGAAGATGATGCAGCCCAAAGAGAAAACATCTTTCACACAAGGTGTTATGTTAAAGACAAAGTGTGTAGTGTCATCATTGATGGAGGGAGTTGTGCTAATGTAGCAAGTACCACTATGGTTGAGAAGCTAGGGTTGCGCACTGAAAAACACCCTAAACCATACAAGCTACAATGGCTGAATGATAGTGGAGAAGTGAGAGTGATGAAGCAAGTGTTAGTGGCCTTTCGCATTGGCAATTATGAAGATGAGGTGTTATGTGACGTGGTACCAATGCAAGCGGGTCACCTACTGTTGGGAAGGCCATGGCAGTTTGATAGAAGAGTAACTCATAATGGCTACACCAACAAGTACTCATTCATACTCAAGAAGCGGTTGATCACCTTAACACCCTTGGCACCATCACAAGTCTGTGACGATCAAAGGAAGTTGCAAATTGAATGTGATGAAAAGAAAAGGAGTGATCAAAAGAAAAAGATTGAGAGGAGAGAAGAAGCCGAAAAACAGAAAGAAAAAATGGCCAAAAGAGAGGAAATACTTGAGAGAACAAAAGAAGCCAGAAAAATAAAAATAAAGTCGGCCATTGAGAGAAAATCCGAGGGATGGAAAAGAAACTACTATGTGAGAGCAAGTGAGATTAATAAAGCTTGTTTTGAAAAACAGTCTATGATCTTACTTCGGTATAGGGAGACACTTTTGGTTGCTAACGAGCTTGAGCCATATTTTCCAAGCATGGTTAAATCTCTTTTACAGGATTTTGAGGATGTATTACCCAATGAGCTACCACCAGGTTTGCCACCAATAAGGGGAATTGAACATCAGATTGACTTAGTTCCGGGAGCATCAATTCCAAACCGACCAGCTTATAGAAGCAATCCGGAGGAGACGAAAGAACTTGAGAAGCAAGTCAATGAACTTTTGGAGAAAGGGTACGTGAGAGAGAGCATGAGTCCATGCGCTGTTTCGGTCTTACTTGTGCCAAAGAAAGATGGATCATGGAGGATGTGTGTTGATTGTCGCACTGTCAACAACATTACGGTAAAATATCGTCACCCTATTCCTCGTTTAGATGACATGTTGGATGAGTTGTATGGTTCTTGCATAATTTCAAAGATTGATTTGAAAAGTGGTTATCATCAGATTCGCACGAAAGAAGGTGATGAATGGAAAACAGCGTTTAAAACGAAGTATGGTTTGTATGAATGGATGGTCATGCCTTTTGGATTATCTAATGCACCTAGTACATTCATGTGCCTTATGTATCATGTTTTACGTCCATTCATTGGCAAATTTGTAGTTGTTTACTTTGATGATATACTCATTTATAGCAAGAGCATTGAGGAGCACGTAGAGCACTTGAAATCTGTTTTGATTGCACTTAGGGAGGATCAATTATTTGCTAACTTGAAGAAGTGCGCCTTTTGCACAGATAAGCTTGTATTCTTGGGTTTTGTTGTTAGTGCTGAAGGAATACAGGTTGATGAAGAAAAGATAAAGGCAATTAGGGATTGGCCGACCCCCACAAACATTGAACATGTTCGAAGCTTCCATGGACTAGCAAGCTTCTACCGAAGATTTGTGAAAGATTTTAGCACCATAGCCGCACCACTCACCGAAGTCATTAAGAAGAGCGTTGGATTCAGCTGGGGAGAAGCGCAAGAGAAAGCATTTCAATTACTCAAAGAGAAGTTGACGAATGCTCCTTTATTAGCTTAACCTAATTTTTCTAAAACGTTTGAAGTTGAGTGTGATGCTTCAGGTGTAGGAATTGGCATTGTACTCATGCAAGATCGACGGCCAATTGCCTATTTCAGCGAGAAATTAAGCGGAGCACCTCTAAACTATCCGACCTATGACAAAGAGTTGTATGCTTTAATTCGGACATTGGAGACATGGCAGCACTACTTGTGGCCCAAGGAATTCGTGATACACACTGATCATGAATCGTTGAAGCACTTGAAAGGGCAACACAAGCTGAATAAGAGGCATGCACGCTGGGTAGAATTCATTGAGACATTTCCTTATGTCATTCGCTACAAGCAAGGTAAGGAAAATGTGGTTGCCGATGCACTATCACGGAGGTATGCCTTGATCTCAACTCTTGATGCTAAGTTACTTGGTTTTGAACACATCAAAGAGTTGTATGCTGAAGATATTGATTTTGGTGATCTATTCCGAGCTACGGAGAAGGGTGCGAGTAATAAATTCTTTCGGAATGAAGGTTACCTATTTCGTGAAAACAAACTTTGTGTGCCTAATTGTTCTATGCGAGAATTGCTTATGCAGGAGGCACATGGAGGAGGATTGATGGGGCACTTTGGAATCGCAAAGACCTTGGCAATGCTACAAGATCATTTCTTTTGGCCACACATGAAGAGGGATGTTGAAAGAGTTTGTGGCCGTTGCATCACTTGCAAGCACGCCAAGTCAAAGGTAAAACCCCATGGTTTGTATACTCCACTACCTATACCTAGTGAGCCTTGGATTGATATTTCTATGGACTTTGTGTTAGGACTTCCTAGGACTAAGCGTGGACGAGATTCTATCTTTGTGGTAGTGGATAGATTTTCTAAGATGGCACATTTTATTCCATGTCATAAAACTGATGATGCTTCTAATGTTGCTGATTTGTTCTTTAGAGAAATTGTTAGATTGCATGGCATGCCTAGGACAATTATTTCTGATAGAGATGCTAAATTCTTGAGCTATTTTTGGAAGACCTTGTGGTGCAAGTTAGGTACTAAGTTGTTATTCTCTACTACTTGTCATCCACAAACTGATGGTCAAACTCAAGTTGTGAATAGAACTCTATCTACACTCTTAAGAGCACTTATTAAGCATAACATTAAGAATTGGGAGGAATGTTTGCCACATGTTGAATTTGCTTACAATCGATCAGTTCATTCTGCTACTCAATTCTCACCATTTGAGCTTGTTTATGGATTTAATCCTTTGACTCCATTGGATTTGTCACCTTTACCTTTGAGTGAGCATGTTAATTTAGATGGCAAGAAGAAAGCAGAATTTGTCAAGCAATTACATGAAAAGGCAAGGCTGAATATTGAGAAGAGAACGGAGCACTATGCAAGGCAAGCCAACAAAGGACGGCACAAAGTTGTCTTTGAGCCTGGTGAATGGGTTTGGTTGCATATGCGAAAGGAGCGTTTTCCCGTTCAACGTCGCTCCAAGTTACTACCTCGTGGAGATGGTCCATTCCAAGTTTTAGAGCGCATTAATGACAATGCCTACAAGCTTGATCTACCTGGTGAGTATAATGTAAGTGCTACATTTAATGTTGCTGACTTAAGCCCTTTTGATGCAGGTGAAGATTTGAGGGCAAATCCTTTTCAAGAGAGGGGGAATGATGTGAGACCATCCAACAACGAGCATGGAGCATTGCGTATTCCAATTGGGCCGATTACAAGAGCACGGGCCAAGAAGCTTCAAGCTGAACTGAATGGATTTATTGAAGGCATTCGGACTCAAGTTGAATCAAGCAAGCTCAAGGACGACCTAGAAGGCCATGTTAAGCCCATACACGTTATTGGTGCTATTTTAGAAGCCTAGCATGCGCAAGATTCTTTTGGATGCATGCAAACAGAATTTCAACTTATCTTGGACATGCATCCCTAAATTTTAGGAACTTCTTTTCCTATGTTTTAGGACGTGATATTTACTAGATATTCTAGTATCTATCTTAGTTTAGTTTGTTTTTCCTACTTAGTGAATAATTAGGCCAGAATCCCTTTTATTTAGGAAGGTGAGTTTTGGCCAGCTTTGAACTCCTTATTTGGAGTTAGTTTTTGTTTAGGAATGTTTGAGACTTTTGGGGCCTATATAAAGGGACTCCTAGCAATAAAAACGGGGACAACCTTTTATTCATTCAGAATATACTTAGCTATTGCTAGTTTGTGAGTTTTGATACTCATTGTGTGTTCTTGGTTAGGCTAGTGCGTCGCTTAGCTAGGGCAACGTATTTCACTTATCAAACAGATTATCCACCTCTGTTTGTGGCGTGATTCGACTTAAGGACTTAGGTTCTTGACTTCCATTGTTCGGGTTGCGGTGAGACATCACCAAGGTTCGTGCATTGCGTAGTTGGAGTTGGAGTCTTTCTCATCCATCAAGTAGCAGCGGTCCGTTCGTGTGGAATTCCTAGCGAGTTTTACATCAAATAATATCTAATAGAATAACTAATAGCTGCACGTCCAAAACAAGTAGATGCACTGACTAAATAGGCTGATTCTTCTTGATTCTCCATGTGCGCATGCATCTAGAAGCTTACATGCTTGTCAAGCTTCCAAAATAGCCTCTATCACGTGCATGGGCTTTGCATGGGCCTCATGCACGTCCTTGCACTTGTACGCATTGGCTTGAGCCCAGACTTCTTGCATTAATCCATTAAGTTCCGCTTGAAACATTTTCGCCCTTGCTCGTGTCACCGGCCCAATTGGTACTTGCACTTGCTGTGAGTCTTGTAGCTTCACATCATTCCCCTGCGCTTCAAAAGGATTTGTCCTCAAATCGTCACCTACATCAAACGGACTCAAATCAGCAACATTGAAAGAAGCACTAACATTATACTAACCTGGCAGGTCAAGCTTGTAGGCATTGTCATTGATGTGTTCAAGCACTTGAAATGGATTATCGCCCCTTGGTAGCAACTTTGAACGTTGTTGCGCAGGAAAGCGTTCCTTTCTCATGTGCAACCAGACCCAATCACCAGGCTCAAAGACAACCTTGTGCCACCCTTTGTTTGCTTGTCTCGCATAGTGCTCCGTTCGTTTCTCTATGTTCATTCGCGCCCTCTCATGCAGGTTCTTGACAAATTCAGCCTTCCTCTTGCCATCTAAGTTAACAAGCTCACTCGAAGGCAAAGGTGATAAATCCAATGGAGTCAAAGGATTAAACCCATAAATAAGCTCAAATGGTTAGAATTGAGTAGCAGAATGAACTGAACGATTATAAGTAAATTCAACATGTGGTAGACATTCTTCCCAAGTCTTAATGTTATGCTTGATAAGTGCTCTCAATAAAGTAGACAAAGTCCTATTTACAACTTCAGTTTGACCATCAGTTTGTGGATGACAAGTAGTAGAAAATAACAACTTGGTACCTAACTTACTCCATAAGGCCTTCCCAAAGTAACTCAAGAACTTTGCATCTCTATCAGAAATAATAGTTCTAGGCATACCATGCAACCTAACAACTTCTCTAAAGAACAAATCTGCAATGTTTGAAGCATCATCAGTCTTATGACATGGAATAAAATGTGCCATATTAGAAAACCTATCCACTACCACAAAGATTGAATCCCTTCCACGTTTAGTCCTAGGCAGTCCTAACACAAAATCCATAGAGATATCAATCCAAGGCTCACTAGGTATAGGTAGTGGGGTATACAAACCGTGGGGTTTTACCTTTGACTTGGCTTGCTTGCATGTGATGCAACGCCCACAAACTCTTTCAACGTCGCGCTTCATGTGTGGCCAATAGAAGTGATCTTGTAGCATTGCCAAAGTCTTTGCGATTCCAAAGTGCCCCATCAATCCGCCGCCATGTGCCTCCTGAATTAGCAACTCTCGCATAGAACAATTAGGCAAACAAAGTTTGTTCTCACGAAATAGATAACCTTCATTCCGGAAAAATTTACCACTTGCATTCTTCTCCGTAGCTCGGAACAGATCACCAAAATCAGTATCATCAGTATACAACTCTTTAAGGTGTTCAAAACCAATTAACTTCGCATCAAGAGTTGAGATCAAAGCATACCTTCGCGATAGGGCATCAGCTACTACATTTTCCTTACCTTGCTTGTAGCGAATGACATAAGGAAATGTCTCAATGAACTCCACCCATCGTGCATGCCTCCTATTCAACTTGTGTTGCCCCTTTAAGTGCTTGAGTGATTCATGATCAGTAATGCTGCCATGTTTCCAATGTTCGAACTAGTGCATACAACTCTTTGTCATAAGTTGGATAGTTCAAGGTTGCTCCACTTAGTTTCTCACTAAAGTAGGCAATTCGTCTTCGTACTTGCATTGGCACAACATCGCACAACACTTCATCTTCGTACTTGCCAATGCAAGAAGGGAGACCAATTGCCTACTTTAGTGAGAAACTAAGTGGAGCAACCTTGAACTATCCTCCAACTTATGACAAAGAGTTGTATGCACTAGTTCGCGCGTTGGAAACATGGCAGCAGTACTTGTGGCCCAAGGAATTCGTGATCCACACTGATCATGAATCACTCTAGGTATGCCTCCAGGTCAGAACGACCTGCAAAGGAAGGTATCTTCAGCTTAATACTTCCCAAGTTGTCATCTCTTCTTCGCCTTGCCTCTCTAGGTGGGCGGTTAGTCCTTGCTCGCCTAAGATTCCTTGTAGAACCTACGTCCTCCTCCTGGAAAGGGTCTGAATCTTCTTCACTTGTGCTTCCCAAGGGGGCTCTCCTTCTTTGTGCACGGAATTCTCCTCCACTTGTGCCTCCCAAAGGTGCAAACCTTCGTTGTGCTTGGACTTCGCTTCTTGGTTGTTGGCTGTTGCGAGTGTCCTCTATTGCATCCATGCGTTGTTGCAACGGCTCCATCTCCGCTCGCATCATTTGTTGGAATTTTCCTGTCAGGGCCTCCACAAATACCTTAAGACCAACATCAGCCAACGTACCCTCTTTTTTTCTTTGATCTTCGTAAGCCATCTTGCTGCAAGAGAATTTCGTTAGTAAAAAAAATTGATGGCCTCACAAGTTCACTCCCTTACGTGTTTACTCTCAATGTAAGTTGCACTCAAGTTCACTCGTGTTTGCACTCAATTATTTGGCTTTTCTCTCTAATGTACTCACAAACTCTTGCCTTTTTCCTCTCGTGATACTCTTTTACGTTCTTACTAAGCTAACAAGGCTTTGCTTGAACTACACAGATCACTATCAAAGGTAGTTCCTTGTCTTCTTGCGCTGCACGTATATTTATTCGGACTGACTTCCTCTTGTTTTCTTTCCGCCTATTGGACTTGCTTCTTGCTTCCTCTTTTGTTTCTCTTGCATTTTCTCTTTAATCACAAGCTTCCCAATTCGCCTTGCTCCGCTTTAGTCTTGCAATTTCCTGTTTAGTCTTGCTTCTTCTTTTGTTTTCTTTTTCTTTTTTTTCTTTTGATCAGAATACACAACCTAGAATAATTAAGTCACGAATCTGATTGCTCGAAACACAAACAAATCAAACTACTTATAAAAAAATGAATTGGATACTAGACCAACAAAAGGAAAGGTAAGGATAGATAGTAGCAAGCCGTGGCTCTTGATACCAAATGATATGAACCTCGGCAGGAGGCTCACAACGGACCGTGCTACTTTGGATGGAACAGACCGCAACCCACGAACTCGAGCCTTGCCAGAACCTTGGTTTGGAAGAACCGCAACCCAAGCAATGGAATTTCGTGAACTTTTGGTCCAATTCGAATCACGCCACAAACGATGATGGAAGAATTGTTTGATAAGTGAAAGTTGCGCTCAAGCTAAGCAAGCCAGCAATTAGCAAGAACACACAAGGACTATCTTAACTCACAAGAAAGAATTCAATCTCAAAAGTTTCGTCCCTTTTTATTGTTAGGAGACCTCTTTATATAGGCTCCAAAAATACCCAAATATTCCTAAAACAAGCTAACTCCTAAAAAGGAGTTCAAAGGCTGGCCAAAACTCTCTTTCCTAATCTAAGGTGATTCTGGCCGAATTATTTCAACTAAACAAGAAATAATCTAAGCAAATAATATCTAATAGAATAACTAATAGCTGCACGTCCAAAACAAGTAATTGCACGGACTAAATAGGCTGATTCTTCTTGATTCTCTATGTGCACATGCATCTAGAAGCTTACATGCATGTCAAGCTTCCAAAATAGCCTCTATCACGTGCATGGGCTTTGCATGGGCCTCATGCACGTCCTTGCACTTGTACGCATTGGCTTGAGCCCAGACTTCTTGCATTAATCCATTAAGTTCCGCTTGAAATGTTTTCGCCCTTGCTCGTGTCACCGGCCCAATCGACATATCAAGGTTCTTTGTTTCAACTCAAGCAACGGGTCGCGGTCTTCATACCAAGGTTCTTGTTTGGTTGTGAGCATCGGGTCGAGATCTCCATCACGAACTGATCTAGAATGATCTGGAATTTCAACGCTTCTTGGACGGGACTCGCGCATCGTTGGCGGGATTCGTATCAGCAAGAAGATTAATTTCGTTTTTGAGGTTTTTGAGTCTGTTTAGGAAGTTAATTATATGTTATTTTCGTTTTATAAGAGTTCTAGTCTATTTAGGAAGACAATAATTTGAGAATTTCGTTTCTTTAAGAGTTCAAGGCAGTTTAGGAATGTGATTATGTGATAATCACGTTTTTAGCAATCATAGGAGTATTAGACATGTTTTTCTTTTTTAGTTTCCCTTTTTAAGTCATATTTATCTAGTTAGAAGTTATATTTAATTAGGATTCTATTTGTAACAATCTGCCTATATATAAAGGCTTTATCAATGAGAATGGGGAGAATAATTTGAGTACAAAAAAAAAGAGGAAAAAAATTCCGAAAATAAGAAAGATAGAGAAGAAGGCAGCCAAGAAAAGAAAAAGAAAGAAGGCTGAAAAAAAATCAAAAAAAGAAAAGAAAAGTTGAAAGTAGAAAAAAAGAGAATCTGCAAGAATGTCTTATAACTACTCAAGAAGATCCTTTGAAGGTGTTGCACCATTGGTTGGTGATCCACACACGTTTATGGACGCCCTTCTTAGTGGGATGAGGCATATAATGAGAACGGAGATCAAGAAGCTCAGCGAAAAGGTGGACCGGATAGTGTGCAAACCCGTCAATGATGCGACGAGACCCGTCCACGAAGTGTTGAAATCCCAGATCGTTCTAGATCAGTTCGTGATGGAGATCTCGACCCGATGCTCACAACCAAACAAGAACCTTGGTATTAAGACCGCGACCCGCTGCTTGAGTGACGTAGGACGTCCATGTTTCTCGTCCATTCGGCCTACTCTTTCTCTCTTGCATGGTGTGCATGCTAGTTATTGTGACAAACTGTCCGAATTATATGTGTGTTTAATGTGCGTGTTTAATGCGTATGTAATAAGGCAAGTTAATGCCATTACTAGGCGGTTAAAGTTGATGGAACGGCTGGCTGAAAGGTGAGAAGGTGCGTGGTTAATATTGCCTTAATGCCGCCTGAAATCACGCCCCTATTTGTACCCGCTTGGAAGGAAATAAACGGACAGAATTTTGAATCCAACAAAGCTAATCGTGCTTTCCTTTTTTTTTTGCATGGTTTTGCAAATGTATTGAAAGATTGGCCCTCTTATTGGCTGTTTCCTTCGGAACACACCCCTTTGCTTGATTCGGAAGGATCGAGCTCAAGGCCACTATCTTGTTCGATTCACGTCCGAGTCAGCGTGTTGTCAACTCCTTCCGTTGTGCTACGTCAAGTGGTATCAGAGCCTGAATACGATCAGATCAATTTCCATATTGATCAAGAGTGAACAATATCACCTAGCGAGTGTGAGAGAGCCCCATCTACGAGCCGATCCACAAGACTTTGTGATCTCCTGATCCAAGTCTCAATTTTACCCACCTAACACCACCAAAAGCCGATGCACTATGGCCGATCCTAATGATGCTCCAAGACCCGACATGAATCAAAGGTTTGCCAACATTGAGGCATCGATCCAAGCCATCCTCACTCAGCTCAACAATCTTGTCGTGCAACCGCCACCCGTAGGGCAACCCCCTCCAGCTGAGGTGCGTAATGATCAAGGAGAGTAAGAGGAGGATGACGATTCTGATGCTACCCTCTATGTGAGAAGGGGAGGACGTGGCATGAGAGGCCGCGGACGTGTAGATGGAGGACGTGGTGAGGGAGGCCGAGGTGCACGGAGGGAAGTCTATAGAGGGGAAGATCGTGGAAATGATTATGCAAGAAGAGTGGATCGACCTTTCAAGATGAACATAGAAAAATTCTATGGAGACGTGGATGTAGAGGGATTTCTCAACTGGTTGGACTCGGTGGAAAAATACTTCGATTGCATGGATCTCACGGAGGAGCAGAAGGTGAGTTACGTGGCTTTCAAGTTAGAGTCGGGAGCTGCCGTATGGTGGAGGAAGGAACAAGAGTCTCGTAGGAGGAGAGGAGTGATGTGAGCAAGCCTAAGGACGCACCTACTATCAAGCTTGTAGACTCGCAGCAAGTTCAAGTTCCAATTGGACCAATGACAAGAGCACGAGCTAGGAAGTTGCAATCTGATTTCAATGGACTAATGCAAGAAGTTTGGGCTCAAGTTGGTGCGTACAAGTGCAAGGACGTGCATGAGGCACATGCAAAGCCCATGCACGTGATAGAGGCTATTTTGGAAGCTTAATATGCACACCAACTTCTGGATGCATGCGCACATGGAGAATCAGCAAGAATCAACCTATTTAGGCCATGCATCTTCTTGTTAGGACGTGCAATTAATTGTTATTCTATTAGATATTATTTGTTTAGATTATTTCCTATTTTAGTTGAATAATTCGGCCAGAATCTCCTTAGAATAGGAAAGAGAGTTTTGGCCAGCCTTTGAACTCCTTTTTAAGGAGTTAGCTTGTTTAGGAATATTTTGGTACTTTGGGAGCCTATATAAAGAGGACTCCTAGCAATAAAACGGACACACACAATTCGGAAATACTTAGCATTGGCTAGTTGTGAGTTTGATACTCGTTTGTTCTTGCTTAGGCTGGTGAGTCGTCTTGGCTGGAATTTATCTTTCACTTATCAAGCGGACCATCCATCCTCGCTTGTGGCGTGATTCGACCTTAGGTCAAGGTTCAGAAGTTCTTGTTGCGGGTTAAGGTTCAATTTCGTGCCTTAGTTCGAGTGAGTTCTTGTGAGTTGTGATCTGATCCATTCTAAAGTAACAAACGGTCCGAGTTGTGAATCTTTTCCGCGGAGATTCATATCAGTTGGTATCAGAGCTTAGCTTGTTACTTTAGTTCACTATCCTTGTTATTTTTGTTCTTGTTGGTTCGTTTAGTTGCTCGTTATTTTTGTTCTTATTGGTTCGTTTTTTTTTTTTTTTCTCTTCGCTGTTTGAAAAGAGAGGAAAACAAACGAGTGAAGCAAGAAAAGAAAAGAAAAGAAAGAAAAAAAGAAAAGAAAAGAAAAGAAAAGAAACGAAAAAGGAAAGAAAAGAAAAAGTGCGTGAAGCCTAAAGAGGAAGCAAAGGCCGCAAGCAAGTCTAAAGAGGAAGCAAGATCGCAAGCAAGTCTAAAGAGGAAGCAAGGCCGCAAGCAAGCTTAAAGAGGAAACAAAATCAAAAAGGAAGCGAGCAAGACTAAAAGAAAGACCAAAGAAGAACTTTAACATTCTGGTTGTTAAAGCGTGAAGCTCAAGCAAGGCCGTTCTAGCCTTAGTAAGAACATACAAGTATCACGAGAGGAAAAAGGCAAGAGTGTGCGAGTACCTTAGAGAGAAAAGCCAAATATTTGAGTGCAAACACGAGTGAACTTGAGTGCACCTTACATTGAGAGTATACACGTAAGGGAGTGAGCTTGTGAGGCCATATTTTTTTTATTACTAACCAATTTTTCTTGCAGCAAACATGTCACATGAAGGTCAAACCATGGGAAACATAGACCTTAAGTTATTAGTGGATGCATTGGCCGGGAAGCTCGAGCAGATGGTGCAAGCTCAGATGGAGCCTTTGCAACTACGCGTGGATGCCGTGGAGAATTCTCGTGACAACCCCCCAACGCGAGGCGAACTCCAAAGGCGTAGGAGAGGAGTACCTATTGGAGAGTCAAGCGGAGCTGATTCTGAGTCGGAAGAAGGCGTAGGCTCTACAAGGAGTCTTAGGAGAGCAAGAACAAGCCGTCCACCTAGGGAGGCGAGGCCAAAGAGAGACGACAACATAGGGAGTATCAAACTGAAGATACCTTCCTTTGCTGGTCGTTCTGACCCGGAGGCGTACTTAGAGTGGGAGAAGAAGATTGAGTTCGTGTTTGATTGCCACAATAGCTCCGAAGAAAAGAAGGTAAAACTTGCCATCACCGAATTCACTGATTATGCTATAACTTGGTGGGATCAACTTGTGACTAGCAGGAGGAGAAATAGAGAACGCCCTATAGCTACTTGGGAAGACATGAAAGTGGTGATGAGGAAGAGATTTGTTCCAAGTCATTACTATAGAGAGCTGTATAAGAAGTTACAAGGAATGAGGCAAGGAAGTTTGAGTGTGGAGGAGTATTTCAAACCGATGGAGATGGCCATGATAAGAGCTGATATAGATGAAGATAGAGAAGTTACAATGGCAAGGTTCTTGAATGGACTCAATCCTGAAATTCAAGACAAAGTTGAGTTGCAACACTATGTGGAGTTGGAGGACATGGTGCATATGGCAACGAAAATTGAGAAGCAACTCAAGAAAGGAGAGGGGAGAACAAAAGCTACATCGAATTCTACTTGGAAGCCAAACTACCAAAAGAAGTTTGACAAGCCACAAGCAGCCAAAGTAGAGCATAAATCCGAGAGTTCTCAAGCTAATTCTCAAAGGAAAGTGGAAGTCACTCCAGCTAGGAACCGTGACATCAAGTGCTTTAAGTGTCAAGGAAGAGGGCACATCTCAAGTCAATGCCCTAACAAGCAAGCAATGGTGATCAAGGAGAGTGGAGAGATTGAAACTGAAGAAGAGGATTCGGAGCATGAAAGCATGCCTTCTTTGGAGGACGTATCCGAGGAAGAGTACCAAGCTGCTGAGAGGCTTACTCTTGTGTCTAGAAGAGCATTGAATGTGCAAGTAAAAGAAGAAAATGATGTGGCTCAAAGAGAAAATATTTTTCACACAAGGTGCTATGTCAAAGACAAGGTGTGTAGTGTCATCATAGATGGAGGAAGTTGTGCTAATGTTGCAAGCACTACTATGGTGGAGAAGTTAGGGTTACTCACGGGAAAACACCCTAAGCCTTACAAACTACAATGGCTGAATGATAGTGGAGAAGTACGAGTGATGAAGCAAGTATTGGTAGCATTCCGCATTGGCAACTATGAGGATGAAGTGTTGTGTGATGTTGTACCAATGCAAGCTGGTCACCTATTGTTAGGAAGGCCGTGGCAGTTTGATAGGAAAGTGCATCATGATGGCTACACCAACAAGTATTCATTTATACTTAAGAAGAGAGTAATCACCTTGGCACCCTTGTCACCATCACAAGTTTGTGAAGATCAACGTCAGTTGCAAAAAGAAAGTGATGAGCAAAGAGAGCGTGACAAGAAGAAAAAGAATGAGAGGAGAGAAGAAGCCGAAAAAAAGATAAGAAAAACGGCCAATGGAGAGGAAAAGATTGAGAAAACAAAAGAAGCCGGAAAAACAGAAATTAAAACGGCCAAAGAGAGAAAAAACGAGAGTTGGAAAAAGAGTTACTATGTGGGAACAAGTGATATTAAGCAAGCGTGCTTTACAAAGAAGCCTATGATCTTACTTCGGTATAGGGAGGCACTTTTAAACACTAACGAGCTTGAACCACATGTACCTAGTACGGTTGTGTCTCTTTTGCAGGATTACAAGGATGTCTTTCCCGACGAGCTACCACCTGGTTTGCCACCTATTCGTGGGATTGAACATCAAATAGACTTTGTCCCGGGAGCTACCATACCTAACCGTCCCGCATATAGAAGCAATCCTGAAGAGACAAAGGAGCTTGAGAAGCAAGTCAACGAGCTGTTGGAGAAAGGGTACGTAAGAGAGAGCATGAGTCCATGTGCTGTTCCAGTCCTACTTGTGCCCAAGAAGGATAAAACATGGAGAATGTGTGTTGATTGCCGAGCAGTCAACAACATAACGGTAAAATATCGTCACCCTATCCCTCGTTTAGATGACATGTTAGATGAGTTGCATGGTTCTTGCATATTTTCTAAGATTGATTTGAAGAGTGGTTATCATCAAATTAGGATGAAAGAAGGAGATGAGTGGAAGACTGCTTTTAAAACTAAGTATGGGTTGTATGAGTGGATGGTCATGCCATTTGGTTTGTCCAACGCACCTAGCACGTTTATGCGACTCATGAATCATGTTCTACGTCCATTCATTGGTAAATTTGTAGTTGTTTACTTTGATGATATACTCATCTATAGCAAGAACGTGGGGGATCATCTAGAACATTTGAAATCTGTCTTAGATGCACTTAGAGAAGAACAATTGTTTGCTAACTTGAAGAAGTGCACCTTTTGTACGGATAAGCTTGTATTCTTGGGTTTTGTTGTTGGAGCTAACGGAATACAGGTTGATGAAGAAAAGATCCGAGCTATCCGTGAATGGCCAAGCCCTACAAGTGTTGCTAATGTTAGGAGCTTTCATGGACTAGCTAGTTTTTATAGGAGATTTGTGAAGGACTTTAGTAGCATAGCCGCACCCATAACTGAAGTCATCAAGAAGAACGTGGGCTTTACTTGGGGAGAAGCTCAAGAGAAGGCTTTCCAACTACTGAAAGGGAAGTTGACTAATGCACCCTTGTTAGCTTTACCTAATTTCTCTAAGACTTTTGAAATAGAGTGTGATGCTTCTGGTGTAGGAATTGGAGCTGTCCTTATGCAAGAAGGAAGACCTATTGCATACTTTAGTGAGAAACTAAGTGGTGCAACCTTGAATTACCCGACCTATGACAAGGAGTTGTACGCACTAGTTCGAGCATTGGAGACATGGCAGCATTATTTGTGGCCCAAGGAGTTCGTGATTCACACTGATCATGAGTCACTCAAGCACTTAAAGGGGCAACACAAGCTGAACAAGAGGCATGCACGATGGGTGGAATTCATTGAGACATTTCCTTATGTCATTCGCTACAAGCAAGGTAAGGAAAATGTAGTGGCTGATGCACTATCACGAAGGTACGCCTTGATCTCAACTCTTGATGCTAAACTACTTGGCTTTGAACACATTAAGGAGATGTATGTTGATGATGTTGATTTTGGCGAGTTGTTTAGATCAACTGAAAGAAGTGCATTTGGTAAGTTCTTTCGTAATGAAGGTTACCTATTTCGTGAAAACAAACTTTGTGTGCCTAATTGTTCGATGCGAGAATTACTAATTCAGGAGGCACATGGAGGTGGCTTAATGGGGCATTTTGGAATTGCAAAGACCTTGGCAATGCTACAAGATCATTTCTTTTGGCCACACATGAAGAGAGACGTTGAGAGAGTTTGTGGTCGTTGCATCACTTGCAAGCAAGCCAAGTCAAAGGTAAAACCCCATGGTTTGTACACCCCACTACCTATACCTAGTGAGCCCTGGATTGATATCTCTATGGATTTTGTGTTAGGCCTACCTAGGACTAAGCGTGGAAGAGATTCAATTTTTGTGGTAGTGGATAGGTTTTCTAAGATGGCACATTTCATTCCATGTCATAAGACTGATGATGCTTCAAACATTGCTGATTTGTTCTTTAGAGAGGTTGTTAGGTTGCATGGCATGCCTAGGACAATTATCTCTGATAGAGATGCTAAGTTCCTAAGTTACTTTTGGAAGACCTTGTGGTGCAAGTTAGGTACTAAGTTGTTGTTTTCTACTACTTGTCATCCTCAAACTGATGGTCAAACTGAAGTAGTGAATAGGACTTTGTCTACACTTTTGAGAGCACTCATTAAGCATAACATTAAGACTTGGGAAGAATGTTTGCCTCATGTTGAGTTTGCTTATAATCGTTCTGTCCATTCTGCTACTCAATTCTCACCATTTGAGCTTGTTTATGGATTTAATCCTTTGACTCCATTGGATTTATCACCTCTACCTTCGAGTGAGCAAGTTAACTTAGATGGCAAGAAGAAAGCTGAATTTGTCAAGCAGTTACATGAGAAAGCAAGAATGAACATCGAGAAGCGCACGGAGCACTATGCAAGGCAAGCAAACAAAGGAAGGCACAAGGTTGTCTTTGAGCCGGGAGATTGGGTTTGGCTACATATGAGGAAGGAGCGTTTTCCTGTACAAAGACGTTCAAAGTTGCTACCACGGGGAGATGGTCCATTCCAAGTGATCGAACGCATCAATGATAATGCCTACAAGCTAGACCTTCCGGGTGAGTATAATGTAAGTGCTTCGTTTAACGTGGCTGACTTGAGTCCGTTTGATGTAGGTGATGATTTGAGGACAAATCCTTTTCAAGAGGAGGGGACTGATGTGAGCAAGCCTAAGGACGCACCTACTATCAAGCTTGTAGACTCGCAGCAAGTTCAAGTTCCAATTGGGCCAATGACAAGAGCACGAGCTAGGAAGTTGCAATCTGATTTCAATGGACTAATGCAAGAAGTTTGGGCTCAAGTTGGTGCGTACAAGTGCAAGGACGTGCATGAGGCACATGCAAAGCCCATGCACGTGATAGAGGCTATTTTGGAAGCTTAATATGCACACCAACTTCTGGATGCATGCGCACATGGAGAATCAGCAAGAATCAACCTATTTAGGCCATGCATCTTCTTGTTAGGACGTGCAATTAATTGTTATTCTATTAGATATTATTTGTTTAGATTATTTCCTATTTTAGTTGAATAATTCGGCCAGAATCTCCTTAGAATAGGAAAGAGAGTTTTGGCCAGCCTTTGAACTCCTTTTTAAGGAGTTAGCTTGTTTAGGAATATTTTGGTACTTTGGGAGCCTATATAAAGAGGACTCCTAGCAATAAAACGGACACACACAATTCGGAAATACTTAGCATTGGCTAGTTGAGAGTTTGATACTCGTTTGTTCTTGCTTAGGCTGGTGAGTCGTCTTGGCTGGAATTTATCTTTCACTTATCAAGCGGACCATCCATCCTCGCTTGTGGCGTGATTCGACCTTAGGTCAAGGTTCAGAAGTTCTTGTTGCGGGTTAAGGTTCAATTTCGTGCCTTAGTTCGAGTGAGTTCTTGTGAGTTGTGATCTGATCCATTCTAAAGTAACAAACGGTCCGAGTTGTGAATCTTTTCCGCGGAGATTCATATCAAGGAGATCGACCAATTCGTGATTGGCCGACTATGGAGCAAGCCCTACGTGAGAGATTTCTTCCTGTGGATTATCAGCAAACCTTGTATTCGCAATTCTTGACTTGCACTCAAGGTAACCGATCCATAGACGAATATACGTCTGAATTTATAAGGTTAGCGTCTCGCAATGACGTGGAGGTGAATGAGGACCAGATGATAGCCCGTTTTGTTGAGGGCCTAAATTATGAAATCAAGAGTCGGATGGAGTTTGATACGTTCTTGTTCTTCAACGATGCCTGTGCAAAGGCGAGAAAAATAGGGGCTGCCTTGAAGAGAAAGAAAGCACCCTCTATCCATTTTTCAGGACCTGGTCAGGCTTCCACCTATTCAAGGGTAGGTGTGGAAAGAAGCACACCCCAAGCTTCCGAGTCTAAACCCTCTCCAAGCAAGCCTGCCCCTGTGATTTCACAAAGAAAGGGAAAAGAGGTCGCCACAACCTCATCAATCTGATGTTTCAAATGCAATGAAATGGGCCACAAGTCTAGTGACTGCCCTAAACGCAAGTTTACACAACTTTGCGAGAAGGACGATTCGGATGAGGAGGAGGAAGGGGCGTATATGTGTGCACCCGTGGACGAGGGTGATGAAGAGGAGGAGACCTCTGAAGGAGAAGAGTATTGCGGGGTCATACAGAAGGTAGCACTGACCGCAACCAAGAGAGATGACTCCCAACGCAATAACTTGTTTCGCACGAGTTGTCATGTTGGGAAAGTTGTGTGCGAAGTGATAATTGATGGAGGCAGCCAGGGGAACTTTGTGAGTAGCAAGACAGTGGAGAAGCTTGGTTTGAAAACCACGCCTCACCCCACTCCATACTCCATTGGATGGGTTAGATCCGGGGGTGGAATCAAGGTTAACTCAAGGTGCACCATTCCTATCACAATTGGCAAGTATTCGGACTTAGTCGAATGTGATGTTCTTGAAATGGATGCGTGCAACATCCTTCTTGGACGACCATGGGAATTTGACAACAAAGTTGTGCACCGCGGAGAGGAGAACACGTACGAGTTAAAGAAAGGAGGCGAGAAGTTCACGTTATTGCCAAAGAAGCCAAAGTACGTGAAGAGTGCCAAGCAACTTGTTTCGATGGTGACCTCCTCTCGTGTTCTCACGAGTTGTTTCCAAGAGGCGGGTTTCCTCCATATGCTCGTGATGACAAGTTCACAAGAACCAGGAGAGAAAGGCAGCGAGCTGATTCCGGACGTGGTCTTAAAGTTATTTAACGAATTCCCTGAGCTGATCGATGAGGAGTTGCAAAAAGGGGTGCCTCCCTTGCGAGATATCCAACATCGGATTGATCTCATCCCTGGTGCAACACTTCCGAACCTTCCTCATTATAGAATGAGTCCGAAGGAGAACCAGATCTTGAGGGAACAAGTTCAAGAGCTTCTTGACAAAGGACAAGTGCAAGAAAGCTTGAGTCCTTGTGGAGTGCCTGCCTTGCTTGTGCCAAAGAAAGATGGTACGTGGAGAATGTGCGTAGATAGTCGCGCCATCAACAAGATCACAATTGGATATCGTTTTCCAATCCCGCGCCTTGATGACATGCTGGACAACTTAAGTGGTGCATCCATTTTCTCCAAGATTGATTTAAGAAGTGGATACCATCAAATCAGAATTCGTCCCGGAGATGAATGGAAGACCGCCTTCAAGACACGTGATGGACTCTATGAGTGGCTTGTAATGCCATTCGGATTGACAAACGCGCCCAGTACCTTCATGCGTCTTATGCATCAAGTCTTTAAACCCTTCCTTGACAAGTCAGTGGTGGTGTATTTTGATGACATCCTGGTTTACAGCCAATCCGAGGATGACCATCTTAAGCATTTGAAGGAGGTGTTCACGGCTCTGAGGGACAATCAACTCTTTGTTAACCTGAAGAAATGTAGCTTTTGGAAGGACAAGCTACTTTTCTTAGGGTTTGTGGTTGGAAAGGAGGGAATTCACGTGGATCAAGCCAAGATTGATGCTATTAGATCCTGGCCTGCCCCTCAGAATGTGAGTCAAACGAGGAGCTTCCTTGGTTTGGCAAGCTTCTATAGAAGATTTATTCGGGACTTCAGCTTGCTTGCAGCTCCTTTGACTTCCTTGCTCAAGAAACAAACCCCTTTCGTGTGGAGCACCGAAGCCAAACAAGCTTTCCAAGTTCTTAAAAACAAGCTGAGTAGTGCACCCGTACTAGCCCTCCCTGATTTCGCCAAATTGTTCGAAGTGGAGGTGGATGCATCCGGACTTGGAATTGGAGCCGTGCTTTCACAAGAAAAGAAGCCCGTAGCTTTTTTCAGTGAAAAGCTGAGTGAAGCCAGATTGAAGTGGACCACGTATGAGAAAGAGTTCTACGCGGTCTTCCGAGCACTCAAGACGTGGGAACACTACCTGATTGGTAAGGAATTCGTCCTCTTTACTGATCATAGAGCACTGAAATTCTTGCATGATCAATCGAAGTTAAGCAATCCCATGCATGCACGTTGGTGTACTTATCTTCAGAAATTTCCCTTTCGTATTTCTCATAAGAGTGGAAATCAAAATGTAGTAGCTGACGCATTGAGTAGAAGGATTGCATTGCTCACTGAACTACGTGGAACCATCACCTCATTTGATTGTTTGCCTGAGTTATATGAAAATGACGAGGACTTTGGCACCATTTGGTTAAAATGTGCAAATGAAAAGGGGGTGGATGACTACTATTTGCAAGATGGGTTCTTGATGAAAGGGAATCAGTTGTGTGTTCCGAAGACTTCATTGCGAGATCAGTTGATTTGGGAAGTACATGGTGGTGGATTGTCCGCGCACATGGGAAGAGACAAAGCCTTGTCATCGTTGCAAGAAAGGTTTTAGTGGCCGCGGATGGCAAGAGAGGTTGCAAAGCATGTCAAGCATTGTCGTGTTTGTTAAGAGACGAAGGGGACAGTAAACAACACGGGCTTGTACTCTCCTTTACCAATTCCGAGTGCAATTTGGGAAGACCTCAGTATGGATTTTGTTCTTGGCTTACCCCGCACTCCAAGAGGAGCGGATTCTATTTTTGTCATTGTGGACAGGTTGTCAAAGATGGCGCACTTCGTGCCTTGCAAGAAAACCAATGATGCATCCGCGGTGGCAAGACATTTCTTTCGGGAAGTGGTGCGCTTGCATGGTGTTCCAAAGACCATTGTCTCAGATCGTGACACAAAGTTCCTTGCTAGTTTTTGGAGGACCTTGTGGAGGATGTTCGATGCAACCCTCCAATTCAGCACAACCGCGCACCCTCAGACCGGTGGCCAGACCGAAGCTACAAACCGCACACTTGGCAACCTCTTGCAGAGTTTATGTCATGAACGGCAAAGGCAGTGGGATCTTGCACTTCCTATTGCTGAATTCGCTTACAATGGGGCTGTCCATAGATCTACTGGCCAGTCTCCATTCTCTTTGGTTTACACGAAGGTGCCTAATCATTTGGTTGATGTGTCCGTAGTGCCAAGGCCTCTTCGTGCCAACCCCGCTGCTGTGTGATATGAATCTCCGCGGAAAAGATTCACAACTCGGACCGTTTGTTACTTTAGAATGGATCAGATCACAACTCACAAGAACTCACTCGAACTAAGGCACGAAATTGAACCTTAACCCGCAACAAGAACTTCTGAACCTTGACCTAAGGTCGAATCACGCCACAAGCGAGGATGGATGGTCCGCTTGATAAGTGAAAGATAAATTCCAGCCAAGACGACTCACCAGCCTAAGCAAGAACAAACGAGTATCAAACTCTCAACTAGCCAATGCTAAGTATTTCCGAATTGTATGTGTACGTTTTATTGCTAGGAGTCCTCTTTATATAGGCTCCCAAAGTACCAAAATATTCCTAAACAAGCTAACTCCTTAAAAAGGAGTTCAAAGGCTGGCCAAAACTCTCTTTCCTATTCTAAGGAGATTCTGGCCGAATTATTCAACTAAAATAGGAAATAATCTAAACAAATAATATCTAATAGAATAACAATTAATTGCACGTCCTAACAAGAAGATGCATGGCCTAAATAGGTTGATTCTTGCTGATTCTCCATGTGCGCATGCATCCAGAAGTTGGTGTGCATATTAAGCTTCCAAAATAGCCTCTATCACGTGCATTGGCTTTGCATGTGCCTCATGCACGTCCTTGCACTTGTACGCACCAACTTGAGCCCAAACTTCTTGCATTAGTCCATTGAAATCAGATTGCAACTTCCTAGCTCGTGCTCTTGTCATTGGCCCAATTGGAACTTGAACTTGCTGCGAGTCTACAAGCTTGATAGTAGGTGCGTCCTTAGGCTTGCTCACATCAGTCCCCTCCTCTTGAAAAGGATTTGTCCTCAAATCATCACCTACATCAAACGGACTCAAGTCAGCCACGTTAAACGAAGCACTTACATTATACTCACCCGGAAGGTCTAGCTTGTAGGCATTATCATTGATGCGTTCGATCACTTGGAATGGACCATCTCCCCGTGGTAGCAACTTTGAACGTCTTTGTACAGGAAAACGCTCCTTCCTCATATGTAGCCAAACCCAATCTCCCGGCTCAAAGACAACCTTGTGCCTTCCTTTGTTTGCTTGCCTTGCATAGTGCTCCGTGCGCTTCTCGATGTTCATTCTTGCTTTCTCATGTAACTGCTTGACAAATTCAGCTTTCTTCTTGCCATCTAAGTTAACTTGCTCACTCGAAGGTAGAGGTGATAAATCCAATGGAGTCAAAGGATTAAATCCATAAACAAGCTCAAATGGTGAGAATTGAGTAGCAGAATGGACAGAACGATTATAAGCAAACTCAACATGAGGCAAACATTCTTCCCAAGTCTTAATGTTATGCTTAATGAGTGCTCTCAAAAGTGTAGACAAAGTCCTATTCACTACTTCAGTTTGACCATCAGTTTGAGGATGACAAGTAGTAGAAAACAACAACTTAGTACCTAACTTGCACCACAAGGTCTTCCAAAAGTAACTTAGGAACTTAGCATCTCTATCAGAGATAATTGTCCTAGGCATGCCATGCAACCTAACAACCTCTCTAAAGAACAAATCAGCAATGTTTGAAGCATCATCAGTCTTATGACATGGAATGAAATGTGCCATCTTAGAAAACCTATCCACTACCACAAAAATTGAATCTCTTCCACGCTTAGTCCTAGGTAGGCCTAACACAAAATCCATAGAGATATCAATCCAGGGCTCACTAGGTATAGGTAGTGGGGTGTACAAACCATGGGGTTTTACCTTTGACTTGGCTTGCTTGCAAGTGATGCAACGACCACAAACTCTCTCAACGTCTCTCTTCATGTGTGGCCAAAAGAAATGATCTTGTAGCATTGCCAAGGTCTTTGCAATTCCAAAATGCCCCATTAAGCCACCTCCATGTGCCTCCTGAATTAGTAATTCTCGCATCGAACAATTAGGCACACAAAGTTTGTTTTCACGAAATAGGTAACCTTCATTACGAAAGAACTTACCAAATGCACTTCTTTCAGTTGATCTAAACAACTCGCCAAAATCAACATCATCAACATACATCTCCTTAATGTGTTCAAAGCCAAGTAGTTTAGCATCAAGAGTTGAGATCAAGGCGTACCTTCGTGATAGTGCATCAGCCACTACATTTTCCTTACCTTGCTTGTAGCGAATGACATAAGGAAATGTCTCAATGAATTCCACCCATCGTGCATGCCTCTTGTTCAGCTTGTGTTGCCCCTTTAAGTGCTTGAGTGACTCATGATCAGTGTGAATCACGAACTCCTTGGGCCACAAATAATGCTGCCATGTCTCCAATGCTCGAACTAGTGCGTACAACTCCTTGTCATAGGTCGGGTAATTCAAGGTTGCACCACTTAGTTTCTCACTAAAGTATGCAATAGGTCTTCCATCTTGCATAAGGACAGCTCCAATTCCTACACCAGAAGCATCACACTCTATTTCAAAAGTCTTAGAGAAATTAGGTAAAGCTAACAAGGGTGCATTAGTCAACTTCCCTTTCAGTAGTTGGAAAGCCTTCTCTTGAGCTTCTCCCCAAGTAAAGCCCACGTTCTTCTTGATGACTTCAGTTATGGGTGCGGCTATGCTACTAAAGTCCTTCACAAATCTCCTATAAAAACTAGCTAGTCCATGAAAGCTCCTAACATTAGCAACACTTGTAGGGCTTGGCCATTCACGGATAGCTCGGATCTTTTCTTCATCAACCTGTATTCCGTTAGCTCCAACAACAAAACCCAAGAATACAAGCTTATCCGTACAAAAGGTGCACTTCTTCAAGTTAGCAAACAATTGTTCTTCTCTAAGTGCATCTAAGACAGATTTCAAATGTTCTAGATGATCCCCCACGTTCTTGCTATAGATGAGTATATCATCAAAGTAAACAACTACAAATTTACCAATGAATGGACGTAGAACATGATTCATGAGTCGCATAAACGTGCTAGGTGCGTTGGACAAACCAAATGGCATGACCATCCACTCATACAACCCATACTTAGTTTTAAAAGCAGTCTTCCACTCATCTCCTTCTTTCATCCTAATTTGATGATAACCACTCTTCAAATCAATCTTAGAAAACATGCAAGAACCATGCAACTCATCTAACATGTCATCTAAACGAGGGATAGGGTGACGATATTTTACCGTTATGTTGTTGACTGCTCGGCAATCAACACACATTCTCCATGTTTTATCCTTCTTGGGCACAAGTAGGACTGGAACAGCACATGGACTCATGCTCTCTCTTACGTACCCTTTCTCCAACAGCTCGTTGACTTGCTTCTCAAGCTCCTTTGTCTCTTCAGGATTGCTTCTATATGCGGGACGGTTAGGTATGGTAGCTCCCGGGACAAAGTCTATTTGATGTTCAATCCCACGAATAGGTGGCAAACCAGGTGGTAGCTCGTCGGGAAAGACATCCTTGTAATCCTGCAAAAGAGACACAACCGTACTAGGTACATGTGGTTCAAGCTCGTTAGTGTTTAAAAGTGCCTCCCTATACCGAAGTAAGATCATAGGCTTCTTTGTAAAGCACGCTTGCTTAATATCACTTGTTCCCACATAGTAACTCTTTTTCCAACTCTCGTTTTTTCTCTCTTTGGCCGTTTTAATTTCTGTTTTTCCGGCTTCTTTTGTTTTCTCAATCTTTTCCTCTCCATTGGCCGTTTTTCTTATCTTTTTTTCGGCTTCTTCTCTCCTCTCATTCTTTTTCTTCTTGTCACGCTCTCTTTGCTCATCACTTTCTTTTTGCAACTGACGTTGATCTTCACAAACTTGTGATGGTGACAAGGGTGCCAAGGTGATTACTCTCTTCTTAAGTATAAATGAATACTTGTTGGTGTAGCCATCATGATGCACTTTCCTATCAAACTGCCACGGCCTTCCTAACAATAGGTGACCAGCTTGCATTGGTACAACATCACACAACACTTCATCCTCATAGTTGCCAATGCGGAATGCTACCAATACTTGCTTCATCACTCGTACTTCTCCACTATCATTCAGCCATTGTAGTTTGTAAGGCTTAGGGTGTTTTCCCGTGAGTAACCCTAACTTCTCCACCATAGTAGTGCTTGCAACATTAGCACAACTTCCTCCATCTATGATGACACTACACACCTTGTCTTTGACATAGCACCTTGTGTGAAAAATATTTTCTCTTTGAGCCACATCATTTTCTTCTTTTACTTGCACATTCAATGCTCTTCTAGACACAAGAGTAAGCCTCTCAGCAGCTTGGTACTCTTCCTCGGATACGTCCTCCAAAGAAGGCATGCTTTCATGCTCCGAATCCTCTTCTTCAGTTTCAATCTCTCCACTCTCCTTGATCACCATTGCTTGCTTGTTAGGGCATTGACTTGAGATGTGCCCTCTTCCTTGACACTTAAAGCACTTGATGTCACGGTTCCTAGCTAGAGTGACTTCCACTTTCCTTTGAGAATTAGCTTGAGAACTCTCGGATTTATGCTCTACTTTGGCTGCTTGTGGCTTGTCAAACTTCTTTTGGTAGTTTGGCTTCCAAGTAGAATTCGATGTAGCTTTTGTTCTCCCCTCTCCTCTCTTGAGTTGCTTCTCAATTTTCGTTGCCATATGCACCATGTCCTCCAACTCCACATAGTGTTGCAACTCAACTTTGTCTTGAATTTCAGGATTGAGTCCATTCAAGAACCTTGCCATTGTAACTTCTCTATCTTCATCTATATCAGCTCTTATCATGGCCATCTCCATCTGTTTGAAATACTCCTCCACACTCAAACTTCCTTGCCTCATTCCTTGTAACTTCTTATACAGCTCTCTATAGTAATGACTTGGAACAAATCTCTTCCTCATCACCACTTTCATGTCTTCCCAAGTAGCTATAGGGCGTTCTCTATTTCTCCTCCTGCTAGTCACAAGTTGATCCCACCAAGTTATAGCATAATCAGTGAATTCGGTGATGGCAAGTTTTACCTTCTTTTCTTCGGAGCTATTGTGGCAATCAAACACGAACTCAATCTTCTTCTCCCACTCTAAGTACGCCTCCGGGTCAGAACGACCAGCAAAGGAAGGTATCTTCAGTTTGATACTCCCTATGTTGTCGTCTCTCTTTGGCCTTGCCTCCCTAGGTGGACGGTTTGTTCTTGCTCTCCTAAGACTCCTTGTAGAGCCTACGCCTTCTTCCGACTCAGAATCAGCTCCGCTCGATTCTCCAATAGGTACTCCTCTCCTACGCCTTTGGAGTTCGCCTCGCGTTTGGGGGTTGTCACGAGAATTCTCCACGGCATCCACGCGTAGTTGCAAAGGCTCCATCTGAGCTTGCACCATCCGCTCGAGCTTCCCGGCCAAGGCATCCACTAATAACTTAAGGTCTATGCTTCCCATAGTTTGACCTTCATGCGACATGTTTGCTACAAGAAAAATTGGTTAGTAAAAAAAATTATGGCCTCACAAGCTCACTCCCTTACGTGTATACTCTCAATGTAGGGTGCACTCAAGTTCACTCGTGTTTGCACTCAAATATTTGGCTTTTCTCTCTAAGGTACTCGCACACTCTTGCCTTTTTCCTCTCGTGATACTTGTATGTTCTTACTAAGGCTAGAACGGCCTTGCTTGAGCTCCACGCTTTAACAAACAGAATGTTAAAGTTCCTCTTTGGTCTTTCTTTTAGTCTTGCTCGTCCCCTTTCTTGATCAGCTGTTGCGCCTCCTTAGTTTGCTAGCTTCCCTCGGATTTGCTTCCTCTTTAGCTTGAGACTTCCAATTTAGCTTGCTTCCTCTTTAGCTTGCGGCTTCCTTTTTTTCTTTTTCTTTTCTTTCCTTTTTTTTTCTTTTCTTTTCTTTTCTTTTCTTTTTTTTTTCTTTCTTTTCTTTTCTTTCTTTTCTTGCTTCACTCGTTTGTTTTCCTCTCTTTTCTCTCAAACAGCGAGGAGAGAAAACGAACCAACAAGAACAAAAAAATAACAAGCAACAAAACGAACCAACAAGAACAAAAATAACAAGGATAATGAACTAAAGTAACAAGCTAAGCTCTGATACCAACTGATATGAATCTCCGCGGAAAAGATTCACAACTCGGACCGTTTGTTACTTTAGAATGGATCAGATCACAACTCACAAGAACTCACTCGAACTAAGGCACGAAATTGAACCTTAACCCGCAACAAGAACTTCTGAACCTTGACCTAAGGTCGAATCACGCCACAAGCGAGGATGGATGGTCCGCTTGATAAGTGAAAGATAAATTCCAGCCAAGACGACTCACCAGCCTAAGCAAGAACAAACGAGTATCAAACTCTCAACTAGCCAATGCTAAGTATTTCCGAATTGTATGTGTACGTTTTATTGCTAGGAGTCCTCTTTATATAGGCTCCCAAAGTACCAAAATATTCCTAAACAAGCTAACTCCTTAAAAAGGAGTTCAAAGGCTGGCCAAAACTCTCTTTCCTATTCTAAGGAGATTCTGGCCGAATTATTCAACTAAAATAGGAAATAATCTAAACAAATAATATCTAATAGAATAACAATTAATTGCACGTCCTAACAAGAAGATGCATGGCCTAAATAGGTTGATTCTTGCTGATTCTCCATGTGCGCATGCATCCAGAAGTTGGTGTGCATATTAAGCTTCCAAAATAGCCTCTATCACGTGCATGGGCTTTGCATGTGCCTCATGCACGTCCTTGCACTTGTACGCACCAACTTGAGCCCAAACTTCTTGCATTAGTCCATTGAAATCAGATTGCAACTTCCTAGCTCGTGCTCTTGTCATTGGCCCAATTGGAACTTGAACTTGCTGCGAGTCTACAAGCTTGATAGTAGGTGCGTCCTTAGGCTTGCTCACATCACTGTGACCTATGCGGAACATGTCCAAAGTGTGCTTGACACGGTCAAGAAGAGGCTGGAAGCAACGTACTCCAAGGAGAAGGTGCGAGTTGATGAACACAGGCGTGCACAATTGTTCTTGCCAGGAGAAAAGGTTATGGTGCATTTTCGCAAGGAACGCATGCCCGCGCCTATGTGATTGATCTACCTGAAGACTTGGGAGTGTCGAAGACGTTCAACGTTGCGGATTTAACTCCGTACTATGATCCGCCGCCCATGCCCTCCAGGTTGGCTGCGTGGGACTAGCATGCTCTTAAGGAGGGGAGGATGACGTAGGACGTCCATGTTTCTCGTCCATTCGGCCTACTCTTTCTCTCTTGCATGGTGTGCATGCTAGTTATTATGACAAACTGTCCGAATTATATGTGTGTTTAATGTGCGTGTGTAATGCGTATGTAATAAGGCAAGTTAATGCCATTACTAGGCGGTTAAAGTTGATGGAACGGCTGGCTGAAAGGTGAGAAGGTGCGTGGTTAATATTGCCTTAATGCCGCCTGAAATCACGCCCCTATTTGTACCCGCTTGGAAGGAAATAAACGGACAGAATTTTGAATCCAACAAAGCTAATCGTGCTTTCCTTTTTTTTTGCATGGTTTTGCATATGTATTGAAAGATTGGCCCTCTTATTGGCTGTTTCCTTCGGAAAACACCCCTTTGCTTGATTCGGAAGGATCGAGCTCAAGGCCACTATCTTGTTCGATTCACGTCCGAGTCAGCGTGTTGTCAACTCCTTCCGTTGTGCTACGTCATTGAGTTGAAACAAAGAACCTTGATATGTCGATGACGCCACAAACGGTGATGAAGATCTGCTTGATAAGTTTATAGTGAACTCGACGGAATCCCTCCGTTGTGTTCGAATAGTTCCGAAGAACCAAGAGAGCAAAGCCCACGTTTTTCAATCAATGATGGTCTCCTTTTCTCATTGCATAAGCCTCTATAAATAGGCTCAATATTACAAAGAGATTCCAAATCAAACAACTCCTAAAAATCTGGCTGGAAAGGGAAACTAAAAAGGAAACAAATCTCAGCTTTTTAGGAAGGCTAAAAACGTGACAAACAACCTAAATAAGCCAAGAGTTGTTGGAATATAACTTCCTAATCAAAACTAATGGCTGAAATAAACTTCCTAAATAGAATGCCCAAATCAGAGAGAATGAATCTTCAAGATCTTTGTTGCTGAAAGGACCTTCTAGAACTTGTATTTAAGGTCATAAACTCAGCTGAATTTCGTGGCTCTTGGTCCATGGACTTTAATAAATTTGCTTGAGCCCAACTCTCCAAAGTATGCTTGGAAATCAGTCCACAAAGTTGTGACTTGAAGTGCTTTGTGTGTGCTCTCTCACTTGGACAGATTGGCACTTGAAATCATCATATGAGTGCTTCCCATATTCATATCATTCCCCTCCTCTTGAAAGGGATTTGTCCTCAAATCCTCGCATATGCCATAGTGCCACAAATTAACAACCATGCTGGAACAAGGTTGAGTCTTCGAACGTCGTGGTTGTACTTGATACCTTCCGTTCCAACAGAACAAGTACTTTGATCTTAAAGAATCTGAAGTCATCTCCAACTCAAAAGCCAAAGCCCTACTAATCCATTTAAGCCTTTCTTTGAACTTCAAACTATTCCAGATGTTGATCAACGGTGAACCTCCAATATAATCAAACTTGTTCACTCCCAAGAAATCAATATGCTCAATATATTCAACGTGAAAATCTGGAAACATGTAAGATATGGGTTGATCCTCTTCCTTGTTAACAGCAACAATAAGTTCTTCATGTTCACCATCAATAGGAATTATGCACTTCGTCATGTGAACAATATCCACCACAGATGATTCGTCAAATAAATCTCTTAGGTAAAGTAGTGACATGGTATGGTCATCAAAATAATCTCCATCAAATAAATCAATGGAATATTCACCAAACTCCTCCCATGTCAAAACCTCTTCAAAAACTTCATCTGAAGGCATACCAATTTCAGAACAACATACCTTTTCCTCAATGTTGCACTAAGATTGAATGATCTTCTCTTGTTGTACTTCACTAACTTCTCTTGTATGCAAGTCAATTTTCCTTGCCAAAGACATAAGTTTCTCCCAGCTGTCTTCATCATCCCATGCTGTAACTCTAAGAGTGCTTTCACCTCTAACCCCAATTTTTCTTTGTTGAGCTCTTGTATCCCTGCATACATTAGGAACAACTTGTATCCTCTCTTGTTTGCACACTATCCGGTCCACCTTTTCGCTGTGCTTCTTGACCTCCGTTCTCATTATATGCCTCATCCCACTAAGAAGGGCATCCATAAACGTGTGTGGATCACCAACCAATGGTGCAACACCTTCAACGGATCTTCTTGAGTAGTTATAAGACATTCTTGTAGATTCTCTTTTTTTCTACTTTCAACTTTTCGTTTTTTGATTTTTTTTTCAGCCTTCTTTCTTTTTCTTTTCTTGGCTGCCTTCTTCTCTATCTTTCTTTTTTTTCTGAATTTTTTTTCCTCTTTTTTTTTCTTTCTCCAACTCAGACTAAAATAAGAACAATAATTGAAAACTAATGAAAACAAAAACGAAATTTAAAGGATAGATAGAACTGAAATAGAAGTCTAAGCTCTGATACCAAATGATACGAACCCCGTCAATGATGCGACGAGACCCGTCCACGAAGTGTTGAAATCCCAGATCGTTCTAGATCAGTTCGTGATGGAGATCTCGACCCGATGCTCACAACCAAACAAGAACCTTGGTATTAAGACCGCGACCCGCTGCTTGAGTTGAAACAAAGGACATTGATATGTCAATGATGCCATAAACGGTGATGAAGATCCGCTTGATAAGTCAATAGTGAACTCGACGGAATCCCTCCGTTGTGTTCGAATAGTCCCGAAGAACCAAGAGAGCAAAGCCCACGTTTTTCAATCAATGATGGTCTCCTTTTCTCATTGCATAAGCCTCTATAAATAGTCTCAATATTACAAAGAGATTCCAAATCAAACAACTCCTAAAAATCTGGCTGGAAAGGGAAACTAAAAAGGAAACAAATCTCTGCTTTTTAGGAAGGCTAAAAACGTGACAAACAAGCTAAATAAGCCAAGAGTTGTTGGAATATAACTTCCTAATCAAAACTAATGGCTGAAATAAACTTCCTAAATAGAATGCCCAAATCAGAGAGAATGAATCTTCAAGATCTTTGCTGCTGAAAGGACCTTCTAGAACTTGTATTTAAGGTCATAAACTCAGCTGAATTTCGTGGCTCTTGGTCCATGGACTTTAATAAATTTGCTTGAGCCCAACTCTCCAAAGTATGCTTGGAAATCAGCCCACAAAGTTGTGACTTGAAGTGCTTTGTGTGTGCTCTCTCACTTGGTCAGATTGGCACTTGAAATCATCATATGAGTGCTTCCCATATTCATATCATACATGATGTTCCTAATGTCTGTAGCGGAAGACAAATTCAACAAAGGAGGATGAGGGTCAAAGATGAGAAGAATTCAGGAGCTAATTTTGTTGGAAAAGTCAATGGAAAGAGGGAGAACACCATTAACACTAAGCACGTCATTGAGGGGAAGGTATGTAGTTCTGACGATTTGGAGGTCACACCTGAAGTGATTGTTGAAGAAGAGGTTTTGACATGGGAGGAATTTGGTGAATATTCTATTGACTTGTTCGATGGAGAATGTTTTGATGTCCATGCCATGTCACTTCTTTACTTGAGGGATTTGTTCAATGAATCAGAATTGGTGGATGTTGTTCATATGAAGAAGTGCTTAACTGCTATTGATGGTGAACAAGAAGAACTTGTTGTTTTAGTTGACAAGGAAGATGTCCAACCCATATCTTACATGTCTCCTGATTTATATGTTGAACATAATGACTTCTTAGGTGTGGACAAGTTTAATTATGTTGGAGGTTCATCGTTGATCAACTTCTAGAATAGTTTGAAGTTCAAAGAAAGGCTTGTGCAAATAAGTAAGATTTTGGTTTTTAATTTGGAGAGGACTTCAGATTGCTTATGTTCAAAGTATCTATTTTGTTGGGATGGAAGATATCAAGTTCAACCAAGACGTTCCAAGACTTGTTCAAGCATGATCATGAATTGGAAAAAGCATGACGTATGCAAGGATTTGAGGACAAATCCATTTCAAGAGGAGGGGAATGATATGAATCTGATTAGCAAGAAGATTAATTTCATTTTTGCGGTTTTTGAGTCTGTTTAGGAAGTTAATTATATGTTATTTTCGTTTTATAAGAGTTCTAGTCTATTTGGGAAGACAATAATTTGAGAATTTCGTTTCTTTAAGAGTTCAAGTCAGTTTAGGAATGTGATTATGTGATAATCACGTTTTTAGCAATCATAGGAGTATTGGACTTGTTTTTCTTTTTTAGTTTCCCTTTTTAAGTCATATTTATCTAGTTAGAAGTTATATTTAATTAGGAATCTATTTGTAACAATCTGAACGTAGATAGATCCGGCTTTCGCGTGGATCCGTAACAAGATTCACATCATAATACAAGTTCTAGAAGGTCCATTCAGCAGCCAAGATCTACAAGAGTGATTTTCTCTGATTTGGGAATTCTATTTAGGAAATAAAATTTCAGCCATGAGTATTGTTTAGGAAATTAGTTCTAGCAATTTTTGGCTTGTTTGTCACGTTTTGGCCTTCCTAAAAAGTGTAGATTTGATTCCCTTTTTAGTTTATCTTAACAGCCAAAATTCTGGCCAATTTAGGAAGTATTTTGATTTGAAATCTCTTTGTAATATTGAGCCATTTATAGAGGCTTATCCAATGAGAAGAGGCAGAATATTTTGATCAAAAAATGTGAGCAAGTCTCTCCCTTGGTTCTACAGAACTTCTCGAACACAGCGGAGCAATTCCGTCGAGTTCACTTTCGACTTATCAAGCAGATCTTCATACCGTTTGTGGCATCATCGATATATCAAGGTTCTTTGTTTCAACACAAGCAGCGGGTCGCGGTCTTAATACCAAGGTTCTTGTTTGGTTGTCAGCATCGGGTTGAGATCTCCATCACAAACTGATCTAGAACGATCTGGGATTTCAACGCTTCTTGGATGGGTCTCGCGCATCGTTGGCGGGGTTCGTATCATTTGGTATCAAAGCTCAAGGTTCTATTTCAGTTCTATCTATCCTTTAAATTTTGTTTTTATCATTAGTTTTCAGTTAGTTGTTCTTATTGTAATATGAGTTTGAGAAAAAAAAAGAGAGGAAAAAAATCCGAAAAAAAGAAAGAAAGAAGGAAGCCTACAAAAGAAAAGAAAAGGAGGCAAAAAAAAGGACGAAAAAAAAGAAGAGAAAAAGGTGGAAAGTTGAACGAAAAGTTTCTTAGAATTTAGAAGAAGATTGAAGCAAGGATTCTGAAACATCACAAGTTGTTGCTTTAGATCAGATTGGTGCACAAGGAACCATTGTTCTAACCATCGTTCTATAATCCAAGAAGAGTCGCTGAGTTTTTGACGTAGCACAACGGAAGGAGTTGGCAACACGCTGACTCAGATGGGAAACGAACAAGATAGTGACCTTGAGCTCGATCCTTCCGAATCAAGCAAAGGTGTGTTTTCCGAAGGAAACAGCCAATAAGAGGGCCAATCTTTCAACACATTTGCAAAACCATGCAAAAGATAGGAAAGCACGATTAGCTTTGTTGGATTCAAAATTCTGTCCGTTTATTTCCTTCCAAGCGGGTACAAATAGGGGCGTGATTTCAGGCGACATTAAGGCAATATTAACCACGCACCTTCTCACCTTTCAGCCAGCCGTTCCTTCAACTTTAACCGCCTAGTAATGGCATTAACTTGCCTTATTACATACGCATTACACACGCACATTAAACACACCAACAATTCGGACAGTTTGTCATAATAACTAGCATGCACTCCATGCAAGAGAGAAGGAGTAGGCCGAAAAGGACGAGAAACATGGACGTCCTACGTCATCCTCTCCTCCTTAAGAGCATGCTAGTCCCACGCAACCAACCTGGAGGGCATGGGAGGCGGATCATAGTACGGAGTTAAATCCGCAATGTTGAACGTCTTCGACACTCCCAAGTCTTCAGGTAGATCAATCACATAGGCGTTGTCATGGACTCGCCTCAACACCTTGTAGGGGCCAAAGTTTCGGGCTTGCAACTTGCCTCCTAAGTGCGCGGGCATGCGTTCCTTGCGAAAATGCACCATAACCTTTTCTCCCGGCAAGAACAATTGTGCACGCCTGTGTTCATCCACTCGCGCCTTCTCCTTGGAGTACGTTGCTTCCAGCCTCTTCTTGACCGCGTCAAGCACACTTTGGACGTGCTCCGCATAAGACATAGCTGCTGGATTGCCACGAGGAGGTCGTGGCACCATAGACACATCCACCAAGTGATTCGGCACCTTGGTGTACACCAACTCAAATGGAGACTTACCCGTGGACCTGTGGACAGCACCATTGTAAGCAAATTCCGCAATAGGAAGAGCAAGATCCCATTGCCTTTGTCGATCGTGACACAAACTGTGGAGAAGGTTGCCAAGTGTGCGATTGGTTGCTTCAGTCTGACCATCTGTTTGCGGATGTGCGGTTGTGCTAAATTGTAGCGTGGCATCAAACATCCTCCATAATTGATGTGAGCAAGCCTAAGGACGCACCTACTATCATGCTTGTAGACTCGAAGCAAGTTCAAGTTCCAATTGGGCCAATGACAAGAGCACGAGCTAGGAAGTTGCAATCTGACTTCAATGGATTAATGCAAGAAGTTTGGGCTCAATCAAGTGCGTGGAGGACCAAGGACGTCCAACAAGTCCAAGGGAGACCCATGCACGTTTTGGAAGCTAAATGGGAAGCTTGACATGCACGTAAGCTTCTAGATGCATGCGCACATGGAGAATCAAGAAGAATCAGCCTATTAAGTCCGTGCATCTACTTGTTTTGGACGTGCAGCTAGTAGTTATTCTATTAGATATTATTTGCTTATATTATTCCTTATTTAGTTGAATAAGTTCGGCCAGAATCTCTTTAGAGTAGGAAAGAGAGTTTTGACCAGCCTTAAACTCCTTATTTGGAGTTAGTTTCGTTTAGGAAAGTTGTAAGACTTATGGAGCCTATATATAGAGGCGTCCCCCTTCAATAAACACATAACAATTCGGAAAATACTTAGCATTGGCTAACTGAGAGTTTTGATACTCGTTTGTTCTTGCTTAGGCTGGTGAGTCGTCTTAGCTTGTTACTTTAGTTCATTATCCTTGTTATTTTGGTTCTTGTTGGTTCGTTAGAATGGAACAGATCGGACCAACAAAAACCAAAATAACAAGGATAATGAACTAAAGTAACAAGCTAAGCTCTGATACCAACTGATATGGATCTCCGCGGAAAAAGATTCACAAGTCGGACCGTTTGTTACTTTAGAATGGAACAGATCACAACTCACAAGAACTCACACGAACTAAGGCACGAAATTGAACCTTAACCCGCTGCAAGAGCTTCTGAACCTTGACCTAAGGTCGTATCACGCCACGAGCGGGGATGGATGATCCGCTTGATAAGTGAAAGATAAATTCTAGCCAAGACGACTCACCAGCCTAAGCAAGAACAAACGAGTATCAAAACTCTCAGTTAGCCAATGCTAAGTATTTTCCGAATTGTTGTGTGTTTATTGAAGGGGGACGCCTCTTTATATAGGCTCCATAAGTCTTACAACTTTCCTAAACGAAACTAACTCCAAATAAGGAGTTTAAGGCTGGTCAAAACTCTCTTTCCTATTCTAAAGAGATTCTGGCCGAACTTATTCAACTAAATAAGGAATAATATAAGCAAATAATATCTAATAGAATAACTACTAGCTGCACGTCCAAAACAAGTAGATGCACGGACTAAATAGGCTGATTTTTCTTGATTCTCCATGTGCGCATGCATCTAGAAGCTTACGTGCATGTCAAGCTTCCCATTTAGCTTCCAAAACGTGCATGGGCCTCCCTTGGGTTTCTTGGACGTCCTTGGTCCTCCACGCACTTGCTTGAGCCCAAACTTCTTGCATTAGCCCATTGAAGTCAGATTGCAACTTCCTAGCTCTTGCTCTTGTCATTGGCCCAATTGGAACTTGAACTTGCTTGATAGTAGGTGCGTCCTTAGGCTTGCTAACATCAGTCCCCTCCTCTTGAAAAGGATTTGCCCTCAAATCATCACCTACATCAAACGGACTCAAGTCAGCCACATTAAACGAAGCACTTACATTATACTCACCCGGAAGGTCTAGCTTGTAGGCATTATCATTGATGCGTTCTATCACTTGGAATGGACCATCTCCCCGTGGTAGCAACTTTGAACGCCTTTAGACAGGAAAACGCTCCTTCCTCATATGTAGCCAAACCCAATCTCCCGGCTCAAAGACAACCTTGTGCCGTCCTTTGTTTGCTTTCCTCGCATAGTGCTCCGTGCGCTTCTCGATGTTCATTCTTGCTTTCTCATGTAACTGCTTGACAAATTCAGCTTTCTTCTTGCCATCTAAGTTAACATGCTCACTCGAAGGTAGAGGTGATAAATCCAATGGAGTCAAAGGATTAAATCCATAAACAAGCTCAAATGGTGAGAATTGAGTAGCAGAATGGACAGAACGATTATAAGCAAACTCAACATGAGGCAAACATTCTTCCCAAGTCTTAATGTTATGCTTAATGAGTGCTCTCAAAACTGTAGACAAAGTCCTATTCACTACTTCAGTTTGACCATCAGTTTGAGGATGACAAGTAGTAGAAAACAACAACTTAGTACCTAACTTGCACCACAAGGTCTTCCAAAAGTAACTCAGGAACTTAGCATCTCTATCAGAGATAATTGTCCTAGGCATACCATGCAACCTAACAACCTCTCTAAAGAACAAATCAGCAATGTTTGAAGCATCATCAGTTTTATGACATGGAATAAAATGTGCCATCTTAGAAAACCTATCCACTACCACAAAAATTGAATCTCTTCCACGCTTAGTCCTAGGTAGGCCTAACACAAAATCCATACAGATATCAATCCAGGGCTCACTAGGTATAGGTAGTGGGGTGTACAAACCATGGGGTTTTACCTTTGACTTGGCTTGCTTGCAAGTGATGCAACGACCACAAACTCTCTCAACGTCTCTCTTCATGTGTGGCCAAAAGAAATGATCTTGTAGCATTGCCAAGGTCTTTGCAATTCCAAAATGCCCCATTAAGCCACCTCCATGTGCCTCCTGAATTAGTAATTCTCGCATCGAACAATTAGGCACACAAAGTTTGTTTTCACGAAATAGGTCACCTTCATTACGAAAGAACTTGCCAAATGCACTTCTTTCAGTTGATCTAAACAACTCGCCAAAATCAACATCATCAACATACATCTCCTTAATGTGTTCAAAGCCAAGTAGTTTAGCATCAACAGTTGAGATCAAGGCGTACCTTCGTGATAGTTCATCAGCCACTACATTTTCCTTACCTTGCTTGTAGCGAATGACATAAGGAAATGTCTCAATGAATTCCACCCATCGTGCATGCCTCTTGTTCAGCTTGTGTTGCCCCTTTAAGTGCTTAAGTGACTCATGATCAGTGTGAATCACAAACTCCTTTGGCCACAAGTAATGCTGCCATGTCTCCAATGCTCGAACTAGTGCGTATAACTCCTTGTCATAGGTCGGGTAATTCAAGGTTGCACCACTTAGTTTCTCACTAAAGTATGCAATGGGTCTTCCTTCTTGCATAAGGACAGCTCCAATTCCTACACCAGAAGCATCACACTCTATTTCAAAAGTCTTAGAGAAATTAGGTAAAGCTAACAAGGGTGCATTAGTCAACTTCCCTTTCAGTAGTTGGAAAGCATTCTCTTGAGCTTCTCTCCAAGTAAAGCCCACGTTCTTCTTGATGACTTCAGTTATGGGTGCGGCTATGCTACTAAAGTCCTTCACAAATCTCCTATAAAAACTAGCTAGTCCATGAAAGCTCCTAACATTAGCAACACTTGTAGGGCTTGGCCATTCACGGATAGCTCGGATCTTTTCTTCATCAACCTGTATTCCGTTAGCTCCAAAAACAAAACCCAAGAATACAAGCTTATCCGTACAAAAGGTGCACTTCTTCAAGTTAGCAAACAATTGTTCTTCTCTAAGTGCATCTAAGACAGATTTCAAATGTTCTAGATGATCCCCCATGCTCTTGCTATAGATGAGTATATCATCAAAGTAAACAACTAAAAATTTACCAATGAATGGACGTAGAACATGATTCATGAGTCGCATAAACGTGCTAGGTGCGTTGGACAAACCAAATGGCATGACCATCCACTCATACAACCCATACTTAGTTTTAAAAGCAGTCTTCCACTCATCTCCTTCTTTCATCCTAATTTGATGATAACCACTCTTCAAATCAATCTTAGAAAACATGCAAGAACCATGCAACTCATCTAACATGTCATCTAAACGAGGGATAGGGTGACGATATTTTACCGTTATGTTGTTGACTGCTCGGCAATCAACACACATTCTCCATATTTTATCCTTCTTGGGCACAAGTAGGACTGGAACAGCACATGGACTCATGCTCTCTCTTACGTACCCTTTCTCCAACAGCTCGTTGACTTGCTTCTCAAGCTCCTTTGTCTCTTCAGGATTGCTTCTATATGCGGGACGGTTAGGTATGGTAGCTCCCGGGACAAAGTCTATTTGATGTTCAATCCCACGAATAGGTGGCAAACCAGGTGGTAGCTCGTTGAGAAAGACATCCTTGTAATTCTGCAAAAGAGACACAACCGTACTAGGTACATGTGGTTCAAGCTCGTTAGTGTTTAAAAATGCCTCCCTATACCGAAGTAAGATCATAGGCTTCTTTTCAAAGCATGCTTGCTTAATATCACTTGTTCCTACATAGTAACTCTTTTTCCAACTCTCGGTTTTTCTCTCTTTGGCCGTTTTAATTTCTGTTTTTCTGGCTTCTTTTGTTTTCTCAATCTTTTCCTCTCCATTGGCCGTTTTTCTTTTCTTTTTTTCGGCTTCTTCTCTCCTCTCATTCTTTTTCTTTTTGTCACGCTCTCTTTGCTCATCACTTTCTTGTTGCAACAGTCGTTGATCTTCACAAACTTGTGATGGTGACAAGGGTGCCAAGGTGATTACTCTCTTCTTGAGTATAAATGAGTATTTGTTGGTGTAGCCATCATGATGCACTTTCCTATCAAACTGCCATGGCCTTCCTAACAATAGGTGACCAGCTTGCATTGGTACGACATCACACAACACTTCATCCTCATAGTTGCCAATGCGGAATGCTACCAATACTTGCTTCATCACTCGTACTTCTCCACTATCATTCAGCCATTGTAGTTTGTAAGGCTTAGGGTGTTTGCCAGTGAGTAACCCTAACTTCTCCACCATAGTAGTGCTTGCGACATTAGCACAACTTCCTCCATCTATGATGACACTACACACCTTGTCTTTGACATAGCACCTTGTGTGAAAAATATTTTCTCTTTGAGCCACATCATTTTCCTCTTTTACTTGCACATTCAATGCTCTTCTAGACACAAGAGTAAGCCTCTCAGCAGCTTGGTACTCTTCCTCGGATACGTCCTCCAAAGAAGGCATGCTTTCATGCTCCGAATCCTCTTCTTCAGTTTCAATCTCTCCACTTTCCTTGATCACCATTGCTTGCTTGTTAGGGCATTGACTTGAGATGTGCCCTCTTCTTTGACACTTAAAGCACTTGATGTCACGGTTCCTAGCTGGAGTGACTTCCACTTTCCTTTGAGAATTAGCTTGAGAACTCTCGGATTTATGCTCTACTTTGGCTGCTTGTGGCTTGTCAAACTTCTTTTGGTAGTTTGGCTTCCAAGTAGAACTCGATGTAGCTCTTGTATTCCCCTCTCCTCTCTTGAGTTGCTTCTCAATTTTCGTTGCCATATGCACCATGTCTTCCAACTCCACATAGTGTTGCAACTCAACTTTGTCTTGAATTTCAGGATTGAGTCCATTCAAGAACCTTGCCATTGTAACTTCTCTATCTTCATCTATATCAGCTCTTATCATGGCCATCTCCATCTGTTTGAAATACTCCTCCACACTCAAACTTCCTTGCCTCATCCCTTGTAACTTCTTATACAGCCCTCTATAGTAATGACTTGGAACAAATCTCTTCCTCATCACCACTTTCATGTCTTCCCAAGTAGCTATAGGGCGTTCTCTATTTCTCCTCCTGCTTGTCACAAGTTGATCCCACCAAGTTATAGCATAATCAGTGAATTCGGTGATGGCAAGTTTTACCTTCTTTTCTTCGGAGCTATTGTGGCAATCAAACACGAACTCAATCTTCTTCTCCCACTCTAAGTACGCCTCCGGGTCAGAACGACCAGCAAAGGAAGGTATCTTCAGTTTGATACTCCCTATGTTGTCGTCTCTCTTTGGCCTCGCCTTCCTAGGTGGACGGTTTGTTCTTGCTCTCCTAAGACTCCTTGTAGAGCCTACGCCTTTTTCCGATTCAGAATCAGCTCCGCTCGACTCTCCAATAGGTACTCCTCTCCTACGCCTTTGGAGTTCGCCTCGCGTTTGGGGGTTGTCACGAGAATTCTCCACGGCATCCACGCGTAGTTGCAAAGGCTCCATCTGAGCTTGCACCATCTGCTCGAGCTTCCCGGCCAAGGCATCCACTAGTAACTTAAGGTCTATGTTTCCCATAGTTTGACCTTCATGCGACATGTTTGCTGCAAGAAAAATTGGTTAGTAATAAAAAAAATATGGCCTCACTAGCTCACTCCCTTACGTGTATACTCTCAATGTATGGTGCACTCAAGTTCTCTCGTGTTTGTACTCAAATATTTGGCTTTTCTCTCTAAGGTACTCGCACACTCTTGCCTTTTTCCTCTCGTGATACTTGTATGTTCTTACTAAGGCTAGAACGGCCTTGCTTGAGCTTCACGCTTTAACAAACAGAATGTTATAGTTCCTCTTTGGTCTTTCTTTTAGTCTTGCTCATCCCTTTTCTTGATCAGCTGCTGCGCCTTCTTAGTTCGGTAGCTTCCCTCGGATTTGCTTCCTCTTTAGCTTGAGACTTCCAATTTAGCTTGCTTCCTCTTTAGCTTGCGGCTTCCTTTTCTTTTTCTTTTCTTTCCTTTTTCTTTTCTTTTCTTTTCTTTTTTTTTCTTTTCTTTTTCTTTTCCTTTCTTTTCTTTTCTTTCTTTTCTTGCTTCACTCGTTTGTTTTCCTCTCTTTTCTCTCAAACAGCGAAGAGAGAAAACGAACCAACAAGAACAAAAATAACAAGGATAATGAACTAAAGTAACAAGCTAAGCTCTGATACCAACTGATATGAATCTCCGCGGAAAAGATTCACAACTCGGACCGTTTGTTACTTTAGAATGGAACAGATCACAACTCATAAGAACTCACACGAACTAAGGCACGAAATTGAACCTTAACCCGCTGCAAGAGCTTCTGAACCTTGACCTAAGGTCGTATCACGCCACGAGCGGGGATGGATGATCCGCTTGATAAGTGAAAGATAAATTCTAGCCAAGACGACTCACCAGCCTAAGCAAGAACAAACGAGTATCAAAACTCTCAGTTAGCCAATGCTAAGTATTTTCCGAATTGTTGTGTGTTTATTGAAGGGGGACGCCTCTTTATATAGGCTCCATAAGTCTTACAACTTTCCTAAACGAAACTAACTCCAAATACGGAGCTTAAGGCTGGTCAAAACTCTCTTTCCTATTCTAAAGAGATTCTGGCCGAACTTATTCAACTAAATAAGGAATAATATAAGCAAATAATATCTAATAGAATAACTACTAGCTGCACGTCCAAAACAAGTAGATGCACGGACTAAATAGGCTGATTCTTCTTGATTCTCCATGTGCGCATGCATCTAGAAGCTTACGTGCATGTCAAGCTTCCCATTTAGCTTCCAAAACGTGCATGGGCCTCCCTTGGGTTTCTTGGACGTCCTTGGTCCTCCACGCACTTGCTTGAGCCCAAACTTCTTGCATTAGCCCATTGAAGTCAGATTGCAACTTCCTAGCTCTTGCTCTTGTCATTGGCCCAATTGGAACTTGAACTTGCTTGATAGTAGGTGCGTCCTTAGGCTTGCTCACATCATGGCTTATGCACTATCACGAAGGTACGCCTTGATCTCAACTCTTGATGCTAAACTACTTGGCTTTGAACACATTAAGGAGATGTATGTTGATGATGTTGATTTTGGCGAGTTGTTTAGATCAACTGAAAGAAGTGCATTTGGTAAGTTCTTTCGTAATGAAGGTTACCTATTTCGTGAAAACAAACTTTGTGTGCCTAATTGTTCGATGCGAGAATTACTAATTCAGGAGGCACATGGAGGTGGCTTAATGGGGCATTTTGGAATTGCAAAGACCTTGGCAATGCTACAAGATCATTTCTTTTGGCCACACATGAAGAGAGACGTTGAGAGAGTTTGTGGTCGTTGCATCACTTGCAAGCAAGCGAAGTCAAAGGTAAAACCCCATGATTTGTACACCCCACTACCTATACCTAGTGAGCCCTGGATTGATATCTCTATGGATTTTTTGTTAGGCCTACCTAGGACTAAGCGTGGAAGAGATTCAATTTTTGTGGTAGTGGATAGGTTTTCTAAGATGGCACATTTTATTCCATGTCATAAAACTGATGATGCTTCAAACATTGCTGATTTGTTCTTTAGAGAGGTTGTTAGGTTGCATGGCATGCCTAGGACAATTATCTCTGATAGAGATGCTAAGTTCCTAAGTTACTTTTGGAAGACCTTGTGGTGCAAGTTAGGTACTAAGTTGTTGTTTTCTACTACTTGTCATCCTCAAACTGATGGTCAAACTGAAGTAGTGAATAGGACTTTGTCTACACTTTTGAGAGCACTCATTAAGCATAACATTAAGACTTGGGAAGAATGTTTGCCTCATGTTGAGTTTGCTTATAATCGTTCTGTCTATTCTGCTACTCAATTCTCACCATTTGAGCTTGTTTATGGATTTAATCCTTTGACTCCATTGGATTTATCACCTCTACCTTCGAGTGAGCATGTTAACTTAGATGGCAAGAAGAAAGCTGAATTTGTCAAGCAGTTACATGAGAAAGCAAGAACGAACATCGAGAAGCGCACGGAGCACTATGTGAGGCAAGCAAACAAAGGAAGGCACAAGGTTGTCTTTGAGCCGGGAGATTGGGTTTGGCTACATATGAGGAAGGAGCGTTTTCCTGTTCAAAGACGTTCAAAGTTGCTACCACGGGGAGATGGTCCATTCCAAGTGCTAGAACGCATTAATGATAATGCCTACAAGCTAGACCTTCCGGGTGAGTATAGTGTAAGTGCTTCGTTTAACGTGGCTGACTTGAGTCCGTTTGATGTAGGTGATGATTTGAGGACAAATCCTTTTCAAGAGGAGGGGACTGATGTGAGCAAGCCTAAGGACGCACCTACTATCAAGCTTGTAGACTCGAAGCAAGTTCAAGTTCCAATTGGGCCAATGACAAGAGCACGAGCTAGGAAGTTGCAATCTGACTTCAATGGATTAATGCAAGAAGTTTGGGCTCAATCAAGTGCGTGGAGGACCAAGGACGTCCAAGAAGTCCAAGGGAGGCCCATGCACATTTTGGAAGCTAAATGGGAAGCTTGACATGCACGTAAGCTTCTAGATGCATGCGCACATGGAGAATCAAGAAGAATCAGCCTATTTAGTCCGTGCATCTACTTGTTTTGGACGTGCAGCTAGTAGTTATTCTATTAGATATTATTTGCTTATATTATTCCTTATTTAGTTGAATAAGTTCGGCCAGAATCTCTTTAGAGTAGGAAAGAGAGTTTTGACCAGCCTTAAACTCCTTATTTGGAGTTAGTTTCATTTAGGAAAGTTGTAAGACTTATGGAGCCTATATAAAGAGGCGTCCCCCTTCAATAAACACATAACAATTCGGAAAATACTTAGCATTGGCAAACTGAGAGTTTTGATACTCGTTTGTTCTTGCTTAGGCTGGTGAGTCGTCTTGGCTAGAATTTATCTTTCACTTATCAAGCGGATCATCCATCCCCGCTCATGGCGTGATACGACCTTAGGTCAAGGTTCAGAAGCTCTTGCAGTGGGTTAAGGTTCAAGTTCGTGCCTTAGTTCGTGTGAGTTCTTGTGAGTTGTGATCTGTTCCATTCTAAAGTAACAAACGGTCCGAGTTGTGAATCTTTTTCCGCGGAGATCCATATCAATAATGTCTTCCAAAAGCTCGCGAGGAACTTGGTGTCACGATCAGAAACGATGGTCTTTGGAACTCCATGCAAACGCACCACTTCCCGAAAGAAATGTCTTGCCACCGCGGATGCATCATTGGTTTTCTTGCAAGGCACGAAGTGCGCCATCTTTGACAACCTGTCCACAATGACAAAAATAGAATCCGCTCCTCTTGGAGGAGTGCGGGGTAAGCCAAGAACAAAATCCATACTGATGTCTTCCCAAATTGTACTCGGAATTGGTAAATGAGAGTACAAGCCCGTGTTGTTTACTGTCCCCTTCGTCTCTTGACAAACACGACAATGCTTGACATGCTTTGCAACCTCTCTTGCCATCCGCGGCCAGTAAAACCTTTCTTGCAACGATGACAAGGTTTTGTCTCTTCCCATGTGCGCAGACAATCCACCACCATGTACCTCCCAAATCAACTGATCTCGCAATGAAGTCTTCGGAACACATAACTAATTCCCTTTCATCAAGAACCCATCTTGCAAATAGTAGTCATCCACCCCCTTTTCATTTGCACATTTTAACCAAATGGTGCCAAAGTCCTCGTCGTTTTCATATAACTCAGGCATACAATCAAATGAGGTGATGGTTCCACGTAGTTCAGTGAGCAATGCAATCCTTCTACTCAATGCGTCAGCTACTACATTTTGATTTCCACTCTTATGAGAAATACGTAATGGAAATTTCTGAAGATATGTACACCAACGTGCATGCATGGGATTGCTTAACTTCGATTGATCATGCAAGAATTTCAGTGCTCTATGATCAGTAAAGAGGATGAATTCCTTACCAACCAAGTAGTGTTCCCACGTCTTGAGTGCTCGGAAGACCGCGTAGAACTCTTTCTCATACGTGGTCCACTTCAATCTGGCTTCACTCAGCTTTTCACTGAAAAAAGCTACGGGCTTCTTTTCTCGTGAAAGCACGGCTCCAATTCCAAGTCCGGATGCATCCACCTCCACTTCGAACAATTTGGAAAAATCAGGGAGGGCTAGCACGGGTGCACTACTCAGCTTGTTTTTAAGAACTTGAAAAGCTTGCTCGGCTTCGGTGCTCCACACGAAAGGGGTTTGTTTCTTGAGCAAGGAAGTCAAAGGAGCTGCAAGCAAGCTGAAATCCCGAATAAATCTTCTATAGAAGCTTGCCAAACCAAGGAAGCTCCTCGTTTGACTCACATTCTGAGGGGTAGGCCACGACCTAATAGCATCAATCTTGGCTTGATCCACGTGAATTCCCTCCTTTCCAACCACAAACCCTAAGAAAAGTAGCTTGTCCTTCCAAAAGCTACATTTCTTTAGGTTAACATAGAGTTGATTGTCTCTCAGAGCCGTGAACACCTCCTTCAAATGCTTAAGATGATCATCCTCGGATTGGCTGTAAACCAAAATGTCATCAAAATACACCACCACTGACTTGTCAAGGAAGGGTTTAAAGACTTGATGCATAAGACGCATGAAGGTACTGGGCGCGTTTGTCAATCCGAATGGCATTACAAGCCACTCATAGAGTCCATCACGTGTCTTGAAGGCGGTCTTCCATTCATCTCCGGGAGGAATTCTGATTTGATGGTATCCACTTCTTCAATCAATCTTGGAGAAAATGGATGCACCACTTATGTTGTCCAGCATGTCATCAAGGCGCGGGATTGCAAAACGATATCCAATTGTGATCTTGTTGATGGCGCGACTATCTACGCACATTCTCCACGTACCATCTTTCTTTGGCAGAAGCAATGCAGGTACTCCACAAGGACTCAAGCTTTCTTGCACTTGTCCTTTGTCAAGAAGCTCTTGAACTTGTTCCCTCAAGATCTGGTTCTCCTTCGGACTCATTCTATAATGAGGAAGGTTCGGAAGTGTTGCACCAGGGATGAGATTAATTCGATGTTGGATATCTCGCAAGGGAGGCACCCCTTTTTGCAACTCCTCATCGATCAGCTCAGGGAATTCGTTAAATAACTTTAAGACCACGTCCGGAATCAGCTCGCCGCCTTTCTCACCTGGTTCTTGTGAACTTGTCATCACGAGCATATGGAGGAAACCCGCCTCTTGGAAACAACTCGTGAGAACACGAGAGGAGGTCACCATCGAAACAATTTTCTTGGCACTCTTCACGTACTTTGGCTTCTTTGGCAATAACGTGAACTTCTCGCCTCCTTTCTTTAACTCGTACGTGTTCTCCTCTCCGCGGTGCACAACTTTGTTGTCAAATTCCCACGGTCGTCCAAGAAGGATGTTGCACGCATCCATTTCAAGAACATCACATTCGACTAAGTCCGAATACTTGCCAATTGTGATAGGAATGGTGCACCTTGAGTTAACCTTGATTCCACCCCCGGATCTAACCCATCCAATGGAGTATGGAGTGGGGTGAGGCGTGGTTTTCAAACCAAGCTTCTCCACTGTCTTGCTACTCATAAAGTTCTCCTGGCTGCCTCCATCAATTATCACTTCGCACATAACTTTCCCAACATGACAACTCGTGCGAAACAAGTTATTGCGTTGGGAGTCATCTCTCTTGGTTGCGGTCAGTGCTACCTTCTGTATGACCCCGCAATACTCTTCTCCTTCAGAGGTCTCCTCCTCTTCATCACCCTCGTCCACGGGTGCACACAAATACGCCCCTTCCTCCTCCTCATCCGAATCTTCCTTCTCGCAAAGTTGTGTAAACTTGCGTTTAGGGCAGTCACTAGACTTGTGGCCCATTTCATTGCATTTGAAACATCGGATTGATGAGGTTGTGGCGACCTCTTTTCCCTTTCTTTGTGAAATCACAGGGGCAGGCTTGCTTGGAGAGGGTTTAGACTCGGAAGCTTGGGGTGTGCTCCTTTCCACACCTCCCCTTGAATAGGTGGAAGCCTGACCAGGTCCTGAAAAACGGATAGAGGGTGCTTTCTTTCTCTTCAAGGCAGCCCCTATTTTTCTCGCCTTTGCACAGGCATCGTTGAAGAACAAGAACGTATCAAACTCCATCCGACTCTTGATTTCATAATGAAGGCCCTCAACAAAACGGGCTAACATCTGGTCCTCATTCTCCTCCACGTCATTGCGAGACGCTAACCTTATAAATTCAGACGTATATTCGTCTATGGATCGGTTACCTTGAGTGCAAGTCAAGAATTGCGAATACAAGGTTTGCTGATAATCCACAGGAAGAAACCTCTCACGTAGGGCTTGCTCCATAGTTGGCCAATCACGAATTGGTCGATCTCCTCTCCTCCTACGAGACTCTTGTTCCTTCCTCCACCACACGGCAGCTCCGGACTCTAGCTTGAAGGCTACGTAGCTCACCTTCTGTTCTTCCGTGAGTTCCATGCAATCGAAATATTTTTCCACCGAGTCCAACCAGTTGAGAAATCCCTCTACATCCACTTCTCCATAGAATTTTTCTATGTTCAACTTGAAAGGTCGATCCACTCTTCTTGCATAATCATTTCCACGATCTTCCCCTCTATAGACTTCCCTCCGTGCACCTCGGCCTCCCTCACCACGTCCTCCATCTACACGTCCGCGGCCTCTCATGCCACGTCCTCCCCTTCTCACATAGAGGGTAGCATCAGAATCTTCATCCTCCTCTTCCTCTCTTTGATCATTACGCACCTCAGCTGGAGGGGGTTGCCCTACGGGTGGCGGTTGCACGACAAGATTGTTGAGCTGAGTGAGGATGGCTTGGATCGATGCCACAATGTTGGCAAACCTTTGATTCATGTCGGGTCTTGGAGTGTCATTAGGATCGGCCATAGTGCATCGGCTTTTTTGGTGGTGTTAGGTGGGTAAATGAGACTTGGATCAGGAGATCACAAAGTCTTGTGGATCGGCTCGTAGATAGGGCTCTCTCACACTCACTAGGTGATAGCGGTCACTCTTTATCAATATAGGAATTGACCTGATCGTATTCAGGCTCTGATACCACTTGACGTAGCACAACGGAAGGAGTTGGCAACACGCTGACTCAGACGGGAAACGAACAAGATAGTGACCTTGAGCTCGATCCTTCCGAATCAAGCAAAGGTGTGTTTTCCGAAGTAAACAGCCAATAAGAGGGCCAATCTTTCAACACATTTGCAAAACCATGCAAAAGATAGGAAAGCACGATTAGCTTTGTTGGATTCCAAATTCTGTCAGTTTATTTCCTTCCAAGCGGGTACAAATAGGGGCGTGATTTCAGGCGGCATTAAGGCAATATTAACCACACACCTTCTCACCTTTCAGCCAGCCGTTCCATCAACTTTAACCGCCTAGTAATGGCATTAACTTGCCTTATTACATACACATTACACACGCACATTAAACACACCAACAATTCGGACAGTTTGTCATAATAACTAGCATGCACTCCATGCAAGAGAGAAGGAGTAGGCCGAAAAGGACGAGAAACATGGACGTCCTACGTCAGTTTTGATGTGAGCACACCTACGAACACAGCTACATTCAAGCCACAAGACTCACGGCAAGTGCACGTACCAATTGGACCGGTGACACGAGCAAGAGCAAAAATATTTCAGGTAGAATTTAATGGATTAATGCAAGAAGTCAGGGCTCAAGATGGTGCGTACAAGTCCAAGGACGTGCATGAGGCCCATGCAAAGCCCATGCACGTGATAGAGGCTATTTTGGAAGCTTGACATGCACGTAAGCTTCTAGATGCATGCGCACATGGAGAATCAAGAAGAATCAGCCTATTTAGTCCGTGCATCTACTTGTTTTGGATGTGCACCTATTAGTTATTCTATTAGATATTATTTGCTTATATTATTCCTTATTTAGTTGAATAAATTCGGCCAGAATCTCCTTAGATTAGGAAAGAGAGTTTTGGCCAGCCTTTGAACTCCTTTTTAGGAGTTAGCTTGTTTAGGAATACTTGGTACTTTGGGGGCCTATATAAGGAGGACTCCTAGCAATAAAACGGACACAACTTTTGAGATTGATAATTTTGTGAGTTAGATACTCCTTGCGTGTTCTTGCTAATTGCTGGATTGCTTAGCTTGAGCGAATCTTTCACTTATCAAACGATTCCTCCATTATCGTTTGTGGCGTGATTCGACTTGGACCAAAGGTTCACGAAATTCCATTGCTCGGGTTGCGGTTCTTCCAAACCAAGGTTCTTGCAAGGCTCGAGTTCGTGGATTGCGGTCTGTTCCATCCAAAGTAGCACGATCCGTTGTGAATCTCCTGCCGAGGTTCATATCATTTGGTATCATTTGGTAATCTACGTGCAGCGCAAGAAAACAAGGAACTACCTTTGATAGTGATCCGTGTAGTTCAAGCAAAGCCTTGTTAGCTTAGTAAGAACGTACAAGAGTATCACGAGAGGAAAAAGGCAAGAGTTGTGAGTGCATTAGAGAGAAAAGCCAAAGAATTGAGTGCAAACACGAGTGAACTTGAGTGCAACTTACATTGAGAGTAAACACGTAAGGGAGTGAACTTGTGAGGCCATCAATTTTTTTTACTAACGAAATTTTCTTGCAGCCAGATATGTCTTACGAAGATCAAAGAGAAAAAGAGGGTACGTTGGCTAATGTTGGTCTTAAGGTATTTGTGGAGGCCCTGACAGGAAAATTCCAACAAATGATGCGAGCGGAGATGGAGCCGTTGCAACAACGCATGGATGCAATGGAGGACACTCGCAACAGCCAACAACCAAGAAGCGAAGTCCAAGCACAACGAAGGTTTGCACCTTTGGGAGGCACAAGTGGAGGAGAATTCCGTGCACAAAGAAGGAGAGCCCCTTTGGGAAGCACAAGTGAAGAAGATTCCGACCCTTTCCAGGAGAAGGACGTAGGTTCTACAAGGAATCTTAGGCGAGCAAGGACTAACCGCCCACCTAAAGAGGCAAGGCGAAGAAGAGATGACAACTTGGGAAGTATTAAGCTGAAGATACCTTCCTTTGCAGGTCGTTCTGACCCGGAGGCATACCTAGAGTGGGAGAAGAAGATTGAGTTCGTGTTTGATTGCCACGACTGTTCCGAAGCAAAAAAGGTAAAGCTAGCTGTGACTGAATTCGCTGATTATCCTATAACGTGGTGGGATCAACTTGTCACAAGCAGGAGGCGTAATAGAGAGCGTCCTATAGCTACATGGGAGGGGATGAAAGTGGTGATGAGGAAACGTTTTGTTCCAAGTCATTACTACCGAGAGCTATACAAGAAGTTACAAGGGATGAGACAAGGAAGTCTGAGCGTGGAAGAATATTACAAACAAATAAAGATGGCCATGATAAGAGCTGATGTGGAGGAATATAGAGAAGCTGCCATGGCAAGGTTCTTGAATGGACTCAATCCTGAGATCCATGACAAAGTAGAGTTGCAACACTATGTGGAGTTGGTGGACATGGTGCATATGGCCATGAAAATTGAGAAGCAACTGATGAGAGGAGGAGGATGGACAAGAGCTACATCAAGTGCTAATTGGAAGCCAAACTATTTGATGTGAAATCTCGTTACGGATCCACGCGAAAGCCGGATCTATCGACGTTCAGATTGATGGAAATCTCGACCCGTTGTTTGCACCTTTGCAAGAACCTCGGTATGAACAACCTCGACCCGCTGCTGTAGGGAAACAAGAACCTTGATTTGATGAAGACGCCACAAACGGTGATGTAGATCCGCTTGATATGTCAAAGGTAAACAAACGGAATCCCTCCGCTGTGTTCGAACAGTTCCGAAGAACCAAGAGAGCAAAGCCCACGTTTTTTGTACTCAAATTATTCTCTCTCATTCTCATTGATAAAGCCTTTATATATGGGCAGATTGTTACAAAGAGATTCCTAATTAAATATAACTTCTAACTTGATAAATATGACTTAAAAAAAGGAAACTGAAAAGGAAAACAAGTCTAGTACTCTTATGATTGCTAAAAACGTGATTATCACATAATCACCTTCCTAAACTGACTTGAACTCTTAAAGAAACGAAATTCTCACATTTTTGACTTCCTAAATAGACTATAATTCTTATAAAACGAAAATAACATATAATTAACATCCTAAACAGACTCAAAAACTTCAAAAACGAAATTAATCTTCTTGCTGATCAGATTCATATCACTATTCAAAGAAATTTGAAAAAACACAGGCAACCAAGATAGAGCACAAGACTGAGAGTTCCAATGCCAATTCCCAAAAGAAGGTGGAAGCCACTCCCACACGAAACCGCGATATCAAGTGCTTCAAGTGTCAAGGAAGGGGGCACATCTCAAGTCAATGCCCTAACAAACAAATTATGGTGATTAGAGAGAGTGGGGAGGTCGTAACAGAAGGAGAAGATTCGGATCATGATAGCATGCCTTCATTGGAAGACGTATCCGAAGAGGAAACTCAAGTTCCTGAAGGACTCACTCTAGTGGCAAGAAGAGTCTTGAACTTGCAAGCAAGAGAAGAAGATGACAAAGCACAAAGGGAGAACATCTTCCATACAAGATGTTATGTCAAGGACAAGGTGTGTAGTGTCCTCATTGATGGAGGCAGCTGTGCTAACGTGGCAAGCACTACTATGGTTGAGAAGTTAGGGTTACTCACGAAGAAACACCCTAAACCTTACAAGCTGCAATGGCTGAATGATAGTGGAGAAGTACGAGTGGAGAAGCAAGTGCTAGAGACATTCCGCATTGGCAAGTACGAAGATGATGACGTAGCACAACGGAAGGAGTTGGCAACACGCTGACTCAGACGGGAAACGAACAAGATAGTGACCTTGAGCTCGATCCTTCCGAATCAAGCAAAGGTGTGTTTTCCGAAGGAAACAGCCAATAAGAGGGCCAATCTTTCAACACATTTGCAAAACCATGCAAAAGATAGGAAAGCACGATTAGCTTTGTTGGATTCAAAATTCTGTGCGTTTATTTCCTTCCAAGCGGGTACAAATAGGGGCGTGATTTCAGGCGGCATTAAGGCAATATTAACCACGCACCTTCTCACCTTTCAGGCAGCCGTTCCATCAACTTTAACCGCCTAGTAATGGCATTAACTTGCCTTATTACATACGCATTACACATGCACATTAAACACACCAACAATTCGGACAGTTTGTCATAATAACTAGCATGCACTCCATGCAAGAGAGAAGGAGTAGGCCGAAAAGGACGAGAAACATGGACGTCCTACGTCAGATGAAGTGTTGTGCGATGTTGTGCCAATGCAAGCTAGTCATCTCCTGTTGGGGAGGCCGTGGCAGTTTGATAGAAGAGTAACTCATGATGGACATACCCATAAGTACTCATTTACACTCAATAGGCGCGTGTTCACTTTGGCACCCTTAGCGCCATCACAAGTTTGTGAAGATCAGATGAAGTTACAAAAAGAAAGTGATGAGAGAAAAAAGAGTGAGCAAAAGAAATGAATTGAGAGGAGAGAAGAAGCCGAAAAACAGAAAGGAAAAACGGCCAAAAGAGAGGATACAATGGAGCGAACAAAAGAAGCCGGAAAAACAGAGTTGAAATCGGCCATTGAGAGAAAATCCGAGGGATGGAAAAAGAACTACTATGTAGGAGCAAGTGAAATCAAGCAAGCTTGTTTTGAAAAAAAGTCTATGATCTTACTCCGGTATAGGGAGACACTTTTTATCACTAACGAACTTGAGACACACTTGCCTAGTGTGATTGTTTCTCTCTTGCAGGACTACAAGGAGGTCTTTCCCGAAGAGCTACCAGCTGGATTACCACCTATACGAGGGATTGAGCATCAAATTGACTTTGTTCCAGGAGCTACCATACCTAACCGCCCCGCATATAGAAGTAATCCGGAGGAAACAAAGGAACTTGAGAGGCAAGTCAATGAGCTTTTGGAAAAAGGGTACGTGAGAGAAAGCATGAGCCCATGTGCTGTTCCAGTCCTACTTGTGCCTAAGAAGGATGGATCATGGAGGATGTGTGTTGATTGCCGAGCTGTCAACAACATCACGGTAAAATATCGTCACCCTATTCCTCGCTTAGATGACATGTTAGATGAGTTGCACGACTCTTGCATGTTTTCTAAGATTGACTTAAAAAGTGGTTATCATTAGATTAGGATGAAAGAAGGAGATGAGTGGAAGACTGCTTTTAAAATAAAATATGGGTTGTATGAGTGGATGGTCATGCCGTTCGGGTTATCTAATGCACCTAGTACATTCATGCGCCTTATGAATCATATCTTACGTCCATTCATTGGCAAATTTGTCGTTGTGTACTTTGATGATATACTCATTTATAGTACGAGTTTAGAGGATCATGTAGAGCATTTGAAATCTGTCCTAGATGCACTTAGATAGGATCAATTGTTTGCCAACTTCGAAGTTTTCATGGCTTAGCTAGCTTTTACAGGAGGTTTGTGAAAGACTTTAGTAGCCTAGCCGCGCCCCTCACTGAAGTCATCAAGAAGAACGTTGGATTTAGTTGGGGAGAAGCTCAAGAGAACGCATTCCAACTCATCAAAGAGAAGTTGACTAATGCTCCTTTTTTGGCTTTGCCTAACTTTACTAAAACCTTTGAAGTTGAATGTGATGCCTCAGGTATAGGTATTGGAGCTGTCCTCATGCAAGAAGGGAGACCAATTGCCTACTTTAGTGAGAAACTAAGTGGGGCAACCTTGAACTATCCAACTTATGACAAAGAGTTGTATGCGCTAGTACGAACATTGGAAACATGGCAGCATTACTTGTGGCCCAAGGAATTCGTGATCCACACTGATCATGAATCACTCAAGCACTTAAAGGGGCAACACAAGTTGAATAGGAGGCATGCACGATGGGTGGAGTTCATTGAGACATTTCCTTATGTCATTCGCTACAAGCAAGGTAAGGAAAATGTAGTAGCTGATGCCCTATCGCGAAGGTATGCTTTGATCTCAACTCTTGATGCGAAGTTAATTGGTTTTGAATACCTTAAAGAGTTGTATGCTGATGATACTGATTTTGGTGATCTGTTCCGAGCTACGGAGAAGAGTGCAACTGATAAATTTTTTCGGACTGAAGGTTACCTATTTCGTGAGAACAAACTTTGTGTGCCTAATTGTTCTATGCGAGAGTTGCTAATTCAGAAGGCACATGGAGGCGGATTGATGGGGCACTTTGGAATCGCAAAGACTTTGGCAATGCTACAAGATCACTCCTATTGGCCGCACATGAAGCGTGACGTTGAAAGAGTTTGTGGACGTTGCATCACATGCAAGCAAGCCAAGTCGAAGGTAAAACCCCACGGTTTGTATACCCCGCTACCTATACCTAGTGAGCATTGGATTGATATCTCTATGGATTTTGTGTTAGGCCTACCTAGGACTAAGCGTGGAAGAGATTCAATCTTTGTGGTAGTGGATAGGTTTTCTAAGATGGCACATTTTATTCCATGTCATAAGACTGATGATGCTTCAAACATTGCTGATCTGTTGTTTAGAGAAGTTGTTAGGTTGCATGGTATGCCTAGAACTATTATTTCTGATAGAGATGCTAAGTTCTTGAGTTACTTTTGGAAGACCTTGTGGAGTAAGTTAGGTACCAAGTTGTTATTTTCTACTACTTGTCATCCACAAACTGATGGTCAAACTGAAGTTGTAAATAGGACCTTGTCTACTTTATTGAGATCATTTATCAAGCATAACATTAAGACTTGGGAAGAATGTTTGCCACATGTTGAATTTGCTTATAATCATTCCGTTCATTCTGCTACTCAATTCTCACCATTTGAGCTTGTTTATGGATTTAATCCTTTGACTCCTTTGGATTTATCACCTTTTCCTTCGAGTGAGCATGTTAACTTAGATGGCAAGAAGAAGGCTGATTTTGTCAAGCAACTGCATGAGAGGGCGCGAATGAACATAGAGAAACGAACGGAGCACTACGCGAGACAAGCAAACAAAGGACGGCACAAGGTTGTCTTTGAGCCTGGAGATTGGGTCTGGTTGCACATGAGAAAGGAACGCTTTCCTGCGCAACGGCGTTCAAAGTTGCTACCACGGGGTGATGGTCCATTTCAAGTGCTTGAACGCATCAATGACAATGCCTACAAGCTTGACCTGCCAGGTGAGTATAATGTTAGTGCTTCTTTCAATGTTACTGATTTGAGTCCGTTTGATGTAGGTGAAGATTTGAGGACAAATCCTTTTCAAGAGGAGGGGAATGATGTGAGCACACCTACGAACACACCAACATTAAAGCCACAAGACTCACGGCAAGTGCACGTACCAATTGGACCAGTGACACGAGCAAGAGCCAAAAAGTTTCAGGCAGAATTTAATGGATTAATGCAAGAAGTCTGGGCTCAAGATGGTGCGTACAAGTGCAAGGACGTGCATGAGGCCCATGCAAAGCCCATGCACGTGATAGAGGCTATTTTGGAAGCTTGACATGTACGTAAGCTTCTAGATGCATGCGCACATGGAGAATCAAGAAGAATCAGCCTATTTAGTCCATGCAACAACTTGTTTTGGACGTGCAGCTATTAGTTATTGATTCTCCATGTGCGCATGCATCTAGTCCTTGCACTTGTGATACGAACCCCGCCAATGATGCGACGAGACCTGGCCACAAAGCGTGAAATCCCAGATCGTTCTAGATCAGTTCATGATGGAGATCTCGACCCGATGCTCAAAACCAAACAAGAACCTTGGTATTAAGACCGCGACCCGCTGCTTGAGTTGAAACAAAGAACCTTGATATGTCGATGACGCCACAAACGGTGATGAAGATCCGCTTGATAAGTCGATGGTGAACTCGACGGAATCCCTCCGTTGTGTTCGAACTGTTCCGAAGAACCAAGAGAGAGCAAAGCCCACATTTTTCAATCAATATTGGTCTCCCTTTTCTCATTGCATAAGCCTCTATAAATAGGCTCAATATTACAAAGAGATTCCAAATCAAACAACTCCTAAAAATCTGGCTGGAAAGGGAAACTAAAAAGGAAACAAATCTCAGCCTTTTAGGAAGGCTAAAAACGTGACAAACAAGCTAAATAAGCCAAGAGTTGTTGGAATATAACTTCCTAATCAAAACTAATGGCTGAAATAAACTTCCTAAATAGAATGCCCAAATCAGAGAGAATGAATCTTCAAGATCTTTGCTGCTGAAAGGACCTTCTAGAACTTGTATTTATGGTCATAAACGCAGCTGAATTTCGTGGCTCTTGGTCCATGGACTTTAATAAATTTGCTTGAGCCCAACTCTCCAAAGTATGCTTGAAAATCAGCCCACAAAGTTGTGACTTGAAGTGCTTTGTGTATGCTCTCTCACTTGGTCAGATTGGCACTTGAAATCATCATATGAGTGCTTCCCATATTCATATCATTCCCCTTCTCTTGAAAGGGATTTGTCCTCAAATCCTCGCATATGTCATAGTGCCACAAATTAACAACCATGCTGGAACAAGGTTGAGTCTTCGAACGTCGTTGTTGTACTTGATACCTTCCGTTCCAACAGAACAAGTACTTCGATCTTAAAGAATCTGAAGTCATCTCCAACTCAAAAGCCAAAGCCCTACTAATCCGTTTAAGCCTTTCTTTGAACTTCAAACTATTCCAGATGTTGATCAATGGTGAACCTCCAATATAATCAAACTTGTTCACTCCCAAGAATCAATATGCTCAATATATTCAACATGGAAATCTGGAGACATGTAAGATATGGGCTGAACCTCTTTCTTTGGAACAGCAACAACAAGTTCTTCGTGTTCACCATCAATAGGAATTATGCACTTGTTCATGTGAACGTTCAACTTCTGATTCATTGAACATAATCCTCAAATAAAGAAGTGACATGGTATGCTCATCAAAACATTCTTCATCAAACAAGTCAATAGAATATTCATCAAATTCCTCCCATGTCAAGACCTCTTCTTCAATAATCTCTTCAGATGTAACCACCAAATCGTCAGAACTACATACCTTCCTCTCAATGTCGTGCTTAGTGTTAATGGTGTTCTCCCTTTTTCCATTGACTTCTCCAACAAAATTAGCTCCTGAATTCTTCTCATCTTTGACCCTCATCCTCCTTTGTTGAATTTGTCTTCCGCTACAGACATTAGGAACATCATGTATTCTCTCTTGTTTGCACACTATCCGGTCAACCTTTTCGCTGAGCTTCTTGACCTCCGTTCTCATTATATGCCTCATCCCACTAAGAAGGGCGTCCATAAACGTGTATGGATCACCAACCAATGGTGCAACACCTTCAAAGGATCTTCTTGAGTAGTTATAAGACATTCTTGCAGATTCTCCTTTTTTCTACTTTCAACTTTTCTTTTTTTGATTTTTTTTTCAGCCTTCTTTCTTCTTCTTTTCTTGGCTGCCTTCTTCTCTATCTTTCTTTTTTTTTCGGAATTTTTTTTCCTCTTTTTTTTTTCTTTCTCCAACTCAGAATAAAATAAGAACAATAATTGAAAACTAATGAAAACAAAAACGAAATTTAAAGGATAGATAGAACTGAAATAGAAGTCTAAGCTCTGATACCAAATGATACGAACCCCGCCAACGATGCGACGAGACCCGGCCACAAAGAGTGAAATCCCAGATCGTTCTAGATCAGTTCATGATGGAGATCTCCACCCGATGCTCAAAACCAAACAAGAACCTTGGTATTAAGACCGCGACCCACTGCTTGAGTTGAAACAAAGAACCTTGATATGTCGATGACGCCACAAACGGTGATGAAGATCCGCTTGATAAGTCGATGGTGAACTCGACGGAATCCCTCCGTTGTGTTCGAACTGTTCCGAAGAATCAAGAGAGAGCAAAGCCCGCGTTTTTCAATCAATATTGGTCTCCCTTTTCTCATTGCATAAGCCTCTATAAATAGGCTCAATATTACAAAGAGATTCCAAATCAAACAACTCCTAAAAATCTGGCTGGAAAGGGAAACTAAAAAGGAAACAAATCTCAGCCTTTTAGGAAGGCTAAAAACGTGACAAACAAGCTAAATAAGCCAAGAGTTGTTGGAATATAACTTCCTAATCAAAACTAATGGCTGAAATAAACTTCCTAAATAGAATGCCCAAATCAGAGAGAATGAATCTTCAAGATCTTTGCTGCTGAAAGGACCTTCTAGAACTTGTATTTATGGTCATAAACGCAGCTGAATTTCGTGGCTCTTGGTCCATGGACTTTAATAAATTTGCTTGAGCCCAACTCTCCAAAGTATGCTTGAAAATCAGCCCACAATGTTGTGACTTTAAGTGCTTTGTGTATGCTCTCTCACTTGGTCAGATTGGCACTTGAAATCATCATATGAGTGCTTCCCATATTCATATCAACTTGTACGCACCATCTTGAGCCCAGACTTCTTGCATTAATCCATTAAATTCGGCCTGAAACTTTTTGGCTCTTGCTCGTGTCACCGGTCCAATTGGTACGTGCACTTGCCGTGAGTCTTGTGGCTTGAATGTAGGTGTGTTCGTAGGTGTGCTCACATCACTTATATTATTCCTTATTTAGTTGAATAAATTCGGCCAGAATCTCCTTAGATTAGGAAAGAGAGTTTTGGCCAGCCTTTGAACTCCTTTTTAGGAGTTAGCTTGTTTAGGAATACTTGGTACTTTGGGAGCCTATATAAGGAGGACTTCTAGCAATAAAACGGACACAACTTTTGAGATTGATAATTTTGTGAGTTAGATACTCCTTGAGTGTTCTTCCTAATTGCTGGATTGCTTAGCTTGAGCGAATCTTTCACTTATCAAACGATTCCTCCATCATTGTTTGTGGCGTGATTCGACTTGGACCAAAGGTTCACGAAATTCCATTGCTCGGGTTGCGGTTCTTCCAAACCAAGGTTCTTGCAAGGCTCGAGTTCGTGGGTTGCGGTCTGTTCCATCCAAAGTAGCACGGTCCGTTGTGAATCTCCTGCCGAGGTTCATATCAAGTTTGGTGGTTCCAAATAGATCCAAGTGAGGCATCAACGAGCAGAAAAAGGCAAGAGGGTGAGGATATTAGAGCGAGTAAAAGCCAAATTGTTTGAGTGAAACACGAGGGAATTGAGTGCATCACATCCTTGAGTGTAAACACGTGAGGGAGAGAATTGGTGAGGTCCATTCTTTTTTTTTCCTAAGGAAAGAAATGGCAAGAAAAGGCATAAAAAGGCAAGAAAAGGCATGAAAAGGCCAGAAAAGGTAAGAAAAGGCAAGATAAGGCAAGAAAAGATAAGAAAAGGCATGAAAAGGAAAGAAAAGGCACTGATAAGGGAAGAAAAGGCAAGATAAGGCATGAAAAGGCAAGAAAAGGAAAGATAAGGCCAGAAAAGGCATGGAAAAGGCATGAAAATGCAAGAAAAGGAAGGAAAAGGCAAGGGAATTGTAAGATAAGGCATGAAAAGGAAAGAAAGGGAAAGAAGAGGCAGGATAAGGCAAGAAAAGGAGAGAAAAGCCAATGAAAAGGCAAGAAAAGACAAGATAAGGAAAGAAAAGGCAAGAAAATGAAAGAAAAGGCAAGGAAAAGGCAAGAAAAGACAAGAAAGGGCAAGAAAAGGAAAGAAAAGACAAGATAAGGCAAGAAAAGGGAAGATAAGTGAAGAAAATGCAAGATAAGGCAAGAAAAGGCGAGGAAAAGCCAAGCAGAGGAAAGACAAGGGACGAAAAGGCAAGATAAGGCAAAAAAAAGGCAAGAAAAGGAAAGAAATGGAAAGATAAGGAAAGATAAGGCAAGATAAGGCAAGAAAATGGAAGAAAAGGTAATTAAAGGAAAGAAAGGGAATGATGAGGCAAGAAAAAAGGAAGATAAGGCATGAAAAGGCACGATAAGGCAAGACAAGACCAGAAAAGCAAAGAAAATACTATTTAAGGCAAGAAAGAGTAAGAAAAGGCAAGAAAAGACAAGAAAAAGGTAAGAAAAGGTAAGAAAAGGCATGGAAAAGGAAAGAAAAGGAAAGAAAAGGCATGAATGATGTGAAGCTACACGACTCACATCAAGTGCAAGTACCAATTGGGCCGATGACACGAGCAAGAGCCAAAACGTTTCAAGCAGATATTAATGGGTTAATGCAAGAAGTCTGGGCTCAAGCTAGTGCGTACAAGTGCAAGGACGTGCATGAGGCCCATGCAAAGCCCATGCACGTAAACTTCTGGATCCATGGGCACATGGAGAATAAAAAAGAATCAGCCTTTTTAGGACGTGCAGCTATTAGTTATTCTATTAGATATTATTTGCTTAGATATTATTCTATTAGTTATTCTATTAGATATTATTTGCTTAGATTATTTCTTCTTTAGTTGAATAATTTGGCCAGAATATCCTTAGATTAGGAAAGAGAGTTTTGGCCAGCCTTTGAACTCCTTTTTAGGAGTTAGCTTGTTTAGGAATACTTTAGTACTTTGGAGCCTATATAAGGAGGTCTCCTAGCAATAAAAAGGAAGAACTTTTGAGATTGATTTCATTCTTTGTGAGTTAAGATACTCCTTGTGTGTTCTTGCTAATTGCTGGATTGCTAAGCTTGAGCGCAACTTTTCACTTATCAAACGATTCTTCCATCATCGTTTGTGGCGTGATTCGACATGGACCATAGGTTCACAAAATTCCATTGCTTGGGTTGTGGTTCTTCCATAGTGTAGGCAACGAAGCGCGAACAAACTTAGCAAATGATTTGGAACGAACAATGAAGGTAAAACTCTAATCTGCTCCTTCCGAAGCTCAACTAGAGAGTTGCTTGATTTAACAAGCGGCCAGCTAGGGCAACTCACTCAGAATTCGTGCAAATCCATGCACAACTCATGCAAATCCATGCACGAAAAGGAAAGCTCACTCGCTCGGGGTTTTTGGTTTTCAATTCCTCCTCTTGATTGTGACGTACCTCAGCTGGAGCGGGTTGTACCCCGGGTGGTTGCACCGCCAGATTGTCCAGACGAGTAAGGATCGCCTGAATTGCTGCCTCCATTTGAGTGAATCTCTGATTCATGTCGGGTCTCGGGATGTCATTAGGGTCGGCCATAGTGCTCAGATTTTGGTGGTGTTTGGTGGATAGATGAGGAACGGATCAGGGGATCACGTATCCTTGCTGATCGGCTCTTGGATGGGTTCTCTCACAACTTGCAAGGTGATGGGGAAAGACAACACTCAATCTCAATATAGGAATTGAGATGGATCTCACTCAAGCTCTGATACCACCTAGTGTAGGCAACGAAGTGCGAACAAACTTAGCAAATGATTTGGAACGAACAATGAAGGTAAAACTCTAATCTGCTCCTTCCGAAGCTCAACTAGAGAGTTGCTTGATTTAACAAGCGGCCAGCTAGGGCAACTCACTCAGAATTCGTGCAAATCCATGCACAACTCATGCAAATCCATGCACGAAAAGGAAAGCTCACTCGCTCGGGGTTTTTGGTTTTCAATTCCTCCCCGTTTATTCCATTCAAAGAAACACATATAGGGCGTGATCCAAGGCGTGACTTGAAGGGCATTAATCACGCACCTCCTCACGTTTCAGCCAGCCTTAAACCATCTGTAACCGCCAATATTTAAATGTCACCATTGGGTTTTATTACATTCGGAAATAAAGTGGAGAGCAACGGAAATAAAGACGGAAATAAAAAGGAAATCAACAGTTCGGACAGCTTGTGAATTAAGGAGACTCGGCCAGCTCGCAATGCAAGCCATGCACACGTACGTTGCACCTTATTCTTCGAGGCTTCCTACGCCATTCCAAACCAAGGTTTTGGCAAGGCTCGAGTTCGTGGGATGCGGTCAGTTCCATCCAAAGTAGCACAGTCCGTTGTGAGCCTCCTGCCGAGGTTCATATCATTTGGTATCAGAGCTACGGTTGCTACTATCTATCTTTAGCTTTCCTTTTGTTAGTCTAGTATCCAATTCAAGCAAAGGCTGTTCTAGCTTTAGTAAGAACATACAAGTATCACGAGAGGAAAAAGGCAAGAGTGTGCGAGTACCTTAGAGAGAAAAGCCAAATATTTGAGTGCAAACACGAGTGAACTTGAGTGCACCTTACATTGAGAGTATACACGTAAGGGAGTGAGCTTGTGAGGCCATAATTTTTTTATTACTAACCAAATTTTCTTGTAGCAAACATGTCGCATGAAGGTCAAACTATGGAAAGCATAGACCTTAAGTTATTAGTGGATGCCTTGGCCGGGAAGCTCGAGCAGATGGTGTAAGCTCAGATGGAGCCTTTGCAACTACGCGTGGATGCCGTGGAGAATTCTCGTGACAACCCCCAAACGCGAGGCGAACTCCAAAGGCGTAGGAGAGGAGTACCTATTGGAGAGTCGAGCGGAGCTGATTCTGAATCTGAAGAAGGCGTAGGCTCTACAAGGAGTCTTAGGAGAGCAAGAACAAACCGCCCACCTAGGGAGGCGAGGCAAAAGAGAGACGACAACATAGGGAGTATCAAACTGAAGATACCCTCCTTTGCTGGTCGTTCTGACCCGGAGGCGTACTTAGAGTGGGAGAAGAAGATTGAGTTCGTGTTTGATTGCCACAATAGCTCCGAAGCAAAGAAGGTAAAACTTGCCATCACCGAATTCACTGATTATGCTATAACTTGGTGGGATCAACTTGTGACAAGCAGGAGGAGAAATGGATAACGCCCTATAGCTACTTGGGAAGACATGAAAGTGGTGATGAGGAAGAGATTTGTTCCAAGTCATTACTATAGAGGGCTGTATAAGAAGTTACAAGGAATGAGGCAAGGAAATTTGAGCGTGGAGGAGTATTTCAAACAGATGGAGATGGCCATGATAAGAGCTGATATAGATGAAGATAGAGAAGTTACAATGGCAAGATTCTTGATTGGACTCAATCCTGAAATTCAAGACAAAGTTGAGTTGCAACACTATGTGGAGTTGGAGGACATGGTGCATATGGCAACGAAAATTGAGAAGCAACTCAAGAGAGGAGAGGGGAAAACAAGAGCTACATCGAGTTCTACTTGGAAGCCAAACTACCAAAAGAAGTTTGACAAGCCACAAGCTGATGTGAGCAAGCCTAAGGACGCACCTACTATCAAGCTTGTAGACTCGCAGCAAGTTCAAGTTCCAATTGGGCCAATGACAAGAGCACGAGCTAGGAAGTTGCAATCTGATTTCAATGGACTAATGCAAGAAGTTTGGGCTCAAGTTGGTGCGTACAAGTGCAAGGACGTGCATGAGGCACATGCAAAGCCCATGCACGTGATAGAGGCTATTTTGGAAGCTTAATATGCACACCAACTTCTGGATGCATGCGCACATGGAGAATCAGCAAGAATCAACCTATTTAGGCCATGCATCTTCTTGTTAGGACGTGCAATTAATTGTTATTCTATTAGATATTATTTGTTTAGATTATTTCCTATTTTAGTTGAATAATTCGGCCAGAATCTCCTTAGAATAGGAAAGAGAGTTTTGGCCAGCCTTTGAACTCCTTTTTAAGGAGTTAGCTTGTTTAGGAATATTTTGGTACTTTGGGAGCCTATATAAAGAGGACTCCTAGCAATAAAACGGACACACAATTCGGAAATACTTAGCATTGGCTAGTTGAGAGTTTGATACTCGTTTGTTCTTGCTTAGGCTGGTGAGTCGTCTTGGCTGGAATTTATCTTTCACTTATCAAGCGGACCATCCATCCTCGCTTGTGGCGTGATTCGACCTTAGGTCAAGGTTCAGAAGTTCTTGTTGCGGGTTAAGGTTCAATTTCGTGCCTTAGTTCGAGTGAGTTCTTGTGAGTTGTGATCTGATCCATTCTAAAGTAACAAACGGTCCGAGTTGTGAATCTTTTCCGCGGAGATTCATATCAGTTGGTATCAGAGCTTAGCTTGTTACTTTAGTTCACTATCCTTGTTATTTTTGTTCTTGTTGGTTCGTTTAGTTGCTCGTTATTTTTGTTCTTATTGGTTCGTTTTTTTTTTCTCTCTTCGCTGTTTGAAAAGAGAGGAAAACAAACGAGTGAAGCAAGAAAAGAAAAGAAAAGAAAGAAAAAAAGAAAAGAAAAGAAAAGAAAAGAAACGAAAAAGGAAAGAAAAGAAAAAGTGCGTGAAGCCTAAAGAGGAAGCAAAGGCCGCAAGCAAGTCTAAAGAGGAAGCAAGATCGCAAGCAAGTCTAAAGAGGAAGCAAGGCCGCAAGCAAGCTTAAAGAGGAAACAAAATCAAAAAGGAAGCGAGCAAGACTAAAAGAAAGACCAAAGAAGAACTTTAACATTCTGGTTGTTAAAGCGTGAAGCTCAAGCAAGGCCGTTCTAGCCTTAGTAAGAACATACAAGTATCACGAGAGGAAAAAGGCAAGAGTGTGCGAGTACCTTAGAGAGAAAAGCCAAATATTTGAGTGCAAACACGAGTGAACTTGAGTGCACCTTACATTGAGAGTATACACGTAAGGGAGTGAGCTTGTGAGGCCATATTTTTTTTATTACTAACCAATTTTTCTTGCAGCAAACATGTCACATGAAGGTCAAACCATGGGAAACATAGACCTTAAGTTATTAGTGGATGCATTGGCCGGGAAGCTCGAGCAGATGGTGCAAGCTCAGATGGAGCCTTTGCAACTACGCGTGGATGCCGTGGAGAATTCTCGTGACAACCCCCCAACGCGAGGCGAACTCCAAAGGCGTAGGAGAGGAGTACCTATTGGAGAGTCAAGCGGAGCTGATTCTGAGTCGGAAGAAGGCGTAGGCTCTACAAGGAGTCTTAGGAGAGCAAGAACAAGCCGTCCACCTAGGGAGGCGAGGCCAAAGAGAGACGACAACATAGGGAGTATCAAACTGAAGATACCTTCCTTTGCTGGTCGTTCTGACCCGGAGGCGTACTTAGAGTGGGAGAAGAAGATTGAGTTCGTGTTTGATTGCCACAATAGCTCCGAAGAAAAGAAGGTAAAACTTGCCATCACCGAATTCACTGATTATGCTATAACTTGGTGGGATCAACTTGTGACTAGCAGGAGGAGAAATAGAGAACGCCCTATAGCTACTTGGGAAGACATGAAAGTGGTGATGAGGAAGAGATTTGTTCCAAGTCATTACTATAGAGAGCTGTATAAGAAGTTACAAGGAATGAGGCAAGGAAGTTTGAGTGTGGAGGAGTATTTCAAACAGATGGAGATGGCCATGATAAGAGCTGATATAGATGAAGATAGAGAAGTTACAATGGCAAGGTTCTTGAATGGACTCAATCCTGAAATTCAAGACAAAGTTGAGTTGCAACACTATGTGGAGTTGGAGGACATGGTGCATATGGCAACGAAAATTGAGAAGCAACTCAAGAAAGGAGAGGGGAGAACAAAAGCTACATCGAATTCTACTTGGAAGCCAAACTACCAAAAGAAGTTTGACAAGCCACAAGCAGCCAAAGTAGAGCATAAATCTGAGAGTTCTCAAGCTAATTCTCAAAGGAAAGTGGAAGTCACTCCAGCTAGGAACCGTGACATCAAGTGCTTTAAGTGTCAAGGAAGAGGGCACATCTCAAGTCAATGCCCTAACAAGCAAGCAATGGTGATCAAGGAGAGTGGAGAGATTGAAACTGAAGAAGAGGATTCGGAGCATGAAAGCATGCCTTCTTTGGAGGACGTATCCGAGGAAGAGTACCAAGCTGCTGAGAGGCTTACTCTTGTGTCTAGAAGAGCATTGAATGTGCAAGTAAAAGAAGAAAATGATGTGGCTCAAAGAGAAAATATTTTTCACACAAGGTGCTATGTCAAAGACAAGGTGTGTAGTGTCATCATAGATGGAGGAAGTTGTGCTAATGTTGCAAGCACTACTATGGTGGAGAAGTTAGGGTTACTCACGGGAAAACACCCTAAGCCTTACAAACTACAATGGCTGAATGATAGTGGAGAAGTACGAGTGATGAAGCAAGTATTGGTAGCATTCCGCATTGGCAACTATGAGGATGAAGTGTTGTGTGATGTTGTACCAATGCAAGCTGGTCACCTATTGTTAGGAAGGCCGTGGCAGTTTGATAGGAAAGTGCATCATGATGGCTACACCAACAAGTATTCATTTATACTTAAGAAGAGAGTAATCACCTTGGCACCCTTGTCACCATCACAAGTTTGTGAAGATCAACGTCAGTTGCAAAAAGAAAGTGATGAGCAAAGAGAGCGTGACAAGAAGAAAAAGAATGAGAGGAGAGAAGAAGCCGAAAAAAAGATAAGAAAAACGGCCAATGGAGAGGAAAAGATTGAGAAAACAAAAGAAGCCGGAAAAACAGAAATTAAAACGGCCAAAGAGAGAAAAAACGAGAGTTGGAAAAAGAGTTACTATGTGGGAACAAGTGATATTAAGCAAGCGTGCTTTACAAAGAAGCCTATGATCTTACTTCGGTATAGGGAGGCACTTTTAAACACTAACGAGCTTGAACCACATGTACCTAGTACGGTTGTGTCTCTTTTGCAGGATTACAAGGATGTCTTTCCCGACGAGCTACCACCTGGTTTGCCACCTATTCGTGGGATTGAACATCAAATAGACTTTGTCCCGGGAGCTACCATACCTAACCGTCCCGCATATAGAAGCAATCCTGAAGAGACAAAGGAGCTTGAGAAGCAAGTCAACGAGCTGTTGGAGAAAGGGTACGTAAGAGAGAGCATGAGTCCATGTGCTGTTCCAGTCCTACTTGTGCCCAAGAAGGATAAAACATGGAGAATGTGTGTTGATTGCCGAGCAGTCAACAACATAACGGTAAAATATCGTCACCCTATCCCTCGTTTAGATGACATGTTAGATGAGTTGCATGGTTCTTGCATGTTTTCTAAGATTGATTTGAAGAGTGGTTATCATCAAATTAGGATGAAAGAAGGAGATGAGTGGAAGACTGCTTTTAAAACTAAGTATGGGTTGTATGAGTGGATGGTCATGCCATTTGGTTTGTCCAACGCACCTAGCACGTTTATGCGACTCATGAATCATGTTCTACGTCCATTCATTGGTAAATTTGTAGTTGTTTACTTTGATGATATACTCATCTATAGCAAGAACGTGGGGGATCATCTAGAACATTTGAAATCTGTCTTAGATGCACTTAGAGAAGAACAATTGTTTGCTAACTTGAAGAAGTGCACCTTTTGTACGGATAAGCTTGTATTCTTGGGTTTTGTTGTTGGAGCTAACGGAATACAGGTTGATGAAGAAAAGATCCGAGCTATCCGTGAATGGCCAAGCCCTACAAGTGTTGCTAATGTTAGGAGCTTTCATGGACTAGCTAGTTTTTATAGGAGATTTGTGAAGGACTTTAGTAGCATAGCCGCACCCATAACTGAAGTCATCAAGAAGAACGTGGGCTTTACTTGGGGAGAAGCTCAAGAGAAGGCTTTCCAACTACTGAAAGGGAAGTTGACTAATGCACCCTTGTTAGCTTTACCTAATTTCTCTAAGACTTTTGAAATAGAGTGTGATGCTTCTGGTGTAGGAATTGGAGCTGTCCTTATGCAAGAAGGAAGACCTATTGCATACTTTAGTGAGAAACTAAGTGGTGCAACCTTGAATTACCCGACCTATGACAAGGAGTTGTACGCACTAGTTCGAGCATTGGAGACATGGCAGCATTATTTGTGGCCCAAGGAGTTCGTGATTCACACTGATCATGAGTCACTCAAGCACTTAAAGGGGCAACACAAGCTGAACAAGAGGCATGCACGATGGGTGGAATTCATTGAGACATTTCCTTATGTCATTCGCTACAAGCAAGGTAAGGAAAATGTAGTGGCTGATGCACTATCACGAAGGTACGCCTTGATCTCAACTCTTGATGCTAAACTACTTGGCTTTGAACACATTAAGGAGATGTATGTTGATGATGTTGATTTTGGCGAGTTGTTTAGATCAACTGAAAGAAGTGCATTTGGTAAGTTCTTTCGTAATGAAGGTTACCTATTTCGTGAAAACAAACTTTGTGTGCCTAATTGTTCGATGCGAGAATTACTAATTCAGGAGGCACATGGAGGTGGCTTAATGGGGCATTTTGGAATTGCAAAGACCTTGGCAATGCTACAAGATCATTTCTTTTGGCCACACATGAAGAGAGACGTTGAGAGAGTTTGTGGTCGTTGCATCACTTGCAAGCAAGCCAAGTCAAAGGTAAAACCCCATGGTTTGTACACCCCACTACCTATACCTAGTGAGCCCTGGATTGATATCTCTATGGATTTTGTGTTAGGCCTACCTAGGACTAAGCGTGGAAGAGATTCAATTTTTGTGGTAGTGGATAGGTTTTCTAAGATGGCACATTTCATTCCATGTCATAAGACTGATGATGCTTCAAACATTGCTGATTTGTTCTTTAGAGAGGTTGTTAGGTTGCATGGCATGCCTAGGACAATTATCTCTGATAGAGATGCTAAGTTCCTAAGTTACTTTTGGAAGACCTTGTGGTGCAAGTTAGGTACTAAGTTGTTGTTTTCTACTACTTGTCATCCTCAAACTGATGGTCAAACTGAAGTAGTGAATAGGACTTTGTCTACACTTTTGAGAGCACTCATTAAGCATAACATTAAGACTTGGGAAGAATGTTTGCCTCATGTTGAGTTTGCTTATAATCGTTCTGTCCATTCTGCTACTCAATTCTCACCATTTGAGCTTGTTTATGGATTTAATCCTTTGACTCCATTGGATTTATCACCTCTACCTTCGAGTGAGCAAGTTAACTTAGATGGCAAGAAGAAAGCTGAATTTGTCAAGCAGTTACATGAGAAAGCAAGAATGAACATCGAGAAGCGCACGGAGCACTATGCAAGGCAAGCAAACAAAGGAAGGCACAAGGTTGTCTTTGAGCCGGGAGATTGGGTTTGGCTACATATGAGGAAGGAGCGTTTTCCTGTACAAAGACGTTCAAAGTTGCTACCACGGGGAGATGGTCCATTCCAAGTGATCGAACGCATCAATGATAATGCCTACAAGCTAGACCTTCCGGGTGAGTATAATGTAAGTGCTTCGTTTAACGTGGCTGACTTGAGTCCGTTTGATGTAGGTGATGATTTGAGGACAAATCCTTTTCAAGAGGAGGGGACTGATGTGAGCAAGCCTAAGGACGCACCTACTATCAAGCTTGTAGACTCGCAGCAAGTTCAAGTTCCAATTGGGCCAATGACAAGAGCACGAGCTAGGAAGTTGCAATCTGATTTCAATGGACTAATGCAAGAAGTTTGGGCTCAAGTTGGTGCGTACAAGTGCAAGGACGTGCATGAGGCACATGCAAAGCCCATGCACGTGATAGAGGCTATTTTGGAAGCTTAATATGCACACCAACTTCTGGATGCATGCGCACATGGAGAATCAGCAAGAATCAACCTATTTAGGCCATGCATCTTCTTGTTAGGACGTGCAATTAATTGTTATTCTATTAGATATTATTTGTTTAGATTATTTCCTATTTTAGTTGAATAATTCGGCCAGAATCTCCTTAGAATAGGAAAGAGAGTTTTGGCCAGCCTTTGAACTCCTTTTTAAGGAGTTAGCTTGTTTAGGAATATTTTGGTACTTTGGGAGCCTATATAAAGAGGACTCCTAGCAATAAAACGGACACACAATTCGGAAATACTTAGCATTGGCTAGTTGAGAGTTTGATACTCGTTTGTTCTTGCTTAGGCTGGTGAGTCGTCTTGGCTGGAATTTATCTTTCACTTATCAAGCGGACCATCCATCCTCGCTTGTGGCGTGATTCGACCTTAGGTCAAGGTTCAGAAGTTCTTGTTGCGGGTTAAGGTTCAATTTCGTGCCTTAGTTCGAGTGAGTTCTTGTGAGTTGTGATCTGATCCATTCTAAAGTAACAAACGGTCCGAGTTGTGAATCTTTTCCGCGGAGATTCATATCACAAGCAGCCAAAGTAGAGCATAAATCCGAGAGTTCTCAAGCTAATTCTCAAAGGAAAGTGGAAGTCACTCCAGCTAGGAACCGTGACATCAAGTGCTTTAAGTGTCAAGGAAGAGGGCACATATCAAGTCAATTTCCTAACAAGCAAGCAATGGTGATCAAGGAAAGTGGAGAGATTGAAACTGAAGAAGAGGATTCGGAGCATGAAAGCATGCCTTCTTTGGAGGACGTATCCGAGGAAGAGTACCAAGCTGCTGAGAGGCTTACTCTTGTGTCTAGAAGAGCATTGAATGTGCAAGTAAAAGAAGAAAATGATGTGGCTCAAAGAGAAAATATTTTTCACACAAGGTGCTATGTCAAAGACAAGGTGTGTAGTGTCATCATAGATGGAGGAAGTTGTGCTAATGTCGCAAGCACTACTATGGTGGAGAAGTTAGGGTTACTCACTGGAAAACACCCTAAGCCTTACAAACTACAATGGCTGAATGATAGTGGAGAAGTACGAGTGATGAAGCAAGTATTGGTAACATTTCGCATTGGCAACTATGAGGATGAAGTGTTGTGTGATGTTGTACCAATGCAAGCTGGTCATCTATTGTTAGGAAGGCCATGGCAGTTTGATAGGAAAGTGCATCATGATGGCTACACCAACAAATATTCATTTATACTTAAGAAGAGAGTAATCACCTTGGCACCCTTGTCACCATCACAAGTTTGTAAAGATCAACAACAGTTGCAAAAAGAAAGTGATGAGCAAAGAGAGCGTGACAAAAAGAAAAAGATTGAGAGGAGAGAAGAAGCCAAAAAAAAGATAAGAAAAACGGCCAATGGAGAAGAAAAGATTGAGAAAACAAAAGAAGCCAGAAAAACAGAAATTAAAACGGCCAATGAGAGAAAAACCGAGAGTTGGAAAAAGAGTTACTATGTGGGAGCAAGTGAAATTAAGCAAGCATGCTTTGAAAAGAAGCCTAAAATCTTACTTCGGTATAGAGAGGCGCTTTTAAACACTAACGAGCTTGAACCACATGTACCTAGTACGGTTGTGTCTCTTTTGCAGGACTACAAGGATGTCTTCCCCGACGAGCTACCACCTGGTTTGCCACCTATTCGTGGGATTGAACATCAAATAGACTTTGTTCCGGGAGCTGCCATACCTAACCGTCCCGCATATAGAAGCAATCCTGAAGAAACATAGGAGCTTGAGAAGCAAGTCAAAGAGCTATTGGAGAAAGGGTACGTGAGAGAGAGCATGAGTCCATGTGCTGTTCCAGTCCTACTTGTGCCCAAGAAGGATGGATCATGGAGAATGTGTGTTGATTGCCGAGCAGTCAACAACATAACGGTAAAATATCGTCACCCTATTCCTCGTTTAGATGACATGTTAGATGAGTTGCATGGTTCTTGCATGTTTTCTAAGATTGATTTGAAGAGTGGTTATCATCAAATTAGAAAGAAAGAAGGAGATGAGTGGAAGACTGCTTTTAAAACAAAGTATGGGTTGTATGAGTGGATGGTCATGCCATTTGGTTTGTCCAACGCACCTAGCACGTTTATGCGACTCATGAATCATGTTCTACGTCCATTCATTGGTAAATTTGTGGTTGTTTACTTTGATGATATACTCATTTATAGCAAGAGCATGGAGGATCATTTAGAACATTTGAGATCTGTCTTAGATGCACTTAGAGAAGATCAATTGTTTGCTAACTTCAAGAAGTGTACCTTTTGTACGGATAAGCTTGTATTCTTGGGTTTTGTTGTTGGAGCTAACGGAATACAGGTTGATGAAGAAAAGATCCGAGCTATCCGTGAATGGCCAAGCCCTACAAGTGTTGCTAATGTTAGCAGCTTTCATGGACTAGCTAGTTTTTATAGGAGATTTGTGAAGGACTTTAGTAGCATAGCCGCACCCATAACTGAAGTCATCAAGAAGAACGCGGGCTTTACTTGGGGAGAAGCTCAAGAGAAGGCCTTCCAACTACTAAAAGGGAAGTTGACTAATGCACCCTTGTTAGCTTTACCTAATTTCTCTAAGACTTTTGAAATAGAGTGTGATGCTTCTGGTATAGGAATTGGAGATGTCCTTATGCAAGAGGGAAGACCCATTGCATACTTTAGTGAGAAACTAAGTGGTGCAACCTTGAATTACCCGACCTATGACAAGGAGTTGTATGCACTAGTTCGAGCATTGGAGACCTGGCAGCACTACTTCTGGCCAAAGGAGTTCGTGATTCACACTGATCATGAGTCACTCAAGCACTTAAAGGGGCAACACAAGCTGAACAAGAGGCATGCACGATGGGTGGAATTCATTGAGACATTTCCTTATGTCATTCGCTACAAGCAAGGTAAGGAAAATGTAGTGGCTGATGCACTATCACGAAGGTACGCCTTGATCTCAACTCTTGATGCTAAACTACTTGGCTTTAAACACATTAAAGAGATGTATGTTGATGATGTTGATTTTAGCGAGTTGTTTAGATCAACTGAAAGAAGTGCATTTGGTAAGTTCTTTCGTAATGAAGGATACCTATTTCGTGAAAACAAACTTTGTGTGCCTAATTGTTCGATGCGAGAATTACTAATTCAGGAGGCACATGGAGGTGGCTTAATGGGGCATTTTGGAATTGCAAAGACCTTGGCAATGCTACAAGATCATTTCTTTTGGCCACACATGAAGAGAGACGTTGAGAGAGTTTGTGGTCGTTGCATCACTTGCAAGCAAGCCAAGTCAAAGGTAAAACCCCATGGTTTGTACACCCCACTACCTATACCTAGTGAGCCTTGGATTGATATCTCTATGGATTTTGTGTTAGGACTACCTAGGACTAAGCGTGGAAGAGATTCAATTTTTGTGGTAGTGGATAGGTTTTCTAAGATGGCACATTTCATTCCATGTCATAAGACTGATGATGCTTCAAACATTGCTGATTTGTTCTTTAGAGAGGTTGTTAGGTTGCATGGCATGCCTAGGACAATTATCTCTGATAGAGATGCTAAGTTCCTAAGTTACTTTTGGAAGACCTTGTGGTGCAAGTTAGGTACTAAGTTGTTGTTTTCTACTACTTGTCATCCTCAAACTGATGGTCAAACTGAAGTAGTGAATAGGACTTTGTCTACACTTTTGAGAGCACTCATTAAGCATAACATTAAGACTTGGGAAGAATGTTTGCCTCATATTGAGTTTGCTTATAATCGTTCTGTCCATTCTGCTACTCAATTCTCACCATTTGAGCCTTTTTATGGATTTAATCCTTTGACTCCATTGGATTTATCACCTCTACCTTCGAGTGAGCATGTTAACTTAGATGGCAAGAAGAAAGCTGAATTTGTCAAGCAGTTACATGAGAAAGCAAGAATGAACATCGACAAGCGCACGGAGCACTATGCGAGGCAAGCAAACAAAGGAAGGCACAAGGTTATCTTTGAGCCGGGAGATTGGGTTTGGCTACATATGAGGAAGGAGCGTTTTCCTGTCCAAAGACGTTCAAAGTTGCTACCACGAGGAGAAGGTCCATTCCAAGTGATAGAACGCATCAATGATAATGCCTACAAGCTAGACCTTCCGGGTGAGTATAATGTAAGTGCTTCGTTTAACGTGGCTGACTTGAGGCCGTTTGATGTAGGTGATGATTTGAGGAAAAATCCTTTTCAAGAGGAGGGGACTGATGTGAGCAAGCCTAAGGACGCACCTACTATCAAGCTTGTAGACTCGCAGCAAGTTCAAGTTCCAATTGGGCCAATTACAAGAGCAAGAGCTAGGAAGTTGCAATCTGACTTCAATGGACTAATGCAAGAAGTTTGGGCTCAAGCAAGTGCGTGGAGGACCAAGGACGTCCAAGAAACCCAAGGGAGGGCCATGCACGTTTTGGAAGCTAAATGGGAAGTTTGAGATGCACGCAATCTCCTGGATGCATGCGCACGTGAATTTCAAGTTTATCTTGGACATGCGTCCCTAAATTTTAGGAATTGCATCTACTATGTTTTAGCATGTGATATTTACTAGATATTCTATTAGTTATCTATGTTTAGATTGTTTTCCTACTTAGTTGAATAATTCGGCCAAAATCTCTTTAAATTACGAAGGAGAATTTTGGCCAGCCTTGAACTCCTTATTTGGAGTTAGTTTTCGTTTAGGAAGTTGAAAGACTTATGGAGCCTATATAAAGAGGCATCCTCATTCAATAAAGACATAACAATTCGGAGAATTACTTAGCATTGGCTAATTGTGAGTTTAGATACTCGTTTGTTCTTGCTTAGGCTGGTGAGTCGTCTTGGCTAGAATTTATCTTTCACTTATCAAGCGGATCATCCATCCCCGCTCGTGGAGTGATACGACCTTAGGTCAAGGTTCAGAAGCTCTTGCAGCGGGTTAAGGTTCAATTTCGCTCCTTAGTTCTTGTGAGTTCTTTGTGAGTTGTGATCTGTTCCATTCTGGAGTAACAAACAGACCGAGTTGTGAGTCTTTTCCCCTGAGATTCATATCAGTATTCTGATAAAAAAAAGCAAAAAAAAGGAAAACGGAAAAACAAAAGAAGAAGCAAGACTAAACAGGAAATTGCAAGACTAAAGCGGAGCAAGGCGAATTAGGAAGCTTGCGATTAAAGAGAAAACGCAACAGAAACAAAAGAGGAAGCAAGAAGCAAAAACCAATAGGCGGAAAGAAAACAAGAGGAAGTCAGTCTGAATTAATCTACGTGCAGTGCAAGAAAACAAGAAACTACCTTTGATAGTGATCCGTGTAGTTCAAGCAAGGCGTTGAGAGTGCAACTTACATTGAGAGTAAACACGTAAGGGAGTGAACTTGTGAGGGCATCAATTTTTTTTTTACTAACGAAATTTTCTTGCAGCAAGATGTTGACGTAGCACAATGGAAGGAGTTGACAACACGATGACTCGGACGTGAATCGAACAAGATAGTGGCCTTGAGCTCGATCCTTCCGAATCAAGCAAAGGGGTGTTTTCCGAAAGAAACAGCCAATAAGAGGGCCAATCTTTCAATACATTTGCAAAACCATGCAAAAAAAAGGAAAGCACGATTAGCTTTGTTGGATTCAAAATTGTGTCCGTTTATTTCCTTCCAAGCGGGTACAAATAGGGGCGTGATTTCAGGCGGCATTAAGGCAATATTAACCACGCACCTTCTCACCTTTCAGCCAGCCGTTCCATCAACTTTAACCGCCTAGTAATGGCATTAACTTGCCTTATTACATACGCACATTAAACACACATATAATTCGGACAGTTTGTCATAATAACTAGCATGCACACCATGCAAGAGAGAAAGAGTAGGCCGAATGGACGAGAAACATGGAAGTCCTACGTCACCCTCCCCTCCTTAAGAGCATGCTAGTCCCACGCAGCCAACCTGGAGGGCATGGGAGGCGGATCATAGTACGGAGTTAAATCCGCAACGTTGAACGTCTTCGACACTCCCAAGTCTTCAGGTAGATCAATCACATAGGCGTTGTCATGGACTCGCCTCAACACCTTGTAAGGGCCAAACTTTCGGGCTTGCAACTTGCCTCCTAAGTGCGCGGGCATGCGTTCCTTACGAAAATGCACCATAACCTTTTCTCCTGGCAAGAACAATTGTGCACGCCTGTGTTCATCCACTCGCGCCTTCTCCTTGGAGTACGTTGCTTCCAGCCTCTTCTTGACCGCGTCAAGCACACTTTGGACATGTTCCGCATTGGTCACAGCAGCGGGGTTGGCACGAAGAGGCCTTGGCACTACGGACACATCAACCAAATGATTAGGCACCTTCGTGTAAACCAAAGAGAATGGAGACTGGCCAGTAGATCTATGGACAGCCCCATTGTAAGCGAATTCAGCAATAGGAAGTGCAAGATCCCACTGCCTTTTCCGTTCATGACATAAACTCTACAAGAGGTTGCCAAGTGTGCGGTTTGTAGCTTCGGTCTGGCCATCGGTCTGAGGGTGCGCGGTTGTGCTGAATTGGAGGGTTGCATCGAACATCCTCCACAAGGTCCTCCAAAAACTAGCAAGGAACTTTGTGTCACGATCTGAGACAATGGTCTTTGGAACACCATGCAAGCGCACCACTTCCCGAAAGAAATGTCTTGCCACCGCGGATGCATCATTGGTTTTCTTGCAAGGCACGAAGTGCGCCATCTTTGACAACCTGTCCACAATGACAAAAATAGAATCCGCTCCTCTTGGAGTGCGGGGTAAGCCAAGAACAAAATCCATACTGAGGTCTTCCCAAATTGCACTCGGAATTGGTAAAGGAGAGTACAAGCCCGTGTTGTTTACTGTCCCCTTCGTCTCTTGACAAACACGACAATGCTTGACATGCTTTGCAACCTCTCTTGCCATCCGCGGCCAGTAAAACCTTTCTTGCAACGATGACAAGGTTTTGTCTCTTCCCATGTGCGCGGACAATCCACCACCATGTACTTCCCAAATCAACTGATCTCGCAATGAAGTCTTCGGAACACACAACTGATTCCCTTTCATCAAGAACCCATCTTGCAAATAGTAGTCATCCACCCCCTTTTCATTTGCACATTTTAACCAAATGGTGCCAAAGTCCTCGTCATTTTCATATAACTCAGGCAAACAATCAAATGAGGTGATGGTTCCACGTAGTTCAGTGAGCAATGCAATCCTTCTACTCAATGCGTCAGCTACTACATTTTGATTTCCACTCTTATGAGAAATACGAAAGGGAAATTTCTGAAGATAAGTACACCAACGTGCATGCATGGGATTGCTTAACTTCGATTGATCATGCAAGAATTTCAGTGCTCTATGATCAGTAAAGAGGACGAATTCCTTACCAATCAGGTAGTGTTCCCACGTCTTGAGTGCTCGGAAGACCGCGTAGAACTCTTTCTCATACGTGGTCCACTTCAATCTGGCTTCACTCAGCTTTTCACTGAAAAAAGCTACGGGCTTCTTTTCTTGTGAAAGCACGGCTCCAATTCCAAGTCCGGATGCATCCACCTCCACTTCGAACAATTTGGCGAAATCAGGGAGGGCTAGTACGGGTGCACTACTCAGCTTGTTTTTAAGAACTTGGAAAGCTTGCTCGGCTTCGGTGCTCCACACGAAAGGGGTTTGTTTCTTGAGCAAGGAAGTCAAAGGAGCTGCAAGCAAGCTGAAGTCCCGAATAAATCTTCTATAGAAGCTTGCCAAACCAAGGAAGCTCCTCGTTTGACTCACATTCTGAGGGGCAGGCCAGGATCTAATAGCATCAATCTTGGCTTGATCCACGTGAATTCCCTCCTTTCCAACCACAAACCCTAAGAAAAGTAGCTTGTCCTTCCAAAAGCTACATTTCTTCAGGTTAACAAAGAGTTGATTGTCCCTCAGAGCCGTGAACACCTCCTTCAAATGCTTAAGATGGTCATCCTCGGATTGGCTGTAAACCAGGATGTCATCAAAATACACCACCACTGACTTGTCAAGTAAGGGTTTAAAGACTTGATGCATAAGACGCATGAAGGTACTGGGCGCGTTTGTCAATCCGAATGGCATTACAAGTCACTCATAGAGTCCATCACGTGTCTTGAAGACGGTCTTCCATTCATCTCCGGGACGAATTCTGATTTGATGGTATCCACTTCTTAAATCAATCTTGGAGAAAATGGATGCACTACTTAAGTTGTCCAGCATGTCATCAAGGCGCGGGATTGGAAAACAATATCCAATTGTGATCTTGTTGATGGCGCGACTATCTACGCACATTCTCCACGTACCATCTTTCTTTGGCACAAGCAATGCAGGCACTCCACAAGGACTCAAGCTTTCTTGCACTTGTCCTTTGTCAAGAAGCTCTTGAACTTGTTCCCTCAAGATCTGGTTCTCCTTCGGACTCATTCTATAATGAGGAAGGTTCGAAAGTGTTGCACCAGGGATGAGATCAATCCGATGTTGGATATCTCGCAAGGGAGGCACCCCTTTTTGCAACTCCTCATCGATCAGCTCAGGGAATTCGTTAAATAACTTTAAGACCACGTCCGGAATCAGCTCGCTGCCTTTCTCTCCTGGTTCTTGTGAACTTGTCATCACGAGCATATGGAGGAAACCCGCCTCTTGGAAACAACTCGTGAGAACACGAGAGGAGGTCACCATCGAAACAAGTTGCTTGGCACTCTTCACGTACTTTGGCTTCTTTGGCAATAACGTGAACTTCTCGCCTCCTTTCTTTAACTCGTACGTGTTCTCCTCTCCGCGGTGCACAACTTTGTTGTCAAATTCCCATGGTCGTCCAAGAAGGATGTTGCACGCATCCATTTCAAGAACATCACATTCGACTAAGTCCGAATACTTGCCAATTGTGATAGGAATGGTGCACCTTGAGTTAACCTTGATTCCACCCCCGGATCTAACCCATCCAATGGAGTATGGAGTGGGGTGAGGCGTGGTTTTCAAACCAAGCTTCTCCACTGTCTTGCTACTCACAAAGTTCCCCTGGCTGCCTCCATCAATTATCACTTCGCACACAACTTTCCCAACATGACAACTCGTGCGAAACAAGTTATTGCGTTGGGAGTCATCTCTCTTGGTTGCGGTCAGTGCTACCTTCTGTATGACCCTGCAATACTCTTCTCCTTCAGAGGTCTCCTCCTCTTCATCACCCTCGTCCACGGGTGCACACAAATACGCCCCTTCCTCCTCCTCAACCGAATCTTCCTTCTCGCAAAGTTGTGTAAACTTGCGTTTAGGGCAGTCACTAGACTTGTGGCCCATTTCATTGCATTTGAAACATCGGATTGATGAGGTTGTGGCGACCTCTTTTCCCTTTCTTTGTGAAATCACAGGGGCAGGCTTGCTTGGAGAGGGTTTAGACTCGGAAGCTTGGGGTGTGCTTCTTTCCACACCTTCCCTTGAATAGGTGGAAGCCTGACCAGGTCCTGAAAAACGGATAGAGGGTGCTTTCTTTCTCTTCAAGGCAGCCCCTATTTTTCTCGCCTTTGCACAGGCATCGTTGAAGAACAAGAACGTATCAAACTCCATCCGACTCTTGATTTCATAATGTAGGCCCTCAACAAAACGGGCTATCATCTGGTCCTCATTCTCCTCCACGTCATTGCGAGACGCTAACCTTATAAATTCAGACGTATATTCGTCTATGGATCGGTTACCTTGAGTGCAAGTCAAGAATTGCAAATACAAGGTTTGCTGATAATCCACAGGAAGAAATCTCTCACGTAGGGCTTGCTCCATAGTCGGCCAATCACGAATTGGTCGATCTCCTCTCCTCCTACGAGACTCTTGTTCCTTCCTCCACCATACGGCAGCTCCCGACTCTAACTTGAAAGCCACGTAACTCACCTTCTGCTCCTCCGTGAGATCCATGCAATCGAAGTATTTTTCCACCGAGTCCAACCAGTTGAGAAATCCCTCTACATCCACGTCTCCATAGAATTTTTCTATGTTCATCTTGAAAGGTCGATCCACTCTTCTTGCATAATCATTTCCACGATCTTCCCCTCTATAGACTTCCCTCCGTGCACCTCGGCCTCCCTCACCACGTCCTCCATCTACACGTCTGCGGCCTCTCATGCCACGTCCTCCCCTTCTCACATAGAGGGTAGCATCAGAATCGTCATCCTCCTCTTCCTCTCTTTGATCATTAAGCACCTCAGCTGGAGGGGGTTGCCCTACGGGTGGCGGTTGCACGACAAGATTGTTGAGCTGAGTGATGATGGCTTGGATCGATGCCTCGATGTTGGCAAACCTTTGATTCATGTCGGGTCTTGGAGCGTCATTAGGATCGGCCATAGTGCATCGGCTTTTGGTGGTGTTAGGTGGGTAAAATTGAGACTTGGATCAGGAGATCACAAAGTCTTGTGGATCGGCTCGTAGATGGGGCTCTCTCATACTCGCTAGGTGATATTGTTCACTCTTGATCAATATGGAAATTGATCTGATCGTATTCAGGCTCTGATACCACTTGACGTAGCACAACGAAAGGAGTTGACAACACGCTGACTCGGACGTGAATCGAACAAGATAGTGGCCTTGAGCTCGATCCATCCGAATCAAGCAAAGGTGTGTTTTCCGAAGGAAACAGCCAATAAGAGGGCCAATCTTTCAATACATTTGCAAAACCATGCAAAAAAAAGGAAAGCACGATTAGCTTTGTTGGATTCAAAATTCTGTCCGTTTATTTCCTTCCAAGCGGGTACAAATAGGGGCGTGATTTCAGGCGGCATTAAGGCAATATTAACCACGCACCTTCTCACCTTTCAGCCAGCCGTTCCATCAACTTTAACCGCCTAGTAATGGCATTAACTTGCCTTATTACATACGCACATTAAACACACATATAATTCGGACAGTTTGTCATAATAACTAGCATGCACACCATGCAAGAGAGAAAGAGTAGGCCGAATGGACGAGAAACATGGACGTCCTACGTCAGATGTCTTACGAAGATCAAAGAGAAAAAGAGGGTACGTTGGCTGATGTTGGCCTTAAGGCATTTGTGGAGGCCCTGACAGGAAAATTCCAACAAATGATGCGAGAGGAGATGTTGCCGTTGCAACAACGCATAGATGCAATGGAGGACACTCGCAACAGCCAACAACCAAGAAAAGAAGTCCAAGCACAACGAAGGTTTGCACCTTTGGGAGGCACAAGTGGAGGAGAAATCCGTGCACAAAGAAGGAGAGCACCTTTGGGAAGCACAAGTGATGAAGATTCCGACCCTTTTCACGAGGAGGACATAGGCTCTACAAGGAATCTTAGGCGAGCATGGACTGACCGCCCACCTAGAGAAGCAAGGTGAAGAGGAGATGACAACTTGAGAAGTATTAAGCTGAAGATACCTTCCTTTGCAGGTCGTTCTGACTCGGAAGCATACCTAGAGTGGGAGAAGAAGATTGACTTCATGTTTGATTGCCATAATTGTTCTGAAACAAAGAAGGTAAAGCTAGCTGTGACTGAGTTCGCTGATTATGCTATAACGTGGTGGGATCAACTTGTCACAAGCAGGAGGCGTAATGGAAAGCGTCCTATAGCTACGTGGGAGAAGATGAAAGTGGTGATGAGGAAACGTTTTGTTCCAAGTCATTACTACCGAGAGCTATACAAGAAGTTACAAGGAATGAGACAAGGAAGTCTGAGCGTGGAAGAATATTACAAACAGATGGAGATGGCCATGATATGAGCTGACGTGGAGGAAGATAGAGAAGCTACCATGGCAAGGTTCTTGGATGGACTCAATCCCGAGATCTATGACAAAGTAGAGTTGCAACACTATGTGGAGTTGGAGGACATGGTACATATGGCCACGAAAATTGAGAAGCAACTGAAGAGAGGAGGAGGAGGAACAAGAGCTACATCAAGTGCTAATTGGAAGCCAAACTATTCAAAGAAATTTGACAAACCACAGGCAACCAAGATAGAGCACAAGACTGAGAGTTCCAATGCCAATTCTCAAAAGAAGGTGGAAGCCACTCCCACACGAAACTGTGATATCAAGTGCTTCAAGTGTCAAGGAAGGGGGCACATCTCAAGTCAATGCCCTAACAAACAGATTATGGTGATTAGAGAGAATGGGGAGGTCGTAACAGAAGGAACTTGAGAGCCAAGTCAATGAGCTTTTGGAAAAAGGGTATGTGAGAGAAAACATGAGCCCATGTGCTGTTCCAGTCCTACTTGTGCCTAAGAAGGATGGATCATGGAGGATGTGTGTTGATTGTCCAGCTGTCAACAACATCACGGTAAAATATCGTCACCCTATTCCTCGCTTATATGACATGTTAGATGAGTTGCATGGATCTTGCATGTTTTCTAAGATTGACTTAAAAAGTGGTTATCATCAGATTAGGATGAAAGAAGGAGATGAGTGGAAGATTGCTTTTAAAACAAAATATGGGTTGTATGAGTGGATGGTCATGCCGTTCGAGTTATCTAATGCACCTAGTACATTCATGCGCCTTATGAATCATGTCATACGTCCACTCATTGGCAAATTTGTCGTTGTGTACTTTGATGATATACTCATTTATAGTACGAGTTTAGAGGATCATGTAGAGCATTTGAAATCTGTCCTAGATGCACTTAGAGCGGTTCAATTGTTTGCCAACTTGAAGAACTGCACCTTTTGCACAGATAAAGTTGTATTCTTGGGTTTTGTTATTAGTGCTCACGGGATACAGGTTGATGAGGAGAAGATCCGAGCCATCCGGGACTGGCCAAGTCCTACAAGTGTTGCTAACGTTCGAAGTTTTCATGGCTCAGCTAGCTTTTACAGGAGGTTCGTGAAAGACTTTAGTAGCCTAGCCGCACCCCTCACTGAATTCATCAAAAAGAACGTTGGATTTAGTTGGGGAGAAGCTCAAGAGAACTCATTCCAACTCATCAAAAAGAAATTGAATAATGCTCCTTTGTTGGCTTTGCCTAACTTTCCTAAAACCTTTGAAGTTGAATGTGATGCCTCGGGTATAGGGATTGGAGCTGTCCTCAAGCAAGAAGGGAGACCAATTGCCGACTTTAGTGAGAAACTAAGTGGAGCAACCTTGAACTATCCAACTTATGACAAAGAATTGTATGCACTAGTTCGAACATTGGAAACATGGCAGCATTACTTGTGGCCCAAGGAATTCGTGATCCACACTGATCATGAATCACTCAAGCACCTAAAGGGGCAACACAAGTTTAATAGGAGGCATGCACGATGGGTGGAGTTCATTGAGACATTTCCTTATGTCATTCGCTACAAGCAAGGTAAGGAAAATGTAGTAGCTGATGCCCTATCGCGAAGGTATGCTTTGATCTCAACTCTTGATGCGAAGTTAATTGGTTTTGAACACCTTACAGAGTTGTATGCTGATGCTACTGATTTTGGTGATCAGTTCCGAGCTACGGAGAAGAGTGCAAGTGGTAAATTTTTCCGGAATGAAGGTTACCTATTTCGTGAGAACAAACTATGTGTGCCTAATTGTTCTATGCGAGAGTTGCTAATTCAGGAGGCACATGGAGGCAGATTGATGGGGCACTTTGGAATCGCAAAGACTTTGGCAATGCTACAAGATCACTTCTATTGGCCACACATGAAGCGCAACGTTGAAATAGTTTGTGGGCGTTGCATCACATGCAAGCAAGCCAAGTCAAAGGTAAAACCCCACGGTTTGTATACCCCACTACCTATACCTAGTGAGCCTTGGATTGATATCTCTATGGATTTTGTGTTAGGACTGCCTAGGACTAAACGTGGAAGGGATTCAATCTTTGTGGTAGTGGATAGGTTTTCTAAGATGGCACATTTTATTCCATGTCATAAGACTGATGATGCTTCAAACATTGCTGATTTGTTCTTTAGAGAAGTTGTTAGGTTGCATGGTGATGTGAGCACACCCTCGAACACACCTACATTCAAGCCACAAGACTCATGGCAAGTGCACGTACCAATTGGACCGGTGACACGAGCAAGAGCCAAAAAGTTTCAGGCCAAGTTTAATGGATTAATGCAAGAAGTCTGGGCTCAAGATGGTGCGTACAAGTGCAAGGACGTGCATGAGGCCCATGCAAAGCCCATGCACGTGATAGAGGCTATTTTGGAAGCTTGACATGCACGTAAGCTTCTAGATGCATGCGCACATGGAGAATCAAGAAGAATCAGCCTATTTAGTCCGTGCATCTACTTGTTTTGGACGTACAGCTATTAGTTACTCTATTAGATATTATTTGCTTATATTATTCCTTATTTAGTTGAATAAATTCGGCCAGAATCTCCTTAGATTAGGAAAGAGAGTTTTGGCCAGCCTTTGAACTCCTTTTATGGAGTTAGCTTGTTTAGGAATACTTTGGTACTTTGGAGCCTATATAAGGAGGTCTCCTAGCAATAAAAACGTACACAACTTTTGAGATTGATAATTTTGTGAGTTAGATACTCCTTGCGTGTTCTTGCTAATTGCTGGATTGCTTAGCTTGAGCGAATCTTTCACTTATCAAACGATTCCTCCATCATCGTTTGTGGCGTGATTCGACTTGGACCAAAGGTTCACGAAATTCCATTGCTCGGGTTGCGGTTCTTCCAAACCAAGGTTCTTGCAAGGCTCGAGTTCGTGGGTTGCGGTCTGTTCCATCCAAAGTAGCACGGTCTGTTGTGAATCTCCTGCCGAGGTTCATATTATTTGGTATCAGAGCTACGGCTTGCTACTATCTATCTTTACCTTTCCTTTTTTTGTTGGTCTAGTATCCAATTCATTTTTCATAAGTAGTTTGATTCGTTTGTGTTTCGAGCAATCAGCTTCGTCAGTTAGTTATTCTAGGTTGTGTATTCTGATCAAAAAAAAAGAAAAGAAACGGAAAACAAAAGAAGAAGCAAGACTAAATAGGAAATTGCAAGAACAAGACGAATTAGGAAGCTTGCGAATTAAAGAGGAAATGCAAGAAAGGAGGAAGCAAGAAGTACGCAAGAGAAACAAAAGAGGAAGCAAGAAGAAAAAAAAAACCAATAGGCGGAGAGAAAACAAGAGGAAGTCAATCCGAAGTAATCTACGTGCAGCGCAAGAAAACAAGGAACTACCTTTGATAGTGATCCGTGTAGTTCAAGCAAAGCCTTGTTAGCTTAGTAAGAACGTACAAGAGTATCACGAGAGGAAAAAGGCAAGAGTTGTGAGTGCATTAGAGAGAAAAGCCAAAGAATTGAGTGCAAACACGAGTGAACTTGAGTGCAACTTACATTGAGAGTAAACACGTAAGGGAGTGAATTTGTGAGGCCATCAATTTTTTTACTAACGAAATTTTCTTACAGCCAGATATGTCTTGCGAAGATCAAAGAGAAAAAGAGGGTATGTTGGCTGATGTTGGTCTTAAGGTATTTGTGGAGGCCCTGACAGGAAAATTCCAACAAATGATGCGAGCGGAGATGGAGCCGTTGCAACAACGCATGGATGCAATGGAGGACACTCGCAACAGCCAACAACCAAGAAGCGAAGTCCAAGCACAACGAAGGTTTGCACCTTTGGGAGGCACAAGTGGAGGAGAATTCCGTGCACAAAGAAGGAGAGCCCCTTTGGGAAGCACAAGTGAAGAAGATTCCGACCCTTTTCAGGAGGAGGACATAGGTTCTACAAGGAATCTTAGGCGAGAAAGGACTAACCGCCCACCTAGAGAGGCAAGGCGAAGAAGAGATGACAACTTGGGAAGTATTAAGCTGAAGATACCTTCCTTTGCAGGTCGTTCTGACCCGGAAGCATACCTAGAGTGGGAGAAGAAGATTGAGTTCGTGTTTGATTGCCACGACTGTTCCGAAGCAAAAAAGGTAAAGCTAGCTGTGACTGAATTCGCTGATTATGCTATAACGTGGTGGGATCAACTTGTCACAAGCAGGAGGCGTAATAGAGAGCGTCCTATAGCTACGTGGGAGGGGATGAAAGTGGTGATGAGTAAACTGATATGAATCTCCGCGGAAAAGATTCACAACTCGGACCGTTTGTTACTTTAGAATGGAACAGATCACAACTCACAAGAACTCACACGAACTAAGGCACGAAATTGAACCTTAACCCGCTGCAAGAGCTTCTGAACCTTGACCTAAGGTCGTATCACGCCACGAGCGGGGATGGATGATCCGCTTGATAAGTGAAAGATAAATTCTAGCCAAGACGACTCACCAGCCTAAGCAAGAACAAACGAGTATCAAAACTCTCAATTAGCCAATGCTAAGTATTTTCCGAATTGTTGTGTGTTTATTGTATGAGGATGCCTCTTTATATAGGCTCCGTAAGTCTTACAACTTTCCTAAACGAAACTAACTCCAAATAAGGAGTTCAAGGCTGGCCAAAATTCTTTCCTATTCTAAGGAGGTCTTGCCGAACTTATTCAACTAAATAAGGAATAATATAAGCAAATAATATCTAATAGAATAACTACTAGCTGCACGTCCAAAATAAGTAGATGCACAGACTAAATAGGCTGATTCTTCTTGATTCTCCATGTGCGCATGCATCTAGAAGCTTACGTGTATGTCAAGCTTCCCATTTAGCTTCCAAAACGTGCATGGGCCTCCCTTGGGTTTCTTGGACGTCCTTGATCCTCCACGCACTTGCTTGAGCCCAAACTTCTTGCATTAGCCCATTGAAGTCAGATTGCAACTTCCTAGCTCTTGCTCTTGTCATTGGCCCAATTGGAACTTGAACTTGCTTCGAGTCTACAAGCTTGATAGTAGGTGCGTCCTTAGGCTTGCTCACATCAGTCCCCTCCTCTTGAAAAGGATTTGTCCTCAAATCATCACCTACATCAAACGGACTCAAGTCAGCCACGTTAAACGAAGCACTTACACTATACTTACCCGGAAGGTCTAGCTTGTAGGCATTATCATTAATGCGTTCTAGCACTTGGAATGGACCATCTCCCCGTGGTAGCAACTTTGAACGTCTTTGAACAGGAAAACGCTCCTTCCTCATATGTAGCCAAACCCAATCTCCCGGCTCAAAGACAACCTTGTGCCTTCCTTTGTTTGCTTGCCTCGCATAGTGCTCCGTGCGCTTCTCGATGTTCATTCTAGCTTTCTCATGTAACTGCTTGACAAATTCAGCTTTCTTCTTGCCATCTAAGTTAACATGCTCACTCGAAGGTAGAGGTGATAAATCCAATGGAGTCAAAGGATTAAATCCATAAACAAGCTCAAATGGTGAGAATTGAGTAGCTGAATGGACAGAACGATTATAAGCAAACTCAACATGAGGCAAACAGTCTTCCCAAGTCTTAATGTTATGCTTAATGAGTGCTCTCAAAAGTGTAGACAAAGTCCTATTTACTACTTCAGTTTGACCATCAGTTTGAGGATGACAAGTAGTAGAAAACAACAACTTAGTACCTAACTTGCACCACAAGGCCTTCCAAAAGTAACTTAGGAACTTAGCATCTCTATCAGAGATAATCGTCCTAGGCATGCCATGCAACCTAACAACCTCTCTAAAGAACAAATCAGCAATGTTGGAAGCATCATCAGTTTTATGACATGGAATGAAATGTGCCATCTTAGAAAACCTATCCACTACCACAAAAATTGAATCTCTTCCACGCTTAGTCCTAGGTAGGCCTAACACAAAATCCATAGAGATATCAATCCAGGGCTCACTAGGTATAGGTAGTGGGGTGTACAAACCATGGGGTTTTACCTTTGACTTGGCTTGCTTGCAAGTGATGCAATGACCACAAACTCTCTCAACGTCTCTCTTCATGTGTGGCCAAAAGAAATGATCTTGTAGCATTGCCAAGATCTTTGCAATTCCAAAATGTCCCATTAAGCCACCTCCATGTGCCTCCTGAATTAGTAATTCTCGCATCGAACAATTAGGCACACAAAGTTTGTTTTCACAAAATAGGTAACCTTCATTACGAAAGAACTTACCAAATGCACTTCTTTCAGTTGATCTAAACAACTCGCCAAAATCAACATCATCAACATACATTTCCTTAATGTGTTCAAAGCCAAGTAGTTTAGCATCAAGAGTTGAGATCAAGGCGTACCTTCGTGATAGTGCATCAGCCACTACATTTTCCTTACCTTGCTTGTAGCGAATGACATAAGGAAATATCTCAATGAATTCCACCCATCGTGCATGCCTCTTGTTCAGCTTGTGTTGCCCCTTTAAGTGCTTGAGTGACTCATGATCAGTGTGAATCACAAACTCCTTTGGCCACAAGTAATGCTGCCATGTCTCCAATGCTCGAACTAGTGCGTACAACTCCTTGTCATAGGTCGGGTAATTCAAGGTTGCACAACTTAGTTTCTCACTAAAGTATGCAATGGGTCTTCCTTCTTGCATAAGGACAGCTCCAATTCCTACACCAGAAGCATCACACTCTATTTCAAAAGTCTTAGAGAAATTAGGTAAAGCTAACAAGGGTGCATTAGTCAACTTCCCTTTCAGTAGTTGGAAAGCCTTCTCTTGAGCTTCTCCCCAAGTAAAGCCCACGTTCTTCTTGATGACTTCAGTTATGGGTGCGGCTATGCTACTAAAGTCCTTCACAAATCTCCTATAAAAACTAGCTAGTCCATGAAAGCTCCTAACATTAGCAACACTTGTAGGGCTTGGCCATTCACGGATAGCTCGGATCTTTTCTTCATCAACCTCTATTCCGTTAGTTCCAACAACAAAACCCAAGAATACAAGCTTATCCGTACAAAAGGTGCACTTCTTCAAGTTAGCAAACAATTGTTCTTCTCTAAGTGCATCTAAGACAGATTTCAAATGTTCTAGATGATCCTCCATGCTCTTGCTATAGATGAGTATATCATCAAAGTAAACAACTACAAATTTACCAATGAATGGACGTAGAACATGATTCATGAGTCGCATAAACGTGCTAGGTGCGTTGGACAAACCAAATGGCATGACCATCCACTCATACAACCCATACTTAGTTTTAAAAGCAGTCTTCCACTCATCTCCTTCTTTCATCCTAATTTGATGATAACCACTCTTCAAATCAATCTTAGAAAACATGCAAGAACCATGCAACTCATCTAACATGTCATCTAAACGAGGGATAGGGTGACGATATTTTACTGTTATGTTGTTGACTGCTCGGCAATCAACACACATTCTCCATGTTTTATCCTTCTTGGGCACAAGTAGTACTGGAACAGTACATGGACTCATGCTCTCTCTTACGTACCCTTTCTCCAACAGCTCGTTGACTTGCTTCTCAAGCTCCTTTGTCTCTTCAGGATTGCTTCTATATGTGGGACGGTTAGGTATGGCAGCTCCCGGAACAAAGTCTATTTGATGTTCAATCCCACGAATAGGTGGCAAACCAGGTGGTAGCTCGTCGGGAAAGACATCCTTGTAATCCTGCAAAAGAGACACAACCGTACTAGGTACATGTGGTTCAAGCTCGTTAGTGTTTAAAAGTGCCTCCCTATACCGAAGTAAGATCATAGGCTTCTTTTCAAAGCATGCTTGCTTAATATCACTTGTTCCCACATAGTAACTCTTTTTCCAACTCTCGGTTTTTCTCTCTTTGGCCATTTTAATTTCTGTTTTTCCGGCTTCTTTTGTTTTCTCAATCTTTTCCTCTCTATTGGCCGTTTTTCTTATCTTTTTTTTGGCTTCTTCTCTCCTCTCATTCTTTTTCTTTTTGTCACGCTCTCTTTGCTCATCACTTTCTTGTTGCAACAGTCGTTGATCTTCACAAACTTGTGATGGTGACAAGGGTGCCAAGGTGATTACTCTCTTCTTAAGTATAAATGAGTATTTGTTGGTGTAGCCATCATGATGCACTTTCCTATCAAACTGCCATGGCCTTCCTAACAATATGTGACCAGCTTGCATTGGTACGACATCACACAACACTTCATCCTCATAGTTGCCAATGCAGAATGCTACCAATACTTGCTTCATCACTCGTACTCGCCACTATCATTCAGCCATTGTAGTTTGTAAGGCTTAGGGTGTTTTCCAGTGAGCAACCCCAACTTCTCTACCATAGTAGTGCTTGCGACATTAGCACAACTTCCTCCATCTATGATGACACTACACACCTTGTCTTTGACATAGCACCTCGTGTGAAAAATATTTTCTCTTTGAGCCACATCATTTTCCTCTTTTACTTGCACATTCAATGCTCTTCTAGACGCAAGAGTAAGCCTCTCAGCAGCTTGGTACTCTTCCTCGGATACGTCCTCCAAAGAAGGCATGCTTTCATGCTCCGAATCCTCTTCTTCAGTTTCAATCTCTCCACTTTCCTTGATCACCATTGCTTGCTTGTTAGGGCATTGACTTGAGATGTGCCCTCTTCCTTGACACTTAAAGCACTTGATGTCACGGTTCCTAGCTGGAGTGACTTCCAATTTCCTTTGAGAATTAGCTTGAGAACTCTCGGATTTATGCTCTACTTTGGCTGCTTGTGGCTTGTCAAACTTCTTTTGGTAGTTTGGCTTCCAAGTAGAATTCGATGTAGCTTTTGTTCTCCCCTCTCCTCTCTTGAGTTGCTTCTCAATTTTCGTTGCCATATGCACCATGTCCTCCAACTCCACATAGTGTTGCAACTCAACATTGTCTTGAATTTCAGGATTGAGTCCATTCAAGAACCTTGCCATTGTAACTTCTCTATCTTCATCTATATCAGCTCTTATCATGGCCATCTCCATCTGTTTGAAATACTCCTCAACACTCAAACTTCCTTGCCTCATTCCTTGTAACTTCTTATACAGCCCTCTATAGTAATGACTTGGAACAAATCTCTTCCTCATCACCACTTTCATGTCTTCCCAAGTAGCTATAGGGCATTCTCTATTTCTCCTCCTGCTTGTCACAAGTTGATCCCACCAAGTTATAGCATAATCAGTGAATTCGGTGATGGCAAGTTTTACCTTCTTTTCTTCGGAGCTATTGTGGCAATCAAACACGAACTCAATCTTCTTCTCCCACTCTAAGTACGCCTCCGGGTCAGAACGACCAGCAAAGGAAGGTATCTCCAGTTTGATACTCCCTATGTTGTCGTCTCTCTTTGGCCTCGCCTCCCTAGGTGGACGGTTTGTTCTTGCTCTCCTAAGACTCCTTGTAGAGCCTACGCCTTCTTCCGATTCAGAATCAGCTCCGCTCGACTCTCCAATAGGTACTCCTCTCCTACGCCTTTGGAGTTCGCCTCGCGTTTGGGGGTTGTCACGAGAATTCTCCACGGCATCCACGCGTAGTTGCAAAGGGTCCATCTGAGCTTGCACCATCTGCTCGAGCTTCCCGGCCAAGGCATCCACTAATAACTTAAGGTCTGTGTTTCCCATAGTTTGACCTTCATGCGACATGTTTGCTGCAAGAAAAATTGGTTAGTAATAACAAAAATATGGCCTCACAAGCTCACTCCCTTACGTGTATACTCTCAATGTATGGTGCACTCAAGTTCTCTCGTGTTTGTACTCAAATATTTGGCTTTTCTCTCTAAGGTACTCGCACACTCTTGCCTTTTTCCTCTCGTGATACTTGTATGTTCTTACTAAGGCTAGAACGGCCTTGCTTGAGCTTCACGCTTTAACAAACAGAATGTTAAAGTTCCTCTTTGGTCTTTCTTTTAGTCTTGCTCGTCCCTTTTCTTGATCAGCTGCTGCGCCTTCTTAGTTCGGTAGCTTCCCTCGGATTTGCTTCCTCTTTAGCTTGAGACTTCCAATTTAGCTTGCTTCCTCTTTAGCTTGCGGCTTCCTTTTCTTTTTCTTTTCTTTCCTTTTTTTTTCTTTTGTTTTCTTTTGTTTTCTTTGCTTTTCTTTTGTTGCTTTACTCGTTTGTTTTCCTCTCTTTTCTCTCAAACAGCGAAGAGAAAAAAAAACGAACCAACAAGCAACAAAAATAACAAGCAACAAAACGAACCAACAAGAACCAAAATAACAAGGATAATGAACTAAAGTAACAAGCTAAGCTCTGATACCAACTGATATGAATCTCCGCGGAAAAGATTCACAACTCGGACCGTTTGTTACTTTAGAATGGAACAGATCACAACTCACAAGAACTCACACGAACTAAGGAACGAAATTGAACCTTAACCCGCTGCAAGAGCTTCTGAACCTTGACCTAAGGTCGTATCACGCCACTAGCGGGGATGGATGATCCGCTTGATAAGTGAAAGATAAATTCTAGCCAAGACGACTCACCAGCCTAAGCAAGAATAAACGAGTATCAAAACTCTCAATTAGCCAATGCTAAGTATTTTCCGAATTGTTGTGTGTTTATTGTATGAGGATGCCTCTTTATATAGGCTCCATAAGTCTTACAACTTTCCTAAACGAAACTAACTCCAAATAAGTAGTTCAAGGCTGGCCAAAATTCTTTCCTATTCTAAGGAGGTCTGGCCGAACTTATTCAACTAAATAAGGAATAATATAAGCAAATAATATCTAATAGAATAACTACTAGCTGCACGTCCAAAACAAGTAGATGCACGGACTAAATAGGTTGATTCTTCTTGATTCTCCATGTGCGCATGCATCTAGAAGCTTACGTGCATGTCAAGCTTCCCATTTAGCTTCCAAAACGTGCATGGGCCTCCCTTGGGTTTCTTGGACGTCCTTGGTCCTCCACGCACTTGCTTGAGCCCAAACTTCTTGCATTAGCCCATTGAAGTCAGATTGCAACTTCCTAGCTCTTGCTCTTGTCATTGGCCCAATTGGAACTTGAACTTGCTTCGAGTCTACAAGCTTGATAGTAGGTGCGTCCTTAGGCTTGCTCACATCAGAAACGTTTTGTTCCAAGTCATTACTACCGAGAGCTATACAAGAAGTTACAAGGGATGAGACAAGGAAGTCTGAGCGTGGAAGAATATTACAAACAAATAGAGATGGCCATGATAAGAGCTGATGTGGAGGAAGATAGAGAAGCTGCCATGGCAAGGTTCTTGAATGGACTCAATCCTGAGATCCATGACAAAGTAGAGTTGCAACACTATGTGGAGTTGGAGGACATGGTGCATATGGCCACGAAAATTGAGAAGCAACTGAAGAGTCTGAGGAGGGACAAGAGCTACATCAAGTGCTAATTGGAAGCCAAACTATTCAAAGAAATTTGACAAACCACAGGCCACCAAGATAGAGCACAAGATTGAGAGTTCCAATGCCAACTCTCAAAAGAAGGTGGAAGCCACTCCCACACGAAACCGAGATATCAAGTGCTTCAAGTGTCAAGGAAGGGGGCACATCTCAAGTCAATGCCCTAACAAACAGATTATGGTGATTAGAGAGAGTGGGGAGGTCGTAACAGAAGGAGAAGATTCGGATCATGATAGCATGCCTTCATTGGAAGACGTATGCGAAGAGGAAATTCAAGTTCCTGAAGGACTCACTCTAGTGGCAAGAAGAGTCTTGAACTTGCAAGCAAGAGAAGAAGATGACAAAGCACAAAGGGAGAACATCTTCCATACAAGATGTTATGTCAAGGACAAGGTGTGTAGTGTCCTCATTGATGGAGGCAGCTGTGCTAACGTGGCAAGCACTACTATGGTTGATAAGTTAGGGTTACTCACGAAGAAACACCCTAAACCTTACAAGCTGCAATGGCTGAATGATAGTGGAGAAGTACGAGTGGAGAAGCAAGTGCTACTGACATTCCGCATTGGCAAGTACGAAGATGAAGTGTTGTGCGATGTTGTGCCAATGCAAGCTAGTCATCTCCTGTTGGGGAGGCCGTGGCAGTTTGATAGAAGAGTAACTCATGACGGACACACCAACAAGTACTCATTTACACTCAATAGGCGTGTGTTCACTTTGGCACCCTTAGCGCCATCACAAGTTTGTGAAGATCAGGTGAAGTTACAAAAAGAAAGTGATGAGAGAAAAAAAAGTGAGCAAAAGAAACGAATTGAGAGGAGAGAAGAAGCCGAAAAATAGAAAGGAAAAACGGCCAAAAGAGAGGATACAATGGAGCGAACAAAAGAAGCCGAAAAAACAGAATTGAAATCGGCCATTGAGAGAAAATCCGAGGGATGGAAAAAGAACTACTATGTAGGAGCAAGTGAAATCAAGCAAGCTTGTTTTGAAAAAAAAGTCTATGGTCTTACTCCGGTATAGGGAGGCACTTTTTATCACTAACGAACTTGAGACACACTTGCCTAGTGTGATTGTTTCTCTCTTGCAGAACTACAAGGATGTCTTTCCCGAAGAGCTACCAGCTGGATTACCACCTATACGAGGGATTGAGCATCAAATTGACTTTGTTCCAGGAGCTACCATACCTAACCGCCCCGCATATAGAAGTAATCCGGAGGAAACAAAGGAACTTGAGAGGCAAGTCAATGAGCTTTTGGAAAAAGGGTACGTGAGAGAAAGCATGAGCCCATGTGCTGTTCCAGTCCTACTTGTGCCTAAGAAGGATGGATCATGGAGGATGTGTGTTGATTGCCGAGCTGTCAACAACATCATGGTAAAATATCGTCACCCTATTCCTCGCTTAGATGACATGTTAGATGAGTTGCATGGCTCTTGCATGTTTTCTAAGATTGACTTAAAAAGTGGTTATCATCAGATTAGGATGAAAGAAGGAGATGAGTGGAAGACTGCTTTTAAAACAAAATATGGGTTGTATGAGTGGATGGTCATGCCGTTCGGGTTATCTAATGCACCTAGTACATTCATGCGCCTTATGAATCATGTCTTACGTCCATTCATTGGCAAATTTGTCGTTGTGTACTTTGATGATATACTCATTTATAGTACGAGTTTAGAGGATCATGTAGAGCATTTGAAATCTGTCCTAGATGCACTTAGAGAGGATCAATTGTGTTCCAACTTGAAGAAGTGCACCTTTTGCACAGATAAACTTGTATTCTTGGGTTTTGTTGTTAATGCTCACGGAATACAGGTTGATGAGGAGAAGATCCGAGCGATACGGAACTGGCCAAGTCCTACAAGTGTTGCTAATGTTCGAAGTTTTCATGGCTTAGCTAGCTTTTACAGGAGGTTCGTGAAAGGCTTTAGTAGCCTAGCCGTGCCCTTCACTGAAGTCATCAAGAAGAACGTTGGATTTAGTTGGGGAGAAGCTCAAGAGAACGCATTCCAACTCATCAAAGAGAAGTTGACTAATGCTCCTTTGTTGGCTTTGCCTAACTTTGCTAAAACCTTTGAAGTTGAATGTGATGCCTCAGGTATAGGTATTGCAGCTGTCCTCATACAAGAAGGGAGACCAATTGCCTACTTTAGTGAGAAACTAAGTGGAGCAACCTTGAACTATCCAACTTATGACAAAGAGTTGTATGTACTAGTTCGAGCGTTGGAAACATGGCAGCATTACTTGTGGCCCAAGGAATTCATGATCCACACTGATTATGAATCACTCAAGCACTTAAAGGGGCAACACAAGCTGAATAAAAGGCATGCACGATGGGTGGAGTTCATTGAGACATTTCCTTATGTCATTCACTACAAGCAAGGTAAGGAAAATGTAGTAGCTGATGCCCTATCGCGAAGGTATGCTTTGATCTCAACTCTTGATGCGAAGTTAATTGGTTTTGAACAAATTAAAGAGTTGTATGCTGATGATACTGATTTTGGTGATCTGTTCCGAGCTACGGAGAAGAGTGCAAGTTGTAAATTTTTTCAGACTGAAGGTTACCTATTTTGTGAGAACAAACTTTGTGTGCCCAATTGTTCTATGCGAGAGTTGCTAATTCAGGAGGCACATGGAGGCGGATTGATGGGGCACTTTGGAATCGCAAAGACTTTGGCAATGCTACAAGATCACTTCTATTGGCCGCATATGAAGCGTGACATGGAAAGAGTTTGTGGACGTTGCATCACATGCAAGCAAGCCAAGTCGAAGGTGAAACCCCACGGTTTGTATACAGCACTACCTATACCTAGTGAGCCTTGGATTGATATCTCTATGGATTTTGTGTTAGGACTGCCTAGGACTAAACGTGGAAGGGATTCAATCTTTGTGGTAGTGGATAGGTTTTCTAAGATGGCACATTTTATTCCATGTCATAAGACTGATGATGCTTCAAACATTGCTGATCTGTTCTTTAGAGAAGTTGTTAGGTTGCATGGTATACCTAGAACTATTATTTCTGATAGAGATGCTAAGTTCTTGAGTTACTTTTGGAAGACCTTGTGGAGTAAGTTAGGTACCAAGTTGTTATTTTCTACTACTTGTCATCCACAAACTGATGGTCAAACTGAAGTTGTAAATAGGACCTTGTCTACTTTATTGAGAGCACTTATCAAGCATAACATTAAGACTTGGGAAGAATGTTTGCCACATGTTGAATTTGCTTATAATCGTTCCGTTCATTCTGCTACTCAATTCTCACCATTTGATCTTGTTTATGGATTTAATCCTTTGACTCCTTTGGATTTATCACCTTTGCCTTCGAGTGAGCATGTTAACTTAGATGGCAAGAAGAAGGCTGATTTTGTCAAGCAACTGCATGAGAGGGCGCGAATGAACATAGAGAAACGAACGGAGCACTACGCGAGACAAGCAAACAAAGGACCACACAAGGTTGTCTTTGAGCCTGGAGATTGGGTCTGGTTGCACATGCGAAAGGAACGCTTTCCCGCGCAACGGCGTTCAAAGTTCCTATCACGGGGAGATGGTCCATTTCAAGTGCTTGAACGCATCAATGACAATGCCTACAAGCTTAACCTGCCAGGTGAGTATAATGTTAGTGCTTCTTTCAATGTTACTGATTTGAGTCTGTTTGATGTAGGTGAAGATTTGAGGACAAATCCTTTTCAAGAGGAGGGGAATGATGTGAGCACAGCTAAGAACACACCTACATTCAAGCCACAAGACTCACGGCAAGTGCACGTACCAATTGAACCGGTGACACGAGCAAGAGCCAAAGGTTCCTTAGCTTGAGCGAATCTTTCACTTATCAAATGATTCCTCCATCATCGTTTGTGGCGTGATTCGACTTGGACCAAAGGTTCACGAAATTCCATTGCTCGCGTTGCGGTTCTTCCAAACCAAGGTTCTTGCAAGGCTCGAGTTCGTGGGTTGCGGTCTGTTCCATCCAAAGTAGCACGGTCCGTTGTGAATCTCCTGCCGAGGTTGTGAATCTCCCGCCGAGGTTCTTGCCGTGAAGTTGTTAGGTTGCATGGTATGCCTAGAACTATTATTTTTGATAGAGATGCTAAGTTCCTGAGTTACTTTTGGAAGACCTTGTGGAGTAAGTTAGGTACCAAGTTGTTATTTTCTACTAATTGTCATCCACAAACTGATGGTCAAACTGATGTTAACTTAGATGGGAAGAGGAAGGCTGAATTTTTCAAGCAACTGCATGAGAAGGCGCGAATGAACATAGAGAAATGAACGGAGCACTATGCAAGACAGGCAAACAAAGGACGGCACAAGGTTGTCTTTGAGCCTAGTGATTGGGTCTGGTTGCACATAAGAAAGGAACGTTTTCCTGTGCAACGACGTTCAAAGTTGCTACCACGGGGAGATGGTCTATTTCAAGTGCTTGAACGCATCAATGACAATGCCTACAAGCTTGACCTGCCAGGTGAGTATAATGTTAGTGCTTCTTTCAATGTTACTGATTTGAGTCTGTTTGATGTAGGTGACGATTTGAGGATAAATCCTTTTCAAGCGGAGGGGAATGATGTGAAGCTACACGACTCACATCAAGTGCAAGTACCAATTGGGCCGATGACACGAGCAAGAGCCAAAACGTTTCAAGCAGATCTTAATGGGTTAATGCAAGAAGACTGGGCTCAAGCTAGTGTGTACAAGTGCAAGGACGTGCATGAGGCCCATGCACGTGATAGAGGCTATTTTGGAAGCTTGACATGCACGTAAACTTCTGGATGCATGCGCACATGAAGAATCAAGAAGAATCAGCCTGTTTAGGACATGCAGCTATTAGTTATTCTATTAGATATTATTTGCTTAGATATTATTCTATTAGTTATTCTATTAGATATTATTTGCTTAGATATTATTTGCTTAGATTATTTCTTATTTAGTTGAATAATTCGGCCAGAATATCCTTAGATTAGGAAAGAGAGTTTTGGCCAGCCTTTGAACTCCTTTTTAGGAGTTAGCTTGTTTAGGAATACTTTGGTACTTTGGAGCCTATATAAGGAGGTCTCCTAGCAATAAAAAGGACGAACTTTTGAGATTGATTTCATTCTTTGTGAGTTAAGATACTCCTTGTGTGTTCTTGCTAATTGTTGGATTGCTAAGCTTGAGCGCAACTTTTCACTTATCAAACGATTCTTCCATCATCGTTTGTGGCGTGATTCGACTTGGACCATAGGTTCACGAAATTCCATAGCTTGGGTTGCGGTTCTTCCAAACCAAGGTTCTGGCAAGGCTCGAGTTCGTGGGTTGCGGTCTGTTCCATCCAAAGTAGCACGGTCCGTTGTGAGCCTCCTGCCGAGGTTCATATCAATGAAAATGCAAGAAATGGAAAGATAAGACCAGAAAAGCAAAGAAAAGACTAGTTAAGGCAAGAAAAGGGAAGAAAAGACAAGAAAATGGCAAGAAAAGTTAAGAAAAGGCAAGAAAATGAATGGAAAAGGCAAGAAAATGCATGGAAAAGGCATGAAAAGGCAAGAAAAGGCATGAAAAGGCAAGAAAAGGAAAGATAAGAAAAGAAAAGGCAAGAAAAGGCCGGATAAGGAAAGAAATGGTAAGATAAGGAAAACAATGGAAAAAAATGCAAGGAAATGGCATTAAAAGGCAAGAATAGGAAAGAAAAGGCAAGAAAAGGCTTGAAATGGCAAGAAAAGTCAAGGGAAGGAATGAAAAGGCAAGATAAGGCAAGAAAAGATAAGAAAGGCATGAAAAGGCAAGAAAAGGCAATATTACGCATGATTAGGCAAGAAATGTTAAGAAAATGCAAGATAAGGCTAGAAAAGGGAAGGAAAGGCAAGAAAAGGAAAGATGAGGATTGAAAAGGCAAGAAAAGGCAAGGAAAATGCAAGATAAGGTAAGATAAGGCAAGAAAAGGCATAAAAAGGCAAGAGAATGCATGAAAAGGCATGAAAAGGCAAGTTAAGGCAAGAAAAGGAAAGAAAAGGTAGGAAAAGGCAAGATCAGTTAAGATAAGGCAAGAAAAGTGAAGGATAGGCAAGAAAAGGAAATATAAGGATAGAAAAGGAAAGAAAAGGTGGTGAAAAGGTAAGAAAAGGCAAGATAAGGAAAGGTAAGGCAAGAAAAGGAAAGAAAAGGTAAGGAAAAGGTAAGAAAAGGAAAGATAATGCAAGAAAAGGTAAGGAAAATGAAAGGCAAGAAAATGCAAGATAAGGCAATAAAAGGCAAGAAAAGACAAGAAAAGGTAAGAAAAGGAAAGGAAAGGCAAGAAAAGGTAAGAAAAGGCAAGATAAGGCAATAAAAGGCATGAAAACGAAAGAAATGGAAAGAAAAAAAGATAAGGCAAGAAAAGTTAAGAAAAGGCAATAAAAGAAAAATAAGGAAAGATAGGCAAGAAAAGGTAAGGAAAAGGCAAGAAATGGCAAGATAAGGTAAGATAAGGCATGAAAAGGCAAAGAAAAGGCAAGATAAGACTAGATAAGGCAAGAAAAAGGCATTAAAAGGCAAGATAAGGCTAGAAAAGTCAAGAAAAGGAAAGAAAAGGTAAGAAAAGGCAAGGAAAAGGCAAGGAAAAGGCAAGAAAAGGCAAAAAAGGAAAGATAAGGTAATAAAAGTTTAAAAAAGGCAAGGAAAAGGTAAGAAATGACAAAAAAAGGAAAGAATAGGCAAGAATAGGCAAGAAAAGGCAAGATACGACAAGAAAAGGAAAGAAAAGACCAAGAAAAGGCAAGATAAGGAAAGAAAAGGCAAGAAAAGGCATGAAAAGGCAAGAAAAGGCAAGAATGGGCTAGATAAGGCAAGATAAGGAAAGAAAAGCCAAGAAAATGTAAGAAAAGCCAAGATAAAGCAAGAAAAGGGAAGGAAAGGCAAGGAAAGGAAAGATGAGGCAAGAAAAGGCAAGAAAAAGTTTTTAAAAAAAAGGAAAGAAAAGGCAAGGAAAAGGTAAGAAAAGGCAAGATAAGGCTGGGTAAGGCAAGAAAATGAAAGAAAAGGCAAGGAAAAGTGAAGAAAAGGGAAGATAAGGTAAGAAAAGGCATGGAAAATGTATGAAAAGGCAATAAAAATAAAGAAATCGAAAAAAATGAATGATAAGGTAAGAATAGGCAAGAAAAGACAAGCTAAGCTAAGCCAAGATAAGGCATGAAAAGGCAAGAAAAGGAAAGAAATGGAAAGATAAGGCACGGAAAAGGCAAGAAAAGAAAAAAAAAGGCATGAAAAGGCAAGAAAAGGAAAGAAAAGGCGAGAAAAGGCAAGATAAGGGAAGAAAAGGCAAGATAAGGCATGATTAGTCAAGAAAAGGAAAGAAAAGGCGAGGAAAAGGCAAGAAAAAGTAAGATAAGGCTAGAAAAGGGAAGGAAAGGCAAGAAAAGGAAAGATGAGGCAAAATAAGTGCCGTAGGACGTCCCAAATCAAGGTACAAGGACGTGCACAAGGGTGTGCATGAGCTGCATGGGATCATCAATTCGTTTATTTAATGTGTTGCTTTTATTTCCGAATCTGGATTGTAATAATTAGGACATGTTTCGTTTTCTTTCCTTCTGTTGCTAAAGGGGGTTTAGCAACTAATAATGAGGCGTGTTAATGTTAGTTATGGCTGTCCTAATATGGACGTGGGAGGGGAAAAGATTGTAACAGCTGGAGCCTTAATTTCTGGCTGGAATTTAGCTCGTTTAAATTGAGCATCACAAAGAAGGAAATGACATGTTGAATTAATCCAGAATATTCTGAGTTTGCTAAGGCAAAGAGGAGCACGTTTTGTGCTTGTTGTTCTTTGCCACTGATTGGCCGCCTAGCAATAGGCAAACCTCAATCACCCTACGAAAGTTGGTGATTGTTGTAAATCTTTCGTTGAGGTCGTTCCAGAATTCACAAACACACAAGTTAAGTCCGCTGTGCTACATTAGGTGGTATCAGAGCATAGATTACGATCAGATCAGTTTCTACATTGATCTTGAGTGAACGCTATCACCACAGAGAGTTGTGAGAGACCCTACCTACGAGCCGATCCACAAGGTTTCGCGATCCCCTGATCCGTGCCTCTAATACCAAACCAAGCTCCACCAGAATCCGATGCACTATGGCCGACCCCATGGACAACCAGAATCCGGATCTACGTCAAAGATTTGACACCTTGGAGGCTACCATCTTGGAGATCCGCACGCAGCTTGCTAATTTGGTGGTGCAACCTCCAGCACCCCCCCCTCCAGTGGTACGTAATCCACCTTTAGATCTTGATGAAGATGGGGATGTACGTAATCCAGTGCTACGTTGGATGTGAGGAGGGGAGGAAGGGTTGTACGTGGGTTGAGAGGACGTGGGAGAGGAGATGGAGGCCGTGGTGATGCTGGCCGTGGCCCTAGGAGGGAGGTGTATAGAATGGATGATCGTGGAGATGATTATGTTAGGAGGATAGATCGTCCGTTTAAAATGAACATTGAGAAGTTTTATGGGGAGGCAGATGTGGAAGCCTTTCTGAATTGGCTTGACTCCGTAGAGAAGTATTTTGATTGTATGGAGCTCACGGAAGAACAAAAAGTAAGCTACGTTGCTTTCAAGCTAGAATCTGGTGCTGCGGTGTGGTGGCGTAAAGAGCAAGAATCTCGCAGAAGGAGAGGTGATCTACCTATTCGTGATTGGCCAACCATGGAGCAAGCACTTAGGGAAAGATTTCTGCCCGTAGACTATCATCAGACTTTGTTCTCCCAATTCTTGTCTTGCACGCAAGGTAACAAGTCTGTTGATGAGTTTATTGCTGAGTTTATGAGATTGGCTGCCCGGAATGATGTTGAAGAACATGAGGACCAAATGATTGCGAGGTTCATTGATGGCTTGCACTATGAAGTGAAGAGTTGTATGGAGTTTGACACGTTCCTGTATTTCCAAGACGTGTGCTACAAGGCACGCAAGATTGGAGCTGCCCTAAAGAAGAAGAGAGTGGTTGGTAATCGTTACACCCCTGGCCAGTCTTCAAATTTTGCTCGTGGACCAGAGAAGAACCCCACGCCAACTGTAGATGCAAGAGTTGTGCCTCGGCCCAGGCCAGCCCTTTCTAATACCGAGCAAGTTCAGAGGAAAGGCAAGGAGGTTGCTGAGGGTTCTTCGCGAATAAAATGCTTCAAGTGCAATGAAATAGGGCAGAGATCAAGTGAGTGTCCAAAAAGAAAGTTTGTGCAATTGTGTGAGGCTGAAGGAGATCATGAGGATGCTCTCTTTTGCGCACCTGTTTAGGAAAGTGAGGAGGAGTCACAAGATGAATTTGGTGATGATGAGGAATACTGTGGAGTCATGAGGAAGTTGGCTTTGTCCGTGGAGAAAAAAGATGCAACTCAGCGTCACAACCTGTTCCGCACAAGATGTCATGTAGGAAAGGAAGTTTGTGATGTTATTGTTGATGGAGGAAGTCAGGAGAACTTCATAAGTGCAAGCACGGTGGAGAAACTCGGGTTGAAAACCACCCCACATCCTGCTCCTTACTCTATTGGGTGGGTGCAATCTGGAGGAAGTATTCGGGTTGATTCACGTTGCCAAGTGCCAATCTCCATTGGACAATTCACTGATGTTGTGACTTGCGATGTGCTTTGCATGGATGCATGCAATATTCTGCTTGGGAGGCCTTGGGAGTATGATAATAAGGCAGTGCATAAGGGAGAGGAGAACACGTACGAAGTGATTAAAAATGGTCAGAAGTTCACGTTGCTTCCAAGAAAACCGAAGAATCTTGGCAAGAAGCGGAGCAACCTTGTACAAATGGTGATGCTACTGACTTCGTTCAAGGAATTCCAACTCTCCCTAAAGGAGGCAGGAGTATGCCACGTCCTTCTATTGGACAACAATCTGAAGCAAGACACAAGGAGCAAAGAAGTCTTTCCATACGAAGTCCAAGCGCTCCTACGAGACTTCGTGGATGTCTTTCCCTCAGATCTGCCTAAGGGACTACCTCCTATGCGTGAAATTCAGCACAACATTGACCTTATTCCAGGTGCCACCCTCCCGAATTTACCTCATTATAAAATGAGTCCTGAAGAGCACAAAGTTTTAAAGTTGCAAGTGCAAGAGCTTCTAGAGCGTGGATCAATACGTGAGAGCCTTAGTCCTTGTGGAGTTCCTGCCCTGTTAGTTCCTAAAAAGGATGGCTCTTGGCGAATGTGCGTGGACAGCAGAGCCATCAACAAGATCACAGTGGGGTATAGATTTCCTATCCCTAGACTTGAAGATATGCTTGATAATCTGAGTGGTTCCACTATTTTCTCTAAGATAGATTTAAAAAGTGGTTACCATCAGATTAGAATAAGGCCTGGTGATGAGTGGAAAACGGCCTTTAAGACCAAGGAAGGGTTGTACGAATGGTTGGTCATGCCATTCGGGTTGACAAATGCCCCTAGTACATTTATGAGGCTGATGCACCAAGTTTTACGACCATTTCTTGATAAGTTTGTGGTGGTCTATTTTGATGACATTCTGGTGTATAGCAAGACGAAAGAAGATCATGTCAAGCACCTTCGTGAAGTCCTTGCCACCCTGAGGAGGAATGAGCTATATGCAAACCGTGCCAAGTGCACATTTTGGCAAGAAGAGCTTCTGTTCTTAGGATTTATCGTTGGAAAAGAAGGTGTACGAGCTGATCAAGCAAAGGTGGATGCAATTCAAGCCTGGCCTCAGCCAAAAAGTGTCTCGCAAGTAAGAAGTTTCCTTGGCTTGGCTTCATTTTATAGGCGTTTCATACGTGGGTTTAGTGTGATCGCTGCCCCTATTACATCATTGCTTAAGAAAGGAGTGCCTTTTGAATGGAGTGAAGAAGTAGACAAAGCTTTTGCTACCTTGAAAGAACAATTAAGCTCCGCACCAGTTCTGGCTCTTCCTGATTTTGGCAAGCTATTTGAAGTAGAAGTGGATGCTTCCAGAGTTGGCATAGGCGCTGTTCTTAGTCAAGAGAAGAGGCCTATTGCTTATTTCAGTGAAAAACTCAGCGAGCACAGGCAGACTTGGAGCACCTATGAAAAGGAGTTCTACGCTGTGTTTAGAGCATTGAAAACATGGGAGCACTACCTGGTGGGCAAGGAGTTTGTTTTGTACACGGATCATCGTGCTTTGAAGTGTCTGAATGATCAAACACGATTGGCAAGCCATATGCATGCGAGGTGGTCAACTTATTTGCAACGATTTCCTTTCAAGATTGCGCACAAGAGTGGTAAGACCAACCTAGTTGCTGATGCACTTAGTAGGAGGGTCTTATTGCTTACGGAGCTTAAGAGTGAGATCACGGCTTTTGAGAGCCTTCGTGAGCTATATGAAGAAGATGAGGACTTTGGTGCAATCTGGAAGTCGTGCAAGGGAGGGAAGGGCGTGCGAGACTACCACATGCATGATGGGTATCTTATGAAGGGAAATCAGTTGTGTGTGCCAAAGACTTCATTGAGAGAACATTTAGTGTGGGAGTTGCACGGAGGAGGGCTGTCCGCACATTTGGGGCGTGAGAAAACACTTGCTGCTTTGTCTTCACGTTTCTATTGGCCTAGAATCAGCAAGGACGTGGAGAGGATGGTTAGACACTGCCGTGTGTGTCAAGAAACCAAGGGGCAAGTACAAAACACTGGGCTGTACACCCCTCTCCCGATTCCGAAGCAAGTGTGGGAGGACTTGAGCATGGATTTCGTGCTTGGCTTGCCTCGCACCGCGTGGCTTTGACTCTATTTTTGTTGTGGTAGACAGGTTGTCAAAGATGTCCCATTTCATACCATGCCGCAAGACATCAGATGCCACGGGAGTTGCAAGACTATTCTTTAAAGAGATAGTTCGCCTACACGGAGTTCCTCACACCATCACATCTGATCGTGACACGAAGTTCCTCTCTAGCTTTTGGCAAACATTGTGGCGAATGTTTGATGCGACTTTGCAGTTCAGCACCACGGCACACCCTCAGACTGATGGGCAAACGGAGGCCACAAATCGCACACTCGGAAGCATGCTACGAAGCCTATGTCACGAGAAGAAAAGGCAATGGGATCTTGCAATCCCTATTGCTGAGTTTGCATACAACGGAGCAGTGCACCGTTCTACAGGAGAGTCACCTTTCTCATTGGTGTATATTAAGGTTCCTAATCACCTTGTTGATGTTTCTAGCATTCGCAAGCCAACAGGAGCAAATGCAACCGCGGTGACATTCGCTGAGCATGCACATGATGTGTTGGAGGCTGTTAAGAAGAGGTTGGCTATGACTTATGCCAAGGAGAAGGCCAAAGTGGATGCTCACCGAAGAGTGCAACTTTTCCAACCTGGAGAAGAGGTGATGGTGTACTTCAGGAAGGAGCGGATGCCCTCCCGTTTAGGAGGCAAGTTGCAACAGCGAAGATTTGGACCCTACAAAGTGCTAAGAAGGGTGAATGACAATGCGTATGTGATCGATTTGCCGGACGAGTTTGGCATCTCCAAAACTTTTAATGTGGCCAATTTGACGCCATACTACAATCCCTTGCCTTTGCCTTCCAGACTAGCAACTCGAGACGAGTCCAATTTTAAGAAGGGGAGGCTGCCGTAGGACGTCCCAAATCAAGGTACAAGGACGTGCACAAGGGTGTGCATGAGCTGCATGGGATCATCAATTCGTTTATTTAATGTGTTGCTTTTATTTCCGAATCTGGATTGTAATAATTAGGACATGTTTCGTTTTCTTTCCTTCTGTTGCTAAAGGGGGTTTAGCAACTAATAATGAGGCGTGTTAATGTTAGTTATGGCTGTCCTAATATGGACGTGGGAGGGGAAAAGATTGTAACAGCTGGAGCCTTAATTTCTGGCTTGAATTTAGCTCGTTTAAATTAAGCATCACAAAGAAGGAAATGACATGTTGAATTAATCCAGAATATTCTGAGTTTGCTAAGGCAAAGAGGAGCACGTTTTGTGCTTGTTGTTCTTTGCCACTGATTGGCCGCCTAGCAATAGGCAAACCTCAATCACCCTACGAAAGTTGGTGATTGTTGTAAATCTTTCGTTGAGGTCGTTCCAGAATTCACAAACACACAAGTTAATTCCGCTGTGCTACATTAATAAGGAAAGAAAAGGAAAGAAAATGTAGGGAAAAGGAAAGAAAAGGCAAGATAAGGCAAGGTAAGGCAAGAAAAGAAAAGAAAAGGCAAGGAAAAGGCAAGATAATGCAAGAAAAGGCATGGAAAAGGCACAAAAAGGAAAAGAAAGGCAAGAAAAGGTAAAAAAGGCATGATAAGGCAATAAAAGGCAAGAAAAGGAAAGAAATGGAAAGAAAACGAATGATAAGGCAAGAAAAGTTAAGAAGAGGCAAGAAAATGTAAGAAAAGGAAAATAAGGAAAGATAAGGCAATAAAAGGCAAGGAAAAGGCAAAAAAGGAAAGATCATGTAAATAAGGCAAGGAAATGGCAATAAAAGGCAAGGAAAAGGCATGAAAATGCAAGAAAATGAAAGAAATTTCAAGAAATGGCAAGACAAGGTGAGAAAAGGCAAGATATGGAATTAAAAGGCAAGAAAAGGAAAGAAAGGAAAAGGAAAAAAAGGTAAGAAAAGGCAAGGAAAAAGCAAGATAAGGCAAGAAAAGGAATAAAAAGGCAAGAAAAGGCATGATAAGGCAAGAAGAGGGAAGAAAAGGTAAAAAACAGGCAAGATAAGGAAACAAAAGTGATGTGAAGGTAAGAAAGGGAAAGATGAGGCAAGAAAAGGCAAGAAAAGGAAGGAAAAGGTAGGGAAATGGTAAGAAAAGGAAACAAAAGGCAAGGAAAATGCATGATAAGGCAAGATAAGTCAATAAAAGGCAAGAAAAGGAAAGAAATTGAAAGAAAAGGAAAGATAAAGCAAGATAAGACAAGAAAAGGCAAGAATAATGATGTGAAGCTACAAGACTCATAGCAAGTGCCAGTACCAATTGGGCCGATGACACGAGCAAGAGCCAAAATGTTTCAAGTAGAACTTAATTGATTAATGCAATAAGTCTGGGCTCAAGCCAGTGCGTACAAGTGCAAGGACGTTCATGAGGCCCATGCAAAGCCCATGCACGTGATAGAGGCTATTTTGGAAGCTTGACCTGCACGTAAACTTCTGGATGCATGCACACATGGAGAATCAAGAAGAATCAGCCTATTTAGTCCGTGCATCTACTTGTTTAGGACGTGCAGCTATTAGTTATTCTATTAGATATTATTTGCTTAGATTATTTCTTATTTAGTTGAATAATTCGGCCAGAATATTCTTAGATTAGGAAAGAGAGTTTTTGCCAGCCTTTGAAGTCATTTTTAGGAGTTAGCATGTTTCGGAATACTTTGGTACTTTGGATCTATATAAGGAGGTCTCCTAGCAATAAAAGGGACGAACCTTTTTAGAGATTAATAATTTTTTTGAGTTAAGATACTCCTTGTGTGTTCTTGCTAATTGCTGGATTGCTTAGCTTGAGCGAAACTTTTCACTTATCAAATGATTCTTCCATCATCGTTTGTGGCGTGATTCGACTTGGACCATAGGTTCACGAAACTCCATTGCTTGGGTTGCAGTTCTTCCAAACCAAGGTTCTGGCAAGGCTCGAGTTTGTGGGTTGCGGTCTGTTCCATCCAAAGTAGCACGGACCGTTGTGAACCTTCCTGCCGAGGTTCATATCCAAAAGGCAAGATAAGGAACGATATGGCAAGAAAAGGCAAGAAAATGAAAGATAAGGCAAGAAAAGGCATGAAAAGGCAAGAAAAGGAAAGAAAAGAAAAGAAACGGCTAGAAAAGGCAAGAAAAGGCAAGAAAAAGGCAAGAAAAGGCTTGATAAGGTAAGAAAAGGAAAGAAACGACTAGGAAAAGGCAAGAAAAGACAAGAAAATGGGAAGATAAGGCTAGATAAGGCAAGAAAAGGAAAGAAAAGGAATGATGAGGCAAGAAAAAGCGAGATAAGGCAAGAAAAGGGAAGAAAAGGAAAGAAAAGACAAGATAAGATAAGGCAAGAAAATGAAAGATAAGGGAAGAAAAGGCAAGATAAGCCAAGTAAAGGCAAGGAAAAGGCATGAAAAGGCAAGGAAAGGAAAGAAAAGGAAAAAAAGGCAAGAAAAGGAAAGGAAAAGGTAAGAAAAGGCAAAAAAAGGAAAGAAAAGGCAAGATAAGTCAAGAAAAGGAAAGAAAATACCATATAAGGCAAGAAAAGGCAAGGAAAAAGAAATGAATGGAAAAAGGCAAGATAAGGAAAGAAAAGGAATGAAAAGGCAACACAAGGAAAGGAAAAGGCATAAAAAGGCAAGAAAAAGAAAGATTAGTCAAGAAAAGGAAAGATAAAAAAAAGAAAAGGCAAGTTAAAGCTAGAAAAAGGCAAGATAAGACAAGAAAAGGCAAGATAAGGAAAGAAATGGCAAGGAAAAGGCATGAAAAGGCAAGATAAGACAAGAAAAGGCAAGATAAGGAAAGTAAAGGAAAGAAAAGGCAAGAAAAGGCAAGCTAAGGTAAGAAAATGCAATGAAATGCAAGAAAAGGAAGATAAGGCAAGAAAAGGCATCGAAAAAGCATGAAAAGGCAAGAAAATGCAAGAAAAGGTTTTAAATGGCAAGAAAAGGTAAGAAATGAAAAGATAAGGCAAGATAAGGCAACAAAAGGCTAGGAAAAGGCAAGAAATGGGATGAAAAGGCAAGAAAAGGAAAGCAAAGGAAGAGAAAAGGCAAGAAAAGTCAAGGCAAGGCAAGGCAAGGCAAGAAACGGCAAGATGAGGAAAGAAAAGGCAAGATAAGGAAAGAAAAGGAAAGATAAGGCAAGGAAAAGGCAAGAAAAGGCAAGATAAGGAAAGAAAAGGAAAGAAAAGGCAAGGAAAAGGCAAGAAAAGGCAGGATAAGGAAAGAACAGGCAAGAAAAGACAAGAAAAGGCAAGAAAAGGAAAGTTAAAGTAAGAAAAGGCATGATAAGGAATAAAAAGGCAAGAAAAGGCATGAAAGGCATAAAAAAGCAAGGAAAGCCAAAAAAGGGAAAAATAAGGCAAGAGAAGGTAAATTAAGGCAAGAAAAGGTAAGATGATGTGAATCTCGTTACGGATCCACGCGAAAGCCGGATCTATCTACGTTCAGATTGTTGGAAATCTCGACCCGTTGTTTGCACCTTTGCAAGAACCTTGGTATGAACAACCTCGACCCGCTGCTGTAGGGAAACAAGAACCTTGAATTGATGAAGACACCATATACGGTGATGTAGATCTGCTTGATAAGTTGAAGGTGAACGAACGGAATCCCTCCGTTGTGTTCGAACAGTTCCGAAGAACCAAGAGAGCAAAGCCCACGTTTTTTGTACTCAAATTATTCTCCTCATTCTCATTGATAAAGCCTTTATATATATGCAGATTGTTACAAAAAGAATCCTAGTTAAATAAAACTTCTAACTAGATAAATATGACTTCAAAATAGGAAACTGAAAAAGAAAACAAGTCTAGTACTCTTATGATAGCTAAAAACGTGATTATCACATAATTACCTTCCTAAACTGACTTGAACTCTTAAAGAAACGAAATTCTCAAATTATTGACATCCTAAATAGACTATAATTCTTATAAAACGAAAATAACATATAATTAACTTCCTAAACAGACTCAAAAACCTCAAAAACGAAATTAATCTTCTTGCTGATCAGATTCATATCATAAGATAAGGCAAGATAGGGCAGGAAAGGCAAGAAAAAGAAAGATAAGGCAAGAAAAGGCAAGATAAGGAAAGAAAAGGAAAGAAAAGGCAAGGAAAAGGCAAAAAAAGAAAAGATAAGGCAAGAAAAGGATAGATAAGGCAAGAAAAGGCAAGGCAAAGGTTAGGAAAGGCCAAAAAAGGTAAGATAAGGCATTAAAAAACAAGGAAAAGGTAAGAAAATACCAGATATGGCAAGAAAAAACAAGGAAAAGCTAAGAAAATGCAAGATATGGCAAGAAAAAACAAGGAAAAGGTAAGAAAATGCAAGATAAGGATAAGGCAAGAAAAGGAAAGTAAAGGCAAGAAAAGGCAAGATAAGGAAAGATAAGACAAGATAAGGAAAGATAAGGCAAGATAAGGCAAGAAAAGGAAAGATAAGGCAAGAAAAGGAAAGAAAAGTCCAGATAAGGTAAGAGAATGTAAGAAATGGCAAGGAAAAGGTGAGAAAAGGAAAGAAAAGGAAAGGAAAGCCATGGAAAAGGCATAAAAAGGCAAGAAAAAGCAAGAAAATGCAAGGAAAAAGCATGAAAAGGCAAGAAATACAAGAAAAGGTAAGAAAATGTGAGAAAATACAAGATAATGCAATAAAAGGTAAGAAGAGGAAAGAAATTGAAGGAAAATGAAAGATAAGGCAAGAAAAGGCTAGATAAGGCAAGAAAAGGCATGGAAAAGGCAAGAAAAGGCAAACAGAGGAAAGATAAGGCAAGAAAAGGAAAGTTAAGGCAAGAAAAGGAAAGAAAAGACCAGATAAGGCAAGAGAATGTAAGAAATGGCAAGGAAAAGGCAAGAAAAGGAAAGAAAAGGCAAGGAAAGCCATGGAAAAGGCATGAAAAGGCAAGAAAAAGAAAGAGATAAAAGGCAAGGAAAAAGCAAGAAAAGGCAAGAAGTACAAGAAAAGAAAAGAAAATGTAAGAAAATGCAAGATAGTGCAATAAAAGGCAAGAAAAGGAAAGAAATTGAAGGAAAATGAAAGATAAGGCAAGAAAAGGCTAGATAAGGCAAGAAAAGGAAAGATAAGGCAAGATAAAGCAAGAAAAAAAATAAGGAAAAGGCAAGAAAAGGCAAGAGAAGGCGATATAAGGCGAGAAAAGGCAAGAAAAGGCAAGATAAGGCGAGAAATGGATAGAAAAGGAAAGATAAGGCACTATAAGGCAAGAAAAGGCAAGAAAAGGAATTAAAAGGCATGAAAAGGCAAGAAAAGGAAAGATAAGGCCAGAAAAGGAAAGATAAAGCAAAAAAAAGGAAAGAAAAGAAAAGAAAAGAAAAGGCAAGATAAGGAAAGAAAAGGCAAGGAAAACGCAAGTAAGGCAAGATAATGCATGATAAGGCAAGAAAAGGAAAGAAAAGGCAAGAAGAAGGCAAGAAAAGGCAAGGAAAAGCCTAGAAAATGAAAGAAAAGGCAAGGAAAAGGAAAGAGAAGACAAGAAAAGGAAAGAAAAGATAATATAAGGCAAGAAAAGGAAAGATAAGGCAAGAAAACGCAAGGAATAGCCATGAAAAGGCAAGGAAAGGAAAGAAAAAGGCAAGAAAAGGCAAGATAGGGAAAGAAATGGAAAGAAAAGGCAAGATAAGGCAAGAAAAGGTAAGATAAGGCAAGATAAGGCAAGAAAAGGAAAGAAAAGCAAAGAAAAGACTATATAAGGTAAGATAAGGCAAGAAAAGGCAAGGAAAAGGCAAGAAAAGGTAAGAAAAGACAGAAAAGGCAAGAAAAGGCAAGATAATTCAAGAAAATGCCAGATAAGCTAAGAAATGGCAAGATAAGGCAAGAAAAGGCCAGATAAGGTAGGAAATGGCAAGATAAGGAAAGAAATGGAAAGAAAAGGCAAGGAAAAGGCATAAAAAGGCAGGAAAAGTCAAGAAAAGGTAAGATAAGGCTAGAAAAGTGAAAAAAATGCATGAAAAGGTATAAAAGGCAAGATAAATCAAGAAATGGCTAGATAAGGCAAGAAAAGACAAGAAAAGGCAAGATAAGGCATGAAAGGGCAAGAAAAGGAAAGATAAGGCCAAAAAAGGCATGGAAGAGGCATAAAAAGGAAAGAAACGTCAAGGGAATGGTAAGATAAGGCATGAAAAGGAAAGAAAGGGAAAGATGAGGGATGAAAAGGCAAGATAAGGAAAGAAAAGGAAAGAAAAGACAAAGAAAGGCAAGATAAGGAAAGAAAAGGCATCGAAAAGGCAAGAAAATGAAAGAAAAGGCAAGCAAAAGGCAAGAAAAGGCAAGAAAAATGAAAGAAAAGGCAAGCAAAAGGCAAGAAAAGGCAAGAAAAGGAAAGAAAAGACAAGTAAGGCAAGAAAATGCAAGATAAGGCAATAAAACGTAAGAAAAGGCAAGGAAAAGGCATGAAAAGGCATGGAAAGGAAAGAAAAGGCAAGAAAAGGCAAGATAAGACAAGAAAAGCAAAGAAAAGGTAAGAAAAGGCATGGAAAAGGCAAGAAAAGGCATGGAAAAGACATGAAAAGACAAGAAAAGGAAATGAGGTGAGCAAGCCTAAGGACGCACCTACTATCAAGCTTGTAGACTCGAAGCAAGTTCAAGTTCCAATTGGGCCAATGACAAGAGCACGAGCTAGGAAGTTACAATCTGACTTCAATGGATTAATGCAAGAAGTTTGGGCTCAAGCAAGTGCGTGGAGGACCAAGGACGTCCAAGAAACCCAAGGGAGGCCCATGCACATTTTGGAAGCTAAATGGGAAGCTTGACATGCACGTAAGCTTCTAGATGCATGCGCACATGGAGAATCAAGAAGAATCAGCCTATTTGTTCCGTGCATCTACTTGTTTTGGACGTGCAGCTAGTAGTTATTCTATTAGATATTATTTGCTTATATTATTCCTTATTTAGTTGAATAAGTTCGGCCAGACCTCCTTAGAATAGGAAAGAATTTTGGCCAGCCTTGAACTCCTTATTTGGAGTTAGTTTCGTTTAGGAAAGTTGTAAGACTTATGGAGCCTATATAAAGAGGCATCCTCATACAATAAACACACAACAATTCGGAGAATTACTTAGCATTGGCTAATTGAGAGTTTTGATACTCGTTTGTTCTTGCTTAGGCTGGTGAGTCGTCTTGGCTAGAATTTATATTTCACTTATCAAGCGGGTTAAGGTTCAATTTCGTGCCTTAGTTCGTGTGAGTTCTTGTGAGTTGTGATCTGTTCGATTCTAAAGTAACAAACGGTCCGAGTTGTGAATCTTTTCCGCGGAGATTCATATCAGTTGGTATCAGAGCTTAGCTTGTTACTTTAGTTCATTATCCTTGTTATTTTGGTTCTTGTTGGTTCGTTTTGTTACTTGTTATTTTTGTTCTTGTTGGTTCATTTTTTTTCTCTTCGCTGTTTGAGAGAAAAGAGAGTAAAACAAACGAGTAAAGCAAGAAAGGAAAAGCAAAGAAAAGAAAAGAAAAAAAAAGAAAAAAAAAAGGAAAGAAAAGAAAAAGAAAAGGAAGCCGCAAGCTAAAGAGGAAGCAAGCAAAATTGGAAGTCTCAAGCTAAAGAGGAAGCAAATCCGAGGGAAGCTACCGAACTAAGAAGGCGCAGCAGCTGATCAAGAAAAGGGACGAGCAAGACTAAAAGAAAGACCAAAGAGGAACTTTAACATTCTGTTTGTTAAAGCGTGAAGCTCAAGCAAGGCCGTTCTAGCCTTAGTAAGAATATACAAGTATCACGAGAGGAAAAAGGCAAGAGTGTGCGAGTACCTTAGAGAGAAAAGCCAAATATTTGAGTACAAACACGAGAGAACTTGAGTGCACCATACATTGAGAGTATACACGTAAGGGAGTGAGCTTGTGAGGCCATATTTTTTTATTACTAACCAATTTTTCTTGCAGCAAACATGTCGCATGAAGGTCAAACTATGGGAAACATAGACCTTAAGTTATTAGTGGATGCCTTGGCCGGGAAGCTCGAGCAGATGGTGCAAGCTCAGATGGAGCCTTTGCAACTACGCGTGGATGCCATGGAGAATTCTCGTGACAACCCCCAAACGCGAGTCGAACTCCAAAGGCGTAGGAGAGGAGTACCTATTGGAGAGTCGAGCGGAGCTGATTCTGAATCGGAAGAAGGCGTAGGCTCTACAAGGAGTCTTAGGAGAGCAAGAACAAACCATCCACCTAGGGAGGCGAGGCCAAAGAGAGACGACAACATAGGGAGTATCAAACTGAAGATACCTTCCTTTGCTGGTCGTTCTGACCCGGAGGCGTACTTAGAGTGGGAGTAGAAGATTGAGTTCGTGTTTGATTGGCACAATAGCTCCGAAGAAAAGAAGGTAAAAACTTGCCATCACCGAATTCACTGATTATGCTATAACTTGGTGGGATCAACTTGTGACAAGCAGGAGGAGAAATAGAGAACGCCCTATAGCTACTTGGGAAGACATGAAAGTGGTGATGAGGAAGAGATTTGTTCCAAGTCATTACTATAGAGGGCTGTATAAGAAGTTACAAGGGATGAGGCAAGGAAGTTTGAGTGTGGAGGAGTATTTCAAACAGATGGAGATGGCCATGATAAGAGCTGATATAGATGAAGATAGAGAAGTTACAATGGCAAGGTTCTTGAATGGACTCAATCCTGAAATTCAAGACAAAGTTGAGTTGCAACACTATGTGGAGTTGGAGGACATGGTGCATATGGCAACGAAAATTGAGAAGCAACTCAAGAGAGGAGAGGGGAGAACAAAAGCTACATCGAATTCTACTTGGAAGCCAAACTACCAAAAGAAGTTTGACAAGCCACAAGCAGCCAAAGTAGAGCATAAATCCGAGAGTTCTCAAGCTAATTCTCAAAGGAAAGTGGAAGTCACTCCAGCTAGGAACCGTGACATCAAGTGCTTTAAGTGTCAAGGAAGAGGGCACATCTCAAGTCAATGCCTTAACAAGCAAGCAATGGTGATCAAGGAAAGTGGAGAGATTGAAACTGAAGAAGAGGATTCGGAGCATGAAAGCATGCCTTCTTTGGAGGAAGTATCCGAGGAAGAGTACCAAGCTGCTGAGAGGCTTACTCTTGTGTCAAGAAGAGCATTGAATGTGCAAGTAAAAGAGGAAAATGATGTGGCTCAAAGAGAAAATATTTTTCACACAAGGTGCTATGTCAAAGACAAGGTGTGTAGTGTCATCATAGATGGAGGAAGTTGTGCTAATGTCGCAAGCACTACTATGGTGGAGAAGTTGGGGTTGCTCACTGGAAAACACCCTAAGCCTTACAAACTACAATGGCTGAATGATAGTGGCGAAGTACGAGTGATGAAGCAAGTATTGGTAGCATTCGGCATTGGCAATTATGAGGATGAAGTGTTGTGTGATGTCGTACCAATGCAAGCTGGTCACCTATTGTTAGGAAGGCCATGGCAGTTTGATAGGAAAGTGCATCATGATGGCTACACCAACAAATACTCATTTATACTTAAGAAGAGAGTAATCACCTTGGCACCCTTGTCACCATCACAAGTTTGTGAAGATCAACGACTGTTGCAACAAGAAAGTGATGAGCAAAGAGAGCGTGACAAAAAGAAAAAGAATGAGAGGAGAGAAGAAGCCGAAAAAAAGATAAGAAAAACGGCCAATAGAGAGGAAAAGATTGAGAAAACAAAAGAAGCCGGAAAAACAGAAATTAAAACGGCCAAAGAGAGAAAAACCGAGAGTTGGAAAAAGAGTTACTATGTGGGAACAAGTGATATTAAGCAAGCATGCTTTGAAAAGAAGCCTATGATCTTACTTCGGTATAGGGAGGCACTTTTAAACACTAAGGAGATTGAACCACATGTACCTAGTACGGTTGTGTCTCTTTTGCAGGATTACAAGGATGTCTTTCCCGACGAGCTACCACCTGGTTTGCCACCTATTCGTGGGATTGAACATCAAATAGACTTTGTTCCGGGAGCTGCCATACCTAACCGTCCCACATATAGAAGCAATCCTGAAGAGACAAAGGAGCTTGAGAAGCAAGTCAACGAGCTGTTGGAGAAAGGGTACGTAAGAGAGAGCATGAGTCCATGTGCTGTTACAGTCCTACTTGTGCCCAAGAAGGATAAAACATGGAGAATGTGTGTTGATTGCCGAGCAGTCAACAACATAACAGTAAAATATCGTCACCCTATCCCTCGTTTAGATGACATGTTAGATGAGTTGCATGGTTCTTGCATGTTTTCTAAGATTGATTTGAAGAGTGGTTATCATCAAATTAGGATGAGAGAAGGATGTGAGTGGAAGACTGCTTTTAAAACTAAGTATGGGTTGTATGAGTGGATGGTCATGCCATTTGGTTTGTCCAACGCACCTAGCACATTTATGCGACTCATGAATCATGTTCTACGTCCATTCATTGGTAAATTTGTAGTTGTTTACTTTGATGATATACTCATCTATAGCAAGAGCATGGAGGATCATCTAGAACATTTGAAATCTGTCTTAGATGCACTTAGAGAAGAACAATTGTTTGCTAACTTGAAGAAGTGCACCTTTTGTACGGATAAGCTTGTATTCTTGGGTTTTGTTGTTGGAGCTAACGGAATACAGGTTGATGAAGAAAAGATCCGAGCTATCCATGAATGGCCAAGCCCTACAAGTGTTGCTAATGTTAGGAGCTTTCATGGACTAGCTAGTTTTTATAGGAGATTTGTGAAGGACTTTAGTAGCATAGCCGCACCCATAACTGAAGTCATCAAGAAGAACGTGGGCTTTACTTGGGGAGAAGCTCAAGAGAAGGCTTTCCAACTACTGAAAGGGAAGTTGACTAATGCACCCTTGTTAGCTTTACCTAATTTCTCTAAGACTTTTGAAATAGAGTGTGATGCTTCTGGTGTAGGAATTGGAGCTGTCCTTATGCAAGAAGGAAGACCCATTGCATACTTTAGTGAGAAACTAAGTGGTGCAACCTTGAATTACCTGACCTATGACAAGGAGTTGTACGCACTAGTTCGAGCATTGGAGACATGGCAGCATTACTTATGGCCAAAGGAGTTTGTGATTCACACTGATCATGAGTCACTCAAGCACTTAAAGGGGCAACACAAGCTGAACAAGAGGCATGCACGATGGGTGGAATTCATTGAGACATTTCCTTATGTCATTCGCTACAAGCAAGGTAAGAAAAATGTAGTGGCTGATGCACTATCATGAAGGTACGCCTTGATCTCAACTCTTGATGCTAAACTACTTGGCTTTGAACACATTAAGGAGATGTATGTTGATGATGTTGATTTTGGCGAGTTGTTTAGATCAACTGAAAGAAGTGCATTTGGTAAGTTCTTTCGTAATGAAGGTTACCTATTTCGTGAAAACAAACTTTGTGTGCCTAATTGTTCGATGCGAGAATTACTAATTCAGGAGGCACATGGAGGTGGCTTAATGGGGCATTTTGGAATTGCAAAGACCTTGGCAATGCTACAAGATCATTTCTTTTGGCCACACATGAAGAGAGACGTTGAGAGAGTTTGTGGTCGTTGCATCACTTGCAAGCAAGCCAAGTCAAAGGTAAAACCCCATGGTTTGTACACCCCACTACCTATACCTAGTGAGCCCTGGATTGATATCTCTATGGATTTTGTGTTAGGCCTACCTAGGACTAAGCGTGGAAGAGATTCAATTTTTGTGGTAGTGGATAGGTTTTCTAAGATGGCACATTTCATTCCATGTCATAAAACTGATGATGCTTCAAACATTGCTGATTTGTTCTTTAGAGAGGTTGTTAGGTTGCATGGCATGCCTAGGACAATTATCTCTGATAGAGATGCTAAGTTCCTAAGTTACTTTTGGAAGACCTTGTGGTGCAAGTTAGGTACTAAGTTGTTGTTTTCTACTACTTGTCATCCTCAAACTGATGGTCAAACTGAAGTAGTAAATAGGACTTTGTCTACACTTTTGAGAGCACTCATTAAGCATAACATTAAGACTTGGGAAGACTGTTTGCCTCATGTTGAGTTTGCTTATAATCGTTCTGTCCATTCAGCTACTCAATTCTCACCATTTGAGCTTGTTTATGGATTTAATCCTTTGACTCCATTGGATTTATCACCTCTACCTTCGAGTGAGCATGTTAACTTAGATGGCAAGAAGAAAGCTGAATTTGTCAAGCAGTTACATGAGAAAGCTAGAATGAACATCGAGAAGTGCACGGAGCACTATGCGAGGCAAGCAAACAAAGGAAGGCACAAGGTTGTCTTTGAACCGGGAGATTGGGTTTGGCTACATATGAGGAAGGAGCATTTTCCTGTTCAAAGACGTTCAAAGTTGCTACCACGGGGAGATGGTCCATTCCAAGTGCTAGAACGCATTAATGATAATGCCTACAAGCTAGACCTTCCGGGTGAGTATAGTGTAAGTGCTTCGTTTAACGTGGCTGACTTGAGTCCGTTTGATGTAGGTGATGATTTGAGGACAAATCCTTTTCAAGAGGAGGGGACTGATGTGAGCAAGCCTAAGGACGCACCTACTATCAAGCTTGTAGACTCGAAGCAAGTTCAAGTTCCAATTGGGCCAATGACAAGAGCACGAGCTAGGAAGTTGCAATCTGACTTCAATGGATTAATGCAAGAAGTTTGGGCTCAAGCAAGTGCGTGGAGGACCAAGGACGTCCAAGAAACCCAAGGGAGGCCCATGCACGTTTTGGAAGCTAAATGGGAAGCTTGACATGCACGTAAGCTTCTAGATGCATGCGCACATGGAGAATCAAGAAGAATCAGCCTATTTAGTCCGTGCATCTACTTGTTTTGGACGTGCAGCTAGTAGTTATTCTATTAGATATTATTTGCTTATATTATTCCTTATTTAGTTGAATAAGTTCGGCCAGACCTCCTTAGAATAGGAAAGAATTTTGGCCAGCCGTGAACTCCTTATTTGGAGTTAGTTTCGTTTAGGAAAGTTGTAAGACTTATGGAGCCTATATAAAGAGGCATCCTCATACAATAAACACACAACAATTCGGAGAATTACTTAGCATTGGCTAATTGAGAGTTTTGATACTCGTTTGTTCTTGCTTAGGCTGGTGAGTCGTCTTGGCTAGAATTTATCTTTCACTTATCAAGCGGATCATCCATCCCCGCTCGTGGCGTGATACGACCTTAGGTCAAGGTTCAGAAGCTCTTGCAGCGGGTTAAAGTTCAATTTCGTGCCTTAGTTCGTGTGAGTTCTTGTGAGTTGTGATCTGTTCCATTCTAAAGTAACAAACGGTCCGAGTTGTGAATCTTTTCCGCGGAGATTCATATCAGGAAAGATAAGAAAAGAAAAGGCAAGATAAGGCAAGAAAGGCCGGATAATGCAAGAAAGGCCTGATAAGGCAGGAAATGGCAAGATAAGGAAAGAAACGGCATGAAAATGCAAGGAAAAGGCATGAAAAGGCAAGCAAAAGAATGAAAAGGCATGAAAAGGCAAGAAACGTCAAGAGAAGGAATGAAAAGGCAAGATAAGGCAAGATAAGGTAAGAAAAGATAAGAAAAGGCCTGAAAATGCAAGAAAAGGCAAGATAAGTCAATGAAAGGCAAGAAAAAATAAGAAAAGGTAAAATAAAAGGCAAGATAAGGCAAGAAAAGGGATGGATAGGGAAGAAAAGGAAAGATAAGGCCAGAAAAGGCATGAAAAGGCAAGAAAAGGAAAGATAAAGCAAGAAAAGGCAAGAAAAGGCAAGAAATGGAAAGAAAAGGCAAGGGAATGGCAATATAAGCATGAAAAGGCAAGAAAAGGAAAGAAAAAAAGAAGAAAAAAAGGCAAAATAAGGCAAGAAAAGGTAAGGGAATTGCAAGATAAGGCATGATTAGGCAAGAAGAGGAAAGAAAAGGCAAGAAAAAGGCAAGAAAAGGCAAAATAAGGCTAGAAATCGGTAGAAAGGCAAGAAAAGGAAAGTTGAGGAAAGAAAAGGCAAGAAAAGGCAAGGAAAATGAAAAGAAAAGACAAGATAAGGCAAGAAAAGGAAAGAAAATGTAAGGGAAAGGCAAGATAAGGCAAGAAAAGGAAAGAAAATGTAAGGGAAAGGCAAGATAAGGCAAGAAAAGGAAAGAAAAGGCAAGGAGAAGGCAATAAAAGGAAAGGAAAAGCCTAGAAAATGAAAGAAAAGGCAAGGAAAAGGCAAAGAGAAGACAAGGAAGGAATTGGCATGAAAAGGCAAGGAAAGGAAAGAAAAGGCAAGAAATGGAAAGAAATGGAAAGAAAAGGCAAGATAAGGCAAGAAAAAACAAGGAAAAGCCTAGAAAATGAAAGAAAAGGCAAGGAAAAGGCAAGAGAAGACAAGGAATAGGCATGAAAAGGCAAGATAAGTTAAGAAAAAACAAGGAAAAGGTAAGAAAATGCATGATAAGGCAAGATAAGGCAAGAAAAGGAAAGAAAAGGCAAGAAAAGGGAAGATAAGGCAAGAAAAGGCAAGATAAGGCAAGAAAAGGCAAACAGAGTAAAGATAAGGCAAGAAAGGGAAAGATAAGACCAGATAAGGCAAGAGAAGGTAAGAAATGGCAAGGAAAAGGCATGAAAAGGCAAGAAAAACAAAGAAAAAGCAAGAAAAGGCAAGGAAAAGCATGAAAAGGCAAGAAATACAAGAAAATGTTAGAAAATGCAAGATAATGCAATGCAAGAAAACGAAAGAAATTGAAGGAAAATGAAAGATAAGGCAAGAAAAGGCTAGATAAGGCAAAAAAAGGCTAGAAAAGGTAAGAAAAGGCAATATAAGGCGAGAAAAGGCAAGAAAATGCATGAAAAGGCAAGAAAAGGCAGGAAATGGAAAGATAAGGCACTATAAGGTAAGAAAAGGCAAGAAAAGGAAAGAAAAGGCATGAAAAGGCAAGAAAAGGAAAGATGAAGCAAAAAAAAGGTATGAAAAGGTAAGAAAAGAAACGAAAAGGCAAGATAAGGAACGAAAAGGTAAGATAAGGCAAGAAAAGAAAAGAAAAGGCAAGGAAAAGGCAAGTAAGGCTAGATAAGGCATGATAAGGCAAGAAAAGGAAAGAAAAGGCAAGGAAAAGGCTAGATAAGGCATGAAAAGGAAAGAAAAAGCGAGGAAAAGGCAAGATAAGGGTAGAAAACGGAAGGAAAGGAAAGAAAAGGAAAGAAGGGGAAAGATGAGGCAAGATAAGGCAAGAAAAGGCAAGAAAATGAAAGAAAAGGCAAGGAGAAGGCAAGGAAAAGGCAAGAGAAGACAAGAAAAGGAAAGAAAAGATAATATAAGGCAAGAAAAGGAAAGATAAGGCAAGAAAAGGTAAGGAATAGGCATGAAAAGGCAAGGAAAGGAAAGAAATGGCAAGAAAAGGAAAGATAAGGCAAGAAAAGGCAAGGAATAGACATGAAAAGGCAAGGAAATGAAAGAAAAGGCAAAAAAAGGAAAGAAAAGCAAAGAAAAGACTAGATAAGGTAAGAAAAGGCAAGAAAAGGCTAGGAAAAGGCAATAAAAGGTAAGAAAATGCAAGAAAAGACAGAAAAGGCATGAAAAGGTAAGAAAAGGCATGAAAAGACAAGAAAATGAAAGATAAGATAAGATAAGATAAGGCAAGAAAAGATCAGATAAGGTAAGAAATGGCAAGATAAGGAAAGAAATGGCAAGAAAAGGCATAAAAAGGTAGGAAAAGTTAAGAAAAGGCAAGATAAAGCAAGAAAAGGCTAGAAAAGACAAGAAAGGAAAAGATAAGGCCAAAAAAGGCATGGATGAGGCATAAAAAGGAGAGATAATGCAAGAAAAGGTAAAAAAAGGAAAGAAAAGGCAAGGGAATAGTAAGATAAGGCATGAAAAGGAAAGAAAGGGAAAGATGAGGCAAGAAAAGGTAAGATAAGGCAAGAAAAGGAAAGAAAAGGCAAGATAAGGAAAGAAAAGGCATCGAAAAGGCAAGAAAAGGAAAGAAAAGACAAGATAAGGCAAGAAAATGTAAGAAAAGGCAAGAAAATGTAAGATAAGGCAAGAAAAGGCAAGGAAAAGGCATGAAAAGGCAAGGAAAGGGAAGAAAAGGCAAGAAAAGGCATGAAAAGGCAAAAAAAGGCATTGAAAGACAAGAAAAGGAAAGATAAGAAAAGAAAAGGCAAGATAAGAAAAGAAAAGGCCGGATAAGGCAAGAAATGGCAAGATAAGGAAAGAAATGGCAAGAAAATGCAAGGAAAAGGCATGAAAAGGCAAGCAAAGGAAAGAAAAGGCATGAAAAGTCAAGAGCATTATGAAAAGGCAAGATAAGGTAAGGAAAGATAAGAAAAGGCATGAAAAGGCAAAAAAAGGCAAGAAAAGTCAATAGAAGGAATGAAAAGGCAAGATAAGGTAAGAAAAGATAAGAAATGGTATGAAAAGGCATGAAAAGGCAAGATAAGTCAAGGAAAGGCAAGATAAGGCAAGAAAAGATAGGAAAAGGCAAAAAAGGCAAGATAAGGCAAGAAAAGATAGGAAAAGGCAAAAAAGGCAAGATAAGGCAAGATAAGGCAAGATAAGGCATGGATAGGGAAGAAAAGGAAAGATAAGGCCAGAAAAGGCATGAAAAGGCAAGAAAATGAAAGATAAGGCAAGAAAAGGCAAGAAAAGAAAAGATAAGGCAAGATAAGGCAAGATAAGTAAAGAAAAGGCAAGATACGGCAAGAAAAGGAAAGAAAAGGCAAGGGAATGGCAATATAAGGCATGAAAAGGCAAGAAAAGGAAAGAAAAGGCAAGATAAGGCAAGGGAATGGCAAGATAAGGCATGATTAGGCAAGAAAATGAAAGAAAAGGCAAGATAAGTCTAGAAATGGGCAGGAAATGCAAGAAAAGGAAAGATGAGGAAAGAAAATGCAAGATAAGGCAAGAAAAGGTAAGGAAAATGCTAGAATAGGAAAGATAAGGCAAGAAAAGGAAAGACAAGGCAAGGAAAAGGCAAGATAAGGCAAGATAAGGAAAGAAAAGGCGAGGAAAAGGCAAGAAAATGAAAGAAAAGGCAAGCAAAAGGCAAGAAAAAGCAAGAAAAGGAAAGAAAAGGCACGAAAGGGAAAGTAAAGGAAAGAAAAGGTAAGAAAAGGAAAGATAAGGCAAGAAAAGGAAAGATACGGGAAGGAAAAGGAATGAAAAGGCAAGAAAAGTCAAGAAAATGCAAGATTAGGCAAGAAAAGGAAGAAATGGAAAGAAAAGGAAAGATAAGGCAAGAAAAGGCAACCTAAGGCAAGAAAAGGCAAGATAAGGCAAGATAAGGCTAGAAAAGGCAAGAAAAGGAATGATGAGGCAAGAAAAGGCAAGATAAGGAAAGAAAAGGCAAGGAAAAGGCAAGAAAAGGCAAGAAAAGGCAAGAAAAGGGAAGAAAAGGAAAGAAAAGTGATGTGAATCTCGTTAGGGATCCACGCGAAAGCTGGATCTAACCTCATTCAGATTGATGGAAATCTCGACCCGTTGTTTGCACCTTTGCAAGAACCTCGGTACGAACAACCTCGACCCGCTGCTGTAGGGAAACAAGAACCTTGAATTGATGAAGACGCCACAAATGGTGATGTAGATCCGCTTGATAAGTCGAAGGTGAACGAACGGAATCCCTCCGCTGTGTTCGAACAGTTCCGAAGAACCAAGAGAGCAAACCCACATTTTTTGTACTCCAATTATTCTCCTCATTCTCATTGATAAAGCCTTTATATATAGGCAGATTGTTACAAAAAGAATCCTAGTTAAATAAAATTTCTAACTAGATAAATATGACTTAAAAAGAGAAACTAAAAAGGAAAATAACTCTAATCCTACTAGGAATACTCAAAATCGTGATTATCTCATAATTGAGTTCCTAAACAGACTAGAACTCCTAATAAAACGAAATTATCTTTTTTGTAACTTCCTAAAAAGAATAGAACTTCTGTAAAATGAAATTAACAAATAATTAATTTCCTAAATAGACTTTGAAACTCAAAAACGAATTATTAAATAATTATGGCTTCTTGCAGATCTGATTCATATCATTCCCCTCCTCTTGAAATGGATTTGTCCTCAAATCCTTGCATCCGTCATACTTTTTCCGATTCACGGTCATGCTTGAACAAGTCTTGGAACGTCTTGGTTGAACTTGATATCTTCCATCCCAACAGAATAGATACTTTGAACATAAGCAATCTGGAGTCCTCTCCAAATCAAAAACCAAAATCTTACTGATTTGCACAAGCCTTTCTTTGAACTTCAAACTATTCCAGAAGTTGATCAATGATGAACCTCCAACATAATTAAACTTGTCCACACCTAAGAAGTCAATATGTTTAACATGTAAATCAGGAGACATGTAAGATATGGGTTGGACATCTTCCTTGTCAACTAAAACAACAAGTTCTTCTTGTTCACCATCAATAGCAGTTAAGCACTTCTTCATATGAACAACATCCACAAATTTTGATTCATCGAACAAATTTCTCAAGTAAAGAAGTGACATGGCATGGTCATCAAAACATTCTCCATCGAACAAGTCAATAGAATATTCACCAAATTCCTCCCATGTCAAAACCTCTTCTTCAACAATCACTTCAGGTGTAACCTCCAAATCGTCAGAACTACATACCTTCCCCTCAATGTCGTGCTTAGTGTTAATGGCGTTCTCCCTCTTTCCATTGACTTCTCCAACAAAATCAGCTCCTGAATTTTTCTCATCTCTGACCCTCATCTTCCTTTGTTGAATTTGTTTTCCCCTACAGACATTAGGAACATCGTGTAGTTGCTCTTGTTTGTACAATATCCGGTCCACCTTTTTGCAGAGCTTCCTGACCTCCGTTCTCATTATATGCCTTATCCCACTCATCATGGCCTCTAAAATCTTTGGATCAAGCATTGACAAATTAGCTTCAAAATCTCTTCTTGTGTAGTTGCAAGACATTTTTTTTTCACAATTCTCTTTTCTTTCCACTCTACTTTTTCTTTTTTTCGGAATTTTTTTTAACAGCCTTCTTTCTTCTTCTTTTCTAGGCTGCCTCCCTTTCTTTCTTTCTTTCTTTTAGAATTTTTTTTCTCTTTTTTTTCTTTCTTGAACTCAGAATACAAGAAGAACAAAGAAAACTAATGATAAAAAAAACAAAATTTAAAGATAGATAGAACTGAAATAGAAGTCTAAGCTCTGATACCAAATGATACGAACCCCGCCAACGATGCGACAAGACCCGGCCACAAAGCGTGAAATCCCAGATCATTCTAGATCAGTTCGTGATGCAGATATCGACCCGATGCTCAACCAAACAAGAACCTTGGTATTAAGACCGCGACCCGCTGCTTGAGTTGAAACAAAGAACCTTGATATGTCGATGACGCCACAAACGGTGATGAAGATCCGCTTGATAAGTCGATGGTGAACTCGACGGAATCCCTCCGTTGTGTTCGAACAGTTCCAAAGAACCAAGAGAGAGCAAAGCCCACGTTTTTCAATCAATAATGGTCTCCTTTTCTCATTGCATAAGCCTCTATAAATAGGCTCAATATTACAAAGAGATTCCAAATAACACAACTCCTAAAAATCTGGCTGGAAAGGGAAACTAAAAAGAAAACAAATCTCAGCCTTTTAGGAAGGCTAAAAACGTGACAAACAAGCTAAATAAGCCAAGAGTTGTTGGAATATAACTTCCTAATCAAAACTAATGGCTGAAATAAACTTCCTAAATAGAATGCCCAAATCAGAGAGAATGAATCTTCAAGATCTTTGCTGCTGAAAGGACCTTCTAGAACTTGTATTTAAGGTCATAAACTCAGCTGAATTTCGTGGCTCTTGGTCCATGGACTTTAATAAATTTGCTTGAGCCCAACTCTCCAAAGTATGCTTGAAAATCAGCCCACAAAGTTGTGACTTGAAGTGCTTTGTGTGTGCTCTCTCACTTGGTCAGATTGGCACTTGAAATCATCATATGACTGCTTCCCATATTCATATCATTCCCCTCCTCTTGAAAGGGATTTGTCCTCAAATCCTCGCATATGTCATAGTGCCACAAATTAACAACCATGCTGGAACAAGGTTGAGTCTTCGAACATCGTGGTTGTACTTGATACCTTCCGTTCCAACAGAACAAGTACTTCGATCTTAAAGAATCTGAAGTCATCTCCAACTCAAAAGCCAAAGCCCTACTAATCCGTTTAAGACTTTCTTTGAACTTCAAACTATTCCAGATGTTGTTCAACGGTGAACCTCCAATATCATCAAACTTGTTCACTCCCAAGAAATCAATATGCTCAATATATTCAACATGGAAATCTGGAGACATGTAAGATATGGGCTGAACCTCTTTCTTTTGAACAGCAACAACAAGTTCTTCGTGTTCACCATCAATAGGAATTATGCACTTGTTCATGTGAACAACGTTCACAACTTCTGATTCATTGAACATAATCCTCAAATAAAGAAGTGACATGGTATGCTCATCAAAACATTCTCCATCAAACAAGTCAATAGAATATTCACCAAATTCCTCCCATGTCAAAACCTCTTCTTCAATAATCACTTCAGGTGTAACCTCCAAATCGTCAGAACTACATACCTTCCCCTCAATGTCGTGCTTAGTGTTAATGGCGTTCTCCCTCTTTCCATTGACTTCTCCAACAAAATCAGCTCCTGAATTTTTCTCATCTCTGACCCTCATCTTCCTTTGTTGAATTTGTTTTCCCCTACAGACATTAGGAACATCGCGTAGTTGCTCTTGTTTGTACAATATCCGGTCCACCTTTTTGCAGAGCTTCCTGACCTCCGTTCTCATTATATGCCTTATCCCACTCATCATGGCCTCTATAAAATCTTTGGATCAAGCATTGACAAATTAGCTTCAAAATCTCTTCTTGTGTAGTTGCAAGACATTTTTTTTTCACAATTCTCTTTTCTTTCCACTCTACTTTTTCTTTTTTTTCGAAATTTTTTTTAACAGCCTTCTTTCTTCTTCTTTTCTAGGCTGCCTCCCTTTCTTTCTTTCTTTCTTTTAGAATTTTTTTTCTCTTTTTTTTCTTTCTTGAACTCAGAATACAATAAGAACAAAGAAAACTAATGATAAAAAAAACAAAATTTAAAGATAGATAGAACTGAAATAGAAGTCTAAGCTCTGATACCAAATGATACGAACCCCGCCAACGATGCGACAAGACCCGGCCACAAAGCGTGAAATCCCAGATCATTCTAGATCAGTTCGTGATGGAGATATCGACCCGATGCTCACAACCAAACAAGAACCTTGGTATTAAGACCGCGACCCGCAGCTTGAGTTGAAACAAAGAACCTTGATATGTCGATGACGCCACAAACGGTGATGAAGATCCGCTTGATAAGTCGATGGTGAACTCGACGGAATCCCTCCGTTGTGTTCGAACAGTTCCAAAGAACCAAGAGAGAGCAAAGCCCACGTTTTTCAATCAATAATGGTCTCCTTTTCTCATTGCATAAGCCTCTATAAATAGGCTCAATATTACAAAGAGATTCCAAATAACACAACTCCTAAAAATCTGGCTGGAAAGGGAAACTAAAAAGAAAACAAATCTCAGCCTTTTAGGAAGGCTAAAAACGTGACAAAAAAGCTAAATAAGCCAAGAGTTGTTGGAAATAACTTCCTAATCAAAACTAATGGCTGAAATAAACTTCCTAAATAGAATGCCCAAATCAGAGAGAATGAATCTTCAAGATCTTTGCTGCTGAAAGGACCTTCTAGAACTTGTATTTAAGGTCATAAACTCAGCTGAATTTCGTGGCTCTTGGTCCATGGACTTTAATAAATTTGCTTGAGCCCAACTCTCCAAAGTATGCTTGAAAATCAGCCCACAAAGTTGTGACTTGAAGTGCTTTGTGTGTGCTCTCTCACTTGGTCAGATTGGCACTTGAAATCATCATATGACTGCTTCCCATATTCATATCATTCCCCTCCTCTTGAAAGGGATTTGTCCTCAAATCCTCGCATATGTCATAGTGCCACAAATTAACAACCATGCTGGAACAAGGTTGAGTCTTCGAACGTCGTGGTTGTACTTGATACCTTCCGTTCCAACAGAACAAGTACTTCGATCTTAAAGAATCTGAAGTCATCTCCAACTCAAAAGCCAAAGCCCTACTAATCCGTTTAAGACTTTCTTTGAACTTCAAACTATTCCAGATGTTGATCAACGGTGAACCTCCAATATCATCAAACTTGTTCACTCCCAAGAAATCAATATGCTCAATATATTCAACATGGAAATCTGGAGACATGTAAGATATGGGCTGAACCTCTTTCTTTTGAACAGCAACAACAAGTTCTTCGTGTTCACCATCAATAGGAATTATGCACTTGTTCATGTGAACAACGTTCACAACTTCTGATTCATTGAACATAATCCTCAAATAAAGAAGTGACATGGTATGCTCATCAAAACATTCTCCATCAAACAAGTCAATAGAATATTCACCAAATTCCTCGCATGTCAAAACCTCTTCTTCAATAATCACTTCAGGTGTAACCTCCAAATCGTCAGAACTACATACCTTCCCCTCAATGTCGTGCTTAGTGTTAATGGCGTTCTCCCTCTTTCCATTGACTTCTCCAACAAAATCAGCTCCTGAATTTTTCTCATCTCTGACCCTCATCTTCCTTTGTTGAATTTGTTTTCCCCTACAGACATTAGGAACATCGTGTAGTTGCTCTTGTTTGTACAATATCCGGTCCACCTTTTTGCAGAGCTTCCTGACCTCCGTTCTCATTATATGCCTTATCCCACTCATCATGGCCTCTAAAATCTTTGGATAAAGCATTGACAAATTAGCTTCAAAATCTCTTCTTGTGTAGTTGCAAGACATTTTTTTTTCACAATTCTCTTTTCTTTCCACTCTACTTTTTCTTTTTTTTCGGAATTTTTTTTAACAGCCTTCTTTCTTCTTCTTTTCTAGGCTGCCTCCCTTTCTTTCTTTATTTCTTTCTTTTAGAATTTTTTTTCTCTTTTTTTTCTTTCTTGAACTCAGAATACAATAAGAACAAAGAAAACTAATGATAAAAAAAACAAAATTTAAAGATAGATAGAACTGAAATAGAAGTCTAAGCTCTGATACCAAATGATACGAACCCGCCAACGATGCGACAAGACCTGGCCACAAAGCGTGAAATCCCAGATCATTCTAGATCAGTTTGTGATGGAGATATCGACCCGATGCTCACAACCAAACAAGAACCTTGGTATTAAGACCGCGACCCGCTGCTTGAGTTGAAACAAAGAACCTTGATATGTCGATGACGCCACAAACGGTGATGAAGATCCGCTTGATAAGTCGATGGTGAACTCGACGGAATCCCTCCGTTGTGTTCGAACAGTTCCAAAGAACCAAGAGAGAGCAAAGCCCACGTTTTTCAATCAATAATGGTCTCCTTTTCTCATTGCATAAGCCTCTATAAATAGGCTCAATATTACAAAGAGATTCCAAATAACACAACTCCTAAAAATCTGGCTGGAAAGGGAAACTAAAAAGAAAACAAATCTCAGCCTTTTAGGAAGGCTAAAAACGTGACAAACAAGCTAAATAAGCCAAGAGTTGTTGGAATATAACTTCCTAATCAAAACTAATGGCTGAAATAAACTTCCTAAATAGAATGCCCAAATCAGAGAGAATGAATCTTCAAGATCTTTGCTGCTGAAAGGACCTTCTAGAACTTGTATTTAAGGTCATAAACTCAGCTGAATTTCGTGGCTCTTGGTCCATGGACTTTAATAAATTTGCTTGAGCCCAACTCTCCAAAGTATGCTTGAAAATCAGCCCACAAAGTTGTGACTTGAAGTGCTTTGTGTGTGCTCTCTCACTTGGTCAGATTGGCACTTGAAATCATCATATGAGTGCTTCCCATATTCATATCACTAAGGTTCTAGCAAGGCTCGAGTTCGTGGGTTGCGGTATCAAGAGCCACGGCTTGCTACTATCTATCCTTACCTTTTCTTTTGTTGGTCTAGTATCCAATTTGTTTTTTTATAAGTAGTTAGATTCGTTTGTGTTTCGAGCAATCAGATTCGTGACTTAGTTATTCTAGGTTGTGTATTCTGATCAAAAGAAAAAAAAAGAAAAAAAAGGAAAAAAGAAAAGAAAAAGTAAACAAAAGAAGAAGCAAGACTAAACAGGAAATTGCAAGACTATAGCGGAGCAAGGTGAATTGGGAAGCTTGTAATTAAAGAGAAAATGCAAGAGAAACAAAAGAGGAAGCAAGAAGCAAGTCCAATAGGCGGACAGAAAACAAGAGGAAGGTCAGTCCGAATAAATCTACGTGTAGCGCAAGAAGACAAGGAACTACCTTTGATAGTGATCCGTGTAGTTCAAGCAAAGCCTTGTTAGCTTAGTAAGAACATACAAGAGTATCACAAGAGGAAAAAGGCACGAGTTTGTGAGTGCATCAGAGAGAAAAGCCAAATAATTGAGTGCAAACACGTAAGGGAGTGAACTTGTGAGGCCATCAATTTTTTTTTACTAACGAAATTTTCTTGCAGCAAGATGTCTTACGAAGATCAAAGAGAAAAAGAGGGTACGTTGGCTAATGTTGGTCTTAAGGTATTTGTGGAGGCCCTGACAGGAAAATTCCAACAGATGATGCGAGCGGAGATGGAGCCGTTGCAACAACGCATGGATGCAATGGAGGACACTCGCAACAGCCAACAACCAAGAAGCGAAGTCCAAGCACAACGAAGGTTTGCACCTTTGGGAGGCACAAGTGGAGGAGAATTCCGTGCACAAAGAAGGAGAGCCCCTTCGGGAAGCACAAGTGAAGAAGATTCCGACCCTTTCCAGGAGGAGGACGTAGGTTCTACAAGGAATCTTAGGCGAGCAAGGACTAACCGCCCACCTAGAGAGGCAAGGCGAAGAAGAGATGACAACTTGGGAAGTATTAAGCTGAAGATACCTTCCTTTGCAGGTCGTTCTGACCCGGAAGCATACCTAGAGTGGGAGAAGAAGATTGAGTTCGTGTTTGATTGCCACAATTGTTCCGAAACAAAGAAGGTAAAGCTAGCTGTGACTGAATTCGCTGATTATGCTATAACGTGGTGGGATCACCTTGTAACAAGCAGGAGGCGTAATGGAGAGCGTCCTATAGCTACATGGGAGAAGATGAAAGCGGTGATGAGGAAACGTTTTGTTCCAAGTCATTACTACCGAGAGCTATACAAGAAGTTACAAGGAATGAGACAAGGAAATCTGAGCGTGGAAGAATATTACAAACAGATGGAGATGGCCATGATAAGAGCTGACGTGGAGGAAGATAGAGAAGCTACCATGGCAAGGTTCTTGAATGGACTCAATCCTGAGATCCATGACAAAGTAGAGTTGCAACACTATGTGGAGTTGGAGGACATGGTGCATATGGCCACGAAAATTGAGAAGCAACTGAAGAGAGGAGGAGGAGGAACAAGAGCTACAACAAGTGCTAATTGGAAGCCAAACTATTCAAAGAAATTTGACAAACCAAAGGCAACCAAGATAGAGCACAAGACTGAGAGTTCTAATGCCAATTCCCAAAAAAAGGTGGAAGCCACTCCCACAGGAAACCGTGATATCAAGTGCTTCAGGTGTCAAAGAAGGGGGCAAATCTCAAGTCAATGCCCTAACAAACAGATTATGGTGATTAGAGATAGTGGGGAGGTCGTAACAGAAGGAGAAGATTCGGATCATGATAGCATGCCTTCATTGGAAAACGTATCTGAAGAGGAAATTCAAGTTCCTGAAGGACTCACTCTAGTGGCAAGAACAGCCTTGAACTTGCAAGCAAGAGAAGAAGATGACAAAGCACAAAGGGAGAATATCTTCCATACAAGGTGTTATGTCAAGGACAAGGTGTGTAGTGTCCTCATTGATAGAGGCAGCTGTGCTAATGTGGCAAGCACTACTATGGTTGAGAAGTTAGGGTTACTCACGAAGAAACACCCTAAACCTTACAAGCTGCAATGGCTGAATGATAGTGGAGAAGTACGTGTGGAGAAGCAAGTGCTAGTGACATTCCGCATTGGCAAGTACGAAGATGAAGTGTTGTGCGATGTTGTGCCAATGCAAGCTAGTCATCTACTGTTGGGGAGGCCGTGGCAGTTTGATAGAAGAGTAACTCATGACGGACACACCAACAAGTACTCATTCACACTCAATAGGCGTGCGTTCACTTTGGCACCCTTAGTGCCATCACAAGTTTGTGAAGATCAGATGAAGTTACAAAAAGAAAGTGATGAGAGAAAAAAAGGTGGGCAAAAGAAACGAATTGAGAGGAGAGAAGAAGCCGAAAAACAGAAAAGAAAAACGGCCAAAAGAGAGGATACAATGGAGCGAGCAAAAGAAGCCGGAAAAACAGAATTGAAACCGGCCATTGAGAGAAAATCCGAGGGATGGAAAAAGAACTATGTGGGAGCAAGTGAAATCAAGCAAGCTTATTTTGAAAAAAAGTCTATGATCTTACTTCGGTGGAGGGAGACACTTTTGATCACTAACAAACTTGAGCCACACTTGCCTAGTATGGTTGTTTCTCTCTTATAGGACTACAAGGATGTCTTTCCCGAAGAGCTACCAGCTGGATTACCACCTATACGAGGGATTAAGCATCAAATTGACTTTGTTGCACGAGCTACCATACCTAACCGCCCCGCATATAGAAGTAATCCTGAGGAAACAAAGGAACTTGAGAGGCAAGTCAATGAGCTTTTGGAAAAAGGGTACGTGAGAGAAAGCATGAGCCCATGTGCTGTTCCAGTCCTATTTGTGCCTAAGAAGGATGGATCATGGAGGATGTGTGTTGATTGCCGAGCTGTCAACAACATCACGGTAAAATATCGTCACCCTATTCCTCGCTTAGATGACATGTTAGATGAGTTGCATGGATCTTGCATGTTTTCTAAGATTGACTTAAAAAGTGGTTATCATCAGATTAGGATGAAAGAAGGAGATGAGTGGAAGACTGCTTTTAAAACAAAATACGGGTTGTATGAGTGGATGGTCATGCCGTTCAGGTTATCTAATGCACCTAGTACATTCATGCGCCTTATGAATCATGTCTTACGTCCATTCGTTGGCAAATTTGTCGTCGTGTACTTTGATGATATACTCATTTATAGTACGAGTTTAGAGGATCATGTAGAGCATTTAAAATCTGTCCTAGATGCACTTAGAGAGGATCAATTGTTTGCCAACTTGAAGAAGTGCACCTTTTGCACAGATAAACTTGTATTCTTGGGTTTTGTTGTTAGTGCTCACGGGATACAGGTTGATGAGGAGAAGATCCGAGCCATCCGGGACTAGCCAAGTCCTACAAGTGTCTCTAATGCTCGAAGTTTTCATGGCTTAGCTAGCTTTTACAGGAGGTTCGTGAAAGACTTTAGTAGCCTAGCCGCGCCCCTCACTGAAGTCATCAAGAAGAACGTTGGATTTAGTTGGGGAGAAGCTCAAGAGCACTCATTCCAACTCATCAAAGAGAAGTTGACTAATGCTCCTTTGTTGGCTTTGCCTAACTTTGCTAAAACCTTTGAAGTTGAATGTGATGCCTCAGGTATAGGGATTGGAGCTGTCCTAATGCAAGAAGGGAGACCAATTGCCTACTTTAGTGAGAAACTAAGTGGACCAACCTTGAACTATCCAACTTATGACAAAGAGTTGTATGCACTAGTTCGAACATTGGAAACATGGCAGCATTACTTGTGGCCCAAGGAATTCGTGATCCACACTGATCATGAATCACTCAAGCACTTAAAGGGGCAACACAAGTTGAATAGGAGGCATGCACGATGGGTGGAGTTCATTGAGACATTTCCTTATGTCATTCGCTACAAGCAAGGTAAGGAAAATGTAGTAGCTGATGCCCTATCGCGAAGGCATGCTTTGATCTCAACTCTTGATGCGAAGTTAATTGGTTTTGAACACCTTAAAGAGTTGTATGCTGATGATACTGATTTTGGTGATTTGTTCCGAGCTACGGAGAAGATTGCAAGTGGTAAATTTTTCCGGAATGAAGGTTACCTATTTCGTGAGAACAAACTTTGTGTGCCTAATTGTTCTATGCGAGAGTTGCTAATTCAGGAGGCACATGGAGGCGGATTGATGGGGCACTTTGGAATCGCAAAGACTTTGGCAATGCTACAAGATCACTTCTATTGGCCACACATGAAGCGCGACGTTGAAAGCGTTTGTGGGCGTTGCATCACATGCAAGCAAGCCAAGTCAAAGGTAAAACCCCATGGTTTGTATACCCCACTACCTATACCTAGTGAGCCTTGGATTGATATCTCTATGGATTTTGTGTTAGGACTGCCTAGGACTAAACGTGGAAGAGATTCAATCTTTGTGGTAGTGGATAGGTTTTCTAAGATGGCACATTTTATTCCATGTCATAAGACTGATGATGCTTCAAACATTGCTAGTTTGTTCTTTAGAGAAGTTGTTAGGTTGCATGGTATGCCTAGAACTATTATTTCTGATAGAGATGCTAAGTTCTTGAGTTACTTTTGGAAGACCTTGTGGAGTAAGTTAGGTACCAAGTTGTTATTTTCTACTACTTGTCATCCACAAACTGATGGTCAAACTGAAGTTGTAAATAGGACTTTGTCTACTTTATTGAGAGCACTTATCAAGCATAACATTAAGACTTGGGAAGAATGTCTACCACATGTTGAATTTGCTTATAATCGTTCAGTTCATTCTGCTACTCAATTCTCACCATTTGAGCTTGTTTATGGATTTAATCCTTTGACTCCATTGGATTTATCACCTTTGCCTTCGAGTGAGCATGTTAACTTAGATGGCAAGAGGAAGGCTGAATTTGTCAAGCAACTACATGAGAGGGCGCGAATGAACATAGAGAAACGAACGGAGCACTATGCGAGATAAGCAAACAAAGGACGGCACAAGGTTGTCTTTGAGCCTGGTGATTGGGTCTGGTTGCACATGAGAAATGAACGCTTTCCCGCGCAACGACGTTCAAAGTTGCTACCACGAGGAGATGGTCTGTTTCAAGTGCTTGAACACATCAATGACAATGCCTACAAGCTTGACCTGCCAGGTGAGTAAAGTGTTAGTGTTCTTTCAATGTTGCTGATTTGAGTCCGTTTGATGTAGGTGACGATTTGAGGACAAATCCTTTTCAAGCGGAGGGGAATGATGCTCAATTTGATGCTCAATCCCTTGCATAGGTGGTAATCCAGCTAGTAGCTCTTCGGGAAAGACATCCTTGTAGTCCTGCAAGAGAGAAACAACCATACTAGGCAAGTGTGCCTCAAGTTCGTTAGTGATCAAAAGTGTCTCCCTCCACCGAAGTAAGATCATAGACTTTTTTTCAAAACAAGCTTGCTTGATTTCACTTGCTCCCACATAGTAGTTCTTTTTCCATCCCTCGGATTTTCTCTCAATGGCCGATTTCAATTCTATTTTTTCGGCTTCTTTTGCTCGGTCCATTGTATCCTCTCTTTTGGCCATTTTTCCTTTCTGTTTTTCGGCTTCTTCTCTCCTCTCAATTCGTTTCTTTTGCTCACCTTTTTTTCTCTCATCACTTTCTTTTTGTAACTTCATCTGATCTTCACAAACTTGTGATGGCGCTAAGGGTGCCAAAGTGAACACACGCCTATTGAGTGTGAATGAGTACTTGTTGGTGTGTCTGTCATGAGTTACTCTTCTATCAAACTGCCACGGCCTCCCCAACAGTAGATGACTAGCTTGCATTGGCACAACATCCCACAACACTTCATCTTCGTACTTGCGAATGTGGAATGTCACTAGCACTTGCTTCTCCACTCGTACTTCTCACTATCATTCAGCCATTGCAGCTTGTAAGGTTTAGTGTGTTTCTTCGTGAGTAACCCTAACTTCTCAACCATAGTAGTGCTTGCCAAGTTAGCACAGCTGCGTCCATCAATGAGGACACTACACACCTTGTCATTGACATAACACCTTGTATGGAAGATATTATCCCTTTGTGCTTTGTCATCTTCTTCTCTTGCTTGCAAGTTCAAGGCTCTTCTTGCCACTAGAGTGAGTCCTTCAGGAACTTGAATTTCCTCTTCGGATACGTCTTCCAATGAAGGCATGCTATCATGATCCGAATATTTTTCTTCTGTTACGACCTCCCCTGATATGAATATGAGAAGCACTCACATGATGATTTCGAGTGCCAATCTGACCAAGTGAGAGAGCACGCACAAAGCACTTCAAGTCACAACTTTGTGGGCTGATTTCCAAGCTTACATCGGAGAGTTGGGCCCAAGACAATTTATTAAAGTCCATAGACCAAGAGCCACGAAATTAAACTGAGTTTATGACCTTAATACAAGTTCTAGAAGGTCCATTCAGCAGCCAAGATCCACAAGACTGATTCTCTCTGATTTGGGAATTCTATTTAGGAAGTTTATTTCAGCCATTAGTTTTGATTAGGAAGTTATATTCCAACAACTCTTGGCTTATTTAGCTTGTTTGTCACGTTTGTAGCCTTCCTAAAAGGCAGAGATTTGTTTCCTTTTTAGTTTCCCTTTCTAGCCAGATTTTTAGGAGTTGTTTGATTTGGAATCTCTTTATAATATTGAGCCTATTTATAGAGGCTTATGCAATGAGAAAAGGGGACCATTATTGATTGAAAAACGTGGGCTTTGCTCTCTTGGTTCTTCTGATGTGAGCACACCTACGAACACACCTACATTCAAGCCACAAGACTCACTGCAAGTGCAGGTACCAATTGGATCGGTGACACGAGCAAGAGCCAAAAAGTTTCAGGCAGAATTTAATGGATTAATGCAAGAAGTCTGGGCTCAAGATGGTGCGTACAAGTGCAAGGACGTGCATGAGGCCCATGCACGTGATAGAGGCTATTTTGGAAGCTTGACATGCATGTAAGCTTCTAGATGCATGCGCACATGGAGAATCAAGAAGAATCAGCCTATTTAGTCTGTGCATCTACTTGTTTTGGACGTGCACCTATTAGTTATTCTATTAGATAATATTTGCTTATATTATTCCTTATTTAGTTGAATAAATTCGGCCAGAATCTCCTTAGATTAGGAAAGAGAGTTTTGGCCAGCCTTTGAACTCCTATTTGGGAAAGAGAGTTTTGGTACTTTGGAGCCTATATAAGGAGGTCTCCTAGCAATAAAAACGTACACAACTTTGAGATTGATAATTTTGTGAGTTAGATACTGATGTGAGCAAGCCTAAGGACGCACCTACTATCAAGCTTGTAGACTCGAAGCAAGTTCAAGTTCCAATTAGGCCAATGACAAGAGCAAGAGCTAGGAAGTTGCAATCTGACTTCAATGGGCTAATGCAAGAAGTTTGGGCTCAAGCAAGTGCGTGGAGGACCAAGGACGTCCAAGAAACCCAAGGGAGGCCCATGCACGTTTTGGAAGCTAAATGGGAAGCTTGACATGCACGTAAGCTTCTAGATGCATGCGCACATGGAGAATCAAGAAGAATCAGCCTATTTAGTCCGTGCATCTACTTGTTTTGGACGTGCAGCTAGTAGTTATTCTATTAGATATTATTTGCTTATATTATTCCTTATTTAGTTGAATAAGTTCGGCCAGACCTCCTTAGAATAGGAAAGAATTTTGGCCAGCCTTGAACTCCTTATTTGGAGTTAGTTTCGTTTAGGAAAGTTGTAAGACTTATGGAGCCTATATAAAGAGGCATCCTCATACAATAAACACACAACAATTCGGAGAATTACTTAGCATTGGCTAATTGAGAGTTTTGATACTCGTTTGTTCTTGCTTAGGCTGGTGAGTCGTCTTGGCTAGAATTTATCTTTCACTTATCAAGCGGATCATCCATCCCCGCTCGTGGCGTGATACGACCTTAGGTCAAGGTTCAGAAGCTCTTGCAGCGGGTTAAGGTTCAATTTCGTGCCTTAGTTCGTGTGAGTTCTTGTGAGTTGTGATCTGTTCCATTCTAAAGTAACAAACGGTCCGAGTTGTGAATCTTTTCCGCGGAGATTCATATCAGTTGGTATCAGAGCTTAGCTTGTTACTTTAGTTCATTATCCTTGTTATTTTGGTTCTTGTTGGTTCGTTTTGTTACTTGTTATTTTTGTTCGTGTTGGTTCGTTTTTTTTTCTCTTCGCTGTTTGAGAGAAAAGAGAGGAAAACAAACGAGTAAAGCAACAAAAGAAAAGCAAAGAAAAGAAAAAAAAAGAAAAGAAAAAAAAGGAAAGAAAAGAAAAAGAAAAGGAAGCCGCAAGCTAAAGAGGAAGCAAGCTAAATTGGAAGTCTCAAGCTAAAGAGGAAGCAAATCCGAGGGAAGCTACCGAACTAAGAAGGCGCAGCAGCTGATCAAGAAAAGGGACGAGCAAGACTAAAAGAAAGACCAAAGAGGAACTTTAACATTCTGTTTGTTAAAGCGTGAAGCTCAAGCAAGGCCGTTCTAGCCTTAGTAAGAACATACAAGTATCACGAGAGGAAAAAGGCAAGAGTGTGCGAGTACCTTAGAGAGAAAAGCCAAATATTTGAGTACAAACACGAGAGAACTTGAGTGCACCATACATTGAGAGTATACACGTAAGGGAGTTAGCTTGTGAGGCCATATTTTTTTATTACTAACCAATTTTTCTTGCAGCAAACATGTCGCATGAAGGTCAAACTATGGGAAACATAGACCTTAAGTTATTAGTGGATGCCTTGGCCGGGAAGCTCGAGCAGATGGTGCAAGCTCAGATGGAGCCTTTGCAACTACGCGTGGATGCCGTGGAGAATTCTCGTGACAACCCCCAAACGCGAGGCGAACTCCAAAGACGTAGGAGAGGAGTACCTATTGGAGAGTCGAGCGGAGCTGATTCTGAATCGGAAGAAGGCGTAGGCTCCACAAGGAGTCTTAGGAGAGCAAGAACAAACCGTCCACCTAGGGAGGCGAGGCCGAAGAGAGACAACAATATAGGAAGTATTAAACTGAAGATACCTTCCTTTGCTGGTCGTTCTGACTCGGAGGCATACTTAGAGTGGGAGAAGAAGATTGAGTTCGTGTTTGATTGCCACAATAGCTCCGAAGAAAAGAAGGTAAAACTTGCCATCACCGAATTCACTGATTATGCTATAACTTGGTGGGATCAACTTGTGACAAGCAGGAGGAGAAATAGAGAACGCCCTATAGCTACTTGGGAAGACATGAAAGTGGTGATGAGGAAGAGATTTGTTCCAAGTCATTACTATAGAGGGCTGTATAAGAAGTTACAAGGGATGAGGCAAGGAAGTTTGAGTGTGGAGGAGTATTTCAAACAGATGGAGATGGCCATGATAAGAGCTGATATAGATGAAGATAGAGAAGTTACAATGGCAAGGTTCTTGAATGGACTCAATCTTGAAATTCAAGACAAAGTTGAGTTGCAACACTATGTGGAGTTGGAGGACATGGTGCATATGGCAACGAAAATTGAGAAGCAACTCAAGAGAGGAGAGGGGAGAACAAAAGCTACATCGAATTCTACTTGGAAGCCAAACTACCAAAAGAAGTTTGACAAGCCACAAGCAGCCAAAGTAGAGCATAAATCCGAGAGTTCTCAAGCTAATTCTCAAAGGAAAGTGGAAGTCACTCCAGCTAGGAACCGTGACATCAAGTGCTTTAAGTGTCAAGGAAGAGGGCACATCTCAAGTCAATGCCCTAACAAGCAAGCAATGGTGATCAAGGAAAGTTGAGAGATTGAAACTGAAGAAGAGGATTCGGAGCATGAAAGCATGCCTTCTTTGGAGGAAGTATCCGAGGAAGAGTACCAAGCTGCTGAGAGGCTTACTCTTGTGTCTAGAAGAGCATTGAATGTGCAAGTAAAAGAGGAAAATGATGTGGCTCAAAGAGAAAATATTTTTCACACAAGGTGCTATGTCAAAGACAAGGTGTGTAGTGTCATCATAGATGGAGGAAGTTGTGCTAATGTCGCAAGCACTACTATGGTGGAGAAGTTGGGGTTGCCCACTGGAAAACACCCTAAGCCTTACAAACTACAATGGCTGAATGATAGTGGCGAAGTACGAGTGATGAAGCAAGTATTGGTAGCATTCCGCATTGGCAACTATGAGGATGAAGTGTTGTGTGATGTCGTACCAATGCAAGCTGGTCACCTATTGTTAGGAAGGCCATGGCAGTTTGATAGGAAAGTGCATCATGATGGCTACACCAACAAATACTCATTTATACTTAAGAAGAGAGTAATCACCTTGGCACCCTTGTCACCATCACAAGTTTGTGAAGATCAACGACTATTGCAACAAGAAAGTGATGAGCAAAGAGAGCGTGACAAAAAGAAAAAGAATGAGAGGAGAGAAGAAGCCGAAAAAAAGATAAGAAAAACGGCCAATGGAGAGGAAAAGATTGAGAAAACAAAAGAAGCCGGAAAAACAGAAATTAAAACGGCCAAAGAGAGAAAAACCGAGAGTTGGAAAAAGAGTTACTATGTGGGAACAAGTGATATTAAGCAAGCATGCTTTGAAAAGAAGCCTATGATCTTACTTCGGTATAGGGAGGCACTTTTAAACACTAACGAGCTTGAACCACATGTACCTAGTACGGTTGTGTCTCTTTTGCAGGACTACAAGGATGTCTTTCCCGACGAGCTACCACCTGGTTTGCCACCTATTCGTGGGATTGAACATCAAATAGACTTTGTTCCGGGAGCTGCCATACCTAACCGTCCCGTATATAGAAGCAATCCTGAAGAAACAAAGGAGCTTGAGAAGCAAGTCAACGAGCTATTGGAGAAAGGGTACGTGAGAGAGAGCATGAGTCCATGTGCTATTCCAGTCCTACTTGTGCCCAAGAAGGATGGATCATGGAGAATGTGTGTTGATTGCCGAGCAGTCAACAACATAACGGTAAAATATCGTCACCCTATTCCTCGTTTAGATGACATGTTAGATGAGTTGCATGGTTCTTGCATATTTTCTAACATTGATTTGAAGAGTGGTTATCATCAAATTAGGATGAAAGAAGGAGATGAGTGGAAGACTGCTTTTAAACCAAGTATGGGTTGTATGAGTGGATGGTCATGCCATTTGGTTTGTACAACGCACCTAGCACGTTTATGCGACTCATGAATCATGTTCTACGTCCATTCATTGGTAAATTTGTGGTTGTTTACTTTGATGATATACTCATTTATAGCAAGAGTATGGAGGATCATTTAGAATATTTGAAATCTCTCTTAGATGCACTTAGAGAAGATCAATTGTTTGCTAACTTGAAGAAGTGTACCTTTTGTACGGATAAGCTCGTATTCTTGGGTTTTGTTGTTGGAGCTATCTGTGAATGGCCAAGCCCTACAAGTGTTGCTAATGTTAGGAGCTTTCATGGACTAGCTAGTTTCTATAGGAGATTTGTGAAGGACTTTAGTAGCATAGCCGCACCCATAACTGAAGTCATCAAGAAGAACGTGGGCTTTACTTGGGGAGAAGCTCAAGAGAAGGCCTTCCAGCTACTAAAAGGGAAGTTGACTAATGCACCCTTGTTAGCTTTACCTAATTTCTCTAAGACTTTTGAAATAGAGTGTGATGCTTCTGTTATAGGAATTGGAGCTGTCCTTATGCAAGAAGGAAGACCCATTGCATACTTTAGTGAGAAACTAAGTGGTGCAACCTTGAATTACCCGACCTATGACAAGGAGTTGTACGCACTAGTTCGAGCATTGGAGACATGGCAGCATTACTTGTGGCCAAAGGAGTTCGTGATTCACACTGATCATGAGTCACTCAAGCACTTAAAGGGGCAACACAAGCTGAACAAGAGGCATGCACGATGGGTGGAATTCATTGAGACATTTCCTTATGTCATTCGCTACAAGCAAGGTAAGGAAAACGTAGTGGATGATGCACTATCACGAAGGTACGCCTTGATCTCAACTCTTGATGCTAAACTACTTGGCTTTGAACACATTAAAGACATGTATGTTGATGATGTTGATTTTAGCGAGTTGTTTAGATCCACTGAAAGAAGTGCATTTGGTAAGTTCTTTTGTAATGAAGGTTACCTATTTCGTGAAAACAAACTTTGTGTGCCTAATTGCTCGATGCGAGAATTACTCATTCAGGAGGCACATGGAGGTGGCTTAATGGGGCATTTTGGAATTGCAAAGACCTTGGCAATGCTACAAGATCATTTCTTTTGGCCACACATGAAGAGAGACGTTGAGAGTGTTTGTGGTCGTTGCATCACTTGCAAGCAAGCCAAGTCAAAGGTAAAACCCCATGGTTTGTACACCCCACTACCTATACCTAGTGAGCCTTGGATTGATATCTCTATGGATTTTGTGTTAGGACTACCTAGGACTAAGCGTGGAAGAGATTCAATTTTTGTGGTAGTGGATAGGTTTTCTAAGATGGCACATTTCATTCCATGTCATAAGACTGATGATGCTTCGAACATTGCTGATTTGTTCTTTAGAGAGGTTGTTAGGTTGCATGGCATGCCTAGGACAATTATCTCTGATAGAGATGCTAAGTTCCTAAGTTACTTTTGGAAGACCTTGTGGTGCAAGTAAGGTACTAAGTTGTTGTTTTCTACTACTTATCATCCTCAAACTGATGGTCAAACTGAAGTAGTGAATAGGACTTTGTCTACACTTTTGAGAGCACTCATTAAGCATAACATTAAGACTTGGGAAGAATGTTTGCCTCATGTTGAGTTTGCTTATAATCGTTCTGTCCATTCTGCTACTCAATTCTCACCATTTGAGCTTGTTTATGGATTTAATCCTTTGACTCCATTGGATTTATCACCTCTACCTTCGAGTGAGCATGTTAACTTAGATGGCAAGAAGAAAGCTGAATTTGTCAAGCAGTTACATGAGAAAGCAAGAATGAACATCGAGAAGCGCACGGAGCACTATGCGAGGCAAGCAAAAAAAGGAAGGCACAAGGTTGTCTTTGAGCCGGGAGATTGGGTTTGGCTACATATGAGGAAGGAGCGTTTTCCCGTCCAAAGACGTTCAAAGTTGCTACCACGGGGCGATGGTCCATTCCAAGTGATAGAACGCATCAATGATAATGCCTACAAACTAGACCTTCCGGGTGAGTATAATGTAAGTGCTTCGTTTAACGTGGCTGACTTGAGTCCGTTTGATGTAGGTGATGATTTGAGGACAAATCCTTTTCAAGAGGAGGGGACTGATGTGAGCAAGCCTAAGGACGCACCTACTATCAAGCTTGTAGACTCGCAGCAAGTTCAAGTTCCAATTGTGCCAATTACAAGAGCAAGAGCTAGGAAGTTGCAATCTGACTTCAATGGACTAATGCAAGAAGTTTGGGCTCAAGCAAGTGCGTGGAGGACCAAGGACGTCCAAGAAACCCAAGGGAGGCCCATGCACGTTTTGGAAGCTAAATGGGAAGTTTAAGATGCACGCAATCTCCTGGATGCATGCGCACGTGAATTTCAAGCTTATCTTGGACATGCGTCCCTAAATTTTAGGAATTGCATCTACTATATTTTAGGACGTGATATTTACTAGATATTCTATTAGTTATCTATGTTTAGATTGTTTTCCTACTTAATTGAATATTTCGGCCAGAATCCCTTTAAATTAGGAAGGAGAGTTTGGGCCAGCCTTGAACTCCTTATTTGGAGTTAGTTTTCATTTAGGAAGTTGTAAGACTTATGGAGCCTATATAAAGAGGCATCCTCATTCAATAAAGGGGACAATTTTTCGGAGAATTACTTAGCATTGGCTAATTGAGAGTTTAGATACTCGTTTGTTCTTGCTTAGGCTGGTGAGCCGTCTTAGCTAGAATTTATCTTTCACTTATCAAGCGGAACATCCATCCCCGCTCGTGGCGTGATACGACCTTAGGTCAAGGTTCAGAAGCTCTTGCAGCGGGTTAAGTTTCAATTTCGCGCCTTAGTTCTTGTGAGTTCTTTGTGAGTTGTGATCTGTTCCATTCTGAAGTAACAAACGGTCCAAGTTGTGAGTCTTTTCCGCTGAGATTCATATCACCTCCTGCTTGTGACAAGTTGATCCCACCATGTTATAGCATAATCAGCAAACTCAGTCACAGCTAACTTTACCTTCTTTGTTTCGGAACCATTGTGGCAATCAAACACGTACTCAATCTTCTTCTCCTACTCTAGGTATGCTTCCGGGTCAGAACGACCTGCAAAGGAAGGTATCTTCAGCTTAATACTTCCCAAGTTGTCATCTCCTCTTCGCCTTGCCTCTCTAGGTGGGCGGTTAGTCCTTGCTCGCCTAAGATTCCATGTAGAGCCTACGTCCTCCTCCTGAAAAGGGTCGGAATCTTCTTCACTTGTGCTTCCCAAAGGTGCCTTCCCTCTTTGTGCATGGAATTCTCCTCCACTTGTGCCTTCCAAAGGTGCAAACCTTCGTTGTGCTTGGACTTCTTTTCTTGGTTGTTGGCTGTTGCGAGTGTCCTCCATTGCATCTATGCGTTGTTGCAACGGCTCCATCTCCGCTCGCATCATTTGTTGGAATTTTCCTGTCATGGCCTCCACAAATACCTTAAGACCAACATCAGCCAACGTACCCTCTTTTTCTCTTTGATCTTCGTAAGACATCTTGCTGCAAGAAAATTTCGTTAGTAAACAAATAGATGGCCTCACAAGTTCACTCCCTTACGTGTTTACTCTCAATGTAAGTTGCACTCAAATTCACTCGTGTTTGCACTCAATTATTTGGCTTTTCTCTCTAATGCACTCACAAACTCTTGCCTTTTTCCTCTCGTGATACTCTTGTACGTTCTTACTAAGCTAACAAGGCCTTGCTTGAACTACACGGATCACTATCAAAGGTAGTTCCTTGTTTTCTTACGCTGCACGTAGATTAATTCTGATTGACTTCCTCTTGTTTTCTGTCCGCCTATTGGTTTTTGCTTCTTGCTTCCTCTTTTGTTTCTCTTGCGTTTTCTCTTTAATCGCAAGCTTCCTAATTCGCCTTGCTCCGCTTTAGTCTTGCAATTTCTTGTTTAGTCTTGCTTCCTCTTTTGTTTTCCGTTTTCCCTTTTTTTCTTTTTTTTCCTTCCTTTTTTTTGATCAGAATACACAACCTAGAATAACTAAGTCACGAATCTGATTGCTACAAAACACAAACTACTTATGAAGAAAAAAAAAAGGAATTGGATACTAGACTAACAAAGGAAAGGTAAAGATAGATAGTATGACGTAGGGACGTCCAAGTACATCCACCTACCATCTAAGGCGTCCAAGTTCAAGATAAAGAGAAGTGGGCGTCTAGATTCGTCCATTGGCTGACTTAATGAATAAATGACTTTCAAAGTCTCTCATTAGTGATCTGATTTAATAAGAATGCATGTATGTAAGTGCATTTATGAATGTATTCCCGTTTCCCTTATGAACCTTATAAAAAGGGGAATGTTTATGTAATAAACACATTCAGAAATACATCAGATTCACCAAGACTTAGTCTTTCTATCTTAGGGTGCGTCCCTTGGTTTGATTTGTTCTTTACCGCTCTTGGCTGGCCGTCCTTTTGGACAACCCTCCATCACGTTGACGGAAGTCACGTATGGTTGATTTTATCCGAATTGCACTTAGATTCCGCTACGCTACGTCAAGTGGCATCAGAGCTCCGTTTCAGATCCGATCACTCTTCTATTTGAGGCGTGATCACGAACATACACACCCTATTAGCCCCATTAGACAAGCCGTCCACAAGGCATCGCGACCCTACTGGTCCTTGCCTCACTCACAACGAGTTACCATTCCTAGCCTAAATAACCGTCCACAAGGCATCGTGACCCCACTGGTCCTTGCCTCGCACATCTTGTGCTCTCTTTTCTAGTCCTTAACCGATCACCTACGATGACTGATCCGGAAACAACCAAGATTTTGGGAGATTTGGAGACAACCATGCAAGAAGTTCTACGTCAATTGCGCAATTTGGCAGTGCAACCACCGGCTGCCATGGGAGACAACGCAAGGGAAGACGAGGGCGAGGAGGAGCACGATGACCTCGACTCGGTGCATACACTACCGATCAGAGGAGGGCGTGGAAATAGAGGGGGACGTGATCGAGGAGGAGATGGAGGACGAGGTGCGCGAAGAGAAGGGGAGACGCTTATAGAGGAGAAGAAAGAGGTTTTGGTTATCCTCAACGTGTGGATCGACCATTCAAGATGAACATTGAAACGTTCTATGGGGATGTAGATATAGAATCTTTCTTGAATTGGTTGGATTCAGTGGAGAAGTACTTTGATTGCATGGATCTAACGGAAGAGCAAAAGGTCAATTACGTGGCTTTCAAGTTAGAGTCCGGGGCTGCTGTTTGGTGGAGGAAAGAACAAGAATCTAGAAGGAGACGTGGAGAACATCCTATACGGGATTGGCCGTCAATGGAACAGGCTTTGAGGGCTAGTTTCCTACCTGTGGATTACCACCAATCCCTATACTTGCAATTCTTATCATGCTCTCAGGGAAATCGCTCCGTGGATGAGTATACGGCTGAGTTTATGAGGTTGGCTGCCCGGAATGATGTGGAGGAGAATGAAGACCAATAGATTGCTCGTTACATCGATGGTCTAAATTATGAGGTGAAGAGCAAGATGGAGTTTGATACTTTCTTGTACTTTCAGGATGCTTGTCTTAAAGCAAGGAAAATTGGAGCAACATTAAAGAAGAAGAGAATGGTTCCAAATTGTTTTTCCAGCTCAGGTCAGACATCCACTGCCTTTAGAAGTGGATTTGACAAGAGTACGAAGCAAGCAAGTGATCCAAAGAATCAACCAAAGGCAAAGACAGTTCCCAAATCATCTCAGAGGAAAGGGAAGTAGGTGGAAACTAACTCGGCAATCAGGTGCTTCAAGTACAACGCACTGGGGCATAAGTCAAGTGAGTGTCCGAGGCGGAAGTTCACACAATTGAGCATATGTGAAGATTCCGAAGAGCAAGTTGGGGCTTTCCTATGTGCTCCTGTAGATGAAGGTGAAGACGGAGAAAAAGAGGATTCAGAAGATGAGGAGGAGGAATATTGTGAAATCATACGCAAATTTGCTCTAGCTGCTCACAAAGTGGATGACTCACAACGCCACAATCTTTTTCGCACACGCTGCCGTGTGGGAAAAGATGTTTGTGACGTGATCATTGATGGGGGAAGTCAAGAGAATTTCATTAGTGGCAAGACTGTGGAGAAGTTGGGTTTGAAGGTTACACCTCATCCTACACCATATACCATTGGATGGGTTTAATATGGTGGAGGACTCCAAGTGAATTCAAGGTGTATCGTTCCTTTTTCCATTGGCCAATATTCAGATGAGGTTACTTGTGATATGCTTGAAATGGATGCTTGCAACATTCTGTTGGGAAGACCGTGGGAGTTTGACAATAAAGCAGTGCACCAAGGTCAAGAAAACACCTATGAAATCCGGAAAGATGGGAAGCCGTTGACTTTGCTTCCAAGGAGGTCTAAGCAAGACAAAGCCAAATGAACTCCGTCGGATGGTGTCCCTAGTCACTTCCACCAAAGAATTATAAGACTCTTTAAAAGAGATTGGCTGGTGCTATGCCTTTGTTATGAAAGATGCAAGTCAAGACCATGAAGCTAGCATTCCTCCTGAGGTGGCTGACCTAGCTTCTTAAGGAATTCCATGAGGTTGTCTCGGAAGACCTTCCCAAGGGTTTACCACCCTTGCGCAATATTCAACATCGGATTGACCTTATTCCAGGTTCAACTTTGCCTAATTTGCCTCATTACAGATTGAGTCCCAAAGAGAATCAGATTTTGAGAGAAAAGGTGCAAGAATTGTTAGACTTGGGCTACATTCAAGAAAGCCTTAGTCCTTGTGGTGTTCCTGCTCTCTTGGTGCCTAAAAAGGATGGTTCTTGGCGTATGTGTATTGACAGCCGCGCGATTAACAAAATTACCGTCGGGTACAGATTTCCAATTCCGCGGTTGAATGACATGTTGGATAACCTGAGCGGATCAGTTATTTTCTCCAAGATCGACTTGAGGAGTGGTTACCATCAGATCCGCATAAGGCCTGGAGATGAATGGAAGACCGCTTTCAAGACCAAGGATGGTTTGTATGAATGGCTGGTCATGCCATTTGGTCTGACCAATGCTCGAAGCACCTTCATGAGGTTAATGCATTAGGTATTATGACCTTTTCTTGATAAATTTGTGGTCGTATACTTTGATGATATTCTTATGTATAGCAAATCAGAAGAGGCGCATTTGGTTCATCTGAAAGATGTGTTCACCGCACTCCGTGCTAATCATCTATTTGCCCACTTGAAGAAGTGCATATTTTGGCAAGACGAACTCCTATTTCTTGGAGTGCAAGTTGATCAAGCCAAGATCGAGGCAATTCAGTCTTGGCCTACTCCGATAAATGCAAGTCAGATCAGAAGCTTTCTTGGCTTGGCAACCTTTTATCGTCGTTTCATCAAGGGTTTCAGTGTTATTGCTGCCCCACTTACTTCTCTTCTCAAGAAGCAAGTTCCTTTTGTGTGGGATGGAGAGGCGGAGCGTGCTTTCCATTAACTCAAGGACGCACTAAGTTCAGCGCACGTGCTTGCCTTACCTGATTTTGGTAAACTTTTTGAAGTGGATGTGGATGCTTCCGGACTTGGTATAGGGGCTGTGTTGTCTCAAGAGAAACATCCTATTGCTTTTTTCAATGAGAAGTTAAGTGATCATCGACAGACTTAGTCCACGTACGAGAAGGAGTTCTATGCTGTGTTCCATGCCTTGAAGAATTGGGAACATTACCTGGTTGGTAAGGAATTTGTCTTATACACGGATCATAGAGCTCTAAAATTTCTGAATGATCAATCTAAGTTGTGATATGAACCTCGGCAGGAGGCTCACAACAGACCGTGCTACTTTGGATGGAACAGACCGCAACCCACGAACTCGAGCCTTGCCAGAACCTTGGTTTGGAAGAACCGCAACCCAAGCAATGGAATTTCGTGAACCTTTGGTCCAAGTCAAATCACGCCACAAACGATGATGGAAGAATCGTTTGGTAAGTGAAAGTTGCGCTCAAGCTAAGCAAGCCAGCAATTAGCAAGAACACACAAGAAGTATTTTAACTCACAAGAAAGAATTCAATCTCAAAAGTTTCGTACCTTTTTTATTGTTAGGAGACCTCCTTATATAGGCTCCAAAGTACCAAAGTATTCCTAAACAAGCTAACTCCTAAAAAGGAGTTCAAAGGGTGGCCAAAACTCTCTTTCCTAATCTAAGGAGATTCTGGCCGAATTATTTCAACTAAACAAGAAATAATCTAAGCAAATAATATCTAATAGAATAACTAATAGCTGCACGTCCAAAACAAGTAGATGCACAGACTAAATAGGCTGATTCTTCTTGATTCTCCATGTGCGCATGCATCTAGAAGCTTACGTGTATGTCAAGCTTCCAAAATAGCCTCTATCACGTGCATGGGCTTTGCATAGGCTTCATGCACGTCCTTGCACTTGTACGCATTGGCTTGAGCCCAGACTTCTTGCATTAATCCATTAAGTTCCGCTTGAAACATTTTCGCCCTTGCTCGTGTCACCGGCCCAATTGGTACTTGCACTTGCTGTGAGTCTTGTAGCTTCACATCATTCCCCTCCGCTTGAAAAGGATTTTTCCTCAAATCGTCACCTACATCAAACGGCCTCAAATCAGCAACATTGAAAGAAGAACTAACACTATACTCACCTGGCAGGTCAAGCTTGTAGGCATTGTCATTGATGCGTTCAAGCACTTGAAACGGACCATCTCCCCGTGGTAGCAACTTTGAACGTCGTTGCGCGGGAAAGCGTTCCTTTCTCATGTGCAACCAGACCCAATCACCAGGCTCAAAGACAACCTTGTACCGTCCTTTGTTTGCTTGTCACGCATAGTGCTCCGTTTGTTTCTCTAAGTTCATTCGCGCCCTCTCATGCAGTTGCTTGACAAATTCAGCCTTCCTCTTGCCATCTAAGTTGACATGCTCACTTGAAGGCGAAGGTGGTAAATCCAATGGAGTCAAAGGATTAAATCCATAAACAAGTTCAAATGGTGAGAATTGAGTAGCAGAATGAACTGAACGATTATAAGCAAATTCAACATGTGGTAGACATTCTTCCCAAGTCTTAAAGTTATGCTTGATAAGTGCTGAAAATAAAGTAGACAAAGTCCTATTTACAACTTCAGTTTGACCATCAGTTTGTGGATGACAAGTAGTAGAAAATAACAACTTGGTACCTAACTTACTCCACAAGGTCTTCCAAAAGTAACTCAAGAACTTGGCATCTCTATCAGAAATAATAGTTCTAGGCATACCATGCAACCTAACAACTTCTCTAAAGCACAAATCAGCAATGTTTGAAGCATCATCAGTCTTATGACATGGAATAAAATGTGCCATCTTCGAAAACCTATCCACTACCAAAAAGATTGAATCCATTGCACGTTTAGTTCTAGGCAGTCCTAACACAAAATCCATAGGAATATCAATCCAAGGCTCACTAGGTATAGGTAGTGGGGTATACAAACCGTGGGGTTTTACCTTCGACTTGGCTTGCTTACATGTGATGCAACGCCCACAAACTCTTTCAACGCCGTGCTTCATGTGTGGCCAATAGAAGTGATCTTGTAGCATTGCCAAAGTCTTGGCGATTCCAAAGTGCCCCATCAATCCACCTCCATGTGCCTCCAGAATTAGCAACTCTCGCATAGAACAATTAGGCACACAAAGTTTGTTCTCTCGAAATAGGTAACCTTCATTCCGAAAAAATTTACCACTTGCACTCTTCTCCATAGCTCGGAACAGATCACCAAAATCAGTATCATCTGCATACAACTCTTTAAGGTGTTCAAAACCAATTAACTTCGGATCAAGAGTTGAGATCAAAGCATACCTTCACGATAGGGCATCAGCTACTACATTTTACTTACCTTGCTTGTAGCGAATGACATAAGGAAATGTCTCAATGAACTCCACCCATCATGCATGCCTCCTATTCAACTTGTGTTGCCCCTTTAAGTGCTTGAGTGATTCATGATCAGTGTGGATCACGAATTTCTTGCGCCACAAGTAATGCTGCCATGTTTCCAATGTTCAAACTAGCGCATACAACTCTTTGTCATAAGTTGGATAGTTCAAGGTTGCCCCACTTAGTTTCTCACTAAAGTAGGCAATTGATCTCCCTTCTTGCATAAGGACAGCTCCAATTCCTATACCAGAGGCACCACATTCAACTTCGAAGGTTTTAGCAAAGTTAGGCAACGCCAACAAAGGAGCATTAGTCAACTTCTCTTTGATGAATTGGAATGAGTTCTCTTGAGCTTCTCCCCAACTAAATCCAACGTTCTTCTTGATGACTTCAGTGAGGGGCGCGGCTAGGCTACTAAAGTCTTTGACGTAGGACCGTCGTCCTATTGCCACCTTTCATGCCTTGTCTTTATTTCCGTGTAATAAATTGTCATGATGTGGGAGGGTTAGATTTCGGACGTTGGAAGCTTATAAGGCAACGAATTAACTTGCCTTTAATCTTGCCATTAGGAGCGAAGGTTAAAGCTGGGCGGCTGGAATAATTGTGGCCGTTTCACACCTTCCTTATATTGTACCTTCCATTCCAGAAATAAACAACGAAAGAAAAGGAAAATTTAATCCCAGAGAGAGGAGAGAATCAAGCGAAATAACTTCGCAAGGGTGCGTCCCTGATTTGGTTACGAACGCCCCAGCTGGCCGTTCCACTTGCGGAACTCCTCGTGTTTGATCGACGGTAGTTGTCGTGATTCACGAGTTCTTATCTATCCTTACTCACAAAATCGAGCGAGTTTGTAGAGCGACCTTGATTGACACGCGTTCAAGCTGCGTCAAGTTGTATCAGAGCAAGAGTTTAGATCGTCTCAATCCCTGTATTGAGATTGAACTCGTTATCGCCCGAGAGTTGAGAGAGACCCCATCCAAGAGCCGATCCACAAGACTTCGTGATCTCCTGATCCGAGTCTCCATTATCTACCAAGCTCCACTAAAAGCCGTTGCAATATGGCCGAGCCGAATGATGTTCCGCGACCTGAAATGAACATGAATCAACGCTTTGCGCTTATGGAGGCGTCCATTGAAGCCATTCTGACTCGCCTCGACACTCTTGTTTTGCAACCTCCCGTGGGACAACCTCCGCCAGTTGAGGTACGTAATAATGAAGAAGAGGAGGAAGGTGATTCAGATGCTACTTTGTATGTGCGAAGGGGAGGCCGAAGATTGCGAGGACGAGGTAGAGGAGTAGGAGGCCGAGGTAACCTTGGGCCTGTTCCGCGTAGAGAAGTTTTGAGGGAGGAGGATCGAAGGGAGGACTATTATCGAAGGGTGGATCGACCTTTTAAGATGAATATAGAAAAGTTTTATGGAGATGCCGATGTGGAGGGATTCTTGAACTGGCTTGACACGGTCGAGAAGTACTTTGATTGTATGGACTTGACGGATGATCAAAAGGTCAATTACGTGGCCTTCAAGCTAGAATCAGGAGCTGCCGTTTGGTGGAGAAAAGAACAAGAATCACGGCGAAGGAGGGGAGAAAGAGCCATCCGTGATTGGCCTACTATGGAGCAAGCTCTCCGAGAGAGATTCTTACCTATTGACTACCATCAGACCCTTTATTCTCAATTCTTGACGTGCACTCAAGGAGGGAAGAGTGTAGAGGAGTATACATCCGAGTTCATGAGGCTGGCTGCGAGGAATAACGTGGAAGAGAACGAGGATCAAATGATTGCTCGTTACGTTGAAGGTCTCAATTTTGAAGTGAAGAGTCGGATGGAGTTTGACACTTTTCTGTTTTTTAATGATGCTTGTTCGAAAGCGAGGAAGATAGGATCGGCCTTGAAGAAGAAGAAACCTGTCTTGACTCGCTTTAACACTCCCGGACAAACATCAAGAGGAGGAGTTGAGAGAAAAGATACGCAAGCAACTGACACTAGACCTTCTCCGACGAAGACCGTACCTGAAGTTGCCTCATCTAAAGGCAAGGCACCCGTAACAACTTCAGGCATACGTTGTTTCAAATGTAACGAGTATGGTCACAAGTCTAGTGACTGTCCCAAGCGCAAGTTTGCACAATTGTGCGAAGTAGGTGAAGAAGAAGAGTCTGCGGGTGCGTATCTTTGTGCTCCTGTTGAAGAAAGTGGGGTTGAGGAACATGAGGATTCCGAAGAGGAGGAGGAGTATTGCGGGGTGTTAAGGAGACTTGTGATGACCGCGGCAAAGAAAGTTGATTCGCAAAGGAATAATCTTTTTCGCACCAAATGCTACGTTGGGAAGGAGGTGTGTGATGTGATCATAGATGGAGGAAGTCAGGAAAACTTTGTGAGCCTGGCTACGGTGGAGAAGCTTGGACTTAAAACCACACCACACCCTTCTCCTTACGCAATTGGATGGATCCGTACAGGAGGCGGCATCAAGGTGACTTCGAAATGCTCCATTCCCATTTCAATTGGCAAATACTCGGATCGAGTAGAGTGTGACGTGCTGGAAATGGATGCGTGTAACATCCTATTAGGAAGACCTTGGGAGTACGATAATAAGGTCATTCACAAAGGGGAGGAGAACACGTATGAAGTAAGGAAGGGCGGAGAACGGTTTACTTTGCTTCCAAGCAAACCGAAGCACGTGAAGCCCCAATGTAACAGTGCCATGCAGCTCGTTACTATGATTACTTCGGAGAAGACCATGAAGAAACTTATTGAAGAAATGGGAGGATGTCATGTTATGGTGATCAAGGGTGGAGGTGCGGACGCGGAAATGCAAAAGGAAGAGCTTCCACAACCTGTGATTGAAATTTTACAAGACTTTCCGGAAGTGGTTGAGGAAGATTTGCAAAGGGGGTTACCTCCTCTTCGCAATATTCAACATAGGATCGATCTGATCCCGGGATCCACACTTCCAAACTTGCCACATTATCGCCTCAGTCCTATGGAGAATCAGATTCTAAGAGACCAAGTCCAAGAACTTCTAAACAAGGGCTTTATCCGAGAGAGTTTAAGCCCTTGTGGCGTACCTGCCTTGTTGGTACCGAAGAAAGATGGCACATGGCGTATGTGCGTGGATAGTAGAGCCATCAACAAGATCACTATAGGCTATAGGTTTCCAATACCACGTCTGAATGACATGTTGGATAATCTAAGTGGTTCTAAGATCTTCTCCAAGGTGGATCTACGGAGTGGCTATCATCAGATAAGGATCCGACCGGGTGATGAGTGGAAGACCGCGTTTAAAACACGAGATGGCTTATACGAGTGGCTTGTAATGCCATTCGGACTCTCAAATGCCCCGAGCACTTTCATGAGACTAATGCACCAAGTATTGAAGCCGTTCTTAGACAAGTTTGTGGTCGTCTATTTCGACGACATATTGGTGTATAGCAAGTCCGAGTCAGATCATGTCGAGCACTTAAAGGAAGTCTTCCAGGCTTTGAAAGAAAATGAGCTCGTTGCCAATCTGAAGAAGTGCGTGTTTTGGCAGAAAAACTTGCTCTTTCTTGGGTTTATTATTGGCGCGGATGGCATTCAAGTAGATCAAAGCAAGGTAGAAGTGATTCAGAGTTGGCCAACCCCGCAAAACGTGTCTCAAGTCAGGAGCTTCCTCGGCCTTGCATCATTTTATAGGCGTTTCATCAAGGGGTTCAGTGAGATTGCTTCTCCCTTGACTTCATTGACGAAGAAGGGAGTTGTATTTGAATGGAGCAAAGAAGTTGATCACGCCTTCAGAGAGTTGAAGGCGAAATTGAGTTCCACTACAGTACTAGCATTGCCAGACTTTGAGAAGGTTTTTGAAGTTCATGTGGACGCTTCCGGAGCAGGAATTGGAGGTGTGCTGTCTCAGGAAAAACATCCTATAGCCTACTTCAGTGAGAAGTTGAGCACACACCGCCAGACTTGGACAACATATGAAAAGGAATTTTATGCTCTTTTCTGTGCTCTGAAGACGTGGGAGCATTACCTTATTGGAAAAGAGTTTGTGCTTTACTCGGATCATCGTGCCTTAAAGTATTTACATGACCAGTCCAAGTTCACAAGTCAGATGCACGCGAGGTGGACCACTTACCTTCAGAAATTTCCATTCAAAATCATGCACAAAAGTGGTGCACACAATGTGGTGGCCGACGCACTGAGTAGAAGAGTAGCGTTGCTAACTGAATGGCGTGGAAGAGTCACTTCATTTGATGAGCTCCGAGAGTTATATGACGAGGACGCGGACTTCGGGAGCATTTGGAGCAGGTGCAAGAATGGAAAGGGAGAAGGAGAATTCTACGTGCATGATGGTTTCCTTATGCGAGGTAATCAATTATGTATTCCACGAACTTCACTTCGTGAGCATTTGCTATGGGAATTGCATGGTGGTGGACTTGCGGGACATTTAGGCCGTGATAAGACTCTCGCTGCTGTAGTTGAACGATTTTATTGGCCTAACATGACAAAAGAAGTGGCCAGATTAGTGAAGCATTGTCAGGTATGTCAAGAAACTAAGGGCGGAGTGCACAACACGGGATTGTATTTGCCTTTGCCCATTCCGCAAGCTATTTGGGAAGATTTGAGCATGGACTTCATTTTAGGATTACCACGAACTCCACGGGGTGCGGACTCCATCTTTGTTGTTGTTGATAGGCTGAGCAAGATGGCACACTTCATACCTTGCAAGAAGACGTCGGATGCTCGTGCCATTGCTCGCTTGTTCTTCAAGGAAGTAGTGAAGTTGCATGGTGTCCCCAAGAGTATAACTTCGGATAGAGATGTGAAGTTCCTTGCCACATTTTGGAAAACCTTGTGGATTATATTTGATGCAACTCTTCAATATAGTTCAACCGCACACCCTCAAACTGACGGGCAAACTGAGGCAACCAATCGAACTCTTGGAAGTCTACTTCGGAGTCTTTGTCATGACAAAAAGAGGCAATGGGATCTTGCCTTGCCTATTGCTGAATTCGCCTACAATGGCGCGGTGCACAGGTCCACGGGTCACTCGCCCTTTTCCTTGGTGTATACAAAAGTGCCTAATTTGCTTGTTGATGTAGCTGAATTGCCAAGACCGAAGAAAGCTACTTCTTCCGCATTAGAATTCGCCGAGCATGCACAAGGAGTCCTTGAAGCCGTGAGAAGCAGGCTGAATTAAACTTATGAGAAGGAAAAGAAGCGAGTTGATGAACATCGAAGGATGCAAATCTTCCAACCAGGCGAGCTCGTGATGGTGCATTTCAGAAAGGAGAGGATGCCAGCTCACATGGGAGGCAAATTGCAGGCTAGGAAGTTCGGTCCTTTCAAGGTGCTAAGGAGAATCAATGACAATGCGTACAAGATCGATCTACCCACCGAATATGGCGTCTCCAACACCTTCAATGTGGCTGACTTAACCCCTTATTTTGATGCTTTTCCTATGCCGTCCAAGTTAGCTTCTCGAGACGAGAAGCGTTCCAAGGAGGGGCGGATGACGTAGGACCGTCGTCCTATTGCCACCTTTCATGCCTTGTCTTTATTTCCGTGTAATAAATTGTCATGATGTGGGAGGGTTAGATTTCGGACGTTGGAAGCTTATAAGGCAACGAATTAACTTGCCTTTAATCTTGCCATTAGGAGCGAAGGTTAAAGCTGGGCGGCTGGAATAATTGTGGCCGTTTCACACCTTCCTTATATTGTACCTTCCATTCCAGAAATAAACAACGAAAGAAAAGGAAAATTTAATCCCAGAGAGAGGAGAGAATCAAGCGAAATAACTTCGCAAGGGTGCGTCCCTGATTTGGTTACGAACGCCCCAGCTGGCCGTTCCACTTGCGGAACTCCTCGTGTTTGATCGACGGTAGTTGTCGTGATTCACGAGTTCTTATCTATCCTTACTCACGAAATCGAGCGAGTTTGTAGAGCGACCTTGATTGACACGCGTTCAAGCTGCGTCAGTCTTTCACGAACCTCCTGTAAAAGCTAGCTAAGCCATGAAAACTTCGAACATTAGCAACACTTGTAGGACTTGGCCAGTCCCGGATGGCTTGGATCTTCTCCTCATCAACCTGTATCCCGTGAGCACTAACAACAAAACCCAAGAATACAATTTTATCTGTGCAAAAGGTGCACATCTTCAAGTTGGCAAACAATTGATCCTCTCTAAGTGCATCTAGGAAAGATTTCAAATGCTCTACATGATCCTCTAAACTCGTACATTAAATGAGTATATCTAATATGAACCTCGGCAGGAGATTCACAACGGACCGTGCTACCTTGGATGGAACAGACCGCAACCCACGAACTCGAGCCTTGCAAGAACCTTGGTTTGGAAGAACCGCAACCCGAGCAATGGAATTTCGTGAACCTTTGGTCCAAGTCGAATCACGCCACAAACGATGATGGTGGAATCATTTGATAAGTGAAAGATTCGCTCAAGCTAAGGAATCCAGCAATTAGCAAGAACACGCAAGGAGTATCTAACTCACAAAATTATCAATCTCAAAAGTTGTGTACGTTTTTATTGCTTGGAGACCTCCTTATATAGGCTCCAAAGTACCAAAGTATTCCCGAACAAGCTAACTCCTTAAAAGGAGTTCAAAGGCTGGCCAAAACTCTCTTTCCTAATCTAAGGAAATTCTGGCCTAATTTATTCAACTAAATAAGGAATAATATAAGCAAATAATATCTAATAGAATAACTAATAGCTGCACGTCCAAAACAAGTAGATGCACTGACTAAATAGGCTGATTCTTCTTGATTCTCCATGTGCGCATGCATCTAGAAGCTTACGTGCATGTCAAGCTTCCAAAATAGCCTCTATCACGTGCATGGGCTTTGCATGGGCCTCATGCGTGTCCTTGCACTTGTACGCACCATCTTGAGCCCAGACTTCTTGCATTAATCCATTAAATTCGGCCTGAAACTTTTTGGCTCTTGCTCGCGTCACCGGTCCAATTGGTACGTGCACTTGCCGTGAGTCTTGTGGCTTGAATGTAGGTGTGTTCGTAGGTGTGCTCACATCATTCCCCTCCTCTTGAAAAGGATTTATCCTCAAATCTTCACCTACATCAAACAGACTCAAATCAGTAACATTGAAAGAAGCACTAACATTATACTCACCTGGCAGGTCAAGCTTGTAGGCATTGTCATTGATGCGTTCAGGCACTTGAAATGGACCATCTCCCCGTGGTAGCAACTTCGAACGCCGTTGTGCGGGAAAGCGTTCCTTTCGCATGTGCAACCAGACGCAATCTCCAGGCTCAAAGACAACCTTGTGTCGTCCTTTGTTTGCTTGTCTCGCGTAGTGCTCCGTTCGTTTCTCTATGTTCATTCGCGCCCTCTCATGCAGTTGCTTGACAAAATCACCCTTCTTCTTGCCATCTAAGTTAACATGCTCACTCGAAGGCAAAGGTGATAAATCCAAAGGAGTCAAAGGATTAAATCCATAAACAAGCTCAAATGGTGAGAATTGAGTAGCAGAATGAACGGAATGATTATAAGCAAATTCAACATGTGGCAAACATTCTTCCCAAGTGGCAAACATTCTTCCCAAGTCTTAATGTTATGCTTGATAAGTGCTCTCAATAAAGTAGACAAGTAGTAGAAAATAACAACTTGGTACCTAACTTAATCCACAAGGTCTTCCAAAAGTAACTCAAGAACTTAGCATCTCTATCAGAAATAATAGTTCTAGGCATACCATGCAACCTAACAACTTCTCTAAAGAACAGATCAGCAATGTTTGAAGCATCATCAGTCTTATGACATGGAATAAAATGTGCCATCTTAGAAAACCTATCCACTACCACAAAGATTGAATCCCTTCCACGTTTAGTCCTAGGCAGTCCTAACATAAAATCCATAGAGATATCAATCCAAGGCTCATTAGGTATAGGTAGTGGGGTATACAAATCGTGGGGTTTCACCTTCGACTTGGCTTGTTTGCATGTGATGCAACGTCCACAAACTCTTTCAACGTCATGCTTCATATGCGGCCAATAGAAGTGATCTTGTAGCATTGCCAAAGTCTTTGCGATTCCAAAGTGCCCCATCAATCCGCCTCCATGTGCCTCCTGAATTAGCAACTCTCGCATAGAACAATTGGGCACACAAAGTTTGTTTTCACGAAATAGGTAACCTTCAGTCCAAAAAAAATTTACCACTTGCACTCTTCTCCGTAGCTCGGAACAGATCACCAAAATCAGTATCATCAGCATACAACTCTTTAATGTGTTCAAAACCAATTAACTTCGCATCAAGAGTTGAGATCAAAGCATACCTTCGCGATAGGGCATTAACTACTACATTTTCCTTACCTTGCTTGTAGCGAATGACATAAGGAAATGTGTCAATGAACCCCACCCATCGTGCATGCCTTTTATTCAGCTTGTGTTGCCCCTTTAAGTGCTTGAGTGATTCATGATCAGTGTGGATCACGAATTCCTTGGGCCACAAGTAATGCTGCCATGTTTCCAACGCTCGAACTAGTGCATACAACTCTTTGTCATAAGTTGGATAGTTCAAGGTTGCTCCACTTAGTTTCTCACTAAAGTAGGCAATTGGTCTCCCTTCTTGCATGAGGACAGCTCCAATCCCTATACCTGAGGCATCACATTCAACTTCAAAGGTTTTAGCAAAGTTAGGCAAAGCCAACAAAGGAGCATTAGTCAACTTCTCTTTGATGAGTTGGAATGAGTGCTCTTGAGCTTCTCCCCAACTAAATCCAACGTTCTTCTTGTTGACTTCAGTGAGGGGCGCGACTAATCTACTAAAGTCTTTCACGAACCTCCTGTAAAAGCTAGCTAAGCCATGAAAACTACGAGCATTAGAAACACTTGTAGGACTTGGCCAGTCCCGGATGGCTCGGATCTTCTCCTCATCAACCTGTATCCTGTGAGCACTAACAACAAAACCCAAGAATACTAGTTTATCTGTGCAAAAGGTGCACCTCTTCAAGTTGGCAAACAATTGATCCTCTCTAAGTGCATCTAGGACAGATTTCAAATGCTCTATATGATCCTCTAAACTCGTACTATAAATGAGTATATATCAAAGTACATGATTCATAAGGCGCATGAATGTACTAGGTGCATTAGATAACCCGAACGGCATGACCACCCACTCATACAACCTATATTTTGTTTTAAAAGCAGTCTTCCACTCATCTCCTTCTTTCATCCTAATCTGATGATAACCACTTTTTGAGTCAATCTTAGAAAACATGCAAGATCCATGCAACTCATCTAACATGTCATCTAAGCGAGGAATAGGGTGACGATATTTTACCGTGGTGTTGTTGACAGCTCGGCAATCAACACACATCCTCCATGATCCATCCTTCTTAGGCACAAGTAGGACTGGAACAGCACATGGGCTCATGCTTTCTCTCACGTACCCTTTTTCCAAAAGCTCATTGACTTGCCTCTCAAGTTCCTTTGTTTCCTCATGACGTAGGGACGTCCTTATTATTATTTTCGTTGCTCATGTACTGATTTGGATATTAAGCTCACGTGGTAGTTAATAAGGTCTAAGTACCATTTATGTAAAAAGGGAAATAAAGGGTTTCTTAATCAGCGTGTAACCTCCGTGACTTTTGGCTTACAATAAGCCTTAAGAAGCCTTAAGTCACGCCCCTCTTAAAGGGCTATCATGATGAGCGATAAAGCAGTCAGTTTTGAATCCAATCTGAAGAGAGAAAGACTTTCTTTCTAAATCTGAGCAAGGGTGCGTCCCTTTTTTTCCTATTACGCCCTTGTTGGCCGTCCAACACTCTTGGACCAACTCTTTAACACAACGGAAGTTGTGCTTGAAGAGGAATTATCTGTTCGAATCAGCTGAGCTTCCGCACGCTACGCCAAGTGGTATCAGAGCAAGTGAGTGAGATCCATCTCAGCTTCTACGTTGAGATTGAGTGCATGTTATCACCCGGTGAGTTTCAAGAGACCCCATCTACGAGCCGATCCACAAGACTTCGTGATCTCCTGATCTAAGTCTCAATTTAACCACCTAGCACCACCAAAAGCCGATGCACTATGGCCGACCCTCATGACATCCCAAGACCCGACATGAATCAGAGATTCACTCAAATGGAGGCGGCAATTCAGGCAATCCTTACACGTCTGGACAACCTTGCGGTGCAACCACCCGTAGGGCAACCCCCTCCAGCTGAGGTACGTAATGATCAAAGAGAGGAAGAGGAGGATGTAGATTCTGATGCTACCCTTAATGTGAGAAGGGGAGGGAGAGGGTTTAGGGGACGAGGTAGAGGAGGTGGTAGACCTGGTGATCTAGGGCATGCTCCTGGGAGAGAAGCCTATAGAGGAGATGCCTATAGAGGAGAAGAAAGAGATTTTGCTCGACGTGTGGACCGACCATTCAAGATGAACATTGAGAAGTTCTACGGTGATGTTGATGTAGAACCTTTTCTGAATTGGTTGGATTCGGTCGAGAAATACTTTGATTGCATGGATCTAACAGAGGAACAGAAGGTTAATTACGTAGCCTTCAAGTTAGAGTCCGGGGCTGCTGTTTGGTGGAGAAAAGAACAAGAATCTAGAAGGAGACGTGGAGAACCTCCCATACGTGACTGGCCTTCAATGGAGCAAGCCTTAAGGGCACGATTTCTGCCCGTGGATTACCATCAGTCCCTATATCTTCAATTTTTGTCATGCTCCCAAGGAAACCGCTCTGTAGATGAATATACGGCGGAGTTCATGCGACTGGCTGCACGCAATGATGTGGAAGAGAATGAAGATCAACAAATAGCTCGCTACATAGATGGCCTGAATTATGACGTGAAAAGTAAGATGGAGTACGACACGTTTTTATATTTTTAGGATGCATGTCACAAGGCGAGGAAAATTGGAGCTACCTTGAAGAAAAAAAAAACGAGCTTAAATCGTTTTTCAGGACCAGGACAGCCATCTAATAAGCTCACACCAAAACCAAAGACCGTTGCGGAGAGTTCGCAAAGGAAGGGAAAAGAGGTGGCAAGTAACCCGGCAATCAGGTGCTTCAAGTGTAACGCACTGGGGCATAAATCAAGCGAGTGCCCAAGACGGAAGTTTACACAATTGAGTATACGTGAAGAATCTGAAGAACAAGAAGGGGCATTCTATTGTGCTCCCGTAGAAGAGAGTGAAGACGGGGAGCAAGAGGAGTCAGAGAATGATGAGGAAGAGTACTATGGTGTTATTCGCAAGCTTGTTCTGACCTCCCCCAAGGTAGATAATTCACAACGCCACAATCTGTTTCGCACTCGTTGTCATGTCGGGAAGGAAGTGTGTGATGTGATAATAGATGGTGGAAGCCAAGAGAATTTTATTAGTAGAAAGACCGTGGACAGATTGGGTCTGAAGGCCACTCCACATCCGACTCCTTACTCTATTGGATGGGTGCAAGCTAGTGGAGGGATCAAGGTGAATTCAAGGTGCATTGTTCCCCTCACAATTGGCAAGTATTCTGACATGGTCACTTGCGACGTGCTTGAAATGGATGCATGCCATATCCTGCTAGGGAGACCATGGGAGTTTGACAACAAAGCCATGCACCAAGGGCAAGAAAATACCTACGAGGTTAGCAAGGATGGCCACCGATTTACTTTGCTCCCAAGGAAGCCCCGACAAGGCAAAACCAAGCTGAACTGCGCTAGAATGGTAAATCTAGTGACCTCAATTAGAGAGCTTCAAGACTCGTTGCATGAGATTGGTTGGTGCCATGCGCTCGTCATGAAAGATGCGCATCCGAGTCGTGAAGAAAACGTGGGGAAAATTCCTTACATGGTGGCTGACCTTCTCAAGGAATTCTCCGAAGTTGTCCGAGAAGAGCTTCCCAAGGGTTTACCTCCCTTGCGCAATATACAACATCAGATTGATCTAATTCCGGGTTCAACCTTGCCTAACTTGCCTCATTACAGATTGAGCCCGAAGGAGAATCAAATTCTGAAAGATCAGGTGCAAGAGTTGTTAGATAAAGGATACATACAAGAGAGTCTTAGTCCCTGTGGTGTCCCCGCTCTCTTGGTGCCCAAGAAAGATGGCTCGTGGAGAATGTGCATTGACAGCCGAGCCATCAACAAAATCACAGTTGGGTATAGATTCCCTATTCCACGGTTGAACGACATGCTTGACAATCTGAGTGGTTCAACTATCTTCTCTAAGATAGATTTGAGGAGTGGTTACCATCAGATCCGCATTCGCCCCGGAGATGAGTGGAAAACAGCGTTTAAGACCAAGGATGGCTTGTATGAATGGTTGGTGATGCCCTTTGGCCTTACTAATGCTCCAAGCACCTTCATGAGATTGATGCATCAAGTCTTGCGACCTTTCCTGGACAAGTTCGTGGTCGTGTACTTCGATGACATCTTGGTGTATAGCAAGTCAGAAGAGGAGCATTTGAATCATTTGAAAGAAGTGTTCTCCGCGCTCCGCGTGAATAATCTGTTTGCCAACTTAAAGAAGTGCATATTCTGGCAGGACAAGCTATTATTTCTAGGATTTGTTGTGGGAAAAGAAGGGGTGCAGGTTGATCAAACCAAGATAGAGGCAATTCAGTCTTGGCCAACACCGACGAATGCAAGTCAGATAAGGAGTTTCCTTGGTTTAGCAACCTTTTATCGTCGTTTTATCAAAGTTTTTAGTGTGATTGCAGCACCACTTACTTCTCTTCTCAAGAAGCAAGTGCCATTTGTGTGGAGTGAAGAAGTGGAGCGTGCTTTCCAACAGCTCAAGGAAGCACTTAGCTCAGCCCCCGTGCTTGCATTACCTGACTTCGGGAAATTATTTGAAGTGGACGTGGATGCTTCAGGACTCGGAATTGGAGCCGTTCTATCCCAGGAGAAGCGCCCCATTGCACACTTCAGCGAGAAGCTAAGTGATCATCGGCAGACTTGGACAACTTATGAGAAGGAGTTCTATGCGGTATTTCGTGCCTTGAAAAATTGGGAGCACTACTTGGTCGGTAAGGAGTTTGCCTTATTCACTGATCATAGAGCTCTGAAATTTTTGAATGATCAATCTAAGTTGTCTAATCATATGCATGCTCGTTGGTCGACATACTTACAAAAGTTTCCTTTCCGAATCACACATAAGAGTGGAACTCAGAATGTTGTTGCTGATGCATTGAGTAGGAGAATCACTCTACTTACTGAATTGAGAGGATCAATTACTGCTTTTGATTGCTTGCGTGATTCGTATGCTGAGGACGAAGATTTTAGCGAAATCTGGTTGAAGTGTAAGGATGGGATTGGCCACGGTGATTATTTTGTACATGACGGTTTTCTTATGAAAGGCAATCAGTTGTGCATTCCTAAGACTTCGTTGACAGATCACCTAATTTGGGAGATGCATGGTGGTGGCTTATCTGCTCATATGGGTCGTGACAAGACATTGGCTGCTTTGATTGAACGTTTCTATTGGCCAAAGATGGGACAAGAGGTAGGGAAGGTGGTGAAGCATTGCCGTGTGTGCCAAGAAACCAAAGGCACCGTGCAAAATACGGGGTTGTAAACCCCATTGCCTATTCCGAAGCAAATTTGGGAAGACCTCAGCATGGATTTTATCCTAGGCTTACCCCGTACCCCTCGTGGAGCGGATTCCATTTTTGTTATTGTTGACAGGTTATCCAAAATGGCGCATTTTGTCCCTTGCAAGAAGACCACCGATGCTCATGGCGTTGCCAAGCTATTCTTTAAAGAGGTGGTGAGACTTCATGGCGTGCCAAGGACTATAACATCTGATCGTGACACAAAGTTTCTAGCAAGCTTCTGGAAGACCTTGTGGCGAATGTTTGATGCTACCTTGCAGTTTAGCACCACCGCGCACCCTCAAACAGACGGACAAACCGAAGCTACCAACCGCACACTTGGTAATCTCCTAAGGAGTCTTTGTCACGACAGGCAGCGACAATGGGACTTAGCATTGCCTATTGCTGAGTTTGCATACAACGGAGCTGTCCACGGGTCCACAGGTCCACAGGACAATCTCCGTTCTCCTTAGTGTATACCAAGGTGCCAAATCATTTGGTGGATGTCTCATCAGTCAAAAGACCTTTACGTGCCAATGCCTCCGCGGTGACTTATGCTGAGCACGTGCAATCTGTCCTAGAAGCGGTCAAGAAAAGGCTGGAAGCTACGTACCAAAAGGAGAAGGCGCATCTAGATCATCATCGGCGTGTGCAAATCTTTCAGCCTGGTGAAGAAGTAATGGTTTATTTCTGGAAGGAAAGGATGCCCGCAAACTTAGGTGGCAAGTTACAGCCTAAGAAATACGGGCCTTACAAAATTCTGAGGCGAGTCAATGACAATGCCTACGTGGTCGATCTTCCTGAAGAGTTTGGTGTTTCAAAGACCTTCAACGTTGCTGATTTGACGCCTTACTTCGATCCACTCCCAGCACCTACAAGATTGGCCGCTCGGGACTAGCTTTGTCCTAAGGAGAGGAGGATGACGTAGGGACGTCCTTATTATTATTTTCATTGCTCATGTACTGATTTGGATATTAAGCTCACGTGGTAGTTAATAAGGTCTAAGTACCATTTATGTAAAAAGGGAAATAAATGGTGTCTTAATCAGCCTGTAACCTCCGTGACTTTTGGCTTACAATAAGCCTTAAGAAGCCTTAAGTCACGCCCCTATTAAAGGGCTATCATGATGAGCGATAAAGCAGTCAGTTTTGAATCCAATCTGAAGAGAGAAAGACTTTCTTTCCAAATCTGAGCAAGGGTGCGTCCCTTTTTTTCCTATTACGCCCTTGCTAGCCGTCCAACACTCTTGGACCAACTCTTTAACACAACGGAAGTTGTGCTTGAAGAGGAATTATCCATTCGAATCAGCTGAGCTTTCGCACGCTACGCCACCTCAGGATTACTTCTATATGCGGGGCGGTTAGGTATGGTAGCTCCTAGAACAAAGTCAATTTGATGCTCAATCCCTCATATAGGTGGTAATCTAGCCGGTAGCTCTTCGGGAAAGACATCTTTGTAGTCCGGCAAGAGAGAAACAACCATACTAGGCAAGTGTGGCTCAAGTTCGTTAGTGATCAAAAGTGTCTCCCTCCACCGAAGTAAGATCATAGAATTTTTTTCAAAACAAGCTTGCTTGATTTCACTTGCTCCCACATAGTAGTTCTTTTTCCATCCCTCGGATTTTCTCTCAATGGCCGATTTCAATTCTGTTTTTCTGGCTTCTTTTGCTCGCTCCATTGTATCCTCTCTTTTGGCCGTTTTTCCTTTCTGTTTTTCGGCTTCTTCTCTCCTCTCAAGTCGTTTCTTTTGCTCACCATTTTTTCTCTCATCACTTTCTTTTTGTAACTTCATCTGATCTTCACAAACTTGTGATGGCGCTAAGGGTGCCAAAGTGAACACACGCCTATTGAGTGTGAATGAGTACTTGTTGGTGTGTCCGTCATGAGTTACTCTTCTATCAAACTACCACGGCCTCCCCAACAGTAGATGACTAGCTTGCATTGGCACAACATCGCACAACACTTCATCTTCGTACTTGCCAATGCGGAATGTCACTAGCACTTGCTTCTCCACTCGTACTTCTCCACTATCATTCAGCCATTGCAGCTTGTAAGGTTTAGGGTGTTTCTTCGTGAGTAACCCTAACTTCTCAACCATAGTAGTGCTTGCCACGTTAGCACAGCTGCCTCCATCAATGAGGACACTACACACCTTGTCCTTGACATAACACCTTGTATGGAAGATATTCTCCCTTTGTGCTTTGTCATCTTCTTCTCTTGCTTGCAAGTTCAAGGTTCTTCTTGCCACTAGAGTGAGTCCTTCAGGAACTTGAATTTCCTCTTCGGATACGTCTTCCAATGAAGGCATGCTATCATGATCTGAATCTTCTCCTTCTGTTACGACCTCCCCACTCTCTCTAATCACCATAATCTGTTTGTTAGGGCATTGACTTGAGATGTGCCCCCTTCCTTGACACTTGAAGCACTTGATATCACGGTCTCGTGTGGGAGTGGCTTCCACCTTCTTTTGGGAATTGGCATTGGAACTCTCAGTCTTGTGCTCTCTCTTGGTTGCCTGTGGTTTGTCAAATTTCTTTGAATAGTTTGGCTTCCAATTAGCACTTGATGTAGCTCTTGTTCCTCCTCCTCCTCTCTTCAGTTGCTTCTCAATTTTCGTGGCCATATGCACCATGTCCTCCAACTCCACATAGTGCTGGAACTCTACTTTGTCATGGATCTCGGGAATGAGTCCATTCAAGAACCTTGCCATGGTAGCTTCTCTATCTTCCTCCACGTTAGCTCTTATCATGGCCATCTCCATCTGTTTGTAATATTCTTCCACGCTCAGATTTCCTTGTCTCATTCCTTGTAACTTCTTGTATAGCTCTCGGTAGTAATGACTTGGAACAAAACGTTTCCTCATCACCGCTTTCATCTTCTCCCATGTAGCTATAGGACGCTCTCCATTACGCCTCCTGCTTGTTACAAGTTGATCCCACCACGTTATAGCATAATCAGCGAATTCAGTCACAGCTAGCTTTACCTTCTTTCTTTCGGAACAATTGTGGCAATCAAACACGAACTCAATCTTCTTCTCCCACTCTAGGTATGCTTCCGGGTCAGAACGACCTGCAAAGGAAGGTATCTTCAGCTTAATACTTCCCAAGTTGTCATATCTTCTTCGCCTTGCCACTCTAGGTGGGCAGTTAGTCCTTTCTCGCCTAAGATTCCTTGTAGAACCTACGTCCTCCTCTTGAAAAGGGTCGGAATCTTCTTCACTTGTGCTTCCCAAAGGGGCTCTCCTTCTTTGTGCATGGAATTCTCCTGCACTTGTTCCTCCCAAAGGTGCAAACCTTCGTTGTGCTTGGACTTCGCTTCTTGGTTGTTGGCTGTTACGAGTGTCCTCCATTGCATCTATGCGTTGTTGCAACGGCTCCATCTCCGCTCGCATCATTTGTTGGAATTTTCCTGTCAGGGCCTCCACAAATACCTTAAGACCAACATCAGCCAACGTACCCTCTTTTTCTCTTTGATCTTCGTAAGACATATCTGGCTGCAAGAAAATTTCGTTATTAAAAATATGGATGGCCTCACAAGTTCACTCCCTTACGTGTTTACTCTCAATGTGAGTTGCACTCAAGTTCACTCGTGTTTGCACTCAATTCTTTGGCTTTTCTCTCTAATGCACTCACAACTCTTGCCTTTTTCCTCTCGTGATACTCTTGTACGTTCTTACTAGGCTAACAAGGCTTTGCTTGAACTACACGGATCACTATCAAAGGTAGTTCCTTGTTTTCTTGCGCTGCACGTAGATTACTTCGGATTGACTTCCTCTTGTTTTCTGTCCGCCTATTGGTTTTTTTTTCTTCTTGCTTCCTCTTTTGTTTCTCTTGCGTTCTTCTTGCTTCCTCCTTTCTTGCGTTTCCTCTTTAATTCGCAAGCTTCCTAATTCGTCTTGTTCTTGCAATTTCCTATTTAGTCTTGCTTCTTCTTTTGTTTTCCGTTTCTTTTCTTTTTTTTTCTTTTTTTTTATCAGAATACACAACCTAGAATAACTAAGTCACGAATCTGATTGCTCGAAACACAAACGAATCAAACTACTTATGAAAAACGAATTGGATACTAGACCAACAAAAAAAGGAAAGGTAAAGATAGATAGTAGCAAGCCGTAGCTCTGATACCAAATAATATGAACCTCGGCAGGAGATTCACAACGGACCGTGCTACCTTGGATGGAACAGACCGCAACCCACGAACTCGAGCCTTGCAAGAACCTTGGTTTGGAAGAACTGCAACCCGAGCAATGGAATTTCGTGAACCTTTGGTCCAATACGAATCATGCCACAAACGATGATGGTGGAATCGTTTGATAAGTGAAAGATTCGCTCAAGCTAAGCAATCCAGTAATTAGCAAGAACACGCAAGGAGTTCACTCCCTTACGTGTTTACTCTCAATGTAAGTTGCACTCAAGTTCATTCGTGTTTGCACTCAATTCTTTGGCTTGTCTCGCTAATGCACTCACAACTCTTGCCTTTTTCCTCTCGTGATACTCTTGTACGTTCTTACTAGGCTAACAAGGCTTTGCTTGAACTACACGGATCACTATGAAAGGTAGTACCTTGTTTTCTTGCGCTACACGTAGATTACTTCGGACTGCCTTCCTCTTGTTTCTGTCCGCCTATTGGTTTTTGCTTCTTGCTTCCTCTTTTGTTTCTCTTGCATTTTCTCTTTAATCGCAAGCTTCCTAATTCGCCTTGCTCCGCTTTAGTCTTGCAATTTCCTGTTTAGTCTTGCTTCTTCTTTTGTTTTCCGTTTCTTTTCTTCTTTTTTTCTTTTTTTTTTCTCTTTTGTTCAGAATACACAACCTAGAATAACTAAGTCACGAATCTGATTGCTCGAAACACAAACGAATCAAACTACTTATGAAAAACGAATTGGATACTAGACCAACAAAAAGGAAAGGTAAAGATAGATAGTAGCAAGCCGTGGCTCTGATACCAAATGATATGAACCTCGGCAGGAGGCTCACAACGGACCGTGCTACTTTGGATGGAACAGACCGCAATGGAATTTCGTGAACCTTTGGTCCAAGTCGAATCACGCCACAAACGATGATGGAAGAATCGTTTGGTAAGTGAAAGTTTTGCTCAAGCTAAGCAAGCCAGCAATTAGCAAGAACACACAAGGAGTATTTTAACTCACAAGAAAGAATTCAATCTCAAAAGTTTCATCCCTTTTTTATTGTTAGGAGACCTCCTTATATAGGCTCCAAAGTACCAAAGTATTCCTAAACAAGCTAACTCCTAAAATGGAGTTCAAAGGCTGGCCAAAACTCTCTTTCCTAATCTAAGGAGATTCTGGCCGAATTATTTCAACTAAACAAGAAATAATCTAAGCAAATAATATCTAATAGAATAACTAATAGCTGCACGTCCAAAACAAGTAGATGCACGGACTAAATAGGCTGATTCTTCTTGATTCTCCATGTGCGCATGCATCTAGAAGCTTACGTGCATGTCAAGCTTCCAAAATAGCCTCTATCATGTGCATGGGCTTTGCATGGGCCTCATGCACGTCCTTGCACTTGTACGCATTGGCTTGAGCCCAGACTTCTTGCATTAATCCATTAAGTTCCGCTTGAAACGTTTTCGCCCTTGCTCGTGTCACCGGCCCAATTGGTACTTCCACTTGCTGTGAGTCTTGTAGCTTCACATCAAGTTATCCAATCATATGCATGCTTGTTGGACCACTTACTTACCGAAATTTCCTTTCTGAATCACGCATAAAAGTGGCACTCAGAATGTTGTGGCTGATGCTTTGAGTAGGAGAGTCACTTTGCTTACTGAATTGAGGGGTTCCATTACCGCTTTTGATAGTCTACGTGATTCGTATGCTGAAGATGAAGATTTTTCTGAGATTTGGTTGAAATGCAAGAACGGAATTGGCCACGAAGATTATTTTGTGCATGATGGTTTTCTAATGAAAGGCAATCAGCTTTGCATTCCTAAGACCTCATTGCGTGATCATTTGGTTTGGGAGATGCATGGTGGGGGCCTCTCGGCTCATTTAGGTCGAGACAAGACCTTGGCTGCCTTGGCCGAACATTTTTATTGGCCAAAGATGAGAACAGAAGTTGGCAAGGTGGTGAAGCATTGTCGTGTATGCCAAGAAACGAAGGGTACCATGCAAAACACGGGATTGTATACTCCTTTACCAATCCCGAAGAATATTTGGGAAGATCTCAGCATGGACTTTATCCTTGGTTTACCTCATACCCCGCGTGGTACAGATTCTATTTTTGTTGTGGTTGACAGGCTGTCCAAGATGGCGCATTTTATTCCATGCAAGAAAACAACCGATGCTCATGGTGTGGCCAAATTGTTCTTTAGAGAGGTGGTGCGACTTCACGAAGTTCCTTGCAAGCTTTTGGAAGACTTTGTGGCGGATTTTTGATGCAACCTTACAATTTAGCACCACCGCTCATCCTCAAACTGATGGACAAACCGAAGCTACCAACCGCACACTTGGAAGTCTCTTGCGGAGCCTTTGTCATGAGAGGCAACGTCAATGGGATTTGGCCTTGCCTATAGCTGAATTTGCATACAATGGAGCTGTTCACAGGTCAACAGGACACTCTCCATTCTCCTTAGTCTACACCAAGGTTCCAAATCACTTGGTGGACGTTTCGTCCATTTCCAAGCCTACTCGTGCTAACCCAGCAGCACGTGAACTCAGTGTTGGAAGCCGTCAAGAAAAGGCTGGAAGCTACAAATCAAAAGGAGAAGGCTCGTGTTGATAGCCATCGACGTGTGCAAATCTTTCAGCTTGGTGAGGAAGTTATGGTTTATTTCAGAAAGGAGCGAATGCCCACCAATATGGGTGGAAAACTTCAGCCTAAGAAGTATGGACCTTACAAGATTTTACGACGGGTCAATGATAACGCCTACGTTGTTGATCTTCCTGACGAGTTTGGTGTGTCCAAGACGTTCAATGTTGCTGACTTGACACCTTACTTTGACCCTCTTCCTTCACCATCGCGGTTGGCCGCGGATGACGTAGGGACGTCCAAGTACATCCACCTACCATCTAAGGCGTCCAAGTTCAAGATATGGAGAAGTGGGCGTCTAGATTCGTCCATTGGCTGATTTAATGAATAAATGACTTTCATAGTCTCTCATTAGTGATCTGATTTAATAAGAATGCATCTATGTAAGTGCATTTATGAATGTATTCCCGTTTCCCTTATGAACCTTATAAAAAGGGGAATGTTTATGTAATAAACACATTCAGAAATACATCAGATTCACCAAGACTTAGTCTTTCTATCTTAGGGTGCGTCCCTTGGTTTGATTTGTTCTTTACCGCCCTTGGCTGGCCGTCCTTTTGGACAACCCTCCATCACGTTGACGGAAGTCACGTATGGTTGATTTTATCCGAATTGCACTTAGATTCCGCTACGCTACGTCAGAGTAGCAAGCCGTAGCTCTGATACCAAATGATATGAACCTCGGCAGAAGGCTCACAACGGACCGTGCTACTTTGGATGGAACAGACCGCAACCCACGAACTCGAGCCTTGCCACAACCTCGGCTTGGAAGAACCGCAACCCAAGCAATGGAATTTCGTGAACCTATGGTCCAAGTCGAATCACGCCACAAACGATGATGGAAGAATCGTTTGATAAGTGAAAAGTTGCGCTCAAACTTAGCAATCCAGCAATTAGCAAGAACACACAAGGAGTATCTTAACTCACAAAGAATGAAATCAATCTCAAAAGTTCATCCTTTTTATTGCTAGGAGACCTCCTTATATAGGCTCCAAAGTACCAAAGTATTCCTAAACAAGCTAACTCCTAAAAAGGAGTTCAAAGGCTGGCCAAAACTCTCTTTCCTAATCTAAGGATATTCTGGCCGAATTATTCAACTAAATAAGAAATAGTCTAAGCAAATAATATCTAGGCAAATAATATCTAATAGAATAACTAATAGCTGCACGTCCTAAATAGGCTGATTCTTCTTGATTCTCCATGTGCGCATGCATCCAGAAGTTTACGTGCATGTCAAGCTTCCAAAATAGCCTCTATCACTTGCATGGGCTTTGCATGGGCCTCATGCACGTCCTTGCACTTATACGGACTAGCTTGAGCCCAGACTTCTTGCATTAACCCATTAAGATCTGCTTGGAATGTTTTGGCTCTTGCTCGTGTCATTGGCCCAATTGGTACTTGCACTTGGTGTGAGTCTTGTAGCTTCACATCAAGTAGGACTAGAAGTATTCGATAGTGCAATTTTGTGAAGCAAAAAGATAGAAGCGAAGGCAAGAACGAAAGTAAGAAGAAGAAAGAAGAGGACTCGGCAACTAAAGTGTGTGAAGGCCAAGCTAATCTCTACTAGCTCCGCAAGAACCAACAAGAGGGTCACGAGAGGAAAAAGGCAAGAGTGGTGACCACATTAGAGAGAAAAGAGCCATTAGAGTGTAAACACGAGTGAATCCGAGTGCAACATACTTTGAGGGTAAACACGTAAGGGAGTGATTGGTGAGGTCCATTATTATTTTAACTAACCAATTTTCTTGCAGCAACATGTCTCAAGAAAACGAAGGAGAAAGAGAAGGAGCTTGGGGCAACGTTGACCCTAAGGTATTTGTGGAGGCCTTAACAGGGAAGCTCCAACAAATGATGAGAGAGCGGAGGTTGAGCAAATACACCAACGCTTAGATATCATAGAGAATTCACGTGCTAGCCAACAACCACGAGGCATACCTCATGCCCAAAGAAGACTGGCACCTATAGGAGGAATGAGTGGAGATGAGTCTGATTTTGATGAGGACGTAGGCTCCACAAGGAATGTTAGGAGGTTGAGGAATGAACGCCAACCTAGGGAGGCCAGGCGGAGAGGGAATGATAATTTGGGAAGCATCAAGTTAAAAATACCTTCCCTTGCAGGTCATTCTGATCCGGAGGCTTAGCTTGAAAGGGAGAAGAAGATTGAATTTGTGTTTGATTGTCACAATTGTTCTGAGGCAAAGAAGGTAAAGCTGGCTGTGACTGAATTTACTGATTATGCTATAACTTGGTGGGATCAATTTGTCACAAGCAGAAGACGTAACGGAGAATATACCATAGAGACATGGGAGGAGATGAAAGTTGTGATGAGGAAACGCTTTGTTCCTAGTCATTACTACCGTGATCTTTCTAAAAGGTTACTAGGACTGCGTCAAGGAAGTATGAGTATGGAAGATTACTATAAGCAGATGGAGATGGCCATGATACGAGCCAACGTAGAGGAGGATCGTGAAGCCACTATGGCTGGGTTCTTGAATGGACTGAATCCTGAAATTCAAGACAAAATGGAGCTACAACACTACGTCGAATTGGAAGATATGGTTCATATGGCCAACAATATAGAGAAACAAATAAAGAAACGGGGAGGAACTCGAGCTACATCAAGTACTACTTGGAAGCCGAATTATCCAAAGAAGTTTGATAGGCCACAGGCGGCCAAAGTAGAACACAAGGCCGAGAGTTCTAATACCAGCTCTCAAAAGAAAGTGGAAGCCCCTCCTACAAGAAATCGAGACATTAGGTGCTTTAAATGTCAAGGAAGGGGGCACATAGCAAGTCAATGTCCTAACAAGCAGGTTATGGTGCTTAGAGAGAGCGGGGAGGTCGAGATAGAAGGAGAAGACTCAGACTACGGAAGCATGCCCTCATTAGAAGACCTGTCCGAGGAGGAATTCCAAGCTACTACAGCACTCACTTTGGTGACAAGAAGGGCTTTGAACTTGCAAGCAAAAGAAGAAGATGATGATGCAAAATGAGAGAATATTTTCCACACAAGGTGTTATGTCAAGGGCAAGGTGTGTAGCATCATTATTGATGGAGGAAGCTGTGCTAATGTTGCAAGCACCACTATGGTAGAAAAGTTGGGGTTGATCACAAAGACACACCCTAAACCTTACAAGCTACAGTGGTTGAATGATAGTGGAGAAGTATGCGTGGAAGGGCAAGCGCTAGTGACATTTCGAATTGGCAAAAATGAAGATGAAGTGCCATGTGATGTGGTGCCAATGCAAGCTGGTTACCTACTACTCGGAAGGCCCTGGCAATTTGATAGGAAGGTTAAGCATGATGGCTACACAAACAAGTACTCGTTCACACTCAATCAACGAGTAATCACATTAGCACCCTTAACACCATCACAAGTTTGTGAAGATCAATTGAAGTTACAAAAAGAGAATGATGAGAAAAAGAAGAGTGACCAAAAGAAAATAACTGAGAGGAGAGAAGAAGCCGAAAAAAAGAAAGGAAAAACGGCCAATAAAGCGAAAGATCATGAGAGAACAAAAGAAGTTGGAAAAACAGAAATTAAAATGGCCAATGAGAGAAAAACCGAGGGGTGGAAAAGGAGTTTTTATGTGGGAGCTAGTGATATCAAGCAAGCATGTTTTGACAAAAAGCCAATGATCGTACTTATGTACAAGGAGGCATTTTTAAACACTAACGAACTTGAACCACACTTGCCTAGTATGGTTGTTTCCCTTTTGCAGGACTACGAGGATTTATTCCCCAACGAGCTACCATCAGGGTTACCACCTATCCGAGGGATTGAGCACCAAATTAACTTGGTTCCGGGAGCTGCCATACCTAATCATCCCGCATATAGGAGCAATCCGGAGGAAACAAAGAAACTTGAGCGACAAGTCAATGAACTATTGGAGAAAGGGTACATGAGAGAGAGCATGAGTCCTTGTGCCGTGCCAGTCCTACTTGTGCCTAAGAAGGATGGGTCATGGAGGATGTGTGTTGATTATCGAGCAGTCAACAATATAACGGTAAAATATCGTCACCCTATTCCTCGTTTAGATGACATGTTAGATGAACTGCATGGATCGAGCATGTTTTCTAAAATTGACTTGAAGAGTGGTTATCATCAAATTAGAATGAAAGAAGGAGATGAGTGGAAGATAGCCTTTAAAACGAAATATGGATTATATGAATGGATGGTCATGCCATTCGGGTTGTCTAATGCTCCTAGTACATTTATGTAGCTCATGAATCATGTTTTACGTCCATTTATTGGCAAATTTGTAGTCGTTTATTTTGATGATATACTTATTTATAGCAAGAGCGTGGAGGATCACATGGAACATTTGAAATCTGTTCTAAATGCACTTAGAAAGGATCAATTGTTTGCTAACTTGAAGAAGTACACCTTTTGCACAGATAAGCTTGTCTTCTTGGGTTTTGTTTTTAGTGCTAAAGGAATACAGGTCGATGAAGAAAAGATACGTGCAATTCGAGAATGGCCAAGTCCCACGAGCATTGCTAAAGTCCAAAGTTTCCATGGCCTAGCTAGTTTCTATAGGAGATTTGTGAAATATTTTAGTAGCTTAGCCGCACCACTTACTGAGGTGATAAAAAAGAACATTGGATTTAGCTGGGGTGAAGCTCAAGAGAAGGCGTTTTAGCTCATCAATGAGAAGTTGACAAATGCACCTTTATTATCGTTACCTAACTTTTCTAAGGCATTTGAGGTTGAATGTGATGCTTCAGGTGTTGGAATAGGCGCCGTGCTCATGCAAGAAGGACGACCAATTGCCTATTTTAGCGAAAAGCTAAGCGAAGCATCCTTGAATTACCCAACTTATGACAAGGAGTTGTATGAATTGGTTCGGACATTGGAGACATGGCGACATTACTTATGGCCCAAGGAATTTGTGATTCATACTGACCATGAATCTTTGAAGCATTTAAAGGGACAACACAAGATGAATAAAAGGCGTGCACGTTGGGTTGAATTTATTGAGACGTTTCCTTATGTCATACGCTACAAGCAAGGTAAGGAAAACGTAGTAGCCGATGCACTGTCACGAAGGTATGTTTTGATCTCAACTCTTGATGCAAAACTACTTGGTTTTGAACGCTAATTATACGCTGACGATACTGACTTTGGGGATGTGTTTTGTGAAACCGAGAGGAGTGCGTCTGGTAAGTTCTTTCGGAATGAAGGAGGGTACTTATTTCGTGAGAATAAGCTTTGTTTGCCTAATTGTTCCATGCGAGAATTGTTGATACAAGAGGCACACGGAAGCGGATTGATGGGACATTTTGGAATAGCAAAGACTTTAGCAATTTCACAAGAGCACTTCCACTGGCCGCACATGAAGCGCGACGTTGAGACAATTTGTGGACGTTGCATCACTTGCAAGCAAGCTAAGTCAAAGGTAAAACCCCACGGTTTGTACACTCCCCTACCTATACCTAGTGAGCCTTGGATCGATATTTCTATGGACTTTGTGTTAGGACTTCCTAGGACTAAACATGATAGAGATTCAATTTCTGTCGTGGTGGATAGGTTTTCTAAGATGGCGCATTTTATTCCATGTCATAAAACTGATGATGTCTCACATATTGCTGATTTGTTCATTCGGGAAGTTGTAAGATTGCATGGCATGCCTAGGACAATCATTTCAGATAGAGATACTAAGTTCTTAAGCTACTTTTGGAAGACTTTGTGGTGTAAGTTGGGTACAAGTTATTGTTTTCTACCACTTGGACCAATCACAAGAGCAAGAGCAAAGACGCTTCAAGCTGAGCTCAACGGATTAATTCAAGGGATTTGGACTACAACTAGTTTGTGTAAGCCCGTGCACGTCCATGCAAAGCCCATGCACGTGATTGGAGTTATTTTGGACGCCTAAAGGAGTAGAACCAAGATTCCTACTTTTTAGGAATAAGAGTTATCCAAACTTTTTATAACTTTTTAGGAATAAGAGTTATCCAATAGTGGATAATGATTGTGTTTTTCAATTCTTAGGATAAACATTCATTTTTAGAACTAGTTTAAGTAGTATGATAAGTTTGGAGCTCTTCAGAACTTATCTTGTTGACTTTAGAGTCTATCCAGGTCAGTTTTAACCTCTATATAAGGAGGGCCAAGAATTCAATAAAGGATCACTTTTTGGCATAAGAAAATTCGTGAGTTTTGGTACTCTGGTTGTTCTTGCGGGCTGGATTGCTTAGCTAGGGCGTTTGTATTTATCAAACGGAATTCCCATCTCCGTTTGTGGCGTATTCGATTCAAGATCAAGGTTCGTGACGTAGGACGTCCATGTTTCTCGTCCATTCGGCCTACTCTTTCTCTCTTGCATGGTGTGCATGCTAGTTATTATGACAAACTGTCCGAATTATATGTGTGTTTAATGTGCGTGTGTAATGCGTATGTAATATGGCAAGTTAATGCCATTACTAGGCGGTTAAAGTTGATGGAACGGCTAGCTGAAAGGTGAGAAGGTGCGTGGTTAATATTGCCTTAATGCCGCCTGAAATCACGCCCCTATTTGTACCCGTTTGGAAGGAAATAAACAGACAGAATTTTGAATCCAACAAAGCTAATCGTGCTTTCCTTTTTTTTGCATGGTTTTGCAAATGTATTGAAAGATTGGCCCTCTTATTGGCTGTTTCCTTCGGAAAACACACCTTTGCTTGATTCGGAAGGATCGAGCTCAAGGCCACTATCTTGTTCGATTCACGTCCGAGTCAGCGTGTTGTCAACTCCTTCCGTTGTGCTACGTCAAGTGGTATCAGAGCCTGAATACGATCAGATCAATTTCCATATTGATCAAGAGTGAACAATATCACCTAGCGAGTGTGAGAGAGCCCCATCTACGAGCCGATCCACAAGACTTTGTGATCTCCTGATCCAAGTCTCAATTTTACCCACCTAACACCACCAAAAGCCGATGCACTATGGCCGATCCTAATGACGCTCCAAGACCCAACATTAATCAAAGGTTTGCCAACATTGAGGCATCGATCCAAGCCATCCTCACTCAGCTCAACAATCTTGTCGTGCAACCGCCACCCGTAGGGCAACCCCCTCCAGCTGAGGTGCGTAATGATCAAAGAGAGGAAGAGGAGGATGATGATTCTGATGCTACCATCTATGTGAGAAGGGGAGGACGTGGCATGAGAGGCCGCGGACGTGTAGATGGAGGACGTGGTGAGGGAGGCCGAGGTGCACGGAGGGAAGTCTATAGAGGGGAAGATCGTGGAAATGATTATGCAAGAAGAGTGGATCGACCTTTCAAGATGAACATAGAAAAATTCTATGGAGACGTGGATGTAGAGGGATTTCTCAACTGGTTGGACTCGGTGGAAAAATACTTCGATTGCATGGATCTCACGGAGGAGCAGAAGGTGAGTTACGTGGCTTTCAAGTTAGATTCGGGAGCTGCCGTATGGTGGAGGAAGGAACAAGAGTCTCGTAGGAGGAGAGGAGATCGACCAATTCGTGATTGGCCGACTATGGAGCAAGCCCTACGTGAGAGATTTCTTCCTATGGATTATCAGCAAACCTTGTATTCGCAATTCTTGACTTGCACTCAAGGTAACCGATCCATAGACGAATATACGTCTGAATTTATAAGGTTAGCGTCTCGCAATGACGTGGAGGAGAATGAGGACCAGATGATAGCCCGTTTTGTTGAGGGCCTACATTATGAAATCAAGAGTCGGATGGAGTTTGATACATTCTTGTTCTTCAACGATGCCTGTGCAAAGGCGAGAAAAATAGGGGCTGCCTTGAAGAGAAAGAAAGCACCCTCTATCAGTTTTTCAGGACCTGGTCAGGCTTCCACCTATTCAAGGGGAGGTGTGGAAAGAAGCACACCCCAAGCTTCCGAGTCTAAACCCTCTCCAAGCAAGCCTGCCCCTGTGATTTCACAAAGAAAGGGAAAAGAGGTCGCCACAAACTCATCAATCCGATGTTTCAAATGCAATGAAATGGGCCACAAGTCTAGTGACTGCCCTAAACGCAAGTTTACACAACTTTGCGAGAAGGAAGATTCAGATGAGGAGGAGGAAGGGGCGTATTTGTGTGCACCCGTGGACGAGGGTGATGAAGAGGAGGAGACCTCTGAAGGAGAAGAGTATTGCGGGGTCATACAGAAGGTAGCACTGACCGCAACCAAGAGAGATGACTCCCAACGCAATAACTTGTTTCGCACGAGTTGTCATGTTGGGAAAGTTGTGTGCGAAGTGATAATTGATGGAGGCAGCCAGGAGAACTTTGTGAGTAGCAAGACAGTGGAGAAGCTTGGTTTGAAAACCACGCCTCACCCCACTCCATACTCCATTGGATGGGTTAGATCCAGGGGTGGAATCAAGGTTAACTCAAGGTGCACCATTCCTATCACAATTGGCAAGTATTCGGACTTAGTCGAATGTGATGTTCTTGAAATGGATGCGTGCAACATCCTTCTTGGACGACCATGGGAATTTGACAACAAAGTTGTGCACCGCGGAGAGGAGAACACGTACGAGTTAAAGAAAGGAGGCGAGAAGTTCACGTTATTGCCAAAGAAGCCAAAGTACGTGAAGAGTGCCAAGTAACTTGTTTCGATGGTGACCTCCTCTCGTGTTCTCACGAGTTGTTTCCAAGAGGCGGGTTTCCTCCATATGCTCGTGATGACAAGTTTACAAGAACCAGGAGAGAAAAGCAGCGAGCTGATTCCGGACGTGGTCTTAAAGTTATTTAACGAATTCCCTGAGCTGATCGATGAGGAGTTGCAAAAAGGGGTGCCTCCCTTGCGAGATATCCAACATCGGATTGATCTCATCCCTGGTGCAACACTTCCGAACCTTCCTCATTATAGAATGAGTCCGAAGGAGAACCAGATCTTGAGGGAACAAGTTCAAGAGCTTCTTGACAAAGGACAAGTGCAAGAAAGCTTGAGTCCTTGTGGAGTGCCTGCCTTGCTTGTGCCAAAGAAAGATGGTACGTGGAGAATGTGCGTAGATAGTCGCGCCATCAACAAGATCACAATTGGATATCGTTTTCCAAACCCGCGCCTTGATGACATGCTGGACAACTTAAGTGGTGCATCCATTTTCTCCAAGATTGATTTAAGAAGTGGATACCATCAAATCAGAATTCGTCCCGGAGATGAATGGAAGACCGCCTTCAAGACACGTGATGGACTCTATGAGTGGCTTGTAATGCCATTCGGATTGACAAACGCGCCCAGTACCTTCATGCGTCTTATGCATCAAGTCTTTAAACCCTTCCTTGACAAGTCAGTGGTGGTGTATTTTGATGACATCCTGGTTTACAGCCAATCCGAGGATGACCATCTTAAGCATTTGAAGGAGGTGTTCACGGCTCTGAGGGACAATCAACTCTTTGTTAACCTGAAGAAATGTAGCTTTTGGAAGGACAAGCTACTTTTCTTAGGGTTTGTGGTTGGAAAGGAGGGAATTCACGTGGATCAAGCCAAGATTGATGCTATTAGATCCTAGCCTGCCCCTCAGAATGTGAGTCAAACGAGGAGCTTCCTTGGTTTGGCAAGCTTCTATAGAAGATTTATTCGGGACTTCAGCTTGCTTGCAGCTCCTTTGACTTCCTTGCTCAAGAAACAAACCCCTTTCGTGTGGAGCACCGAAGCCGAGCAAGCTTTCCAAGTTCTTAAAAACAAGCTGAGTAGTGCACCCGTACTAGCCCTCCCTGATTTCGCCAAATTGTTCGAAGTGGAGGTGGATGCATCCGGACTTGGAATTGGAGCCGTGCTTTCACAAGAAAAGAAGCCCGTAGCTTTTTTCAGTGAAAAGCTGAGTGAAGCCAGATTGAAGTGGACCACGTATGAGAAAGAGTTCTACGCGGTCTTCCGAGCACTCAAGACGTGGGAACACTACCTGATTGGTAAGGAATTCATCCTCTTTACTGATCATAGAGCACTGAAATTCTTGCATGATCAATCGAAGTTAAGCAATCCCATGCATGCACGTTGGTGTACTTATCTTCAGAAATTTCCCTTTCGTATTTCTCATAAGAGTGGAAATCAAAATGTAGTAGCTGACGCATTGAGTAGAAGGATTGCATTGCTCACTGAACTACGTGGAACCATCACCTCATTTGATTGTTTGCCTGAGTTATATGAAAATGACGAGGACTTTGGCACCATTTGGTTAAAATGTGCAAATGAAAAGGGGGTGGATGACTACTATTTGCAAGATGGGTTCTTGATGAAAGGGAATCAGTTGTGTGTTCCGAAGACTTCATTGCGAGATCAGTTGATTTGGGAAGTACATGGTGGTGGATTGTCCGCGCACATGGGAAGAGACAAAACCTTGTCAACGTTGCATGAAAGGTTTTACTGGCCGCGGATGGCAAGAGAGGTTGCAAAGCATGTCAAGCATTGTCGTGTTTGTCAAGAGACGAAGGGGACAGTAAACATCACGGGCTTGTACTCTCCTTTACCAATTCTGAGTGCAATTTGGGAAGACCTCAATATGGATTTTGTTCTTGGCTTACCCCGCACTCCAAGAGGAGCGGATTCTATTTTTGTCATTGTGGACAGGTTGTCAAAGATGGCGCACTTCGTGCCTTGCAAGAAAACCAATGATGCATCTGCGGTGGCAAGACATTTCTTTCGGGAAGTGGTGCGCTTGCATGGTGTTCCAAAGACCATTGTCTCAGATCGTGACACAAAGTTCCTTGCTAGTTTTTGGAGGACCTTGTGGAGGATGTTCGATGCAACCCTCCAATTCAGCACAACCGCGCACCCTCAGACTGATGGCCAGACCGAAGCTACAAACCGCACACTTGGCAACCTCTTACGGAGTTTATGTCATGAACGGCAAAGGCAGTGGGATCTTGCACTTCCTATTGCTGAATTCGCTTACAATGGGGCTGTCCATAGATCTACTGGCCAGTCTCCATTCTCTTTGGTTTACACGAAGGTGCCTAATCATTTGGTTGATGTGTCCGTAGTGCCAAGGCCTCTTCGTGCCAACCCCGCTGCTGTGACCTATGCGGAACATGTCCAAAGTGTGCTTGACGCGGTCAAGAAGAGGCTGGAAGCAACGTACTCCAAGGAGAAGGCGCGAGTGAATGAACACAGGCGTGCACAATTGTTCTTGCCAGGAGAAAAGGTTATGGTGCATTTTCGCAAGGAACGCATGCCCGCGCACTTAGGAGGCAAGTTGCAAGCCCGAAAGTTTGGCCCTTACAAGGTGTTGAGGCGAGTCCATGACAACGCCTATGTGATTGATCTACCTGAAGACTTGGGAGTGTCGAAGACGTTCAACGTTGCGGATTTAACTCCGTACTATGATCCGCCTCCCATGCCCTCCAGGTTGACTGCGTGGGACTAGCATGCTCTTAAGGAGGGGAGGATGACTTAGGACGTCCATGTTTCTCGTCCATTCGGCCTACTCTTTCTCTCTTGCATGGTGTGCATGCTAGTTATTATGACAAACTGTCCGAATTATATGTGTGTTTAATGTGCGTGTGTAATGCGTATGTAATAAGGCAAGTTAATGCCATTACTAGGCGGTTAAAGTTGATGGAACGGCTGGCTGAAAGGTGAGAAGGTGCGTTGTTAATATTGCCTTAATGCCGCCTGAAATCACACCCCTATTTGTACCTGCTTGGAAGGAAATAAACAGACAGAATTTTGAATCCAACAAAGCTAATCGTGCTTTCCTTTTTTTTGCATGGTTTTGCAAATGTATTAATGTTGCACAACGGAATTAACTTGTGTGTTTGTGAATTCTGGAACGACCTCAATGAAAGATTTACAACAATCACCAACTTTCGTAGGGTGATTGAGGTTTGCCTATTGCTAGGCGGCCAATCAATGGCAAAAAAAACAACAAGCACAAAACGTGCTCCTCTTTGCCTTAGCAAACTCAGAATATTCTGGATTAATTCAACATGTCATTTCCTTCTTTGTGATGCTCAATTTAAACGAGCTAAATTCCAGCCAGAAATTAAGGCTCCAGCTGTTACAATCTTTTCCCTTCCCACGTCCATATTAGGACAGCCATAACTAACATTAACACGCCTCATTATTAGTTGCTAAACCCCCTTTAGCAACAGAAGGAAAGAAAACGAAACATGTCCTAATTATTACAATCCAGATTCGGAAATAAAAGCAACACATTAAATAAACGACTTGAGGATCCCATGCAGCTCATGCACACCCTTGTGCACGTCCTTGTACCTTGATTTGGGACGTCCTACGTCAGCCTCCCCTTCTTAAAATTGGACTCGTCTCGAGTTGCTAGTCTGGAAGGCAAAGGCAAGGGATTGTAGTATGGTGTCAAATCGGCCACATTAAAAGTTTTGGAGATGCCAAACTCGTCCGGCAAATCGATCACATACGCATTGTCATTCACCATTCTTAGCACTTTGTAGGGTCCAAATCTTCGCTGTTGCAACTTGCCTCCTAAATGTGAGGGCATCCGCTCCTTCCTGAAGTACACCATCACCTCTTCTCCAGGTTGGAAAAGTTGCACTCTTCGGTGAGCATCCACTTTGGCCTTCTCCTTGGCATAAGTCATAGCCAACCTCTTCTTAACAGCCTCCAACACATCATGTGCATGCTCAGCGAATGTCACCGCGGTTGCATTTGCTCCTGTTGGCTTGCAAATGCTAGAAACATCAACAAGGTGATTAGGAACGTTAATATACACCAATGAGAAAGGTGACTCTCCTGTAGAACGGTGCACTGCTCCGTTGTATGCAAACTCAGCAATAGGGATTGCAAGATCCCATTGCCTTTTCTTCTCGTGACATAGGCTTCGTAGCATACTTCCGAGTGTGCGATTTGTGGCCTCCGTTTGCCCATCAGTCTGAGGGTGTGCCGTGGTGCTGAATTGCAAAATCGCATCAAACATTCGCCACAATGTTTGCCAAAAGCTAGAGAGGAACTTCGTGTCACGATCAGATGTGATGGTGCGAGGAACTCCGTGTAGGCGAACTATCTCTTTAAAGAATAGTCTTGCAACTCCCGTGGCATCTGATGTCTTGCGGCATGGTATGAAATGGGACATCTTTGACAACCTGTCTACCACAACAAAAATAGAGTCAAAGCCACGCGGGGTGCGAGGCAAGCCAAGCACGAAATCCATGCTCAAGTCCTCCCACACTTGCTTCGGAATCGGGAGAGGGGTGTACAGCCCGGTGTTTTGTACTTGCCCCTTGGTTTCTTGACACACACGGCAGTGTCTAACCATCCTCTCCACGTCCTTGCTGATTCTAGGCCAATAGAAACGTGAAGACAAAGCAGCAAGTGTTTTATCACGCCCCAAATGTGCGGACAGCCCTCCTCCGTGCAACTCCCACACTAAATGTTCTCTCAATGAAGTCTTTGGCACACACAACTGATTTCCCTTCATAAGATACCCATCATGCATGTGGTAGTCTCGCACGCCCTTCCCTCCCTTGCACGACTTCCAGATTGCACCAAAGTCCTCATCTTCTTCATAGAGCTCACGAAGGCTCTCAAAAGCCATGATCTCACTCTTAAGCTCCGTGAGCAATAAGACCCTCCTACTTAGTGCATCAGCAACCAGGTTGGTCTTGCCACTCTTGTGCGCAATCTTGAAAGGAAATCGTTGCAAATAAGTTGACCACCTCGCATGCATATGGCTTGCCAATCGTGTTTGATCATTCAGAAACTTCAAAGCTCGATGATCCGTGTACAAAACAAACTCCTTGCCCACCAGGTAGTGCTCCCATGTTTTCAATGCTCTAAACACAGCGTAGAACTCCTTTTCATAGGTGCTCCAAGTCTGCCTGTGCTCGCTGAGTTTTTCACTGAAATAAGCAATAGGCCTCTTCTCTTGACTAAGAACAGCGCCTATGCCAACTCCGGAAGCATCCACTTCTACTTCAAATAGCTTGCCAAAATCAGGAAGAGCCAGAACTGGTGCAGAGCTTAATTGTTCTTTCAAGGTAGCAAAAGCTTTGTCTACTTCTTCACTCCATTCAAAAGGCACTCCCTTCTTAAGCAATGATGTAATAGGGGCAGCGATCACACTAAACCCACGTATGAAACGCCTATAAAATGAAGCCAAGCCAAGGAAACTTCTTACTTGCGAGACACTTTTTGGCTGAGGCCAGGCTTGAATTGCTTCCACCTTTGCTTGATCAGCTCGTACACCTTCTTTTCCAACGATAAATCCTAAGAACAGAAGCTCTTCTTGCCAAAATGTGCACTTGGCAAGGTTTGCATACAGCTCATTCCTCCTCAGGGTGGCAAGGACTTCACGAAGGTGCTTGATATGATCTTCTTTCGTCTTGCTATACACCAGAATGTCATCAAAATAGACCACCACAAACTTATCAAGAAATGGTCGTAAAACTTGGTGCATCAGCCTCATAAACGTACTAGGGGCATTTGTCAACCCGAATGGCATGACCAACCATTCGTACAGCCCCTCCTTGGTCTTAAAGGCCGTTTTCCACTCATCACCAGGCCTTATTCTAATCTGATGGTAACCACTTTTTAAATCTATCTTAGAGAAAATAGTGGAACCACTCAGATTATCAAGCATATCTTCAAGTCTAGGGATAGGAAATCTATACCCCACTGTGATCTTGTTGATGGCTCTGCTGTCCACGCACATTCGCCAAGAGCCATCCTTTTTAGGAACTAACAAGGCAGGAACTCCACAAGGACTAAGGCTCTCACGTATTGATCCACGCTCCAGAAGCTCTTGCACTTGCAACTTTAAAACTTTGTGCTCTTCAGGACTCATTTTATAATGAGGTAAATTCGGGAGGGTGGCACCTGGAACAAGGTCAATGTTGTGCTGAATTTCACGCATAGGAGGTAGTCCCTTAGGCAGATCTGAGGGAAAGACATCCACGAAGTCTCGTAGGAGCACTTGGACTTCGTATGGAAGGACTTCTTTGCTCCTTGTGTCTTGCTTCAGATTGTTGTCCAATAGAAGGACGTGGCATACTCCTGCCTCCTTTAGGGAGAGTTGGAATTCCTTGAACGAAGTCAGTAGCGTCACCATTTGCACAAGGTTGCTCCCCTTCTTGCCAAGATTCTTCGGTTTTCTTGGAAGCAACGTGAACTTCTGACCATTTTTAATCACTTCGTACGTGTTCTCCTCTCCCTTATGCACTGCCTTATTATCATACTCCCAAGGCCTCCCAAGCAGAATATTGCATGCATCCATGCAAAGCACATCGCAAGTCACAACATCAGTGAATTGTCCAATGGAGATTGGCACTTGGCAACGTGAATCAACCCGAATACTTCCTCCAGATTGCACCCACCCAATAGAGTAAGGAGCAGGATGTGGGGTGGTCTTCAACCCGAGTTTCTCCACCGTGCTTGCACTTATGAAGTTCTCCTGACTTCCTCCATCAACAATAACATCACAAACTTCCTTTCCTACATGACATCTTGTGCGGAACAGGTTGTGACGCTGAGTTGCATCTTTTTTCTCCACGGACAAAGCCAACTTCCTCATGACTCCACAGTATTCCTCATCATCACCAAATTCATCTTGTGACTCCTCCTCACTTTCCTCAACAGGTGCGCAAAAGAGAGCATCCTCCTGATCTCCTTCAGCCTCACACAATTGCACAAACTTTCTTTTTGGACACTCACTTGATCTGTGCCCTATTTCATTGCACTTGAAGCATTTTATTCGCGAAGAACCCTCAGCAACCTCCTTGCCTTTCCTCTGAACTTGCTCGGTATTAGAAAGGGCTGGCCTGGGCCGAGGCACAACTCTTGCATCTCCAGTTGGCGTGGGGTTCTTCTCTGGTCCACGAGCAAAATTTGAAGTCTGGCCAGGGGTGTAACGATTGCCAACCACTCTCTTCTTCTTTAGGGCAGCTCCAATCTTGCGTGCCTTGTTGCACACATCTTGGAAATACAGGAACGTGTCAAACTCCATACGACTCTTCACTTCATAGTGCAAGCCATCAATGAACCTCGCAATCATTTGGTCCTCATGTTCTTCCACATCATTCCGGGCAGCCAATCTCATAAATTCAGCAATATACTCATCAACAGACTTGTTACCTTGCGTGCAAGACAAGAATTGGGAGAACAAAGTCTGATGATAGTCTACGGGCAGAAATCTTTCCCTAAGTGCTTGCTCCATGGTTGGCCAATCACGAATAGGTAGATCACCTCTCCTTCTGCGAGATTCTTGCTCTTTACGCCACCACACCGCAGCACCAGATTCTAGCTTGAAAGCAACGTAGCTTACTTTTTGTTCTTCCGTGAGCTCCATACAATCAAAATACTTGTCTACGGAGTCAAGCCAATTCAGAAAGGCTTCCACATCTGCCTCCCCATAAAACTTCTCAATGTTCATTGTAAACGGACGATCTATCCTCCTAACATAATCATCTCCACGATCATCCATTCTATACACCTCCCTCCTAGGGCCACGGCCAGCATCACCACGGCCTCCATCTCCTCTCCCACGTCCTCTCAACCCACGTACAGCCCTTCCTCCCCTCCTCACATCCAACGTAGCATCAGATTCTACATCCCCATCTTCATCAAGATCTAAAGGCGGATTACGTACCACTGGAGGGGGGGGGGTGCTGGAGGTTGCACCACTAAATTAGCAAGCTGCGTGCGGATCTCCAAGATGGCAGCCTCCAAGGTGGCAAATCTTTGACGTAGATCCGGATTCTGGTTGTCCATGGGGTCGGCCATAGTGCATCGGATTCTGGTGGAGCTTGGTTTGGTATTAGAGGCACGGATCAGGGGATCGCGAAACCTTGTGGATCGGCTCGTAGGTAGGGTCTCTCACAACTCTCTGTGGTGATAGCGTTCACTCAAGATCAATGTAGAAACTGATCTGATCGTAATCTATGCTCTGATACCACCTAATGTTGCACAGCGGAATTAACTTGTGTGTTTGTGAATTCTGGAACGACCTCAATGAAAGATTTACAACAATCACCAACTTTCGTAGGGTGATTGAGGTTTGCCTATTGCTAGGCGGCCAATCAATGGCAAAAAAAACAACAAGCACAAAACGTGCTCCTCTTTGCCTTAGCAAACTCAGAATATTCTGGATTAATTCAACATGTCATTTCCTTCTTTGTGATGCTCAATTTAAACGAGCTAAATTCCAGCCAGAAATTAAGGCTCCAGCTGTTACAATCTTTTCCCTTCCCACGTCCATATTAGGACAGCCATAACTAACATTAACACGCCTCATTATTAGTTGCTAAACCCCCTTTAGCAACAGAAGGAAAGAAAACGAAACATGTCCTAATTATTACAATCCAGATTCGGAAATAAAAGCAACACATTAAATAAACGACTTGAGGATCCCATGCAGCTCATGCACACCCTTGTGCACGTCCTTGTACCTTGATTTGGGACGTCCTACGTCATGTATTGAAAGATTGGCCCTCTTATTGGCTGTTTCCTTCGGAAAACACACCTTTGCTTGATTCGGAAGGATCGAGCTCAAGGCCACTATCTTGTTCGATTCACGTCCGAGTCAGCGTGTTGTCAACTCCTTCCGTTGTGCTACGTCAGTTCGCGTTCTCACCATTGGTACGTGTCAAAGTTAACCAACACTAAGGTTCGGTGCAAGACGCAAAGCGATGGGTCAAGGTCAACCATCATCCTAGAGTAGACGGTCCGAGTTGGTGCGATTTCCTGACGGGATTCATATCAATAAAACTGATGATGCCTCGCATATTGCTTATTTGTTCTTTCGGGAAGTTGTAAGATTGCATGGCATGCCTAGGACAATCATTTCAGATAGAGGTACTAAGTTCTTAAGCTACTTTTGGAAGACTTTGTGGTGTAAGTTAGGTGCCAAGTTATTGTTTTCTACTACTTGTCATCCACAAACTGATGGACAAACAGAAGTTGTGAACAGGACTTTGTCTACACCGTTAAAAGCGCTCATTGAGCATAACATTAAAGCTTGGGAAGATTGTTTGCCACAGGTTGAGTTTGCTTATAATCGATCTGTTCATTCTGCTACTCAATCCTCACCGTTTGAACTTGTGTATGGATTTAATCCTCTGACCCCACTATATTTATCACCTTTGCCTTCGAATGAGTATGTTAACTTAGATGGCAAGAAGAAGGCTGAATTTGTCAAGCAGTTGCAAGAGAAGGCGAGAATGAACATTGAGAAATGAATGGAGCACTACGCTAGACAAGTGAATAAAGGATGACACAAAGTTGTCTTTGAGCCTGGTGATTGGGTTTGGTTGCATAAGAGGAAGGAACGGTTTCCCGCGCAACGGCGTTCAAAGTTGCTACCTCGTGGGGATGGTCCCTTCCAAGTTTTAGAGCGCATCAATGACAATGCTTATAAGCTTGACCTGCCGGTTGAGTATAATGTAAGTGCTTCTTTTAATGTTGCTGACTTAAGCCCGTTTGATGTAGGTGAAGATTTGAGGGCAAATCCTTTTCAAGAGTGGGGGAATGATGTGAACACGTCCACTATGGAGCTACAAGACCCACAACAGTTCGAGTTCCACTTGGACCAATCACAAGAGCAAGAGCAAAGACGCTTCAAGCTGAGCTGAACGGATTAATTCAAGGGATTTGGACTACAACCAGTTTGTGTAAGCCCGTGGACGTCCATGCAAAGCCCATGCACGTGATTGGAGTTATTTTGGACGCCTAAAGGAGTAGAACCAAGATTCCTACTTTTTAGGAATAAGTGTTATCCAAACTTTTTATAACTTTTTAGGAATAAGAGTTATCCAATAGTGGATAATGATTGTGTTTTTCAATTCTTAGGATAAACATTCATTTTTAGAACTAGTTTAAGTAGTATGATAAGTTTGGAGCTCTTCAGAACTTATCTTGTTGACTTTAGAGTCTATCCAAGTCAGTTTTAACCTCTATATAAGGAGGGCCACGAATTCAATAAAGGATCACTTTTTGGCATAAAAAAATTCGTGAGTTTTGGTACTCTGGTTGTTCTTGCGGGCTGGATTGCTTAGCTAGGGCGTTTGAATTTATCAAACGGAATTCCATCTCCGTTTGTGGCGTATTCGATTCAAGATCAAGGTTTGCGTTCTCACCATTGCTACGGGTCAAAGTTAACCAACACTAAGGTTTGGTGCAAGGCGCAAAGCGACGGGTCAAGGTCAACCATCATCCTAGAGTAGACGGTCCGAGTTGGTGCGATTTCCTGAAGGGATTCATATCAATAAAATTGATGATGCCTCGCATATTGCTGATTTGTTCTTTCGGGAAGTTGTAAGATTGCATGGCATGCCTCGGACAATCATTTCAGATAGAGATACTAAGTTCTTAAGCTACTTTTGGAAGACTTTGTGGTGTAAATTAGGTACCAAGTTATTGTTTTCTACTACTTGTCATCCACAAACTTATGGACAAACAGAAGTTGTGAACAAGACTTTGTCTACACTGTTAAGAGCGCTCATTGAGCATAACATTAAAGCTTGGGAAGATTGTTTGCCACAGGTTGAGTTTGCTTATAATCGATCTGTTCATTCTGCTACTCAATCCTCACCGTTTGAACTTGTGTATGGATTTAATCCTCTTACCCCACTATATTTATCACATTTGCCTTCGAATAAGTATGTTAACTTAGATGGCAAGAAGAAGGCTGAATTTGTCAAGCAGTTGCAAGAGAAGGCGAGAATGAACATTGAGAAACGAACGGAGCACTACGCAAGACAAGCGAATAAAGGACGACACAAAGTTGTCTTTGAGCCTGGTGATTGGGTTTGGTTGCATAAGAGGAAGGAAAAGTTTCCCGCGCAACGGCGTTCAAAGTTGCTACCTCGTGGGGATGGTCACTTCCAAGTTTTAGAGCGCATCAATGACAATGCTTATAAGCTTGACCTGCCGGGTGAATATAATGTAAGTACTTCTTTTAATGTTGCTGACTTAAGCCCGTTTGATGGAGGTGAATATTTGAGGGCAAATCCTTTTCAATAGTGGGGGAATGATGTGAACACGTCCACTATGGAGCTACAAGACCCATAACCAGTTCGAGTTCCACTTGGACCAATCACAAGAGCAAGAGCAAAGACGCTTCAAGCTGAGCTCAACGGATTAATTCAAGGGATTTGGACTACAACCAGTTCCTGTAAGCCCGTGGACGTCTATGCAAAGCCCATGCACGTGATTGGAGTTATTTTGGACGCCTAAAGGAGTAGAACCAAGATTCCTACTTTTTAGGAATAAGAGTTATCCAAACTTTTTATAACTTTTTAGGAATAAGAGTTATCCAATAGTGGATAATGATTGTGTTTTTCAATTCTTAGGATAAACATTCATTTTTAGAACTAGTTTAAGTAGTATGATAAGTTTGGAGCTCTTCAGAACTTATCTTGTTGACTTTAGAGTCTATCCAAGTCAGTTTTAACCTCTATATAAGGAGGGCCACGAATTCAATAAAGGATCACTTTTTGGCATAAGAAAATTCGTGAGTTTTGGTACTCTGGTTGTTCTTGCGGGCTGGATTGCTTAGCTAGGGCGTTTGTATTTATCAAACGGAATTCCCATCTCCGTTTGTGGCGTATTCGATTCAAGATCAAGGTTCGCGTTCTCACCATTGCTACGGGTCAAAGTTAACCAACACTAAGGTTCGGTGCAAGGCGCAAAGCGACGGGTCAAGGTCAACCATCATCCTAGAGTAGACGGTCCGAGTTGGTGCGATTTCCTGACGGGATTCATATCAATAAAACTGATGATGCCTCGCATATTGCTGATTTGTTCTTTCGGGAAGTTGTAAGATTGCTTGGCATGCCTAGGACAATCATTTCAGATAGAGGTACTAAGTTCTTAAGCTACTTTTGGAAGACTTTGTGGTGTAAGTTAGGTACCTAGTTATTGTTTTCTACTACTTGTCATCCACAAACTGATGGACAAACAGAAGTTGTGAACAGGACTTTGTCTACACTGTTAAGAGCGCTCATTGAGCATAACATTAAAGCTTGGGAAGATTGTTTGCCACAGGTTGCGTTTGCTTATAATTGATCTGTTCATTCTGCTACTCAATCCTCACCGTTTGAAATTGTGTATGGATTTAATCCTCTGACCCCACTATATTTATCACATTTGCCTTCGAATGAGTATGTTAACTTAGATGGCAAGAAGAAGGCTGAATTTGTCAAGCAGTTGCAAGAGAAGGCGAGAATGAACATTGAGAAACGAACGGAGCACTACGCAAGACAAGCGAATAAAGGACGACACAAAGTTGTCTTTGAGCCTGGTGATTGGGTTTGGTTGCATAAGAGGAAGGAACAGTTTCCCACGCAACGGCGTTCAAAGTTGCTACCTCGTGGGGATGGTCCCTTCTAAGTTTTAGAGCGCATCAATGACAATGCTTATAAGCTTGACCTGCCGGGTGAGTATAATGTAAGTGCTTCTTTTAATGTTGCTGACTTAAGCCCGTTTGATGTAGGTGAAGATTTGAGGGCAAATCCTTTTCAAGAGTGGGGGAATGATGTGAACACGTCCACTATGGAGCTACAAGACCCACAACCAGTTCGAGTTACACTTGGACCAATCACAAGAGCAAGAGCAAAGACGCTTCAAGCTGAGCTCAACGGATTAATTCAAGGGATTTGGACTACAACCAGTTCGTGTAAGCCCGTGGACGTCCATGCAAAGCCCATGGACGTGATTGGAGTTATTTTGGACGCCTAAAGGAGTAGAACCAAGATTCCTACTTTTTAGGAATAAGAGTTATCCAAACTTTTTAGGAATAAGAGTTATCCAATAGTGGATAATGATTGTGTTTTTCAATTCTTAGGATAAACATTCGTTTTTTGAAATAGCTACTATGATAAGTTTGGAGCTCTTCAGAACTTATCTTGTTGACTTTAGAGTCTATCCAGGTCAGTTTTAACCTCTATATAAGGAGGGCCACGAATTCAATAAAGGATCACTTTTTGGCATAAGAAAATTCGTGAGTTTTGGTACTCTGGTTGTTCTTGCGGGCTGGATTTCTTAGCTAAGGCGTTTGTATTTATCAAACAGAATTCCCAACTCAGTTTGTGGCGTATTCGATTCAAGATCAAGGTTCGCGTTCTCATCATTGCTACGGGTCAAAGTTAACCAACACTAAGGTTCGGTGCAAGGCGCAAAACTACGGGTCAAGGTCAACCATCATCCTAGAGTAGACGGTCCGACTTGGTGCGATTTCCTGACGGGATTCATATCAATAAAACTGATGATGCCTCGCATATTGCTGATTTGTTCTTTCGGGAAGTTGTAAGATTGCTTGGCATGCCTAGGACAATCATTTCAGATAGAGATACTAAGTTCTTAAGCTACTTTTGGAAGACTTTGTGGTGTAAGTTAGGTACCAAGTTATTGTTTTCTACTACTTGTCATCCACAAACTGATGGACAAACAGAAGTTGTGAACAGGACTTTGTCTACACTGTTAAGAGCGCTCATTGAGCATAACATTAAAGCTTGGGAAGATTGTTTGCCACATGTTGAGTTTGCTTATAATCGATCTGTTCATTCTGCTACTCAATCCTCACCGTTTGAACTTGTGTATGGATTTAATCCTCTGACCCCACTATATTTATCACATTTGCCTTCGAATGAGTATGTTAACTTAGATGGCAAGAAGAAGGCTGAATTTGTCAAGCAGTTGCAAGAGAAGGCGAGAATGAACATTGAGAAACGAACGGAGCACTACGCAAGACAAGCGAATAAAGGACGACACAAAGTTGTCTTTGAGCCTTGTGATTGGGTTAGGTTGCATATGAGGAAGGAACGGTTCCCGCGCAACGGCGTTCAAAGTTGCTACCTCGTGGGGATGGTCCGTTCCAAGTTTTAGAGCGCATCAATGACAATGCTTATAACCTTGACCTGCCGGGTGAGTATAATGTAAGTGCTTCTTTTAATGTTGCTGACTTAAGCCCGTTTGATGTAGGTGAAGATTTGAGGGCAAATCCTTTTCAAGAGAGGGGGAATGATGTGAACACGTCCACTATGGAGCTACAAGACCCACAACCAGTTCGAGTTCCACTTGGACCAATCACAAGAGCAAGAGCAAAGATGCTTCAAGCTGAGCTCAACAGATTAATTCAAGGGATTTGGACTACAACCAGTTTGTGTAAGCCCGTGGACGTCCATGCAAAGCCCATGCACGTGATTGGAGTTATTTTGGACGTCTAAAGGAGTAGAACCAAGATTCCTACTTTTTAGGAATAAGAGTTATCCAAACTTTTTATAACTTTTTAGGAATAAGAGTTATCCAATAGTGGATAATGATTGTGTTTTTCAATTCTTAGGATAAACATTCATTTTTAGAAATAGCTACTATGATAAGTTTAGAGCTCTTCAGAACTTATCTTGTTGACTTTAGAGTCTATCCAGGTCAGTTTTAACCTCTATATAAGGAGGGCCACGAATTCAATAAAGGATCACTTTTTGGCATAAGAAAATTCGTGAGTTTTGGCACTCTGGTTGTTCTTGCGGGCTGGATTGCTTAGCTAGGGCGTTTGTATTTATCAAACGGAATTCCCATCTCTGTTTGTGGCGTATTCGATTCAAGATCAAGGTTCGCATTCTCACCATTGCTACGGGTCAAAGATAACCAACACTAAGGTTCGGTGCAAAGTGCAAAGCGACGGGTCAAGGTCAACCATCATCCTAGAGTAGACGGTCTGAGTTGGTGCGATTTCCTGACGGGATTCATATCAATAAAACTGATGATGCCTCGCATATTGCTGATTTGTTCATTCGAGAAGTTGTAAGATTGCATGGCATGCCTAGGACAATCATTTCAGATAGAGATACTAAGTTCTTAAGCTACTTTTGGAAGACTTTGTGGTGTAAGTTAGGTACCAAGTTATTGTTTTCTACTACTTGTCATCCACAAACTGATGGACAAACAGAAGTAGTGAATAGGACTTTGTCTACACTGTTAAGAGTGCTCATTAAGCATAACATTAAAGTTTGGGAAGATTGTTTTCCACATGTTGAGCTTGCTTATAATCGATCTGTGCATTCTGCTACTCAATTCTCACCGTTTGAACTTTTGTATGGATTTAATCCTCTGACGCCACTAGATTTATCACCTTTGCCTTCAAATGAGTATGTTAACTTAGATGGCAAGAAGAAGGCTGAATTTGTCAAGCAGTTGCAAGAGAAGGCGAGAATGAACATTGAGAAATGAACGGAGCACTACGCAAGACAAGCGAATAAAGGACGACACAAAGTTGTCTTTGAGCCTGGTGATTGGATTAGGTTGCATAGGAGGAAGGAACGGTTCCCGCGCAACGACGTTCAAAGTTGCTACCTCGTGGGGATGGTCCCTTCCAAGTTTTAGAGCGCATCAATGACAATGCTTATAACCTTGACCTGCCGGGTGAGTATAATGTAAGTGCTTCTTTTAATGTTGCTGACTTAAGCCCGTTTGATGTAGGTGAAGATTTGAGGGCAAATCCTTTTCAAGAGAGGGGAAATGATGTGAACACGTCCACTATGGAGCTACAAGACCCACAACCAGTTCGAGTTCCACTTGGAAAGATCACAAGAGCAAGAGCAAAGAAGCTTCAAGCTGAGCTCAACGGATTAATTCAAGGGATTTGGACTACAACCAGTTCGTGTAAGCCCGTGGACGTCCATGCAAAGCCCATGCACGTGATTGGAGTTATTTTGGACGCCTAAAGGAGTAGAACCAAGATTCCTACTTTTTAGGAATAAGAGTTATCCAAACTTTTTAGGAATAAGAGTTATCCAATAGTGGATAATGATTGTGTTTTTCAATTCTTAGGATAAACATTCGTTTTTTGAAATAGCTACTATGATAAGTTTGGAGCTCTTCAGAACTTATCTTGTTGACTTTAGAGTCTATCCAGGTCAGTTTTAACCTCTATATAAGGAGGGCCACGAATTCAATAAAGGATCACTTTTTGGCATAAGAAAATTCGTGTGTTTTGGTACTCTGGTTGTTCTTGCGGGCTGGATTGCTTAGCTAGGGCGTTTGTATTTATCAAACGGAATTCCCATCTCCGTTTGTGGCGTATTCGATTCAAGATCAAGGTTCGCGTTCTCACCATTGGTACGGGTCAAAATTAACCAACACTAAGGTTCGGTGCAAGGCGCAAAGTGACGGGTCAAGGTCAACCATCATCCTAGAGTAGACGGTCCGAGTTGGTGCGATTTCCTGACGGGATTCATATCAATAAAACTGATGATGCCTCGCATATTGCTGATTTGTTCTTTCGGGAAGTTGTAAGATTGCATGGCATGCCTAGGACAATCATTTCAGATAGAGATACTAAGTTCATAAGCTACTTTTGGAAGACTTTGTGGTGTAAGTTAGGTACCAAGTTATTGTTTTCTACTACTTGTCATCCACAAACTGATGGACAAATAGAAGTTGTGAATAGGACTTTGTCTACACTGTTAAGAGCGCTCATTAAGCATAACATTAAAGTTTGGGATGATTGTTTGCCACATGTTGAGTTTGCTTATAATCGATCTGTTCATTCTGCTACTCAATTCTCACCGTTTGAACTTGTGTATGGATTTAATCCTCTGACCCCACTAGATATATCACCTTTGCCTTCGAATGAGTATGTTAACTTAGATGGCAAGAAGAAGGCTGAATTTGTCAAGCAGTTGCAAGAGAAGGCGAGAATGAACATTGAGAAACGAACGGAGCACTACGCAAGACAGGCGAATAAAGGATGACACAAAGTTGTCTTTGAGCCTGGTGATTGGGTTTGGTTGCATATAAGGAAGGAACGGTTTCCCGCGCAATGGCGTTCAAAGTTGCTACCTCGTCGGGATGGTCCCTTCCAAGTTTTAGAGCGCATCAATGACAATGCTTATAACCTTGACCTGCCGGGTGAGTATAATGTAAGTGCTTCTTTTAATGTTGCTGACTTAAGCCTGTTTGATGTAGGTGAAGATTTGAGGGCAAATCCTTTTCAAGAGAGGGGAAATGATGTGAACATAACCACTATGGAGCTACAAGACCCACAACCAGTTCGAGTTCCACTTGGACCAATCACAAGAGCAAGAGCAAAGACGCTTCAAGCTGAGCTCAACGGATTAATTAAAGGTATTTGGACTACAACCAGTTCGTGTAAGCCCGTGGACGTCCATGCAAAGGCCATACACGTGATTGGAGTTATTTTGGACGCCTAAAGGAGTAGAACCAAGATTCCTACATTTTAGGAATAAGAGTTATCCAAACTTTTTATAACTTTTTAGGAATAAGAGTTATCCAATAGTGGATAATGATTATGTTTTTCAATTCTTAGGATAAACATTCATTTTTAGAAATAGCTACTATGATAAGTTTGGAGCTCTTCAGAACATATCTTGTTGACTTTAGAGTCTATCCAGGTCAGTTTTAACCTCTATATAAGGAGGGCCACGAATTCAATAAAGGATCACTTTTTGGCATAAGAAAATTCGTGAGTTTTGGTACTCTGGTTGTTCTTGCGGGCTGGATTGCTTAGCTAGGACATTTGTATTTATCAAACGGAATTCCCATCTCCATTTGTGGCGTATTGATTCAAGATCAAGGTTCGCGTTCTCACCATTGGTACGGGTCAAAGTTAACCAACACTAAGGTTCGGTGCAAGGCGCAAAGCGACGGGTCAAGGTCAACCATCATCCTAGAGTAGACGGTCCGAGTTGGTGCGATTTCCTGATGGGATTCATATCAATAAAACTGATGATGCCTCGCATATTGCTGATTTGTTCTTTCGGGAAGTTGTAAGATTGCATGGCATGCCTAGGACAATCATTTCAGATAGAGATACTAAGTTCTTAAGCTACTTTTGGAAGACTTTGTGGTGTAAGTTAGGTACCAAGTTATTGTTTTCTACTACTTGTCATCCACAAACTGATGGACAAACAGAAGTTGTGAATAGGACTTTGTCTACACTGTTAAGAGCGCTCATTAAGCATAACATTAAAGTTTGGGAAGATTGTTTGCCAAATGTTGAGTTTGCTTATAATCGATCTGTTCATTCTGCTACTCAATTCTCACCGTTTGAACTTGTGTATGGATTTAATCCTCTGACCCCACTAGATATATCACCTTTGCCTTCGAATGAGTATGTTAACTTAGATGGCAAGAAGAAGGCTGAATTTGTCAAGCAGTTGCAAGAGAAGGCGAGAATGAACATTGAGAAACGAACGGAGCACTACGCAAGACAAGCGAATAAAGGACGAGACAAAGTTGTCTTTGAGCCTGGTGATTGGGTTTGGTTGCATATGAGGAAGGAACAGTTTCCCGCGCAACGGCGTTCAAAGTTGCTACCTCGTCGGGATGGTCCCTTCCAAGTTTTAGAGCGCATCAATGACAATGCTTATAACCTTGACCTGCCGGGTGAGTATAATGTAAGTGCTTCTTTTAATGTTGCTGACTTAAGCCCGTTTGATGTAGGTGAAGATTTGAGGGCAAATCTTTTTCAGGAGAGGGGAAATGACGTGAACACGTCCACTATGGAGCTACAAGTCCCACAACCAGTTCGAGTTCCACTTGGACCAATCACAAGAGCAAGAGCAAAGACGCTTCAAGCTGAGCTCAACGGATTAATTCAAGGGATTTGGACTACAACCAGTTCGTGTAAGCCCGTGGACGTCCATGCAAAGCCCACACACGTGATTGGAGTTATTTTGGACGCCTAAAGGAGTAGAACCAAGATTCCTACTTTTTAGGAATAAGAGTTATCCAAACTTTTTATAACTTTTTAGGAATAAGAGTTATCCAATAGTGGATAATGATTATGTTTTTCAATTCTTAGGATAAACATTCATTTTTAGAAATAGATACTATGATAAGTTTGGAGCTCTTCAGAACATATCTTGTTGACTTTAGAGTCTATCCAGGTCAGTTTTAACCTCTATATAAGGAGGGCCACGAATTCAATAAAGGATCACTTTTTGGCATAAGAAAATTCGTGAGTTTTGGTACTCTGGTTGTTCTTGCGGGCTGGATTGCTTAGCTAGGGCGTTTGTATTTATCAAACGGAATTCCCATCTCCGTTTGTGGCGTATTCGATTCAAGATCAAGGTTCGCGTTCTCACCATTGGTACGGGTCAAAGTTAACCAACACTAAGGTTCGGTGCAAGGCGCAAAGCGACGGGTCAAGGTCAACCATCATCCTAGAGTAGACGGTCCGAGTTGGTGCGATTTCCTGACGGGATTCATATCAATAAAACTGATGATGCCTCGCATATTGCTGATTTGTTCTTTCGGGAAGTTGTAAGATTGCATGGCATGCCTAGGACAATCATTTCAGATAGAGATACTAAGTTCTTAAGCTACTTTTGGAAGACTTTGTGGTGTAAGTTAGGTACCAAGTTATTGTTTTCTACTACTTGTCATCCACAAACTGATGGACAAACAGAAGTTGTGAATAGGACTTTGTCTACACTGTTAAGAGCGCTCATTAAGCATAATATTAAAGTTTGGGAAGATTGTTTGCCAAATGTTGAGTTTGCTTATAATCGATCTGTTCATTCTGCTACTCAATTCTCACCGTTTGAACTTGTGTATGGATTTAATCCTCTGACCCCACTAGATATATCACCTTTGCCTTCGAATGAGTATGTTAACTTAGATGGCAAGAAGAAGGCTGAATTTGTCAAGCAGTTGCAAGAGAAGGCGAGAATGAACATTGAGAAACGAACGGAGCACTACGCAAGACAAGCGAATAAAGGACGAGACAAAGTTGTCTTTGAGCCTGGTGATTGGGTTTGGTTGCATATGAGGAAGGAACTGTTTCCCGCGCAACGGCGTTCAAAGTTGCTACCTCGTCGGGATGGTCCCTTCCAAGTTTTAGAGCGCATCAATGACAATGCTTATAACCTTGACCTGCCGGGTGAGTATAATGTAAGTGCTTCTTTTAATGTTGCTGACTTAAGCCCGTTTGATGTAGGTGAAGATTTGAGGGCAAATCCTTTTCAGGAGAGGGGAAATGACGTGAACACATCCTTTATGGAGCGACAAGACCCACAACCAGTTCGAGTTCCACTTGGACCAAACACAAGAGCAAGAGCAAAGACTCTTCAAGCTGAGTTCAACGGATTAATTCAAGGGATTTGGACTACAACCAGTTCGTGTAAGCCCGTGGACGTCCATGCAAAGCCCACACACGTGATTGGAGTTATTTTGGACGCCTAAAGGAGTAGAACCAAGATTCCTACTTTTTAGGAATAAGAGTTATCCAAACTTTTTATAACTTTTTAGGAATAAGAGTTATCCAATAGTGGATAATGATTATGTTTTTCAATTCTTAGGATAAACATTCATTTTTAGAAATAGCTACTATGATAAGTTTGGAGCTCTTCAGAACATATCTTGTTGACTTTAGAGTCTATCCAGGTCAGTTTTAACCTCTATATAAGGAGGGCCACGAATTCAATAAAGGATCACTTTTTGGCATAAGAAAATTCGTGAGTTTTGGTACTCTGGTTGTTCTTGCGGGCTGGATTGCTTAACTAGGGCGTTTGTATTTATCAAACGGAATTCCCATCTCCGTTTGTGGCGTATTCGATTCAAGATCAAGGTTCGCGTTCTCACCATTGGTACGGGTCAAAGTTAACCAACACTAAGGTTCGGTGCAAGGCGCAAAGCGACGGGTCAAGGTCAACCATCATCCTAGAGTAGATGGTCCGAGTTGGTGCGATTTCCTGACGGGATTCGTATCAATAAAACTGATGATGCCTCGCATATTGCTTATTTGTTCTTTCGGGAAGTTGTAAGATTGCATGGCATGCCTAGGACAATCATTTCAGATAGAGATACTAAGTTCTTAAGCTACTTTTGGAAGACTTTGTGGTGTAAGTTAGGTACCAAGTTATTGTTTTCTACTACTTGTCATCCACAAACTGATCGACAAACAGAAGTTGTGAATAGGACTTTGTCTACACTGTTAAGAGCGCTCATTAAGCATAACATTAAAGTTTGGGAAGATTGTTTGCCACATGTTGAGTTTGCTTATAATCGATCTTTTCATTCTGCTACTCAATTCTCACAGTTTGAACTTGTGTATGGATTTAATCCTCTGACCCCACTAGATTTATCACCTTTGCCTTCGAATGAGTATGTTAACTTAGATGGCAAGAAGAAGGCTGAATTTGTCAAGCAGTAGCAAGAGAAGGCGAGAATGAACATTGAGAAACGAATGGAGCACTACGCAAGACAAGCGAATAAAGGACGACACAAAGTTGTCTTTGAGCCTGGTGATTGGGTTTGGTTGCTTATGAGGAAGGAACGGTTTCCCACCCAACGGCGTTCAAAGCTGCTACCTCATCGGGATGGTCCCTTCCAAGTTTTAGAGCGCATTAATGACAATGCTTATAACCTTGACCTGCCGGGTGAGTATAATGTAAGTGCTTCTTTTAATGTTGCTGACTTAAGCCCGTTTGATGTAGGTGAAGATTTGAGGGCAAATCCTATTCAAGAGAGGGGAAATGATGTGAACACGTCCACTATGGAGCTACAAGACCCACAACCAGTTCGAGTTCCACTTGGACCAATCACAAGAGCAAGAGCAAAGATGCTTCAAGCTGAGCTCAACGGATTAATTCAAGGGATTTGGACTACAACCAGTTCGTGTAAGCCCGTGGACGTCCATGCAAAGCCCATGCACGTGATTGGAGTTATTTTGGACGCCTAAAGGAGTAGAACCAAGATTCCTACTTTTTAGGAATAAGAGTTATCCAAACTTTTTATAACTTTTTAGGAATAAGAGTTATCCAATAGTGGATAATGATTGTGTTTTTCAATTCTTAGGTGATGTGAGCACACCTACGAACACACCTACATTCAAGCCACAAGACTCACGGCAAGTGCATGTACGAATTGGACCGGTGACACGAGAAAGAGCCAAAAACTTTCAGGCCGAAATTAATGCAAGAAGTCTGGGCTCAAGATGGTGCGTACAAGTGCAAGGACGTGCATGAGGCCCATGCAAAGCCCATGCACGTGATAGAGGCTATTTTGGAAGCTTGACATGCACGTAAGCTTCTAGATGCATGCGCACATGGAGAATCAAGAAGAATCAGCCTATTTAGTCCGTGCATCTACTTGTTTTGGACGTGCACCTATTAGTTATTCTATTAGATATTATTTGCTTATATTATTCCTTATTTAGTTGAATAAATTCGGCTAGAATCTCCTTAGATTAGGAAAGAGAGTTTTGGCCAGCCTTTGAACTCCTTTTAAGGAGTTAGCTTGTTTAGGAATACTTTGGTACTTTGGAGCCTATATAAGGAGGGCTCCTAGCAATAAAAACGTACACAACTTTGAGATTGATAATTTTGTGAGTTAGATACTCCTTGCGTGTTCTTGCTAGATGCTGGATTGCTTAGCTTGAGCGAATCTTTCACTTATCAAACGATTCCTCCATCATCGTTTGTGGCGTGATTCGACTTGGACCAAAGGTTCACGAAATTCCATTGCTCGGGTTGCGGTTCTTCCAAACCAAGGTTCTTGCAAGGCTCGAGTTCGTGGGTTGCGGTCTGTTCCATCCAAAGTAGCACGGTCCGTTGTGAATCTCCTGCCGAGGTTCATATCATTTGGTATCAGAGCTTAGCTTGTTACTTTAGTTCATTATCCTTGTTATTCTTGTTCTTTTTTTTTGGGTTCGTTTTGTTGCTTACTAATCCGTGAGGTTCTTCGCTGTTCGAGAGAAAAGAGAGGAAAACAAACGAGTGAAGCAAAAACAGAAAAGAAAAGAAAAGAAAAGAAAAGGAAAGAAAAGAGAGAAAAGTGCGTTAAAAAAAGAAAAAAAAAGAGAGAAAACAAAACAGGAAGAAGTTAGTCCTAAGTTGGCCCGCACGACTAATTTGGAAAACCGCAAACCTAAAGAGGAAGCAAAGTAGAATAGGCAGCGAGCAAGCTAAAGAGGAAGCAAAATCAAAAAGGAAGCTAGCGAACTAAAGAAGGCGCAGCAGCTGATCAAGAAGAGGGACAAGCAAGACTAAAGAGCAAAGAAAGGCCAAAAGAGGAACTTTAACATTCTGTGAAGCGTGAAGTTCAAGCAAAGGCTGTTCTAGCTTTAGTAAGAACATACAAGTATCACGAGAGGAAAAAGGCAAGAGTTTGTGAGTGCATTAGAGAGAAAAGCCAAATAATTGAGTGCAAACACGAGTGACCTTGAGTGCAACTTACATTGAGAGTAAAGACGTAAGGGAGTGAACTTGTGAGGCCATCAATTTTTTTTTTTACTAACGAAATTTTCTTGCAGCAAGATGTCTTACGAAGATCAAAGAGAAAAAGAGGGTACGTTGGCTGATGTTGGTCTTAAGGTATTTGTGGAGGCCCTGACAGGAAAATTCCAACAAATGATGCGAGCGGGGATGGTATGCCTTGTCATAAGACTGATAGCTCGGGTTGGCCCGCACGACTAATTTGGAAAACCGCAAACCGAAAGAGGAAACAAAGTAGAATAGGCAGCGAGCAAGCTAAAGAGGAAGCAAAATCAAAAAGGAAGCTAGCGAACTAAAGAAGGCGCAGCAGCTGATCAAGAAAAGGGACAAGCAAGACTAAAAAAAAAGCAAAGAAAGGCCAAAAGAGGAACTTTAACATTCTGTTTGTTAAAGCGTGAAGCTCAAGCAAAGGCTGTTCTAGCTTTAGTAAGAACATACAAGTATCACGAGAGGAAAAAGGCAAGAGTGTGCGAGTACCTTAGAGAGAAAAGCCAAATATTTGAGTGCAAACACGAGTGAACTTGAGTGCACCTTACATTGAGAGTATACACGTAAGGGAGTGAGCTTGTGAGGCCATAATTTTTTTTACTAACCAAATTTTCTTGTAGCAAACATGTCGCATGAAGGTCAAACTATGGGAAGCATAGACCTTAAGTTATTAGTGGATGCCTTGTCCGGGAAGCTCGAGCAGATGGTGCAAGCTCAGATGGAGCCTTTGCAACTACGCGTGGATGCCGTGGAGAATTCTCGTGACAACCCCCAAACGCGAGGCGAACTCTAAAGGCATAGGAGAGGAGTACCTATTGGAGAGTCGAGCGGAGCTGATTCTGAATCTGAAGAAGGCGTAGGCTCTACAAGGAGTCTTAGGAGAGCAAGAACAAACCGCCCACCTAGGGAGGCGAGGCAAAAGAGAGACGACAACATAGGGAGTATCAAACTGAAGATACCCTCCTTTGCTGGTCGTTCGGACCCGGAGGCGTACTTAGAGTGGGAGAAGAAGATTGAGTTCGTGTTTGATTGCCACAATGAAGCAAAGAAGGTAAAACTTGCCATCACCGAATTCACTGATTATGCTATAACTTGGTGGGATCAACTTGTGACAAGCAGGAGGAGAAATGGAGAACGCCCTATAGCTACTTGGGAAGACATGAAAGTGGTGATGAGGAAGAGATTTGTTCCAAGTCATTACTATAGAGGGCTGTATAAGAAGTTACAAGGAATGAGGCAAGGAAATTTGAGCGTGGAGGAGTATTTCAAACAGATGGAGATGGCCATGATAAGAGCTGATATAGATGAAGATAGAGAAGTTACAATGGCAAGATTCTTGAATGGACTCAATCCTGAAATTCAAGACAAAGTTGAGTTGCAACACTATGTGGAGTTGAGGACATGGTGCATATGGCAACGAAAATTGAGAAGCAACTCAAGAGAGGAGAGGGGAGAACAAGAGCTACATCGAGTTCTACTTGGAAGCCAAACTACCAAAAGAAGTTTGACAAGCCACAAGCAGCCAAAGTAGAGCATAAATCCGAGAGTTCTCAAGCTATTTCTCAAAGGAAAGTGGAAGTCACTCCAGCTAGGAACCGTGACATCAAGTGCTTTAAGTGTCAAGGAAGAGGGCACATCTCAAGTCAATGCCCTAACAAGCAAGCAATGGTGATCAAGGAAAGTGGAGAGATTGAAACTGAAGAAGAGGATTCGGAGCATGAAAGCATGCCTTCTTTGGAGGACGTATCCGAGGAAGAGTACCAAGCTGCTAAGAGGCTTACTCTTGTGTCTAGAAGAGCATTGAATGTGCAAGTAAAAGAAGAAAATGATGTGGCTCAAAGAGAAAATATTTTTCACACAAGGTGCTATGTCAAAGACAAGGTGTGTAGTGTCATCATAGATGGAGGAAGTTGTGCTAATGTCGCAAGCACTACTATGGTGGAGAAGTTAGGGTTACTCACTGGAAAACACCCTAAGCCTTACAAACTACAATGGCTGAATGATAGTGGAGAAGTACGAGTGATGAAGCAAGTATTGGTAACATTCCGCATTGGCAACTATGAGGATGAAGTGTTGTGTGATGTTGTACCAATGCAAGCTGGTCATCTATTGTTAGGAAGGCCATGGCAGTTTGATAGGAAAGTGCATCATGATGGCTACACCAACAAATATTCATTTATACTTAAGAAGAGAGTAATCACCTTGGCACCCTTGTCACCATCACAAGTTTGTAAAGATCAACAACAGTTGCAAAAAGAAAGTGATGAGCAAAGAGAGCGTGACAAAAAGAAAAAGATTGAGAGGAGAGAAGAAGCCGAAAAAAAGAGAAGAAAAACGGCCAATGGAGAAGAAAAGAATGAGAAAACAAAAGAAGCCGAAAAAACAGAAATTAAAACGGCCAATGAGAGAAAAACTGAGAGTTGGAAAAAGAGTTACTATGTGGGAGCAAGTGAAATTAAGCAAGCATGCTTTGAAAAGAAGCCTATGATCTTACTTCGGTATAGAGAGGCGCTTTTAAACACTAACGAGCTTGAACCACATGTACCTAGTACGGTTGTGTCTCTTTTGCAGGACTACAAGGATGTCTTTCCCGACGAGCTACCACCTGGTTTGCCACCTATTCGTGGGATTGAACATCAAATAGACTTTGTTCCGGGAGCTGCCATACCTAACCGTCCCGCATATAGAAGCAATCCTGAAGAAACAAAGGAGCTTTTGAAGCAAGTCAACGAGCTATTGGAGAAAGGGTAAGTGAGAGAGAGCATGAGTCCATGTGCTGTTCCAGTCCTACTTGTGCCCAAGAAGGATGGATCATGGAGAATGTGTGTTGATTGCCGAGCAGTCAACAACATAACGGTAAAATATCGTCACCCTATTCCTCGTTTAGATGACATGTTAGATGAGTTGCATGGTTCTTGCATGTTTTCTAAGATTGATTTGAAGAGTGGTTATCATCAAATTAGAATGAAAGAAGGAGATGAGTGGAAGACTGCTTTTAAAACAAAGTATGGGTTGTATGAGTGGATGGTCATGCCATTTGGTTTGTCCAACGCACCTAGCACGTTTATGCGACTCATGAATCATGTTCTACGTCCATTCATTGGTAAATTTGTGGTTGTTTACTTTGATGATATACTCATTTATAGCAAGAGCATGGAGGATCATTTAGAACATTTGAGATCTGTCTTAGATGCACTTAGAGAAGATCAATTGTTTGCTAACTTCAAGAAGTGTACCTTTTGTACGGATCAGCTTGTATTCTTGGGTTTTGTTGTTGGAGCTAACGGAATACAGGTTGATGAAGAAAAGATCCGAGCTATCCGTGAATGGCCAAGCCCTACAAGTGTTGCTAATGTTAGCAGCTTTCATGGACTAGCTAGTTTTTATAGGAGATTTGTGAAGGACTTTAGTAGCATAGCCGCACCCATAACTGAAGTCATCAAGAAGAACGCGGGCTTTACTTGGGGAGAAGCTCAAGAGAAGGCCTTCCAACTACTAAAAGGGAAGTTGACTAATGCACCCTTGTTAGCTTTACCTAATTTCTCTAAGACTTTTGAAATAGAGTGTGATGCTTCTGGTATAGGAATTGGAGCTGTCCTTATGCAAGAGGGAAGACCCATTGCATACTTTAGTGAGAAACTAAGTGGTGCAACCTTGAATTACCCGACCTATGACAAGGAATTGTACGCACTAGTTCGAGCATTGGAGACCTGGCAGCACTACTTGTGGCCAAAGGAGTTCGTGATTCACACTGATCATGAGTCACTGAACAAGAGGCATGCACGATGGGTGGAATTCATTGAGACATTTCCTTATGTCATTCGCTACAAGCACGGTAAGGAAAATGTAGTGGCTGATGCACTATCACGAAGGAACGCCTTGATCTCAACTCTTGATGCTAAACTACTTGGCTTTGAACACATTAAAGAGATGTATGTTGATGATGTTGATTTTAGCGAGTTGTTTAGATCAACCGAAAGAAGTGCATTTGGTAAGTTCTTTCGTAATGAAGGATACGTATTTCGTGAAAACAAACTTTGTGTGCCTAATTGTTCGATGCAAGAATTACTAATTCAGGAGGCACATGGAGGTGGCTTAATGGGGCATTTTGGAATTGCAAAGACCTTGGCAATGCTACAAGATCATTTCTTTTGGCCACACATGAAGAGAGACGTTGAGAGAGTTTGTGGTCGTTGCATCACTTGCAAGTAAGCCAAGTCAAAGGTAAAACCCCATGGTTTGTACACCCCACTACCTATACCTAGTGAGCCTTGGATTGATATCTCTATGGATTTTGTGTTAGGACTACCTAGGACTAAGCGTGGAAGAGATTCAATTTTTGTGGTAGTGGATAGGTTTTCTAAGATGGCACATTTCATTCCATGTCATAAGACTGATGATGCTTCGAACATTGCTGATTTGTTCTTTAGAGAGGTTGTTAGGTTGCATGGCATGCCTAGGACAATTATCTCTGATAGAGATGCTAAGTTCCTAAGTTACTTTTGGAAGACCTTGTGGTGCAAGTTAGGTACTAAGTTGTTGTTTTCTACTACTTGTCATCCTCAAACTGATGGTCAAACTGAAGTAGTGAATAGGACTTTGTCTACACTTTTGAGAGCACTCATTAAGCATAACATTAAGACTTGGGAAGAATGTTTGCCTCATGTTGAGTTTGCTTATAATCGTTCTGTTCATTCTGCTACTCAATTCTCACCATTTGAGCTTGTTTATGGATTGAATCCTTTGACTCCATTGGATTTATCACCTCTACCTTCGAGTGAGCATGTTAACTTAGATGGCAAGAAGAAAGCTGAATTTGTCAAGCAGTTACATGAGAAAGCAAGAATGAACATCGAGAAGCGCACAGAACACTATGCGAGGCAAGCAAACAAAGGAAGGCACAAGGTTGTCTTTGAGCCGGGAGATTGGGTTTGGCTACATATGAGGAAGGAGCGTTTTCCTGTCCAAAGACGTTCAAAGTTGCTACCATGGGGCGTTCCAAGTGATGGAACGCATCAATGATAATGCCTACAAGCTAGACCTTCCGGGTGAGTATAATGTAAGTGCTTCGTTTAACGTGGCTGACTTGAGTCCGTTTGATGTAGGTGATGATTTGAGGACAAATCCTTTTCAAGAGGAGGGGACTGATGTGAGCAAGCCTAAAGACGCACCTACTATCAAGCTTGTAGACTCGCAGCAAGTTCAAGTTCCAATTGGGCCAATTACAAGAGCAAGAGCTAGGAAGTTGCAATCTGACTTCAATGGACTAATGCAAGAAGTTTGGGCTCAAGCAAGTGCGTGGAGGACCAAGGACGTCCAAGAAACCCAAGGGAGGCCCATGCACGTTTTGGAAGCTAAATGGGAAGTTTGAGATGCACACAATCTCCTGGATGCATGCGCACGTGAATTTCAAGCTTATTTTGGACATGCGTCCCTAAATTTTAGGAATTGCATCTACTATGTTTTAGGACGTGATATTTACTAGATATTCTATTAGTTATCTATGTTTAGATTGTTTTCCTACTTAGTTGAATAATTCGGCCAAAATCCCTTTAAATTAGGAAGGAGAATTTTGGCCAGCCTTGAACTCCTTATTTGGAGTTAGTTTTCGTTTAGGAAGTTGAAAGACTTATGGAGCCTATATAAAGAGGCATCCTCATTCAATAAAGATATAACAATTCGGAGAATTACTTAGCATTGGCTAATTGTGAGTTTAGATACTCGTTTGTTCTTGCTTAGGCTGGTGAGTCGTCTTGGCTAGAATTTATCTTTCACTTATCAAGCGGATCATCCATCCCCGCTAGTGGCGTGATACGACCTAAGGTCAAGGTTCAGAAGCTCTTGCAGTGGGTTAAGGTTCAATTTTGCGCCTTAGTTCTTGTGAGTTCTTTGTGAGTTGTGATCTGTTCCATTCTGAAGTAACAAACGGTCCGAGTTGTGAGTCTTTTCCGCTGAGATTCATATCATTTGGTATCAGAGCTTAGGTTGTTACTTTGGTTCATTATCCTTGTTATTCTTGTTCTTTTTTTTTTGGGTTCGTTTTGTTGCTTGCTAATCCGTGAGGTTCTTCGCTGTTCGAGAGAAAAGGGAGGAAAACAAACGAGTGAAGCAAAAACAGAAAAGAAAACAAAAGAAAAGACAAGAAAAGAAAAAAAAAAGAAAAAAAAAACAAAAAAAGAGAGGAAGCTAGCGAACTAAACAGGAAGAAGTTAGTCCTAAGTTGGCCCGCACGACTAATTTGGAAGCCGCAAGCTAAAGAGGAAGCAAAATACAAAAGGAAGCTAGCGAACTAAAGAAGGCGCAACAGCTGATCAAGAAAAGGGACAAGCAAGACTAAAAAGCAAAGAAAGGCCAAAAGAGGAACTTTAACATTCTGTTTGTTAAAGCGTGAAGCTCAAGCAAAGGCTGTTCTAGCTTTAGTAAGAACATACAAGTATCACGAGAGGAAAAAGGGAAGAGTGTGCGAGTACCTTAGAGAGAAAAGCCAAACATTTGAGTGCAAACACGAGTGAACTTGAGTGCACCTTACATTGAGAGTATACACGTAAGGGAGTGAGCTTGTGAGGCCATAATTTTTTTTTACTAACCAAATTTTCTTGTAGCAAACATGTCGCATGAAGGTCAAACTATGGGAAGCATAGACCTTAAGTTATTAGTGGATGTGATACGAACCCCGCCAACGATGCGACGAGTCCCGGCCACAAAGCGTGAAATCCCAGATCGTTCTAGATCAGTTCGTGATGGAGATCTCGACCCGATGCTCACAACCAAACAAGAACCTTGGCATTAAGACCGCGACCCGCTGCTTGAGTTGAAACAAAGAACCTTGATATGTCGAAGACGCCACAAACGGTGATGAAGATCCGCTTGATAAGTCGATAGTGAACTCGACGGAATCCCTCCGTTGTGTTCGAACAGTTCCGAAGAACCAAGAGAGCAAAGCCCACGTTTTTTTCAATCAATAATGGTCTACTTTTCTCATTGCATAAGCCTCTATAAATAGGCTCAATATTACAAAGAGATTCCAAATCAAACAACTCCTAAAAATCTGGCTGGAAAGGGAAACTAAAAAGGGAAACAAATCTATGCCTTTTAGGAAGGCTAAAAACGTGTCCAACAATCTAAATAAGCCAAGAGTTGTTGGAATATAACTTCCTAATCAAAACTAATGGCTGAAATAAACTTCCTAAATAGAATGCCCAAATCAGGGAGAATGAATCTTCAAGATCTTTGCTATTGAAAGGACCTTCTAGAACTTGTATTAAGGTCATAAACTAGGCTGAATTTCGTGGCTCTTGGTCCATGGACTTTAATAAATTTGCTTGAGCCCAACTCTCCAAAGTATGCTTGGAAATCAGCCCACAAAGTTGTGACTTGAAGTGCTTTGTCCGTGCTCTCTCACTTGGTCGGATTGGCACTTGAAATCATCATATGAGTGCTCTTCATATTCATATCATTCCCCTCCTCTTGAAAGGGATTTGTCCTCAAATCCTCGCATATGTCATAGTGCCACAAATTAACAACCATGCTGGAACAAGGTTGAGTCTTCGAACGTCGTGGTTGTACTTGATACCTTCCTCTCCAACAGAATAGATACTTCGAACATAAACAATCTGATATCATCTCCAAATAAAAAGTTAAAGACTCTCCTTTTCGAATAAGCCTTTCACCAATCTTCAAAGCATTCCACAAGTTGATCAATGATGAACCTCCAACATAATTAAACTTGTCCACACCCAAGAAGTCAATATGCTCAACATATTCAACATGGAAATCTGGAGACATGTAAGATATGGGCTGAGCCTCTTCCTTTTAAACAGCAATAACAAGTTCTTCATGTTCACCATCAATAGGAATTATGCACTTGTTCATGTGAACAACTTCCATTGCATACTGGTATAGGAATTGGAGCTGTCCTTATGCAAGAGGGAAGACCCATTGCATACTTTAGTGAGAAACTAAGTGGTGCAACCTTGAATTACCCGACCTATGACAAGGAATTGTATGCACTAGTTCGAGCATTGGAGACCTGGCAGCAATACTTGTGGCCAAAGGAGTTCGTGATTCACACTGATCATGAGTCACTGAACAAGAGGCATGCACGATGGGTGGAATTCATTGAGACATTTCCTTATGTCATTCGCTACAAGCAAGGTAAGGAAAATGTAGTGGCTGATGCACTATCACGAAGGTACGCCTTGATCTCAACTCTTGATGCTAAACTACTTGGCTTTGAACACATTAAAGAGATGTATGTTGATGATGTTGATTGCACTATCACGGATAGCTCGGATCTTTTCTTCATCAACCGGTATTCCGTTAGCTCCAACAACAAAACCCAAGAATACAAGCTTATCCGTACAAAAGGTACACTTCTTCAAGTTAGCAAACAATTGATCTTCTCTAAGTGCATCTAAGACAGATCTCAAATGTTCTAAATGATCCTCCATGCTCTTGCTATAAATGCGTATATCATCAAAGTAAACAACCACAAATTTACCAATGAATGGACGTAGGACATGATTCATGAGTCGCATAAACGTGCTAGGTGCGTTGGACAAACCAAATGGCATGACCATCCACTCATACAACCCATACTTTGTTTTAAAAGAAGTCTCCCACTCATCTCCTTCTTTCATTCTAATTTGATGATAACCACTCTTCAAATACATCTTAGAAAACATGCAAGAACCATGCAACTCATCTAACATGTCATCTAAACGAGGAATAGGGTGACGATATTTTACCGTTATGTTGTTGACTGCTCGGAAATCAACACACATTCTCCATGATCCATCCTTCTTGGGCACAAGTAGGACTGGAACAGCACATGGACTCATGCTCTCTCTCACGTACCCTTTCTCCAATAGCTCGTTGACTTGCTTCTCAAGCTCCTTTGTTTCTTCAGGATTGCTTCTATATGCGGGACGGTTAGGTATGGCAGCTCCCGGAACAAAGTCTATTTGATGTTCAATCCCACGAATAGGTGGCAAACCAGGTGGTAGCTCCTCGGGAAAGACCTTAGGTGAAGGGGCATCCAATTAGGTAAGCTTGAAGTCAGATTGCAACTTCCTAGCTCTTGCTCTTGTAATTGGCCCAATTGGAACTTGAACTTCCTGCGAGTTTACAAGCTTGATAGTAGGTGCGTCCTTAGGCTTGCTCACATCAGTCCCCTCCTCTTGAAAAGGATTTGTCCTCAAATCATCACCTACATCAAACGGACTCAAGTCAGCCACGTTAAACGAAGCACTTACATTATACTCACCCGGAAGGTCTAGCTTGTAGGCATTATCATTGATGCGTTCCATCACTTGGAACGCCCCGTGGTAGCAACTTTGAACGTCTTTGGACAGGAAAACGCTCCTTCCTCATATGTAGCCAAACCCAATCTCCCGGCTCAAAGACAACCTTGTGCCTTCCTTTGTTTGCTTGCCTCGCATAGTGTTCTGTGCACTTCTCGATGTTGATTCTTGCTTTCTCATGTAACTGCTTGACAAATTCAGCTTTCTTCTTGCCATCTAAGTTAACATGCTCACTCGAAGGTAGAGGTGATAAATCCAATGGAGTCAAAGGATTAAATCCATAAACAAGCTCAAATGGTGAGAATTGAGTAGCAGAATGGACAGAACGATTATAAGCAAACTCAACATGAGGCAAACATTCTTCCCAAGTCTTAATGTTATGCTTAATGAGTGCTCTCAAAAGTGTAGACAAAGTCCTATTCACTACTTCAGTTTGACCATCAGTTTGAGGATGACAAGTAGTAGAAAAAAACAACTTAGTACTTAACTTGCACCACAAGGTCTTCCAAAAGTAACTTAGGAACTTAGCATCTCTATCAGAGATAATTGTCCTAGGCATGCCATGCAACCTAACAACCTCTCTAAAGAACAAATCAACAATGTTCGAAGCATCATCAGTCTTATGCCATGGAATGAAATGTGCCATCTTAGAAAACCTATCCACTACCACAAAAATTGAATCTCTTCCACGCCTAGTCCTAGGTAGTCCTAACACAAAATCCATAGAGATATCAATCCAAGGCTCACTAGGTATAGGTAGTGGGGTGTACAAACCATGGGGTTTTACCTTTGACTTGGCTTGCTTGAGAGTGATGCAACAACCACAAACTCTCTCAACGTCTCTCTTCATGTGTGGCCAAAAGAAATGATAGCATTGCCAAGGTCTTTGCAATTCCAAAATGCCCCATTAAGCCACCTCCATGTGCCTCCTGAATGAGTAATTCTCGCATCGAGCAATTAGGCACACAAAGTTTGTTTTCACGAAATAGGTATCCTTCATTACGAAAGAACTTACCAAATGCACTTCTTTCAGTTGATCTAAACAACTCGCTAAAATCAACATCATCAACATACATCTCTTTAATGTGTTCAAAGCCAAGTAGTTTAGCACCAAGAGTTGAGATCAAGGCGTACCTTCGTGATAGTGCATCAGCCACTACATTTTCCTTACCTTGCTTGTAGCGAATGACATAAGGAAATGTCTCAATGAATTCCACCCATTGTGCATGCCTCTTGTTCAGCTTGTGTTGCCCCTTTAAGTGCTTGAGTGACTCATGATCAGTGTGAATCACGAACTCCTTTGGCCACAAGTAGTGCTGCCAGGTCTCCAATGCTCGAACTAGTGCGTACAACTCCTTGTCATAGGTCGGGTAATTCAAGGTTGCACCACTTAGTTTCTCACTAAAGTATGCCATGGGTCTTCCCTCTTGCATAAGGACAGCTCCAATTCCTATACCAGAAGCATCACACTCTATTTCAAAAGTCTTAGAGAAATTAGGTAAAGCTAACAAGGGTGCATTAGTCAACTTCCCTTTTAGTAGTTGGAAGGCCTTCTCTTGAGCTTCTCCCCAAGTAAAGCCCACGTTCTTCTTGATGACTTCAGTTATGGGTGCGGCTATGCTACTAAAGTCCTTCACAAATCTCCTATAGAAACTAGCTAGTCCATGAAAGCTCCTAACATTAGCAACACTTGTACGGCTTGGCCATTAACGGATAGCTCGGATCTTTTCTTCATCAACCTGTATTCCGTTAGCTCCAACAACAAAACCCAAGAATACGAGCTTATCCGTACAAAAGGTACACTTCTTCAAGTTAGCAAACAATTGATCTTCTCTAAGTGCATCTAAGACAGATTTCAAATGTTCTAAATGATCCTCCATACTCTTGCTATAAATGAGTATATCATCAAAGTAAACAACCACAAATTTACCAATGAATGGACGTAGAACATGATTCATGAGTCGCATAAACGTGCTAGGTGCGTTGGACAAACCAAATGGCATGACCATCCACTCATACAACCCATACTTTGTTTTAAAAGCAGTCTTCCACTCATCTCCTTCTTTCATCCTAATTTGACGATAACCACTCTTCAAATCAATCTTAGAAAACATGCAAGAACCATGCAACTCATCTAACATGTCATCTAAACGAGGAATAGGGTGACGATATTTTACCGTTATGTTGTTGACTGCTCGGCAATCAACACACATTCTCCATGATCCCTCCTTCTTGGGCACAAGTAGGACTGGAACAGCACATGGACTCATGCTCTCTCTCACGTACCCTTTCTCCAATAGCTCGTTGACTTGCTTCTCAAGCTCCTTTGTTTCTTCAGGATTGCTTCTATATGCGGGACGGTTAGGTATGGCAGCTCCCGGAACAAAGTCTATTTGATGTTCAATCCCACGAATAGGTGGCAAACCAGGTGGTAGCTCGTCGGGAAAGACATCCTTGTAGTCCTGCGAAAGAGACACAACCGTACTAGGTACATGTGGTTCAAGCTCGTTAGTGTTTAAAAGCGCCTCTCTATACTGAAGTAAGATCATAGGCTTCTTTTCAAAGCATGCTTGCTTAATTTCACTTGCTCTCACATAGTAACTCTTTTTCCAACTCTCGGTTTTTCTCTCATTGGCCGTTTCTCAATCTTTTCTTCTCCATTGGCCATTTTTCTTATCTTTTTTTCGGCTTCTTCTCTCCTCTCAATCTTTTTCTTTTTGTCACGCTCTCTTTGCTCATCACTTTCTTTTTGCAACTGTTGTTGATCTTTACAAACTTGTGATGGTGACAAGGGTGCCAAGGTGATTACTCTCTTCTGAAGTATAAATGAATATTTGTTGGTGTAGCCATCATGATGCACTTTCCTATCAAACAGCCATGGCCTTCCTAACAAAGATGACCAGCTTGCATTGGTACAACATCACACAACACTTCATCCTCATAGTTGCCAATGCGGAATGTTACCAATACTTGCTTCATCACTCATACTTCTCCACTATCATTCAACCATTGTAGTTTGTAAGGCTTAGGGTGTTTTCCAGTGAGTAACCCTAACCTCTCCACCATAGTAGTGCTTGCGACATTAGCACAACTTCCTCCATCTATGATGACACTACACACCTTGTCTTTGACATAGCACCTTGTGTGAAAAATATTTTCTCTTTGAGCCACATCATTTTCTTCTTTTACTTGCACATTCAATGCTCTTCTAGACACAAGAGTAAGCCTCTGAGCAGCTTGGTACTCTTCCTCGGATACGTCCTCCAAAGAAGGCATGCTTTCATGCTCCGAATCCTCTTCTTCAGTTTCAATCTCTCCACTTTCCTTGATCACCATTGCTTGCTTGTTAGGGCATTGACTTGATATGTGCCCTCTTCCTTGACACTTAAAGCACTTGATGTCACGGATCCTAGCTGGAGTGACTTCCACTTTCCTTTGAGATTTAGCTTGAGAACTCTCGGATTTATGCTCTACTTTGGCTGCTTGTGGCTTGTCAAACTTCTTTTGGTAGTTTGGCTTCCAAGTAGAACTCGATGTAGCTCTTGTTCTCCCCTCTCCTCACTTGAGTTGCTTCTCAATTTTCGTTGCCATATGCACCATGTCCTCCAACTCCACATAGTGTTGCAACTCAACTTTGTCTTGAATTTCAGGATTGATTGCATTCAAGAATCTTGCCATTGTAACTTCTCTATCTTCATCTATATCAGCTCTTATCATGGCCATCTCCATCTGTTTGAAATACTCTTCCCAAGTAGCTATAGGGCGTTCTCCATTTCTCCTCCTGCTTGTCACAAGTTGATCCCACCAAGTTATAGCTATACGCCTCCGGGTCAGAACGACCAGCAAAGGAGAGTATCTTCAGTTTGATACTCCCTATGTTGTCGTCTCTCTTTTGCCTCGCCTCCCTAGGTGGGCGGTTTGTTCTTGCTCTCCTAAGACTCCTTGTAGAGCCTACGCCTTCTTCAGATTCAGAATCAGCTCCGCTCTATTCTCCAATAGGTACTCCTCTCCTACGATTTTGGAGTTCGCCTCGCGTTTGGGGGTTGTCACAAGAATTCTCCACGGCATCCACGCGTAGTTGCAAAGGCTCCATCTGAGCTTGCACCATCTGCTCGAGCTTCCCGGCCAAGGCATCTACTAATAACTTAAGGTCTATGCTTCCCATAGTTTGACCTTCATGCGACATGTTTGCTACAAGAAAATTTGGTTAGTAAAAAAAATTATGGCCTCACAAGCTCACTCCCTTACGTGTATACTCTCAATGTAAGGTGCACTCAAGTTCACTCGTGTTTGCACTCAAATATTTGGCTTTTCTCTCTAAGGTACTCGCACACTCTTGCATTTTTCCTCTCGTGATACTTGTATGTTCTTACTAAAGCTAGAACACCTTTGCTTGAGCTTCACGCTTTAACAACCAGAATGTTAAAGTTCCTCTTTTGGCCTTTCTTTGCTTTTTAGTCTTGCTTATCCCTTTTCTTGATCAGCTGTTGCGCCTTCTTTAGTTCGCTAGCTTCCTTTTTGATTTTGCTTCCTCTTTAGCTTGCGGCTTCCAAATTAGTCGTGCGGGCCAACTTAGGACTAACTTCTTCCTTTTTAGTTTTCTCTCTTTTTTTTTTCACGCACTTTTCTCTCTTTTCTTTCCTTTTCTTTTCTTTTCTTTTCTTTTCTGTTTTTGCTTCACTCGTTTATTTTCCTCTCTTTTCTCTCGAACAACGAAGAACCTCACAGATTAGTAAGCAACAAAACGAACCAAAAAAAAAAGAACAAGAATAACAAGGATAATGAACTAAAGTAACAAGCTAAGCTCTGATACCAAATGATATGAATCTCAGCGGAAAAGACTCACAACTCGGACCGTTTGTTACTTCAGAATGGAATAGATCACAACTCAGTCTAGTAGTTGGTATGCCTTATCCGTGCATTAGTCAAATTCCAACATTTTATTCCTTGTCATAAGACTGATGATGCTTCAAACATTGCTGATTTGTTCTTTAGAGAAGTTGTTAGGTTGCATGGTATGCCTAGAAACTATTATTTCTGATAGAGATGCTAAGTTCTTGAGTTACTTTTGGAAGACCTTGTGGAGTAAGTTAGGTACCAAGTTGTTATTTTCTACTACTTGTCATCCACAAACTGATGGTCAAACTGAAGTTGTAAATAGGACCTTGTCTACTTTATTGAGAGCACTTATGAAGCATAACATTAAGACTTGGGAAGAATGTTTGCCACATGTTGAATTTGCTTATAATCGTTCCGTTCATTCTGCTACTCAATTCTCACCATTTGAGCTTGTTTATGGATTTAATCCTTTGACTCCTTTGGATTTATCACCTTTGCCTTCGAGTGAGCATGTTAACTTAGATGGCAAGAAGAAGGCTAATTTTGTCAAGCAACTGCATGAGAGGGCGCGAATGAACATAGAGAAACGGACGGAGCACTACGCGAGACAAGCAAACAAAGGACATCACAAGGTTGTCTTTGAGCCTGGAGATTGGGTCTGGTTGCACATGCGAAAGGAACGCTTTCCCGCGCAATGGCGTTCAAATTTGCTACCACGGGGAGATGGTCCATTTCAAGTGCTTGAACGCATCAATGACAATGCCTACAAGCTTGACCTGCCAGGTGAGTATAATGTTAGTGCTTCTTTCAATGTTACTGATTTGAGTCCGTTTGACGTAGGTGAAGATTTGAGGACAAATCCTTTTCAGAAGGAGGGGAATGATGTGAGCACACCTACGAACACACCTACATTCAAGCCACAAGACTCACGGCAATGCACGTACCAATTGGATCGGTGACACGAGCAAGAGCCAAAAAGTTTCAGGCCGAATTTAATGGATTAATGCAAGAAGTCTGGGCTCAAGATGGTGCGTACAAGTGCAAGGACGTGCATGAGGCCCATGCAAAGCCCATGCACGTAAGCTTCTAGATGCATGCGCACATGGAGAATCAAGAAGAATCAGCCTATTTAGTCCGTGCATCTACTTGTTTTGGACGTGCACCTATTAGTTATTCTATTAGATATTATTTGCTTATATTATTCCTTATTTAGTTGAATAAATTCGGCCAGAATCTCCTAAGATTAGGAAAGAGAGTTTTGGCCAGCCTTTGAAATCCTTTTAAGGAGTTAGCTTGTTTAGGAATACTTTGGTACTTTGGAGCCTATATAAGGAGGTCTCCTAGCAATAAAAACGTACACAACTTTGAGATTGATAATTTTGTGAGTTAGATACTCCTTGCGTGTTCTTGCTAATTGCTGGATTGCTTAGCTTGAGCGAATCTTTCACTTATCAAACGATTCCTCCATCATCGTTTGTGGCGTGATTCGACTTGGACCAAAGGTTCATGAAATTACATTGCTCGGGTTGCGGTTCTTCCAAACCAAGGTTCTTGCAAGGCTCAAGTTCGTGGGTTGCGGTCTGTTCCATCCAAAGTAGCACGGTCCGTTGTGAATCTCCTGCCGAGGTTCATATCATTAGGATAAACATTCATTTTTAGAAATAGCTACTATGATAAGTTTGGAGCTCTTCAGAACTTATCTTGTTGACTTTAGAGTCTATCCAGGTCAGTTTTAACCTCTATATAAGGAGGGCCACGAATTCAATAAAGGATCACTTTTTGGCATAAGAAAATTCGTGAGTTTTGGTACTCTGGTTGTTCTTGCGGGCTGGATTGCTTAGCTAGGGCGTTTGTATTTATCAAACAGAATTCCCATCTTCGTTTGTGGCGTATTCAATTCAAGATCTAGGTTCGCGTTCTCACCATTGCTACGGGTCAAGGTTAACCAACACTAAGGTTCGGTGCAAGGCGCAAAGCGACGGGTCAAGGTCAACCATCATCCTAGAGTAGACGGTCCGAGTTGGTGCGATTTCCTGACGGGATTCATATCAATAAAACTGATGATGCCTCACATATTGCTGATTTGTTCTTTCGGGAAGTTGTAAGATTGCATGGCATGCCTAGGATAATCATTTCAGATAGAGAAACTAAGTTCTTAGGCTACTTTTGGAAGACTTTGTGGTGTAAGTTAGGTACCAAGTTATTGTTTTCTACTACTTGTCATCCACAAACTGATGGACAAACAGAAGTTGTGAATAGGACTTTGTCTACACTGTTAAGAGCGCTCATTAAGCATAACATTAAAGTTTGGGAAGATTGTTTGCCACATGTGGAGTTTGCTTATAATCGATCTTTTCATTTTGCTACTCAATTCTCACCGTTTGAACTTGTGTATGGATTTAATCCTCTGACCCCACTAGATTTATCACCTTTGCCTTCGAATGAGTATGTTAACTTAGATGGCAAGAAGAAGGCTGAATTTGTCAAGCAGTTGCAAGAGAAGGCGAGAATGAACATTGAGAAACGAACGGAGCACTACGCAAGACAAGCGAATAAAGGACGACACAAAGTTGTCTTTGAACCTGGTGATTGGGTTTGGTTGCATATGAGGAAGGAACGGTTTCCCACGCAACGGCGTTCAAAGTTGCTACCTCGTCGGGATGGTCCCTTCCAAGTTTTAGAGCGCATCAATGACAATGCTGACTTAAGCCCGTTTGATGTAGGTGAAGATTTGAGGGCAAATCCTTTTCAAGAGAGGGGAAATGATGTGAACACGTCCACTATGGAGCTACAAGACCCACAACCAGTTTGAGTTCCACTTGGACCAATCACAAGAGCAAGAGCAAAGGCGCTTCAAGCTGAGCTCAACGGATTAATTCGAGGGATTTGGACTACAACCAGTTCGTGTAAGCCCGTGGACGTCCATGCAAAGCCCATGCACGTGATTGGAGTTATTTTGGACGCAAAAGGAGTAGAACCAAGATTCCTGCTTTTTAGGAATAAGAGTTATCCAAACTTTTTATAACTTTTTAGGAATAAGAGTTATCCAATAGTGGATAATGATTGTGTTTTTCAATTCTTAGGATAAACATTCGTTTTTAGAACTAGCTTAAGTAGTATGATAAGTTTGGAGCTCTTCAGAACTTATCTTGTTGACTTTAGAGTCTATCCAGGTCAGTTTTAACCTCTATATAAGGAGGGCCACGAATTCAATAAAGGATCACTTTTTGGCATAAGAAAATTCGTGAGTTTTGGTACTCTGGTTGTTCTTGCGGGCTGGATTGCTTAGCTAGGGCGTTTGTATCTATCAAACGGAATTCCTATCTCCGTTTGTGGCATATTCGATTCAAGATCAAGGTTCGCGTTCTCACCATTGCTACGGGTCAAAGTTAACCAACACTAAGGTTTGGTGCAAGGCGCAAAGCCACGGGTGAAGATCAACCATCATCCTAGAGTAGACGGTCCGAGTTGGTGCGAGTTCCTGACGGGATTCATATCAGAAGATAAGGTAATAAAAGGCAAGAAAAGGAAAGAAATTGAAAGAAAAGGAAAGAGAAGGCAATAAAAGGCAAGAAAAGGCAATGCAAAGGTTAGGAAAGGCAAAAAAAGGCAATATAAGGCTAGAAAAAACAAGGAAAAGGTAAGAAAATACAAGTAAGGCAAGAAAAAACAAGGAAAAGGTAAGAAAATGCAAGAAAAGGCAAGATAAGGCAAGAAAAGGAAAGAAAAGGAAAGAAAAGGCAAGAAAAAGGCAGGGAAAAGGCAAGAAAAGGAAAGAAAAGGCAAGAAAAGCCATGGAAAATGTATGAAAAGGCAAGAAAAAGAAAGATAAGGCAAGATAAGGAAAGAAATGGCAAGAAAAGGAAAGGAAAAGGCATGAAAAGACAAGAAAAGGAAAGAAAAAGCAAGAAAAGGCAAGGAAAAAGCCTGAAAAGGCAAGGAAATACAAGAAAAGGTAAGAAAATGTAAGAAAAGGCAAGATAAGGCAAGAAAAGGCAAGAAAAGGAAAGAAATTGAAGGAAAATGAAAGATAAGGCAAGAAAATGTAAGAAAAGGCAAGATAAGGCAAGAAAAGGCAAGAAAAGGAAAGAAATTGAACGAATATGAAAGATAAGGCAAGAAAATGCAAGATAAGGTGATATAAGGCGAGAAAAGGCAAGAAGAGGAAATAAAAGGAAAGATAAGGCACTATAAGGCAAGAAAAGGCATGAAAGGCAAGAAAAGGAAAGATAAAGCAAAAAAAAGGCATGAAAAGGTAAGAAAAGAAAAGAAAATGCAAGATAAGGGAAGAAAAGGAAAGAAAAGGTAAGGAAAAGGCAAGTAAGGCTAGATAAGGCAAGAAAAGGAAAGAAAAAGCAAGGAAAAGGCAAGATAAGAGTAGAAAAGGGAAGGAAAGGAAAGAAAAGGAAAGAAAGGGAAAGATGAGGGAAGAAAAGGCAAGAAAAGGAAAGAAAAGGCAAGGAGAAGGCAAGAAAAGGCAAGAAAAAGGCAAGAGAAGACAGGAAAAGGAAAGAAAAGATAATATAAGAAAAGATAAGGAAAGATAAGGCAAGAAAAGGCAAGGAATAGGCATGAAAAGGCAAGGATATGAAAGAAAAGGGAAGAAAATGCAAGAAAAAGGAATGAAAAGGTAAGAAAAGGCAAAATAAGTTAAGATAAGGCAAGAAAAGGAAAGATGAGGAAAGAAAAGGCAAGATAAGGAAAGAAAAGGAAAGAAAAGGTTGGGAAAAGGTAAGAAAAGGCCAGATAAGGCAAGGTACGGCAAGAAAAGGAAAGATAATGCAAGAAAAGGCAAGAAAAAGGCATGAAGAGGAAAGGCAAGGCAAGAAAAGGTAAGAAAAGGCAAGATAAGGCAATAAATGGTAACAAAAGGAAAGAAATGGAAAGAAAAAGAAAGATAAGGCATGAAAAGGCAATAAAAGGAAAATAAGGAAAGATAAGGCAAGAAAAGGCAATAAAAGGAAAGAAAAGGAATGATGCGGCAAGAAATGGCAAGATAAGGCAAGAAAAGACAAGATAAGGCTAGAAAAGGAAAGAAATTGAAAAAAAGGAAAGAAAAGGCAAGGAAAGGCAAGAAAAAGGCAGAATAGGCAAGAAAAGGAAAGATATGGCAAGATAAGGAAAGAAAAGGAATGAAAAGACCAGGAAAAGGTAAGAAAATGCAAGATACGGAAAGAAAAGTCAAGAAAAGGCAAGGAAAAGCAAGAAAAGGCAAGATAAGGAAAGAAAAGGCATGATAAAGAAAGAAAAGGCAAGAAAAGGCAAGATGAGGCATGAAAATGCAGGAAAAGGCATGAAAAGGCAAGAAAGGGCAAGATAAGGAAAGAAAAGGCAAGAAAAGTCAAGAAAATGTAAGTTGAGGCAAGAAAAGGGAAGTAAAGGCAAGAAAAGGAAAGTTGAGGCAAGAAAAGGCAACAAAAGGTAAAAAAAGGTAAGGAAAAGGTAAGAAAAGGCAAGATAAGGGAAGGTATGGTAAGAAAAGGAAAGAAAAGGCAAGAAAAGGCAAGATAAGGCAAGAAAAGGCAAGGAAAAGGCATGAAAAGGCAAGGAAAGGTAAGGGAAAGCAAAGAAAATGCAAGATAATGCAATAAAAGTCAAGATAAACAAAGAAATCAAAAGAAAAGGAATGATAAAGTAAGAATAAGCAAGAAAAGACAAGCTAAGGCAAGATAAGGCATGAAAAGGTAAAAAAAGGAAAGAAAAGGAAAGATAAGGCAAGAAAAGGAAAGATAAGAGAAGAAAAGGTATGAAAAGGCAAGAAAAGGCAAGATAAAGGAGGAAAAGGGAAGATAAGGCACGATTAGGCAAGAAACGGAAAGAAAAGGCAAAAAAAGACAAGAAAAGGAAAGAAAGGGAAAGATAAGGCAAGATAAGGCATGAAAAGGAAAGAAAAGGGAAGGAAAAGGAAAGAAAAGGAAAGAAAAGGCAAGGAAAAGCCTAGAAAATGAAAGAAAAAGCAAGGAAAAGGCAAGAAAAGGCAAGAAAAGATAAGAAATGGAAAGAAAAGACAATATAAGGCAGGAAAGGGAAAGATAAGGCAAGAAAAGGCAAGGAAAAGGCATGGAAAGGCAAAGAAAGGCAAGAAAAGGCAAGAAAAGACATAGATAAGGCAAGATAAGGCAAGAAAAGCAAAGAAAAGCAAAGAAAAGATTAGATAAGGCAAGATAAGGCAAGAAAACGGAAGGAAAATGCAAGAAAAGGCAAGAAAAGGCATGGAAAAGGCATGAGAAGGCTAGAAAAGGCATGAAAAGACAAGGAAAGGACATATATGAAAAGAAAAGGTAAGATAAGGCAAGAAAAGGCCAGATAAGGCAAGAAATAGCAAGATAAGGAAAGAAATGGCAAGAAAAGGCAAGGAAAAGGCATAAAAAGGCAAGTAAAGGCATGAAAAGGCAAGAAAAGTAAAGATAAGGTAAGATAAGGCAAGATAAGGCAAGAAAAGACATGAAAATGCATGAAAAAAAAAGAAAAGGCACTGAAAAGGTAAGAAAAGGCAAGATAAGTCAAGAAAATACAAGATAAGGCAAGAAAAGGCAAGATAAGGTAAGATAAGGCATGAAAAGGTAAGAAAAGTAAAGATAAGGCCTGAAAAGGCATGGAAAAGGCATGAAAACACAAGAAAAGGAAAGAAAAGGCAAGGGAATGGTAAGATAAGTCATGAAAAGGAAAGAAAGGGAAAGAAGAGGCAAGATAAGGCAAGATAAGGCAAGAAAAGGAGAGAAAAGCCAATGAAAAGGCAAGAAAAGGAAATAAAAGGCAAGAAAATGAAAGAAAAGGCAAGGAAAAGGCAAGAAAAGGCAAGAAAAGACAAGAAAAGGCTTGATAAGGCATGATAAGGCAAGAAAAGGAAAGAAACGACTAGGAAAAGGCAAGAAAAGACAAGAAAAAGGGAAGATAAGGCTAGAAAAGGCAAGAAAAGGCAAGATAAGGAAAGAAAAGGCAAGGAAAAGGCAAGAAAAGGCAAGATAAAGCGAGATAAGGCAAGAAAAGGTAAGAAAATGATAGAAAAGACAGGATAAGGCAAGAAAATGAAAGATAAGGGAAGAAAATGCAAGATAAGGCAAGAAAAGGCGAGGAAAAGTCTAGGAGAGGAAAGAAAAGGCACGAAAAGGCAAGATAAGGCAAGAAAAGGAAAGAAAAGGAAACAAATGGAAAGAAAAGGAAAGATAAAGCAAGAAAAGGCAAGATAAGGCAAGGAAATGGAAGAAAAGGCAATAAAAGGAAAGAAAGGGAATCATGTGGCAAGAAATGGCAAGATAAGACAAGAAAAGGCAAGGAAAAGGGAAAATAAGGTAAGATAAGCATGAAAAGACAAGGAAAAGGCAAGATAAGGCAAGAAAAGGCAAGACAAGACAAGAAAAAAAGAAAATAGTTAAGGCAAGAAAAATTAAGAAAAGGCAAGAAAAGGCTTGGAAAAGACATGAAAAGGCAAAAAAAGGCATGAAAAGACAAGAAAAGGAAAGATAAGAAAAGAAAAGGCGAGAAAAAAGCAAGAATAGGAAAGAAAAGGAAAGATAAGGAAAGAAATGGTAAGATAAGGAAAGAAATGGAAAAAAGCAAGGAAAAGGCATTAAAAGGCAAGAATGGGAAAGAAAAGGCAAGAAAAGGCATGAAATGGCAAGAAAAGTCAAGAGAAGGAATGAAAAGGCAAGATAAGGCAAGAAAAGGCAAGAAAAGACAAGAAAAGGCATGAAAAGGCAAGATAAGTCAAGAAAAGACAAGAAAAGTAAGTAAAGGCAAGATAAGGGAAGATAAGGTAAGAAAATGCTTGGAAAGGGAAGAAAAGGAAAATAAGGCGAGAAAACCCATGAAAATTCAAGAAAAGGAAAGATAAGGCAAGAAAAGGCAAGAAAATGCATGAAAAGGCAAGAAAAGAATAGAAAAGGCAAGAGAAGGCAAGAATAGAACAGAAAAGGCAAGGGAATGTCAGTATAAGGCATGAAAAGGCAAAAAAGGAAACAAAAGAAAAGAAAAGAAAAGGCAAGATAAGGTAAGAAAAGGAAAGAAAAGGCATAAAGAAAAGGAAAGAAAAGGCAAAGGAATGGAAAGATTACGCATGATTAGGCAAGAAAAGTTAAGAAAAGGCAAGATAAGGCTAGAAAAGGGAAGGAAAGGCAAAGAAAGGAATGATGAGGATAGAAAAGGCAAGAAAAGGCAAGGAAAATGCAAGATAAGGCAAGATAAGGCAAGAAAAGGAATGAAAAGGTAAGAAAAGGCAAGAAAAGGCATAAAAAGGCAAGATAAGGCAAAAAAAGGAAAGAAAAGGGAAGGATAGGCAAGAAAAGGAAAGTTGAGGCAAGAAAAGGAAACATATGGAAAGAAAAGGTAGGGAAAAGGTAGGGAAAAGGTAAGAAAAGGCAAGATAAGGCAAGAAAAACGTATGAAAATTAAAGCAAAGGCAAGAAAAGGTAAGATAAGGTAAGATAAGGCAATAAAAGGCAAGGAAAATGGAAGAAAATGAAAAAAAAGGCAAGCAAAAGGCAAGAAAATGCAAGAAAAGGAAAGGAAAAGCACGAAAAGGAAAGGAAAGGCAAGAAAAGGAAACATAAGGCAAGAAAAGGCAAGGAAAATGCATGAAAAGGCAAGGAAAGTCAAGAAAAGGCAAGATTAGGAAAGAAAAGGAAAGAAATGGAAAGAAAAGGAAAGATAAGGCAAGAAAATCTAAGATAAGGCAAGAAAAGGCAAGATAAGTTTAAAAAAAAGGCAAAAAAAGGTAAGAAATGGCAAGAATAGGCAAGGGAAAGGCTAGAAAAGGTAGGAAAAGGCAAGAAAAGACATGGAAAAGGCATGAAAAAGTAAGAAAAGACATGAAAAGACAATAAAAGGAAAGATAAGAAAAGAAAAGGCAAGATAAGGCAAGAAAAGGCCGGATAAGGCTAGAAATGGCAAGATAAGGAAAGAAATGGCAAGAAAATGCAAGGAAAAGGCATGAAAGGGCAAAAAAAGGAAAGAAAAGGCATGAAAAGGCAAGAAAAGTCAAGAGAAGGTATGAAAATGCAAGATAAGGCAAGAAAAGATAAGAAAAGGCATGAAAAGGCAAGAAAAGACAAGATAAGTCAAGAAAAGGCATGAAAAGACAAGAAAAGGTAAGAAAAGGAAAGATAAGGCAAGATTAGGAAAGAAAAGGCATGGATAGGGAAGGAAAGGAAAGATAAGGCTAGAAAAGGCAAGAAAAGGAAAGATAAAACAAGAAAAGGCATAAAAAGGAAAGAAAAGGAAAGAAACAGCAAGGGTATGGCAATATAGGGCATTAAAAGGCAAAAAATGAAAAGAAAAGAAAAGGCAAGATAAGGCAAGAAAAGGACAGAAAAGGCCCGGGAATGGCAAGATAAGGCATGATTAGGCAAGAAAAGGAAAGAAAAGGCAAGGAAAAGGCAAGAAAAGACAACATAAGGCTAGAAAATGGAATGAAAGGGAAGAAAAGGAAAGATGAGGAAAGAAAATGCATGAAAAGGTATGAAAAGGCAAGAAAGGCAAGATAAGGCAAGAAAAGGAATGAAAAGGTAAGAAAAGGCAAAATAAGTTAAGATAAGGCAAGAAAAGGAAAGATGAGGAAAGAAAAGGCAAGATAAGAAAAGAAAAGGAAAGAAAAGGTTGGGAAAAGGTAAGAAAAGGCAAGATAAGGCAAGGTAAGGCAAGAAAAGGAAAGAAAAGGCAAGGAAAATGCAAGAAAAGGAAAGATAATGCAAGAAAAGGCAAGGAAAAGGCATGAAGAGGAAAGGAAAGGCAAGAAAAGGCAAGAAAAGGCAAGATAAGGTAATAAATGGTAACAAAAGGAAAGAAATGGAAAGAAAAAGAAAGATAAGGCATGAAAACTTAAGAAAAGGCAAGAAAACGCAATAAAAGGAAAATAAGGAAAGATAAGGCAAGAAAAGGCAAGGGAAAGGCAAGAAAAGGAAAGATGCGGCAAGAAATGGCAAGATAAGGCAAGGAAAGGCAAGGAAAATGGAGATAAGGTAAGATAAGGCAAGAAAAGGGAAGGAAAAGGCAAGAATGATATGAATATGGGAAACTCTCATATGATGATTTCAAGTGCCAATCTGACCATTTGAGAGAGCACTCACAAAGCACTTCAAGTCACAACTTTATGGGCTGATTTCCATGCTTACATCGGAGAGTTGGGCCCAAGCAAATTTATTAAAGTCCATGGACCAAGAGCCATGAAATTCAGCTGAGTTTATGACCTTAATACAAGTTCTAGAAGGTCCATTCAGCAGCCAGTGATTCTCTCTGATTTGGGAATTCTATTTAGGAAATAAAATTTCAACCACGAGTATTGTTTAGGAAATTAGTTCCTGGAACTTTTGGCTTGTTTGTCACGTTTTGGCCTGCCTAAAAGGTTTAGATTTGATTCCCTTTTTAGTAGATCTTTGCAGCCAAAATTCTGGCCAATTTAGGAAGTATTTTGATTTGAAATCTCTTTGTAATATTGAGCCTATTTATAGAGGCTCATGCAATGAGAAGAGGAGAACATTTTGATCAAAAAACGTGAGCAAGTCTCTCCCTTGGTTCTACGGAACTTCTCGAACACAGCGGAGCGATTCCGTCGAGTTCACCTTTGACTTATCAAGCGGATCTTCATACCGTTTGTGGCATCATCGATAAATCAAGGTTGTTTGTTTCAACACAAGCAGCGGGTCGCAGTCTTAATACCAAGGTTCTTGTTTGGTTGTGAGCATCGGGTCGAGATCTCCTGATGTGAGCAAGCCTACTATCAAGCTTGTAGACTCACAGCAAGTTCAAGTTCCAATTGGGCCAATGACAAGAGCAAGAGCTAGGAAGTTGCAATCTGACTTCAATGGACTAATGCAAGAAGTTTGGGCTCAAGCAGGTGCGTGGAGGACCAAGGACGTCCAAGAAGTCCAAGGGAGGCCCATGCACGTTTTGGAAGCTAAATGGGAAGTTTGAGATGCATGCAATCTCCTGGATGCATGCGCACGTGAATTTCAAGCTTATCTTGGACATGCGTCCCTAAATTTTATGAATTGCATCTACTATGTTTTAGGACGTGATATTTACTAGATAGTCTATTAGTTATCTATGTTTAGATTGTTTTCCTACTTAGTTGAATATTTCGGCCAGAATCCCTTTAAATTAGGAAGGAGAGTTTGGGCCAGCCTTGAACTCCTTATTTGGAGTTAGTTTTCGTTTAGGAAGTTGTAAGACTTATAGAGCCTATATAAAGAGGCATCCTCATTCAATAAAGACATAACAATTCGGAGAATTACTTATCATTGGCTAATTGTGAGTTTAGATACTCGTTTGTTCTTGCTTAGGCTGGTGAGTCGTCTTGGCTAGAATTTATCTTTCACTTATCAAGCGGATCATCCATCCCCGCTCGTGGCATGATACGACCTTAGGTAAAGGTTCAGAAGCTCTTGCTGCGGGTTAAGGTTCAATTTCGCGCCTTAGTTCTTGTGAGTTCTTGTGAGTTGTGATCTGTTCCATTCTGAAGTAACAAACGGTCCTAGTTGTGAGTCTTTTCCGCTGAGATTCATATCATTTGGTATCAGAGCTTAGCTTGTTACTTTAGTTCATTATCCTTGTTATTCTTGTTCTTTTTTGGGTTCGTTTTGTTGCTTACTAATCCGTGAAGTTCTTCGCTGTTCGAGAGAAAAGAGAGGAAAACAAACGAGTGAAGCAAAAACAGAAAAGAAAAAAAAAGAAAAGAAAAGGAAAGAAAAGAGAGAAAAGTGCGTAAAAAAAAGAAGAGAGAAAACAAAACAGGAAGAAGTTAGTCCTAAGTTGGCCCGCACGACTAATTTGGAAAACCGCAAACCTAAAGAGGAAACAAAGTAGAATAGGCAGCGAGCAAGCTAAAGAGGAAGCAAAATCAAAAAGGAAGCTAGCGAACTAAAGAAGGCGCAACAGCTGATCAAGAAAAGGGACAAGCAAGACTAAAAAGCAAAGAAAGGCCAAAAGAGGAACTTTAACATTATGTTTGTTAAACCGTGAAGCTCAAGCAAAGGCTGTTCTAGCTTTAGTAAGAACATACAAGTATCACGAGAGGAAAAAGGCAAGAGTGTGCGAGTACCTTAGAGAGAAAATCCAAATATTTGAGTGCAAACACGAGTGAACTTGAGTGCACCTTACATTGAGAGTATACACGTAAGGGAGTGAGCTTGTGAGGCCATAATTTTTTTTACTAACCAAATTTTCTTGTAGCAAACATGTCGCATGAAGGTCAAACTATGGGAAGCATAGACCTTAAGTTATTAGTGGATGCCTTGGCCGGGAAGCTCGAGCAGATAGTGCAAGCTCAGATGAAGCCTTTGCAACTACGCGTGGATGCCGTGGAGAATTCTCGTGACAACCCCTAAACGCGAGGCGAACTCCAAAGGCGTAGGAGAGGAGTACCTATTGGAGTGTCGAGTGGAGCTGATTCTGAATCTGAAGAAGGCGTAGGCTCTACAAGGAGTCTTAGGAGAGCAAGAACAAACGAGAAGCGCACGGAGCACTGTGCGAGGCAAGCAAACAAAGGAAGGCACAAGGTTGTCTTTGAGCCGGGAGATTGGGTTTGGCTACATATGAGGAAGGAGCGTTTTCCTATCCAAAGACGTTCAAAGTTGCTACCACGAGGAGATGGTCCATTCCAAGTGATAGAACGCATCAATGATAATGCCTACAAGCTAGACCTTCCGGGTGAGTATAATGTAAGTGCTTCGTTTAACGTGGTTGACTTGAGTCCGTTTGATGTAGGTGATGATTTGAGGACAAATCCTTTTCAAGAGGAGGGGACTGATGTGAGCAAGCCTAAGGACGCACCTACTATCAAGCTTGTAGACTCGCAGCAAGTTCAAGTTCCAATTGGGCCAATGACAAGAGCAAGAGCTAGGAAGTTGCAATCTGACTTCAATGGACTAATGCAAGAAGTTTGGGCTCAAGCAGGTGCGTGGAGGACCAAGGACGTCCAAGAAGTCCAAGGGAGGCCCATGCACGTTTTGGAAGCTAAATGGGAAGTTTGAGATGCACGCAATCTCCTGGATGCATGCGCACGTGAATTTCAAGCTTATCTTGGACATGCGTCCCTAAATTTTAGGAATTGCATCTACTATGTTTTAGGACGTGATATTTACTAGATAGTTTATTAGTTATCTATGTTTAGATTGTTTTCCTACTTAGTTGAATATTTCGGCCAGAATCCCTTTAAATTAGGAAGGAGAGTTTGGGCCAGCCTTGAACTCCTTATTTGGAGTTAGTTTTCATTTAGGAAGTTGTAAGACTTATAGAGCCTATATAAAGAGGCATCCTCATTCAATAAAGACATAACAATTCGGAGAATTACTTAGCATTGGCTAATTGTGAGTTTAGATACTCGTTTGTTCTTGCTTAGGCTGGTGAGTCGTCTTGGCTAGAATTTATCTTTCATTTATCAAGCGGATCATCCATCCCCGCTCGTGGCGTGATACGACCTTAGGTCAAGGTTCAGAAGCTCTTGATGCGGGTTAAGGTTCAATTTCGCGCCTTTGTTCTTGTGAGTTCTTGTGAGTTGTGATCTGTTCTATTCTGAAGTAACAAACGGTCCTAGTTGTGAGTCTTTTCCGCTGAGATTCATATCATCTCCGTCACAAACTGATCTAGAACGATCTGGGATTTCAACGCTTCTTGGACGGGTCTCGCGCATCATTGGCAGGGTTCGTATCATTTGGTATCAGAGCTTAGACTTCTATTTCAGTTCTATCTATCCTTTAAATTTCATTTTTATCATTAGTTTTCAGTTAGTTGTTCTTTTTATATTCTGAGTTGGAGAAAGAAAAAAAAATAAAAAAAGATAGAAAAATCCGGAAAAAGGATAGAAAGAAAAGAAGGCAGCCTACAAAGGAAGAAAAGAGGCTGAAAAAAAAAGTTTGCAAAAAAGTGGAAAGAAAAAAAAGAGAATGTGCAAGAACATGTCCTACGATTACTCAAGAAAAACTTTGAAGGTGATGAGTCATTGGCTGATCCACAAAAGTTTATGGAGGCTGTGATGAGTGAGATGAAGTGTTTGGTGAGTGAGGAAATCAAGAAGTTTCACAGACGGATAGACCGAATAGAGAGTAAACTTTCAGAGCAGGTAGAAGTTGTTCCCAATGTATGTAGGGATACAAGAGCTCAACAAAGAAAGATTGGGGTTAGAGGTGATGACACTTTTAGAGTTACTGCATGGGATGATCAAGACAGCTGGGAGAAGCTTATGTCATTGGCAAGGAAAATTGACTTGCATGCAAGAGAAGGTTGTGAAGTGCAATGCGAGAAGATCATTCACACTAAGTGCGACATTGAGAATAAGGTATGTGGTTCTGACGTTGATATGAAAGCTTCTTCTTTTGAAGTTCTTGAAGAGGCTTTGACATGGGAGGAGTTTGGTGCATATTCTATTGACTTATTTGATGGAGATTGCTTTGATGAGCATACAATGTCACTACTTTACTTAAGGGATTTATTTGATGAATCATCTGTGGAAAATAATGTTGTTCATATGAAGAAGTGTATAACTCCAATTGATGGTGATCATGAAGAATTTGATGTTGTGGTTGAGAAGGAAGAGGTTCAGCCCATATCTTACATATATCCAGATTTTCATGTTGAATATGTTGAGCATATAGACTTCTTGGGAGTTGACAAGTTTGAATATATTGGAGGATCAGCATTGATCAACTTGTGGAATGCTTTGAAAATTGGTGAAAGGCTTATTCGAAAAAGAGAGTCTTTAACTTTTTATTTGGAGATGATATCAGATTGTTTATGTTCAAAGTATCAATTCTGTTGGAGAGGAAGGTATCAAGTACAACCACGACGTTCGAAGACTCAACCTTGTTCCAACATGGTTATTAATTTGTGGCACTATGACATATGCGAGGATTTTAGGACAAATTCCTTTCAAGAGGAGGGGAATGATATGAATATGGGAAGCACTCATATGATGATTTCAAGTGCCAATCTGACCAAGTGAGAGAGCACGCATAAAGCACTTCAAGTGACAACTTTGTGGGCTGATTTCCATGCTTACATCGGAGAGTTGGGCCCAAGCAAATTTATTAAAGTCCATGGACCAAGAGCTACAAAATTCAGCTGAGTTTATGACCTTAATACAAGTTCTAGAAGGTCCATTCAGCAGCCAAGATCCACAAGAGTGATTCTCCCTGATCTATTTAGGAAATAAAATTTCAGCCATGAGTATTGTTTAGGAAATTACTTCCAGCAACTTTTGGCTTGTTTGTCACGTTTTGGCCTTCCTAAAAGGTTTAGATTTGATTCCCTTTTTAGTTTATCTTTCCAGCCAAAATTCTGGCCAATTTAGGAAGTATTTTTATTTGAAATCTCTTTGTAATATTGAGCCTATTTATAGTGCCTTATGCAATGAGAAGAGGAGAACATTTTGATCAAAAAACGTGAGCAAGTCTCTCCCTTGGTTCTACGGAACTTCTCGAACACAGCGGAGCAATTCCATCGAGTTCACCTTCGACTTATCAAGCGGATTTTCATACCGTTTGTGGCGTCATCGATATATCAAGGTTCTTTGTTTCAACACAAGCAGCGGGTCGCGGTCTTAATACCAAGGTTCTTGTTTGGTTGTGAGCATCGGGTCGAGATCTCCATCACAAACTGATCTAGAATGATCTGGGATTTCAACGCTTCTTGGATGGGTCTCGCGCATCATTGGCGGATTTCAATGATCTGGGAATGATGTGGCGAGAAATGGCAAGATAAGATAAGAAAAGGCAAGGAAAAGCGAAGATAAGGTAAGATAAGGCAAGAAAGGACAAGGAAAAGGCAAGATAAGGTAAGAAAAGGAAAGACAAGACATGAAAAGCACAGAAAAGACTAGTTAAGGCAAGAAAAGGTAAGAAAAGGCAAGAAAAAAGCAAGAAAAGGCAAGAAAAGGCTTGGAAAAGCATGAAAAGGCAAGAAAAGGCATGAAAAGAGAAGAAAAGGAAAGATAAGAAAAGAAAAGACGAGAAAAGGCCGGATAAGGAAAGAAATGGTAAGATAAGCAAAGAAAGGAAAAGGCATTAAAAGGCAAGAATTGGAAAGAAAAGGCAAGAAAAGGCATGAAATAGCAAGAAAAGTCAAGAGAAGGAATGAAAAGGCAAGATAAGGCAAGAAAAGGCAAAAAAAGACAATAAAATGTATCAAAAGGCAAGATAAGTCAAGAAAAGACTATAAGGCAAGAAAAGATAAGAAAATGCAAGATAAGGCAAGAAAAGGCTTGGAAAGGGAAGAAAAGGAAAATAAGGCGAGAAAAGGCATGAAAATGCAAGAAAAGGAAAGATAAGGCAAGAAAATGCAAGAAAATGCATGAAAAGGCAAGAAAAGTAAAGAAAAGAAAAGAAATGGCAAGATAAGGCAAGAAAAGAAAAGAAAAGGAAAGGGAATGGCAATATAAGGCATGAAAAGGCAAAAAAGGAAACAAAAGAAAAGAAAAGAAAAGGCAAGATAACGTAAGAAAAGGAAAGCAAATGCAAGATAAGGTAAGAAAAGGAAAGAAAAGGCAAAGGAGTGGCAAGATTACGCATGATTAGGCAAGAAAAGTTAAGAAAAGGCAAGATAAGGCTAGAAAAGGGAAGGAAAGGCAAGAAAAGGAAAGATGAGGATAGAAAAGGCAAGAAACGGCAAGGAAAATGCAAGATAAGGCAAGATAAGGCAAGAAAAGGCATGAAAAGGAAAAAAAGGTAAGAAAAGGCAAGATCAGTTAAGATAAGGCAAGAAAAGGGAAGGATAGGCAAGAAAAGGAAAGATGAGGCAAGAAAAGGAAACGTAAGGAAAGAAAAGGCAAGATAAGGCAAGAAAAGGCAAGGAAAAGGTAAGAAAAGGAAAGATAATGCAAGAAAAGGCAAGGAAAAGGCATGAAAATTAAAGCAAAGGCAAGAAAAGGCAAGATAAGACAATAAAAGGCAAGAATACGAAAGAAATGGAAAGAAAAAAAAGATAAGGCAAGAAAAGTTAAGAAAAGGCAAGAAAAGGCAATAAAAGAAAAATAAGGAAAGATAAGGCAAAAAAGGCAAGGAAAAGGCAAGAAATGGCAAGATAAGGTCGGAAAAGGCAAAAAAGGCAAGGAAAAGACAAGAAAAGGCAAGGAAAAGGCAAGATAAGGCAAGAAAAAGCAAGAAAAAGGCATTAAAAGGCAAGAAAAGGCAAGAAAAGGAAAGGAAAGGTAAGAAAAGGCAAGATATGGCAAGAAATGGCAAGAAAAGGCAAAAAAAGGAAAGATAAGGTTAAAAAAGGCAAGGAAAAGGTAAGAAATGACAAAAAGGCAAGAATAGGCAAGAAAAGGCAAGATACGGCAAAAAAAGGAAAGAAAAGACCAGGAAAAGACAAGAAAATCCAATATAAGGAAAGAAAAGGCAAGAAAAGGCAAGATAAGACAAGAAAAGGCATGAAAAGGCAAGAAAGGGCAAGAAAGGGCTGGATAAGGCAAGAAAAATGCATGAAAATGTAAGAAAAGGCAAGAAAAGGAAAGAAAAGGAAAGAAAAGGCAAGGAAAATGTAAGATAAGGTATGATTAGTCAAGCAAAGGAAAGAAAAGGCAAGGAAAAGGTAAGAAAAAGTAAGATAAGGTAGAAAAGAGAAGGAAAGGCAAGAAAAGTAAAGATGAGGCAAGGAAAAGGCAAGATAAAGCAAGAGAAGGCATAGAAAAGGCATGAAAAGGCAAGGAAAGGCAAGGGGAAGCATGAAAATGCAACATAATGCAATAAAAGTCAAGAAAAACAAAGAAATCAAAAGAAAAGGAATGATAAATTAAGAATAAGCAAGAAAAGACAAGCTAAGGCAAGATAAGGCATGAATAGGTAAGAAAAGGCAAGAAAAGGAAAGACAAGGCAAGGAAAAGGCAAGAAAAGGAAAGATAAGAGAAGAAAATGTATAAAAAGGCAAGAAAAGGCAAGATAATGGAAGAAAAGGCAAGATAAGGCACGATTAGGCAAGAAAAGGAAAAAAGGCAAAAAAAGACAAGAAAAGGAAAGATGAGGCAAGAAAAGGCAAGATAAGGCATGAAAAGGAAAGAAAAGGGAAGGAAAAGGCAAGAAAAGGAAAGAAAAGGAAAGAAAAGGGAAGGAAAAGCCTAGAAAATGAAAGAAAAAGCAAGGAAAAGGCAAGAAAAGGCAAGAAAAGACAAGAAATGGAAAGAAAAGACAATATAAGGCAGGAAAGGGAAAGATAAGGAAAGATGAGGCAAGAAAAGGCAAGGAAAAGGCGTGGAAAGGTAAGAAAAGCAAAGAAAAGACTTAGATAAGGCAAGATAAGGCAAGAAAAGCAAAGAAAAGCAAAGAAAAGACTAGATAAGGCAAGAAAAGGAAGAAAAGGCAAGAAAACGGAAGGAAAATGCAAGAAAAGGTAAGAAAAGGCAAGATAAGGCAAGAAAACGGAAGGAAAATGCAAGAAAAGGTAAGAAAAGGCAAGAAAAGGCATGGAAAAGGCATGAGAAGGCTAGAAAAGGCATGAAAAGACAAGCAAAGGAAAGATATGAAAAGAAAAGGTAAGATAAGGCAAGAAAAGGCCAAATAAGGAAAAAAATAGCAGGATAAGGAAAGAAATGGCAAGAAAATGCAAGGAAAAGGCATAAAAAGGCAAGTAAAGGCATGAAAAGGCAAAAAAAGGCAAGATAAGGCAAGAAAAGATAAGAAAATGCATGAAAAGGAAAGAAAAGCACGGAAAAGGTAAGAAAAGGCAAGATAAGTCAAGAAAAGGCAAGATAAGGCAAGAAAAGACTAGAACAGGCAAGAAAAGGCAAGATAAGGCATGAAAAGGCAAGAAAAGGAAAGATAAGGCCAGAAAAGGCATGGAAAAGGCATGAAAATGCAAGAAAAGGAAAGAAAAGGCAAGGGAATGGTAAGATAAGTCATGAAAAGGAAAGAAAGGGAAAGAAGAGGCAAGATAAGGCAAGAAAAGGAGAGAAAAGCCAATGAAAAGGCAAGAAAAGGCAAGATAAGGAAAGAAAAGGCAAGAAAATGAAAGAAAAGGTAAGGAAAAGGCAAGAAGAGACAAGATAAGGCAAGAAAAGGAAAGATAAGGGAAGAAATTACAAGATAAGGCAAGAAAAGGCGAGAAAAAGGCTAGGAGAGGAAAGAAAAGGCAAGATAAAGCAAGAAAAGGCAAGAAAAGGAAAGAAATGGAAAGAAAAGGAAAGATAAGGCAAGAAAAGGCAAGATATGATATGAATATGAAGAGCACTCATATGATTATTTCAAGTGCCAATCTGACCAAGTGAGAGAGCACACACAAAGCGCTTCAAGTCATAACTTAATGGGCTGATTTCCAAGCATACTTTGGAGAGTTGGGCTCAAGCAAATTTATTAAAGTCCATGGACCAAGAGCCACGAAATTCAGCCAAGTTTATGACCTTAATACAAGTTCTAGAAGGTCCTTTCAGCAGCAAAGATCTTGAAGATTTATTCTCTCTGATTTGGGCATTCTATTTAGGAAGTTTATTTCAGCCATTAGTTTTGATTAGGAAGTTATATTCCAACAACTCTTGGCTTATTTAGCTTGTTTGTCACGTTTTTAGCCTTCCTAAAAGGCTGAGATTTGTTTCCTTTTTAGTTTCCCTTTCTAGCCAGATTTTTAGGAGTTGTTTGATTTGGAATCTCTTTGTAATATTGAGCCTATTTATAGAGGCTTATGCAATGAGAAAAGGAGACCATTATTGATTGAAAAACGTGGGCTTTGCTCTCTTGGTTCTTCGGAACAGTTCGAACACAACGGAGGGATTCCGTCGAGTTCACCATCGACTTATCAGGCGGATCTTCATCACCGTTTGTGGCGTCATCGACATATCAAGGTTCTTTGTTTCAACTCAAGCAGCGGGTCGCGGCCTTAATACCAAGGTTCTTGTTTGGTTGTGAGCATCGGGTCGAGATCTCCATCACGAACTGATCTAGAACGATCTGGGATTTCACGCTTTGTGGCCGGGTCTCGTCGCATCGTTGGCGGGGTTCGTATCATTTGGTATCAGAGCTTAGACTTCTATTTCAGTTCTATCTATCCTTTAAATTTTGTTTTTATCATTAGTTTTCAGTTAGTTGTTCTTATTGTATTCTGAGTTGGAGAAAGAAAAAAAATCAAAAAAAGAGAGAAAAATCCGGAAAAAGGAAAAAAAGAAAAGAAGGCAGCCTACAAAGGAAGAAAAGAGGCTGAAAAAAAAAGTTTGCAAAAAAGTGGAAAGAAAAAAAAGGAGAATCTGCAAGAATGTCTTATAACTAATCAAGAAGATCCGTTGAAGGTGTTGCACCATTGGTTGGTGATCCACACACGTTTATGGATGCCCTTCTTAGTGGGATGAGGCATATAATGAGAACGGAGGTCAAGAAGCTCAGCGAAAAGGTAGACCGGATAGTGTGCAAACAAGAGAGGATACATGATGTTCCTAATGTATGCAGGGATACAAGAGCTCAACAAAGAAAGATTGGGGATAGAGGTGATAGCACTCTTAGAGTTACAGCATGGGATGATGAAGACAGCTGGGAGAAACTTATGTCTTTGGCAAGGAAAATTGACTTGCATACAAGAGAAGTTAGTGAAGTACAACAAGAGAAGATCATTCAATCTAAGTGCAACATTGAGGATTTCAGGTATGTTGTTCTGAAATTGGTATGCCTTCAGATGAAGTTTTTGAAGAGGTTTTGATATGGGAGGAGTTTGGTGAATATTCCATTGATTTATTTGATGGAGATTATTTTGAAGACCATACCATGTCACTACTTTACCTAAGAGATTTATTTGACGAATCATCTGTGGTGGATATTGTTCACATGAAGAAGTGCACAATTCCTATTGATCGTGAACATGAAGAACTTATTGTTGCTGTTAACAAGGAAGAGGATCAACCCATATCTTACATGTTTCCAGATTTCCATGTTGAATATATTGAGCATATTGATTTCATGGGAGTGAACAAGTTTGATTATATTGGAGGTTCACCGTTGATCAACATCTGGAATAGTTTGAAGTTCAAAGAAAGGCTTAAACGGATTAGTAGGGTTTTGGCTTTTGAGTTGGAGATGACTTCAGATTCTTTAAGATCGAAGTACTTGTTCAGTTGGAACGCAAGGTATCAAGTACAACCACGACGTTCGAAGACTCAACCTTGTTCCAGCATGGTTGTTAATTTGTGGCAGCTTGCCATATGTGAGGATTTGAGGACAAATCCCATTCAAGAGGAGGGGAATGATATGAATATGAAGAGCACTCATATGATTATTTCAAGTGCCAATCTGACCAAGTGAGAGAGCACACACAAAGCGCTTCAAGTCATAACTTAATGGGCTGATTTCCAAGCATACTTTGGAGAGTTGGGCTCAAGCAAATTTATTAAAGTCCATGGACCAAGAGCCACGAAATTCAGCCAAGTTTATGACCTTAATACAAGTTCTAGAAGGTCCTTTCAGCAGCAAAGATCTTGAAGATTTATTCTCTCTGATTTGGGCATTCTATTTAGGAAGTTTATTTAAGCCATTAGTTTTGATTAGGAAGTTATATTCCAACAACTCTTGGCTTATTTAGCTTGTTTGTCACGTTTTTAGCCTTCCTAAAAGGCTGAGATTTGTTTCCTTTTTAGTTTCCCTTTCTAGCCAGATTTTTAGGAGTTGTTTGATTTGGAATCTCTTTGTAATATTGAGCCTATTTATAGAGGCTTATGCAATGAGAAAAGGAGACCATTATTGATTGAAAAACGTGGGCTTTGCTCTCTTGGTTCTTCGGAACAGTTCGAACACAACGGAGGGATTCCGTCGAGTTCACCATCGACTTATCAAGCGGATTTTCATCACCGTTTGTGGCGTCATCGACATATCAAGGTTCTTTGTTTCAACTCAAGCAGCGGGTCGCGGTCTTAATACCAAGGTTCTTGTTTGGTTGTGAGCATCGGGTCGAGATCTCCATCACAAACTGATCTAGAACGATCTGGGATTTCACGCTTTGTGGCTGGGTCTCGTCGCATCGTTGGCGGGGTTCGTATCAAGATAAGGCAAGAAAATGGAAGAAAATGTAATAAAAGGAAAGAAAGGGAATGATGTGGCAAGAAATGGCAAGGTAAGACAAGAAAAGGCAAAGAAAAGCGAAGATAAGGTAAGATAAGGCATGAAAAGAAAAGGAAAAGGCAAGATATGGCAAGAAAAGGCGAGGAAAAGGCGAGATAAGGCAAGACAAGAATAGAAAAGCAAAGAAAAGACTAGTTAAGGCAAGAAAAGACAAGAAAAAAGTAAGAAAAAGTAAGAAAAGGTAAGAAAAGGCTTGGAAAAGGCATGAAAAGGCAAGAAAAGGCATGAAAAGACAAGAAAAGGATAGATAAGAAAAGAAAGGCGAGAAAAGGCCGGATAAGGAAAGAAATGGAAAAAAAAGAAAGGAAAAGGCATTAAAAGGCAAGAATAGGCAAGAAAAGGCATGAAATGGCAAGAAAAGTTAAGAGAAGGAATGATGAAAAGGCAAGAAAAGGCATGAAAAGGCAAGAAAAGGCAAGATAAGGCAAGATAAGGCAAGAAAAGTCAAGAAAAGGCAAGAAAAGGCAAGATAAGGCAAGATAAGGCAAAAATGGCTTGGAAAGGGAAGAAAAGGAAAATAAGGCGAGAAAAGGCATGAAAATTCAAAAAAAGGAAAGATAAGGAAAGAAAAGGGAAGAAAATGCATGCAAAGGTAAGAAAAGAAGAGAAAAGGCAAAGTAAGGCAAGAAAAGAAAAGAAACGGTAAGGGAATGGCAATATAAGGCATGAAAAGGAAAAAAGGAAATAAAAGAAAAGAAAAGAAAAGCCAAGATAAGGTAAGAAAAGGAAAGAAAAGGCAAGGTAAGGTAAGAAAAGGAAAGAAAAGGCAAGGTAAGGTAAGAAAAGGAAAGAAAAGGCAAGATAAGGTAAGAAAAGGCAAAGGAATGGCAAGATTACGCATGATTAGGCAAGAAAAGTTAAGAAAAGGCAAGATAAGGCTAGAAATGGGATGGAAAGGTAAGAAAAGGATAGAAAAGGCAAAGGAATGGCAAGATTACGCATGATTAGGCAAGAAAAGTTAAGAAAAGGCAAGATAAGGCTAGAAATGGGAAGGAAAGGCAAGAAAAGGAAAGATGAGGATAGAAAAGGCAAGAAAAGACCAGGAAAATGCAAGATAAGACAAGAAAAGGAAAGAAAAGGTAAGAAAAGGTAAGAAAAGGCAAGATCAGTTAAGATAAGACAAGAAATGGGACGGATAGGCAAGAAAAGGAAAGATGAGGCAAGAAAAGGAAACATAAGGAAAGAAAAGGTAGGGAAAAGGTAAGAAAAGGCAAGATAAGGCAAGGTAAGGCAAGAAAAGGCAAGGAAAAGGTAAGAAAAGGCAAGAAAAGATATGAAAATGAAAGATAATGCAAGAAAAGGCAAGGAAAAGGCATGAAAATAAAAGGAAAGGCAAGAAAAGGCAAGAAGAGGTAAGAAAAGGCAAGATAAGGCAATAAAAGGCAAGGAACATGGAAGAAAATGAAAGAAAAGGTAAGCCAAAGGCAAGAAAATGTAAGAAAAGGCAAGAAAAGGAAAGGAAAGGCACGAAAAGGAAAGAAAAGGCAAGAATAGGAAAGATAAGGCAAGAAAAGGCAAGGAAAAGGCCTGAAAAGGCAAGATTAGGCAAGAAAAGGAAAGAAAAGGAAAGATAAGGCAAGAAAAGGAAAGATAAGGCAGGAAAAGGCAAGATAAGGCAAGAAAATTCAAGAAAATTCAAGATAAGGCAAGAAAATGCAAGAAAAGACGAGATAAGGCAAAAAAAAGGCAAGAAAAGGTAAGAAATGGCAAGAATAGGCAAGGGAAAGGCAAGAAAAGGTAGGAAAAGGCAAGAAAAGACATGGAAAAGGTAAGAAAAGACATGAAAAGACAAGAAAAGAAAAGATAAGAAAAGAAAAGGCAAGATAAGGCAAGAAAAGGCCGGATAAGGAAAGAAATGGCAAGAAAATGCAAGGAAAAGGCATGAAAGGGCAAAAAAAGGAAAGAAAAGGCATGAAAAGGCAAGAAAAGTCAAGAGAAGGTATGAAAAGGCAAGAAAAGGTAAGATAAGTTAAGAAAAGCATGAAAAGACATGAAAAGGTAAGAAAAGGAAAGATAAGGCAAGATTAGGAAAGAAAAGGCATGGATAGGGAAGAAAAGGAAAGATAAGGCTAGAAAAGGCAAGAAAAGGAAAGATAAAACAAGAAAAGGCATAAAAAGGAAAGAAAAGGAAAGAAACAGCTAGGGTATGGCAATATAGGGCATTAAAAGGAAAGAAATGAAAAGAAAAGAAAAGGCAAGATAAGGCAACAAAATGAAAGAAATGGCAAGATAAGGCATGATTAGGCAAGAAAAGGAAAGAAAAGGCAAGGAAAAGGCAAGAAAAGACAACATAAGGCAAGAAAAGGAAAGATGAGGAAAGAAAAGGCAAGAAAAGGCATGAAAAGGTATGAAAAGGCAAGAAAGGCAAGAAAGGCAAGATAAGGCAAGAAAAGGAATGAAAAGGTAAGAAAAGGCAAAATAAGTTAAGATAAGGCAAGAAAAGGAAAGACGAGGAAAGAAAAGGCAAGATAAGGAAAGAAAAGGAAAGAAAAGGTTGGGAAAAGGTAAGAAAAGGCAAGATAAGGCAAGGTAAGGAAAGAAAAGGAAAGAAAAGGCAAGGCAAATTCAAGAAAAGGAAAGATAATGCAAGAAATGGCAAGGAAAAGGCATGAAGAGGAAAGGAAAGGCAAGAAAAGGCAAGAAAAGGTAAGAAAAGGCAAGATAAGGCATTAAATGGTAACAAAAGGAAAGAAATGGAAAGAAAAAGAAAAATAAGGCATGAAAAGGCAAGAAAAGGAAAATAAGGAAAGATAAGGCAAGAAAAAGCAAGGGAAAGGAAAGAAAAGGTAATAAAAGGAAAGAAAAGTAATGATGCGGCAAGAAATGGCAAGATAAGGCAAGGAAAGGCAAGGAAAATGGAGATAAGCTAAGATAAGGCAAGAAAAGGCAAGGAAAAGGCAAGAAAAGGCAAGGAAATGGCAAGATAAGGCAAGAAAAGGCAAGGTAAAGTCATTAAAAGGCAAAAAATGCAAGAAAAGGTAAGAAAAGACAAGATAAGGCTAGAAAAGGCAAGAAAAGGAAAGAAATTGAAAAAAAGGAAAGATAAGGAAAGAAAAGGCAAGGAAAGGCAAGAAAAAGGCAAAAAAAGGTAAGATAAAGTAAGAAAAGGCAAGGAAAAGGTAAGAAATGACAAAAAAAGGAAAGAATAGGCAAGAAAAGGAAAGATATGGCAAGATAAGGCAAGAAAAGGAAAGAAAAGATCAGGAAAAGGAAAGAAAAGGCAAGATACGAAAAGAAAAGGTAAGAAAAGGCAAGGAAAAGCAAGAAAAGGCAAGATAAGGAAAGAAAAGGCAAGATATGGAAAGAAAAGGCAAGAAAAGGCAAGATGAGGCAAGAAAAGGCATGAAAATGCATGAAAAGGCAAGAAAAGGCAAGAAATGGCAACAAAGGGCAAGAAAGGGCAAGATAAGGAAAGAAAAGGCAAAAAAAAGCAAGAAAAGTCAAGAAAATGTAAGAAAAGGCAAGATTAGGAAAGATAAGGCAAGAAAAGGGAAGGAAAGGCAAGAAAAGGAAAGTTGAGGCAAGAAAAGGAAAAAAAGGTAAGGAAAAGGTAATAAAAGGCAAGAAAAGGAAAGAAAAGGCAAGGAAAAGGCAAGAAAAGGAAAGAAAAGGCAAGGAAAAGGCAAGAAAAGGCAAGGAAAGGCAAGAAAAAGGCATGAAAAGGCAAGGAAAGGTAAGGGAAAGCAAAGAAAATGCAAGATAATGCAATAACAGTCAAGAAAAAAAAAGAAATCAAAAGAAAAGGAATGATAAGGTAAGAATAAGCAAGAAAAGACAAGCTAAGGCAAGATAATGCATGAAAAGGTAAGAAAAGGCAAGAAAAGGAAAGATAAGGCAAGGAAAAGGAAAGAAAAGGAAAGATAAGAAAAGAAAAGGTATGAAAAGGCAAGAAAAGGCAAGATAAAGGACGAAAAGGCACGATTAGGCAAGAAAAGGAAAGAAAGGGAAAGAAAGGGAAAGATGAGGCAAGAAAAGGCAAAAAAAGACAAGAAAAGGAAAGAAAGGGAAAGATGAGGCAAGAAAAGGCAAGATAAGGCATGAAAAGGAAAGAAAGGGGAAGGAAAAGGCAAGAAAATGAAAGAAAAGGAAAGAAAAGCCAAGGAAAAGCCAAGAAAATGAAAGAAAAAGCAAGGAAAAGGCAAGAAAAGGCATGAAAAGATAAGAAATGGAAAGAAAAGACAATATAAGGTAGGAAAGGGAAAGATAAGGCAAGATAAGGCAAGAAATGGCAAGGAAAAGGCATGAAAAGGCAAGAAAAGACTTAGATATGGCAAGAAAAGGAAAGATAAGGCAAGAAAATGCAAGGAAAATGCAAGAAAAGGTAAGAAAAGGCAAGAAAAGGCATGAGAAGGCTAGAAAAGGCATGAAAAGGCAAGCAAATGAAAGATAAGAAAAGAAAAGGTAAGATAAAGCAAGAAAAGGCCAGACAAGGCAAGAAATAGCAAGATAAGGATGGAAATTGCAAGAAAAGGCAAGGAAAAAGCATAAAAAGGCAAGTAAAGGCATGAAATGGCAAGAAAAGTAAAGATAAGGTAAGAAAAGGCAAGATAAGGCAAGAAAAGACTAGAAAATGCATGATAAGGAAAGAAAAGACACTAAAAAGGTAAGAAAAGGCAAGATAAGTCAAGAAAAGGCAAGAAAAAATAAGAACAGGCAAGAAAAGGCAAGATAAGGCATGAAAAGGCAAGAAAAGGAAAGATAAGGCTTGAAAAGGCATGGAAAAGGCATGAAAATGCAAGAAAAGGAAAGAAAAGGTAAGGGAATGGGAAGATAAGTCATGAAAAGGAATGAAAGTGAAAGAAGAGGCAAGATAAGGCAAGAAAAGGAGAGAAAAGCCAATGAAAAGGCAAGAAAAGGTAAGATAAGGAAAGAAAAGGCAAGAAAATGAAAGAAAAGACAAGGAAAAGGCAAGAAAAGGCAAGAAAAGAAAAGATAAGGCAAGAAAAGGAAAGATATGGGAAGAAAATGCAAGATAAGGCAAGAAAAGGCGAGGAAAAGGCTAGGAGAGGAAAGAAAAGGCACGCAAAGGCAAGATAAGGCAAGAAAAGGCAAGAAAAGGAAAGAAATGGAAAGAAAAGGAAAGATAAGGCAAGAAAAGGCAAGATAAGGCATGAAAATGGAAGAAAAGGTAATAAAAGGAAAGAAAGGGAATGATGTGGCAAGAAATGGCAAGATAAGACAAGAAAAGGCAAGGAAAAGCGAAGATAAGGTAAGATAAGGCATGAAAAGAAGAGGAAAAGGCAAGATAAGGCAAGAAAAGGCAAGACAAGACAAGAAAAGCAAAGAAAAGACCAGTTAAGGCAAGAAAACGTAAGAAAAGGCAAGAAAAGGCAAGAAAAAAGCAAGAAGAGGTAAGAAAAGGCAAGAAATGGCTTGGAAAAGCATGAAAAGGCAAGAAAAGGCTTGGAAAGACAAGAAAAGGAAAGATAAGACCGAAAAAGGAAAGAATTGGTAAGATAAGCAAAGAAATGGAAAAAAAAGTAAGGAAAAGGCATTAAAAGGCAAGAAAAGTCAAGAGAAGGAATGAAAAGGCAAGATAAGGTAAGAAAAGGAATGAAAAGGCAAGATAAGGTAAGAAAAGGAAAAAAAAGATAAGAAAAGGCATGAAAAGGCAAGATAAGTTAAGAAAAGGCAAGATAAGGCAAGAAAAGGCAAGAAAAGGCAAGAAAATGCAAGATAAGGCAAGAAAATGCCTGGAAAGAGAGAAAAAGGAAAGATAAGGCAAGAAAAGGCAAAAAAGATAAGAAAAGGCATGAAAAGGCAAGAAAAGGAAAGATAAGGCAAGAAAAGGCAAGAAAATGCATGAAAATGCAAGAAAAGAAAAGATGAGGCAAGAAAAGAAAAGAAAAGGAAAGGGAATGGCAATATAAGGCATGAAAAGGCAAAAAAGGAAACAAAAGAAAAGAAAAGAAAAGGCAAGATAAGGTAAGAAAAGGAAAGAAAAGACAAGATAAGGTAAGAAAAGGAAAGAAAAGGCGAAGGAATGGCAAGATTACGCATGATTAGTCAAGAAAAGTTAAGAAAAGACAAGATAAGGCTAGAAAAGCGAAGGAAAGGCAAGAAAAGAAAAGATGAGGATAGAAAAGGCAAGAAAATGCAAGGATTATATAAGATAAGGCAAGAAAAGGCAAGAAAAGGCATGAAAAGGCATGAAAAGGCAAGAAAAGGTAAGAAAAGGCAAGATCAGTTAAGATAAGGCAAGAAAAGGGAAGGATGGGCAAGAAAAGGAAAGATGAGGCAAGAAAAGGAAACATAAGGAAAGAAAAGGTATGGAAAAGGTAAGAAAAGTTAAGAAAAGGCAAGATAAGGCTAGAAAAGCTAAGGAAAGGAAAGATGAGGATAGAAAAGGCAAGAAAAGGCAAGGAAAATACAAGATAAGGCAAGAAAAGGCATGAAAAGGCAAGAAAAGGCATGAAAAGGCAAGATAAGGCAAGAAAAGGTAAGAAAAGGCAAGATCAGTTAAGATAAGGCAAGAAAAGGGAAGGATGGGCAAGAAAAGGAAAGATGAGGCAAGAAAAGGAAACATAAGGAAAGAAAAGGTATGGAAAAGGTAAGAAAAGGCAAGATAAGGCAAGGTAAGGCAAGAAAAGGAAAGAAAAGGCAAGGAAATGGTAAGAAAAGAAAAGATAATGCAAGAAAAGGCAAGGAAAAGGCATGAAAATGAAAGGAAAGGTAAGAAAAGACAAGAAAAGGTAAGAAAAGGCAAGATAAGGCAATAAAAGGCAAGAAAATGAAAGAAATGGAAAGAAAAAAAAGGAAAATAAGGAAAGATAAGGCAAGAAAAGGCGAGGAAAAGGCAAGAAATGGCAAGATAAGGTCGGAAAAGGCAAAAAATGGCAAAAAAAAGGCAAGAAAAGGCAAGGAAAAGGCATGATAAGGCAAGAAAAAGGAAGGAAAATGCATTAAAAGGTAAGAAAAGGCAAGAAAAGGAAAGGAAAGGTAAGAAAAGGCAAGATAAGGCAAGAAATGGCAAGAAAAGGAAAACAAAGGAAAGATAAGGTAAGAAAAGGTTAAAAAAGCAAGGAAAAGGTAAGAAATGACAAAAAAGGCAAGAATAGCCCAGAGAAGGCAAGATACGGCAAAAAAAGGAAAGAAAAGACCAGGAAAAGGCAAGAAAATGCAAGATAAGGCAAGAAAAGGCATGAAAAGGCAAGAAAGGGCCAGATAAGGCAAGATAAGGAAAGAAAAGGCAAGAAAAGGCATGAAAATGTAAGAAAAGGCAAGATTAAGCAAGAAAAGGGACGAAAAGGAAAGATGAGGCAAGAAAATGCAAGAAAAGGAAAGAAAAGGCAAGGAAATGGTAAGAAAAGGCAAGATAAGGCAGTGTACGGCAAGAAAAGAAAAGAAAAGGCAAGATAAGATAAGGTAAGAAAAGGCAAGGAAAAGGAAAGGAAAGGCAATAAAAGGCGAGGAAAAGCAAGCAAAGGTATGAAAAGGAAAGATAATGCAATAAAAGGCAAGAAAAATAAATAAATAAAAAAAATGAATGATAAGGTAAGAATAGGCAAGAAAAGGCAAGAAAAAACAAGCTAAGGCAAGATAAGGCATGAAAAGGAAAGAAAAGCCAAGAAAAAGTAAGAAAAGGAAAGATAAGGCAAGAAAAGGTAAGAAAAGGAAAGATAAGGCACGATAAGGCATGGAAAAGGCAAGAAAAGGAAAAAAAGGCATGGAAAGGGCTTGAAAAGGCAAGAAAAGGCAAGATAAGGGAAGAAAAGGCAAGATAAGGTATGATTAGTCTCGAAAAGGAAAGAAAAGGCAAGGAAAAGGTAAGAAAAAGTAAGATAAGGCTAGAAAAGGGAAGGGAAGGCAAGAAATGGAAAGTTGAGGCAAGGAAAAGGCAAGAAAAGGCAATATAATGCAAGAAAAGGCATGGAAAAGGCATGAAAAGGCAAGGAAAGGCAAGGGGAAGCATGAAAATGCAAGATAATGCAATAAAAGTCAAGAAAAACAAAGAAATCAAAAGAAAAGGAATGATAAATTAAGAATAAGCAAGAAAATACAAGCTAAGGCAACATAAGTCATGAAAAGGTAAGAAAAGGCAAGAAAAGGAAAGATAAGGAAAGGAAAAGGCAAGAAAAGGAAAGATAAGAGAAGAAAAGGTATAAAAAGCCAAGAAAAGGCAAGATAATGGAAGAAAAGGCAAGATAAGGCACGATTAGGCAAGAAAAGGAAAGAAAAGGCAAAAAAAGACAAGAAAAGGGAAGAAAGGGAAAGATGAGGCAAGAAAAGGCAAGATAAGGTATGAAAAGGAAAGAAAAGGGAAAGAAAAGGCAAGAAAAGGAAAGAAAAGGAAAGAAAAGGGAAGGAAAAGCCTAGAAAATGAAAGAAAAGGCAAGAAAAAGGCAAGAAAATGTAACAAATGGAAAGAAAAGACAATATAAGGCAGGAAAGGGATAGATAAGGCAAGATAAGGCAAGAAAAGGCAAGAAAAGGAAAGAAAAGCAAAGCAAAGACTAGATAAGGCAAGAAAAGGCAAGATAAGGCAAGATAATGCAAGGAAAATACAAGAAAAGGTAAGAAAAGGTAAGAAAAGGCAAGAAAAGGCTAGAAAAGGCATGAAAAAACAAGCAAAGAAAAGATACGAAAAGAAAAGGCAAGATAAGGCAAGAAAAGGCCAGATAAGGCAAGAAATAGCAAGATAAGGAAAGAAATGGCAAGAAAAGGCAAGGAAAAGGCATAAAAAAGGCAAGTAAAGGCATCAAAAGGCAAGAAAAGTAAAGATAAGGTAAGAAAAGGCAAGATAAGGCAAGAAAAGACAAGAAAATGCACGAAAAGGAAAGAAAAGGCACTGATGATGTGAGCAAGCCTAAGGACGCACCTACTATCAAGCTTGTAGACTCGAAGCAAGTTCAAGTTCCAATTGGGCCAATGACAAGAGCACGAGCTAGGAAGTTGCAATCTGACTTCAATGGATTAATGCAAGAAGTTTGGGCTCAAGCAAGTGCGTGGAGGACCAAGGACGTCCAAGAAACCCAAGGGAGGCCCATGCACGTTTTGGAAGCTAAATGGGAAGCTTGACATGCACGTAAGCTTCTAGATGCATGCGCACATGGAGAATCAAGAAGAATCAGCCTATTTAGTCCGTGCATCTACTTGTTTTGGACGTGCAGCTAGTAGTTATTCTATTAGATATTATTTGCTTATATTATTCCTTATTTAGTTGAATAAGTTCAGCCAGAATCTCTTTAGAATAGGAAAGAGAGTTTTGACCAGCCTTAAACTCCTTATTTGGAGTTAGTTTCGTTTAGGAAAGTTGTAAGACTTATGGAGCCTATATAAAGAGGCGTCCCCCTTCAATAAACACACAACAATTTAGAAAATACTTAGCATTGGCTAACTGAGAGTTTTGATACTCGTTTGTTCTTGCTTAGGCTGGTGAGTCGTCTTGGCTAGAATTTTTCTTTCACTTATCAAGCGGATCATCCATCCCCGCTCGTGGCGTGATACGACCTTAGGTCATGGTTCAGAAGCTCTTGCAGCGGGTTAAGGTTCAATTTCGTGCCTTAGTTCGTGTGAGTTCTTGTGAGTTGTGATCTGTTCCATTCTAAAGTAACAAACGGTCCGAGTTGTGAATCTTTTCCGCGGAGGTTCATATCAGTTGGTATCAGACTGAAGATACCTTCCTTTGCTGTTCGTTCTGACCCGGAGGCGTACTTAGAGTGGGAGAAGAAGATTGAGTTCGTGTTTGATTGCCACAATAGCTCCGAAGAAAAGAAGGTAAAACTTGCCATCACCGAATTCACTGATTATGCTATAACTTGGTGGGATCAACTTGTGACAAGCAGGAGGAGAAATTGAGAACGCCCTATAGCTACTTGGGAAGACATGAAAGTGGTGATGAGGAAGAGATTTGTTCCAAGTCATTACTATAGAGGGCTGTATAAGAAGTTACAAGGGATGAGGCAAGGAAGTTTGAGTGTGGAGGAGTATTTCAAACAGATGGAGATGGCCATGATAAGAGCTGATATAGATGAAGATAGAGAAGTTACAATGGCAAGGTTCTTGAATGGACTCAATCCTGAAATTCAAGACAAAGTTGAGTTGCAACACTATGTGGAGTTGGAGGACATGGTGCATATGGCAACGAAAATTGAGAAGCAACTCAAGAGAGGAGAGGGGAGAACAAAAGCTACATCGAATTCTACTTGGAAGCCAAACTACCAAAAGAAGTTTGACAAGCCACAAGCAGCCAAAGTAGAGCATAAATCTGAGAGTTCTCAAGCTAATTCTCAAAGGAAATTGGAAGTCACTCCAGCTAGGAACCGTGACATCAAGTGCTTTAAGTGTCAAGGAAGAGGGCACATCTCAAGTCAAATCCCTAACAAGCAAGCAATGGTGATCAAGGAAAGTGGAGAGATTGAAACTGAAGAAGAGGGTTCGGAGCATGAAAGCATGCCTTCTTTGGAGGACGTATCCGAGGAAGAGTACCAAGCTGCTGAGAGGCTTACTCTTGTGTCTAGAAGAGCATTGAATGTGCAAGTAAAAGAGGAAAATGATGTGGCTCAAAGAGAAAATATTTTTCACACGAGGTGCTTTGTCAAAGACAAGGTGTGTAGTGTCATCATAGATGGAGGAAGTTGTGCTAATGTCGCAAGCACTACTATGGTGGAGAAGTTGGGGTTGCTCACTGGAAAACACCCTAAGCCTTACAAACTACAATGGCTGAATGATAGTGGCGAAGTACGAGTGATGAAGCAAGTATTGGTAGCATTCTGCATTGGCAACTATGAGGATGAAGTGTTGTGTGATGTCGTACCAATGTAAGCTGGTCACCTATTGTTAGGAAGGCCATGGCAGTTTGATAGGAAAGTGCATCATGATGGCTACACCAACAAATACTCATTTATACTCAAGAAGAGAGTAATCACCTTGGCACCCTTGTCACCATCACAAGTTTGTGAAGATCAACGACTGTGGCAACAAGAAAGTGATGAGCAAAGAGAGCGTGACAAAAAGAAAAAGAATGAGAGGAGAGAAGAAGCCGAAAAAAAGATAAGAAAAATGGCCAATGGAGAGGAAAAGATTGAGAAAACAAAAGAAGCCGGAAAAACAGAAATTAAAACGGCCAAAGAGAGAAAAACTGAGAGTTGGAAAAAGAGTTACTATGTAGGAACAAGTGATATTAAGCAAGCATGCTTTGAAAAGAAGCCTATGATCTTACTTCGGTATAGGGAGGCATTTTTAAACACTAACGAGCTTGAACCACATGTACCTAGTACGGTTGTGTCTCTTTTGCAGGATTACAAGGATGTCTTTCCCGATGAGCTACCACCTGGTTTTCCACCTATTCGTGGGATTGAACATCAAATAGACTTTGTCCCGGGAGCTACCATACCTAACCGTCCCGCATATAGAAGCAATCCTGAAGAGACAAAGGAGCTTGAGAAGCAAGTCAACGAGCTGTTGGAGAAAGGGTACGTAAGAGAGAGCATGAGTCCATGTGCTGTTCCAGTCCTACTTGTGCCCAAGAAGGATAAAACATGGAGAATGTGTGTTGATTGCCGAGCAGTCAACAACATAACGGTAAAATATCGTCACCCTATCCCTCGTTTAGATGACATGTTAGATGAGTTGCATGGTTCTTGCATGTTTTCTAAGATTGATTTGAAGAGTGGTTATCATCAAATTAGGATGAAAGAAGGAGATGAGTGGAAGACTGCTTTTAAAACTAAGTATGGGTTGTATGAGTGGATGGTCATGCCATTTGGTTTGTCCAACGCACCTAGCACGTTTATGCGACTCATGAATCATGTTCTACGTCCATTCATTGGTAAATTTGTAGTTGTTTACTTTGATGATATACTCATCTATAGCAAGAGCATGAGGGATCATCTAGAACATTTGAAATCTGTCTTAGATGCACTTAGAGAAGAACAATTGTTTGCTAACTTGAAGAAGTGCACCTTTTGTACGGATAAGCTTGTATTCTTGGGTTTTGTTGTTGGAGCTAACGGAATACAGGTTGATGAAGAAAAGATCCGAGCTATCCGTGAATGGCCAAGCCCTACAAGTGTTGCTAATGTTAGGAGCTTTCATGGACTAGCTAGTTTTTATAGGAGATTTGTGAAGGACTTTAGTAGCATAGTCGCACCCATAACTGAAGTCATCAAGAAGAACGTGGGCTTTACTTGGGGAGAAGCTCAAGAGAAGGCTTTCCAACTACTGAAATGGAAGTTGACTAATGCACCCTTGTTAGCTTTACCTAATTTCTCTAAGACTTTTGAAATAGAGTGTGATGCTTCTGGTGTAGGAATTGGAGCTGTCCTTATGCAAGAAGGAAGACCCATTGCATACTTTAGTGAGAAACTAAGTGGTGCAACCTTGAATTACCCGACCTATGACAAGGAGTTGTACGCACTAGTTCGAGCATTGGAGACATGGCAGCATTACTTGTGGCCAAAGGAGTTTGTGATTCACACTAATCATGAGTCACTTAAGCACTTAAAGGGGCAACACAAGCTGAACAAGAGGCATGCACGATGGGTGGAATTCATTGAGACATTTCCTTATGTCATTCGCTACAAGCAAGGTAAGGAAAATGTAGTGGCTGATGCACTATCACAAAGGTACGCCTTGATCTCAACTCTTGATGCTAAACTACTTGGCTTTGAACACATTAAGGAGATGTATGTTGATGATGTTGATTTTGCCTAGTTGTTTAGATCAACTGAAAGAAGTGCATTTGGCAAGTTCTTTCGTAATGAAGGTTACCTATTTCGTGAAAACAAACTTTGTGTGCCTAATTGTTCGAAGCGAGAATTACTAATTCAGGAGGCACATGGAGGTGGCTTAATGGGGCATTTTGGAATTGCAAAGACCTTGGCAATGCTACAAGATCATTTCTTTTGGCCACACATGAAGAGAGACGTTGAGAGAGTTTGTGGTCGTTGCATCACTTGCAAGCAAGCCAAGTCGAAGGTAAAACCCCATGGTTTGTACACCCCACTACCTATACCTAGTGAGCCCTGGATTGATATCTCTATGGATTTTGTGTTAGGCCTACCTAGCACTAATCGTGGAAGAGATTCAATTTTTGTGGTAGTGGATAGGTTTTCTAAGATGGCACATTTTATTCCATGTCATAAAACTGATGATGCTTCAAACATTGCTGATTTGTTCTTTAGAGAGGTTGTTAGGTTGCATGGCATGCCTAGGACAATTATCTCTGATAGAGATGCTAAGTTCCTAAGTTACTTTTGGAAGACCTTGTGGTGCAAGTTAGGTACTAAGTTGTTGTTTTCTACTACTTGTCATCCTCAAACTGATGGTCAAACTGAAGTAGTGAATAGGACTTTGTCTACACTTTTGAGAGCACTCATCAAGCATAACATTAAGACTTGGGAAGAATGTTTGCCTCATGTTGAGTTTGCTTATAATCGTTCTGTCCATTCAGCTACTCAATTCTCACCATTTGAGCTTGTTTATGGATTTAATCCTTTGACTCCATTGGATTTATCACCTCTACCTTCGAGTGAGCATGTTAACTTAGATGGCAAGAAGAAAGCTGAATTTGTCAAGCAGTTACATGAGAAAGCTAGAATGAACATCGAGAAGCGCACGGAGCACTATGCGAGGCAAGCTAGAATCAAGGTTGTCTTTGAGCCGGGAGATTGGGTTTGGCTACATATGAGGAAGGAGCATTTTCCTGTTCAAAGACGTTCAAAGTTGCTACCACGGGGAGATGGTCCATTCCAAGTGCTAGAACGCATTAATGATAATGCCTACAAGCTAGACCTTCCGGGTGAGTATAGTGTAAGTGCTTCGTTTAACGTGGCTGACTTGAGTCCGTTTGATGTAGGTGATGATTTGAGGACAAATCCTTTTCAAGAGGAGGGGACTGATGTGAGCAAGCCTAAGGACGCACCTACTATCAAGCTTGTAGACTCGAAGCAAGTTCAAGTTCCAATTGGGCCAATGACAAGAGCACGAGCTAGGAAGTTGCAATCTGACTTCAATGGATTAATGCAAGAAGTTTGGGCTCAAGCAAGTGCGTGGAGGACCAAGGACGTCCAAGAAACCCAAGGGAGGCCCATGCACGTTTTGGAAGCTAAATGGGAAGCTTGACATGCACGTAAGCTTCTAGATGCATGCGCACATGGAGAATCAAGAAGAATCAGCCTATTTAGTCCGTGCATCTACTTGTTTTGGACGTGCAGCTAGTAGTTATTCTATTAGATATTATTTGCTTATATTATTCCTTATTTAGTTGAATAAGTTCGGCCAGAATCTCTTTAGAATAGGAAAGAGAGTTTTGACCAGCCTTAAACTCCTTATTTGGAGTTAGTTTCGTTTAGGAAAGTTGTAAGACTTATGGAGCCTATATAAAGAGGCGTCCCCCTTCAATAAACACACAACAATTCGGAAAATACTTAGCATTGGCTAACTGAGAGTTTTGATACTCGTTTGTTCTTGCTTAGGCTGGTGAGTCGTCTTGGCTAGAATTTACCTTTCACTTATCAAGCGGATCATCCATCCCCGCTCGTGGCGTGATACGACCTTAGGTCAAGGTTCAGAAGCTCTTGCAGCGGGTTAAGGTTCAATTTCGTGCCTTAGTTCGTGTGAGTTCTTGTGAGTTGTGATCTGTTCCATTCTAAAGTAACAAACGGTCCGAGTTGTGAATCTTTTCTGCGGAGGTTCATATCAACTGAAAAGGTAAGAAAAGGCAAGATAAGTTAAGAAAAGGCAAGATAAGGCAAGAAAAGATAAGAACAAGCAAGAAAAGGCAAGATAAGGTAAGATAAGGCATGAAAAGGCATGAAAAGGAAAGATAAGGCCAGAAAAAACATGGAAAAGGCATGAAAATGCAGGAAAAGGAAAGAAAAGGGAAGGGAATGGTAAGATCAGTCATGAAAAGGAAAGAAAGGGAAAGAAGAGGCAAAAAAAGGCAAGATAAGGCAAGAAAAGGAGAGAAAAGCCAATGAAAAGGCAAGAAAAGGCAAAGATAAGGAAAGAAAAGGCAAGAAAATGAAAGAAAAGGCAAGGAAAAGGCAAGAAAAGGCAAGAAAAGACAAGATAAGGCAAGAAAAGGAAAGATAAGGGAAGAAAATGCTAGATAAGGCAAGAAAAGGCGAGGAAAAGGCTAGGAGAGGAAAGAAAAGGCACGAAACGGCAAGATAAGGCAAGAAAAGGCAAGAAAAGGAAAGAAATGGAAAGAAAAGGAAAGATAAGGCAAGAAAATAGAAGAACAGGCAATAAAATGAAAGAAAGGGAATGATGTGGCAAGTAATGGCAAGATAAGATAAGAAAAGGCAAGGAAACAGGAAGATAAGGTAAGATAAGGCAGGAAAAGACAAAGAAAAGGCAAGATAAGGCAAGAAAAGGCAAGACAAGAAAAGAAAAGAAAAGAAAAGACTAGTTAAGGCAAGAAAAGGCATGAAAAGGTAAGAAAAGGCAAGAAAAAAGCAAGTAAAGGCAAGAAAAGACTTGGAAAAGGCATGCAAAGGCAAGAAAAGGCATGAAAAGACAAGAAAAGGAAAGATAAAAAAAGAAAAGGCGAGAAAAGGCCGGATAAGCAAAGAAATGGTAAGATAAGCAAAGAAATGGAAAAAAAAGCAAGGAAAAGGCATTAAAAGGCATGAAATGATGTGAAGCTAGAAGACTCACAACAAGTGCAAGTACCAATTGGGACCGGTGACACGAGCAAGGGCAAAAACGTTTCAAGCAGAACTTAATGGATTAATGCAAGAAGTCTGGGCTCAAGCCAATGCGTACAAGTGCAAGGACGTGCATGAGGCCCATGCAAAGCCCATGCACGTGATAGAGGCTATTTTGGAAGCTTGACATGCACGTAAGCTTCTAGATGCATGCGCACATGGAGAATCAAGAAGAATCAGCCTATTTAGTCCGTGCATCTACTTGTTTTGGACGTGCAGCTATTAGTTATTCTATTAGATATTATTTTCTTAGATTATTTCTTGTTTAGTTGAAATAATTCGGCCAGAATCTCCTTAGATTAGGAAAGAGAGTTTTGGCCAGCCTTGAACTCCTTTTTAGGAGTTAGCTTGTTTAGGGATATTTTGGTACTTTGGAGCCTATATAAGGAAGTCTCCTAACAATAAAAAGGGACGAAACTTTTGAGATTAAATTCTTTCTTGTGAGTTAAGATACTCCTTGTGTGTTCTTGCTAATTGCTGGCTTGCTTAGCTTGAGCGCAACTTTCACTTATCAAACGATTCTTCCATCATCGTTTGTGGCGTGATTCGACTTGGACCAAAGGTTCACGAAATTCGATTGCTTGGGTTGCGGTTCTTCCAAACCAAGGTTCTGGCAAGGCTCGAGTTCGTGGGTTGCGGTCTTTTCCATCCAAAGTAGCACGGTCCATTGTGAGCCTCCTGCTGAGGTTCATATCATTTGGTATCAGAGCCACGGCTTGCTACTATCTATCCTTACCTGTCCTTTTGTTGGTCTAGTATCCAATTCATTTTTTTATAAGTAGTTTGATTCGTTTGTGTTTCGAGCAATCAGATTCGTGCCTTAGTTATTCTAGGTTGTGTATTCTGATCAAAAGAAAAAAAAAGAAAAAAAAGAAAAAAGAAGAAGAAGCAAGACTAAACAGGAAATTGCAAGACTAAAGCGGAGCAAGGCAAATTGGGAAGCTTGTGATTAAAGAGAAAACGCAAGAGAAACAAAAGAGGAAGCAAGAAACAAGTTCAATAGGCGGACAGAAAACAAGAGGAAGTCAGTCCGAATAAATCTACGTGCAGCGCAAGAAGACAAGGAACTACCTTTGATAGTGATCCGTGTAGTTCAAGCAAAGCCTTGTTAGCTTAGTAAGAACGTACAAGAGTATCACGAGAGGAAAAAGGCAAGAGTTTGTGAGTGCATTAGAGAGAAAAGCCAAATAATTGAGTGCAAACACGAGTGAACTTGAGTGCAACTTACATTGAGAGTAAACACGTAAGGGAGTGAACTTGTGAGGCCATCAATTTTTTTTTACTAACGAAATTTTCTTGCAGCAAGATGTCTTATGAAGATCAAAGAGAAAAAGAGGGTACGTTGGCTGATGTTGGTCTTAAGGTATTTGTGGAGGCCCTGACAGGAAAATTCCAACAAATGATGCGAGCGGAGATGGAGCCGTTGCAACAACGCATGGATGCAATGGAGGACACTCGCAACAGCCAACAACCAAGAAGCGAAGTCCAAGCAAAACGAAGGTTTGCACCTTTGGGAGGCACAAGTGGAGGAGAATTCCGTGCACAAAGAAGGAGAGCCCCTTTGGGAAGCACAAGTGAAGAAGATTCCGACCCTTTCCAGGAGGAGGACGTAGGTTCTACAAGGAATCTTAGGCGAGCAAGGACTAACCGCCCACCTAGAGAGGCAAGGCGAAGAAGAGATGACAACTTGGGAAGTATTAAGCTGAAGATACCTTCCTTTGCAGGTCCTTCTAACCCGGAAGCATACCTAGAGTGGGAGAAGAAGATTGAGTTCGTGTTTGATTGCCACAATTGTTCCGAAACAAAGAAGGTAAAGCTAGCTGTGACTGAATTCGCTGATTATGCTATAACGTGGTGGGATCAACTTGTAATAAGCAGGAGGCGTAATGGAGAGCGTCCTATAGCTACATGGGAGAAGATGAAAGCGATGATGAGGAAACGTTTTGTTCCAAGTCATTACTACCGAGAGCTATAGAAGAAGTTACAAGGAATGAGACAAGGAAATCTGAGCGTGGAAGAATATTACAAACAGATGGAGATGGCCATGATAAGAGCTGACGTGGAGGAAGATAGAGAAGCTACCATGGCAAGGTTCTTGAATGGACTCAATCTCGAGATCCATGACAAAGTAGAGTTGCAACACTATGTGGAGTTGGAGGACATGGTGCATATGGCCACAAAAATTGAGAAGCAACTGAAGAGAGGAGGAGGAGGAGGAACAAGAGCTACATCAAGTGCTAATTGGAAGCCAAACTATTCAAAGAAATTTGACAAACCACAGGCAACCAAGATAGAGCACAAGACTGAGAGTTCCAATGCCAATTCCCAAAAGAAGGTGGAAGCCACTCCCACACGAAACCGTGATATCAAGTGCTTCAAGTGTCAAGGAAGGGGGTACATCTCAAGTCAATGCCCTAACAAACAGATTATGGTGATTAGAGAGAGTGGGGAGGTCGTAACAGAAGGAGAAGATTCGGATCATGATAGCATGCCTTCACTGGAAGACGTATCCGAAGAGGAAATTCAAGTTCCTGAAGGACTCACTCTAGTGGCAAGAAGAGCCTTGAACTTGCAAGCAAGAGAAGAAGATGACAAAGCACAAAGGGAGAATATCTTCCATACAAGGTGTTATGTCAAGGACAAGGTGTGTAGTGTCCTCATTGATGGAGGCAGCTGTGCTAACGTGGCAAGCACTACTATGGTTGAGAAGTTAGGGTTACTCACGAAGAAACACCCTAAACCTTACAAGCTGCAATGGCTGAATGATAGTGGAGAAGTACGAGTGGAGAAGCAAGTGCTAGTGACATTCTGCATTGGCAAGTACGAAGATGAAGTGTTGTGCGATGTTGTGCCAATGCAAGCTAGTCATCTACTGTTGGGGAGGCCGTGGCAGTTTGATAGAAGAGTAACTCATGACGGACACACCAACAAGTACTCATTCACACTCAATAGGCGTGTGTTCACTTTGGCACCCTTAGCGCCATCACAAGTTTGTGAAGATCAGATGAAGTTACAAAAAGAAAGTGATGAGAGAAAAAAAGGTGAGCAAAAGAAACGAATTGAGAGGAGAGAAGAAGCCGAAAAACAGAAAGGAAAAATGGCCAAAAGAGAGGATACAATGGAGCGAGCAAAAAAAGCCAGAAAAACAGAATTGAAATCGGCCATTGAGAGAAAATCCGAGGGATGGAAAAAGAACTACTATGTGGGAGCAAGTGAAATCAAGCAAGCTTGTTTTGAAAAAAAGTCTATGATCTCACTTCGGTGGAGGGAGACACTTTTGATCACTAACGAACTTGAGCCACACTTGCCTAGTATGGTTGTTTCTCTCTTGCAGGACTACAATGATGTCTTTCCTGAAGAGCTACCAGCTGGATTACCACCTATACGAGGGATTGAGCATCAAATTGATTTTGTTCCAGGAGCTACCATACCTAACCGCCCCGCATATAGAAGTAATCCTGAGGAAACAAAGGAACTTGAGAGGCAAGTCAATGAGCTTTTGGAAAAAGGGTACGTGAGAGAAAGCATGAGCCCATGTGCTGTTCCAGTCCTACTTGTGCCTAAGAAGGATGGATCACGGAGGATGTGTTTTGATTGCCGAGCTGTCAACAACATCACGGTAAAATATCGTCACCCTATTCCTCGCTTAGATGACATGTTAGATGAGTTGCATGGATCTTGCATGTTTTCTAAGATTGACTTAAAAAGTGGTTATCATCAGATTAGACTGCTTTTAAAACAAAATATGGGTTGTATGAGTGGATGTCATGCCGTTCGGATTATCTAATGCACCTAGTACATTCATACGCCTTATGAATCATGTCTTACGTCCATTCATTGGCAAATTTGTCGTCGTGTACTTTGATGATATACTCGTTTATAGTATGAGTTTAGAGGATCATGTAGAGCATTTGAAATCTGTCCTAGATGCACTTAGAGAGGATCAATTATTTGCCAACTTGAAGAAGTGCACCTTTTGCACAGATAAACTTGTATTCTTGGGTTTTGTTGTTAGTGCTCACGGGATACAGGTTGATGAGGAGAAGATCCGAGCCATCCGGGACTGGCCAAGTCCTACAAGTGTTGCTAATGTTCGAAGTTTTCATGGCTTAGCTAGCTTTTATAGGAGGTTCGTGAAAGACTTTAGTAGCCTAGCCGCGCCCCTCACTGAAGTCATCAAGAAGAACATTGGATTTAGTTGGGAAGAAGCTCAAGAGCACTCATTCCAACTCATCAAAGAGAAGTTGACTAATGCTCCTTTGTTGGCTTTGCCTAACTTTGCAAAAACCTTTGAAGTTGAATGTGATGCCTCAGGTATAGGGATTAGAGCTGTCCTCATGCAAGAAGGGAGACCAATTGCCTACTTTAGTGAGAAATTAAGTGGAGCAACCTTGAACTATCCAACTTATGACAAAGAGTTGTATGCACTAGTTCGAACATTGGAAACATGGCAGCATTACTTGTGGCCCAAGGAATTCGTGATCCACACTGATCATGAATCACTCAAGCACTTAAAGGGGCAACACAAGTTGAATAGGAGGCATGCACGATGGGTGGAGTTCATTGAGACATTTCCTTATGTCATTTGCTACAAGCAAGGTAAGGAAAATGTAGTAGCTGATGCCCTATCACGAAGGTATGCTTTGATCTCAACTCTTGATGTGAAGTTAATTAGTTTTGAACACCTTAAAGAGTTGTATGCTGATGATACTGATTTTGGTGATCTGTTCCGAGCTACGGAGAAGAGTGCAAGTGGTAAATTTTTCCAGAATGAAGGTTACCTATTTCGTGAGAACAAACTTTGTGTGCCTAATTGTTCTATGCGAGAGTTGCTAATTCAGGACGCACATGGAGGCGGATTGATGGGGCACTTTGGAATCGCAAAGACTTTGGCAATGCTACAAGATCACTTCTATTGGCCACACATGAAGCGCGACGTTGAAAGAGTTTGTGGGCGTTGCATCACATGCAAGCAAGTCAAGTCAAAGGTAAAACCCCACGGTTTGTATACCCCACTACCTATACCTAGTGAGCCTTGGATTGATATCTCTATGGATTTTGTGTTAGGACTGCCTAGGACTAAACATGGAAGGGATTCAATCTTTGTGGTAGTGGATAGGTTTTCTAAGATGGCACATTTTATTCCATGTCATAAGACTGATGATGCTTCAAACATTGCTGATTTGTTCTTTAGAGATGATGTTAGGTTGCATGGTATGCCTAGAACTATTATTTCTGATAGAGATGCTAAGTTCTTGAGTTACTTTTGGAAGACCTTGTGGAGTAAGTTAGGTACCAAGTTGTTATTTTCTACTACTTGTCATCCACAAACTGATGGTCAAACTGAAGTTGTAAATAGGACTTTGTCTACTTTATTGAGAGCACTTATCATGCATAACATTAAGACTTGGGAAGAATGTCTACCACATGTTGAATTTGCTTATAATCGTTCAGTTCATTCTGCTACTCAATTCTCACCATTTGAGCTTGTTTATGGATTTAATCTTTTGACTCCATTAGATTTATCACCTTTGCCTTCGAGTGAGCATGTTAACTTAGATGGCAAGAGGAAGGCTGAATTTGAATGGAGTGTGATCGCTGCCCCTATTACATCATTGCTTAAGAAGGGAGTGCCTTTTGAATGGAGTGAAGAAGTAGACAAAGCTTTTGCTACTTTGCACAGCGGAATTAACTTGTGTGTTTGTAAATTCTGGAACGAACTCAATGGAACGTGCTCCTCTGTGCCTTAGCAAACTCAGAATATTCTGGATTAATTCAACATGTCATTTCCTTCTTTGTGATGCTCAATTTAAACGAGCTAAATTCCAGCCAGAAATTAAGGCTCCAGCTGTTACAATCTTTTCCCTTCCCACGTCCATATTAGGACAGCCATAACTAACATTAACACGCCTCATTATTAGTTGCTAAACCCCCTTTAGCAACAGAAGGAAATAAAATGAAACATGTCCTAATTATTATAATCCAGATTCGGAAATAAAAGCAACACATTAAATAAACGACTTGAGGATCCCATGCAGCTCATGCACACCCTTGTGCACGTCCTTGTACCTTGATTTGGGACGTCCTACGTCACAAGAGGAAGGCTGAATTTGTCAAGCAACTACATGAGAGGGCGCGAATGAACATAGAGAAACGAACGGAGCACTATGCGAGACAAGCAAACAAAGGACGGCACAAGGTTGTCTTTGAGCCTGGTGATTGGGTCTGGTTGCACATGAGAAAGGAACGCTTTCCCACGCAACGACGTTCAAAGTTGCTACCACGAGGAGATGGTCCATTTCAAGTGCTTGAACGCATCAATGACAATGCCTACAAGCTTGACTGCCAGGTGAGTATAGTGTTAGTGCTTCTTTTAATGTTGCTGATTTGAGTCCGTTTGATGTAGGTGACGATTTGAGGACAAATCCTTTTCAAGCGGAGGGGAATGATGTGAAACTACAACACTCACAGCAAGTGCAAGTACCAATTGGGCCGGTGACATGAGCAAGGGCAAAAACGTTTCAAGCAGAACTTAATGGATTAATGCAAGAAGTCTGGGCTCAAGCCAATGCGTACAAGTGCAAGGACGTGCATGAGGCCCATGCAAAGCCCATGCACGTGATAGAGGCTATTTTGGAAGCTTGATATGCACGTAAGCTTTTAGATGCATGCGCACATGGAGAATCAAGAAGAATCAGCCTATTTAGTCCGTGCATCTACTTGTTTTGGACGTGCAGCTATTAGTTATTCGATTAGATATTATTTGCTTAGATTATTTCTTGTTTAGTTGAAATAATTCGGCCAGAATCTCCTTAGATTAGGAAAGAGAGTTTTGGCCAGCCTTAAACTCCTTTTTAGGAGTTAGCTTGTTTAGGGATATTTTGGTACTTTCGAGCCTATATAAGGAGTTCTCCTAACAATAAAAAGGGACGAAACTTTTGAGATTGAATTCTTTCTTGTGAGTTAAGATACTCCTTTTGTGTTCTTGCTAATTGCTGGCTTGCTTAGCTTGAGCGCAACTTTCACTTATCAAACGATTCTTCCATCATCGTTGTGGCGTGATTCGACTTGGACCAAAGGTTCACAAAATTCCATTGCTTGGGTTGCGGTTCTTCCAAACCAAGGTTCTGGCAAGGCTCGAGTTCGTGGGTTGCGGTCTGTTCCATCCAAAGTAGCACGGTCCATTGTGAGCCTCCTGCTGAGGTTCATATCAATGACATGGCAAGAAAAATCAAGAGAAGGAATGAAAAGGTAAGAAAAGGCAAGAAAAGATAAGAAAATGCATGAAAAGGCAAGATAAGTCAAGAAAAGGCAAGATAAGGCAAGAAAAGACAAGAAAAGGCAAAAAAATGCAAGATAAGGCAAGAAAAGGCTTGGAAAGGCAAGATAAGGTGAGAAAAGGCATGAAAATGCAAAAAAAGGAAAGATAAGGCAAGAAAATGCATGAAAAGGCAAGAAAAGAAAAAAAAGAAAAGAAAAGGCAAGATAAGGCAAGAAAAGAAAAGAAAAGGCAAGGGAATGGCAATATATGGCATGAAAAGGCAAAAAAGGAAACAAAAGAAAAGAAAAGAAAAGGCAAGATAAGGTAAGAAAAGGAAAGAAAAGGCAAGATAAGCTAAGAAAAGGAAAGAAAAGGCAAGACTACGCATGATTAGGCAAGAAAAGTTATGAAAAGGCAAGATAAGGCTAGAAAAGGGAAGGAAAGGCAAGAAAAGGAAAGATGAGGATAGAAAAGGCAAGAAAAGGAAAGGAAAATGATACGAACCCCGTCAACGATGCACGAGACCCGTCCAAGAAGCGTTGCATTCCCAGATCGTTCTAGATCAGTTATGAAGGAGATCTCAACCCGATGCTCACAACCAGACAAGAACCTTGGTATTACGACCGCGACCCGCTGTTTGAGTTGAAACAAAGAACCTTGATATGTCGATGACGCCACAAACGGTTATGAAGATCCGCTTGATAAGTCGATGGTGAATTCGATGGAATCCCTCCGTTGTGTTCAAAAAGTTCTGAAGAACCAAGAGAGCAAAGCCCACGTTTTTCAATCAATAATGGCCTCCTTTTCTCATTGCATAAGCCTCTATAAATAGGCTCAATACTACAAAGAGATTCCAAATCAAACAACTCCTAAAAATTTGGCTGGAAAGGGAAACTAAAAAGGAAACAAATCTATGCCTTTTAGGAAGGCTACAAACGTGACAAACAAGCTAAATAAGCCAAGAGTTGTTGGAATATAACTTCCTAATCAAAACTAATGGCTGAAATAAACTTCCTAAATAGAATGCCCAAATCAGAGAGAATAAATCTTCAAAATCTCTGCTGCTGAAAGGACCCTCTAAAACTTGTATTAAGGTCATAAACTCAGCTGAATTTCGTGGCTCTTGGTCCATGAACTTTAATAAATTTGCTTGGGCCAAACTCTCCAAAGTATGCTTGGAAATCAGCCCACAAAGTTGTGACTTGAAGTGCTTTGTGCGTGCTCTCTCACTTGTTCAGATATGCATTTGAAATCATCATATGAGTGCTTCTCATATTCATATCAGAAAATGCAAGATAAGGCAAGAAAAGGCAAGATAAGTTAGGAAAAGGCAAAAAATGGCAAGGAAAAGGCAAGTTAAGGCAAGAAAAAGCAAGGAAAAGGCATTAAAAGAAAAGAAAAGGCAAGAAAAGGAAAGGAAAGGTAAGAAAAGGCAAGATAAGGCAAGAAATGGCAAGAACATGCAAAAAAAGGAAAGATAAGGTAAGAAAAGGTTAAAATGGCAAGGAATACGTAAGAAATGACAAGAATATGCAAGAAAAGGTAATATACTACAAAAAAAGGGAAGAAAAGACCAGGAAAAGACAAGAAAAGCCAAGATAAGGAGAGAAAAGGCAAGGCAAGAAAGGGCCAGATAAGGCAAGATAGGGAAAGAAAAGGGATGAAAAGGCATGAAAAGGCAAGAAATGGCAAGACTAGGTGGAAAAGGTAAGATAAGGAATTAAAAGGCAAGATAAGGCAAGAAAAGATAAGAAAAGACTTGAAAAGGCAAGAAAAGGCAAGATAAGTCAAGAAAAGGTAAGATAAGGCAAGAAAAGGCAAGAAAAGGCAAGATAAGGCAAGGAAAGGCAAGAAAAGGCAAGATAAGGCAAGGAAAGGCAAGAAAAGGAAAGATAAGGCAAGAAAAGGCATCAAAAGGCAAGATAAGGAAAGATAAGGCAAGAAAAGGAAAGAAAGGAAAAGGCAAGATAAGGCATGATAAGGAAAGAAAAGGAATAAAAAGGTAAGAAAAGGCAAGATAAGACAAGAAAAGGCATGAAAAGATAAGAGAGGGCAAGAAAGGTCAAGATAAGGCAAGATAATGCAAGAAAAGGGAAGAAAAGGTAAAAAAAAAAGGCAAGAAAAGAAAATGCAAGAAAAGGTAAGAAAAGGTAAGGCAAGATAAGGCTAGAAAAGGGAAGAAAAGGAAAAAACAGGAATGATGAGGCAAGAAAAGGCAAGATAAGGCAAGAAAAGGCAAGGAAAAGGCAAGATAAGGCAAGAAAAAGTGAGATAAGGCAAGAAAAGGGAAGAAAATGAAAGAAAAGACAGGATAAGGCAAGAAAATGAAAGATAAGGGAAGAAAATGCAAGATAAGGCAAGTAAAAACAAGGAAAAGGCATGAAAAGGCAAGGAAAGGAAAGAAAAGGCAAAAAAGGCAAGAAAAGGAAAGGAAAAGGCAAGAAAAGGCAAAAAAAGGAAAGAAAAGGCAAGGAAAGGCAAGATAAGTCAAGAAAAGGAAAGAAAATACCATATAAGGCAAGAAAAGGAAAGAAAATACCATATAAGGCAAGAAAAGTTAAGATAAGGCAAGAAAAGAAAAGGCAAGGAAAAAGAACGAAATGCAAAAGGCAAGATAAGGCAAGAAAAGGCAAGATAAGGCAAGGCAAAGGCATAAAAAGGCAAGAAAAAGAAAGATAAGGCAAGAAAAGGAAAATAAAAAAAGAAAAGGCAAGTTAAGGCAAGAAAAGGCAAGATAAGACAAGAAAAAGGCATGAAAATGCATGATAAGAGAAGAAAAGGAAAGATAAGGTAAGAAAAGGCCAGAAAAGAAATGAAAAAGCAAGATAAGGCCAGATAAGGCAAGAAAAGACAAGAAAAGGCATAAAAAGGCCAGAAAAGGCAAGATCTGTCAAGAAAAGGCAAGATATGGCAAGAAAAGACAAGAAAAGGCGAGTAAATTCAAGAAAAGGCAAGAAAATGGCAGAAAAGGAAAGTTATGGCAAGAAAAGGCATGGAAAAGGCATGAAAAGGCAAGAAAATGCAAGAAAAGGCTTTAAATGGTAAGAAAAGGTAAGAAAAGATAAGATAAGGCAATAAAAGGCTAGGAAAAGGCAAGGAAAGGCATGAAAACGCAAGAAAAGGAAAGAAAAGGCAAGAAAAAGGCAAGAAAAGGCAAGAAAAGGCAAGACAAGGCTAGAAAAGGCAAGATATGGAAAGAAAAGGCAAGATAAGCAAAGAACAGGCAAGATAAGACAAGAAAAGGCAAGATAAGGCGATATAAGGCGAGAAAAGGCAAGAGAAGGCAAGAAATGGAAAGAAAAGGAAAGATAAGGCACTATAAGGCAAGGAAAGGCAAGAAAAGGAAAGAAAAGGCATGAAAAGGTAAGAAAAGGAAAGATAAGGCAAGAAAAGGAAAGATAAAGCAAAAAAAAGGCATGAAAAGGTAAGAAAAGAAAAGAAAAGGCAAGACAAGGCAAGAAAAGGAAAGAAAAGTCATGGAAAAGATAAGTAAAGCTAGATAAGGCATGATAAGGCAAGAAAAGGAAAGAAAAAGCAAGGAAAAGGGAAGATAAGGGTAGAAAAGGGAAGGAAAGGAAAGAAAAGGCCAGGAGAAGGCAAGGAAAAGCCTAGAAAATGAAAGAAAAGGCAAGGAAAAGGCAAGAGAAGACAAGAAAAGGAAAGAAAAGATAATATAAGGCAAGAAAAGGAAAGATAAGGCAAGAAAAGGCAAGGAATATGCATGAAAAGGCAAGGAAATGAAAGAAAAGGCAAGAAAAGGCAAGATAGGGAAAGAAATGGGAAGATAAGGCAAGATAAGGCAAGAAAAGGGAAGAAAAGCAAAGAAAAGACTAGATAAGATAAGAAAAGGCAAGAAAAGGAAAGAAAAGGTAAGAAAAGGAAAGAAAAGACAGAAAAGGCAAGAAAAGGCATGAAAAGACAAGAAAAGGAAAGATAAGATAAGATAAGGCAAGAAAAGGTCAGATAAGGTAAGAAATGGCAAGATAAGGAAAGAAATGGCAAGAAAAGGCAAGCAAAAGACATAAAAAGGCAGGAAAAGTCAAGATAAGGTAAGAAAAGGCAAGATTAGGCAAGGAAAGAAAAAAAATAATGCATGAAAAGGTAAGAAAAGGCAAGATAAATCAAGAAAGGTCTAGATAAGGCAAGAAAAGACAAGAAAAGGCAAGAAAATGCAAGATAAGGCATGAAAAGGCAAGAAAAGGAAATATAAGGCCAAAAAAGGCATGGAAGAGCATAAAAAGGAAAGATAAGGCAAGAAAAGGCATGAAAAGGCAAGAAAAGGAAAGAAAAGAAAAGAAAAGGCAAGATAAGGCAAAAAAAAAGGAAAGAAAAGGCAAGGGAATGGTAAGATAAGGCATGAAAAGGAAAGAAAAGGCAAGATAAGACAAGAAAAGCAAAGAAAATTTAAGAAAAGGCAAGATAAGGCAAGAAAAGGAAAGAAAAGGCAAAGAGAAGGCAAGAAAAGGAATGGAAAAGCCTAGAAAATGAAAGAAAACGCAAGGAAAAGGCAAGAGAAGACAAGAAAAGGAATGAAAAGATAATATAAGGCAAGAAAAGGAAAGATAAGGCAAGAAAAGGCAAGGAATAGGCATGAAAAGGAAAGATAGGGAAAGAAATGGGAAGAAAAGGCAAGATAAGGCAAGAAAAGGCATGATAAGGCAAGATAAGGCAAGAAAAGGAAAGAAAAGCAAAGAAAAGACTAGATAAGATAAGAAAAGGCAAGATAAGGCAAGAAAAGAAAAGAAATGGAAAGGGAATGGCAATATAAGGCATGAAAAGGCAAAAAAGGAAACAAAAGAAAAGAAAAGAAAAGAAAAGGCAAGATAAGGTAAGAAAAGGAAAGAAAAGGCAGGATAAGGTAAGAAAAGGAAAGAAAAGGCAAAGGAATAGCAAGATTACGCATGATTAGGCAAGAAAAGTTAAGAAAAGGTAAGATAAGGCTACAAAAGCGAAGGAAAGGCAAGAAAAGGAAAGATAAGGATAGAAAAGGCAAAAAAAGGCAAGAAAAGGGAAGAAAAGGCATAAAAAGGCAAGAAAATGCATAAAAAGGCAAGATATGGCAAGAGAAGGAAAGAAAAGGTAAGAAAAGGCAAGATCAGTTAAGATAAGGCAAGAAAAGGGAAGGATGGGCAAGAGAAGGAAAAATGAGGCAAGAAAAGGAAACATAAGGAAAGAAAAGGTAGGGAAAAGGTAAGAAAAGGCAAGATAAGGCAAGGTAAGGCAAGAAAAGGAAAGAAAAGGCAAGGAAAAGGTAAGAAAAGAAAAGATAATGCAAGGAAAGGCAAGGAAAAGGCATGAAAATGAAAGGAAAGGCAAGAAAAGGTAAGAAAAGGCAAGATAAGGCAATAAAAGGCAAGAAACTGAAAGAAATGGAAAGAAAAAAAAGATAAGGCAAGAAAAGTTAAGAAAAGGCAAGAAAAGGCAATAAAAGGAAAATAAGGAAAGATAAGGCAGGAAAAGGCAAGAAAAAGGCAAGAAATGACAAGATAAGGTCGGAAAAGGCAAAAAAGGCAAGGAAAAGGCAAGAAAAGGCAAGGAAAAGGCAAGAAAAAGCAAGGAAAAGGCAAAAAATGGCAAGGAAAAGGCAAGAAAAGGAAAGAAAATGTAAGAAAAGGCAAGATAAGGCAAGAAATGTCAAGAAAAGGCAAAAAAAAAGGAAAGAATAGGCAAGAAAAGGTTAAAAAAGGCAAGGAAAAGGTAAGAAATGACAAAAAAGGCAAGAATAGGCAAGAAAAGGCAAGATACGGCAAAAAAAGGAAAGAAAAGACCAGGAAAAGACAAGAAAAGGCAAGATAAGGAAAGAAAAGGCAAGATAAGGCAAGAAAAGGCATGAAAAGGCAAGAAAGGGCAAGTAAGGGCCAGATAAGGCAACATAAGGAAAGAAAAGGCAAGAAAAGGCATGAAAATGTAAGAAAACGCAAGATAAAGCAAGAAAAGGGACGAAAAGGAAACATGAGGCAAGAAAATGCAAGAAAAGGAAAGAAAAGGAAAGAAAAGGCAAGGAAAAGGTAAGAAAAGGCAAGAGAAGGAAGTGTAAGCAAGCAAAGAAAAGAAAAGGCAAGGAAAAGCCAAGAAAAGGCAAGATAAGGTAAGAAAAAGCAAGGAAAAGGCAAGGAAAGGCAATAAAAGGCAAGGAAAAGCAAGCAAAGGTATGAAAAGGAAAGATAATGCAATAAAAGGCAAGAAAAATAAATAAATCAAAAAGATGAATGATAAGGTAAGAATAGGCAAGAAAAGGCAGGAAAAAACCAGCTAAGGCAAGATAAGGCATGAAAAGGAAAGAAAAGTCAAGAAAAAGTAAGAAAAGGAAAGATAAGGCTAGAAAAGGTAAGAAAAGGAAAGGTAAGGCACGATAAAGCATGGAAAAGGCAAGAAAAGGAAAAAAGGCATGGAAAAGGCATGAAAAGGCAAGAAAAAGAAAGAACAATAAGGCGAGAAAAGGCATGATAAGGCAAGAAAAGGAAAGACAAAGGAAGAAAAGGCAAGATAAGGTATGATTAGTCAAGAAAAGGAAAGAAAAGGCAAGGAAAAGGTAAGAAAAAGTAAGATAAGGCTAGAAGAGGGAAGGAAAGGCAAGAAAAGGAAAGATGAGGCAAGGAAAAGGCAAGATAATGCAAGATAATGCAAAAAAAGTCAAGAAAAACAAAGAAATGAAAAGAAAAGGAATGATAAATTAGAAATGAAAAGAAAAGGAATGATAAATTAAGAATACGCAAGAAAAGACAAGCTAAGGTAAGATAAGGCATAAAAACGTAAGAAAAGGCAAGAAAAGGAAAGATAAGGCAAGGAAAAGGCAAGTCAATGAGAGAAAAGGCAAGAAAAGGCAAGAAAAGGCAAGATAAGGCACGATTAGGTAAGAAAAGGGAAGAAAATGCAAAAAAAGACAAGAAAAGGAAAGAAAGGGAAAGAATAGGCAAGATAAGGCATGAAAAGGAAAGAAAAGGGAAGGAAAAGGCAAGAAAAGGAAAGAAAAGGCAAGAAAAAGCCTAGAAAATGAATGAAAATGCAAGGAAAAGGCAAGAAAAGATAAGAAATGGACAGAAAAGACAATATAAGGCAGGAAAGGGAAAGATAAGGCAAGAAAAGGCATGGAAAAGGCATGAAAAGGCTTGAAAAGGCATGAAAAGACAAGCAAAGGAAAGATATGAAAAGAAAAGGCAAGATAAGGCAAGGAAATGCCACATAAGGCAAGAACTAGCAAGATAAGGAAAGAAATGGCAAGGAAAAGGCATAAAAAGGCAAGTAAAGGCATGAAAAGGCAAGAAAAGTAAAGATAAGGTAAGAAAAGTCAAGAAAAGGCACTGAAAAGGTAAGAAAAGACAAGAAAATGCATGAAAAGGAAAGAAAAGGCACTGAAAAGGTAAGAAAAGGCAAGATAAGTTAAGAAAAGGCAAGATAAGGCAAGAAAAGACAAGAACAGGCAAGAAAAGGCAAGATAAGGTAAGATATGGCATGAAAAGGCAAGAAAAGGAAAGATAAGGCCAGAAAAAACATGGAAAAGGCATGAAAATGTAAGAAAAGGAAAGAAAAGGGAAGGGAATGGTAAGATAAGTCATGAAAAGGAAAGAAAGGGAAAGAAGAGGCAAGAAAAGGCAAGAAAAGGAGAGAAAAGCCAATGAAAAGGCAAGAAAAGGCAAGATAAGGAAAGAAAAGGCAAGAAAATGAAGGAAAAGGGAAGGAAAAGGCAAGAAAAGGCAAGAAAAGTCAAGAAAAGGCAAGATAAGGCAAGAAAAGGCAAGATAAGGGAAGAAAATGCAAGATAAGGCAACAAAAGGCGAGGAAAGGGCTAGGAGAGGAAAGAAAAGGCATGAAAAGGCAAGATAAGGCAAGAAATGGCAAGAAAAGGAAAGAAATGGAAAGAAAAGGAAAGATAAGGCAAGATAAGGCAAGAAAATAGAAGAAAAGGCAATAAAATGAAAGAAAGGGAATGATGTGGCAAGAAATGGCAAGATAAGACAAGAAAAGGCAAGGAAAAGGGAAGATAAGGCATGAAAAGATAAGGAAAAGGCAAGATAAGGCAAGAAAAGGCAAGACAAGACAAGAAAAGAAAAGAAAAGACTAGTTAAGGCAAGAAAAGGTAAGAAAAGGCAAGAAAAAAGCAAGAAAAGGAAAGAAAAGGCTTGGAAAAGGCATGAAAAGGCAAGAAAAGGCATGAAAAGACAAGAAAAGGAAAGATAAGAAAAGAAAAGGCGAGAAAAGGACGGACAAGGAAAGAAATGGTAAGATAAGCAAAGAAATGGAAAAAAAGTAAGGAAAAGGCATTAAAAGGCAAGAATAGGAAAGAAAAGGCAAGAAAAGACATGAAATGGCAAGAAAAGTCAAGAGAAGGAATGAAAAGACAAGAAAAGGCAAGAAAAGGCAAGAAAAGACAAGAAAATGCATGAAAAGGCAAGAAAAGGCAAGATAAGTCAAGAAAAGGCAAGATAAGGCAAGAAAAGACAAGAAAAGGCAAGAAAAGGCAAGATAAGGCAAGAAAAGACAAGAAAAGACAAGAAAAGGCAAGATAAGGCAAGAAAAGGCTTGGAAAGGCTAGATAAGGCGAGAAAAGGCATGAAAATGCAAGATAAGGTAAGATAAGGCAAGAAAAGGCAAGAAAATGCATGAAAAGGCAAGAAAAGAAAAGAAAAGGCAAGATAAGGTAAGAATAGAAAAGAAAAGGCAAGGGAATGGCAATATAAGGCATGAAAAGGCAAAAAAGGAAACAAAAGAAAAGAAAAGAAAAGGCAAGATAAGGTAAGAAAAGGAAAGAAAAGGCAGAGGAATGGCAAGATTACGCATGATTAGGCAAGAAAAGTTAAGAAAAGGTAAGATAAGGCTAGAAAAGGGAAGGAAAGTCAAGAAAAGGAAAGATGAGGATAGAAAAGGCAAGAAAATACAAGGAAAATGTAAGATAAGGCAAGAAAAGGTAGGAAAAGGCAAATAAATGGCAAGGAAAAGGTAAGAAAAGGCAAGGAAAAGGCAAGATAAGGCAAGAAAAAGCAAGGAAAAGGCATTAAAAGGTAAGAAAAGGCAAGAAAAGGAAAGGAAAGGTAAGAAAATGCAAGATAAGGCAAGAAATGGCAAGAACAGGCAAAAAAAGGAAAGATAAGGTAAGAAAAGGTTAAAAAAGGCAAGAAAAACATAAGAAATGACAAAAAAAGGCAATATACGGCAAAAAAAGGAAAGGAAAGACCAGGAAAAGACAAGAAAAGCCAATAAAGGCAAGAAAAATGCAAGATAAGGCAAGCTAAGTCAATAAAATGCAAGAAAATGAAAGAAATTGAAAGAAAAAGAAAGAAAATGCAATATAAGATAAGAAAAGGCAAGATAAGGAACGATATGGCATGGAAAAGGCAAGAAAAGGCATGAAAAGGCAAGAAATGGAAAGATAAGGCAAGAAAAGGAAAGAAAAGGAAAGAAAAGAAAAGAAAAGGCAAGATAAGGCAAGAAAAGGAAAGAAAAGGGAAGAAAAAGGCAAGAAAAGGCTTGATAAGGCATGATAAGGCAAGAAAAGGAAAGAAACGACTAGGAAAAGGCAAGATAAGGCTAGAAAAGGCTTGAAAAGGCAAGGAAAAGGCAAGGAAAAGGCAAGATAAGGCAAGATAAGGCAAGAAAAAGCGAGATAAGGCAAGAAAAGGGAAGAAAATGATAGAAAAGACAGGATAAGGCAAGAAAATGAAAGATAAAGGAAGAAAATGCAAGATAAGGCAAGTAAAGGCAAGGGAAAGGCATGAAAAGGCAAGGAAAGGAAAGAAAAGGCAAAAAAAGGCAAGAAAAGGAAAGGAAAAGGTAAGAAAAGGCAAAAAAAGGTAAGAAAAGGCAAGGAAAGGCAAGATAAGTTGATTAAAGGAAGGAAAATACCATTTAAGGCAAGAAAAGGTAAGATAAGGCAAGAAAAGGCAAGGAAAAAGAAAGAAATGCAAAAGGCAAGATAAGGTAAGAAAAGGAAAGAAAAGGCCAGATAAGGCAAGGAAAAGGCATAAAAAGGCAAGAAAAAGAAAGATAAGGCAAGAAAAGGAAAATAAAAAAAGAAAAGGTAAGTTAAGGCAAGAAAAGGCAAGATAAGACAAGAAAAAGGCCTGAAAAGGCATGATAAGATAAGAAAAGGCAAGATAAGGTAAGAAAAGGAAAGAAAAGAAATGAAAAGGAAAGATAAGGCCAGATAAGGCAAGAAAAGACAAGAAAAGGCATAAAAGGCCAGAAAAGGCAAGATATGTCAAGAAAAGGCAAGATATGGCAAGAAAAGACAAGAAACGGCGATTAAATTCAAGATAAGGCAAGAAAAGGCAAGAAAATGCCAGAAAAGGAAAGTTAAGGCATGGAAAAGGCATGAAAAGGCAAGAAAATAAAAGAAAAGGCTTTAAATGGCAAGAAAAGGTAAGAAAAGAAAAGATAAGGCAAGCAAAGGCTAGGAAAAGCCAAGAAAAGGCAAGAAAAGGCAAGGAAAAGGAAAGAAAAGGAAAGACAAGGCAAGAAAATGCAAGATGTGGAAAGAAAAGGCAAGATAAGGAAAGAAAAGGAAAGAAAAGGGAAGGAAAAGACAAGAAAAGGCAAGATAAGGGAAGAAAAGAAAAGAAAAGGCAAGGAAATGGCAATATAAGGCAAGAAAAGGCAAAAAAGGAAACAAAAGAAAAGAAAATAAAAGAAAAGGCAAGATAAGGTAAGAAAAGGAAAGAAAAGGCAAAGGAATGGCATGATTACGCATGATTAGGCAAGAAAAGTTAAGAAAAGGCAAGATAAGGCTAGAAAAGGGAAGGAAAGGCAAGAAAAGGAAAGATGAGGATAGAAAAGGCAAGAAAAGGCTAGAAAATGCAAGGAAAATGTAAGATAAGGCAAGAAAAGGTAGGAAAAGGCAAAAAAATGGCAAGGAAAAGGTAAGAAAAGGCAAGGAAAAGGCAAGATAAGGCAAGGAAAAGGCATTAAAAGGTAAGAAAAGGAAAGATAAGGCAAGAAATGGCAAGAACAGGCAAAAAAAGGAAAGATAAGGTTAAAAAAGGCAAGAAAAACGTAAGAAATGACAAAATAAATGCAAGAATAGGCAAGAAAAGGCAATATACGACAAAAAAAGGAAAGGAAAGACCAGGAAAAGACAAGAAAAGCCAATAAAGGCAAGGAAAATGCAAGATAAGGCAAGCTAAGTTAATTAAATGCAAGAAAATGAAAGAAATTTAAAGAAAAGGAAAGAAATGGCAAGAAAAGGCAATATAAGATAAGAAAAGGCAAGATAAGGAACGATATGGATGGGAAAAGGCAATAAAAGGCATAGAAAAGGCATGAAAAGGAAAGAAAAGGAAACATAAGGCAATAAAAGGCAAGAAAAGAAAAGAAAAGGCAAGATAAGGCAAGAAAAGGAAAGAAAAGGGAAGAAAAAGGGAAGAAAAGGCTTGATAAGGCATGATAAGGTCAGAAAAGGAAAGAAACGACTAGGAAAAGGCAAGAAAAGACAAGAAAAAGGGAAGATAAGGCTAGAAAAGGCTAGAAAAGGCAAGAAAAGGAAAGATAAGGAAAGAAAAGGAAAGGAAAAGACAAGAAAAGGCAAGATAAAGCGAGATAAGGCAAGAAAAGGGAAGAAAATGATAGAAAAGACAGGATAAGGCAAGAAAATGAAATTGACAAGTCCTTGTCCTTTTGGGAAGACGACTTTAGGGAAGCCAAATTAAGATAATTTTGAACCAGGGTTCTAGATTTTTGTTCATCCCTGACCGTAATAATATCCCCAGGTTTACAGCGAAAACTTGGTATATTGACTATTATAAGGGAAGAAAATGCAAGATAAGGGAAGGAAAAGGCATGAAAAGGCAAGGAAAGGAAAGAAAAGGCAAAAAAAGGCAAGAAAAGGAAAGGAAAAGGTAAGAAAAGGCAAAAAAAAGGAAAGAAAAGGCAAGGAAAGGCAAGATAAGTTCATAAAAGGAAGGAAAATACCATTTAAGGTAAGATAAGGCAAGAAAAGGCAAGGAAAAAGAAAGAAATGCAAATGGCAAGATAAGGTAAGAAAAGGAAAGAAAAGGCAAGATAAGGCAAGGAAAATGATGTGAGCAAGCCTAAGGACGCACCTACTATCAAGCTTGTAGACTCGCAGCGAGTTCAAGTTCCACTTGGGCCAATTACAAGAGCAAGAGCTAGGAAGTTGCAATCTGACTTCAATGGACTAATGCAAGAAGTTTGGGCTCAAGCAAGTGCGTGGAGGACCAACGACGTCCAAGAAACCCAAGGGAGGCCCATGCACGTTTTGGAAGCTAAATGGGAAGTTTGAGATGCACGCAATCTCCTGGATGCATGCGCACGTGAATTTCAAGCTTATCTTGGACATGCGTCCCTAAATTTTAGGAATTGCATCTACTATGTTTTAGGACGTGATATTTACTAGATATTAAATTAGTTATCTATGTTTAGATTGTTTTCCTACTTAGTTGAATAATTCGGCCAAAATTCCTTTAAATTAGGAAGGAGAATTTTGGCCAGCCTTAAACTCCTTATTTGGAGTTAGTTTTCGTTTAGGAAGTTGTAAGACATATGGAGCCTATATAAAGAGGCATCCTCATTCAATAAAGACATAACAATTTGGAGAATTACTTATCATTGGCTAATTGTGAGTTTAGATACTCGTTTGTTCTTGCTTAGGCTGGTGAGTCGTCTTGGCTAGAATTTATCTTTCACTTATCAAGCGGATCATCCATCCCCGCTCGTGGCGTGATACGACCTTAGGTCAAGGTTCAGAAGCTCTTGCTGCGGGTTAAGGTTCAATTTCGTGCCTTAGTTCTTGTGAGTTCTTGTGAGTTGTGATCTGTTCCATTCTGAAGTAACAAACGGTCCGAGTTGTGAGTCTTTTCCGCTGAGATTCATATCATTTGGTATCAGAGCTTAGCTTGTTACTTTAGTTCATTATCCTTGTTATTCTTGTTCTTTTTTTTGGGTTCGTTTTGTTGCTTACTAATCCGTGAGGTTCTTCGCTGTTCGAAAGAAAAGAGAGGAAAACAAACGAGTGAAGCAAAAACAGAAAAGAAAAGAAAAGAAAAGGAAAGGAAAGAAAAGAGAGAAAAGTGCGTGAAAAAAAAAAGAAAAAAAAGAGAGGAAACAAAACAGGAAGAAGTTAGTCCTAAGTTGGCCCGCACGACTAATTTGGAAAACCGCAAACCTAAAGAGGAAACAAAGTAGAATAGGCAGCGAGCAAGCTAAAGAGGAAGCAAAATAAAAAAGGAAGCTAGCGAACTAAAGAAGGCGGCGCAGCAGCTGATCAAGAAAAGGGACAAGCAAGACTAAAGAGCATAGAAAGGCCAAAAGAGGAACTCTAACATTCTGTGAAGCGTGAAGTTCAAGCAAAGGCTGTTCTAGCTTTAGTAAGAACATACAAGTATCACGAGAGGAAAAAGGCAAGAGTGTGCGAGTACCTTAGAGTGAAAAGCCAAATATTTGAGTGCAAACACGAGTGAACTTGAGTGCACCTTACATTGAGAGTATACACGTAAGGGAGTGAGCTTGTGAGGCCATATTTTTTTTTACTAACCAATTTTCTTGTAGCAAACATGTCGCATGAAGGTCAAACTATGGGAAGCATAGACCTTAAGGTATTAGTGGATGCCTTGGCCGGGAAGCTCGAGCAGATGGTGCAAGCTCAGATGGAGCCTTTGCAACTACGCGTGGATGCCGTGGAGAATTCTCGTGACAACCCCCAAACGCGAGGCGAACTCCAAAGGCGTAGGAGAGGAGTACCTATTGGAGAGTCGAGCGGAGCTGATTCTGAATCTGAAGAAGGCGTAGGCTCTACAAGGAGTCTTAGGAGAGCAAGAACAAACCGCCCACCTAGGGAGGCGAGGCAAAAGAGAGACGACAACATAGGGAGTATGAAACTGAAGATACCCTCCTTTGCTGGTCGTTCTGACCCGGAGGCGTACTTAGAGTGGGAGAAGAAGATTGAATTCGTGTTTGATTGCCACAATAGCTCCGAAGCAAAGAAGGTAAAACTTGCCATCACCAAATTCACTGATTATGCTATAACTTGGTGGGATCAACTTGTGACAAGCAGGAGGAGAAATGGAGAATGCCCTATAGCTACTTGGGAAGACATGAAAGTGGTGATGAGGAAGAGATTTGTTCCAAGTCATTACTATAGAGGGCTGTATAAGAAGTTACAAGGAATGAGGCAAGGAAATTTGAGCGTGGAGGAGTATTTCAAACAGATGGAGATGGCCATGATAAGAGCTGATATAGATGAAGATAGAGAAGTTACAATGGCAAGATTCTTGAATGGACTCAATCCTGAAATTCAAGACAAAGTTGAGTTGCAACACTATGTGGAGTTGGAGGACATGGTGCATATGGCAACGAAAATTGAGAAGCAACTCAAGAGAGGAGAGGGGAGAACAAGAGCTACATCGAGTTCTACTTGGAAGCCAAACTACCAAAAGAAGTTTGACAAGCCACAAGCAGCCAAAGTAGAGCATAAATCCGAGAGTTCTCAAGCTATTTCTCAAAGGAAAGTGGAAGTCACTCCAGCTAGGAACCGTGACATCAAGTGCTTTAAGTGTCAAGGAAGAGGGCACATCTCAAGTCAATGCCCTAACAAGCAAGCAATGGTGATCAAGGAAAGTGGAGAGATTGAAACTGAAGAAGAGGATTCGGAGCATGAAAGCATGCCTTCTTTGGAGGACGTATCCGAGGAAGAGTACCAAGCTGCTGAGAGGCTTACTCTTGTGTCTAGAAGAGCATTGAATGTGCAAGTAAAAGAAGAAAATGATGTGGCTCAAAGAGAAAATATTTTTCACACAAGGTGCTATGTCAAAGACAGGGTGTGTAGTGTCATCATAGATGGAGGAAGTTGTGCTAATGTCGCAAGCACTACTATGGTGGAGAAGTTAGGGTTACTCACTGGAAAACACCCTAAGCCTTACAAACTACAATGGCTGAATGATAGTGGAGAAGTACGAGTGATGAAGCAAGTATTGGTAACATTCCGCATTGGCAACTATGAGGATGAAGTGTTGTGTGATGTTGTACCAATGCAACCCGGTCATCTATTGTTAGGAAGGCCATGGCAGTTTGATAGGAAAGTGCATCATGATGGCTACACCAACAAATATTCATTTATACTTAAGAAGAGAGTAATCACCTTGGCACCCTTGTCACCATCACAAGTTTGTAAAGATCAACAATAGTTGCAAAAAGAAAGTGATCAGCAAAGAGAGCGTGACAAAAAGAAAAAGATTGAGAGGAGAGAAGAAGCCGAAAAAAAGATAAGAAAAACGGCCAATGGAGAAGAAAAGATTGAGAAAACAAAAGAAGCCGGAAAAACAGAAATTAAAACGGCCAATGAGAGAAAAACCGAGAGTTGGAAAAAGAGTTACTATGTGGGAGCAAGTGAAATTAAGCAAGCATGCTTTGAAAAGAAGCCTATGATCTTACTTCGGTATAGAGAGGCGCTTTTAAACACTAACGAGCTTGAACCACATGTACCTAGTACGGTTGTGTCTCTTTTGCAGGACTACAAGGATGTCTTTCCCGACGAGCTACCACCTGGTTTGCCACCTATTCGTGGGATTGAACATCAAATAGACTTTGTTCCGGGAGCTGCCATACCTAACCGTCCCGCATATAGAAGCAATCCTGAAGAAACAAAGGAGGTTGAGAAGCAAGTCAACGAGCTATGGGAGAAAGGGTACGTGAGAGAGAGCATGAGTCCATGTGCTGTTCCAGTCCTACTTGTGCCCAAGAAGGATGGATCATGGAGAATGTGTGTTGATTGCCGAGCAGTCAACAACATAACGGTAAAGTATCGTCACCCTATTCCTCGTTTAGATGACATGTTAGATGAGTTGCATGGTTCTTGCATGTTTTCTAAGATTGATTTGAAGAGTGGTTATCATCAAATTAGAATGAAAGAAGGAGATGAGTGGAAGACTGCTTTTAAAATAAAGTATGGGTTGTATGAGTGGATGGTCATGCCATTTGGTTTATCCAACGCACCTAGCACGTTTATGCGACTCATGAACCATGTTCTACGTCCATTCATTGGTAAATTTGTGGTTGTTTACTTTGATGATATACTCATTTATAGCAAGAGCATGGAGGATCATTTAGAACATTTGAGATCTGTCTTAGATGCACTTAGAGAAGATCAATTGTTTGCTAACTTGAAGAAGTGTACCTTTTGTACGGATAAGCATGTATTCTTGGGTTTTGTTGTTGGAGCTAACGGAATACAGGTTGATGAAGAAAAGATCCGAGCTATCCGTGAATGGCCAAGCCCTACAAGTGTTGCTAATGTTAGGAGCTTTCATGGACTAGCTAGTTTTTATAGGAGATTTGTGAAGGACTTTAGTAGCATAGCCGCACCCATAAATGAAGTCATTAAGAAGAACGTGGGCTTTACTTGGGGAGAAGCTCAAGAGAAGGCCTTCCAACTACTAAAAGGGAAGTTGACTAATGCACCCTTGTTAGCTTTACCTAATTTCTCTAAGACTTTTGAAATAGAGTGTGATGCTTCTGGTATAGGAATTGGAGCTGTCCTTATGCAAGAGGGAAGTCCCATTGCATACTTTAGTGAGAAACTAAGTGGTGCAACCTTGAATTACCCGACCTATGACAAGGAGTTGTACGCACTAGTTCGAGCATTGGAGACCTGGCAGCACTACTTGTGGCCAAAGGAGTTCGTGATTCACACTGATCATGAGTCACTCAAGCACTTAAAGGGGCAACACAAGCTGAACAAGAGGCATGCACGATGGGTGGAATTCATTGAGACATTTCCTTATGTCATTCGCTACAAGCAAGGTAAGGAAAATGTAGTGGCTGATGCACTATCACGAAGGTACGCCTTGATACCTTCCTTTGCAGGTCGTTCTAACCCGGAAGCATACCTAGAGTGGGAGAAGAAGATTGAGTTCGTGTTTGATTGCCACAATTGTTCCGAAACAAAGAAGGTAAAGCTAGCTGTGACTGAATTCGCTGATTATGCTATAACGTGGTGGGATCAACTTGTAATAAGCAGGAGGCGTAATGGAGAGCGTCCTATAGCTACATGGGAGAAGATGAAAGCGATGATGAGGAAACGTTTTGTTCCAAGTCATTACTACCGAGAGCTATAGAAGAAGTTACAAGGAATGAGACAAGGAAATCTGAGCGTGGAAGAATATTACAAACAGATGGAGATGGCCATGATAAGAGCTGACGTGGAGGAAGATAGAGAAGCTACCATGGCAAGGTTCTTGAATGGACTCAATCTCGAGATCCATGACAAAGTAGAGTTGCAACACTATGTGGAGTTGGAGGACATGGTGCATATGGCCACAAAAATTGAGAAGCAACTGAAGAGAGGAGGAGGAGGAGGAACAAGAGCTACATCAAGTGCTAATTGGAAGCCAAACTATTCAAAGAAATTTGACAAACCACAGGCAACCAAGATAGAGCACAAGACTGAGAGTTCCAATGCCAATTCCCAAAAGAAGGTGGAAGCCACTCCCACACGAAACCGTGATATCAAGTGCTTCAAGTGTCAAGGAAGGGGGTACATCTCAAGTCAATGCCCTAACAAACAGATTATGGTGATTAGAGAGAGTGGGGAGGTCGTAACAGAAGGAGAAGATTCGGATCATGATAGCATGCCTTCATTGGAAGACGTATCCGAAGAGGAAATTCAAGTTCCTGAAGGACTCACTCTAGTGGCAAGAAGAGCCTTGAACTTGCAAGCAAGAGAAGAAGATGACAAAGCACAAAGGGAGAATATCTTCCATACAAGGTGTTATGTCAAGGACAAGGTGTGTAGTGTCCTCATTGATGGAGGCAGCTGTGCTAACGTGGCAAGCACTACTATGGTTGAGAAGTTAGGGTTACTCACGAAGAAACACCCTAAACCTTACAAGCTGCAATGGCTGAATGATAGTGGAGAAGTACGAGTGGAGAAGCAAGTGCTAGTGACATTCTGCATTGGCAAGTACGAAGATGAAGTGTTGTGCGATGTTGTGCCAATGCAAGCTAGTCATCTACTGTTGGGGAGGCCGTGGCAGTTTGATAGAAGAGTAACTCATGACGGACACACCAACAATGGAGCGAGCAAAAAAAGCCAGAAAAACAGAATTGAAATCGGCCATTGAGAGAAAATCCGAGGGATGGAAAAAGAACTACTATGTGGGAGCAAGTGAAATCAAGCAAGCTTGTTTTGAAAAAAAGTCTATGATCTCACTTCGGTGGAGGGAGACACTTTTGATCACTAACGAACTTGAGCCACACTTGCCTAGTATGGTTGTTTCTCTCTTGCAGGACTACAATGATGTCTTTCCTGAAGAGCTACCAGCTGGATTACCACCTATACGAGGGATTGAGCATCAAATTGATTTTGTTCCAGGAGCTACCATACCTAACCGCCCCGCATATAGAAGTAATCCTGAGGAAACAAAGGAACTTGAAATCTGTCCTAGATGCACTTAGAGAGGATCAATTATTTGCCAACTTGAAGAAGTGCACCTTTTGCACAGATAAACTTGTATTCTTGGGTTTTGTTGTTAGTGCTCACGGGATACAGGTTGATGAGGAGAAGATCCGAGCCATCCGGGACTGGCCAAGTCCTACAAGTGTTGCTAATGTTCAAAGTTTTCATGGCTTAGCTAGCTTTTATAGGAGGTTCGTGAAAGACTTTAGTAGCCTAGCCGCGCCCCTCACTGAAGTCATCAAGAAGAACATTGGATTTAGTTGGGAAGAAGCTCAAGAGCACTCATTCCAACTCATCAAAGAGAAGTTGACTAATGCTCCTTTGTTGGCTTTGCCTAACTTTGCAAAAACCTTTGAAGTTGAATGTGATGCCTCAGGTATAGGGATTAGAGCTGTCCTCATGCAAGAAGGGAGACCAATTGCCTACTTTAGTGAGAAATTAAGTGGAGCAACCTTGAACTATCCAACTTATGACAAAGAGTTGTATGCACTAGTTCGAACATTGGAAACATGGCAGCATTACTTGTGGCCCAAGGAATTCGTGATCCACACTGATCATGAATCACTCAAGCACTTAAAGGGGCAACACAAGTTGAATAGGAGGCATGCACGATGGGTGGAGTTCATTGAGACATTTCCTTATGTCATTTGCTACAAGCAAGGTAAGGAAAATGTAGTAGCTGATGCCCTATCGCGAAGGTATGCTTTGATCTCAACTCTTGATGTGAAGTTAATTAGTTTTGAACACCTTAAAGAGTTGTATGCTGATGATACTGATTTTGGTGATCTGTTCCGAGCTACGGAGAAGAGTGCAAGTGGTAAATTTTTCCAGAATGAAGGTTACCTATTTCGTGAGAACAAACTTTGTGTGCCTAATTGTTCTATGCGAGAGTTGCTAATTCAGGATGCACATGGAGGCGGATTGATGGGGCACTTTGGAATCGCAAAGACTTTGGCAATGCTACAAGATCACTTCTATTGGCCACACATGAAGTGCGACGTTGAAAGTGTTTGTGGGCGTTGCATCACATGCAAGCAAGTCAAGTCAAAGGTAAAACCCCACGGTTTGTATACCCCACTACCTATACCTAGTGAGCCTTGGATTGATATCTCTATGGATTTTGTGTTAGGACTGCCTAGGACTAAACATGGAAGGGATTCAATCTTTGTGGTAGTGGATAGGTTTTCTAAGATGGCACATTTTATTCCATGTCATAAGACTGATGATGCTTCAAACATTGCTGATTTGTTCTTTAGAGATGATGTTAGGTTGCATGGTATGCCTAGAACTATTATTTCTGATAGAGATGCTAAGTTCTTGAGTTACTTTTGGAAGACCTTGTGGAGTAAGTTAGGTACCAAGTTGTTATTTTCTACTACTTGTCATCCACAAACTGATGGTCAAACTGAAGTTGTAAATAGGACTTTGTCTACTTTATTGAGAGCACTTATCATGCATAACATTAAGACTTGGGAAGAATGTCTACCACATGTTGAATTTGCTTATAATCGTTCAGTTCATTCTGCTACTCAATTCTCACCATTTGAGCTTGTTTATGGATTTAATCTTTTGACTCCATTAGATTTATCACCTTTGCCTTCGAGTGAGCATGTTAACTTAGATGGCAAGAGGAAGGCTGAATTTGAATGGAGTGTGATCGCTGCCCCTATTACATCATTGCTTAAGAAGGGAGTGCCTTTTGAATGGAGTGAAGAAGTAGACAAAGCTTTTGCTACTTTGCACAGCGGAATTAACTTGTGTGTTTGTGAATTCTGGAACGAACTCAATGGAACGTGCTCCTCTGTGCCTTAGCAAACTCAGAATATTCTGGATTAATTCAACATGTCATTTCCTTCTTTGTGATGCTCAATTTAAACGAGCTAAATTCCAGCCAGAAATTAAGGCTCCAGCTGTTACAATCTTTTCCCTTCCCACGTCCATATTAGGACAGCCATAACTAACATTAACACGCCTCATTATTAGTTGCTAAACCCCCTTTAGCAACAGAAGGAAATAAAATGAAACATGTCCTAATTATTATAATCCAGATTCGGAAATAAAAGCAACACATTAAATAAACGACTTGAGGATCCCATGCAGCTCATGCACACCCTTGTGCACGTCCTTGTACCTTGATTTGGGACGTCCTACGTCACAAGAGGAAGGCTGAATTTGTCAAGCAACTACATGAGAGGGCGCGAATGAACATAGAGAAACGAACGGAGCACTATGCGAGACAAGCAAACAAAGGACGGCACAAGGTTGTCTTTGAGCCTGGTGATTGGGTCTGGTTGCACATGAGAAAGGAACGCTTTCCCACGCAACGACGTTCAAAGTTGCTACCACGAGGAGATGGTCCATTTCAAGTGCTTGAACGCATCAATGACAATGCCTACAAGCTTGACTGCCAGGTGAGTATAGTGTTAGTGCTTCTTTTAATGTTGCTGATTTGAGTCCGTTTGATGTAGGTGACGATTTGAGGACAAATCCTTTTCAAGCGGAGGGGAATGATGTGAAACTACAACACTCACAGCAAGTGCAAGTACCAATTGGGCCGGTGACATGAGCAAGGGCAAAAACGTTTCAAGCAGAACTTAATGGATTAATGCAAGAAGTCTGGGCTCAAGCCAATGCGTACAAGTGCAAGGACGTGCATGAGGCCCATGCAAAGCCCATGCACGTGATAGAGGCTATTTTGGAAGCTTGATATGCACGTAAGCTTCTAGATGCATGCGCACATGGAGAATCAAGAAGAATCAGCCTATTTAGTCCGTGCATCTACTTGTTTTGGACGTGCAGCTATTAGTTATTCGATTAGATATTATTTGCTTAGATTATTTCTTGTTTAGTTGAAATAATTCGGCCAGAATCTCCTTAGATTAGGAAAGAGAGTTTTGGCCAGCCTTAAACTCCTTTTTAGGAGTTAGCTTGTTTAGGGATATTTTGGTACTTTCGAGCCTATATAAGGAGTTCTCCTAACAATAAAAAGGGACGAAACTTTTGAGATTGAATTCTTTCTTGTGAGTTAAGATACTCCTTTTGTGTTCTTGCTAATTGCTGGCTTGCTTAGCTTGAGCGCAACTTTCACTTATCAAACGATTCTTCCATCACCGTTGTGGCGTGATTCGACTTGGACCAAAGGTTCACAAAATTCCATTGCTTGGGTTGCGGTTCTTCCAAACCAAGGTTCTGGCAAGGCTCGAGTTCGTGGGTTGCGGTCTGTTCCATCCAAAGTAGCACGGTCCATTGTGAGCCTCCTGCTGAGGTTCATATCAATGACATGGCAAGAAAAATCAAGACAAGGAATGAAAAGGTAAGAAAAGGCAAGAAAAGATAAGAAAATGCATGAAAAGGCAAGATAAGTCAAGAAAAGGCAAGATAAGGCAAGAAAAGGCAAAAAAATGCAAGATAAGGCAAGAAAAGGCTTGGAAAGGCAAGATAAGGTGAGAAAAGGCATGAAAATGCAAAAAAAGGAAAGATAAGGCAAGAAAATGCATGAAAAGGCAAGAAAAGAAAAAAAAGAAAAAAAAAGGCAAGATAAGGCAAGAAAAGAAAAGAAAAGGCAAGGGAATGGCAATATATGGCATGAAAAGGCAAAAAAGGAAACAAAAGAAAAGAAAAGAAAAGGCAAGATAAGGTAAGAAAAGGAAAGAAAAGGCAAGATAAGCTAAGAAAAGGAAAGAAAAGGCAAGACTACGCATGATTAGGCAAGAAAAGTTATGAAAAGGCAAGATAAGGCTAGAAAAGGGAAGGAAAGGCAAGAAAAGGAAAGATGAGGATAGAAAAGGCAAGAAAAGGAAAGGAAAATGATACGAACCCCGTCAACGATGCACGAGACCCGTCCAAGAAGCGTTGCATTCCCAGATCGTTCTAGATCAGTTATGAAGGAGATCTCAACCCGATGCTCACAACCAGACAAGAACCTTGGTATTACGACCGCGACCCGCTGTTTGAGTTGAAACAAAGAACCTTGATATGTCGATGACGCCACAAACGGTTATGAAGATCCGCTTGATAAGTCGATGGTGAATTCGATGGAATCCCTCCGTTGTGTTCAAAAAGTTCTGAAGAACCAAGAGAGCAAAGCCCACGTTTTTCAATCAATAATGGCCTCCTTTTCTCATTGCATAAGCCTCTATAAATAGGCTCAATACTACAAAGAGATTCCAAATCAAACAACTCCTAAAAATTTGGCTGGAAAGGGAAACTAAAAAGGAAACAAATCTATGCCTTTTAGGAAGGCTACAAACGTGACAAACAAGCTAAATAAGCCAAGAGTTGTTGGAATATAACTTCCTAATCAAAACTAATGGCTGAAATAAACTTCCTAAATAGAATGCCCAAATCAGAGAGAATAAATCTTCAAAATCTCTGCTGCTGAAAGGACCCTCTAAAACTTGTATTAAGGTCATAAACTCAGCTGAATTTCGTGGCTCTTGGTCCATGAACTTTAATAAATTTGCTTGGGCCAAACTCTCCAAAGTATGCTTGGAAATCAGCCCACAAAGTTGTGACTTGAAGTGCTTTGTGCGTGCTCTCTCACTTGTTCAGATATGCATTTGAAATCATCATATGAGTGCTTCTCATATTCATATCAGAAAATGCAAGATAAGGCAAGAAAAGGCAAGATAAGTTAGGAAAAGGCAAAAAATGGCAAGGAAAAGGCAAGTTAAGGCAAGAAAAAGCAAGGAAAAGGCATTAAAAGAAAAGAAAAGGCAAGAAAAGGAAAGGAAAGGTAAGAAAAGGCAAGATAAGGCAAGAAATGGCAAGAACATGCAAAAAAAGGAAAGATAAGGTAAGAAAAGGTTAAAATGGCAAGGAATACGTAAGAAATGACAAGAATATGCAAGAAAAGGTAATATACTACAAAAAAAGGGAAGAAAAGACCAGGAAAAGACAAGAAAAGCCAAGATAAGGAGAGAAAAGGCAAGGCAAGAAAGGGCCAGATAAGGCAAGATAGGGAAAGAAAAGGGATGAAAAGGCATGAAAAGGCAAGAAATGGCAAGACTAGGTGGAAAAGGTAAGATAAGGAATTAAAAGGCAAGATAAGGCAAGAAAAGATAAGAAAAGACTTGAAAAGGCAAGAAAAGGCAAGATAAGTCAAGAAAAGGTAAGATAAGGCAAGAAAAGGCAAGAAAAGGCAAGATAAGGCAAGGAAAGGCAAGAAAAGGCAAGATAAGGCAAGGAAAGGCAAGAAAAGGAAAGATAAGGCAAGAAAAGGCATCAAAAGGCAAGATAAGGAAAGATAAGGCAAGAAAAGGAAAGAAAGGAAAAGGCAAGATAAGGCATGATAAGGAAAGAAAAGGAATAAAAAGGTAAGAAAAGGCAAGATAAGACAAGAAAAGGCATGAAAAGATAAGAGAGGGCAAGAAAGGTCAAGATAAGGCAAGATAATGCAAGAAAAGGGAAGAAAAGGTAAAAAAAAAAGGCAAGAAAAGAAAATGCAAGAAAAGGTAAGAAAAGGTAAGGCAAGATAAGGCTAGAAAAGGGAAGAAAAGGAAAAAACAGGAATGATGAGGCAAGAAAAGGCAAGATAAGGCAAGAAAAGGCAAGGAAAAGGCAAGATAAGGCAAGAAAAAGTGAGATAAGGCAAGAAAAGGGAAGAAAATGAAAGAAAAGACAGGATAAGGCAAGAAAATGAAAGATAAGGGAAGAAAATGCAAGATAAGGCAAGTAAAAACAAGGAAAAGGCATGAAAAGGCAAGGAAAGGAAAGAAAAGGCAAAAAAGGCAAGAAAAGGAAAGGAAAAGGCAAGAAAAGGCAAAAAAAGGAAAGAAAAGGCAAGGAAAGGCAAGATAAGTCAAGAAAAGGAAAGAAAATACCATATAAGGCAAGAAAAGGAAAGAAAATACCATATAAGGCAAGAAAAGTTAAGATAAGGCAAGAAAAGAAAAGGCAAGGAAAAAGAACGAAATGCAAAAGGCAAGATAAGGCAAGGCAAAGGCATAAAAAGGCAAGAAAAAGAAAGATAAGGCAAGAAAAGGAAAATAAAAAAAGAAAAGGCAAGTTAAGGCAAGAAAAGGCAAGATAAGACAAGAAAAAGGCATGAAAATGCATGATAAGAGAAGAAAAGGAAAGATAAGGTAAGAAAAGGCCAGAAAAGAAATGAAAAAGCAAGATAAGGCCAGATAAGGCAAGAAAAGACAAGAAAAGGCATAAAAAGGCCAGAAAAGGCAAGATCTGTCAAGAAAAGGCAAGATATGGCAAGAAAAGACAAGAAAAGGCGAGTAAATTCAAGAAAAGGCAAGAAAATGGCAGAAAAGGAAAGTTATGGCAAGAAAAGGCATGGAAAAGGCATGAAAAGGCAAGAAAATGCAAGAAAAGGCTTTAAATGGTAAGAAAAGGTAAGAAAAGAAAAGATAAGGCAATAAAAGGCTAGGAAAAGGCAAGGAAAGGCATGAAAAGGCAAGAAAAGGAAAGAAAAGGCAAGAAAAAGGCAAGAAAAGGCAAGACAAGGCTAGAAAAGGCAAGATATGGAAAGAAAAGGCAAGATAAGCAAAGAACAGGCAAGATAAGACAAGAAAAGGCAAGATAAGGCGATATAAGGCGAGAAAAGGCAAGATAAGGCAAGAAATGGAAAGAAAAGGAAAGATAAGGCACTATAAGGCAAGGAAAGGCAAGAAAAGGAAAGAAAAGGCATGAAAAGGTAAGAAAAGGAAAGATAAGGCAAGAAAAGGAAAGATAAAGCAAAAAAAAGGCATGAAAAGGTAAGAAAAGAAAAGAAAAGGCAAGACAAGGCAAGAAAAGGAAAGAAAAGTCATGGAAAAGACAAGTAAAGCTAGATAAGGCATGATAAGGCAAGAAAAGGAAAGAAAAAGCAAGGAAAAGGGAAGATAAGGGTAGAAAAGGGAAGGAAAGGAAAGAAAAGGCCAGGAGAAGGCAAGGAAAAGCCTAGAAAATGAAAGAAAAGGCAAGGAAAAGGCAAGAGAAGACAAGAAAAGGAAAGAAAAGATAATATAAGGCAAGAAAAGGAAAGATAAGGCAAGAAAAGGCAAGGAATATGCATGAAAAGGCATGGAAATGAAAGAAAAGGCAAGAAAAGGCCAGATAGGGAAAGAAATGGGAAGATAAGGCAAGATAAGGCAAGAAAAGGGAAGAAAAGCAAAGAAAAGACTAGATAAGATAAGAAAAGGCAAGAAAAGGAAAGAAAAGGTAAGAAAAGGAAAGAAAAGACAGAAAAGGCAAGAAAAGGCATGAAAAGACAAGAAAAGGAAAGATAAGATAAGATAAGGCAAGAAAAGGTCAGATAAGGTAAGAAATGGCAAGATAAGGAAAGAAATGGCAAGAAAAGGCAAGCAAAAGACATAAAAGGCAGGAAAAGTCAAGATAAGGTAAGAAAAGGCAAGATTATGCAAGGAAAGAAAAAAAATAATGCATGAAAAGGTAAGAAAAGGCAAGATAAATCAAGAAAGGTCTAGATAAGGCAAGAAAAGACAAGAAAAGGCAAGAAAATGCAAGATAAGGCATGAAAAGGCAAGAAAAGGAAATATAAGGCCAAAAAAGGCATGGAAGAGGCATAAAAAGGAAAGATAAGGCAAGAAAAGGCATGAAAAGGCAAGAAAAGGAAAGAAAAGAAAAGAAAAGGCAAGATAAGGCAAAAAAAAAGGAAAGAAAAGGCAAGGGAATGGTAAGATAAGGCATGAAAAGGAAAGAAAAGGCAAGATAAGACAAGAAAAGCAAAGAAAATTTAAGAAAAGGCAAGATAAGGCAAGAAAAGGAAAGAAAAGGCAAAGAGAAGGCAAGAAAAGGAAAGGAAAAGCCTAGAAAATGAAAGAAAACGCAAGGAAAAGGCAAGAGAAGACAAGAAAAGGAATGAAAAGATAATATAAGGCAAGAAAAGGAAAGATAAGGCAAGAAAAGGCAAGGAATAGGCATGAAAAGGAAAGATAGGGAAAGAAATGGGAAGAAAAGGCAAGATAAGGCAAGAAAAGGCATGATAAGGCAAGATAAGGCAAGAAAAGGAAAGAAAAGCAAAGAAAAGACTAGATAAGATAAGAAAAGGCAAGATAAGGCAAGAAAAGAAAAGAAATGGAAAGGGAATGGCAATATAAGGCATGAAAAGGCAAAAAAGGAAACAAAAGAAAAGAAAAGAAAAGGCAAGATAAGGTAAGAAAAGGAAAGAAAAGGCAGGATAAGGTAAGAAAAGGAAAGAAAAGGCAAAGGAATAGCAAGATTACGCATGATTAGGCAAGAAAAGTTAAGAAATGGTAAGATAAGGCTACAAAAGCGAAGGAAAGGCAAGAAAAGGAAAGATAAGGATAGAAAAGGCAAAAAAAGGCAAGAAAAGGGAAGAAAAGGCATAAAAAGGCAAGAAAAGGCATAAAAAGGCAAGATATGGCAAGAAAAGGAAAGAAAAGGTAAGAAAAGGCAAGATCAGTTAAGATAAGGCAAGAAAAGGGAAGGATGGGCAAGAAAAGGAAAAATGAGGCAAGAAAAGGAAACATAAGGAAAGAAAAGGTAGGGAAAATGTAAGAAAAGGCAAGATAAGGCAAGGTAAGGCAAGGAAAGGAAAGAAAAGGCAAGGAAAAGGTAAGAAAAGAAAAGATAATGCAAGGAAAGGCAAGGAAAAGGCATAAAAATGAAAGGAAAGGCAAGAAAAGGTAAGAAAAGGCAAGATAAGGCAATAAAAGGCAAGAAACTGAAAGAAATGGAAAGAAAAAAAAGATAAGGCAAGAAAAGTTAAGAAAAGGCAAGAAAAGGCAATAAAAGGAAAATAAGGAAAGATAAGGCAGGAAAAGGCAAGAAAAAGGCAAGAAATGACAAGATAAGGTCGGAAAAGGCAAAAAAGGCAAGGAAAAGGCAAGAAAAGGCAAGGAAAAGGCAAGAAAAAGCAAGGAAAAGGCAAAAAATGGCAAGGAAAAGGCAAGAAAAGGAAAGAAAATGTAAGAAAAGGCAAGATAAGGCAAGAAATGTCAAGAAAAGGCAAAAAAAAAGGAAAGAATAGGCAAGAAAAGGTTAAAAAAGGCAAGGAAAAGGTAAGAAATGACAAAAAAGGCAAGAATAGGCAAGAAAAGGCAAGATACGGCAAAAAAAAGGAAAGAAAAGACCAGGAAAAGACAAGAAAAGGCAAGATAAGGAAAGAAAAGGCAAGATAAGGCAAGAAAAGGCATGAAAAGGCAAGAAAGGGCAAGTAAGGGCCAGATAAGGCAACATAAGGAAAGAAAAGGCAAGAAAAGGCATGAAAATGTAAGAAAACGCAAGATAAAGCAAGAAAAGGGACGAAAAGGAAACATGAGGCAAGAAAATGCAAGAAAAGGAAAGAAAAGGAAAGAAAAGGAAAGAAAAGGCAAGGAAAAGGTAAGAAAAGGCAAGAGAAGGCAGTGTAAGCAAGCAAAGAAAAGAAAAGGCAAGGAAAAGCCAAGAAAAGGCAAGATAAGGTAAGAAAAAGCAAGGAAAAGGCAAGGAAAGGCAATAAAAGGCAAGGAAAAGCAAGCAAAGGTATGAAAAGGAAAGATAATGCAATAAAAGGCAAGAAAAATAAATCAATCAAAAAGATGAATGATAAGGTAAGAATAGGCAAGAAAAGGCAGGAAAAAACCAGCTAAGGCAAGATAAGGCATGAAAAGGAAAGAAAAGTCAAGAAAAAGTAAGAAAAGGAAAGATAAGGCTAGAAAAGGTAAGAAAAGGAAAGGTAAGGCACGATAAAGCATGGAAAAGGCAAGAAAAGGAAAAAAGGCATGGAAAAGGCATGAAAAGGCAAGAAAAAGAAAGAACAATAAGGCGAGAAAAGGCATGAAAAGGCAAGAAAAGGAAAGACAAAGGAAGAAAAGGCAAGATAAGGTATGATTAGTCAAGAAAAGGAAAGAAAAGGCAAGGAAAAGGTAAGAAAAAGTAAGATAAGGCTAGAAGAGGGAAGGAAAGGCAAGAAAAGGAAAGATGAGGCAAGGAAAAGGCAAGATAATGCAAGATAATGCAAAAAAAGTCAAGAAAAACAAAGAAATGAAAAGAAAAGGAATGATAAATTAGAAATGAAAAGAAAAGGAATGATAAATTAAGAATACGCAAGAAAAGACAAGCTAAGGTAAGATAAGGCATAAAAACGTAAGAAAAGGCAAGAAAAGGAAAGATAAGGCAAGGAAAAGGCAAGTCAATGAGAGATAAGAGAAGAAAAGGCAAGATAAGGCACGATTAGGTAAGAAAAGGGAAGAAAATGCAAAAAAAGACAAGAAAAGGAAAGAAAGGGAAAGAATAGGCAAGATAAGGCATGAAAAGGAAAGAAAAGGGAAGGAAAAGGCAAGAAAAGGAAAGAAAAGGCAAGAAAAAGCCTAGAAAATGAATGAAAATGCAAGGAAAAGGCAAGAAAAGATAAGAAATGGACAGAAAAGACAATATAAGGCAGGAAAGGGAAAGATAAGGCAAGAAAAGGCATGGAAAAGGCATGAAAAGGCTTGAAAAGGCATGAAAAGACAAGCAAAGGAAAGATATGAAAAGAAAAGGCAAGATAAGGCAAGAAAATGCCACATAAGGCAAGAACTAGCAAGATAAGGAAAGAAATGGCAAGGAAAAGGCATAAAAAGGCAAGTAAAGGCATGAAAAGGCAAGAAAAGTAAAGATAAGGTAAGAAAAGTCAAGAAAAGGCACTGAAAAGGTAAGAAAAGACAAGAAAATGCATGAAAAGGAAAGAAAAGGCACTGAAAAGGTAAGAAAAGGCAAGATAAGTTAAGAAAAGGCAAGATAAGGCAAGAAAAGACAAGAACAGGCAAGAAAAGGCAAGATAAGGTAAGATATGGCATGAAAAGGCAAGAAAAGGAAAGATAAGGCCAGAAAAAACATGGAAAAGGCATGAAAATGTAAGAAAAGGAAAGAAAAGGGAAGGGAATGGTAAGATAAGTCATGAAAAGGAAAGAAAGGGAAAGAAGAGGCAAGAAAAGGCAAGAAAAGGAGAGAAAAGCCAATGAAAAGGCAAGAAAAGGCAAGATAAGGAAAGAAAAGGCAAGAAAATGAAGGAAAAGGGAAGGAAAAGGCAAGAAAAGGCAAGAAAAGTCAAGAAAAGGCAAGATAAGGCAAGAAAAGGCAAGATAAGGGAAGAAAATGCAAGATAAGGCAACAAAAGGCGAGGAAAGGGCTAGGAGAGGAAAGAAAAGGCATGAAAAGGCAAGATAAGGCAAGAAATGGCAAGAAAAGGAAAGAAATGGAAAGAAAAGGAAAGATAAGGCAAGATAAGGCAAGAAAATAGAAGAAAAGGCAATAAAATGAAAGAAAGGGAATGATGTGGCAAGAAATGGCAAGATAAGACAAGAAAAGGCAAGGAAAAGGGAAGATAAGGCATGAAAAGATAAGGAAAAGGCAAGATAAGGCAAGAAAAGGCAAGATAAGGCAAGAAAAGGCAAGACAAGACAAGAAAAGAAAAGAAAAGACTAGTTAAGGCAAGAAAAGGTAAGAAAAGGCAAGAAAAAAGCAAGAAAAGGAAAGAAAAGGCTTGGAAAAGGCATGAAAAGGCAAGAAAAGGCATGAAAAGACAAGAAAAGGAAAGATAAGAAAAGAAAAGGCGAGAAAAGGACGGACAAGGAAAGAAATGGTAAGATAAGCAAAGAAATGGAAAAAAAGTAAGGAAAAGGCATTAAAAGGCAAGAATAGGAAAGAAAAGGCAAGAAAAGACATGAAATGGCAAGAAAAGTCAAGAGAAGGAAAGAAAAGGCAAGAAAAGGCAAGAAAAGGCAAGAAAAGACAAGAAAATGCATGAAAAGGCAAGAAAAGGCAAGATAAGTCAAGAAAAGGCAAGATAAGGCAAGAAAAGACAAGAAAAGGCAAGAAAAGGCAAGATAAGGCAAGAAAAGACAAGAAAAGACAAGAAAAGGCAAGATAAGGCAAGAAAAGGCTTGGAAAGGCTAGATAAGGCGAGAAAAGGCATGAAAATGCAAGATAAGGTAAGATAAGGCAAGAAAAGGCAAGAAAATGCATGAAAAGGCAAGAAAAGAAAAGAAAAGGCAAGATAAGGTAAGAATAGAAAAGAAAAGGCAAGGGAATGGCAATATAAGGCATGAAAAGGCAAAAAAGGAAACAAAAGAAAAGAAAAGAAAAGGCAAGATAAGGTAAGAAAAGGAAAGAAAAGGCAAAGGAATGGCAAGATTACGCATGATTAGGCAAGAAAAGTTAAGAAATGGCAAGATAAGGCTAGAAAAGGGAAGGAAAGGCAAGAAAAGGAAAGATGAGGATAGAAAAGGCAAGAAAATACAAGGAAAATGTAAGATAAGGCAAGAAAAGGTAGGAAAAGGCAAATAAATGGCAAGGAAAAGGTAAGAAAAGGCAAGGAAAAGGCAAGATAAGGCAAGAAAAAGCAAGGAAAAGGCATTAAAAGGTAAGAAAAGGCAAGAAAAGGAAAGGAAAGGTAAGAAAATGCAAGATAAGGCAAGAAATGGCAAGAACAGGCAAAAAAAGGAAAGATAAGGTAAGAAAAGGTTAAAAAAGGCAAGAAAAACATAAGAAATGACAAAAAAAGGCAAGAAAAGGCAATATACGGCAAAAAAAGGAAAGGAAAGACCAGGAAAAGACAAGAAAAGCCAATAAAGGCAAGAAAAATGCAAGATAAGGCAAGCTAAGTCAATAAAATGCAAGAAAATGAAAGAAATTGAAAGAAAAAGAAAGAAAATGCAATATAAGATAAGAAAAGGCAAGATAAGGAACGATATGGCAAGGAAAAGGCAAGAAAAGGCATGAAAAGGCAAGAAATGGAAAGATAAGGCAAGAAAAGGAAAGAAAAGGAAAGAAAAGAAAAGAAAAGGCAAGATAAGGCAAGAAAAGGAAAGAAAAGGGAAGAAAAAGGCAAGAAAAGGCTTGATAAGGCATGATAAGGCAAGAAAAGGAAAGAAACGACTAGGAAAAGGCAAGATAAGGCTAGAAAAGGCTTGAAAAGGCAAGGAAAAGGCAAGGAAAAGGCAAGATAAGGCAAGATAAGGCAAGAAAAAGCGAGATAAGGCAAGAAAAGGGAAGAAAATGATAGAAAAGACAGGATAAGGCAAGAAAATGAAAGATAAAGGAAGAAAATGCAAGATAAGGCAAGTAAAGGCAAGGGAAAGGCATGAAAAGGCAAGGAAAGGAAAGAAAAGGCAAAAAAAGGCAAGAAAAGGAAAGGAAAAGGTAAGAAAAGGCAAAAAAAGGTAAGAAAAGGCAAGGAAAGGCAAGATAAGTTGATTAAAGGAAGGAAAATACCATTTAAGGCAAGAAAAGGTAAGATAAGGCAAGAAAAGGCAAGGAAAAAGAAAGAAATGCAAAAGGCAAGATAAGGTAAGAAAAGGAAAGAAAAGGCCAGATAAGGCAAGGAAAAGGCATAAAAAGGCAAGAAAAAGAAAGATAAGGCAAGAAAAGGAAAATAAAAAAAGAAAAGGTAAGTTAAGGCAAGAAAAGGCAAGATAAGACAAGAAAAAGGCCTGAAAAGGCATGATAAGATAAGAAAAGGCAAGATAAGGTAAGAAAAGGCAAGAAAAGAAATGAAAAGGAAAGATAAGGCCAGATAAGGCAAGAAAAGACAAGAAAAGGCATAAAAGGCCAGAAAAGGCAAGATATGTCAAGAAAAGGCAAGATATGGCAAGAAAAGACAAGAAAAGGCGATTAAATTCAAGATAAGGCAAGAAAAGGTAAGAAAATGCCAGAAAAGGAAAGTTAAGGCATGGAAAAGGCATGAAAAGGCAAGAAAATAAAAGAAAAGGCTTTAAATGGCAAGAAAAGGTAAGAAAAGAAAAGATAAGGCAAGCAAAGGCTAGGAAAAGCCAAGAAAAGGCAAGAAAAGGCAAGGAAAAGGAAAGAAAAGGAAAGACAAGGCAAGAAAATGCAAGATGTGGAAAGAAAAGGCAAGATAAGGAAAGAAAAGGAAAGAAAAGGGAAGGAAAAGACAAGAAAAGGCAAGATAAGGGAAGAAAAGAAAAGAAAAGGCAAGGAAATGGCAATATAAGGCAAGAAAAGGCAAAAAAGGAAACAAAAGAAAAGAAAAGAAAAGAAAAGGCAAGATAAGGTAAGAAAAGGAAAGAAAAGGCAAAGGAATGGCATGATTACGCATGATTAGGCAAGAAAAGTTAAGAAAAGGCAAGATAAGGCTAGAAAAGGGAAGGAAAGGCAAGAAAAGGAAAGATGAGGATAGAAAAGGCAAGAAAAGGCTAGAAAATGCAAGGAAAATGTAAGATAAGGCAAGAAAAGGTAGGAAAAGGCAAAAAAATGGCAAGGAAAAGGTAAGAAAAGGCAAGGAAAAGGCAAGATAAGGCAAGAAAAAGCAAGGAAAAGGCATTAAAAGGTAAGAAAAGGAAAGATAAGGCAAGAAATGGCAAGAACAGGCAAAAAAAGGAAAGATAAGGTAAGAAAAGGTTAAAAAAGGCAAGAAAAACGTAAGAAATGACAAAATAAATGCAAGAATAGGCAAGAAAAGGCAATATACGGCAAAAAAAGGAAAGGAAAGACCAGGAAAAGACAAGAAAAGCCAATAAAGGCAAGGAAAATGCAAGATAAGGCAAGCTAAGTTAATTAAATGCAAGAAAATGAAAGAAATTTAAAGAAAAGGAAAGAAATGGCAAGAAAAGGCAATATAAGATAAGAAAAGGCAAGATAAGGAACGATATGGATGGGAAAAGGCAATAAAAGGCATAGAAAAGGCATGAAAAGGAAAGAAAAGGAAACATAAGGCAATAAAAGGCAAGAAAAGAAAAGAAAAGGCAAGATAAGGCAGGAAAAGGAAAGAAAAGGGAAGAAAAAGGCAAGAAAAGGCTTGATAAGGCATGATAAGGTCAGAAAAGGAAAGAAACGACTAGGAAAAGGCAAGAAAAGACAAGAAAAAGGGAAGATAAGGCTAGAAAAGGCTAGAAAAGGCAAGAAAAGGCAAGATAAGGAAAGAAAAGGAAAGGAAAAGACAAGAAAAGGCAAGATAAAGCGAGATAAGGCAAGAAAAGGGAAGAAAATGATAGAAAAGACAGGATAAGGCAAGAAAATGAAAGATAAGGGAAGAAAATGCAAGATAAGGGAAGGAAAAGGCATGAAAAGGCAAGGAAAGGAAAGAAAAGGCAAAAAAAGGCAAGAAAAGGAAAGGAAAAGGTAAGAAAAGGCAAAAAAAGGAAAGAAAAGGCAAGGAAAGGCAAGATAAGTTCATAAAAGGAAGGAAAATACCATTTAAGGTAAGATAAGGCAAGAAAAGGCAAGGAAAAAGAAAGAAATGCAAATGGCAAGATAAGGTAAGAAAAGGAAAGAAAAGGCAAGATAAGGCAAGGAAAATGATGTGAGCAAGCCTAAGGACGCACCTACTATCAAGCTTGTAGACTCGCAGCAAGTTCAAGTTCCACTTGGGCCAATTACAAGAGCAAGAGCTAGGAAGTTGCAATCTGACTTCAATGGACTAATGCAAGAAGTTTGGGCTCAAGCAAGTGCGTGGAGGACCAACGACGTCCAAGAAACCCAAGGGAGGCCCATGCACGTTTTGGAAGCTAAATGGGAAGTTTGAGATGCACGCAATCTCCTGGATGCATGCGCACGTGAATTTCAAGCTTATCTTGGACATGCGTCCCTAAATTTTAGGAATTGCATCTACTATGTTTTAGGACGTGATATTTACTAGATATTAAATTAGTTATCTATGTTTAGATTGTTTTCCTACTTAGTTGAATAATTCGGCCAAAATTCCTTTAAATTAGGAAGGAGAATTTTGGCCAGCCTTAAACTCCTTATTTGGAGTTAGTTTTCGTTTAGGAAGTTGTAAGACATATGGAGCCTATATAAAAAGGCATCCTCATTCAATAAAGACATAACAATTCGGAGAATTACTTAGCATTGGCTAATTGTGAGTTTAGATACTCGTTTGTTCTTGCTTAGGCTGGTGAGTCGTCTTGGCTAGAATTTATCTTTCACTTATCAAGCGGATCATCCATCCCCGCTCGTGGCGTGATACGACCTTAGGTCAAGGTTCAGAAGCTCTTGCTGCGGGTTAAGGTTCAATTTCGTGCCTTAGTTCTTGTGAGTTCTTGTGAGTTGTGATCTGTTCCATTCTGAAGTAACAAACGGTCCGAGTTGTGAGTCTTTTCCGCTGAGATTCATATCATTTGGTATCAGAGCTTAGCTTGTTACTTTAGTTCATTATCCTTGTTATTCTTGTTCTTTTTTTTTGGGTTCGTTTTGTTGCTTACTAATCCGTGAGGTTCTTCGCTGTTCGAAAGAAAAGAGAGGAAAACAAACGAGTGAAGCAAAAACAGAAAAGAAAAGAAAAGAAAAGGAAAGGAAAGAAAAGAGAGAAAAGTGCGTGAAAAAAAAAAGAAAAAAAAGAGAGGAAACAAAACAGGAAGAAGTTAGTCCTAAGTTGGCCCGCACGACTAATTTGGAAAACCGCAAACCTAAAGAGGAAACAAAGTAGAATAGGCAGCGAGCAAGCTAAAGAGGAAGCAAAATAAAAAAGGAAGCTAGCGAACTAAAGAAGGCGGCGCAGCAGCTGATCAAGAAAAGGGACAAGCAAGACTAAAGAGCATAGAAAGGCCAAAAGAGGAACTCTAACATTCTGTGAAGCGTGAAGTTCAAGCAAAGGCTGTTCTAGCTTTAGTAAGAACATACAAGTATCACGAGAGGAAAAAGGCAAGAGTGTGCGAGTACCTTAGAGTGAAAAGCCAAATATTTGAGTGCAAACACGAGTGAACTTGAGTGCACCTTACATTGAGAGTATACACGTAAGGGAGTGAGCTTGTGAGGCCATATTTTTTTTTACTAACCAATTTTCTTGTAGCAAACATGTCGCATGAAGGTCAAACTATGGGAAGCATATACCTTAAGGTATTAGTGGATGCCTTGGCCGGGAAGCTCGAGCAGATGGTGCAAGCTCAGATGGAGCCTTTGCAACTACGCGTGGATGCCGTGGAGAATTCTCGTGACAACCCCCAAACGCGAGGCGAACTCCAAAGGCGTAGGAGAGGAGTACCTATTGGAGAGTCGAGCGGAGCTGATTCTGAATCTGAAGAAGGCGTAGGCTCTACAAGGAGTCTTAGGAGAGCAAGAACAAACCGCCCACCTAGGGAGGTGAGGCAAAAGAGAGACGACAACATAGGGAGTATGAAACTGAAGATAACCTCCTTTGCTGGTCGTTCTGACCCGGAGGCGTACTTAGAGTGGGAGAAGAAGAATGAATTCGTGTTTGATTGCCACAATAGCTCCGAAGCAAAGAAGGTAAAACTTGCCATCACCAAATTCACTGATTATGCTATAACTTGGTGGGATCAACTTGTGACAAGCAGGAGGAGAAATGGAGAACGCCCTATAGCTACTTGGGAAGACATGAAAGTGGTGATGAGGAAGAGATTTGTTCCAAGTCATTACTATAGAGGGCTGTATAAGAAGTTACAAGGAATGAGGCAAGGAAATTTGAGCGTGGAGGAGTATTTCAAACAGATGGAGATGGCCATGATAAGAGCTGATATAGATGAAGATAGAGAAGTTACAATGGCAAGATTCTTGAATGGACTCAATCCTGAAATTCAAGACAAAGTTGAGTTGCAACACTATGTGGAGTTGGAGGACATGGTGCATATGGCAACGAAAATTGAGAAGCAACTCAAGAGAGGAGAGGGGAGAACAAGAGCTACATCGAGTTCTACTTGGAAGCCAAACTACCAAAAGAAGTTTGACAAGCCACAAGCAGCCAAAGTAGAGCATAAATCCGAGAGTTCTCAAGCTATTTCTCAAAGGAAAGTGGAAGTCACTCCAGCTAGGAACCGTGACATCAAGTGCTTTAAGTGTCAAGGAAGAGGGCACATCTCAAGTCAATGCCCTAACAAGCAAGCAATGGTGATCAAGGAAAGTGGAGAGATTGAAACTAAAGAAGAGGATTCGGAGCATGAAAGCATGCCTTCTTTGGAGGACGTATCCGAGGAAGAGTACCAAGCTGCTGAGAGGCTTACTCTTGTGTCTAGAAGAGCATTGAATGTGCAAGTAAAAGAAGAAAATGATGTGGCTCAAAGAGAAAATATTTTTCACACAAGGTGCTATGTCAAAGACAGGGTGTGTAGTGTCATCATAGATGGAGGAAGTTGTGCTAATGTCGCAAGCACTACTATGGTGGAGAAGTTAGGGTTACTCACTGGAAAACACCCTAAGCCTTACAAACTACAATGGCTGAATGATAGTGGAGAAGTACGAGTGATGAAGCAAGTATTGGTAACATTCCACATTGGCAACTATGAGGATGAACTGTTGTGTGATGTTGTACCAATGCAACCCGGTCATCTATTGTTAGGAAGGCCATGGCAGTTTGATAGGAAAGTGCATCATGATGGCTACACCAACAAATATTCATTTATACTTAAGAAGAGAGTAATCACCTTGGCACCCTTGTCACCATCACAAGTTTGTAAAGATCAACAACAGTTGCAAAAAGAAAGTGATGAGCAAAGAGAGCGTGACAAAAAGAAAAAGATTGAGAGGAGAGAAGAAGCCGAAAAAAAGATAAGAAAAACGGCCAATGGAGAAGAAAAGATTGAGAAAACAAAAGAAGCCGGAAAAACAGAAATTAAAACGGCCAATGAGAGAAAAACCGAGAGTTGGAAAAAGAGTTACTATGTGGGAGCAAGTGAAATTAAGCAAGCATGCTTTGAAAAGAAGCCTATGATCTTACTTCGGTATAGAGAGGCGCTTTTAAACACTAACGAGCTTGAACCACATGTACCTAGTACGGTTGTGTCTCTTTTGCAGGACTACAAGGATGTCTTTCCCGACGAGCTACCACCTGGTTTGCCACCTATTCGTGGGATTGAACATCAAATAGACTTTGTTCCGGGAGCTGCCATACCTAACCGTCCCGCATATAGAAGCAATCCTGAAGAAACAAAGGAGGTTGAGAAGCAAGTCAACGAGCTATTGGAGAAAGGGTACGTGAGAGAGAGCATGAGTCCATGTGCTGTTCCAGTCCTACTTGTGCCCAAGAAGGATGGATCATGGAGAATGTGTGTTGATTGCCGAGCAGTCAACAACATAACGGTAAAGTATCGTCACCCTATTCCTCGTTTAGATGACATGTTAGATGAGTTGCATGGTTCTTGCATGTTTTCTAAGATTGATTTGAAGAGTGGTTATCATCAAATTAGAATGAAAGAAGGAGATGAGTGGAAGACTGCTTTTAAAATAAAGTATGGGTTGTATGAGTGGATGGTCATGCCATTTGGTTTATCCAACGCACCTAGCACGTTTATGCGACTCATGAATCATGTTCTACGTCCATTCATTGGTAAATTTGTGGTTGTTTACTTTGATGATATACTCATTTATAGCAAGAGCATGGAGGATCATTTAGAACATTTGAGATCTGTCTTAGATGCACTTAGAGAAGATCAATTGTTTGCTAACTTGAAGAAGTGTACCTTTTGTACGGATAAGCATGTATTCTTGGGTTTTGTTGTTGGAGCTAACGGAATACAGGTTGATGAAGAAAAGATCCGAGCTATCCGTGAATGGCCAAGCCCTACAAGTGTTGCTAATGTTAGGAGCTTTCATGGACTAGCTAGTTTTTATAGGAGATTTGTGAAGGACTTTAGTAGCATAGCCGCACCCATAAATGAAGTCATTAAGAAGAACGTGGGCTTTACTTGGGGAGAAGCTCAAGAGAAGGCCTTCCAACTACTAAAAGGGAAGTTGACTAATGCACCCTTGTTAGCTTTACCTAATTTCTCTAAGACTTTTGAAATAGAGTGTGATGCTTCTGGTATAGGAATTGGAGCTGTCCTTATGCAAGAGGGAAGACCCATTGCATACTTTAGTGAGAAACTAAGTAGTGCAACCTTGAATTACCCGACCTATGACAAGGAGTTGTACGCACTAGTTCGAGCATTGGAGACCTGGCAGCACTACTTGTGGCCAAAGGAGTTCGTGATTCACACTGATCATGAGTCACTCAAGCACTTAAAGGGGCAACACAAGCTGAACAAGAGGCATGCACGATGGGTGGAATTCATTGAGACATTTCCTTATGTCATTCGCTACAAGCAAGGTAAGGAAAATGTAGTGGCTGATGCACTATCACGAAGGTACGCCTTGATCTCAACTCTTGATGCTAAACTACTTGGCTTTGAACACATTAAAGACATGTATGTTGATGATGTTGATTTTAGCGAGTTGTTTAGATCCACTGAAAGAAGTGCATTTGGTAAGTTCTTTCGTAATGAAGGTTACCTATTTCGTGAAAAAAAACTTTGTGTGCCTAATTGCTCGATGCGAGAATTACTCATTTAGGAGGCACATGGAGGTGGCTTAATGGGGCATTTTGGAATTGCAAAGACCTTGGCAATGCTACAAGATCATTTCTTTTGGCCACACAAGAAGAGAGACGTTGAGAGAGTTTGTGGTCATTGCATCACTTGCAAGCAAGCCAAGTCAAAGGTAAAACCCCATGGTTTGTACACCCCACTACCTATACCTAGTGAGCCTTGGATTGACATCTCTATGGATTTTGTGTTAGGACTACCTAGGACTAAGTGTGGAAGAGATTCAATTTTTGTGGTAGTGGATAGGTTTTCTAAGATGGCACATTTCATTCCATGTCATAAGACTGATGATGCTTCAAACATTGCTGATTTGTTCTTTAGAGAGGTTGTTAGGTTGCATGGCATGCCTAGGACAATTATCTCTGATAGAGATGCTAAGTTCCTAAGTTACTTTTGGAAGACCTTGTGGTGCAAGTTAGGTACTAAGTTGTTGTTTTCTACTACTTGTCATCCTCAAACTGATGGTCAAACTGAAGTAGTGAATAGGACTTTGTCTACACTTTTGAGAGCACTCATTAAGCATAACATTAAGACTTGGGAAGAATGTTTGTCTCATGTTGAGTTTGCTTATAATCGTTCTGTCCATTCTGCTACTCAATTCTCACCATTTGAGCTTGTTTATGGATTTAATCCTTTGACTCCATTGGATTTATCACCTCTACCTTCGAGTGAGCATGTTAACTTAGATGGCAAGAAGAAAGCTGAATTTGTCAAGCAGTTACATGAGAAAGCAAGAATGAACATCGAGAAGCGCACGGAGCACTATGCGAGGCAAGCAAACAAAGGAAGGCACAAGGTTATCTTTGAGCCGCGAGATTGGGTTTGGCTACATATGAGGAAGGAGCGTTTTCCTGTCCAAAGACGTTCAAAGTTGCTACCACGAGGAGATGGTCCATTCCAAGTGATAGAACGCATCAATGATAATGCCTACAAGCTAGACCTTCCGGGTGAGTATAATGTAAGAGCTTCGTTTAACGTGGTGACTTGAGTCCGTTTGATGTAGGTGATGATTTGAGGACAAATCCTTTTGAAGAGGAGGGGACTGATGTGAGCAAGCCTAAAGACGCACCTACTATCAAGCTTGTAGACTCGCAGCAAGTTCAAGTTCCAATTGGGCCAATTACAAGAGCAAGAGCTAGGAAGTTGCAACCTGACTTCAATGGACTAATGCAAGAAGTTTAGGCTCAAGCAAGTGCGTGGAGGACCAAGGACGTCCAAGAAACCCAATGGAGGCCCATGCACGTTTTGGAAGCTAAATGGGAAGTTTGAGATGCACGCAATCTTCTGGATGCATGGGCACGTGAATTTCAAGCTTATCTTGGACATGCGTCCCTAAATTTTAGGAATTGCATCTACTATGTTTTAGGACGTGATATTTACTAGATATTCTATTAGTTATCTATGTTTAGATTGTTTTCCTACTTAGTTGAATAATTCTGCCAAAATCCCTTTAAATTACGAAGGAGAATTTTGGCCAGCCTTGAACTCCTTATTTGGAGTTAGTTTTCGTTTAGGAAGTTGTAAGACTTATGGAGCCTATATAAAGAGGCATCCTCATTCAATAAAGACATAACAATTCGGAGAATTACTTAGCATTGGCTAATTGTGAATTTAGATACTCGTTTGTTCTTGCTTAGGCTAGTGAGTCGTCTTGGCTAGAATTTATCTTTCACTTATCAAGCGGATCATCCATCCCCGCTCGTGGCGTGATACGACCTTAGGTCAAGGTTCAGAAGCTCTTGCTGCGGGTTAAGGTTCAATTTCGTGCCTTAGTTCTTGTGAGTTCTTGTGAGTTGTGATCTGTTCCATTCTGAAGTAACAAACGGTCCGAGTTGTGAGTCTTTTCCGCTGAGATTCATATCAGAAAAGGCATAAAAAGGCAAGAAAAAGAAAGATAAGGCAAGAAAAGGAAAATAAAAAAAGAAAATGTAAGTTAAGGCAAGAAAAGGCAAGATAAGACAAGAAAAAGGCCTGAAAAGGCATGATAAGACAAGAAAAGGCAAGATAAGGTAAGAAAAGGCAAGAAAAGAAATGAAAAGGAAAGATAAGGCCAGATAAGGCAAGAAAAGACAAGAAAAGGCATAAAAGGCCAGAAAAGGCAAGGTATGTCAAGAAAAGGCAAGATATGGCAAGAAAAGACAAGAAAAGGCGATTAAATTCAATATAAGGCAAGAAAAGGCAAGAAAATGCCAGAAAAGGAAAGTTAAGGCATGGAAAAGGCATGAAAAGGCAAGAAAATAAAAGAAAAGGCTTTAAATGGCAAGAAAAGGTAAGAAAAGAAAAGATAAGGCAAGCAAAGGCTAGGAAAAGCCTAGAAAAGGCATGAAAAGGCAAGAAAAGGCAAGGAAAAGGAAAGAAAAGGAAAGACAAGGCAAGAAAAGGCAAGATGTGGAAAGAAAAGGCAAGATAAGGAAAGAAAAGGAAAAAAAAGGCAAGGAAAAGGCAAGAAAAGGCAAGATAAGGTAAGAAAAGAAAAGAAAAGGCAAGGGAATGGCAATATAAGGCAAGAAAAGGAAAAAAAGGAAACAAAAGAAAAGAAAAGAAAAGGCAAGATAAGGTAAGAAAAGGAAAGAAAAGGCAAAGGAATGGCATGATTACGCATGATTAGGCAAGAAAAGTTAAGAAAAGGCAAGATAAGGCTAGAAAAGGGAAGGAAAGGCAAGAAAAGGAAAGAAAAGGATAGAAAAGGCAAGAAAAGGCTAGAAAATGCAAGGAAATTGTAAGATAAGGCAAGAAAAGGTAGGAAAAGGCAAAAAAAATTGCAAGGAAAAGGTAAGAAAAGGAAAGGAAAAGCAAGATAAGGCAAGAAAAAGCAAGGAAATGGCATTAAAAGGTAAGAAAAGGCAAGAAAAGGAAAGGAAAGGTAAGAAAACGCAAGATAAGGCAAGAAATGGCAAGAACAAGCAAAAAAAGGAAAGATAAGGTAAGAAAAGGTTAAAAAAGGCAAGAAAAACGTAAGAAATGACAAAAAAAAAGGCAAGAATAGGCAAGAAAAGGCAATATACGGCAAAAAAAGGAAAGGAAAGACCAGGAAAAGACTAGAAAAGCCAATAAAGGCAAGGAAAATGCAAGATAAGGCAAGCTAAGTCAATAAAATGCAAGAAAATTAAAGAAATTTAAAGAAAAGGAAAGAAAAGGCAAGAAAAGGCAATATAAGATAAGAAAAGGCAAGATAAGGAACGATATGGATGGGAAAAGGCATAGAAAAGGCATGAAAAGGAAAGAAAAGGAAAGATAAGGCAAGAAAAGGCAAGAAAAGAAAAGAAAAGGCAAGATAAGGCAAGAAAAGGAAAGAAAAGGGAAGAAAAAGGCAAGAAAAGGCTTGATAAGGCATGATAAGGCAAGAAAAGGAAAGAAACGACTAGGAAATGGCAAGAAAAGACAAGAAAAAGGGAAGATAAGGCTAGAAAACGCTAGAAAAGGCAAGATAAGGCAAGATAAGGAAAGAAAAGGCAAGGAAAAGGCAAGAAAAGGCAAGATAAAGCGAGATAAGGCAAGAAAAGGGAAGAAAATGATAGAAAAGACAGGATAAGGCAAGAAAATGAAAGATAAGGGAAGAAAATGCAAGATAAGGCAAGTGAAGGCAAGGAAAAGGCATGAAAAGGCAAGGAAAGGAAAGAAAAGGCAAAAAATGGCAAGAAAAGGAAAGGAAAAGGTAAGAAAAGTTAAAAAAAGGAAAGAAAAGGCAAAAAAAGGCAAGAAAAGGAAAGGAAAAGGTAAGAAAAGGTAAAAAAAGGATAGAAAAGGCAAGATAAGTCAAGAAAAGGAAGGAAAATACCATTTAAGGCAAGAAAAGGTAAGATAAGGCAAGAAAAGGCAAGGAAAAAGAAAGAAATGCAAAATGCAAGATAAGGTAAGAAAAGGAAAGAAAAGGCAAGATAAGGCTAGGAAAAGGCATAAAAAGGCAAGAAAAAGAAAGAAAAGGAAAATAAAAAAAGAAAAGGTAAGTCAAGGCAAGAAAAGGCAAGATAAGATAAGAAAAAGCCCTGAAAAGGCATGATAAGACAAGAAAAGGCAAGATAAGGTAAGAAAAGGCAAGAAAAGAAATGAAAAGGAAAGATAAGGCCAGATAAGGCAAGAAAAGACAAGAAAATGCATAAAAGGCCAGAAAAGGCAAGATATGTCAAGAAAAGGCAAGATATGGCAAGAAAAGACAAGAAAAGGCGATTAAATTCAAGATAAGGCAAGAAAAGGCAAGAAAATGCCAGAAAAGGAAAGTTAAGGCATGGAAAAGGCATGAAAAGGCAAGAAAATAAAAGAAAAGGCTTTAAATGGCAAGAAAAGGTAAGAAAAGAAAAGATAAGGCAAGCAAAGGCTAGGAAAAGCCAAGAAAAGGCATGAAAAGGCAAGAAAAGGCAAGGAAAAGGAAAGAAAAGGAAAGACAAGGTAAGAAAAGGCAAGATGTGGAAAGAAAAGACAAGATAAGGAAAGAAAAGGAAAGAAAAGGCAAGGAAAAGACAAGAAAAGGCAAGATAAGGGAAGAAAAGAAAAGAAAAGGCAAGGGAATGGCAATATAAGGCAAGAAAAGGCAAAAAAGGAAACAAAAGAAAAGAAAAGAAAAGGCAAGATAAGGTAAGAAAAGGAAAGAAAAGGCAAAGGAATGGCATGATTACACATGATTAGGCAAGAAAAGTTAAGAAAAGGCAAGATAAGGCTAGAAAAGGGAAGGAAAGGCAAGAAAAGGAAAGATGAGGATAGAAAACGCAAGAAAAGGCTAGAAAATGCAAGGAAAATGTAAGATAAGGCAAGAAAAGGTAGGAAAAGACAAAAACAATTGCAAGGAAACGGTAAGAAAAGGAAAGGAAAAGGTAAGATAAGGCAAGAAAAAGCAAGGAAAAGGCATTAAAAGGTAAGAAAAGGCAAGAAAAGGAAAGGAAAGGTAAGAAAATGCAAGATAAGGCAAGAAATGGCAAGAACAAGCAAAAAAAGGAAAGAAAAGACCAGGAAAAGACAAGAAAAGCCAATAAAGGCAAGGAAAATGCAAGATAAGGCAAGCTAAGTCAATAAAATGCAAGAAAATGAAAGAAATTTAAAGAAAAGGAAAGAAAAGGCAAGAAAAGGCAATATAAGATAAGAAAAGGCAAGATAAGGAACGATATGGATGGGAAAAGGCATAGAAAAGGCATGAAAAGGAAAGAAAAGGAAAGATAAGGCAAGAAAAGGCAAGAAAAGAAAAGAAAAGGCAAGATAAGGCAAGAAAAGGAAAGAAAAGGGAAGAAAAAGGCAAGAAAAGGCTTGATAAGGCATGATAAGGCAAGAAAAGGAAAGAAACGACTAGGAAATGGCAAGAAAAGACAAGAAAAAGGGAAGATAAGGCTAGAAAAGGCTAGAAAAGGCAAGAAAAGGCAAGATAAGGAAAGAAAAGGCAAGGAAAAGGCAAGAAAAGGCAAGATAAAGCGAGATAAGGCAAGAAAAGGGAAGAAAATGATAGAAAAGACAGGATAAGGCAAGAAAATGAAAGATAAGGGAAGAAAATGCAAGATAAGGCAAGTAAAGGCAAGGAAAAGGCATGAAAAGGCAAGGAAAGGAAAGAAAAGGCAAAAAAAGGCAAGAAAAGGAAAGGAAAAGGTAAGAAAAGGTAAAAAAAGGAAAGAAAAGGCAAGAAAAGGCAAGATAAGTCAAGAAAAGGCAAGATAAGTCAAGAAAAGGAAGGAAAATACCATTTAAGGCAAGAAAAGGTAAGATAAGGCAAGAAAAGGCAAGGAAAAAGAAAGAAATGCAAAAGGCAAGATAAGGTAAGAAAAGGAAAGAAAAGGCAAGATAAGGCAAGGAAAAGGCATAAAAAGGCAAGAAAAAGAATGATAAGGCAAGAAAAGGAAAATAAAAAAAGAAAAGGTAAGTCAAGGCAAGAAAAGGCAAGATAAGACAAGAAAAAGCCCTAAAAAGGCATGATAAGACAAAAAAAGGCAAGATAAGGTAAGAAAAGGCAAGAAAAGAAATGAAAATGAAAGATAAGGAAAGATAAGGCAAGAAAAGACAAGAAAAGGCATAAAAGGCCTGAAAAGGCAAGATATGTCAAGAAAAGGCAAGATATGGCAAGAAAAGACAAGAAAAGGCGATTAAATTCAAGATAAGGCAAGAAAAGGCAAGAAAATGCCAGAAAAGGAAAGTTAAGGCATGTCAAAAGGCATGAAAAGGCAAGAAAATAAAAGAAAAGGCTTTAAATGGCAAGAAAAGGTAAGAAAAGAAAAGATAACGCAAGCAAAGGCTAGGAAAAGCCAAGAAAAGGCATGAAAAGGCAAGAAAAGGTAAGGAAAAGGAAAGAAAAGGAAAGACAAGGCAAGAAAAGGCAAGATGTGGAAAGAAAAGGCAAGATAAGGAAAGAAAAGGAAAGAAAAGGCAAGGAAAAGACAAGAAAAGGCAAGATAAGGTAAGAAAAGAAAAGAAAAGGCAAGGCAAGGGAATGGCAATATAAGGCAAGAAAAGGCAAAAAAGGAAACAAAAGAAAAGAAAAGAAAAGGCAAGATAAGGTAAGAAAAGGAAAGAAAAGGCAAAGGAATGGCATGATTACGCATGATTAGGCAAGAAAAGTTAAGAAAAGGCAAGATAAGGCTAGAAAAGGGAAGGAAAGGCAAGAAAAGGAAAGATGAGGATAGAAAAGGCAAGAAAAGGCTAGAAAATGCAAGGAAAATGTAAGATAAGGCAAGAAAAGGTAGGAAAAGGCAAAAAAATGGTAAAGAAAAGGCAAGGAAAGGCAAGGAAAAGGCAAGATAAGGCAAGAAAAAGCAAGGAAAAGGCATTAAAAGGTAAGAAAAGGCAAGAAAAGGAAAGGAAAGGTAAGAAAATGCAAGGTAAGGCAAGAAATGGCAAGAACAGGCAAAAAAAGGAAAGATAAGGTAAGAAAAGGTTAAAAAAGGCAAGAAAAACGTAAGAAATGACAAAAAAAGGCAAGAATAGGCAAGAAAAGGCAATATACGGCAAAAAAAGGGAAGGAAAGGAAAGACCAGGAAAAGACAAGAAAAGCCAATAAAGGCAAGGAAAATGCAAGATAAGGCAAGCTAAGTAAATAAAATGCAAGAAAATGAAAGAAATTAAAAGAAAAGGAAATAAAAGGCAAGAAAAGGCAATATAAGACAAGAAAAGGCAAGATAAGGAACGATATGGCAAGGAAAAGGAAAGAAAAGGCAAGAAAAGGAAAGAAAAGAAAAGAAAAGGCAAGATAAGGCAAGAAAAGGGAAGAAAAAGGCAAGAAAAGGCTTGATAAGGCATGATAAGGCAAGAAAAGGAAAGAAACGACTAGGAAAAGGAAAGAAAAGACAAGAAAAAGGGAAGATAAGGCAAGATAAGGCTAGAAAAGGCTAGAAAAGGCAAGAAAAGGCAAGGAAAAGGCAAGGAAAAGGCAAGATAAGGCAAGATAAGGCAAGAAAAAGCGAGGTAAGGCAAGAAAAGGGAAGAAAATGATAGAAAAGACAGGATAAGGCAAGAAAATGAAAGATAAGGGAAGAAAATGCAAGATAAGGCAAGTAAAGGCAAGGAAAAGGCATGAAAAGGCAAGGAAAGGAAAGAAAAGTCAAAAAAAGGCAAGAAAAGGAAAGGAAAAGGTAAGAAAAGGCAAAAAAAGGAACGAAAAGGCAAGAAAAGTGAAGAAAAGGAAGGAAAATACCATTTAAGGCAAGAAAAGGTAAGATAAGGCAAGAAAAGGCAAGGAAAAAGAAAGAAATGCAAAAGGCAAGATAAGGTAAGAAAAGGAAAGAAAAGGCAAGATAAGGCAAGGAAAAGGCATAAAAAGGCAAGAAAAAGAAAGATAATGCAAGAAAAGGAAAATAAAAAAAGAAAAGGTAAGTTAAGGCAAGAAAAGGCAAGATAAGACAAGAAGAAGGCCTGAAAAGGCATGATAAGACAAGAAAAGGCAAGATAAGGTAAAAAATGGCAAGAAAAGAAATGAAAAGGAAAGTTAAGGCCAGATAAGGACAAGAAAAGGCATAAAAGGCCAGAAAAGGCAAGATATGTCAAGAAAAGGCAAGATATGGCAAGAAAAGACAAGAAAAGGCGATTAAATTCAAGATAAGGCAAGAAAAGGCAAGAAAATGCCAGAAAAGGAAAGTTGAGGCATGGAAAAGGCATGAAAAGTCAAGAAAATAAAAGAAAAGGCTTTAAATGGCAAGAAAAGGTAAGAAAAGAAAAGATAAGGCAAGCAAAGGCTAGGAAAAGCCAAGAAAAGGCAAGAAAAGGCAAGGAAAAGGAAAGAAAAGGAAAGACAAGGCAAGAAAATGCAAGATGTGGAAAGAAAAGGCTAGATAAGGAAAGAAAAGGAAAGAAAAGGCAAGGAAAAGACAAGAAAAGGCAAGATAAGGGAAGAAAAGAAAAGAAAAGGCAAGGAAATGGCAATATAAGGCAAGAAAAGGCAAAAAAGGAAACAAAAGAAAAGAAAAGAAAAGAAAAGGCAAGATAAGGTAAGAAAAGGAAAGAAAAGGCAAAGGAATGGCATGATTACGCATGATTAGGCAAGAAAGGTTAAGAAAAGGCAAGATAAGGCTAGAAAAGGGAAGGAAAGGCAAGAAAAGGAAAGATGAGGATAGAAAAGGCAAGAAAAGGCTAGAAAATATAAGGAAAATGTAAGATAAGGCAAGAAAAGGTAGGAAAAGGCAAAAAAAGGCAAGGAAAAGGTAGGAAAAGGCAAGGAAAAGGCAAGATAAGGCAAGAAAAAGCAAGGAAAAGTCATTAAAAGGTAAGAAAAGGCAAGAAAAGGAAAGAAAAGGTGAGAAAATGCAAGATAAGGCAAGAAATGGCAAGAACAGGCAAAAAAAGGAAAGATAAGGTATGAAAAGGTTAAAAAAGGCAAGAAAAACGTAAGAAATGACAAAAAAAAGGTAAGAATAGGCAAGAAAAGGCAATATACGGCAAAAAAGGAAAGGAAATGATATGAATCTCAGCGGAAAAGACTCACAACTCGGACCGTTTGTTACTTCAGAATGGAACAGATCACAACTCACAAGAACTCACAAGAACTAAGGCGCGAAATTGAACATTAACCCGCTGCAAGAGCTTCTGAACCTTGACCTAAGGTCGTATCACGCCACGAGCGGGGATGGATGATCCGCTTCATAAGTGAAAGATAAATTCTAGCCAAGACGACTCACCAGCCTAAGCAAGAACAAACGAGTATCTAAACTCACAATTAGCCAATGCTAAGTAATTCTCTGAATTGTTATGTCTTTATTGAATGAGGATGCCTCTTTATATAGGCTCCATAAGTCTTACAACTTCCTAAACGAAAACTAACTCCAAATAAGGAGTTCAAGGCTGGCCAAAATTCTCCTTCGTAATTTAAAGGGATTTTGGCCGAATTATTCAACTAAGTAGGAAAACAATCTAAACATAGATAACTAATAGAATATCTAGTAAATATCACGTCCTAAAACATAGTAGATGCAATTCCTAAAATTTAGGGACGCATGTCCAAGATAAGCTTGAAATTCACGTGCGCATGCATCCAGGAGATTGCGTGCATCTCAAACTTCCCATTTAGCTTCCAAAACGTGCATGGGCCTCCCTTGGACTTCTTGGACGTCCTTGGTCCTCCACGCACTTGCTTGAGCCCAAACTTCTTGCATTAGTCCATTGAAGTCAGATTGCAACTTCCTAGCTCTTGCTCTTGTAATTGGACCAATTGGAACTTGAACTTTCTGCGAGTCTACAAGCTTGATAGTAGGTGCGTCCTTAGGCTTGCTCACATCAGTCCCCTCCTCTTGAAAAGGATTTGTCCTCAAATCATCACCTACATCAAACAGACTCAAGTCAGCCACGTTAAACGAAGCACTTACATTATACTCACCCGAAAGGTCTAGCTTGTAGGCATTATCATTGATGCGTTCTATCACTTGGAATGGACCATCGCCCCGTGGTAGCAACTTTGAACGTCTTTGGACAGGAAAACGCTCCTTCCTCATATGTAGCCAAACCCAATCTCCCGGCAAAAAAGACAACCTTGTGCCTTCCTTTGTTTGCTTGCCTCGCATAGTGCTTTGTGCGCTTCTCGATGCTCGTTCTTGCTTTCTCATGTAACTGCTTGACAAATTCAGCTTTCTTCTTGCCATCTAAGTTAACATGCTCACTCGAAGGTAGAGGTGATAAATCCAATGGAGTCAAAGGATTAAATCCATAAACAAGGTCAAATGGTGAGAATTGAGTAACAGAATGGACAGAACGATTATAAGCAAACTGAACATAAGGCAAACATTCTTCCCAAGTCTTAATGTTATGCTTAATGAGTGCTCTCAAAAGTGTAGACAATGTCCTATTCACTACTTCAGTTTGACCATCAGTTTGAGGATGACAAGTAGTAGAAAACAACAACTTAGTACCTAACTTGCACCACAAGGTCTTCCAAAATTAACTTAGGAACTTAGCATTTCTATCAGAGATAATTGTCCTAGGCATGCCATGCAACCTAACAACCTCTCTAAAGAACAAATCAGCAATGTTTGAAGCATCATCAGTCTTATGACATGGAATGAAATGTGCCATCTTAGAAAACCTATCCACTACCACAAAAATTGAATCTCTTCCACGCTTAGTCCTAGGTAGTCCTAACACAAAATCCATAGAGATATCAATCCAAGGCTCACTAGTTATAGGTAGTGGGGTGTACAAACCATGGGGTTTTACCTTTGACTTGGCTTGCTTGCAAGTGATGCAACGACCACAAACTCTCTCAACGTCTCTCTTCATGTGTGGCCAAAAGAAATGATCTTGTAGCATTGCCAAGGTCTTTGCAATTCCAAAATGCCCCATTAAGCCACCTCCATGTGCCTCCTGAATTAGTAATTTTCGCATCGAACAATTAGGCACACAAAGTTTGTTTTCACGAAATAGGTATCCTTCATTACGAAAGAACTTACCAAATGCACTTCTTTCAGTTGATCTAAACAACTCGCTAAAATCAACATCATCAACATACATCTCTTTAATGTGTTCAAAGCCAAGTAGTTTAGCATCAAGAGTTGAGATCAAGGCGTACCTTCGTGATAGTGCATCAGCCACTACATTTTCCTTACCTTTCTTGTAGCGAATGACATAAGGAAATGTCTCAACGAATTCCACCCATCGTGCATGCCTCTTGTTCAGCTTGTGTTGCCCCTTTAAGTGCTTGAGTGACTCATGATCAGTGTGAATCACGAACTCCTTTGGCCACAAGTAGTGCTGCCATGTCTCCAATGCTCGAACTAGTGCTTAGAATTCCTTGTCATAGGTCGGGTAATTCAAGGTTGCACCACTTAGTTTCTCACTAAAGTATGCAATGGGTCTTCCCTCTTGCATAAGGACAGCTCCAATTCCTATACCAGAAGCATCACACTCTATTTCAAAAGTCTTAGAGAAATTAGGTAAAGCTAACAAGGGTGCATTAGTCAACTTCCCTTTTAGTAGTTGGAAGGCCTTCTCTTGAGCTTCTCCCCAAGTAAAGCCCACGTTCTTCTTGATGACTTCAGTTATGGGTGCGGCTATGCTACTAAAGTCCATCACAAATCTCCTATAAAAACTAGCTTGGCCATTCACGGATAGCTCGGATCTTTTCTTCATCAACCTGTATTCCGTTAGCTCCAACAACAAAACCCAAGAATACAAGCTTATCCGTACAAAAGGTACACTTCTTCAAGTTAGCAAACAATTGATCTTCTCTAAATGCATCTAAGACAGATCTCAAATGTTCTAAATGATCCTCCATACTCTTGCTATAAATGAGTATATCATCAAAGTAAACAACCACAAATTTACCAATGAATGGACGTAGAACATGATTCATGAGTCGCATAAACGTGCTAGGTGCGTTGGACAAACCAAATGGCATGACCATCCACTCATACAACCCATACTTTGTTTTAAAAGCAGTCTTCCACTCATCTCCTTCTTTCATCCTAATTTGATGATAACCACTCTTCAAATCAATCTTAGAAAACATGCAAGAACCATGCAACTCATCTAACATGTCATCTAAACGAGGAATAGGGTGACGATATTTTACCGTTATGTTGTTGAATGCTCGGCAATCAACACACATTCTCCATGATCCATCCTTCTTGGGCACAAGTAGGACTGGAACAGCACATGGACTCATGCTCTCTCTCACGTACCCTTTCTCCAATAGCTCGTTGACTTGCTTCTCAAGCTCCTTTGTTTCTTCAGGATTGCTTCTATATACGGGACGGTTAGGTATGGCAGCTCCCGGAACAAAGTCTATTTGATGTTCAATCCCACAAATAGGTGGCAAACCAGGTGGTAGCTCATCGGGAAAGACATCCTTGTAGTCCTGCAAAAGAGACACAACCGTACTAGGTACATGTGGTTCAAGCTCGTTTGTGTTTAAAAGTGCCTCTCTATACCGAAGTAAGATCATAGGCTTCTTTTCAAAGCATGCTTGCTTAATTTCACTTGCTCCCACATAGTAACTCTTTTTCCAACTCTCGGTTTTTCTCTCATTGGCCGTTTTAATTTATGTTTTTCCGGCTTCTTTTGTTTTCTCAATCTTTTCTTCTCCATTGGCCATTTTTCTTATCTTTTTTTCGGCTTCTTCTCTCCTCTCAATCTTTTTCTTTTTGTCACGCTCTCTTTGCTCATCACTTTCTTTTTGCAACTGTTGTTGATCTTTACAAACTTGTGATGGTGACAAGGGTGCCAAGGTGATTACTCTCTTCTTAAGTATAAATGAATATTTGTTGGTGTAGCCATCATGATGTACTTTCCTATCAAACTGCCATGGCCTTCCTAACAATAGATGACCAGCTTACAGTGGTACAACATCACACAACACTTCATCCTCATAGTTGCCAATGCGGAACGTTACCAATACTTGCTTCATCACTCGTACTTCTCCACTATCATTCAGCCATTGTAGTTTGTAAGGCTTAGGGTGTTTTCCAGTGAGTAACCCTAACTTCTCCACCATAGTAGTGCTTGCGACATTAGCACAACTTCCTCCTTCTATGATGACACTACACACCTTGTCTTTGACATAGCACCTTGTGTGAAAAATATTTTCTCTTTGATCCACATCATTTTCTTCTTTTACTTGCACATTCAATGCTCTTCTAGACACAAGAGTAAGCCTCTCAGCAGCTTGGTACTCTTCCTCGGATACGTCCTCCAAAGAAGGCATGCTTTCATGCTCCGAATCCTCTTCCTCAGTTTCAATCTCTCCACTTTCCTTGATCACCATTGCTTGCTTGTTAGGGCATTGACTTGATATGTGCCCTCTTCCTTGACACTTAAAGCACTTGATGTCACAGTTCCTAGCTGGAGTGACATCCACTTTCCTTTGAGAATTAGCTTGAGAACTCTCGGATTTATGCTCTACTTTGGCTGCTTGTGGCTTGTCAAACTTCTTTTGGTAGTTTGGCTTCCAAGTAGAACTCGATGTAGCTCTTGTTCTCCCCTCTCCTCTCTTGAGTTGCTTCTCAATTTTCGTTGCCATATGCACCATGTCCTCCAGCTCCACATAGTGTTGCAACTCAACTTTGTCTTGAATTTCAGGATTGAGTCCATTCAAGAATCTTGCCATTGTAACTTCTCTATCTTCATCTATATCAGCTCTTATCATGGCCATCTCCATCTGTTTGAAATACTCCTCCACACTCAAATTTCCTTAACTCATTCCTTGTAACTTCTTATACAGCCCTCTATAGTAATGACTTGGAACAAATCTCTTCCTCATCACCACTTTCATGTCTTCCCAAGTAGCTATAGGGCGTTCTCCATTTCTCCTCCTGCTTGTCACAAGTTGATCCCACCAAGTTATAGCATAATCAGTGAATTCAGTGATGGCAAGTTTTACCTTCTTTGCTTCGGAGCTATTGTGGCAATCAAACACGAACTCAATCTTCTTCTCCCACTCTAAGTACGCCTCCGGGTCAGAACGACCAGCAAAGGAGGGTATCTTCAGTTTGATACTCCCTATGTTGTCGTCTCTCTTTTGCCTCGCCTCCCTAGGTGGGCGGTTTGTTCTTGCTCTCCTAAGACTCCTTGTAGAGCCTACGCCTTCTTCAGATTCAGAATCAGCTCCGCTCGACTCTCCAATAGGTACTCCTCTCTTACGCCTTTGGAGTTCACCTCGCGTTTGGGGGTTGTCACGAGAATTCTCCACGGCATCCACGCGTAGTTGCAAAGGCTCCATCTGAGCTTGCACCATCTGCTCGAGCTTCCCGGCCAAGGCATCCACTAATAACTTAAGGTCTTTGCTTCCCATAGTTTGACCTTCATGCGACATGTTTGCTACAAGAAAATTTGGTTAGTAATAAAAAATTATGGCCTCACAAGCTCACTCCCTTAAGGTGCACTCAAGTTCACTCGTGTTTGCACTCAAATATATGGCTTTTCTCTCTAAGGTACTCGCACACTCTTGCCTTTTTCCTCTCGTGATACTTGTATGTTCTTACTAAAGCTAGAACAGCCTTTGCTTGAGCTTCACGTTTTAACAAACAGAATGTTAAAGTTCCTCTTTTGGCCTTTCTTTGCTTTTTTTTTAGTCTTGCTTGTCCCTTTTCTTGATCAGCTGCTGCGCCTTCTTTAGTTCGCTAGCTTCCTTTTTGATTTTGCTTCCTCTTTAGCTTGCGGCTTCCAAATTAGTCGTGCGGGCCAACTTAGGACTAACTTCTTCCTGTTTTGTTTCCTCTCTTTTTTTCTTTTTTTTCCTTTCCTTTCCTTTTCTTTTCTTTTCTGTTTTTGCTTCACTCGTTTGTTTTCCTCTCTTTTCTCTCGAACAGCGAATAAAACAAGAATAACAAGGATAATGAACCAAAGTAACAACCTAAGCTCTGATACCAAATGATATGAATCTCAGCGGAAAAGACTCACAACTCGGACCGTTTGTTACTTCAGAATGGAACAGATCACAACTCACAAGAACTCACAAGAACTAAGGCGCAAAATTGAACCTTAACCCGCTGCAAGAGCTTCTGAACCTTGACCTAAGGTCGTATCATGCCACGAGCGGGGATGGATGATCCGCTTGATAAGTGAAAGATAAAGGCAAGACGACTCACCAGCCTAAGCAAGAACAAACGAGTATCTAAACTCACAATTAGCCAATGCTAAGTAATTCTCCGAATTGTTATGTCTTTATTGAATGAGGATGCCTCTTTATATAGGCTCCATAAGTCTTACAATCTCCTAAACGAAAACTAACTCCAAATAAGGAGTTCAAGGCTGGCCAAAATTCTCCTTCGTAATTTAAAGGGATTTTGGCCGAATTATTCAACTAAGTAGGAAAACAATCTAAACATAGATAACTAATAGAATATCTAGTAAATATCACGTCCTAAAACATAGTAGATGCAATTCCTAAAATTTAGGGACGCATGTCCAAGATAAGCTTGAAATTCACGTGCGCATGCATCCAGGAGATTGCGTGCATCTCAAACTTCCCATTTAGCTTCCAAAACGTGCATGGGCCGGGCCTCCCTTGGACTTCTTGGACGTCCTTGGTCCTCCACGCACTTGCTTGAGCCCAAACTTCTTGCATTAGTCCATTGAAGCCAGATTGCAACTTCCTAGCTCTTGCTCTTGTAATTGGCCCAATTGGAACTTGAACTTGCTGCGAGTCTACAAGCTTGATAGTAGGTGCGTCCTTAGGCTTGCTCACATCAGGAAAGACCAGGAAAAGACAAGAAAAGCCAATAAAGGCAAGGAAAATGCAAGATAAGGCAAGCTAAGTCAATAAAATGCAAGAAAATGAAAGAAATTGAAAGAAAAGGAAAGAAAAGGCAAGAAAAGGCAATATAAGACAAGAAAAGGCAAGATAAGGAACGATATGGATGGGAAAAGGTAAGAAAAGGCATAGAAAAGGCATGAAAAGGAAAGAAAAGGAAAGATAAGGCAAGAAAAGGCAAGAAAAGGAAAGGAAAGAAAAGAAAAGAAAAGGCAAGATAAGGCAAGAAAAGGAAAGAAAAAGGCAAGAAAAGGCTTGATATGGCATGATAAGGCAAGAAAAGGAAAGAAACGACTAGGAAAAGGAAAGAAAAGACAAGAAAAAGGGAAGATAAGGCTAGAAAAGGCTAGAAAAGGCAAGAAAAGGCAAGGAAAAGGCAAGAAAAGGCAAGATAAAGCGAGATAAGGCAAGAAAAGGGAAGAAAATGATAGAAAAGACAGGATAAGGCAAGAAAATGAAAGATAAGGGAAGAAAATGCAAGATATGGCAAGTAAAGGCAAGGAAAAGGCATGAAAAGGCAAGGAAAGGAAAGAAAAGGCAAGAAAAGGAAAGGAAAAGGTAAGAAAAGGCAAAAAAAGGAAAGAAAAGGCAAGATAAGTCAAGAAAAGGAAGGAAAATACCATTTAAGGCAAGAAAAGTTAAGATAAGGCAAGAAAAGGCAAGGAAAAACAAAGAAATGCAAAAGGCAAGATAAGGTAAGAAAAGGAAAGAAAAGGCAAGATAAGGCAAGGAAAAGGCATAAAAAGGCAAGAAAAAGAAAGATAAGGCAAGAAAAGGAAAATAAAAAAAGAAAAGGTAAGTCAAGGCAAGATAAGGCAAGATAAGACAAGAAAAAACCCTGAAAAGGCATGATAAGACAAGAAAAGGCAAGATAAGGTAAGAAAAGGCAAGAAAAGAAATGAAAAGGAAAGATAAGGCCAGATAAGGCAAGAAAAGACAAGAAAAGGCATAAAAGGCCAGAAAAGGCAAATGATACGAACCCCGCCAACGATGCGACGAGACCCGGCCACAAAGCGTGAAATCCCAGATCGTTCTAGATCAGTTCGTGTTGGAGATCTCGACCCGATGCTCACAACCAAACAAGAACCTTGGTATTAAGACCGCGACCCGCTGCTTGAGTTGAAACAAAGAACCTTGATATGTCGATGACGCCACAAACGGTGATGAAGATCCGCTTGATAAGTCGATAGTGAACTCGACGGAATCCCTCCGTTGTGTTCGAACAGTTCCGAAGAACCAAGAGAGCAAAGCCCACGTTTTTCAATCAATAATGGTCTCCTTTTCTCATTGCATAAGCCTCTATAAATAAGCTCAATATTACAAAGAGATTCCAAATCAAACAACTCCTAAAAATCTGACTGGAAAGGGAAACTAAAAAGGAAACAAATCTCAGCCTTTTAGGAAGGCTAAAAATGTGACAAACAAGCTAAATAAGCCAAGAGTTGTTGGAATATAACTTCCTAATCAAAACTAATGGCTGAAATAAACTTCCTAAATAGAATGCCAAAATCAGAGAGAATGAATCTTCAAGATCTTTGCTGCTGAAAGGACCTTCTAGAACTTGTATTTAAGGTCATAAACTCAGCTGAATTTCGTGGCTCTTGCTCCATGGACTTTAATAAATTTGCTTGAGCCCAACTCTCCAAAGTATGTTTGGAAATCAGCCCACAAAGTTGTGACTTGAAGTGCTTTGTGTGTGCTCTCTCACTTGGTCAGATTGGCACTTGAAATCATCATATGAGTGCTTCCCATATTCTTATCATTCCCCTCCTCTTGAAAGGGATTTGTCCTCATATCCTCGCATATGTCATAGTGCCACAAATTAACAACCATGTTGGAATAAGGTTAAGTCTTCGAACGTCGTGGTTGTACTTGATACCTTCTGTTCCAACGGAACAAGTACTTCGATCTTAAAGAATCTGAAGTCATCTCCAACTCAAAAGCCAAAGCCCTACTAATCCGTTTAAGCCTTTCTTTGAACTTCAAACTATTCCAGATGTTGATCAACGGTGAACCTCCAATATAATCAAACTTGTTCACTCCCAAGAAATCAATATGCTCAATATATTCAACATGGAAATCTGGAGACATGTAAGATATGGGCTGAACCTCTTTCTTTTGAACAGCAACAACAAGTTCTTCGTGTTCACCATCAATAGGAATTATGCACTTGTTCATGTGAACAACGTTCACAACTTCTGATTCATTGAACATAATCCTCAAATAAAGAAGTGACATGGTATGCTCATCAAAACATTCTCCATCAAACAAGTCAATAGAATATTCACCAAATTCCTCCCATGTCAAAACCTCTTCTTCAATAATCTCTTCAGATGTAACCTCCAAATCGTCAGAACTACATACCTTACACTCAATGTTGTGCTTAGTGTTAATGGTGTTCTCCCTCTTTCCATTGACTTCTCCAACAAAATTAGCTCCTGAATTCTTCTCATCTTTGACCCTCATCCTCCTTTGTTGAATTTGTCTTCCGCTACAGACATTAGGAACATCATGTATCCTCTCTTGTTTGCACACTATCCGGTCCACCTTTTCGCTGAGCTTCTTGACCTCCGTTCTCATTATATGCCTCATCCCACTAAGAAGGGCGTCCATAAACGTGTGTGGATCACCAACCAATGGTGCAACACCTTCAAAGGATCTTCTTGAGTAGTTATAAGACATTCTTGCAGATTCTCCTTTTTTTCTACTTTCAACTTTTCTTTTTATGATTTTTTTTTCAGCCTTCTTTCTTCTTCTTTTCTTGGCTGCCTTCTTCTCTATCTTTCATTTTTTTCGGAATTTTTTTTTCCTCTTTTTTTTTCTTTCTCCAACTCAGACTAAAATAAGAACAATAATTGAACACTAATGAAAACAAAAACGAAATTTAAAGGATAGATAGAACTGAAATAGAAGTCTAAGCTCTGATACCAAATGATACGAACCCCGCCAAGGATGCGACGAGACCCGGCCACAAAGCGTGAAATCCCAGATCATTCTAGATCAGTTCGTGATGGAGATCTCGACCCGATGCTCACAACCAAACAAGAACCTTGGTATTAAGACCGCGACCCGCTACTTGAGTTGAAACAAAGAACCTTGATATGTCGATGACGCCACAAACGGTGATGAAGATCCGCTTGATAAGTCGATAGTGAACTCGACGGAATCCCTCCGTTGTGTTCGAACAGTTCCGAAGAACCAAGAGAGCAAAGCCCACGTTTTTCAATCAATAATGGTCTCCTTTTCTCATTGCATAAGCCTCTATAAATAGGCTCAATATTACAAAGAGATTCCAAATCAAACAACTCCTAAAAATCTGACTGGAAAGGGAAACTAAAAAGGAAACAAATCTCAGCCTTTTAGGAAGGCTAAAAACGTGACAAACAAGCTAAATAAGCCAAGAGTTGTTGGAATATAACTTCCTAATCAAAACTAATGGCTGAAATAAACTTCCTAAATAGAATGCCGAAATCAGAGAGAATGAATCTTCAAGATCTTTGCTGCTGAAAGGACCTTCTAGAACTTGTATTTAAGGTCATAAACTCAGCTGAATTTCGTGGCTCTTGCTCCATGGACTTTAATAAATTTGCTTGAGCCCAACTCTCCAAAGTATGCTTGGAAATCAGCCCACAAAGTTGTGACTTGAAGTGCTTTGTGTGTGCTCTCTCACTTGGTCAGATTGGCACTTGAAATCATCATATGAGTGCTTCCCATATTCTTATCACAAGATATGTCAAGAAAAGGCAAGATATGGCAAGAAAAGGCGATTAAATTCAAGATAAGGCAAGAAAAGGCAAGAATATGCCAGAAAAGGAAAGTTAAGGCATGGAAAAGGCATGAAAAGGCAAGAAAATAAAAGAAAAGGCTTTTAATGGCAAGAAAAGGTAAGAAAAGAAAAGATAAGGCAAGCAAAGGCTAGGAAAAGTCAAGAAAAGGCATGAAAAGGCAAGAAAAGGCAAGGAAAAGGAAAGAAAAGGAAAGACAAGGCAAGAAAAGGCAAGATGTGGAAAGAAAAGGCAAGATAAGGAAAGAAAAGGAAATAAAAGGCAAGGAAAAGACAAGAAAAGGCAAGATAAGGTAAGAAAAGAAAAGAAAAGGCAAGGGAATGGCAATATAAGGCAAGAAAAGGCAAAAAAGGAAACAAAAGAAGAAGAAAAGATGATGTGAATCTCGTTATGGATCCACGCGAAAGCCGGATCTATCTACGTTCAGATTGATGGAAATCTCGACCCGTTATTTGCACCTTTGCAAGAACCTCGGTATGAACAACCTCGACCCGCTGCTGTAGGGAAACAAGAACCTTGATTTGATGAGGACGCCACAAACGGTGATGTAGATCTGCTTGATAAGTCGAAGGTGAAAGAACAGAATCCCTCCGCTGTGTTCGAACAGTTCCGAAGAACCAAGAGTGCAAAGCCCACGTTTTTTGTACTCAAATTATTCTCCTCATTCTCATTGATAAAGCCTTTATATATAGGCAGATTGTTACAAAAAGAATCCTAGTTAAATAAAATTTCTAAGTAGATAAATATGACTTAAAAAGGGAAACTAAAAAGGAAAATAACTCTAATCCTACTAGGAATACTCAAAAACGTGATTATCTCATAATTGAGTTCCTAAACAGACTAGAACTCCTAATAAAATGAAATTATCTTTTTTGTAACTTCCTAAACAGAATAGAACTCCTGTAAAATGAAATTAACAAATAATTAACTTCCTAAATAGACTTTGAAACTCAAAAACGAATTATTAAATAATTATGGCTTCTTGCAGATCTGATTCATATCATTCCCCTCCTCTTGAAATGGATTTGTCCTCAAATCCTTACATCCGTCATACTTTTTTCGATTCACGGTCATGCTTGAACAAGTCTTGGAACGTCTTGGTTGAACTTGATATCTTCCATCCCAACAGAATAGATACTTTGAACATAAGCAATCTGGAGTCCTCTCCAAATCAAAAACCAAAATCTTACTTATTTGCACAAGCCTTTCTTTGAACCTGAAACTATTCCAGAAGTTGATCAATGGTGAACCTCCAACATAATTAAACTTGTCCACACGTAAGAAGTCAATATGTTCAACATGTAAATCAGGAGACATGTAAGATATGGGTTGGACATCTTCCTTGTCAACTAAAATAACAAGTTCTTCTTGTTCACCATCAATAGTAGTTAAGCACTTCTTCATATGAACAACATCCACAACTTTTGACTCGTTGAACAAATCCCTCAAGTAAAGAAGTGACATGGTATGTTCATCAAAACAATCTCCATCGAAAAAGTCAATAGAATATTCACCAAATTCCTCCCATGTCAAATCCTCTTCTTCAATAATCTCTTCAGATGTAACCTCCAAATTATCAGAACTATATACCTCGTCCCCAATAGTGTGAATGGTGTTCTCCATAATCTTCCTTGGCTGAATTCATTTTCCCCTACACAGATGAGGAACTTCATGTGGTTGCTCTTGTTTGCACAATATCTGATCCATCTTTTCGCTGAGCTTCTTGACCTTCGTTCTCATTATATGCCTCATCCCACTAAGAAGGGCATCCATAAACGTGTGTGGATCACCAACCAATGGTGCAACACCTTCAAAGGATCTTCTTGAGTAGTTATAAGACATTCTTGCAGATTCTCTTTTTTTCTACTTTTAACTTTTTTTTTCTTTTTTTTTGATTTTTTTCAGCCTTCTATCTTCTTCTTTTCTTGGCTGCCTTCTTCTCTATCTTTCTTTTTTTTCGGAATTTTTTCCCTCTTTTTTTATTTTTTTTCTTTCTCCAACTCAGAATAAAATAAGAACAATAATTGAAAACTAATGAAAACAAAAACGAAATTTAAAGGTAGATGATCTGAAGTAGAGCCTAAGCTCTGATACCAACTGATGTGAATCTCGTTATGGATCCACGCGAAAGCCGGATCTATCTACGTTCAGATTGATGGAAATCTCGACCCGTTGTTTGCACCTTTGCAAGAACCTCGGTATGAACAACCTCGACCCGCTGCTGTAGGGAAACAAGAACCTTGATTTGATGAGGACGCCACAAACGGTGATGTAGATCCGCTTGATTAGTCGAAGGTGAACGAACGGAATCCCTCCGCTCTGTTTGAACAGTTCCGAAGAACTAAGAGAGCAAAGCCCACGTTTTTTGTACTCAAATTATTCTCCTCATTCTCATTGATAAAGCCTTTATATATAGGCAGATTGTTACAAAAAGAATCCTAGTTAAATAAAATTTCTAACTAGATAAATATGACTTAAAAAGGGAAACTAAAAAGGAAAATAACTCTAATCCTACTAGGAATACTCAAAAACGTGATTATCTCATAATTGAGTTCCTAAACAGACTAGAACTCCTAATAAAACAAAATTATCTTTTTTGTAACTTCCTAAACAGAATAGAACTCCTGTAAAATGAAATTAACAAATAATTAACTTCCTAAATAGACTTTGAAACTCAAAAACGAATTATTAAATAATTATGGCTTCTTACAGATCTGATTCATATCATTCCCCTCCTCTTGAAATGGATTTGTCCTCAAATCCTTACATCCGTCATACTTTTTCCGATTCACGGTCATGCTTGAACAAGGCAAGGAAAAGGTAAGAAAAGGCAAGGAAAAGGCAAGATAAGGCAAGAAAAAGCAAGGAAAAGGCATTAAAATGTAAGAAAAGGCAAGAAAAGGAAAGGAAAGGAAAGGAAATGTAAGAAAATGCCAGATAAGGCAAGAAATGGTAAGAACAGGCAAAAAAAGGAAAGATAAGGTAAGAAAAGGTTAAAAAAGGCAAGAAAAACGTAAGAAAGGACAAAAAAAGGCAAGAATAGGCAAGAAAAGGCAATATACGGCAAAAAAAGGAAAGGAAAGACCAGGAAAAGACAAGAAAAGCCAATAAAGGCAAGGAAAATGCAAGATAAGGCAAGCTAAGTCAATAAAATGCAAGAAAATGAAAGAAATTGAAAGAAAAGGAAAGAAAAGGCAAGAAAAGGAAATAGAAGACAAGAAAAGGCAAGATAAGGAACGATATGTCAACGAAAAGGCAAGAAAAGGCAAGAAAAGGCAAGAAAAGGCATAGAAAATGATGTGAGCAAGCCTAAGGACGCACCTCTATCAAGCTTGTAAACTCGCAGTAAGTTCAAGTTCCAATTGGGCCAATTACAAGAGCAAGAGCTAGGAAGTTGCAATCTGACTTCAATGGACTAATGCAAGAAGTTTGGGCTCATGCAAGTGCGTGGAGGACCAAGGACGTCCAAGAAACCCAAGGGAGGCCCATGCACGTTTTGGAAGCTAAATGGGAAGTTTGAGATGCACGCAATCTCCTGGATTCATGCGCACGTGAATTTCAAGCTTGTCTTGGATATGCGTCCCTAAATTTTAGAAATTGCATCTACTATGTTTTAGGACGTGATATTTATTAGCCATCTATGTTTAGATTGTTTTCCTACTTAGTTGAATAATTCGGCCAAAATCCCTTTAAATTAGGAAGGAGAATTTTGGCCAGCCTTGAACTCCTTATTTGGAGTTAGTTTTCGTTAAGGAAGTTGAAAGACTTATGGAGCCTATATAAAGAGGCATTCTCATTCAATAAAGACATAACAATTCGGAGAATTACTTAGCATTGGCTAATTGTGAGTTTAGATGCTCGTTTGTTCTTGCTTAGGCTGGTGAGTCGTCTTGGCTAGAATTTATCTTTCACTTATCAAGCGGATCATCCATCCCCGCTCGTGGTGTGATACGACCTTAGGTCAAGGTTCAGAAGCTCTTGCTGCGGGTTAAGGTTCAATTTCGCGCCTTAGTTCTTGTGAGTTCTTGTGAGTTGTGATCTGTTCCATTCTAAAGTAACAAACGGTCCGAGTTGTGAGTCTTTTCCGCTGAGATTCATACCATTTGGTATCAGAGCTTAGCTTGTTACTTTAGTTCATTATCCTTGTTATTCTTGTTCTTTTTTTTTTTGGGTTCGTTTTGTTGCTTACTAATCCGTGAGGTTCTTCGCTGTTCGAGAGAAAAGAGAGGAAAACAAACGAGTGAAGCAAAAACAGAAAAGAATAAAAAAGAAAAGAAAAGGAAAGAAAAGAGAGAAAAGTGCGTGAAAAAAAAAAGAAAAAAAGAGAGGAAACAAAACAGGAAGAAGTTAGTCCTAAGTTGGCCCGCACGACTAATTTGGAAAACCGCAAACCTAAAGAGAAAACAAAGTAGAATAGGCAGCGAGCAAGCTAAAGAGGAAGCAAAATCAAAAAGGAAGCTAGCGAACTAAAGAAGGCGCAGCAGCTGATCAAGAAAAGGGACAAGCAAGACTAAAGAGCAAAGAAAGGCCAAAAGAGGAACTTTAACATTCTGTGAAGCGTGAAGTTCAAGCAAAGGCGGTTCTAGCTTTAGTAAGAACATACAAGTATCAAGAGAGGAAAAAGGCAAGAGTGTGCGAGTACCTTAGAGTGAAAAGCCAAATATTTGAGTGCAAACACGAGTGAAATTGAGTGCACCTTACATTGAGAGTATACACGTAAGGGAGTGAGCTTGTGAGGCCATAATTTTTTTATTACTAACCAAATTTTCTTGTAGCAAACATGTCGCATGAAGGTCAAACTATGGGAAGCATAGACCTTAAGTTATTAGTGGATGCCTTGGCCGGGAAGCTCGAGCAGATGGTGCAAGCTCAGATGGAGCCTTTGCAACTACGCGTGGATGCCGTGGAGAATTCTCGTGACAACCCCCAAACGCGAGGCGAACTCCAAAGATGTAGGAGAGGAGTACCTATTGGAGAGTCGAGCGGAGCTGATTCTGAATCTGAAGAAGGCGTAGGCTCTACAAGGAGTCTTAGGAGAGCAAGAACAAACCGCCCACCTAGGGAGTGAGAGTATACACGTAAGGGAGTGAGCTTGTGAGGCCATAATTTTTTTAGTACTAACCAAATTTTCTTGTAGCAAACATGTCGCATGAAGGTCAAACTATGGGAAGCATAGACCTTAAGTTATTAGTGGATGCCTTGGCCGGGAAGCTCGAGCAGATGGTGCAAGCTCAGATGGAGCCTTTGCAACTACGCGTGGATGCCGTGGAGAATTCTCGTGACAACCCCCAAACGCGAGGCGAACTCCAAAGATGTAGGAGAGGAGTACCTATTGGAGAGTCGAGCGGAGCTGATTCTGAATCTGAAGAAGGCGTAGGCTCTACAAGGAGTCTTAGGAGAGCAAGAACAAACCGCCCACCTAGGGAGTGAGAGTATACACGTAAGGGAGTGAGCTTGTGAGGCCATAATTTTTTTATTACTAACCAAATTTTCTTGTAGCAAACATGTCGCATGAAGGTCAAACTATGGGAAGCATAGACCTTAAGTTATTAGTGGATGCCTTGGCCGGGAAGCTCGAGCAGATGGTGCAAGCTCAGATGGAGCCTTTGCAACTACGCATGGATGCCGTGGAGAATTCTCGTGACAACCCCCAAACGCGAGGCGAACTCCAAAGATGTAGGAGAGGATTACCTATTGGAGAGTCGAGCGGAGCTGATTCTGAATCTGAAGAAGGCGTAGGCTCTACAAGGAGTCTTAGGAGAGCAAGAACAAACCGCCCACCTAGGGAGGCGAGGCAAAAGAGAGACGACAACATAGGGAGTATCAAACTGAAGATACCCTCCTTTGCTGGTCGTTCTGACCCGGAGGCGTACTTAGAGTGGGAGAAGAAGATTGAGTTCGTGTTTGATTGCCACAATAGCTCCGAAGCAAAGAAGGTAAAACTTGCCATCACCGAATTCACTGATTATGCTATAACTTGGTGGGATCAACTTGTGACAAGCAGGAGGAGAAATGGAGAACGCCCTATAGCTACTTGGGAAGACATGAAAGTGGTGATGAGGAAGAGATTTGTTCCAAGTCATTACTATAGAGGGCTGTATAAGAAGTTACAAGGAATGAGGCAAGGAAATTTGAGCGTGGAGGAGTATTTCAAACAGATGGAGATGGCCATGATAAGAGCTGATATAGATGAAGATAGAGAAGTTACAATGGCAAGATTCTTGAATGGACTCAATCATGAAATTCAAGACAAAGTTGAGTTGCAACACTATGTGGAGTTGGAGGACATGGTGCATATGGCAACGAAAATTGAGAAGCAACTCAAGAGAGGAGAGGGGAGAACAAGAGCTACATCGAGTTCTACTTGGAAGCCAAACTACCAAAAGAAGTTTGACAAGCCACAAGCAGCCAAAGTAGAGCATAAATCTGAGAGTTCTCAAGCTATTTCTCAAAGGAAATTGGAAGTCACTCCAGCTAGGAACCGTGACATCAAGTGCTTTAAGTGTCAAGGAAGAGGGCACATCTCAAGTCAATGCCCTAACAAGCAAGCAATGGTGATCAAGGAAAGTGGAGAGATTGAAATTGAAGAAGAGGATTCGGAGCATGAAAGCATGCCTTCTTTGGAGGACGTATCCGAGGAAGAGTACCAAGCTGCTGAGAGGCTTACTCTTGTGTCTAGAAGAGCATTGAATGTGCAAGTAAAAGAAGAAAATGATGTGGCTCAAAGAGAAAATATTTTTCACACAAGGTGCTATGTCAAAGACAGGGTGTGTAGTGTCATCATAGATGGAGGAAGTTGTGCTAATGTCGCAAGCACTACTATGGTGGAGAAGTTAGGGTTACTCACTGGAAAACACCCTAAGCCTTACAAACTACAATGGCTGAATGATAGTGGAGAAGTACGAGTGATGAAGCAAGTATTGGTAACATTCTGCATTGGCAACTATGAGGATGAAGTGTTGTGTGATGTTGTACCAATGCAAGCTGGTCATCTATTGTTAGGAAGGCCATGGCAGTTTGATAGGAAAGTGCATCATGATGGCTACACCAACAAATATTCATTTATACTTAAGAAGAGAGTAATCACCTTGGCACCCTTGTCACCATCACAAGTTTGTAAAGATCAACAACAGTTGCAAAAAGAAAGTGATGAGCAAAGAGAGCGTGACAAAAAGAAAAAGATTGAGAGGAGAGAAGAAGCCGAAAAAAAGATAAGAAAAATGGCCAATGGAGAAGAAAAGATTGAGAAAACAAAAGAAGCCGGAAAAACAGAAATTAAAACGGCCAATGAGAGAAAAACCGAGAGTTGGAAAAAGAGTTACTATGTGGGAGCAAGTGAAATTAAGCAAGCATGCTTTGAAAAGAAGCCTATGATCTTACTTCGGTATAGAGAGGCGTTTTTAAACACTAACGAGCTTGAACCACATGTACCTAGTACGGTTGTGTCTCTTTTGCAGGACTACAAGGATGTCTTTCCCGACGAGCTACCACCTGGTTTGCCACCTATTCGTAGGATTGAACATCAAATAGACTTTGTTCCGGGAGCTGCCATACCTAACCGTCCCGCATATAGAAGCAATCCTGAAGAAACAAAGGAGCTTGAGAAGCAAGTCAACGAGCTATTGGAGAAAGGGTACGTGAGAGAGAGCATGAGTCCATGTGCTGTTCCAGTCCTACTTGTGCCCAAGAAGGATGGATCATGGAGAATGTGTGTTGATTGCCGAGCAGTTCATAACGGTAAAATATCGTGACCCTATTCCTCGTTTAGATGACATGTTAGATGAGTTGCATGGTTCTTGCATGTTTTCTAAGATTGATTTGAAGAGTGGTTATCATCAAATTAGGATGAAAGAAGGAGATGAGTGGAAGACTGCTTTTAAAATAAAGTATGGGTTGTATGAGTGGATGGTCATGCCATTTGGTTTATCCAACGCACCTAGCACGTTTATGCCGACTCATGACTCATGTTCTACGTCCATTCATTGGTATGGAGGATCATTTAGAACATTTGAAATCTGTCTTAGATGCACTTAGAGAAGATCAATTATTTGCTAACTTGAAGAAGTTACCTTTTGTACGGATAAGCTCGTATTCTTGGGTTTTGTTGTTGGAGCTAACGGAATACAGGTTGATGAAGAAAAGATCCGAGCTATCCGTGAATGGCCAAGCCCTACAAGTGTTGCTAATGTTAGGAGCTTTCATGGACTAGCTAGTTTCTATAGGAGATTTAAGAAGGACTTTAGTAGCATAGCCGCACCCATAACTGAAGTCATCAAGAAGAACGTGGGCTTTACTTGGGGAGAAGCTCAAGAGAAGGCCTTCCAACTACTAAAAGGGAAGTTGACTAATGCACCCTTGTTAGCTTTACCTAATTTCTCTAAGACTTTGTAAATAGAGTGTGATGCTTCTGGTATAGGAATTGGAGCTGTCCTTATGCAAGAAGGAAGACCCATTGCATACTTTAGTGAGAAACTAAGTGGTGCAACCTTGAATTACCCGACCTATGATAAGGAGTTGTACGCACTAGTTCGAGCATTGGAGACATGGCAGCATTACTTGTGGCCAAAGGAGTTCGTGATTCACACTGATCATGAGTCACTCAAGCACTTAAAGGGGCAACACAAGCTGAACAAGAGGCATGCACGGTGGGTGGAATTCATTGAGACATTTCCTTATGTCATTCGCTACAAGCAATGTAAGGAAAATGTAGTGGCTGATGCACTATCACGAAGGTACGCCTTGATCTCAACTCTTGATGCTAAACTACTTGGCTTTGAACATATTAAAGACATGTATGTTGATGATGTTGATTTTAGCGAGTCGTTTAGATCCACTGAAAGAAGTGCATTTGGTAAGTTCTTTCGTAATGAAGGTTACCTATTTCGTGAAAATAAACTTTGTGTGCCTAATTGCTCGATGCGAGAATTACTCATTCAGGAGGCACATGGAGGTGGCTTAATGGGGCATTTTGGAATTGCAAAAACCTTGGCAATGCTACAAGATCATTTCTTTTGGCCACACATGAAGAGAGACGTTGACAGAGTTTGTGGTCGTTGCATCACTTGCAAGCAAGCCAAGTCAAAGGTAAAACCCCATGGTTTGTACAGCCCACTACCTATACCTAGTGAGCCTTGGATTGATATCTCTATGGATTTTGTGTTAGGACTACCTAGGACTAAGCGTGGAAGAGATTCAATTTTTATGGTAGTGGATAGGTTTTCTAAGATGGCACATTTCATTCCATGTCATAAGACTGATGATGCTTCGAACATTGCTGATTTGTTCTTTAGTGAGGTTGTTAGGTTGCATGGCATGCCTAGGACAATTATCTCTGATAGAGATGCTAAGTTACTAAGTTACTTTTGGAAGACCTTGTGGTGTATGTTAGGTACTAAGTTGTTGTTTTCTACTACTTGTCATCCTCAAACTGATGGTCAAACTGAAGTAGTGAATAGGACTTTGTCTACACTTTTGAGAGCACTCATTAAGCATAACATTAAGACTTGGGAAGAATGTTTGCCTCATGTTGAGTTTGCTTATAATCATTCTGTCCATTCTGCTACTCAATTCTCACCATTTGAGCTTTTTTATGGATTTAATCCTTTGACTCCATTGGATTTATCACCTCTACCTTCGAGTGAGCATGTTAACTTAGATGGCAAGAAGAAAGCTGAATTTGTCAAGCAGTTACATGAGAAAGCAAGAATGAACATCGAGAAGCGCACGGAACACTATGCGAGGCAAGAAAACAAAGGAAGGCACAAGGTTGTCTTTGAGCCGGGAGATTGGGTTTGGCTACATATGAGGAAGGAGCGTTTTCCTGTCCAAAGACGTTCAAAGTTGCTACCACGGGGCGATGGTCCATTCCAAGTGATAGAAAGCATCAATGATAATGCCTACAAGCTAGACCTTCCGGGTGAGTATAATGTAAGTGCTTCGTTTAACGTGGCTGACTTGAGTCCGTTTGATGTAGGTGATTATTTGAGGACAAATCCTTTTCAAGAGGAGGGGACTGATGTGAGCAAGCCTAAGGATGCACCTACTATCAAGCTTGTAGACTCGCAGCAAGTTCAAGTTCCAATTGGGCCAATTACAAGAGCAAGAGCTAGGAAGTTGCAATCTGACTTCAATGGACTAATGCAAGAAGTTTGGGCTCAAGCAAGTGCGTGGAGGACCAAGGACGTCCAAGAAACCCAAGGGAGGCCCATGCACGTTTTGGAAGCTAAATGGGAAGTTTGAGATGCACGCAATCTCCTGGATTCATGCGCACGTGAATTTCAAGCTTGTCTTGGACATGCGTCCCTAAATTTTAGGAATTGCATCTACTATGTTTTAGGACGTGATAATTATTAGCCATCTATGTTTAGATTGTTTTCCTACTTAGTTGAATAATTCGGCCAAAATCCCTTTAAATTAGGAAGGAGAATTTTGGCCAGCCTTGAACTCCTTATTTGGAGTTAGTTTTCGTTTAGGAAGTTGAAAGACTTATGGAGCCTATATAAAGAGGCATCCTCATTCAATAAAGACATAACAATTCGGAGAATTACTTAGCATTGGCTAATTGTGAGTTTAGATACTCGTTTGTTCTTGCTTAGGCTGGTGAGTCGTCTTGGCTAGAATTTATGTTTCACTTATCAAGCGGATCATCCATCCCCGCTCGTGGCGTGATACGACCTTAGGTCATGGTTCAAAAGCTCTTGCTGCGGGTTAAGGTTCAATTTCGCGCCTTAGTTCTTGTGAGTTCTTGTGAGTTGTGATCTGTTCCATTCTGAAGTAACAAACGGTTTGAGTTGTGAGTCTTTTCCATTGAGATTCATATCAGAAAAGGCATGAAAAGGCAAGAAAAGGAAAGATAAGGCAAGAAAAGGCAAGAAAAGGAAAGAAAAGAAAAGAAAAGGCAAGATAAGGAAAGAAAAGGAAAGAAAAGGGAAGAAAAAGGCAAGAAAAGGCTTGATAAGGCATGATAAGGCAAGAAAAGGAAAGAAACGACTAGGAAAAGGCAAGAAAAGACAAGAAAAAGGGAAGATAAGGCAAGAAAAGGCTAGAAAAGGCTAGAAAAGGCAAGGAAAAGGCAGGATAAGGCAAGAAAAAGCGAGATAAGGCAAGAAAAGGGAAGAAAATGATAGAAAAGACAGGATAAGGCAAGAAAATGAAAAATAAGAGAAGAAAATGCAAGATAAGGCAAGTAAAGGCAAGGAAAAGGCATGAAAAGGCAAGGAAAGGAAAGAAAAGGCAAAAAAAGGCAAGAAAAGGAAAGGAAAAGGTAAGAAAAGGCAAAAAAAAAAGGAAAGAAAAGGCAAGAAAAGGTAAGATAAGTCAAGAAAAGGAAGGAAAATACCATTTAAGGCAAGAAAAGGTAAGATAAGGCAAGAAAAGGCAAGGAAAAAGAAAGAAATGGAAAAGGCAAGATAAGGTAAGAAAAGGAAAGAAAAGGCAAGATAAGGAAAGGAAAAGGCATAAAAAGGCAAGAACAAGAAAGATAATGCAAGAAAAGGAAAAAAAGAAAAGAAAAGGTAAGTTAAGGCAAGAAAACACAAGTTAAGACAAGAAGAAGGCCTGAAAAGGAATGATAAGACAAGAAAAGGCAAGATAAGGTAAAAAAAAGGCAAGAAAAGAAATGAAAAGGAAAGATAAGGCCAGATAAGGCAAGAAAAGACAAGAAAAGGCATAAAAGGCCAGAAAAGGCAAGATATGTCAAGAAAAGGCAAGATATGGCAAGAAAAGACAAGAAAAGGCAAGAAAATGCTAGAAAATGCTAGAAAAAGAAAGTTAAGGCAAGAAAAGGCATGGAAAAGGCATGAAAAGGCAAGAAAATAAAAGAAAAGGCTTTAAATGGCAAGAAAAGGTAAGAAAAGAAAAGATAAGGCAAGCAAAGGCTAGGAAAAGCCAAGAAAAGGCATGAAAAGGCAAGAAAAGGCAAGGAAAAGGAAAGAAAAGGCAAGATAAGATAAGAAAAGGCAAGATAAGGAAAGAACAGGCAAAATAAGATAAGAAAAGGCAAGATAAGGCGAGAAAAGGCAAGATAAGGCAAGAAATGGAAAGAAAAGGAAAGATAAGGCACTATAAGGCAAGGAAAGGTAAGAAAAGGAAAGAAAAGGCATGAAAAGGCAAGAAAAGGAAGATAAGGCAAGAAAAGGAAAGATAAAGCAAAAAAAAGGCATGAAAAGGTAAGAAAAGAAAAGAAAAGGCAAGAAAAGGCAAGATAAGGAAAGAAAAGGAAAGAAAAGTCATGGAAAAGACAAGTAAGTCTAGATAAGGCATGATAAGGCAAGAAAAGGAAAGAAAATGCAAGGAAAAGGAAAGATAAGGGTAGAAAAGGGAAGTAAAGAAAAGAAAAGGAAAGAAAGAGAAAGATGAGTCAAGAAAAGGAAAGAAAAGGAAAGAAAAGGCAAGGAGAAGGCAAGGAAAAGCCTAGAAAATGAAAGAAAAGGAAAGGAAAAGGCAAGAGAAGACAAGAAAAGGAAAGAAAAGATAATATAAGGCAAGAAAAGGATAGATAAGGCAAGAAAAGGCAAGGAATAGGCATGAAAAGGCAAGAAAAGGAAAGAAAAGGCAAGAAAAGGCAAGATATGGAAAGAAATGGGAAGAAAAGGCAAGATATGGCAAGAAAAGGCAAGAAAAGGCAAGAAAAGATAAGAAAAGCAAAGAAAAGACTAGATAAGATAAGAAAAGGCAAGATAAGGCAAGAGAAGGTAAAGAAAAGGCAAGAAAAGGTAATAAAAGACAGAAAAGGCATAAAAAGGCAAGAAAAGGCATGAAAAGTTAAGAAAAGGAAAGATAAGATAACAAAAGGCAAGATAAGGCAAAAAATGGCCACATAAGGTAAGAAATGGCAAGATAAGGCAAGAAATGGCAGGAAAAGACATAAAAAGGCAGGAAAAGTCAAGATAAGTTAAGAAAAGGCAAGATAAGGCAAGGAAAGAAAAAAAATGCAAGAAAAGGTAAGAAAAGGCAAGATAAAACAAGAAAAGCCTAGATAAGGCAAGAAAAGACAAGAAAAAGCAAGAAAAGGCAAGAAAAGGCAAGATAAGGCATGAAAAGGCAAGAAAAGGAAATATAAGGCTAAAAAAGGCATGAAAACGCAAGAAAAGGAAAGAAAAGGGAAGGGAATGGTAAGATAAGGCATGAAAAGGAAAGAAAAGGCAAGATAAGGCAAGATAAGACAAGAAAAGCAAAGAAAATGTAAGAAAAGGCAAGATAAGGCAAGAAAAGGCAAGATAAGGCAAGAAAAGGAAAGAAAAGGCAAAGAGAAGGCAAGAAAAGGCAAGGAAAAGCCTAGAAAATGAAAGAAAAGGAAAGGAAAAGGCAAGAGAAGGCAAGAATAGGAAAGAAAAGATAATATAAGGCAAGAAAAGGAAAGATAAGGCAAGCAAAGGCAAGGAATAGGTATGAAAAGGCAAGGAAAGGAAAGAAAAGGCAAGAAAAGGCAAGATAGGGAAAGAAATGGGAAGAAAAGGCAAGATAAGGCAAGAAAAGGCATGATAAGGCAAGATAAGGCAAGAAACGGAAAGAAAAGACTAGATAAGATAAGAAAAGGCAAGATAAGGCATGGAAAAGGCAAGAAAAGGCAAGAAAAGGCATGAAAAGACAAGAAAAGGAAAGATAAGAAAAGGTAAGGCAAGAAAAGGCCAGATAAGGTAAGAAATGGCAAGATAAAGAAAGAAATGGCTAGAAAAGGCAAGGAAAAGACATAAAAAGGCAGGAAAAGTCAAGATAAGATAAGAGAAGATAAAAAAATGCATGAAAAGGTAAGAAAAGGCAAGATAAATCAAGAAAAGTCTAGATAAGGCAAGAAAAGATAAGAAAAATCAAGAAAATGCAAGATAAGGCATCAAAATGCAAGAAAATGAAATATAAGGCCAAAAAAGGCATGGAAGAGGCATAAAAAGGAAAGATAAGCCAAGAAAAGGCATGAAAATGCAAGAAAAGGAAAGAAAAGAAAAGAAAAGGCAAGATAAGGCAAAAAAAGGAAAGAAAAGGCAAGGGAATGGTAAGATAAGGCTCAAAAAGGAAAGAAAGGGAAAGATGAGGCAAGAAAAGATAAGATAAGGCAAGAAAAGGAAAGAAAAGGTAAGGAAAGGTGAGAAAAGGCAAGATAAGGAAAGAAAAGGCATCAAAAAGGCAAAAAAATGAAAGAAAAGGTAAGGAAAAGGCAAGATAAGGCAAGAAAATGCAAGATAAGGTAAGAAAACGTAAGATAAGGCAAGAAAAGGCAAGGAAAAGGCATGTAAAGGCAAGGAAAGGAAAGAAAAGGCAAGATAAGGCAAGATAAGATAAGAAAAGCAAAGAAAATGTAAGAAAAGGCAGGATAAGGCAAAAAAGGCAAGATAAGGCAAGAAAAGGAAAGTAAAGGCAAAGAGAAGGCAAGAAAAGGCAAGGAAAAGCCTAGAAAATGAAAGAAATGGCAAGGAAAAGGCAAGAGAAGACAAGAAAAGGAAAGAAAAGATAATATAAGGCAAGAAAAGAAAAGATAATATAAGGCAAGAAAAGAAAAGATATGATATAAATATGAGAAGTACTCATATGATGATTTCAATTGCCAATCTGTGCACGGACAAAGCGCTTCAAGTCACAACTTAATGGGCTGATTTCCAAGCTTACATCGGAGAGTTAGGCCCAAGCAAATTTATTAAAGTCCATGGACCAAGAGCCACGAAATTCAGCTGAGTTTATGACCTTAATACAAGTTCTAGAGGGTCCTTTCAGCAGCAAAGATCTTGAAGATTTATTCTCTCTGATTTGGGCATTCTATTTAGGAAGTTTATTTCAGCCATTAGTTTTGATTAGAAAGTTATATTCCAACAACTCTTGGCTTATTTAGCTTGTTTGTCACGTTTGTAGCCTTCCTAAAAGGTTTAGATTTGATTCCCTTTTTAGTTTATCTTTCCAGCCAAAATTCTGGCCAATTTAGGAAGTATTTTGATTTGAAATCTCTTTGTAATATTGAGCCTATTTATAGAGGCTTATGCAATGAGAAGAGGCAGAATATTTTGATCAAAAAACGTGAGCAAGTCTCTCCCTTGGTTCTACGGAACTTCTCGAACACAGCGGAGCGATTCTGTGGAGTTCACCATCGACTTATCAAGCGGCCCATCATCACCGTTTGTGGCGTCATCAACATATCAAGGTTCTTTTTTTCAACTCAAGCAGCGGGTCGCGGTCTTCATACCAAGGTTCTTGTTTGGTTGTGAGCATCGGGTCGAGATCTCCATCACGAACTGATCTAGAATGATCTGGAATTTCAACGCTTCGTTGACGGGTCTCGCGCATCATTGGCGGGGTTCACATCATTTGGTATCAGAGCTTAGGCTCTACTTCAGATCATCTATCTTTAAATTTTGTTTTTGTTTTCATTAGTTTTCAATTATTGTTCTTATTTTATTCTGAGTTGGAGAAAGAAAAAAAATAAAAAAGTGGAAAAAAATTCCGAAAAAAAAGAAAGATAGAGAAGAAGGCAGCCAAGAAAAGAAAAAGAAAGAAGGCTGAAAAAAAATCAAAAAAAGAAAAGAAAAGTTGAAAGTAGAAAAAAAGAGAATCTGCAAGAATGTCTTATAACTACACAAGAAGATCCTTTGAAGGTGTTGCACCATTGGTTGGTGATCCACACACGTTTATGGACGCCCTTCTTAGTGGGATGAGGCATATAATGAGAACGGAGGTCAAGAAGCTCAGCGAAAAGGTGGACCGGATAGTGTGCAAAAAAGAGAGGATACATGATGTTCCTAATGTCTGTAGCGGAAGAAAAATTCAACAAAGGAGGATGAGGGTCAAAGATGAGAAGAATTCAGGAGCTAATTTTGTTGGAGAAGTCAATGGAAAGAGGGAGAACACAATTAACACTAAGCACGACATTGAGGGGAAGGTATGTAGTTCTGACGATTTGTAGGTTACACCTGAAGTGATTGTTGAAGAAGAGGTTTTGACATGGGAGGAATTTGGTGAATATTCTATTGACTTGTTCGATGGAGAATGTTTTGATGACCATGCCATGCCACTTCTTTACTTGAGGGATTTGTTCAATGAATCAGAATTGGTGGATGTTGTTCATATGAAGAAGTGCTTAACTGCTATTGATGGTGAACAAGAAGAACTTATTGTTTTAGTTGACAAGGAAGATGTCCAACCCATATCTTACATGTCTCCTGATTTACATGTTGAACATATTGACTTCTTAGGTGTGGACGAGTTTAATTATGTTGGAGGTTCATCGTTGATCAACATCTGGAATAGTTTGAAGTTCAAAGAAAGGCTTAAACGGATTAGTAGGGCTTTTGCTTTTGAGTTGGAGATGACTTCAGATTCTTTAAGATCGAAGTACTTGTTCTGTTGGAAAGGAAGGTATCAAGTGTAGCCACGACGTTCAAAGAGTTCATCTTGCACCAGCATGGTTGTGAGTTGGCAAAAGCATGACGGATGCAAGGATTTGAGGACAAATCCATTTCAAAAGGAGGGGAATGATATGAATCTGATCTGCAAGAAGATTAATTTCGTTTTTGAGGTTTTTGAGTCTGTTTAGGAAGTTAATTATATGTTATTTTCATTTTATAAGAGTTCTAGTCTATTTAGGAAGTCAATAATTTAAGAATTTCGTTTCTTTAAGAGTTCAAGTCAGTTTAGGAATGTGATTATGTTATAATCACGTTTTTAACAATCATAGGAATACTAGACTTGTTTTCCTTTTTAGTTTCCCTTTTAACGTCATATTTATCTAGTTAGAAGTTTTATTTAACTAGGATTCTTTTTGTAACAATCTGCCTATATATAAAGGCTTTATCAATGAGAATGAGGAGAATAATTTGAGTACAAAAAATGTGGGCTTTGCTCTCTTGGTTCTTCGGAACTGTTCGAACACAGCGGAGGGATTCCGTTCGTTCACCTTCGACTTATCAAGCGGATCTACATCACCGTTTGTGGCGTCTTCATCAAATCAAGGTTCTTGTTTCCCTACAGCAGCGGGTCGAGGTTGTTCATACCGAGGTTCTTGCAAAGGTGCAAACAACGGGTCGAGATTTCCATCAATCTGAACGTAGATAGATCCGACTTTCGCGTGGATCCGTAACGAGATTTACATAAGTTGATCTCCAAATCAAAAGTTAAAGACTCTCTTTTTTGAATAAGCCTTTCACCAATCTTCAAAGCATGCCATATGAAAGCTCTTCAAGAGAATAAATCTTCAAAGCTTTCATAATTTGTGGCAGCATGCCATATGCGAGGATTTAAGGAAAAATCCCATTCAAGAGGAGGGGAATGATATGAATATGAGAAACACTCATATGATGATTTCAAGTGCTAATCTGTTCAAGTGAGAGAGCACGGACAAAGCGCTTCAAGTCACAACTTAATGGGCTGATTTCCAAGCTTACATCGGAGAGTTAGGCCCAAGCAAATTTATTAAAGTCCATGGACCAAGAGCCACGAAATTCAGCTGAGTTTATGACCTTAATACAAGTTCTAGAAGGTCCTTTCAGCAGCAAAGATCTTGAAGATTTATTCTCTCTGATTTGGGCATTCTATTTAAGAAGTTTATTTCAGCCATTAGTTTTGATTAGAAAGTTATATTCCAACAACTCTTGGCTTATTTAGCTTGTTTGTCAAGTTTGTAGCCTTCCTAAAAGGTTTAGATTTGATTCCCTTTTTAGTTTATCTTTCCAGCCAAAATTTTGGCCAATTTAGGAAGTATTTTGATTTGAAATCTCTTTGTAATATTGAGCCTATTTATAGAGGCTTATGTAATGAGAAGAGGCAGAATATTTTGATCAAAAAACGTGAGCAAGTCTCTCCCTTGGTTCTACGGAACTTCTCGAACACAGCGGAGCGATTCTGTGGAGTTCACCATCGACTTATCAAGCGGCCCATCATCATCGTTTGTGGCGTCATCAACATATCAAGGTTCTTGGCTTCAACTCAAGCAGCGGGTCGCGGTCTTAATACCAAGGTTCTTGTTTGGTTGTGAGCATCGGGTCGAGATCTCCATCACGAACTGATCTAGAACGATCTGGGAATTCAACGCTTTTTGAACGGGTCTCATGCATCATTGACGGGGTTCGTATCATTTGAAGCGCTTTGTCCGTGCTCTCTCACTTGAATAGATTGGCACTTGAAATCATCATATGAGTGCTTCTCATATTCATATCAAGATAAGGCAAGAAAAGGCAAGGAATCGGCATGAAAAGGCAAGGCATGGAAAGAAAAGGCAAGAATAGGCAAGAAAGGGAAAGAAATGGAAAGAAAATGCAAGATAAGGCAAGAAAAGGCAAGATAACGCAACATAAGGCAAGAAAAGGTAAGATAAGGCAAGAAAAGCAAAGAAAAGACTAGATAAGGTAAGAAAAGGCAAGATAAGGCAAGAAAAGGCAAGGAAAAAATGAGAAAAGGTAAGAAAAGGCAAGAAAAGACAGAAAAGGCATGAAAAGGTAAGAAAATGCATGAAAAGATAAGAAAATGAAAGATAAGATAAGAAAAGCCAAAATAAGGCAAGAAAAGGCCAGATAAGGTAAGAAATGGCAAGATAAGGAAAGAAATGTCAAGAAAAGGCAAGGAAAAGACATAAAAAGGCATGAAAAGTCAAGATAAGGTAAGAAAAGGGAAGACAAGGCAAGAAAAGATAAAAAGAATGCATGAAAAGGTAAGAAAAGGCAAGTTAAATCAAGAAAAGGCTAGATAAGGCAAGTAAAGACAAGAAAAGGCAAGAAAATGCAAGATAAGGCATGAAAAGGCAAGAAAATGCATGAAAAGGCAAGAAAAGGAAAGAAAAGAAAAGAAAAGGAAAGGAAAGATAAGAAAAGGCAAGATAAGGAAAGAAAAGGCATCGCAAATGCAAGAAAATGAAAGAAAAGGCAAGGAAAAGGCAAGATAAGGCAAGAAAATGCAAGAAAAGGCAAGAAAACGTAAGATAAGGCAAGAAAAGGCAAGAAAAAGGCATGAAAAGGTAAGGAAAGGAAAGAAAAGGCAAGATAAGATAAGAAAGTGTAAGAAAAGGCAAGATAATGCAAGAAAAGGAGAGAAAAGGAAAAGAGAAGACAAGAAAAGGCAAGGAAAAGCCTAGAAAATGAAAGAAAAGGCAAGAAAAAGGCAAGAGAAGACAAGAAAATGAAAGAAAAGATAAGGCAAGAAAAGGCAAGGAAAGGCAAGGAAAGGCAAGGAATTGGCATGAAAAGGCAAGGAAAGGAAAGAAAAGGCAAGAATAGGCAAGATAGGGAAAGAAATGGAAAGAAAAGGCAAGATAAGGCAAGATAAGGCAAGAAAAGCAAAGAAAAGACTAGATAAGGTAAGAAAAGGCAAGATAAGGCAAGAAAAGGCAAGGAAAAAGTGAGAAAAGGTAAGAAAAGGTAAGAAAAGACAGAAAAGGCATGAAAAGGTAAGAAAAGTTATAAAAAGACAAGAAAATGAAAGATAAGATAAGAAAATACAAGATAAGGCAAGAAAAGGCCAGATAAGGTAAGAAATAGCAAGATAAGGAAACAAATGGCAAGAAAAGGCAAGGAAAATGCACGAAAAGTCAAGATAAGGTAAGAAAAGGCAAGATAAGGCAAGAAAAGACAAAAAAAATGCATGAAAAGGTAAGAAAAGGCTAGATAAATCAAGAAAAGGCTAGATAAGGCAAGAAAAGACAAGATAAGGCAAGATAAGGTATGAAAAGGCAAGAAAAGGAAAGATAAGGCCAAAAAAGGCATGGAAAAGGCATAAAAATGAAAGATAAGCAAGAAAAAGAAAGAAAAGAAAAGAAAAGGTAAGAAAAGGAAAAAAAAAGGAAAGAAAAGGCAAGGAAATGGTAAGATAGGGCATGAAAAGGAAAGAAAGGGAAAGATGAGGCAAGAAAAGGCAAGAAAAGGAAAGAAAAGGCAAGGAAAGGCAAGAAAAGACAAGATAAGGAAAGAAAAGGCATCGAAAAGGCAAGAAAATTAAAGAAAAGGAACGGAAAAGGCAAGAAAAGGCAAGAAAAGGAAAGAAAAGACAAGATAAGGCAAGAAAAGGCAAGATAAAGCAAGATAAGACAAGAAAAGCAAAGAAAAGGCAAGAAAAGGCAAGAAAAGTTATGAAAAGGCATGAAAAGGCATGAAAAGGCAAGAAAATGAAAGATAAGAAAATAAAAGGCAAGATAAGGTAAGAAAAGATAAGAAAAGACATGAAAAGGAAAGAAAAGGCAAGATAAGTCAAGAAAAGGCAAGATAAGGCAAGAAAAGACAAGAAAAGGCAAAAAATGCAAGATAAGGCACGAAAAGGAAAGATAAGGCAAGAAATGGCAAGAATAGGCAAGAAAAGAAAAGAAAAGGCAAGATAAGGCAAGAAAAGGAAAGAAAAGGCAAGAGAATGGCAATATAAGGCATGAAAAGGCAAGAAAAGGAAAGAAAAGAAAAGAAAAAAAAGGCAAGAAAAAGGCAAGAAAAGGAAAGATAAGGCTAGAAATAGGCAGGAAAGGAAAGAAAAGGAAAGATGAGCAAAGAAAAGGCAAGAAAAGGCAAGGAAAATGCAAGAAAAGGCAAGATAAGGCAAGAAAAGGAAAGAAAAGGCAAGGAAAAGGCAAGATAAGGTAAGAAAAGGAAAGAAAAGGCAAGGAAAAGGAAAGATAAGGCAAGATAAGGCAAGAAAAGGAAAGAAAAGGCAAGGAAAAGGAGAGATAAGGAAAGAAAAGGCAAGGAAAAGGCAAGAAAATGATAGAAAAGGCAAGCAAAATGCAAGAAAATGCAAAAAAAGGCAAGAAAAGGAAAAAAAAGACACGAAAAGGAAAGAAAAGGCAAGAAAAGGAAAGATAAGGCAAGAAAAGGCAAGATAAGTGATACGAACCTCGTCAATGATGCACGAGACCCGTCCAAGAAGCGTTGAATTCCCAGATCGTTCTTGATCAGTTTGTGAAGGAGATCTCGACCCGATGCTCACAACCAAACAAGAACATTGGTATTACGACCGTGACCCGATGATTGAGTTGAAACAAAGAACCTTGATATGTCGATGACGCCACAAACGATTATAAAGATCCGCTTGATAAGTCGATGGCAAACTCGACGGAATCCCTCCGTTGTGTTCGAACAGTTACGAAGAACCAAGAGAGCAAAGCCCACGTTTTTCAATCAATAATGGTCTCCTTTTCTCATTGCATAAGCCTCTATAAATAGGCTCAATATTACAAAGAGATTCTAAATCAAACAATTCCTAAAAATCTGGCTGGAAAGGGAAACTAAAAAGGAAACAAATCTATGCCTTTTAGAAAGGCTACAAACGTGACAAACAAGCTAAATAAGCCAAGAGTTGTTGGAATATAACTTCCTAATCAAAACTAATGGCTGAAATAAACTTCCTAAATAGAATGCCCAAATCAGAGAGAATAAATCTTCAAGATCTTTGCTGCTGAAAGGACCTTCTAAAACTTGTATTAAGGTCATAAACTCAGCTGAATTTCGTGGCTTTTGGTCCATGGACTTTAATAAATTTGCTTGGGCCCAACTCTCCGATGTAAGCTTGGAAATCGGCCCATTAAGTGGTGAGTTGAAGCGCTTTGTCCGTGCTCCCTCACTTGGTCAGATTGGCACTTGAAATCATCATATGAGTGCTTCACATATTCATATCATTAATGATACAAACCCCGTCAATGATGCACGAGACCCGTCCAAGAAGCGTTGAATTCCCAGATCGTTCTAGATCAGTTTGTGAAGGAGATCTCGACCCGATGCTCACAACCAAACAAGAACATTGGTATTACGACCGCGACCCGATGTTTGACTTGAAACAAAGAACCTTGATATGTCGATGACGCCACAAACGGTTATGAAGATCTGCTTGATAAGTCGATGGTGAACTCGACGGAATCCCTCCGTTGTGTTCGAACAGTTCCGAAGAACCAAGAGAGCAAAGCCCACGTTTTTCAATCAATAATGGTCTCCTTTTCTCATTGCATAAGCCTCTATAAATAGGCTCAATATTACAAAGAGATTCCAAATCAAACAACTACTAAAAATCTGGCTGGAAAGGGAAACTAAAAAGGAAACAAATCTATCCCTTTTAGGAAGGCTACAAACATGAAAAACAAGCTAAATAAGCCAAGAGTTGTTGAAATATAACTTCCTAAATAGAATGCCCAAATCAGAGAGAATAAAACTTCAAGATCTTTGCTGCTGAAAGGACCTTCTAAAACTTGTATTAAGGTCATAAACTCAGCTGAATTTCGTGGCTCTTGGTCCATGGACTAATAAATTTACTTGGGCCCAACTCTCCGATGTAAGCTTGGAAATCAGCCCATTAAGTTGTGACTTGAAGCACTTTGTCCGTGCTCCCTCACTTGGTCAGATTGGCACTTGAAATCATCATATGAGTACTTCTCATATTCATATCATTCCCCTCCTCTTGAATGGAATTTGTCCTCAAATCCTTGCATATGGCATGCTGCCATAAATTAACAACCATGCTGGACCAAGGTTGAGTCTTCGAACGGCGTGGTTGCACTTGATACCTTCCTCGCCAACAAAATAGATACTTCGGACATAAATAATCTGATATCATCTCCAAATCAAAAGTTAAAGACTCTCTTTTTCGAATACGCCTTTCACCAATCTTCAAAGTATTCCACAAGTTGATCAATGCTGATCCTCCAACATATTCAAACTTGTCAACTCCCAAGAAGTCTATATGCTCAACATATTCAACATGAAAATCTGGATATATGTAAGATATGGGCTGAACCTCTTTCTTCTCAACCACAACAACAAATTCTTCATGATCACCATCAATTTGAGTTATACACTTCTTCATGTGAACAACATTATTTTCCACAGATGATTCATCAAATAAATCCCTTAAGTAAAGTAGTGACATTGTATGCTTATCAAAGCAATCTCCATCAAATAAGTCAATAGAATATGCACCAAACTCCTCCCATGTCAAAGCCTCTTCAAGAACTTCAAAAGAAGAAGCTTTTATATCAACTTCAAAACCACATACCTTATTCTCAATGTCGCACTTAGTATGAATGATCTTCTCACGTTGCACTTCACAACCTTCTCTTACATGCAAGTCAATTTTCCAATGCTAAGTAATTCTCCGAATTGTTGTCTGTTTATTGTATGAGGATGCCTCTTTATATAGGCTCCATAAGTCTTACAACTTTCCTAAACGAAACTAACTCCAAATAAGGAGTTCAAGGCTGGCCAAAATTCTTTCCTATTCTAAGGAGGTCTGGCCGAACTTATTCAACTAAATAAGGAATAATATAAGCAAATAATATCTAATAGAATAACTACTAGCTGCACGTCCAAAACAAGTAGATGCACAGACTAAATAGGCTGATTCTTCTTGATTCTCCATGTGTGCATGCATCTAGAAGCTTACGTGCATGTCAAGCTTCCCATTTAGCTTCCAAAACGTGCATGGGCCTCCCTTGGGTTTCTTGGATGTCCTTGGTCCTCCACGCACTTGCTTGAGCCCAAACTTCTTGCATTAATCCATTGAAGTCAGATTGCAACTTCCTAGCTCGTGCTCTTGTCATTGTCCTTAGGCTTGCTCACATCAGTCCCCTCCTCTTGAAAAGGATTTGTCCTCAAATCATCACCTACATCAAACAAACTCAAGTCAGCCACGTTAAACGAAGCACTTACACTATACTCACCCGGAAGGTCTAGCTTGTAGGCATTATCATTAATGCGTTCTAGCACTTGGAATGGACCATCTCTGATGTAGGAACATCCACGGCATCCATTAATTCTGCATGAAGGCGTGCAAGGACCAGCTCGTTATTTGCATTTACTCTCGTTATTTGCGTTTGAAACTGTCCGAGTGCTTATTTATTTCTGCCTTCATTTCCAGGATTGTAATAAGGCTCGTTAATGCCACTTATTAGGAGGTTAAAGTGGACGTTGGTTAGCTGAGGAGGCTCGTCTTAACTCCTCCCTAAAGCTCGCCGGATTTCCGCCGCCTATATGTAAATCTCGTGGACGAATAATGGATTCAGGCAGAGACCATTCCCTGAATTACCGTGAGCGTAATTGGAATTACATTGATCGTGCATGGATTTGCATGGTTCCTTCGTTTTGCCCTAGCTGGCCGTTTGCTCGTCAAACCCGCTTTGATCTTCAACGAGAGTTGCTTGATTGAAGTTTCCATCCGTGTTTCGTACCATCTTCGCCCTCAGTTAGTTAATTTCCATTCCAAAGCCTAAGGAATAACCTTATTTCCGCTACGCTACATCAATCTCCCTGTGGTAGCAACTTTGAACGTCTTTGAACAGGAAAACGCTCCTTCCTCATATGTAGCCAAACCCAATCTCCCGGCTCAAAGACAACCTTGTGCCTTCCTTTGTTTGCTTGCCTCGCATAGTGCTCCGTGCGCTTCTCGATGTTCATTCTAGCTTTCTCATGTAACTGCTTGACAAATTCAGCTTTCTTCTTGCCATCTAAGTTAACATGCTCACTCGAAGGTAGAGGTGATAAATCCAATGGAGTCAAAGGATTAAATCCATAAACAAGCTCAAATGGTGAGAATTGAGTAGCTGAATGGACAGAACGATTATAAGCAAACTCAACATGAGGCAAACAGTCTTCCCAAGTCTTAATGTTATGCTTAATGAGTGCTCTCAAAAGTGTAGACAAAGTCCTATTTACTACTTCAGTTTGACCATCAGTTTGAGGATGACAAGTAGTAGAAAACAACAACTTAGTACCTAACTTGCACCACAAGGTCTTCCAAAAGTAACTTAGGAACTTAGCATCTCTATCAGAGATAATTGTCCTAGGCATGCCATACAACCTAACAACCTCTCTAAAGAACAAATCAGCAATGTTTGAAGCATCATCAGTTTTATGACATGGAATGAAATGTGCCATCTTAGAAAACCTATCCACTACTACAAAAATTGAATCTCTTCCACGCTTAGTCCTAGGTAGGCCTAACACAAAATCCATAGAGATATCAATCCAGGGCTCACTAGGTATAGGTAGTGGGGTGTACAAACCATGGGGTTTTACCATTGACTTGGCTTGCTTGCAAGTGATGCAACGACCACAAATTCTCTCAACGTCTCTCTTCATGTGTGGCCAAAAGAAATGATCTTGTAGCATTGCCAAGGTCTTTGCAATTCCAAAATGCCCCATTAAGCCACCTCCATGTGCCTCCTGAATTAGTAATTCTCGCATCGAACAATTAGGCACACAAAGCTTGTTTTCACGAAATAGGTAACCTTCATTACGAAAGAACTTGCCAAATGCACTTCTTTCAGTTGATCTAAACAACTCGCCAAAATCAACATCATCAACATACATCTCCTTAATGTGTTCAAAGCCAAGTAGTTTAGCATCAAGAGTTGAGATCAAGGCGTACCTTCGTGATAGTGCATCAGCCACTACATTTTCCTTACCTTGCTTGTAGCGAATGACATAAGGAAATGTCTCAATGAATTCCACCCATCGTGCATGCCTCTTGTTCAGCTTGTGTTGCCCCTTTAAATGCTTGAGTGACTCATGATCAGTGTGAATCACAAACTCCTTTGGCCACAAGTAATGCTGCCATGTCTCCAATGCTCGAACTAGTGCGTACAACTCCTTGTCATAGGTCGGGTAATTCAAGGTTGCACCACTTAGTTTCTCACTAAAGTATGCAATGGGCCTTCCTTCTTGCATAAGGACAGCTCCAATTCCTACACCAGAAGCATCACACTCTATTTCAAAAGTCTTAGAGAAATTAGGTAAAGCTAATAAGGGTGCATTAGTCAACTTCTCTTTCAGTAGTTGGAAAGCCTTCTCTTGAGCTTCTCCCCAAGTAAAGCCCACGTTCTTCTTGATGACTTCAGTTATGGGTGCGGCTATGCTACTAAAGTCCTTCACAAATCTCCTATAAAAACTAGCCAGTCCATGAAAGCTCCTAACATTAGCAACACTTGTAGGGCTTGGCCATTCACGGATAGCTCGGATCTTTTCTTCATCAACCTGTATTCCGTTAGCTCCAACAACAAAACCCAAGAATACAAGCTTATCCGAACAAAAGGTGCACTTCTTCAAGTTAGCAAACAATTGTTCTTCTCTAAGTGCATCTAAGACAGATTTCAAATGTTCTAGATGATCCCCCATGCTCTTGCTATAGATGAGTATATCATCAAAGTAAACAACTACAAATTTACCAATGAATGGACGTAGATCATGATTCATGAGTCGCATAAACGTGCTAGGTGCGTTGGACAAACCAAATGGCATGACCATCCACTCATACAACCCATACTTAGTTTTAAAAGCAGTTTTCCACTCATCTCCTTCTTTCATCCTAATTTGATGATAACCACTCTTCAAATCAATCTTAGAAAACATGCAACAACCATGCAACTCATCAAACATGTCATCTAAACGAGGGATAGGGTGACGATATTTTACCGTTATGTTGTTGACTGCTCGGCAATCAACACACATTCTCCATGTTTTATCCTTCTTGGGCACAAGTAGGACTGGAACAGCACATGGACTCATGCTCTCTCTTACGTATCCTTTCTCCAACAGCTCGTTGACTTGCTTCTCAAGCTCCTTTGTCTCTTCAGGATTGCTTCTATATGCGGGACGGTTAGGTATGGCAGCTCCCGGGACAAAGTCTATTTGATGTTCAATCCCACGAATAGGTGGCAAACCAGGTGGTAGCTCGTCGGGAAAGACATCCTTGTAATCCTGCAAAAGAGACACAACCGTACTAGGTACATGTGGTTCAAGCTCGTTAGTGTTTAAAAGTGCCTCCCTATACCGAAGTAAGATCATAGGCTTCTTTTCAAAGCATGCTTGCTTAATATCACTTGTTCCCACATAGTAACTCTTTTTCCAACTCTCGGTTTTTCTCTCTTTGGCCGTTTTAATTTCTGTTTTTCCGGCTTCTTTTGTTTTCTCAATCTTTTCCTCTCCATTGGCCTTTTTCTTATCTTTTTTTCGGCTTCTTCTCTCCTCTCATTCTTTTTCTTTTTGTCACGCTCTCTTTGCTCATCACTTTCTTGTTGCAACAGTCGTTGATCTTCACAAACTTGTGATGGTGACAAGGGTGCCAAGGTGATTACTCTCTTCTTGAGTATAAATGAGTATTTGTTGGTGTAGCCATCATGATGCACTTTCCTATCAAACTGCCATGGCCTTCCTAACAATAGGTGACCAGCTTGCATTGGTACGACATCACACAACACTTCATCCTGATAGTTGCCAATGCGGAATGCTACCAATATTTGCTTCATCACTCGTACTTCGCCACTATCATTCAGCCATTGTAGTCTGTAAGGCTTAGGGTGTTTTCCAGTGAGCAACCCCAACTTCTCCACCATAGTAGTGCTTGCGACATTAGCACAACTTCCTCCATCTATGATGACACTACACACCTTGTCTTTGAAATAGCACCTTGTGTGAAAAATATTTTCTCTTTGAGCCACATCATTTTCCTCTTTTACTTGCACATTCAATGCTCTTCTAGACACAAGAGTAAGCCTCTCAGCAGCTTGGTACTCTTCCTCGGATACTTCCTCCAAAGAAGGCATGCTTTCATGCTCCGAATCCTCTTCTTCAGTTTCAATCTCTCCACTTTCCTTGATCACCATTGCTTGCTTGTTAGGGCATTGACTTGAGATGTGCCCTCTTCCTTGACACTTAAAGCACTTGATGTCACGGTTCCTAACTGGAGTGACTTCCACTTTCCTTTGAGAATTAGCTTGAGAACTCTCGGATTTATGCTCTACTTTGGCTGCTTGTGGCTTGTCAAACTTCTTTTGGTAGTTTGGCTTCCAAGTAGAATTCGATGTAGCTTTTGTTCTCCCCTCTCCTCTCTTGAGTTGCTTCTCAATTTTTGTTGCCATATGCACCATGTCCTCCAACTCCACACAGTGTTGCAACTCAACTTTGTCTTGAATTTCAGGATTGAGTCCATTCAAGAACCTTGCCATTGTAACTTCTCTATCTTCATCTATATCAGCTCTTATCATGGCCATCTCCATCTGTTTGAAATACTCCTCCACACTCAAACTTCCTTGTCTCATCCCTTGTAACTTCTTATACAGCCCTCTATAGTAATGACTTGGAACAAATCTCTTCCTCATCACCACTTTCATGTCTTCCCAAGTAGCTATAGGGCGTTCTCTATTTCTCCTCCAGCTTGTCACAAGTTGATCCCACCAAGTTATAGCATAATCAGTGAATTCGGTGATGGCAAGTTTTACCTTCTTTTCTTCGGAGCTATTGTGGCAATCAAACACGAACTCAATCTTCTTCTCCCACTCTAAGTACGCCTCCGGTTCAGAACGACCAGCAAAGGAAGGTATCTTCAGTTTGATACTCCCTATGTTGTCGTCTCTCTTTGGCCTCGCCTCCCTAGGTGGACGGTTTGTTCTTGCTCTCCTAAGACTCTTTGTAGAGCCTACGCCTTCTTCCGATTTAGAATCAGCTCCGCTCGACTCTCCAATAGGTACTCCTCTCCTACGCCTTTGGAGTTCGCCTCGCGTTTGGGGGTTGTCACGAGAATTCTCCACGGCATCTACGCGTAGTTGCAAAGGCTCCATCTGAGCTTGCACCATCTGCTCGAGCTTCCCGGCCAAGGCATCCACTAGTAACTTAAGGTCTATGTTTCCCATAGTTTGACCTTAATGCGACATGTTTGCTGCAAGAAAAATTGGTTAGTAATAAAAAATATGGCCTCACAAGCTCACTCCCTTACGTGTATACTCTCAATGTATGGTGCACTCAAGTTCTCTCGTGTTTGTACTTAAATATTTGGCTTTTCTCTCTAAGGTACTCGCACACTCTTGCCTTTTTCCTCTCGTGATACTTGTATGTTCTTACTAAGGCTAGAACGGCCTTGCTTGAGCTTCACGCTTTAACAAACAGAATGTTAAAGTTCCTCTTTGGTCTTTCTTTTAGTCTTGCTCGTCCCTTTTCTTGATCAGCTGCTGCGCCTTCTTAGTTCGGTAGCTTCCCTCGGATTTGCTTCCTCTTTAGCTTGAGACTTCCAATTTAGCTTGCTTCCTCTTTAGCTTGCGGCTTCCTTTTCTTTCCTTTTTTTTTTCTTTTCTTTTCTTTTGTTGCTTTACTCGTTTGTTTTCCTCTCTTTTCTCTCAAACAGCGAAGAGAAAAAAAAAACGAACCAACAAGAACAAAAATAACAAGCAACAAAACGAACCAACAAGAACCAAAATAACAAGGATAATGAACTAAAGTAACAAGCTAAGCTCTGATACCAACTGATATGAATCTCCGCGGAAAAGATTCACAACTCGGACCGTTTGTTACTTTAGAATGGAACAGATCACAACTCACAAGAACTCACACGAACTAAGGCACGAAATTGAACCTTAACCCGCTGCAAGAGCTTCTGAACCTTGACCTAAGGTTGTATCACGCCACGAGCGGGGATGGATGATCCGCTTGATAAGTGAAAGATAAATTCTAGCCAAGACGACTCACCAGCCTAAGCAAGAACAAACGAGTATCAAAACTCTCAATTAGCCAATGCTAAGTAATTCTCTGAATTGTTGTCTGTTTATTGTATGAGGATGCCTCTTTATATAGGCTCCATAAGTCTTACAACTTTCCTAAACAAAACTAACTCCAAATAAGGAGTTCAAGGCTGGCCAAAATTCTTTCCTATTCTAAGGAGGTCTGGCCGAACTTATTCAACTAAATAAGGAATAATATAAGCAAATAATATCTAATAGAATAACTACTAGCTGCTCGTCCAAAACAAGTAGATGCACGGACTAAATAGGCTGATTCTTCTTGATTCTCCATGTGCGCATGCATCTAAAAGCTTACGTGCATGTCAAGCTTCCCATTTAGCTTCCAAAACGTGCATGGGCCTCCCTTGGGTTTCTTGGACGTCCTTGGTCCTCCACGCACTTGCTTGAGCCCAAACTTCTTGCATTAATCCATTGAAGTCAGATTGCAACTCCCTAGCTCGTGCTCTTGTCATTGGCCCAATTGGAACTTGAACTTGCTTCGAGTCTACAAACTTGATAGTAGGTGCATCCTTAGGCTTGCTCACATCAGTTTATGACCTTAATACAAGTTCTAGAAGGTCCTTTCAGCAGCAAAGATCTTGAAGATTTATTCTCTCTGATTCGGGCATTCTATTTAGGAAGTTTATTTCAGCCATTAGTTTTGATTAGGAAGTTATATTCCAACAACTCTTGGCTTATTTAGCTTGTTTGTCACGTTTGTAGCCTTCCTAAAAGGCAGAGATTTGTTTCCTTTTTAATTTCCCTTTCTAGCCAGATTTTTAGGAGTTGTTTGATTTGGAATCTCTTTGTAATATTGAGCCTGATCTGAACCTCGGCAGGAGGCTCACAACGGACCGTGCTACTTTGGATGGAACAGACCGCAACCCACGAACTCGAGCCTTGCCAGAACCTTGGTTTGGAAGAACCGCAACCAAAGCAATGGAATTTCGTGAACCTTTGGTCCAAGTCGAATCACGCCACAAACGATGATGGAAGAATCGTTTGATAAGTGAAAGTTGCGCTCAAGCTAAGCAAGCCAGCAATTAGCAAGAACACACAAGGAGTATCTTAACTCACAAGAAAGAATTCAATCTCAAAAGATTCGTCCCTTTTTATTGTTAGGAGACCTCTTTATATAGGCTCCAAAAATACCCAAATATTCCTAAAACAAGCTAACTCCTAAAAAGGAGTTCAAAGGCTGGCCAAAACTCTCTTTCCTAATCTAAGGAGATTCTGGCCAAATTATTTCAACTAAACAAGAAATAATCTAAGCAAATGATGTGAGACCATCCAACAACGAGCATGGAGCATTGCGTATTCCAATTGGGCCGATTACAAGAGCACGGGCCAAGAAGCTTCAAGCTGAACTGAATGGATTTATTGAAGGCATTCGGACTCAAGTTGAATCAAGCAAGCCCAAGGACGACCTAGAAGGCCATGTTAAGCCCATACACGTTATTGGTGCTATTTTAGAAGCCTAGCATGCGCAAGATTCTTTTGGATGCATGCAAACAGAATTTCAGCTTATCTTGGTCATGCATCCCTAAATTTTAGGAACTTCTTTTCCTATGTTTTAGGACGTGATATTTACTAGATATTCTAGTATCTATCTTAGTTTAGTTTGTTTTTCCTACTTAGTGAATAATTAGGCCAGAATCCCTTTTATTTAGGAAGGTGAGTTTTGGCCAGCTTTGAACTCCTTATTTGGAGTTAGTTTTTGTTTAGGAATGTTTGAGACTTTTGGGGCCTATATAAAGGGACTCCTAGCAATAAAAACGGGGACAACCTTTTATTCATTCAGAATATACTTAGCTATTGCTAGTTTGTGAGTTTTGATACTCATTGTGTGTTCTTGGTTAGGCTAGTGCGTCGCTTAGCTAGGGCAACGTATTTCACTTATCAAACAGATTATCCACCTCTGTTTGTGGCGTGATTCGACTTAAGGACTTGGGTTCTTGACTTCCATTGTTCGGGTTGCGGTGAGACATCACCAAGGTTCGTGCATTGCGTAGTTGGAGTTGGAGTCTTTCTCATCCATCAAGTAGCAGCGGTCCGTTCGTGTGGAATTCCCAGCGAGTTTTACATCATTTGGTATCAGAGCTACGGCTTGCTACTACCTTTAATTTCGTTTTACTAAGTTCAGCTTACAATTCGTCTTTGTTTTGTTGCCGAACTTGAGTAGAGTTTGTTTGGTTGCATTCGGTTGAGACAAGAGAGAAAAGAAAGAGAGCGAATACAATCAGAAAAGAAAAGAAAAAAAAAAGAAAAGAAAAGAAAGAAAAGGGAAAAGAAAAGAAAGGAAAGAAAGAAAAGAGAGAGTACGCACCAAACAGGAATTGCAAGACTAAATAGGCATTCGCAAGAAAGAGGAAGCGCCTAGGGCAAGGAGAAACGTGCAAGACCAAAGAGGGAGACCAAGTAGAGCCTTCTAAACGCAAGAAAACAAGCGGATAACATTCTGTTTGTTTGGTGAAATTTGTAGTTCAAGCAAAGGCGGTGCTAGCTTTAGTAAGAACATACAAGTATCACGAGTGGAAAAAGGCAAGAGTGTGTGAGCTCATTAGAGAGAAAAGCCAAATATTTGAGCGCAAACACGAGGGAACTTGAGTGCACCTTACATTGAGAGAAACACGTAAGGGAGTGAACTTGTGAGGCCATATTTTTTTTTACTAACCAAGTTTTCTTGCAGCATGTCTCACGAAGGCGAGGGAGAAAAGGAGGGAACCTTGGCCCAAGTTGACATTAAGTTGCTCACGGAGGCTCTAACAAGGAATTTCCAACGCATGATGCAAGCTGAAATTGAGCCTATACGCGAACAAATGAGTGCAATGGAGCGAGCTAGCACAATTCATGCACCAAGAAGGAGAGCACCAAAAGAGTCAAGTAGAGAAGATTCTGACCATGAAGAAGATGCAAGATCCACAAGGAACTATAGGAGGCCGAGAGTTGAACAACCCATACGAGGCAAAATTCATGCACGTAGAGGGAGAGCGCCTATAGAAGCATGTGGAGAAGAATCTGACCATGACGAAGATGCAAGATCCACAAGGAACTATAGGAGGCCGAGAGTTGAACGCCATCCTAGGGAGGCAAGGCGAAGAGAGGATGACAACATAGGAAGCATTAAACTAAAAATACCTACCTTTGCTGGTCGTTCTGATCCGGAAGCTTACTTGGAGTGGGAGAAGAAAATTGAATTTGTGTTTGATTGCCACAATCATTCCGAAGCAAAGAAGGTAAAACTTGCCATCACTGAGTTTACTGATTATGCTATAACTTGGTGCGATCAACTTGTGACAAGCAGGAGGCGTAATGGAGAGCGCCCTATAGCTACTTGGGAGGGAATGAAAGTGGTGATGCGGAAGAGGTTTGTTCCAAGTCATTACTATAGGGAGCTATACAAGAAGTTACAAGGCATGAGGCAAGGGAGCTTGAGTGCGGAGGAATTTTACAAGCAAATGGAGCTAGCCATGATAAGAGCTGATGTTGAGGAAGATAGAGAAGCTACCATGGCAAGATTTCTGAATGGACTCAATTCTGAGATCCAAGACAAAGTAGAGTTGCAACACTATGTGGAGTTGGAGGACATGGTGCACATAGCCACCAAGATTGAGAAGCAACTAAAGAGAGGAGGAGGAACAAGAGCTACATCAGGTTCTAATTGGAAGCCGAGTTATCCAAGGAAGTTTGACAAACCACAGGCTACCAAAGATTGGCAAAAATCCGAGAGTTCCAATACCAACTCTCTGAAGAAGGTGGAGGCCCCTCCCGCAAGAAACCGTGACATTAAGTGCTTTAAGTGTCAAGGAAGGGGTCATATATCTAGTCAATGCCCCAACAAGCAGATCATGGTGATTAGAGAAAATGGGGAGATTGAAACTGAAGGAGAGGAGTCGGAGCATGAAAGCCTACCCTCATTGGAGGATCTGTCCGAGGAGGAGTATCACGCACCCGGGGGACTTACCCTAGTCAGTAGGCGAGCCTTGAACTCCCAAGCCAAAGAAGAAGATGATGCAGCCCAAAGAGAAAACATCTTTCACACAAGGTGTTATGTTAAAGACAAAGTGTGTAGTGTCATCATTGATGGAGGGAGTTGTGCTAATGTAGCAAGTACCACTATGGTTGAGAAGCTAGGGTTGCGCACTGAAAAACACCCTAAACCATACAAGCTACAATGGCTGAATGATAGTGGAGAAGTGAGAGTGATGAAGCAAGTGTTAGTGGCCTTTCGCATTGGCAATTATGAAGATGAGGTGTTTTGTGACGTGGTACCAATGCAAGCGGGTCACCTACTGTTGGGAAGGCCATGGCAGTTTGATAGAAGAGTAACTCATAATGGCTACACCAACAAGTACTCGTTCATACTCAAGAAGCGGTTGATCACCTTAACACCCTTGGCACCATCACAAGTCTGTGAGGATCAAAGGAAGTTGCAAATTGAATGTGATGAAAAGAAAAGGAGTGATCAAAAGAAAAAGATTGAGAGGAGAGAAGAAGCCGAAAAACAGAAAGAAAAAATGGCCAAAAGAGAGGAAATACTTGAGAGAACAAAAGAAGCCGGAAAAATAGAAATAAAGTCAGCCATTGAGAGAAAATCCGAGGGATGGAAAAGAAACTACTATGTGAGAGCAAGTGAGATTAATAAAGCTTGTTTTGAAAAACAGTCTATGATCTTACTTCGGTATAGGGAGACACTTTTGGTTGCTAACGAGCTTGAGCCATATTTTCCAAGCATGGTTAAATCTCTTTTACAGGATTTTGAGGATGTATTACCCAATGAGCTACCACCAGGTTTGCCACCAATAAGGGGAATTGAACATCAGATTGACTTAGTTCCGGGAGCATCAATTCCAAACCGACCAGCTTATAGAAGCAATCCGGAGGAGACGAAAGAACTTGAGAAGCAAGTCAATGAACTTTTGGAGAAAGGGTACGTGAGAGAGAGCATGAGTCCATGCGCTGTTCCGGTCTTACTTGTGCCAAAGAAAGATGGATCATGGAGGATGTGTGTTGATTGTCGCGCTGTCAACAACATTACGGTAAAATATCGTCACCCTATTCCTCGTTTAGATGACATGTTGGATGAGTTGTATGGTTCTTGCATGTTTTCAAAGATTGATTTGAAAAGTGGTTATCATCAGATTCGCATGAAAGAAGGTGATGAATGGAAAACAGCGTTTAAAACGAAGTATGGTTTGTATGAATGGATGGTCATGCCTTTTGGATTATCTAATGCACCTAGTACATTCATGCGCCTTATGAATCATGTTTTACGTCCATTCATTGGCAAATTTGTAGTTGTTTACTTTGATGATATACTCATTTATAGCAAGAGCATTGAGGAGCACGTAGAGCACTTGAAATCTGTTTTGATTGCACTTAGGGAGGATCAATTATTTGCTAACTTGAAGAAGTGCACCTTTTGCACAGATAAGCTTGTATTCTTGGGTTTTGTTGTTAGTGCTGAAGGAATACAGGTTGATGAAGAAAAGATAAAGGCAATTAGGGATTGGCCGACCCCCACAAACATTGCACATGTTCGAAGCTTCCATGGACTAGCAAGCTTCTACCGAAGATTTGTGAAAGATTTTAGCACCATAGCCGCACCACTCACCGAAGTCATTAAGAAGAGCGTTGGATTCAGCTGGGGAGAAGCGCAAGAGAAAGCATTTCAATTACTCAAAGAGAAGTTGACGAATGCTCCTTTATTAGCTTTACCTAATTTTTCTAAAACATTTGAAGTTGAGTGTGATGCTTCAGGTGTAGGAATTGGCATTGTACTCATGCAAGATCGACGGCCAATTGCCTATTTCAGCGAGAAATTAAGCGGAGCACCTCTAAACTATCCGACCTATGACAAAGAGTTGTATGCTTTAATTCGGACATTGGAGACATGGCAGCACTACTTGTGGCCCAAGGAATTCGTGATACACACTGATCATGAATTGTTGAAGCACTTGAAAGGGCAACACAAGCTGAATAAGAGGCATGCACGCTGGGTAGAATTCATTGAGAGATTTCCTTATGTCATTCGCTACAAGCAAGGTAAGGAAAATGTGGTTGCCGATGCACTATCACGGAGGTATGCCTTGATCTCAACTCTTGATGCTAAGTTACTTGGTTTTGAAGACATCAAAGAGTTGTATGCTGAAGATATTGATTTTGGTGATCTATTCCGAGCTACGGAGAAGGGTGCGAGTAATAAATTCTTTCGGAATGAAGGTTACCTATTTCGTGAAAACAAACTTTGTGTGCCTAATTGTTCTATGCGAGAATTGCTTATGCAGGAGGCACATGGAGGAGGATTGATGGGGCACTTTGGAATCGCAAAGACCTTGGCAATGCTACAAGATCATTTCTTTTGGCCACACATGAAGAGGGATGTTGAAAGAGTTTGTGGCCGTTGCATCACTTGCAAGCACGCCAAGTCAAAGGTAAAACCCCATGGTTTGTATACTCCACTACCTATACCTAGTGAGCCTTGGATTGATATTTCTATGGACTTTGTGTTAGGACTTCCTAGGACTAAGCGTGGACGAGATTCTATCTTTGTGGTAGTGGATAGATTTTCTAAGATGGCACATTTTATTCCATGTCATAAAACTGATGATGCTTCTAATGTTGCTGATTTGTTCTTTAGAGAAATTGTTAGATTGCATGGCATGCCTAAGACAATTATTTCTGATAGAGATGCTAAATTCTTGAGCTATTTTTGGAAGACCTTGTGGTGCAAGTTAGGTACTAAGTTGTTATTCTCTACTACTTGTCATCCACAAACTGATGGTCAAACTCAAGTTGTGAATAGAACTCTATCTACACTCTTAAGAGCACTTATTAAGCATAACATTAAGAATTGGGAGGAATGTTTGCCACATGTTGAATTTGCTTACAATCGATCAGTTCATTCTGCTACTCAATTCTCACCATTTGAGCTTGTTTATGGATTTAATCCTTTGACTCCATTGGATTTGTCACCTTTACCTTTGAGTGAGCATGTTAATTTAGATGGCAAGAAGAAGGCAGAATTTGTCAAGCAATTACATGAAAAGGCAAGGCTGAATATTGAGAAGAGAACGGAGCACTATGCAAGGCAAGCCAACAAAGGACGGCACAAAGTTGTCTTTGAGCCTGGTGAATGGGTTTGGTTGCATATGCGAAAGGAGCGTTTTCCCGTTCAACGTCGCTCCAAGTTACTACCTCGTGGAGATGGTCCATTCCAAGTTTTAGAGCGCATTAATGACAATGCCTACAAGCTTGATCTACCTGGTGAGTATAATGTAAGTGCTACATTTAATGTTGCTGACTTAAGCCCTTTTGATGCAGGTGAAGATTTGAGGGCAAATCCTTTTCAAGAGAGGGGGAATGATGTGAGACCATCCAACAACGAGCATGGAGCATTGCGTATTCCAATTGGGCCGATTACAAGAGCACGGGCCAAGAATCTTCAAGCTGAACTGAATGGATTTATTGAAGGCATTCGGACTCAAGTTGAATCAAGCAAGCCCAAGGATGACCTAGAAGGCCATGTTAAGCCCATACACGTTATTGGTGCTATTTTAGAAGCCTAGCATGCGCAAGATTCTTTTGGATGCATGCAAACAGAATTTCAGCTTATCTTGGACATGCATCCCTAAATTTTAGGAACTTCTTTTCCTATGTTTTAGGACGTGATATTTACTAGATATTCTAGTATCTATCTTAGTTTAGTTTGTTTTTCCTACTTAGTGAATAATTAGGCCAGAATCCCTTTTATTTAGGAAGGTGAGTTTTGGCCAGCTTTGAACTCCTTATTTGGAGTTAGTTTTTGTTTAGGAATGTTTGAGACTTTTGGGGCCTATATAAAGGGACTCCTAGCAATAAAAACGGGGACAACCTTTTATTCATTCAGAATATACTTAGCTATTGCTAGTTTGTGAGTTTTGATACTCATTGTGTGTTCTTGGTTAGGCTAGTGCGTCGCTTAGCTAGGGCAACGTATTTCACTTATCAAACAGATTATCCACCTCTGTTTGTGGCGTGATTCGACTTAAGGACTTGGGTTCTTGACTTCCATTGTTCGGGTTGCGGTGAGACATCACCAAGGTTCGTGCATTGCGTAGTTGGAGTTGGAGTCTTTCTCATCCATCAAGTAGCAGCGGTCCGTTCGTGTGGAATTCCTAGCGAGTTTTACATCAAATAATATCTAATAGAATAACTAATAGCTGCACGTCCAAAACAAGTAGATGCACTGACTAAATAGGCTGATTCTTCTTGATTCTCCATGTGCGCATGCATTTAGAAGCTTACATGCTTGTCAAGCTTCCAAAATAGCCTCTATCACGTGCATGGGCTTTGCATGGGCCTCATGCACGTCCTTGCACTTGTACGCATTGGCTTGAGCCCAGACTTCTTGCATTAATCCATTAAGTTCCGCTTGAAACGTTTTCGCCCTTGCTCGTGTCACCGGCCCAATTGGTACTTGCACTTGCTGTGAGTCTTGTAGCTTCACATCATTCCCCTGCGCTTGAAAAGGATTTGTCCTCAAATCGTCACCTACATCAAACGGACTCAAATCAGCAACATTGAAAGAAGCACTAACATTATACTAACCTGGCAGGTCAAGCTTGTAGGCATTGTCATTGATGCGTTCAAGCACTTGAAATGGATTATCGCCCCTTGGTAGCAACTTTGAACGTTGTTGCGCAGGAAAGCGTTCCTTTCTCATGTGCAACCAGACCCAATCACCAGGCTCAAAGACAACCTTGTACCACCCTTTGTTTGCTTGTCTCGCATAGTGCTCCGTTCGTTTCTCTATGTTCATTCGCGCCCTCTCATGCAGGTTCTTGACAAATTCAGCCTTCCTCTTGCCATCTAAGTTAACAAGCTCACTCGAAGGCAAAGGTGATAAATCCAATGTAGTCAAAGGATTAAACCCATAAATAAGCTCAAATGGTTAGAATTGAGTAGCAGAATGAACTGAACGATTATAAGTAAATTCAACATGTGGTAGACATTCTTCCCAAGTCTTAATGTTATGCTTGATAAGTGCTCTCAATAAAGTAGACAAAGTCCTATTTACAACTTCAGTTTGACCATCAGTTTGTGGATGACAAGTAGTAGAAAATAACAACTTGGTACCTAACTTACTCCACAAGGCCTTCCCAAAGTAACTCAAGAACTTTGCATCTCTATCAGAAATAATAGTTCTAGGCATACCATGCAACCTAACAACTTCTCTAAAGAACAAATCTGCAATGTTTGAAGCATCATCAGTCTTATGACATGGAATAAAATGTGCCATATTAGAAAACCTATCCACTACCACAAAGATTGAATCCCTTCCACGTTTAGTCCTAGGCAGTCCTAACACAAAATCCATAGAGATATCAATCCAAGGCTCACTAGGTATAGGTAGTGGGGTATACAAACCGTGGGGTTTTACCTTTGACTTGGCTTGCTTGCATGTGATGCAACGCCCACAAACTCTTTCAACGTCGCGCTTCATGTGTGGCCAATAGAAGTGATCTTGTAGCATTGCCAAAGTCTTTGCGATTCCAAAGTGCCCCATCAATCCGCCGCCATGTGCCTCCTGAATTAGTAACTCTCGCATAGAACAATTAGGCAAACAAAGTTTGTTCTCACGAAATAGATAACCTTCATTCCGGAAAAATTTACCACTTGCATTCTTCTCCGTAGCTCGGAACAGATCACCAAAATCAGTATCATCAGTATACAACTCTTTAAGGTGTTCAAAACCAATTAACTTCGCATCAAGAGTTGAGATCAAAGCATACCTTCGCGATAGGGCATCAGCTACTACATTTTCCTTACCTTGCTTGTAGCGAATGACATAAGGAAATGTCTCAATGAACTCCACCCATCGTGCATGCCTCCTATTCAACTTGTGTTGCCCCTTTAAGTGCTTGAGTGATTCATGATCAGTAATGCTGCCATGTTTCCAATGTTCGAACTAGTGCATACAACTCTTTGTCATAAGTTGGATAGTTCAAGGTTGCTCCACTTAGTTTCTCACTAAAGTAGGCAATTCGTCTTCGTACTTGCATTGGCACAACATCGCACAACACTTCATCTTCGTACTTGCCAATGCAAGAAGGGAGACCAATTGCCTACTTTAGTGAGAATCTGATTGCTCGAAACACAAACAAATCAAACTACTTATAAAAAAATGAATTGGATACTAGACCAATAAAAGGAAAGGTAAGGATAGATAGTAGCAAGCCGTGGCTCTTGATACCAAATGATATGAACCTCGGCAGGAGGCTCACAACGGACCGTGCTACTTTGGATGGAACAGACCACAACCCACGAACTCGAGCCTTGCCAGAACCTTGGTTTGGAAGAACCGCAACCCAAGCAATGGAATTTCGTGAACTTTTGGTCCAAGTCGAATCACGCCACAAACGATGATGGAAGAATTGTTTGATAAGTGAAAGTTGCGCTCAAGCTAAGCAAGCCAGCAATTAGCAAGAACACACAAGGACTATCTTAACTCAAAAGAAAGAATTCAATCTCAAAAGTTTCGTCCCTTTTTATTGTTAGGAGACCTCTTTATATAGGCTCCAAAAATACCCAAATATTCCTAAAACAAGCTAACTCCTAAAAAGGAGTTCAAAGGCTGGCCAAAACTCTCTTTCCTAATCTAAGGTAATTCTGGCCGAATTATTTCAACTAAACAAGAAATAATCTAAGCAAATAATATCTAATAGAATAACTAATAGCTGCACGTCCAAAACAAGTAATTGCACGGACTAAATAGGCTGATTCTTCTTGATTCTCTATGTGCACATGCATCTAGAAGCTTACATGCATGTCAAGCTTCCAAAATAGCCTCTATCAGGTGCATGGGCTTTGCATGGGCCTCATGCACGTCCTTGCACTTGTACGCATTGGCTTGAGCCCAGACTTCTTGCATTAATCCATTAAGTTCCGCTTGAAATGTTTTCGCCCATGCTCGTGTCACCGGCCCAATCGACATATCAAGGTTCTTTGTTTCAACTCAAGCAGCGGGTCGCGGTCTTCATACCAAGGTTCTTGTTTGGTTGTGAGCATCGGGTCGAGATCTCCATCACGAACTGATCTAGAATGATCTGGAATTTCAACGCTTCTTGGACGGGACTCGCGCATCGTTGGCGGGATTCGTATCAGCAAGAAGATTAATTTCGTTTTTGAGGTTTTTGAGTCTGTTTAGGAAGTTAATTATATGTTATTTTCGTTTTATAAGAGTTCTAGTCTATTTAGGAAGACAATAATTTGAGAATTTCGTTTCTTTAAGAGTTCAAGGCAGTTTGGGAATGTGATTATGTGATAATCACGTTTTTAGCAATCATAGGAGTATTAGACATGTTTTTCTTTTTTAGTTTCCCTTTTTAAGTCATATTTATCTAGTTAGAAGTTATATTTAATTAGGATTCTATTTGTAACAATCTGCCTATATATAAAGGCTTTATCAATGAGAATGGGGAGAATAATTTGAGTACAAAAAAAAAGAGGAAAAAATTCCGAAAATAAGAAAGATAGAGAAGAAGGCAGCCAAGAAAAGAAAAAGAAAGAAGGCTGAAAAAAAATCAAAAAAAGAAAAGAAAAGTTGAAAGTAGAAAAAAAGAGAATCTGCAAGAATGTCTTATAACTACTCAAGAAGATCCTTTGAAGGTGTTGCACCATTGGTTGGTGATCCACACACGTTTATGGACGCCCTTCTTAGTGGGATGAGGCATATAATGAGAACGGAGATCAAGAAGCTCAGCGAAAAGGTGGACCGGATAGTGTGCAAACCCGTCAATGATGCGACGAGACCCGTCCACGAAGTGTTGAAATCCCAGATCGTTCTAGATCAGTTCGTGATGGAGATCTCGACCCGATGCTCACAACCAAACAAGAACCTTGGTATTAAGACCGCGACCCGCTGCTTGAGTGACGTAGGACGTCCATGTTTCTCGTCCATTCGGCCTACTCTTTCTCTCTTGCATGGTGTGCATGCTAGTTATTATGACAAACTGTCCGAATTATATGTGTGTTTAATGTGCGTGTTTAATGCGTATGTAATAAGGCAAGTTAATGCCATTACTAGGCGGTTAAAGTTGATGGAACGGCTGGCTGAAAGGTGAGAAGGTGCGTGGTTAATATTGCCTTAATGCCGCCTGAAATCACGCCCCTATTTGTACCCGCTTGGAAGGAAATAAACGGACAGAATTTTGAATCCAATAAAGCTAATCGTGCTTTCCTTTTTTTTTGCATGGTTTTGCAAATGTATTGAAAGATTGGCCCTCTTATTGGCTGTTTCCTTCGGAACACACCCCTTTGCTTGATTCGGAAGGATCGAGCTCAAGGCCACTATCTTGTTCGATTCACGTCCGAGTCAGCGTGTTGTCAACTCCTTCCGTTGTGCTACGTCAAGTGGTATCAGAGCCTGAATACGATCAGATCAATTTCCATATTGATCAAGAGTGAACAATATCACCTAGCGAGTGTGAGAGAGCCCCATCTACGAGCCGATCCACAAGACTTTGTGATCTCCTGATCCAAGTCTCAATTTTACCCACCTAACACCACCAAAAGCCGATGCACTATGGCCGATCCTAATGATGCTCCAAGACCCGACATGAATCAAAGGTTTGCCAACATTGAGGCATCGATCCAAGCCATCCTCACTCAGCTCAACAATCTTGTCGTGCAACCGCCACCCGTAGGGCAACCCCCTCCAGCTGAGGTGCGTAATGATCAAGGAGAGGAAGAGGAGGATGACGATTCTGATGCTACCCTCTATGTGAGAAGGGGAGGACGTGGCATGAGAGGCCGCGGACGTGTAGATGGAGGACGTGGTGAGGGAGGCCGAGGTGCACGGAGGGAAGTCTATAGAGGGGAAGATCGTGGAAATGATTATGCAAGAAGAGTGGATCGACCTTTCAAGATGAACATAGAAAAATTCTATGGAGACGTGGATGTAGAGGGATTTCTCAACTGGTTGGACTCGGTGGAAAAATACTTCGATTGCATGGATCTCACGGAGGAGCAGAAGGTGAGTTACGTGGCTTTCAAGTTAGAGTCGGGAGCTGCCGTATGGTGGAGGAAGGAACAAGAGTCTCGTAGGAGGAGAGGAGATCGACCAATTCGTGATTGGCCGACTATGGAGCAAGCCCTACGTGAGAGATTTCTTCCTGTGGATTATCAGCAAACTTTGTATTCGCAATTCTTGACTTGCACTCAAGGTAACCGATCCATAGACGAATATACGTCTGAATTTATAAGGTTAGCATCTCGCAATGACGTGGAGGAGAATGAGGACCAGATGATAGCCCATTTTGTTGAGGGCCTACATTATGAAATCAAGAGTCGGATGGAGTTTGATACGTTCTTGTTCTTCAACGATGCCTGTGCAAAGGCGAGAAAAATAGGGGCTGCCTTGAAGAGAAAGAAAGCACCCTCTATCCGTTTTTCAGGACCTGGTCAGGTTTCCACCTATTCAAGGGAAGGTGTGGAAAGAAGCACACCCCAAGCTTCCGAGTCTAAACCCTCTCCAAGCAAGCCTGCCCCTGTGATTTCACAAAGAAAGGGAAAAGAGGTCGCCACAACCTCATCAATCCGATGTTTCAAATGCAATGAAATGGGCCACAAGTCTAGTGACTGCCCTAAACGCAAGTTTACACAACTTTGCGAGAAGGAAGATTCGGATGAGGAGGAGGAAGGGGCGTATTTGTGTGGACCCGTGGACGAGGGTGATGAAGAGGAGGAGACCTCTGAAGGAGAAGAGTATTGCGGGGTCATACAGAAGGTAGCACTGACCGCAACCAAGAGAGATGACTCCCAACGCAATAACTTGTTTCGCACGAGTTGTCATGTTGGGAAAGTTGTGTGCGAAGTGATAATTGATGGAGGCAGCCAGGGGAACTTTGTGAGTAGCAAGACAGTGGAGAAGCTTGGTTTGAAAACCACGCCTCACCCCACTCCATACTCCATTGGATGGGTTAGATCCGGGGGTGGAATCAAGGTTAACTCAAGGTGCACCATTCCTATCACAATTGGCAAGTATTCGGACTTAGTCGAATGTGATGTTCTTGAAATGGATGCGTGCAACATCCTTCCTGGACGACCATGGGAATTTGAGAACAAAGTTGTGCACCGCGAAGAGGAGAACACGTACGAGTTAAAGAAAGGAGGCGAGAAGTTCACGTTATTGCCAAAGAAGCCAAAGTACGTGAAGAGTGCCAAGCAACTTGTTTCGATGGTGACCTCCTCTCGTGTTCTCACGAGTTGTTTCCAAGAGGCGGGTTTCCTCCATATGCTCGTGATGACAAGTTCACAAGAACCAGGAGAGAAAGGCAGCGAGCTGATTCCGGACGTGGTCTTAAAGTTATTTAACGAATTCCCTGAGCTGATCGATGAGGAGTTGCAAAAAGGGGTGCCTCCCTTGCGAGATATCCAACATCGGATTGATCTCATCCCTGGTGCAACACTTCCGAACCTTCCTCATTATAGAATGAGTCCGAAGGAGAACCAGATCTTGAGGGAACACGTTCAAGAGCTTCTTGACAAAGGACAAGTGCAAGAAAGCTTGAGTCCTTGTGGAGTGCCTGCCTTGCTTGTGCCAAAGAAAGATGGTACGTGGAGAATGTGCGTAGATAGTCGCGCCATCAACAAGATCACAATTGGATATCGTTTTCCAATCCCGCGCCTTGATGACATGCTGGACAACTTAAGTGGTGCATCCATTTTCTCCAAGATTGATTTAAGAAGTGGATACCATCAAATCAGAATTCGTCCCGGAGATGAATGGAAGACCGCCTTCAAGACACGTGATGGACTCTATGAGTGGCTTGTAATGCCATTCGGATTGACAAACGCGCCCAGTACCTTCATGCGTCTTATGCATCAAGTCTTTAAACCCTTCCTTGACAAGTCAGTGGTGGTGTATTTTGATGACATCCTGGTTTACAGCCAATCCGAGGATGACCATCTTAAGCATTTGAAGGAGGTGTTCACGGCTCTGAGGGACAATCAACTCTTTGTTAACCTGAAGAAATGTAGCTTTTGGAAGGACAAGCTACTTTTCTTAGGGTTTGTGGTTGGAAAGGAGGGAATTCACGTGGATCAAGCCAAGATTGATGCTATTAGATCCTGGCCTGCCCCTCAGAATGTGAGTCAAACGAGGAGCTTCCTTGGTTTGGCAAGCTTCTATAGAAGATTTATTCAGGACTTCAGCTTGCTTGCAGCTCCTTTGACTTCCTTGCTCAAGAAACAAACCCCTTTCGTGTGGAGCACCGAAGCCAAGCAAGCTTTCCAAGTTCTTAAAAACAAGCTGAGTAGTGCACCCGTACTAGCCCTCCCTGATTTCGCCAAATTGTTCGAAGTGGAGGTGGATGCATCCGGACTTGGAATTGGAGCCGTGCTTTCACAAGAAAAGAAGCCCGTAGCTTTTTTCAGTGAAAAGCTGAGTGAAGCCAGATTGAAAAGGACCACGTATGAGAAAGAGTTCTACGCGGTCTTCCGAGCACTCAAGACGTGGGAACACTACCTGATTGGTAAGGAATTCGTCCTCTTTACTGATCATAGAGCACTGAAATTCTTGCATGATCAATCGAAGTTAAGCAATCCCATGCATGCACGTTGGTGTACTTATCTTCAGAAATTTCCCTTTCGTATTTCTCATAAGAGTGGAAATCAAAATGTAGTAGCTGACGCATTGAGTAGAAGGATTGCATTGCTCACTGAACTACGTGGAACCATCACCTCATTTGATTGTTTGCCTGAGTTATATGAAAATGACGAGGACTTTGGCACCATTTGGTTAAAATGTGCAAATGAAAAGGGGGTGGATGACTACTATTTGCAAGATGGGTTCTTGATGAAAGGGAATCAGTTGTGTGTTCCGAAGACTTCATTGCGAGATCAGTTGATTTGGGAAGTACATGGTGGTGGATTGTCCGCGCACATGGGAAGAGACAAAACCTTGTCATCGTTGCAAGAAAGGTTTTACTGGCCGCGGATGGCAAGAGAGGTTGCAAAGCATGTCAAGCATTGTCGTGTTTGTCAAGAGACGAAGGGGACAGTAAACAACACGGACTTGTACTCTCCTTTACCAATTCCGAGTGCAATTTGGGAAGACCTCAGTATGGATTTTGTTCTTGGCTTACCCCGCACTCCAAGAGGAGCGGATTCTATTTTTGTCATTGTGGACAGGTTGTCAAAGATGGCGCACTTCGTGCCTTGCAAGAAAACCAATGATGCATCCGCGGTGGCAAGACATTTCTTTCGGGAAGTGGTGCGCTTGCATGGTGTTCCAAAGACCATTGTCTCAGATCGTGACACAAAGTTCCTTGCTAGTTTTTGGAGGACCTTATGGAGGATGTTCGATGCAACCCTCCAATTCAGCACAACCGCGCACCCTCAGACCGGTGGCCAGACCGAAGCTACAAACCGCACACTTGGCAACCTCTTGCAGAGTTTATGTCATGAACGGCAAAGGCAGTGGGATCTTGCACTTCCTATTGCTGAATTCGCTTACAATGGGGCTGTCCATAGATCTACTGGCCAGTCTCCATTCTCTTTGGTTTACACGAAGGTGCCTAATCATTTGGTTGATGTGTCCGTAGTGCCAAGGCCTCTTCGTGCCAACCCCGCTGCTGTGACCTATACGGAACATGTCCAAAGTGTGCTTGACGCGGTCAAGAAGAGGCTGGAAGCAACGTACTCCAAGGAGAAGGTGCGAGTTGATGAACACAGGCGTGCACAATTGTTCTTGCCAGGAGAAAAGGTTATGGTGCATTTTCGCAAGGAACGCATGCCCGCGCCTATGTGATTGATCTACCTGAAGACTTGGGAGTGTCGAAGACGTTCAACGTTGCGAATTTAACTCCGTACTATGATCCGCCTCCCATGCCCTCCAGGTTGGCTGCGTGGGACTAGCATGCTCTTAAGGAGGGGAGGATGACGTAGGACGTCCATGTTTCTCGTCCATTCGGCCTACTCTTTCTCTCTTGCATGGTGTGCATGCTAGTTATTATGACAAACTGTCCGAATTATATGTGTGTTTAATGTGCGTGTGTAATGCGTATGTAATAAGGCAAGTTAATGCCATTACTAGGCGGTTAAAGTTGATGGAACGGCTGGCTGAAAGGTGAGAAGGTGCGTGGTTAATATTGCCTTAATGCCGCCTGAAATCACGCCCCTATTTGTACCCGGTTGGAAGGAAATAAACGGACAGAATTTTGAATCCAACAAAGCTAATCGTGCTTTCCTTTTTTTTTTTGCATGGTTTTGCATATGTGTTGAAAGATTGGCCCTCTTATTGGCTGTTTCCTTCGGAAAACACCCCTTTGCTTGATTCAGAAGGATCGAGCTCAAGGCCACTATCTTGTTCGATTCACGTCCGAGTCAGCGTGTTGTCAACTCCTTCCGTTGTGCTACGTCATTGAGTTGAAACAAAGAACCTTGATATGTCGATGACGCCACAAACGGTGATGAAGATCTGCTTGATAAGTCGATAGTGAACTCGACGGAATCCCTCCGTTGTGTTCGAATAGTTCCGAAGAACCAAGAGAGCAAAGCCCACGTTTTTCAATCAATGATGGTCTCCTTTTCTCATTGCATAAGCCTCTATAAATAGGCTCAATATTACAAAGAGATTCCAAATCAAACAACTCCTAAAAATCTGGCTGGAAAGGGAAACTAAAAAGGAAACAAATCTCAGCTTTTTAGGAAGGCTAAAAACGTGACAAACAACCTAAATAAGCCAAGAGTTGTTGGAATATAACTTCCTAATCAAAACTAATGGCTGAAATAAACTTCCTAAATAGAATGCCCAAATCAGAGAGAATGAATCTTCAAGATCTTTGTTGCTGAAAGGACCTTCTAGAACTTATATTTAAGGTCATAAACTCAGCTGAATTTCGTGGCTCTTGGTCCATGGACTTTAATAAATTTGCTTGAGCCCAACTCTCCAAAGTATGCTTGGAAATCAGCCCACAAAGTTGTGACTTGAAGTGCTTTGTGTGTGCTCTCTCACTTGGACAGATTGGCACTTGAAATCATCATATGAGTGCTTCCCATATTCATATCATTCCCCTCCTCTTGAAAGGGATTTGTCCTCAAATCCTCGCATATGCCATAGTGCCACAAATTAACAACCATGCTGGAACAAGGTTGAGTCTTCGAACGTCGTGGTTGTACTTGATACCTTCCGTTCCAACAGAACAAGTACTTTGATCTTAAAGAATCTGAAGTCATCTCCAACTCAAAAGCCAAAGCCCTACTAATCCATTTAAGCCTTTCTTTGAACTTCAAACTATTCCAGATGTTGATCAACGGTGAACCTCCAATATAATCAAACTTGTTCACTCCCAAGAAATCAATATGCTCAATATATTCAACGTGAAAATCTGGAAACATGTAAGATATGGGTTGATCCTCTTCCTTGTTAATAGCAACAATAAGTTCTTCATGTTCACCATCAATAGGAATTATGCACTTCGTCATGTGAACAATATCCACCACAGATGATTCGTCAAATAAATCTCTTAGGTAAAGTAGTGACATGGTATGGTCATCAAAATAATCTCCATCAAATAAATCAATGGAATATTCACCAAACTCCTCCCATGTCAAAACCTCTTCAAAAACTTCATCTGAAGGCATACCAATTTCAGAACAACATACCTTTTCCTCAATGTTGCACTAAGATTGAATGATCTTCTCTTGTTGTACTTCACTAACTTCTCTTGTATGCAAGTCAATTTTCCTTGCCAAAGACATAAGTTTCTCCCAGCTGTCTTCATCATCCCATGCTGTAACTCTAAGAGTGCTTTCACCTCTAACCCCAATTTTTCTTTGTTGAGCTCTTGTATCCCTGCATACATTAGGAACAACTTGTATCCTCTCTTGTTTGCACACTATCCGGTCCACCTTTTCGCTGAGCTTCTTGACCTCCGTTCTCATTATATGCCTCATCCCACTAAGAAGGGCATCCATAAACGTGTGTGGATCACCAACCAATGGTGCAACACCTTCAACGGATCTTCTTGAGTAGTTATAAGACATTCTTGTAGATTCTCTTTTTTTCTACTTTCAACTTATCGTTTTTTGATTTTTTTTTCAGCCTTCTTTCTTTTTCTTTTCTTGGCTGCCTTCTTCTCTATCTTTCTTTTTTTTCTGAATTTTTTTTCCTCTTTTTTTTTCTTTCTCCAACTCAGACTAAAATAAGAACAATAATTGAAAACTAATGAAAACAAAAACGAAATTTAAAGGATAGATAGAACTGAAATAGAAGTCTAAGCTCTGATACCAAATGATACGAACCCCGTCAATGATGCGACGAGACCCGTCCACGAAGTGTTGAAATCCCAGATCGTTCTAGATCAGTTCGTGATGGAGATCTCGACCCGATGCTCACAACCAAACAAGAACCTTGGTATTAAGACCGCGACCCGCTGCTTGAGTTGAAACAAAGGACATTGATATGTCAATGATGCCACAAACGGTGATGAAGATCCGCTTGATAAGTCAATAGTGAACTCGACGGAATCCCTCCGTTGTGTTCGAATAGTTCCGAAGAACCAAGAGAGCAAAGCCCACGTTTTTCAATCAATGATGGTCTCCTTTTCTCATTGCATAAGCCTCTATAAATAGTCTCAATATTACAAAGAGATTCCAAATCAAACAACTCCTAAAAATCTGGCTGGAAAGGGAAACTAAAAAGGAAACAAATCTCAGCTTTTTAGGAAGGCTAAAAACGTGACAAACAAGCTAAATAAGCCAAGAGTTGTTGGAATATAACTTCCTAATCAAAACTAATGGCTGAAATAAACTTCCTAAATAGAATGCCCAAATCAGAGAGAATGAATCTTCAAGATCTTTGCTGCTGAAAGGACCTTCTAGAACTTGTATTTAAGGTCATAAACTCAGCTGAATTTCGTGGCTCTTGGTCCATGGACTTTAATAAATTTGCTTGAGCCCAACTCTCCAAAGTATGCTTGGAAATCAGCCCACAAAGTTGTGACTTGAAGTGCTTTGTGTGTGCTCTCTCACTTGGTCAGATTGGCACTTGAAATCATCATATGAGTGCTTCCCATATTCATATCATACATGATGTTCCTAATGTCTGTAGCGGAAGACAAATTCAACAAAGGAGGATGAGGGTCAAAGATGAGAAGAATTCAGGAGCTAATTTTGTTGGAAAAGTCAATGGAAAGAGGGAGAACACCATTAACACTAAGCACGTCATTGAGGGGAAGGTATGTAGTTCTGACGATTTGGAGGTCACACCTGAAGTGATTGTTGAAGAAGAGGTTTTGACATGGGAGGAATTTGGTGAATATTCTATTGACTTGTTCGATGGAGAATGTTTTGATGTCCATGCCATGTCACTTCTTTACTTGAGGGATTTGTTCAATGAATCAGAATTGGTGGATGTTGTTCATATGAAGAAGTGCTTAACTGCTATTGATGGTGAACAAGAAGAACTTGTTGTTTTAGTTGACAAGGAAGATGTCCAACCCATATCTTACATGTCTCCTGATTTATATGTTGAACATAATGACTTCTTAGGTGTGGACAAGTTTAATTATGTTGGAGGTTCATCGTTGATCAACTTCTAGAATAGTTTGAAGTTCAAAGAAAGGCTTGTGCAAATAAGTAAGATTTTGGTTTTTAATTTGGAGAGGACTTCAGATTGCTTATGTTCAAAGTATCTATTTTGTTGGGATGGAAGATATCAAGTTCAACCAAGACGTTCCAAGACTTGTTCAAGCATGATCATGAATTGGAAAAAGCATGACGTATGCAAGGATTTGAGGACAAATCCATTTCAAGAGGAGGGGAATGATATGAATCTGATCAGCAAGAAGATTAATTTCGTTTTTGCGGTTTTTGAGTCTGTTTAGGAAGTTAATTATATGTTATTTTTGTTTTATAAGAGTTCTAGTCTATTTGGGAAGACAATAATTTGAGAATTTCGTTTCTTTAAGAGTTCAAGTCAGTTTAGGAATGTGATTATGTGATAATCACGTTTTTAGCAATCATAGGAGTATTGGACTTGTTTTTCTTTTTTAGTTTCCCTTTTTAAGTCATATTTATCTAGTTAGAAGTTATATTTAATTAGGAATCTATTTGTAACAATCTGAACGTAGATAGATCCGGCTTTCGCGTGGATCCGTAACAAGATTCACATCATAATACAAGTTCTAGAAGGTCCATTCAGCAGCCAAGATCTACAAGAGTGATTTTCTCTGATTTGGGAATTCTATTTAGGAAATAAAATTTCAGCCATGAGTATTGTTTAGGAAATTAGTTCTAGCAATTTTTGGCTTGTTTGTCACGTTTTGGCCTTCCTAAAAAGTGTAGATTTGATTCCCTTTTTAGTTTATCTTAACAGCCAAAATTCTGGCCAATTTAGGAAGTATTTTGATTTGAAATCTCTTTGTAATATTGAGCCATTTATAGAGGCTTATCCAATGAGAAGAGGCAGAATATTTTGATCAAAAAATGTGAGCAAGTCTCTCCCTTGGTTCTACAGAACTTCTCGAACACAGTGGAGCAATTCCGTCGAGTTCACCTTCGACTTATCAAGCAGATCTTCATACCGTTTGTGGCGTCATCGATATATCAAGGTTCTTTGTTTCAACACAAGCAGCGGGTCGCGGTCTTAATACCAAGGTTCTTGTTTGGTTGTCAGCATCGGGTTGAGATCTCCATCACAAACTGATCTAGAACGATCTGGGATTTCAACGCTTCTTGGATGGGTCTCGCGCATCGTTGGCGGGGTTCGTATCATTTGGTATCAAAGCTCAAGGTTCTATTTCAGTTCTATCTATCCTTTAAATTTTGTTTTTATCATTAGTTTTCAGTTAGTTGTTCTTATTGTAATATGAGTTTGAGAAAAAAAAAGAGAGCAAAAAAATCCGAAAAAAAGAAAGAAAGAAGGAAGCCTACAAAAGAAAAGAAAAGGAGGCAAAAAAAAGGACGAAAAAAAAGAAGAGAAAAAGGTGGAAAGTTGAACGAAAAGTTTCTTAGAATTTAGAAGAAGATTGAAGCAAGGATTCTGAAACATCACAAGTTGTTGCTTTAGATCAGATTGGTGCACAAGGAACCATTGTTCTAACCATCATTCTATAATCCAAGAAGAGTCGCTGAGTTTTTGACGTAGCACAACGGAAGGAGTTGGCAACACGCTGACTCAGATGGGAAACGAACAAGATAGTGACCTTGAGCTCGATCCTTCCGAATCAAGCAAAGGTGTGTATTCCGAAGGAAACAGCCAATAAGAGGGCCAATCTTTCAACACATTTGCAAAACCATGCAAAAGATAGGAAAGCACGATTAGCTTTGTTGGATTCAAAATTCTGTCCGTTTATTTCCTTCCAAGCGGGTACAAATAGGGGCGTGATTTCAGGCGGCATTAAGGCAATATTAACCACGCACCTTCTCACCTTTCAGCCAGCCGTTCCATCAACTTTAACCGCCTAGTAATGGCATTAACTTGCCTTATTACATACGCATTACACACGCACATTAAACACACCAACAATTCGGACAGTTTGTCATAATAACTAGCATGCACTCCATGCAAGAGAGAAGGAGTAGGCCGAAAAGGATGAGAAACATGGACGTCCTACGTCATCCTCTCCTCCTTAAGAGCATGCTAGTCCCACGCAACCAACCTGGAGGGCATGGGAGGCGGATCATAGTACGGAGTTAAATTCGCAATGTTGAACGTCTTCGACACTCCCAAGTCTTCAGGTAGATCAATCACATAGGCGTTGTCATGGACTCGCCTCAACACCTTGTAGGGGCCAAAGTTTCGGGCTTGCAACTTGCCTCCTAAGTGCGCGGGCATGCGTTCCTTGCGAAAATGCACCATAACCTTTTCTCCCGGCAAGAACAATTGTGCACGCCTGTGTTCATCCACTCGCGCCTTCTCCTTGGAGTACGTTGCTTCCAGCCTCTTCTTGACCGCGTCAAGCACACTTTGGACGTGCTCCGCATAAGACATAGCTGCTGGATTGCCACGAGGAGGTCGTGGCACCATAGACACATCCACCAAGTGATTCGGCACCTTGGTGTACACCAACTCAAATGGAGACTTACCCGTGGACAGCACCATTGTAAGCAAATTCCGCAATAGGAAGAGCAAGATCCCATTGCCTTTGTCGATCGTGACACAAACTGTGGAGAAGGTTGCCAAGTGTGCGATTGGTTGCTTCAGTCTGACCATCTGTTTGCGGATGTGCGGTTGTGCTAAATTGTAGCGTGGCATCAAACATCCTCCATAATTGATGTGAGCAAGCCTAAGGACGCACCTACTATCAAGCTTGTAGACTCGAAGCAAGTTCAAGTTCCAATTGGGCCAATGACAAGAGCACGAGCTAGGAAGTTGCAATCTGACTTCAATGGATTAATGCAAGAAGTTTGGGCTCAATCAAGTGCGTGGAGGACCAAGGACGTCCAACAAGTCCAAGGGAGGCCCATGCACGTTTTGGAAGCTAAATGGGAAGCTTGACATGCACGTAAGCTTCTAGATGCATGCGCACATGGAGAATCAAGAAGAATCAGCCTATTAAGTCCGTGCATCTACTTGTTTTGGACGTGCAGCTAGTAGTTATTCTATTAGATATTATTTGCTTATATTATTCCTTATTTAGTTGAATAAGTTCGGCCAGAATCTCTTTAGAGTAGGAAAGAGAGTTTTGACCAGCCTTAAACTCCTTATTTGGAGTTAGTTTCGTTTAGGAAAGTTGTAAGACTTATGGAGCCTATATAAAGAGGCGTCCCCCTTCAATAAACACATAACAATTCGGAAAATACTTAGCATTGGCTAACTGAGAATGGAACAGATCGGACCAACAAAAACCAAAATAACAAGGATAATGAACTAAAGTAACAAGCTAAGCTCTGATACCAACTGATATGGATCTCCGCGGAAAAAGATTCACAACTCGGACCGTTTGTTACTTTAGAATGGAACAGATCACAACTCACAAGAACTCACACGAACTAAGGCAAGAAATTGAACCTTAACCCGCTGCAAGAGCTTCTGAACCTTGACCTAAGGTCGTATCACGCCACGAGCGGGGATGGATGATCCGCTTGATAAGTGAAAGATAAATTCTAGCCAAGACGACTCACCAGCCTAAGCAAGAACAAACGAGTATCAAAACTCTCAGTTAGCCAATGCTAAGTATTTTCCGAATTGTTGTGTGTTTATTGAAGGGGGACGCCTCTTTATATAGGCTCCATAAGTCTTACAACTTTCCTAAACGAAACTAACTCCAAATAAGGAGTTTAAGGCTGGTCAAAACTCTCTTTCCTATTCTAAAGAGATTCTGGCCGAACTTATTCAACTAAATAAGGAATAATATAAGCAAATAATATCTAATAGAATAACTACTAGCTGCACGTCCAAAACAAGTAGATGCACGGACTAAATAGGCTGATTCTTCTTGATTCTCCATGTGCGCATGCATCTAGAAGCTTACGTGCATGTCAAGCTTCCCATTTAGCTTCCAAAACGTGCATGGGCCTCCCTTGGGTTTCTTGGACGTCCTTGGTCCTCCACGCACTTGCTTGAGCCCAAACTTCTTGCATTAGCCCATTGAAGTCAGATTGCAACTTCCTAGCTCTTGCTCTTGTCATTGGCCCAATTGGAACTTGAACTTGCTTGATAGTAGGTGCGTCCTTAGGCTTGCTCACATCAGTCCCCTCCTCTTGAAAAGGATTTGCCCTCAAATCATCACCTACATCAAACGGACTCAAGTCAGCCACGTTAAACGAAGCACTTACATTATACTCACCCGGAAGGTCTAGCTTGTAGGCATTATCATTGATGCGTTCTATCACTTGGAATGGACCATCTCCCCGTGGTAGCAACTTTGAACGCCTTTGGACAGGAAAACGCTCCTTCCTCATATGTAGCCAAACCCAATCTCCCGGCTCAAAGACAACCTTGTGCCGTCCTTTGTTTGCTTGCCTCGCATAGTGCTCCGTGCGCTTCTCGATGTTCATTCTTGCTTTCTCATGTAACTGCTTGACAAATTCAGCTTTCTTCTTGCCATCTAAGTTAACATGCTCACTCGAAGGTAGAGGTGATAAATCCAATGGAGTCAAAGGATTAAATCCATAAACAAGCTCAAATGGTGAGAATTGAGTAGCAGAATGGACAGAACGATTATAAGCAAACTCAACATGAGGCAAACATTCTTCCCAAGTCTTAATGTTATGCTTAATGAGTACTCTCAAAGCTGTAGACAAAGTCCTATTCACTACTTCAGTTTGACCATCAGTTTGAGGATGACAAGTAGTAGAAAACAACAACTTAGTACCTAACTTGCACCACAAGGTCTTCCAAAAGTAACTCAGGAACTTAGCATCTCTATCAGAGATAATTGTCCTAGGCATACCATGCAACCTAACAACCTCTCTAAAGAACAAATCAGCAATGTTTGAAGCATCATCAGTTTTATGACATGGAATAAAATGTGCCATCTTAGAAAACCTATCCACTACCACAAAAATTGAATCTCTTCCACGCTTAGTCCTAGGTAGGCCTAACACAAAATCCATACAGATATCAATCTAGGGCTCACTAGGTATAGGTAGTGGGGTGTACAAACCATGGGGTTTTACCTTTGACTTGGCTTGCTTGCAAGTGATGCAACGACCACAAACTCTCTCAACGTCTCTCTTCATGTGTGGCCAAAAGAAATGATCTTGTAGCATTGCCAAGGTCTTTGCAATTCCAAAATGCCCCATTAAGCCACCTCCATGTGCCTCCTGAATTAGTAATTCTCGCATCGAACAATTAGGCACACAAAGTTTGTTTTCACAAAATAGGTCACCTTCATTACGAAAGAACTTGCCAAATGCACTTCTTTCAGTTGATCTAAACAACTCGCCAAAATCAACATCATCAACATACATCTCCTTAATGTGTTCAAAGCCAAGTAGTTTAGCATCAACAGTTGAGATCAAGGCGTACCTTCGTGATAGTGCATCAGCCACTACATTTTCCTTACCTTGCTTGTAGCGAATGACATAAGGAAATGTCTCAATGAATTCCACCCATCGTGCATGCCTCTTGTTCAGCTTGTGTTGCCCCTTTAAGTGCTTAAGTGACTCATGATCAGTGTGAATCACAAACTCCTTTGGCCACAAGTAATGCTGCCATGTCTCCAATGCTCGAACTAGTGCGTACAACTCCTTGTCATAGGTCGGGTAATTCAAGGTTGCACCACTTAGTTTCTCACTAAAGTATGCAATGGGTCTTCCTTCTTGCATAAGGACAGCTCCAATTCCTACACCAGAAGCATCACACTCTATTTCAAAAGTCTTAGAGAAATTAGGTAAAGCTAACAAGGGTGCATTAGTCAACTTCCCTTTCAGTAGTTGGAAAGCCTTCTCTTGAGCTTCTCTCCAAGTAAAGCCCACGTTCTTCTTGATGACTTCAGTTATGGGTGCGGCTATGCTACTAAAGTCCTTCACAAATCTCCTATAAAAACTAGCTAGTCCATGAAAGCTCCTAACATTAGCAACACTTGTAGGGCTTGGCCATTCACGGATAGCTCGGATCTTTTCTTCATCAACCTGTATTCCGTTAGCTCCAAAAACAAAACCCAAGAATACAAGCTTATCCGTACAAAAGGTGCAGTTCTTCAAGTTAGCAAACAATTGTTCTTCTCTAAGTGCATCTAAGACAGATTTCAAATGTTCTAGATGATCCCCCATGCTCTTGCTATAGATGAGTATATCATCAAAGTAAACAACTAAAAATTTACCAATGAATGGACGTAGAACATGATTCATGAGTCGCATAAACGTGCTAGGTGCGTTGGACAAACCAAATGGCATGACCATCCACTCATACAACCCATACTTAGTTTTAAAAGCAGTCTTCCACTCATCTCCTTCTTTCATCCTAATTTGATGATAACCACTCTTCAAATCAATCTTAGAAAACATGCAAGAACCATGCAACTCATCTAACATGTCATCTAAACGAGGGATAGGGTGACGATATTTTACCGTTATGTTGTAGACTGCTCGGCAATCAACACACATTCTCCATGTTTTATCCTTCTTGGGCACAAGTAGGACTGGAACAGCACATGGACTCATGCTCTCTCTTACGTACCCTTTCTCCAACAGCTCGTTGACTTGCTTCTCAAGCTCCTTTGTCTCTTCAGGATTGCTTCTATATGCGGGACGGTTAGGTATGGTAGCTCCCGGGACAAAGTCTATTTGATGTTCAATCCCACGAATAGGTGGCAAACCAGGTGGTAGCTCGTCGAGAATGACATCCTTGTAATTCTGCAAAAGAGACACAACCGTACTAGGTACATGTGGTTCAAGCTCGTTAGTGTTTAAAAATGCCTCCCTATACCGAAGTAAGATCATAGGCTTCTTTTCAAAGCATGCTTGCTTAATATCACTTGTTCCTACATAGTAACTCTTTTTCCAACTCTCGGTTTTTCTCTCTTTGGCCGTTTTAATTTCTGTTTTTCCGGCTTCTTTTGTTTTCTCAATCTTTTCCTCTCCATTGGCCGTTTTTCTTTTCTTTTTTTCGGCTTCTTCTCTCCTCTCATTCTTTTTCTTTTTGTCACGCTCTCTTTGCTCATCACTTTCTTGTTGTAACAGTCGTTGATCTTCACAAACTTGTGATGGTGACAAGGGTGCCAAGGTGATTACTCTCTTCTTGAGTATAAATGAGTATTTGTTGGTGTAGCCATCATGATGCACTTTCCTATCAAACTGCCATGGCCTTCCTAACAATAGGTGACCAGCTTGCATTGGTACGACATCACACAACACTTCATCCTCATAGTTGCCAATGCGGAATGCTACCAATACTTGCTTCATCACTCGTACTTCTCCACTATCATTCAGCCATTGTAGTTTGTAAGGCTTAGGGTGTTTGCCAGTGAGTAACCCTAACTTCTCCACCATAGTAGTGCTTGCGACATTAGCACAACTTCCTCCATCTATGATGACACTACACACCTTGTCTTTGACATAGCACCTTGTGTGAAAAATATTTTCTCTTTGAGCCACATCATTTTCCTCTTTTACTTGCACATTCAATGCTCTTCTAGACACAAGAGTAAGCCTCTCAGCAGCTTGGTACTCTTCCTCGGATACGTCCTCCAAAGAAGGCATGCTTTCATGCTCCGAATCCTCTTCTTCAGTTTCAATCTCTCCACTTTCCTTGATCACCATTGCTTGCTTGTTAGGGCATTGACTTGAGATGTGCCCTCTTCTTTGACACTTAAAGCACTTGATGTCACGGTTCCTAGCTGGAGTGACTTCCACTTTCCTTTGAGAATTAGCTTGAGAACTCTCGGATTTATGCTCTACTTTGGCTGCTTGTGGCTTGTCAAACTTCTTTTGGTAGTTTGGCTTCCAAGTAGAACTCGATGTAGCTCTTGTTTTCCCCTCTCCTCTCTTGAGTTGCTTCTCAATTTTCGTTGCCATATACACCATGTCTTCCAACTCCACATAGTGTTGCAACTCAACTTTGTCTTGAATTTCAGGATTGAGTCCATTCAAGAACCTTGCCATTGTAACTTCTCTATCTTCATCTATATCAGCTCTTATCATGGCCATCTCCATCTGTTTGAAATACTCCTCCACACTCAAACTTCCTTGCCTCATCCCTTGTAACTTCTTATACAGCCCTCTATAGTAATGACTTGGAACAAATCTCTTCCTCATCACCACTTTCATGTCTTCCCAAGTAGCTATAGGGCGTTCTCTATTTCTCCTCCTGCTTGTCACAAGTTGATCCCACCAAGTTATAGCATAATCAGTGAATTCGGTGATGGCAAGTTTTACCTTCTTTTCTTCGGAGCTATTGTGGCAATCAAACACGAACTCAATCTTCTTCTCCCACTCTAAGTACGCCTCCGGGTCAGAACGACCAGCAAAGGAAGGTATCTTCAGTTTGATACTCCCTATGTTGTCGTCTCTCTTTGGCCTCGCCTTCCTAGGTGGACGGTTTGTTCTTGCTCTCCTAAGACTCCTTGTAGAGCCTACGCCTTTTTCCGATTCAGAATCAGCTCCGCTCGACTCTCCAATAGGTACTCCTCTCCTACGCCTTTGGAGTTCGCCTCGCGTTTGGGGGTTGTCACGAGAATTCTCCACGGCATCCACGCGTAGTTGCAAAGGCTCCATCTGAGCTTGCACCATCTGCTCGAGCTTCCCGGCCAAGGCATCCACTAGTAACTTAAGGTCTATGTTTCCCATAGTTTGACCTTCATGCGACATGTTTGCTGCAAGAAAAATTGGTTAGTAATAAAAAAAATATGGCCTCACTAGCTCACTCCCTTACGTGTATACTCTCAATGTATGGTGCACTCAAGTTCTCTCGTGTTTGTACTCAAATATTTGGCTTTTCTCTCTAAGGTACTCGCACACTCTTGCCTTTTTCCTCTCGTGATACTTGTATGTTCTTACTAAGGCTAGAACGGCCTTGCTTGAGCTTCACGCTTTAACAAACAGAATGTTATAGTTCCTCTTTGGTCTTTCTTTTAGTCTTGCTCGTCCCTTTTCTTGATCAGCTGCTGCGCCTTCTTAGTTCGGTAGCTTCCCTCGGATTTGCTTCCTCTTTAGCTTGAGACTTCCAATTTAGCTTGCTTCCTCTTTAACTTGCGGCTTCCTTTTCTTTTTCTTTTCTTTCCTTTTTCTTTTCTTTTCTTTTCTTTTTTTTTCTTTTCTTTTTCTTTTCCTTTCTTTTCTTTTCTTTCTTTTCTTGCTTCACTCGTTTGTTTTCCTCTCTTTTCTCTCAAACAGCGAAGAGAGAAAATGAACCAACAAGAACAAAAATAACAAGGATAATGAACTAAAGTAACAAGCTAAGCTCTGATACCAACTGATATGAATCTCCGCGGAAAAGATTCACAACTCGGACCGTTTGTTACTTTCGAATGGAACAGATCACAACTCATAAGAACTCACACGAACTAAGGCACGAAATTGAACCTTAACCCGCTGCAAGAGCTTCTGAACCTTGACCTAAGATCGTATCACGCCACGAGCGGGGATGGATGATCCGCTTGATAAGTGAAAGATAAATTCTAGCCAAGACGACTCACCAGCCTAAGCAAGAACAAACGAGTATCAAAACTCTCAGTTAGCCAATGCTAAGTATTTTCCGAATTGTTGTGTGTTTATTGAAGGGGGACGCCTCTTTATATAGGCTCCATAAGTCTTACAACTTTCCTAAACGAAACTAACTCCAAATAAGGAGCTTAAGGCTGGTCAAAACTCTCTTTCCTATTCTAAAGAGATTCTGGCCGAACTTATTCAACTAAATAAGGAATAATATAAGCAAATAATATCTAATAGAATAACTACTAGCTGCACGTCCAAAACAAGTAGATGCACGGACTAAATAGGCTGATTCTTCTTGATTCTCCATGTGCGCATGCATCTAGAAGCTTACGTGCATGTCAAGCTTCCCATTTAGCTTCCAAAACGTGCATGGGCCTCCCTTGGGTTTCTTGGACGTCCTTGGTCCTCCACGCACTTGCTTGATCCCAAACTTCTTGCATTAGCCCATTGAAGTCAGATTGCAACTTCCTAGCTCTTGCTCTTGTCATTGGCCCAATTGGAACTTGAACTTGCTTGATAGTAGGTGCGTCCTTAGGCTTGCTCACATCATGGCTTATGCACTATCACGAAGGTACGCCTTGATCTCAACTCTTGATGCTAAACTACTTGGCTTTGAACACATTAAGGAGATGTATGTTGATGAGGTTGATTTTGGCGAGTTGTTTAGATCAACTGAAAGAAGTGCATTTGGTAAGTTCTTTCGTAATGAAGGTTACCTATTTCGTGAAAACAAACTTTGTGTGCCTAATTGTTCGATGCGAGAATTACTAATTCAGGAGGCACATGGAGGTGGCTTAATGGGGCATTTTGGAATTGCAAAGACCTTGGCAATGCTACAAGATCATTTCTTTTGGCCACACATGAAGAGAGACGTTGAGAGAGTTTGTGGTCGTTGCATCACTTGCAAGCAAGCCAAGTCAAAGGTAAAACCCCATGGTTTGTACACCCCACTACCTATACCTAGTGAGCCCTGGATTGATATCTCTATGGATTTTGTGTTAGGCCTACCTAGGACTAAGCGTGGAAGAGATTCAATTTTTGTGGTAGTGGATAGGTTTTCTAAGATGGCACATTTTATTCCATGTCATAAAACTGATGATGCTTCAAACATTGCTGATTTGTTCTTTAGAGAGGTTGTTAGGTTGCATGGCATGCCTAGGACAATTATCTCTGATAGAGATGCTAAGTTCCTAAGTTACTTTTGGAAGATCTTGTGGTGCAAGTTAGGTACTAAGTTGTTGTTTTCTACTACTTGTCATCCTCAAACTGATGGTCAAACTGAAGTAGTGAATAGGACTTTGTCTACACTTTTGAGAGCACTCATTAAGCATAACATTAAGACTTGGGAAGAATGTTTGCCTCATGTTGAGTTTGCTTATAATCGTTCTGTCCATTCTGCTACTCAATTCTCACCATTTGAGCTTGTTTATGGATTTAATCCTTTGACTCCATTGGATTTATCACCTCTACCTTCGAGTGAGCATGTTAACTTAGATGGCAAGAAGAAAGCTGAATTTGTCAAGCAGTTACATGAGAAAGCAAGAATGAACATCGAGAAGCGCACGGAGCACTATGTGAGGCAAGCAAACAAAGGAAGGCACAAGGTTGTCTTTGAGCCGGGAGATTGGGTTTGGCTACATATGAGGAAGGAGCGTTTTCCTGTTCAAAGACGTTCAAAGTTGCTACCACGGGGAGATGGTCCATTCCAAGTGCTAGAACGCATTAATGATAATGCCTACAAGCTAGACCTTCCGGGTGAGTATAGTGTAAGTGCTTCGTTTAACGTGGCTGACTTGAGTCCGTTTGATGTAGGTGATGATTTGAGGACAAATCCTTTTCAAGAGGAGGGGACTGATGTGAGCAAGCCTAAGGACGCACCTACTATCAAGCTTGTAGACTCGAAGCAAGTTCAAGTTCCAATTGGGCCAATGACAAGAGCACGAGCTAGGAAGTTGCAATCTGACTTCAATGGATTAATGCAAGAAGTTTGGGCTCAATCAAGTGCGTGGAGGACCAAGGACGTCCAAGAAGTCCAAGGGAGGCCCATGCACATTTTGGAAGCTAAATGGGAAGCTTGACATGCACGTAAGCTTCTAAATGCATGCGCACATGGAGAATCAAGAAGAATCAGCCTATTTAGTCCGTGCATCTACTTGTTTTGGACGTGCAGCTAGTAGTTATTCTATTAGATATTATTTGCTTATATTATTCCTTATTTAGTTGAATAAGTTCGGCCAGAATCTCTTTAGAGTAGGAAAGAGAGTTTTGACCAGCCTTAAACTCCTTATTTGGAGTTAGTTTCATTTAGGAAAGTTGTAAGACTTATGGAGCCTATATAAAGAGGCGTCCCCCTTCAATAAACACATAACAATTCGGAAAATACTTAGCATTGGCAAACTGAGAGTTTTGATACTCGTTTGTTCTTGCTTAGGCTGGTGAGTCGTCTTGGCTAGACTTTATCTTTCACTTATCAAGCGGATCATCCATCCCCGCTCGTGGCGTGATACGACCTTAGGTCAAGGTTCAGAAGCTCTTGCAGTGGGTTAAGGTTCAAGTTCGTGCCTTAGTTCGTGTGAGTTCTTGTGAGTTATGATCTGTTCCATTCTAAAGTAACAAACGGTCCGAGTTGTGAATCTTTTTCCGCGGAGATCCATATCAATAATATCTTCCAAAAGCTCGCGAGGAATTTGGTGTCACGATCAGAAACGATGGTCTTTGGAACTCCATGCAAACGCACCACTTCCCGAAAGAAATGTCTTGCCACCGCGGATGCATCATTGGTTTTCTTGCAAGGCACGAAGTGCGCCATCTTTGACAACCTGTCCACAATGACAAAAATAGAATCCGCTCCTCTTGGAGGAGTGCGGGGTAAGCCAAGAACAAAATCCATACTGAGGTCTTCCCAAATTGCACTCGGAGGTGTACATATCTTCAGAAATTTCCATTTCGTATTTCTCATAAGAGTGGAAATCAAAATGTAGTAGCTGACGCATTGAGTAGAAGGATTGCATTGCTCACTGAACTACGTGGAACCATCACCTCATTTGATTGTTTGCCTGAGTTATATGAAAACGACGAGGACTTTGGCACCATTTGGTTAAAATGTGCAAATGAAAAGGGGGTGGATGACTACTATTTGCAAGATGGGTTCTTGATGAAAGGGAATCAGTTATGTGTTCCGAAGACTTCATTGCGAGATCAGTTGATTTGGGAGGTACATGGTGGTGGATTGTCCGCGCACATGGGAAGAGACAAAACCTTGTCATCGTTGCAAGAAAGGTTTTACTGGCCGCGGATGGCAAGAGAGGTTGCAAAGCATGTCAAGCATTGTCGTGTTTGTCAAGAGACGAAGGGGACAGTAAACAACACGGGCTTGTACTCTCCTTTACCAAACGTGCATGCATGGGATTGCTTAACTTCGATTGATCATGCAAGAATTTCAGTGCTCTATGATCAGTAAAGAGGACGAATTCCTTACCAACCAAGTAGTGTTCCCACGTCTTGAGTGCTCGGAAGACCGCGTAGAACTCTTTCTCATACGTGGTCCACTTCAATCTGGCTTCACTCAGCTTTTCACTGAAAAAAGCTACGGGCTTCTTTTCTCGTGAAAGCACGGCTCCAATTCCAAGTCCGGATGCATCCACCTCCACTTCGAACAATTTGGCAAAATCAGGGAGGGCTAGCACGGGTGCACTACTCAGCTTGTTTTTAAGAACTTGAAAAGCTTGCTCGGCTTCGGTGCTCCACACGAAAGGGGTTTGTTTCTTGAGCAAGGAAGTCAAAGGAGCTGCAAGCAAGCTGAAATCCCGATTAAATATTCTATAGAAGCTTGCCAAACCAAGGAAGCTCCTCGTTTGGCTCACATTCTGAGGGGTAGGCCACGACCTAATAGCATCAATCTTGGCTTGATCCACGTGAATTCCCTCCTTTCCAACCACAAACCCTAAGAAAAGTAGCTTGTCCTTCCAAAAGCTACATTTCTTTAGGTTAACATAGAGTTGATTGTCTCTCAGAGCCGTGAACACCTCCTTCAAATGCTTAAGATGATCATCCTCGGATTGGCTGTAAACCAAATTGTCATCAAAATACACCACCACTGACTTGTCAAGGAAGGGTTTAAAGACTTGATGCATAAGATGCATGAAGGTACTGGGCGCGTTTGTCAATCCGAATGGCATTACAAGCCACTCATAGAGTCCATCACGTGTCTTGAAGGCGGTCTTCCATTCATCTCCGGGAGGAATTCTGATTTGATGGTATCCACTTCTTCAATCAATCTTGGAGAAAATGGATGCACCACTTATGTTGTCCAGCATGTCATCAAGGCGCGGGATTGGAAAACGATATCCAATTGTGATCTTGTTGATGGCGCGACTATCTACGCACATTCTCCACGTACCATCTTTCTTTGGCACAAGCAATGTAGGTACTCCACAAGGACTCAAGCTTTCTTGCACTTGTCCTTTGTCAAGAAGCTCTTGAACTTGTTCCCTCAAGATCTGGTTCTCCTTCGGACTCATTCTATAATGAGGAAGGTTCGGAAGTGTTGCACCAGGGATGAGATCAATCCGATGTTGGATATCTCGCAAGGGAGGCACCCCTTTTTGCAACTCCTCATCGATCAGCTCAGGGAATTCGTTAAATAACTTTAAGACCACGTCCGGAATCAGCTCGCCGCCTTTCTCACCTGGTTCTTGTGAACTTGTCATCACGAGCATATGGAGGAAACCCGCCTCTTGGAAACAACTCGTGAGAACACGAGAGGAGGTCACCATCGAAACAATTTTCTTGGCACTCTTCACGTACTTTGGCTTCTTTGGCAATAACGTGAACTTCTCACCTCCTTTCTTTAACTCGTACGTGTTCTCCTCTCCGCGGTGCACAACTTTGTTGTCAAATTCCCACGGTCGTCCAAGAAGGATGTTGCATGCATCCATTTCAAGAACATCACATTCGACTAAGTCCGAATACTTGCCAATTGTGATAGGAATGGTGCACCTTGAGTTAACCTTGATTCCACCCCCGGATCTAACCCATCCAATGGAGTATGGAGTGGGGTGAGGCGTGGTTTTCAAACCAAGCTTCTCCACTGTCTTGCTACTCACAAAGTTCTCCTGGCTGCCTCCATCAATTATCACTTCGCACACAACTTTCCCAACATGACAACTCGTGCGAAACAAGTTATTGCGTTGGGAGTCATCTCTCTTGGTTGCGGTCAGTGCTACCTTCTGTATGACCCCGCAATACTCTTCTCCTTCAGAGGTCTCCTCCTCTTCATCACCCTCGTCCACGGGTGCACACAAATACGCCCCTTCCTCCTCCTCATCCGAATCTTCCTTCTCGCAAAGTTGTGTAAACTTGCGTTTAGGGCAGTCACTAGACTTGTGGCCCATTTCATTGCATTTGAAACATCGGATTGATGAGGTTGTGGCGACCTCTTTTCCCTTTCTTTGTGAAATCACAGGGGCAGGCTTGCTTGGAGAGGGTTTAGACTCGGAAGCTTGGGGTGTGCTCCTTTCCACACCTCCCCTTGAATAGGTGGAAGCCTGACCAGGTCCTGAAAAACGGATAGAGGGTGCTTTCTTTCTCTTCAAGGCAGCCCCTATTTTTCTCGCCTTTGCACAGGCATCGTTGAAGAACAAGAACGTATCAAACTCCATCCGACTCTTGATTTCATAATGAAGGCCCTCAACAAAACGGGCTAACATCTGGTCCTCATTCTCCTCCACGTCATTGCGAGACGCTAACCTTATAAATTCAGACGTATATTCGTCTATGGATCGGTTACCTTGAGTGCAAGTCAAGAATTGCGAATACAAGGTTTGCTGATAATCCACAGGAAGAAACCTCTCACGTAGGGCTTGCTCCATAGTTGGCCAATCACGAATTGGTCGATCTCCTCTCCTCCTACGAGACTCTTGTTCCTTCCTCCACCACACGGCAGCTCCGGACTCTAGCTTGAAGGCTACGTAGCTCACCTTCTTTTCTTCCGTGAGTTCCATGCAATCGAAATATTTTTCCACCGAGTCCAACCAGTTGAGAAATCCCTCTACATCCACTTCTCCATAGAATTTTTCTATGTTCAACTTGAAAGGTCGATCCACTCTTCTTGCATAATCATTTCCACGATCTTCCCCTCTATAGACTTCCCTCCGTGCACCTCGGCCTCCCTCACCACGTCCTCCATCTACACATCCGCGGCCTCTCATGCCACGTCCTCCCCTTCTCACATAGAGGGTAGCATCAGAATCTTCATCCTCCTCTTCCTCTCTTTGATCATTACGCACCTCAGCTGGAGGGGGTTGCCCTACGGGTGGCGGTTGCACGACAAGATTGTTGAGCTGAGTGAGGATGGCTTGGATCGATGCCACAATGTTGGCAAACCTTTGATTCATGTCGGGTCTTGGAGTGTCATTAGGATCGGCCATAGTGCATCGGCTTTTTTGGTGGTGTTAGGTGGGTAAATGAGACTTGGATCAGGAGATCACAAAGTCTTGTGGATCGGCTCGTAGATAGGGCTCTCTCACACTCACAAGGTGATAGCGGTCACTCTTGATCAATATGGGAATTGACCTGATCGTATTCAGGCTCTGATACCACTTGACGTAGCACAACGGAAGGAGTTGGCAACACGCTGACTCAGACGGGAAACGAACAAGATAGTGACCTTGAGCTCGATCCTTCCGAATCAAGCAAAGGTGTGTTTTCCGAAGTAAACAGCCAATAAGAGGGCCAATCTTTCAACACATTTGCAAAACCATGCAAAAGATAGGAAAGCACGATTAGCTTTGTTGGATTCCAAATTCTGTCCGTTTATTTCCTTCCAAGCGGGTACAAATAGGGGCGTGATTTCAGGCGGCATTAAGGCAATATTAACCACACACCTTCTCACCTTTCAGCCAGCCGTTCCATCAACTTTAACCGCCTAGTAATGGCATTAACTTGCCTTATTACATACGCATTACACACGCACATTAAACACACCAACAATTCGGACAGTTTGTCATAATAACTAGCATGCACTCCATGCAAGAGAGAAGGAGTAGGCCGAAAAGGACGAGAAACATGGATGTCCTACGTCAGTTTTGATGTGAGCACACCTACGAACACACCTACATTCAAGGCACAAGACTCACGGCAAGTGCACGTACCAATTGGACCGGTGACACGAGCAAGAGCAAAAATGTTTCAGGTAGAATTTAATGGATTAATGCAAGAAGTCTGGGCTCAAGATGGTGCGTGCAAGTCCAAGGACGTGCATGAGGCCCATGCAAAGCCCATGCACGTGATAGAGGCTATTTTGGAAGCTTGACATGCACGTAAGCTTCTAGATGCATGCGCACATGGAGAATTAAGAAGAATCAGCCTATTTAGTCCGTGCATCTACTTGTTTTGGATGTGCACCTATTAGTTATTCTATTAGATATTATTTGCTTATATTATTCCTTATTTAGTTGAATAAATTCGGCCAGAATCTCCTTAGATTAGGAAAGAGAGTTTTGGCCAGCCTTTGAACTCCTTTTTAGGAGTTAGCTTGTTTAGGAATACTTGGTACTTTGGGGGCCTATATAAGGAGGACTCCTAGCAATAAAACGGACACAACTTTTGAGATTGATAATTTTGTGAGTTAGATACTCCTTGCGTGTTCTTGCTAATTGCTGGATTGCTTAGCTTGAGCGAATCTTTCACTTATCAAACGATTCCTCCATTATCGTTTGTGGCGTGATTCGACTTGGACCAAAGGTTCACGAAATTCCATTGCTCGGGTTGCGGTTCTTCCAAACCAAGGTTCTTGCAAGGCTCGAGTTCGTGGATTGCGGTCTGTTCCATCCAAAGTAGCACGGTCCGTTGTGAATCTCCTGCCGAGGTTCATATCATTTGGTATCATTTGGTAATCTACGTGCAGCGCAAGAAAACAAGGAACTACCTTTGATAGTGATCCGTGTAGTTCAAGCAAAGCCTTGTTAGCTTAGTAAGAACGTACAAGAGTATCACGAGAGGAAAAAGGCAAGAGTTGTGAGTGCATTAGAGAGAAAAGCCAAAGAATTGAGTGCAAACACGAGTGAACTTGAGTGCAACTTACATTGAGAGTAAACACGTAAGGGAGTGAACTTGTGAGGCCATCAATTTTTTTTACTAACGAAATTTTCTTGCAGCCAGATATGTCTTACGAAGATCAAAGAGAAAAAGAGGGTACGTTGGCTAATGTTGGTCTTAAGGTATTTTTGGAGGCCCTGACAGGAAAATTCCAACAAATGATGCGAGCGGAGATGGAGCCGTTGCAACAACGCATGGATGCAATGGAGGACACTCGCAACAGCCAACAACCAAGAAGCGAAGTCCAAGCACAACAAAGGTTTGCACCTTTGGGAGGCACAAGTGGAGGAGAATTCCGTGCACAAAGAAGGAGAGCCCCTTTGGGAAGCACAAGTGAAGAAGATTCCGACCCTTTCTAGGAGAAGGACGTAGGTTCTACAAGGAATCTTAGGCGAGCAAGGACTAACCGCCCACCTAGAGAGGCAAGGCGAAGAAGAGATGACAACTTGGGAAGTATTAAGCTGAAGATACCTTCCTTTGCAGGTCGTTCTGACCCGGAGGCATACCTAGAGTGGGAGAAGAAGATTGAGTTCGTGTTTGATTGCCACGACTGTTCCGAAGCAAAAAAGGTAAAGCTAGCTGTGACTGAATTCGCTGATTATCCTATAACGTGGTGGGATCAACTTGTCACAAGCAGGAGGTGTAATAGAGAGCGTCCTATAGCTACATGGGAGGGGATGAAAGTGGTGATGAGGAAACGTTTTGTTCCAAGTCATTACTACCGAGAGCTATACAAGAAGTTACAAGGGATGAGACAAGGAAGTCTGAGCGTGGAAGAATATTACAAACAAATAGAGATGGCCATGATAAGAGCTGATGTGGAGGAATATAGAGAAGCTGCCATGGCAAGGTTCTTGAATGGACTCAATCCTGAGATCCATGACAAAGTAGAGTTGCAACACTATGTGGAGTTGGTGGATATGGTGCATATGGCCATGAAAATTGAGAAGCAACTGATGAGAGGAGGAGGATGGACAAGAGCTACATCAAGTGCTAATTGGAAGCCAAACTATTTGATGTGAAATCTCGTTACGGATTCACGCGAAAGCTGGATCTATCGACGTTCAGATTGATGGAAATCTCGACCCGTTGTTTGCACCTTTGCAAGAACCTCGGTATGAACAACCTCGACCCGCTGCTGTAGGGAAACAAGAACCTTGATTTGATGAAGACGCCACAAACGGTGATGTAGATCCGCTTGATATGTCAAAGGTGAACAAACGGAATCCCTCCGCTGTGTTCGAACAGTTCCGAAGAACCAAGAGAGCAAAGCCCACGTTTTTTGTACTCAAATTATTCTCTCTCATTCTCATTGATAAAGCCTTTATATGTGGGCAGATTGTTACAAAGAGATTCCTAATTAAATATAACTTCTAACTTGATAAATATGACTTAAAAAAAGGAAACTGAAAAGGAAAACAAGTCTAGTACTCTTATGATTGCTAAAAACGTGATTATCACATAATCACCTTCCTAAACTGACTTGAACTCTTAAAGAAACGAAATTCTCACATTTTTGACTTCCTAAATAGACTATAATTCTTATAAAACGAAAATAACATATAATTAACATCCTAAACAGACTCAAAAACTTCAAAAACGAAATTAATCTTCTTGCTGATCAGATTCATATCACTATTCAAAGAAATTTGAAAAAACACAGGCAACCAAGATAGAGCACAAGACTGAGAGTTCCAATGCCAATTCCCAAAAGAAGGTGGAAGCCACTCCCACATGAAACCGCGATATCAAGTGCTTCAAGTGTCAAGGAAGGGGGCACATCTCAAGTCAATGCCCTAACAAACAGATTATGGTGATTAGAGAGAGTGGGGAGGTCGTAACAGAAGGAGAAGATTCGGATCATGATAGCATGCCTTCATTGGAAGACGTATCCGAAGAGGAAATTCAAGTTCCTGAAGGACTCACTCTAGTGGCAAGAAGAGTCTTGAACTTGCAAGCAAGAGAAGAAGATGACAAAGCACAAAGGGAGAACATCTTCCATACAAGATGTTATGTCAAGGACAAGGTGTGTAGTGTCCTCATTGATGGAGGCAGCTGTGCTAACGTGGCAAGCACTACTATGGTTGAGAAGTTAGGGTTACTCACGAAGAAACACCCTAAACCTTACAAGCTGCAATGGCTGAATGATAGTGGAGAAGTACGAGTGGAGAAGCAAGTGCTAGAGACATTCCGCATTGGCAAGTACGAAGATGATGACGTAGCACAACGGAAGGAGTTGGCAACACGCTGACTCAGATGGGAAACGAACAAGATAGTGACCTTAAGCTCGATCCTTCCGAATCAAGCAAAGGTGTGTTTTTCGAAGGAAACAGCCAATAAGAGGGCCAATCTTTCAACACATTTGCAAAACCATGCAAAAGATAGGAAAGCACGATTAGCTTTGTTGGATTCAAAATTCTGTGCATTTATTTCCTTCCAAGCGGGTACAAATAGGGGCGTGATTTCAGGTGGCATTAAGGCAATATTAACCACGCACCTTCTCACCTTTCAGCCAGCCGTTCCATCAACTTTAACCGCCTAGTAATGGCATTAACTTGCCTTATTACATACGCATTACACATGCACATTAAACACACCAAAAATTCGGACAGTTTGTCATAATAACTAGCATGCACTCCATGCAAGAGAGAAGGAGTAGGCCGAAAAGGACGAGAAACATGGACGTCCTACGTCAGATGAAGTGTTGTGCGATGTTGTGCCAATGCAAGCTAGTCATCTCCTGTTGGGGAGGCCGTGGCAGTTTGATAGAAGAGTAACTCATGATGGACATACCCATAAGTACTCATTTACACTCAATAGGCGCGTGTTCACTTTGGCACCCTTAGCGCCATCACAAGTTTGTGAAGATCAGATGAAGTTACAAAAAGAAAGTGATGAGAGAAAAAAGAGTGAGCAAAAGAAATGAATTGAGAGGAGAGAAGAAGCCGAAAAACAGAAAGGAAAAACGGCCAAAAGAGAGGATACAATGGAGCGAACAAAAGAAGCCGGAAAAACAGAGTTGAAATCGGCCATTGAGAGAAAATCCGAGGGATGGAAAAAGAACTACTATGTAGGAGCAAGTGAAATCAAGCAAGCTTGTTTTGAAAAAAAGTCTATGATCTTACTCCGGTATAGGGAGACACTTTTTATCACTAACGAACTTGAGACACACTTGCCTAGTGTGATTGTTTCTCTCTTGCAGGACTACAAGGAGGTCTTTCCCGAAGAGCTACCAGCTGGATTACCACCTATACGAGGGATTGAGCATCAAATTGACTTTGTTCCAGGAGCTACCATACCTAACCGCCCCGCATATAGAAGTAATCCGGAGGAAACAAAGGAACTTGAGAGGCAAGTCAATGAGCTTTTGGAAAAAGGGTACGTGAGAGAAAGCATGAGCCCATGTGCTGTTCCAGTCCTACTTGTGCCTAAGAAGGATGGATCATGGAGGATGTGTGTTGATTGCCGAGCTGTCAACAACATCACGGTAAAATATCGTCACCCTATTCCTCGCTTAGATGACATGTTAGATGAGTTGCACGGCTCTTGCATGTTTTCTAAGATTGACTTAAAAAGTGGTTATCATTAGATTAGGATGAAAGAAGGAGATGAGTGGAAGACTGCTTTTAAAATAAAATATGGGTTGTATGAGTGGATGGTCATGCCGTTCGGGTTATCTAATGCACCTAGTACATTCATGCGCCTTATGAATCATGTCTTACGTCCATTCATTGGCAAATTTGTCGTTGTGTACTTTGATGATATACTCATTTATAGTACGAGTTTAGAGGATCATGTAGAGCATTTGAAATCTGTCCTAGATGCACTTAGATAGGATCAATTGTTTGCCAACTTCGAAGTTTTCATGGCTTAGCTAGCTTTTACAGGAGGTTTGTGAAAGACTTTAGTAGCCTAGCCGCGCCCCTCACTGAAGTCATCAAGAAGAACGTTGGATTTAGTTGGGGAGAAGCTCAAGAGAACGCATTCCAACTCATCAAAGAGAAGTTGACTAATGCTCCTTTTTTGGCTTTGCCTAACTTTACTAAAACCTTTGAAGTTGAATGTGATGCCTCAGGTATAGGTATTGGAGCTGTCCTCATGCAAGAAGGGAGACCAATTGCCTACTTTAGTGAGAAACTAAGTGGGGCAACCTTGAACTATCCAACTTATGACAAAGAGTTGTATGCGCTAGTACGAACATTGGAAACATGGCAGCATTACTTGTGGCCCAAGGAATTCGTGATCCACACTGATCATGAATCACTCAAGCACTTAAAGGGGCAACACAAGTTGAATAGGAGGCATGCACGATGGGTGGAGTTCATTGAGACATTTCCTTATGTCATTCGCTACAAGCAAGGTAAGGAAAATGTAGTAGCTGATGCCCTATCGCGAAGGTATGCTTTGATCTCAACTCTTGATGCGAAGTTAATTGGTTTTGAACACCTTAAAGAGTTGTATGCTGATGATACTAATTTTGGTGATCTGTTCCGAGCTACGGAGAAGAGTGCAACTGGTAAATTTTTTCGGACTGAAGGTTACCTATTTCGTGAGAACAAACTTTGTGTGCCTAATTTTTCTATGCGAGAGTTGCTAATTCAGAAGGCACATGGAGGCGGATTGATGGGGCACTTTGGAATCGCAAAGACTTTGGCAATGCTACAAGATCACTCCTATTGGCCGCACATGAAGCGTGACGTTGAAAGAGTTTGTGGACGTTGCATCACATGCAAGCAAGCCAAGTCGAAGGTAAAACCCCACGGTTTGTATACCCCGCTGCCTATACCTAGTGAGCATTGGATTGATATCTCTATGGATTTTGTGTTAGGACTGCCTAGGACTAAACGTGGAAGGGATTCAATCTTTGTGGTAGTGGATAGGTTTTCTAAGATGGCACATTTTATTCCATGTCATAAGACTGATGATGCTTCAAACATTGCTGATCTGTTCTTTAGAGAAGTTGTTAGGTTGCATGGTATGCCTAGAACTATTATTTCTGATAGAGATGCTAAGTTCTTGAGTTACTTTTGGAAGACCTTGTGGAGTAAGTTAGGTACCAAGTTGTTATTTTCTACTACTTGTCATCCACAAACTGATGGTGAAACTGAAGTTGTAAATAGGACCTTGTCTACTTTATTGAGATCATTTATCAAGCATAACATTAAGACTTGGGAAGAATGTTTGCCACATGTTGAATTTGCTTATAATCGTTCCGTTCATTCTGCTACTCAATTCTCACCATTTGAGCTTGTTTATGGATTTAATCCTTTGACTCCTTTGGATTTATCATCTTTTCCTTCGAGTGAGCATGTTAACTTAGATGGCAAGAAGAAGGCTGATTTTGTCAAGCAACTGCATGAGAGGGCGAGAATGAACATAGAGAAACGAACGGAGCACTACGCGAGACAAGCAAACAAAGGACGGCACAAGGTTGTCTTTGAGCCTGGAGATTGGGTCTGGTTGCACATGAGAAAGGAACGCTTTCCTGCGCAACGGCGTTCAAAGTTGCTACCACGGGGTGATGGTCCATTTCAAGTGCTTGAACGCATCAATGACAATGCCTACAAGCTTGACCTGCCAGGTGAGTATAATGTTAGTGCTTCTTTCAATGTTACTGATTTGAGTCCGTTTGATGTAGGTGAAGATTTGAGGACAAATCCTTTTCAAGAGGAGGGGAATGACGTGAGCACACCTACGAACACACCAACATTAAAGCCACAAGACTCACGGCAAGTGCACGTACCAATTGGACCAGTGACACGAGCAAGAGCCAAAAAGTTTCAGGCAGAATTTAATGGATTAATGCAAGAAGTCTGGGCTCAAGATGGTGCGTACAAGTGCAAGGACGTGCATGAGGCCCATGCAAAGCCCATGCACGTGATAGAGGCTATTTTGGAAGCTTGACATGCACGTAAGCTTCTAGATGCATGCGCACATGGAGAATCAAGAAGAATCAGCCTATTTAGTCCATGCAATAACTTGTTTTGGACGTGCAGCTATTAGTTATTGATTCTCCATGTGCGCATGCATCTAGTCCTTGCACTTGTGATACGAACCCCGCCAACGATGCGACGAGACCTGGCCACAAAGCGTGAAATCCCAGATCGTTCTAGATCAGTTCATGATGGAGATCTCGACCCGATGCTCAAAACCAAACAAGAACCTTGGTATTAAGACCGCGACCCGCTGCTTGAGTTGAAACAAAGAACCTTGATATGTCGATGACGCCACAAACGGTGATGAAGATCCGCTTGATAAGTCGATGGTGAACTCGACGGAATCCCTCCGTTGTGTTCGAACTGTTCCGAAGAACCAAGAGAGAGCAAAGCCCACGTTTTTCAATCAATATTGGTCTCCCTTTTCTCATTGCATAAGCCTCTATAAATAGGCTCAATATTACAAAGAGATTCCAAATCAAACAACTCCTAAAAATCTGGCTGGAAAGGGAAACTAAAAAGGAAACAAATCTCAGCCTTTTAGGAAGGCTAAAAACGTGACAAACAAGCTAAATAAGCCAAGAGTTGTTGGAATATAACTTCCTAATCAAAACTAATGGCTGAAATAAACTTCCTAAATAGAATGCCCAAATCAGAGAGAATGAATCTTCAAGATCTTTGCTGCTGAAAGGACCTTCTAGAACTTGTATTTATGGTCATAAACGCAGCTGAATTTCGTGGCTTTGGTCCATGGACTTTAATAAATTTGCTTGAGCCCAACTCTCCAAAGTATGCTTGAAAATCAGCCCACAAAGTTGTGACTTGAAGTGCTTTGTGTATGCTCTCTCACTTGGTCAGATTGGCACTTGAAATCATCATATGAGTGCTTCCCATATTCATATCATTCCCCTTCTCTTGAAAGGGATTTGTCCTCAAATCCTCGCATATGTCATAGTGCCACAAATTAACAACCATGCTGGAACAAGGTTGAGTCTTCGAACGTCGTTGTTGTACTTGATACCTTCCGTTCCAACAGAACAAGTACTTCGATCTTAAAGAATCTGAAGTCATCTCCAACTCAAAAGCCAAAGCCCTACTAATCCGTTTAAGCCTTTCTTTGAACTTCAAACTATTCCAGATGTTGATCAACGGTGAACCTCCAATATAATCAAACTTGTTCACTCCCAAGAATCAATATGCTCAATATATTCAACATGAAAATCTGGAGACATGTAAGATATGGGCTGAACCTCTTTCTTTGGAACAGCAACAACAAGTTCTTCGTGTTCACCATCAATAGGAATTATGCACTTGTTCATGTGAACGTTCAACTTCTGATTCATTGAACATAATCCTCAAATAAAGAAGTGACATGGTATGCTCATCAAAACATTCTTCATCAAACAAGTCAATAGAATATTCATCAAATTCCTCCCATGTCAAGACCTCTTCTTTAATAATCTCTTCAGATGTAACCACCAAATCGTCAGAACTACATACCTTCCCCTCAATGTCGTGCTTAGTGTTAATGGTGTTCTCCCTTTTTCCATTGACTTCTCCAACAAAATTAGCTCCTGAATTCTTCTCATCTTTGACCCTCATCCTCCTTTGTTGAATTTGTCTTCCGCTACAGACATTAGGAACATCATGTATCCTCTCTTGTTTGCACACTATCCGGTCAACCTTTTCGCTGAGCTTCTTGACCTCCGTTCTCATTATATGCCTCATCCCACTAAGAAGGGCGTCCATAAACGTGTGTGGATCACCAACCAATGGTGCAACACCTTCAAAGGATCTTCTTGAGTAGTTATAAGACATTCTTGCAGATTCTCCTTTTTTCTACTTTCAACTTTTCTTTTTTTGATTTTTTTTTCAGCCTTCTTTCTTCTTCTTTTCTTGGCTGCCTTCTTCTCTATCTTTCTTTTTTTTTTGGAATTTTTTTTCCTCTTTTTTTTTTCTTTCTCCAACTCAGAATAAAATAAGAACAATAATTGAAAACTAATGAAAACAAAAACGAAATTTAAAGGATAGATAGAACTGAAATAGAAGTCTAAGCTCTGATACCAAATGATACGAACCCCGCCAACGATGCGACGAGACCCGGCCACAAAGAGTGAAATCCCAGATCGTTCTAGATCAGTTCATGATGGAGATCTCCACCCGATGCTCAAAACCAAACAAGAACCTTGGTATTAAGACCGCGACCCACTGCTTGAGTTGAAACAAAGAACCTTGATATGTCGATGACGCCACAAACGGTGATGAAGATCCGCTTGATAAGTCGATGGTGAACTCGACGGAATCCCTCCGTTGTGTTCGAACTGTTCCGAAGAATCAAGAGAGAGCAAAGCCCGCGTTTTTCAATCAATATTGGTCTCCCTTTTCTCATTGCATAAGCCTCTATAAATAGGCTCAATATTACAAAGAGATTCCAAATCAAACAACTCCTAAAAATCTGGCTGGAAAGGGAAACTAAAAAGGAAACAAATCTCAGCCTTTTAGGAAGGCTAAAAACGTGACAAACAAGCTAAATATGCCAAGAGTTGTTGGAATATAACTTCCTAATCAAAACTAATGGCTGAAATAAACTTCCTAAATAGAATGCCCAAATCAGAGAGAATGAATCTTCAAGATCTTTGCTGCTGAAAGGACCTTCTAGAACTTGTATTTATGGTCATAAACGCAGCTGAATTTCGTGGCTCTTGGTCCATGGACTTTAATAAATTTGCTTGAGCCCAACTCTCCAAAGTATGCTTGAAAATCAGCCCACAATGTTGTGACTTTAAGTGCTTTGTGTATGCTCTCTCACTTGGTCAGATTGGCACTTGAAATCATCATATGAGTGCTTCCCATATTCATATCAACTTGTACGCACCATCTTGAGCCCAGACTTCTTGCATTAATCCATTAAATTCGGCCTAAAACTTTTTGGCTCTTGCTCGTGTCACCGGTCCAATTGGTACGTGCACTTGCCGTGAGTCTTGTGGCTTGAATGTAGGTGTGTTCGTAGGTGTGCTCACATCACTTATATTATTCCTTATTTAGTTGAATAAATTCGGCCAGAATCTCCTTAGATTAGGAAAGAGAGTTTTGGCCAGCCTTTGAACTCCTTTTTAGGAGTTAGCTTGTTTAGGAATACTTGGTACTTTGGGAGCCTATATAAGGAGGACTCCTAGCAATAAAACGGACACAACTTTTGAGATTGATAATTTTGTGAGTTAGATACTCCTTGCGTGTTCTTCCTAATTGCTGGATTGCTTAGCTTGAGCGAATCTTTCACTTATCAAACGATTCCTCCATCATTGTTTGTGGCGTGATTCGACTTGGACCAAAGGTTCACAAAATTCCATTGCTCGGGTTGCGGTTCTTCCAAACCAAGGTTCTTGCAAGGCTCGAGTTCGTGGGTTGCGGTCTGTTCCATCCAAAGTAGCACGGTCCGTTGTGAATCTCCTGCCGAGGTTCATATCAAGTTTGGTGGTTCCAAATAGATCCAAGTGAGGCATCAACGAGCAGAAAATGGCAAGAGGGTGAGGATATTAGAGCGAGTAAAAGCCAAATTGTTTGAGTGAAACACGAGGGAATTGAGTGCATCACATCCTTGAGTGTAAACACGTGAGGGAGAGAATTGGTGAGGTCCATTCTTTTTTTTTTCCTAAGGAAAGAAATGGCAAGAAAAGGCATAAAAAGGCAAGAAAAGGCATGAAAAGGCCAGAAAAGGTAAGAAAAGGCAAGATAAGGCAAGAAAAGATAAGAAAAGGCATGAAAAGGAAAGAAAAGGCACTGATAAGGGAAGAAAAGGCAAGATAAGGCATGAAAAGGCAAGAAAAGGAAAGATAAGGCCAGAAAAGGCATGGAAAAGGCATGAAAATGCAAGAAAAGGAAGGAAAAGGCAAGGGAATTGTAAGATAAGGCATGAAAAGGAAAGAAAGGGAAAGAAGAGGCAGGATAAGGCAAGAAAAGGAGAGAAAAGCCAATGAAAAGGCAAGAAAAGACAAGATAAGGAAAGAAAAGGCAAGAAAATGAAAGAAAAGGCAAGGAAAAGGCAAGAAAAGACAAGAAAGGGCAAGAAAAGGAAAGAAAAGACAAGATAAGGCAAGAAAAGGGAAGAAAATGCAAGATAAGGCAAGAAAAGGCGAGGAAAAGCCAAGGAGAGGAAAGACAAGGGACGAAAAGCCAAGATAAGGCAAAAAAAAGGCAAGAAAAGGAAAGAAATGGAAAGATAAGGAAAGATAAGGCAAGATAAGGCAAGAAAATGGAAGAAAAGGTAATTAAAGGAAAGAAAGGGAATGATGAGGCAAGAAAAAAGGAAGATAAGGCATGAAAAGGCACGATAAGGCAAGACAAGACCAGAAAAGCAAAGAAAATACTATTTAAGGCAAGAAAGAGTAAGAAAAGGCAAGAAAAGACAAGAAAAAGGCAAGAAAAGGTAAGAAAAGGCATGGAAAAGGAAAGAAAAGGAAAGAAAAGGCATGAATGATGTGAAGCTACACGACTCACATCAAGTGCAAGTACCAATTGGGCCGATGACACGAGAAAGAGCCAAAACGTTTCAAGCAGATCTTAATGGGTTAATGCAAGAAGTCTGGGCTCAAGCTAGTGCGTACAAGTGCAAGGACGTGCATGAGGCCCATGCAAAGCCCATGCACGTAAAAAGAATCAGCCTTTTTAGGACGTGCAGCTATTAGTTATTCTATTAGATATTATTTGCTTAGATATTATTCTATTAGTTATTCTATTAGATATTATTTGCTTAGATTATTTCTTCTTTAGTTGAATAATTTGGCCAGAATATCCTTAGATTAGGAAAGAGAGTTTTGGCCAGCCTTTGAACTCCTTTTTAGGAGTTAGCTTGTTTAGGAATACTTTAGTACTTTGGAGCCTATATAAGGAGGTCTCCTAGCAATAAAAAGGACGAACTTTTGAGATTGATTTCATTCTTTGTGAGTTAAGATACTCCTTGTGTGTTCTTGCTAATTGCTGGATTGCTAAGCTTGAGCGCAACTTTTCACTTATCAAACGATTCTTCCATCATCGTTTGTGGCGTGATTCGACATGGACCATAGGTTCACAAAATTCCATTGCTTGGGTTGTGGTTCTTCCATAGTGTAGGCAACGAAGCGCGAACAAACTTAGCAAATGATTTGGAACGAACAATGAAGGTAAAACTCTAATCTGCTCCTTCCGAAGCTCAACTAGAGAGTTGCTTGATTTAACAAGCGGCCAGCTAGGGCAACTCACTCAGAATTCGTGCAAATCCATGCACAACTCATGCAAATCCATGCACGAAAAGGAAAGCTCACTCGCTCGGGGTTTTTGGTTTTCAATTCCTCCTCTTGATTGTGACGTACCTCAGCCGGAGCGGGTTGTACCCCGGGTGGTTGCACCGCTAGATTGTCCAGACGAGTAAGGATCGCCTGAATTGCCGCCTCCATTTGAGTGAATCTCTGATTCATGTCGGGTCTCGGGATGTCATTAGGGTCGGCCATAGTGCTCAGATTTTGGTGGTGTTTGGTGGATAGATGAGGAACGGATCAGGGGATCACGTATCCTTGCTGATCGGCTCTTGGATGGGTTCTCTCACAACTTGCAAGGTGATGGGGAAAGACAACACTCAATCTCAATATAGGAATTGAGATGGATCTCACTCAAGCTCTGATACCACCTAGTGTAGGCAACGAAGTGCGAACAAACTTAGCAAATGATTTGGAACGAACAATGAAGGTAAAACTCTAATCTGCTCCTTCCGAAGCTCAACTAGAGAGTTGCTTGATTTAACAAGCGGCCAGCTAGGGCAACTCACTCAGAATTCCTGCAAATCCATGCACAACTCATGCAAATCCATGCACGAAAAGGAAAGCTCACTCGCTCGGGGTTTTTGGTTTTCAATTCCTCCCCGTTTATTCCATTCAAAGAAACACATATAGGGCGTGATTCAAGGCGTGACTTGAAGGGCATTAATCACGCACCTCCTCACGTTTCAGCCAGCCTTAAACCATCTGTAACCGCCAATATTTAAATGTCACCATTGGGTTTTATTACATTCGGAAATAAAGTGGAGAGCAACGGAAATAAAGACGGAAATAAAAAGGAAATCAACAGTTCGGACAGCTTGTGAATTAAGGAGACTCGGCCAGCTCGCAATGCAAGCCATGCACACGTACGTTGCACCTTATTCTTCGAGGCTTCCTACGCCATTCCAAACCAAGGTTTTGGCAAGGCTCGAGTTCGTGGGATGCGGTCAGTTCCATCCAAAGTAGCACAGTCCGTTGTGAGCCTCCTGCCGAGGTTCATATCATTTGGTATCAGAGCTACGGTTGCTACTATCTATCTTTAGCTTTCCTTTTGTTAGTCTAGTATCCAATTCAAGCAAAGGCTATTCTAGCTTTAGTAAGAACATACAAGTATCACGAGAGGAAAAAGGCAAGAGTGTGCGAGTACCTTAGAGAGAAAAGCCAAATATTTGAGTGCAAACACGAGTGAACTTGAGTGCACCTTACATTGAGAGTATACACGTAAGGGAGTGAGCTTGTGAGGCCATAATTTTTTTATTACTAACCAAATTTTCTTGTAGCAAACATGTCGCATGAAGGTCAAACTATGGAAAGCATAGACCTTAAGTTATTAGTGGATGCCTTGGCCGGGAAGCTCGAGCAGATGGTGTAAGCTCAGATGGAGCCTTTGCAACTACGCGTGGATGCCGTGGAGAATTCTCGTGACAACCCCCAAACGCGAGGCGAACTCCAAAGGCGTAGGAGAGGAGTACCTATTGGAGAGTCGAGCGGAGCTGATTCTGAATCTGAAGAAGGCGTAGGCTCTACAAGGAGTCTTAGGAGAGCAAGAACAAACCGCCCACCTAAGGAGGCGAGGCAAAAGAGAGACGACAACATAGGGAGTATCAAACTGAAGATACCCTCCTTTGCTGGTCGTTCTGACCCGGAGGCGTACTTAGAGTGGGAGAAGAAGATTGAGTTCGTGTTTGATTGCCACAATAGCTCCGAAGCAAAGAAGGTAAAACTTGCCATCACCGAATTAACTGATTATGCTATAACTTGGTGGGATCAACTTGTGACAAGCAGGAGGAGAAATGGATAACGCCCTATAGCTACTTGGGAAGACATGAAAGTGGTGATGAGGAAGAGATTTGTTCCAAGTCATTACTATAGAGGGCTGTATAAGAAGTTACAAGGAATGAGGCAAGGAAATTTGAGCGTGGAGGAGTATTTCAAACAGATGGAGATGGCCATGATAAGAGCTGATATAGATGTAGATAGAGAAGTTACAATGGCAAGATTCTTGATTGGACTCAATCCTGAAATTCAAGACAAAGTTGAGTTGCAACACTATGTGGAGTTGGAGGACATGGTGCATATGGCAACGAAAATTGAGAAGCAACTCAAGAGAGGAGAGGGGAAAACAAGAGCTACATCGAGTTCTACTTGGAAGCCAAACTACCAAAAGAAGTTTGACAAGCCACAAGCAGCCAAAGTAGAGCATAAATCCGAGAGTTCTCAAGCTAATTCTCAAAGGAAAGTGGAAGTCACTCCAGCTAGGAACCGTGACATCAAGTGCTTTAAGTGTCAAGGAAGAGGGCACATATCAAGTCAATTTCCTAACAAGCAAGCAATGGTGATCAAGGAAAGTGGAGAGATTGAAACTGAAGAAGAGGATTCGGAGCATGAAAGCATGCCTTCTTTGGAGGACGTATCCGAGGAAGAGTACCAAGCTGCTAAGAGGCTTACTCTTGTGTCTAGAAGAGCATTGAATGTGCAAGTAAAAGAAGAAAATGATGTGGCTCAAAGAGAAAATATTTTTCACACAAGGTGCTATGTCAAAGACAAGGTGTGTAGTGTCATCATAGATGGAGGAAGTTGTGCTAATGTCGTAAGCACTACTATGGTGGAGAAGTTAGGGTTACTCACTGGAAAACACCCTAAGCCTTACAAACTACAATGGCTGAATGATAGTGGAGAAGTACGAGTGATGAAGCAAGTATTGGTAACATTCCGCATTGGCAACTATGAGGATGAAGTGTTGTGTGATGTTGTACCAATGCAAGCTGGTCATCTATTGTTAGGAAGGCCATGGCAGTTTGATAGGAAAGTGCATCATGATGGCTACACCAACAAATATTCATTTATACTTAAGAAGAGAGTAATCACCTTGGCACCCTTGTCACCATCACAAGTTTGTAAAGATCAACAACAGTTGCAAAAAGAAAGTGATGAGCAAAGAGAGCGTGACAAAAAGAAAAAGATTGAGAGGAGAGAAGAAGCCAAAAAAAAGATAAGAAAAACGGCCAATGGAGAAGAAAAGATTGAGAAAACAAAAGAAGCCGGAAAAACAGAAATTAAAACGGCCAATGAGAGAAAAACCGAGAGTTGGAAAAAGAGTTACTATGTGGGAGCAAGTGAAATTAAGCAAGCATGCTTTGAAAAGAAGCCTAAAATCTTACTTCGGTATAGAGAGGCGCTTTTAAACACTAACGAGCTTGAACCACATGTACCTAGTACGGTTGTGTCTCTTTTGCAGGACTACAAGGATGTCTTCCCCGACGAGCTACCACCTGGTTTGCCACCTATTCGTGGGATTGAACATCAAATAGACTTTGTTCCGGGAGCTGCCATACCTAACCGTCCCGCATATAGAAGCAATCCTGAAGAAACATAGGAGCTTGAGAAGCAAGTCAAAGAGCTATTGGAGAAAGGGTACGTGAGAGAGAGCATGAGTCCATGTGCTGTTCCAGTCCTACTTGTGCCCAAGAAGGATGGATCATGGAGAATGTGTGTTGATTGCCGAGTAGTCAACAACATAACGGTAAAATATCGTCACCCTATTCCTCGTTTAGATGACATGTTAGATGAGTTGCATGGTTCTTGCATGTTTTCTAAGATTGATTTGAAGAGTGGTTATCATCAAATTAGGATGAAAGAAGGAGATGAGTGGAAGACTGCTTTTAAAACTAAGTATGGGTTGTATGAGTGGATGGTCATGCCATTTGGTTTGTCCAACGCACCTAGCACGTTTATGCGACTCATGAATCATGTTCTACGTCCATTCATTGGTAAATTTGTGGTTGTTTACTTTGATGATATACTCATTTATAGCAAGAGCATGGAGGATCATTTAGAACATTTGAGATCTGTCTTAGATGCACTTAGAGAAGATCAATTGTTTGCTAACTTCAAGAAGTGTACCTTTTGTACGGATAAGCTTGTATTCTTGGGTTTTGTTGTTGGAGCTAACGGAATACAGGTTGATGAAGAAAAGATCCGAGCTATCCGTGAATGGCCAAGCCCTACAAGTGTTGCTAATGTTAGCAGCTTTCATGGACTAGCTAGTTTTTATAGGAGATTTGTGAAGGACTTTAGTAGCATAGCCGCACCCATAACTGAAGTCATCAAGAAGAACGCGGGCTTTACTTGGGGAGAAGCTCAAGAGAAGGCCTTCCAACTACTAAAAGGGAAGTTGACTAATGCACCCTTGTTAGCTTTACCTAATTTCTCTAAGACTTTTGAAATAGAGTGTGATGCTTCTGGTATAGGAATTGGAGATGTCCTTATGCAAGAGGGAAGACCCATTGCATACTTTAGTGAGAAACTAAGTGGTGCAACCTTGAATTACCCGACCTATGACAAGGAGTTGTATGCACTAGTTCGAGCATTGGAGACCTGGCAGCACTACTTCTGGCCAAAGGAGTTCGTGATTCACACTGATCATGAGTCACTCAAGCACTTAAAGGGGCAACACAAGCTGAACAAGAGGCATGCACGATGGGTGGAATTCATTGAGACATTTCCTTATGTCATTCGCTACAAGCAAGGTAAGGAAAATGTAGTGGCTGATGCACTATCACGAAGGTACGCCTTGATCTCAACTCTTGATGCTAAACTACTTGGCTTTGAACACATTAAAGAGATGTATGTTGATGATGTTGATTTTAGCGAGTTGTTTAGATCAACTGAAAGAAGTGCATTTGGTAAGTTCTTTCGTAATGAAGGATACCTATTTCGTGAAAACAAACTTTGTGTGCCTAATTGTTCGATGCGAGAATTACTAATTCAGGAGGCACATGGAGGTGGCTTAATGGGGCATTTTGGAATTGCAAAGACCTTGGCAATGCTACAAGATCATTTCTTTTGGCCACACATGAAGAGAGACGTTGAGAGAGTTTGTGGTCGTTGCATCACTTGCAAGCAAGCCAAGTCAAAGGTAAAACCCCATGGTTTGTACACCCCACTACCTATACCTAGTGAGCCTTGGATTGATATCTCTATGGATTTTGTGTTAGGACTACCTAGGACTAAGCGTGGAAGAGATTCAATTTTTGTGGTAGTGGATAGGTTTTCTAAGATGGCACATTTCATTCCATGTCATAAGACTGATGATGCTTCAAACATTGCTGATTTGTTCTTTAGAGAGGTTGTTAGGTTGCATGGCATGCCTAGGACAATTATCTCTGATAGAGATGCTAAGTTCCTAAGTTACTTTTGGAAGACCTTGTGGTGCAAGTTAGGTACTAAGTTGTTGTTTTCTACTACTTGTCATCCTCAAACTGATGGTCAAACTGAAGTAGTGAATAGGACTTTGTCTACACTTTTGAGAGCACTCATTAAGCATAACATTAAGACTTGGGAAGAATGTTTGCCTCATATTGAGTTTGCTTATAATCGTTCTGTCCATTCTGCTACTCAATTCTCACCATTTGAGCCTTTTTATGGATTTAATCCTTTGACTCCATTGGATTTATCACCTCTACCTTCGAGTGAGCATGTTAACTTAGATGGCAAGAAGAAAGCTGAATTTTTCAAGCAGTTACATGAGAAAGCAAGAATGAACATCGACAAGCGCACGGAGCACTATGCGAGGCAAGCAAACAAAGGAAGGCATAAGGTTATCTTTGAGCCGGGAGATTGGGTTTGGCTACATATGAGGAAGGAGCGTTTTCCTGTCCAAAGACGTTCAAAGTTGCTACCACGAGGAGAAGGTCCATTCCAAGTGATAGAACGCATCAATGATAATGCCTACAAGCTAGACCTTCCGGGTGAGTATAATGTAAGTGCTTCGTTTAACGTGGCTGACTTGAGGCCGTTTGATGTAGGTGATGATTTGAGGAAAAATCCTTTTCAAGAGGAGGGGACTGATGTGAGCAAGCCTAAGGACGCACCTACTATCAGGCTTGTAGACTCGCAGCAAGTTCAAGTTCCAATTGGGCCAATTACAAGAGCAAGAGCTAGGAAGTTGCAATCTGACTTCAATGGACTAATGCAAGAAGTTTGGGCTCAAGCAAGTGCGTGGAGGACCAAGGACTTCCAAGAAACCCAAGGGAGGCCCATGCACGTTTTGGAAGCTAAATGGGAAGTTTGAGATGCACGCAATCTCCTGGATGCATGCGCACGTGAATTTCAAGTTTATCTAGGACATGCGTCCCTAAATTTTAGGAATTGCATCTACTATGTTTTAGGACGTGATATTTACTAGATATTCTATTAGTTATCTATGTTTAGATTGTTTTCCTACTTAGTTGAATAATTCGGCCAAAATCTCTTTAAATTACGAAGGAGAATTTTGGCCAGCCTTGAACTCCTTATTTGGAGTTAGTTTTCGTTTAGGAAGTTGAAAGACTTATGGAGCCTATATAAAGAGGCAACCTCATTCAATAAAGACATAACAATTCGGAGAATTACTTAGCATTGGCTAATTGTGAGTTTAGATACTCGTTTGTTCTTGCTTAGGCTGGTGAGTCGTCTTGGCTAGAATTTATCTTTCACTTATCAAGCGGATCATCCATCCCCGCTCGTGGAGTGATACGACCTTAGGTCAAGGTTCAGAAGCTCTTGCAGCGGGTTAAGGTTCAATTTCGCTCCTTAGTTCTTGTGAGTTCTTTGTGAGTTGTGATCTGTTCCATTCTGGAGTAACAAACGGACCGAGTTGTGAGTCTTTTCCCCTGAGATTCATATCAGTATTCTGATGAAAAAAAGCAAAAAAAAGGAAAACGGAAAAACAAAAGAAGAAGCAAGACTAAACAGGAAATTGCAAGACTAAAGCGGAGCAAGGCGAATTAGGAAGCTTGCGATTAAAGAGAAAACGCAACAGAAACAAAAGAGGAAGCAAGAAGCAAAAACCAATAGGCGGAAAGAAAACAAGAGGAAGTCAGTCTGAATTAATCTACGTGCAGTGCAAGAAAACAAGAAACTACCTTTGATAGTGATCCGTGTAGTTCAAGCAAGGCGTTGAGAGTGCAACTTACATTGAGAGTAAACACGTAAGGGAGTGAACTTGTGAGGGCATCAATTTTTTTTTTACTAACAAAATTTTCTTGCAGCAAGATGTTGACGTAGCACAACGGAAGGAGTTGACAACACGCTGACTCGGACGTGAATCGAACAAGATAGTGGCCTTGAGCTCGATCCTTCCGAATCAAGCAAAGGGGTGTTTTCCGAAGGAAACAGCCAATAAGAGGGCCAATCTTTCAATACATTTGCAAAACCATGCAAAAAAAAAGGAAAGCACGATTAGCTTTGTTGGATTCAAAATTGTGTCCGTTTATTTCCTTCCAAGCGGGTACAAATAGGGGCGTGATTTCAGGCGGCATTAAGGCAATATTAACCACGCACCTTCTCACCTTTCAGCCAGCCGTTCCATCAACTTTAACCGCCTAGTAATGGCATTAACTTGCCTTATTACATACGCACATTAAACACACATATAATTCGGACAGTTTGTCATAATAACTAGCATGCACACCATGCAAGAGAGAAAGAGTAGGCCGAATGGACGAGAAACATGGAAGTCCTACGTCACCCTCCCCTCCTTAAGAGCATGCTAGTCCCACGCAGCCAACCTGGAGGGCATGGGAGGCGGATCATAGTACGGAGTTAAATCCGCAACGTTGAACGTCTTCGACACTCCCAAGTCTTCAGGTAGATCAATCACATAGGCGTTGTCATGGACTCGCCTCAACACCTTGTAAGGGCCAAACTTTCGGGCTTGCAACTTGCCTCCTAAGTGTGCGGGCATGCGTTCCTTACGAAAATGCACCATAACCTTTTCTCCTGGCAAGAACAATTGTGCACGCCTGTGTTCATCCACTCGCGCCTTCTCCTTGGAGTACGTTGCTTCCAGCCTCTTCTTGACCGCGTCAAGCACACTTTGGACATGTTCCGCATAGGTCACAGCAGCGGGGTAGGCACTACGGACACATCAACCAAATGATTAGGCACCTTCGTGTAAACCAAAGAGAATGGAGACTACTTCGATTGCATGGATCTCACGGAGGAGCAGAAGGTGAGTTACGTGGCTTTCAAGTTAGAGTCGGGAGCTGCCGTATGGTGGAGGAAGGAACAAGAGTCTCGTAGGAGGAGAGGAGATCGACCAATTCGTGATTGGCCGACTATGGAGCAAGCCCTACGTGAGAGATTTCTTCCTGTGGATTATCAGCAAACCTTGTATTCGCAATTCTTGACTTGCACTCAAGGTAACCGATCCATAGACGAATATACGTCTGAATTTATAAGGTTAGCGTCTCGCAATGACGTGGAGGAGAATGAGGACCAGATGATAGCCCGTTTTGTTGAGGGCCTACATTATGAAATCAAGAGTCGGATGGAGTTTGATACGTTCTTGTTCTTCAACGATGCCTGTGCAAAGGCGAGAAAAATAGGGGCTGCCTTGAAGAGAAAGAAAGCACCCTCTATCCGTTTTTCAGGACCTGGTCAGGCTTCCACCTATTCAAGGGAAGGTGTGGAAAGAAGCACACCCCAAGCTTCCGAGTCTAAACCCTCTCCAAGCAAGCCTGCCCCTGTGATTTCACAAAGAAAGGGAAAAGAGGTCGCCACAACCTCATCAATCCGATGTTTCAAATGCAATGAAATGGGCCACAAGTCTAGTGACTGCCCTAAACGCAAGTTTACACAACTTTGCGAGAAGGAAGATTCGGATGAGGAGGAGGAAGGGGCGTATTTGTGTGCACCCGTGGACGAGGGTGATGAAGAGGAGGAGACCTCTGAAGGAGAAGAGTATTGCGGGGTCATACAGAAGGTAGCACTAACCGCAACCAAGAGAGATGACTCCCAACGCAATAACTTGTTTCGCACGAGTTGTCATGTTGGGAAAGTTGTGTGCGAAGTGATAATTGATGGAGGCAGCCAGGGGAACTTTGTGAGTAGCAAGACAGTGGAGAAGCTTGGTTTGAAAACCACGCCTCACCCCACTCCATACTCCATTGGATGGGTTAGATCCGGGGGTGGAATCAAGGTTAACTCAAGGTGCACCATTCCTATCACAATTGGCAAGTATTCGGACTTAGTCGAATGTGATGTTCTTGAAATGGATGCGTGCAACATCCTTCTTGGACGACCATGGGAATTTGACAACAAAGTTGTGCACCGCGGAGAGGAGAACACGTACGAGTTAAAGAAAGGAGGCGAGAAGTTCACGTTATTGCCAAAGAAGCCAAAGTACGTGAAGAGTGCCAAGCAACTTGTTTCGATGGTGACCTCCTCTCGTGTTCTCACGAGTTGTTTCCAAGAGGCGGGTTTCCTCCATATGCTCGTGATGACAAGTTCACAAGAACCAGGAGAGAAAGGCAGCGAGCTGATTCCGGACGTGGTCTTAAAGTTATTTAACGAATTCCCTGAGCTGATCGATGAGGAGTTGCAAAAAGGGGTGCCTCCCTTGCGAGATATCCAACATCGGATTGATCTCATCCCTGGTGCAACACTTCCGAACCTTCCTCATTATAGAATGAGTCCGAAGGAGAACCAGATCTTGAGGGAACAAGTTCAAGAGCTTCTTGACAAAGGACAAGTGCAAGAAAGCTTGAGTCCTTGTGGAGTGCCTGCCTTGCTTGTGCCAAAGAAAGATGGTACGTGGAGAATGTGCGTAGATAGTCGCGCCATCAACAAGATCACAATTGGATATCGTTTTCCAATCCCGCGCCTTGATGACATGCTGGACAACTTAAGTGGTGCATCCATTTTCTCCAAGATTGATTTAAGAAGTGGATACCATCAAATAAGAATTCGTCCCGGAGATGAATGGAAGACCGCCTTCAAGACACGTGATGGACTCTATGAGTGGCTTGTAATGCCATTCGGATTGACAAACGCGCCCAGTACCTTCATGCGTCTTATGCATCAAGTCCTTAAACCCTTACTTGACAAGTCAGTGGTGGTGTATTTTGATGACATCCTGGTTTACAGCCAATCCGAGGATGACCATCTTAAGCATTTGAAGGAGGTGTTCACGGCTCTGAGGGACAATCAACTCTTTGTTAACCTGAAGAAATGTAGCTTTTGGAAGGACAAGCTACTTTTCTTAGGGTTTGTGGTTGGAAAGGAGGGAATTCACGTGGATCAAGCCAAGATTGATGCTATTAGATCCTGGCCTGCCCCTCAGAATGTGAGTCAAACGAGGAGCTTCCTTGGTTTGGCAAGCTTCTATAGAAGATTTATTCGGGACTTCAGCTTGCTTGCAGCTCCTTTGACTTCCTTGCTCAAGAAACAAACCCCTTTCGTGTGGAGCACCGAAGCCGAGCAAGCTTTCCAAGTTCTTAAAAACAAGCTGAGTAGTGCACCCGTACTAGCCCTCCCTGATTTCGCCAAATTGTTCGAAGTGGAGGTGGATGCATCCGGACTTGGAATTGGAGCCGTGCTTTCACAAGAAAAGAAGCCCGTAGCTTTTTTCAGTGAAAAGCTGAGTGAAGCCAGATTGAAGTGGACCACGTATGAGAAAGAGTTCTACGCGGTCTTCCGAGCACTCAAGACGTGGGAACACTACCTGATTGGTAAGGAATTCATCCTCTTTACTGATCATAGAGCACTGAAATTCTTGCATGATCAATCGAAGTTAAGCAATCCCATGCATGCACGTTGGTGTACTTATCTTCAGAAATTTCCCTTTCGTATTTCTCATAAGAGTGGAAATCAAAATGTAGTAGCTGACGCATTGAGTAGAAGGATTGCATTGCTCACTGAACTACGTGGAACCATCACCTCATTTGATTGTTTGCCTGAGTTATATGAAAATGACGAGGACTTTGGCACCATTTGGTTAAAATGTGCAAATGAAAAGGGGGTGGATGACTACTATTTGCAAGATGGGTTCTTGATGAAAGGGAATCAGTTGTGTGTTCCGAAGACTTCATTGCGAGATCAGTTGATTTGGGAAGTACATGGTGGTGGATTGTCCGCGCACAAGGGAAGAGACAAAACTTTGTCATCGTTGCAAGAAAGGTTTTACTGGCCGCGGATGGCAAGAGAGGTTGCAAAGCATGTCAAGCATTGTCGTGTTTGTCAAGAGACGAAGGGGACAGTAAACAACACGGGCTTGTACTCTCCTTTACCAATTCTGAGTGCAATTTGGGAAGACCTCAGTATGGATTTTGTTCTTGGCTTACCCCGCACTCCAAGAGGAGCGGATTCTATTTTTGTCATTGTGGACAGGTTGTCAAAGATGGCGCACTTCGTGCCTTGCAAGAAAACCAATGATGCATCCGCGGTGGCAAGACATTTCTTTCGGGAAGTGGTGCGCTTGCATGGTGTTCCAAAGACCATTGTCTCAGATCGTGACACAAAGTTCCTTGCTAGTTTTTGGAGGACCTTGTGGAGGATGTTCGATGCAACCCTCCAATTCAGCACAACCGCGCACCCTCAGACCGATGGCCAGACCGAAGCTACAAACCGCACACTTGGCAACCTCTTGCAGAGTTTATGTCATGAACGGAAAAGGCAGTGGGATCTTGCACTTCCTATTGCTGAATTCGCTTACAATGGGGCTGTCCATAGATCTACTGGCCAGTTCGAGTCCAACCAGTTGAGAAATCCCTCTACATCCACGTCTCCATAGAATTTTTCTATGTTCATCTTGAAAGGTCGATCCACTCTTCTTGCATAATCATTTCCACGATCTTCCCCTCTATAGACTTCCCTCCGTGCACCTCGGCCTCCCTCACCACGTCCTCCATCTACACGTCTGCGGCCTCTCATGCCACGTCCTCCCCTTCTCACATAGAGGGTAGCATCAGAATCGTCATCCTCCTCTTCCTCTCTTTGATCATTAAGCACCTCAGCTGGAGGGGGTTGCCCTACGGGTGGCGGTTGCACGACAAGATTGTTGAGCTGAGTGATGATGGCTTGGATCGATGCCTCGATGTTGGCAAACCTTTGATTCATGTCGGGTCTTGGAGCGTCATTAGGATCGGCCATAGTGCATCGGCTTTTGGTGGTGTTAGGTGGGTAAAATTGAGACTTGGATCAGGAGATCACAAAGTCTTGTGGATCGGCTCGTAGATGGGGCTCTCTCATACTCGCTAGGTGATATTGTTCACTCTTGATCAATATGGAAATTGATCTGATCGTATTCAGGCTCTGATACCACTTGACGTAGCACAACGGAAGGAGTTGACAACACGCTGACTCGGACGTGAATCGAACAAGATAGTGGCCTTGAGCTCGATCCTTCCGAATCAAGCAAAGGTGTGTTTTCCGAAGGAAACAGCCAATAAGAGGGCCAATCTTTCAATACATTTGCAAAACCATGCAAAAAAAAGGAAAGCACGATTAGCTTTGTTGGATTCAAAATTCTGTCCGTTTATTTCCTTCCAAGCGGGTACAAATAGGGGCGTGATTTCAGGCGGCATTAAGGCAATATTAACCACGCACCTTCTCACCTTTCAGCCAGCCGTTTCATCAACTTTAACCGCCTAGTAATGGCATTAACTTGCCTTATTACATACGCACATTAAACACACATATAATTCGGACAGTTTGTCATAATAACTAGCATGCACACCATGCAAGAGAGAAAGAGTAGGCCGAATGGACGAGAAATATGGACGTCCTACGTCAGATGTCTTACGAAGATCAAAGAGAAAAAGAGGGTACGTTGGCTGATGTTGGCCTTAAGGCATTTGTGGAGGCCCTGACAGGAAAATTCCAACAAATGATGCGAGAGGAGATGTTGCCGTTGCAACAACGCATAGATGCAATGGAGGACAGTCGCAACAGCCAACAACCAAGAAAAGAAGTCCAAGCACAACGAAGGTTTGCACCTTTGGGAGGCACAAGTGGAGGAGAAATCCGTGCACAAAGAAGGAGAGCACCTTTGGGAAGCACAAGTGATGAAGATTCCGGCCCTTTTCACGAGGAGGACGTAGGCTCTACAAGGAATCTTAGGCGAGCATGGACTGACCGCCCACCTAGAGAAGCAAGGTGAAGAGGAGATGACAACTTGAGAAGTATTAAGCTGAAGATACCTTCCTTTGCAGGTCGTTCTGACTCGGAGAGTGGGAGAAGAAGATTGACTTCGTGTTTGATTGCCATAATTGTTCCGAAACAAAGAAGGTAAAGCTAGCTGTGACTGAGTTCGCTGATTATGCTATAACGTGGTGGGATCAACTTGTCACAAGCAGGAGGCGTAATGGAGAGCGTCCTATAGCTACGTGGGAGAAGATGAAAGTGGTGATGAGGAAACGTTTTGTTCCAAGTCATTACTACCGAGAGCTATACAAGAAGTTACAAGGAATGAGACAAGGAAGTCTGAGCGTGGAAGAATATTACAAACAGATGGAGATGGCCATGATATGAGCTGACGTGGAGGAAGATAGAGAAGCTACCATGGCAAGGTTCTTGGATGGACTCAATCCCGAGATCTATGACAAAGTAGAGTTGCAACACTATGTGGAGTTGGAGGACATGGTACATATGGCCACGAAAATTGAGAAGCAACTGAAGAGAGGAGGAGGAGGAACAAGAGCTACATCAAGTGCTAATTGGAAGCCAAACTATTCAAAGAAATTTGACAAACCACAGGCAACCAAGATAGAGCACAAGACTGAGAGTTCCAATGCCAATTCTCAAAAGAAGGTGGAAGCCACTCCCACACGAAACTGTGATATCAAGTGCTTCAAGTGTCAAGGAAGGGGGCACATCTCAAGTCAATGCCCTAACAAACAGATTATGGTGATTAGAGAGAATGGGGAGGTCGTAACAGAAGGAACTTGAGAGCCAAGTCAATGAGCTTTTGGAAAAAGGGTATGTGAGAGAAAGCATGAGCCCATGTGCTGTTCCAGTCCTACTTGTGCCTAAGAAGGATGGATCATGGAGGATGTGTGTTGATTGTCGAGCTGTCAACAACATCACGGTAAAATATCGTCACCCTATTCCTCGCTTATATGACATGTTAGATGAGTTGCATGGATCTTGCATGTTTTCTAAGATTGACTTAAAAAGTGGTTATCATCAGATTAGGATGAAAGAAGGAGATGAGTGGAAGATTGCTTTTCAAACAAAATATGGGTTGTATGAGTGGATGGTCATGCCGTTCGAGTTATCTAATGCACCTAGTACATTCATGCGCCTTATGAATCATGTCATACGTCCATTCATTGGCAAATTTGTCGTTGTGTACTTTGATGATATACTCATTTATAGTACGAGTTTAGAGGATCATGTAGAGCATTTGAAATCTGTCCTAGATGCACTTAGAGCGGTTCAATTGTTTGCCAACTTGAAGAAGTGCACCTTTTGCACAGATAAAGTTGTATTCTTGGGTTTTGTTATTAGTGCTCACGGGATACAGGTTGATGAGGAGAAGATCCGAGCCATCCGGGACTGGCCAAGTCCTACAAGTGTTGCTAACGTTCGAAGTTTTCATGGCTCAGCTAGCTTTTACAGGAGGTTCGTGAAAGACTTTAGTAGCCTAGCCGCACCCCTCACTGAATTCATCAAAAAGAACGTTGGATTTAGTTGGGGAGAAGCTCAAGAGAACTCATTCCAACTCATCAAAAAGAAATTGACTAATGCTCCTTTGTTGGCTTTGCCTAACTTTCCTAAAACCTTTGAAGTTGAATGTGATGCCTCGGGTATAGGGATTGGAGCTGTCCTCAAGCAAGAAGGGAGACCAATTGCCGACTTTAGTGAGAAACTAAGTGGAGCAACCTTGAACTATCCAACTTATGACAAAGAATTGTATGCACTAGTTCGAATAGGAGGCATGCACGATGGGTGGAGTTCATTGAGACATTTCCTTATGTCATTCGCTACAAGCAAGGTAAGGAAAATGTAGTAGCTGATGCCCTATCGCGAAGGTATGCTTTGATCTCAACTCTTGATGCGAAGTTAATTGGTTTTGAACACCTTACAGAGTTGTATGCTGATGCTACTGATTTTGGTGATCTGTTCCGAGCTACGGAGAAGAGTGCAAGTGGTAAATTTTTCCGGAATGAAGGTTACCTATTTCATGAGAACAAACTATGTGTGCCTAATTGTTCTATGCGAGAGTTGCTAATTCAGGAGGCACATGGAGGCAGATTGATGGGGCACTTTGGAATCGCAAAGACTTTGGCAATGCTACAAGATCACTTCTATTGGCCACACATGAAGCGCAACGTTGAAATAGTTTGTGGGCGTTGCATCACATGCAAGCAAGCCAAGTCAAAGGTAAAACCCCACGGTTTGTATACCCCACTACCTATACCTAGTGAGCCTTGGATTGATATCTCTATGGATTTTGTGTTAGGACTGCCTAGGACTAAACGTGGAAGGGATTCAATCTTTGTGGTAGTGGATAGGTTTTCTAAGATGGCACATTTTATTCCATGTCATAAGACTGATGATGCTTCAAACATTGCTGATTTGTTCTTTAGAGAAGTTGTTAGGTTGCATGGTGATGTGAGCACACCCTCGAACACACCTACATTCAAGCCACAAGACTCACGGCAAGTGCACGTACCAATTGGACCGGTGACACGAGCAAGAGCCAAAAAGTTTCAGGCCAAATTTAATGGATTAATGCAAGAAGTCTGGGCTCAAGATGGTGCGTACAAGTGCAAGGACGTGCATGAGGCCCATGCAAAGCCCATGCACGTGATAGAGGCTATTTTGGAAGCTTGACATGCACGTAAGCTTCTAGATGCATGCGCACATGGAGAATCAAGAAGAATCAGCCTATTTAGTCCGTGCATCTACTTGTTTTGGACGTACAGCTATTAGTTACTCTATTAGATATTATTTGCTTATATTATTCCTTATTTAGTTGAATAAATTCGGCCAGAATCTCCTTAGATTAGGAAAGAGAGTTTTGGCCAGCCTTTGAACTCCTTTTATGGAGTTAGCTTGTTTAGGAATACTTTGGTACTTTGGAGCCTATATAAGGAGGTCTCCTAGCAATAAAAACGTACACAACTTTTGAGATTGATAATTTAGTGAGTTAGATACTCCTTGCGTGTTCTTGCTAATTGCTGGATTGCTTAGCTTGAGCGAATCTTTCACTTATCAAACGATTCCTCCATCATCGTTTGTGGCGTGATTCGACTTGGACCAAAGGTTCACGAAATTCCATTGCTCGGGTTGCGTTTCTTCCAAACCAAGGTTCTTGCAAGGCTCGAGTTCGTGGGTTGCGGTCTGTTCCATCCAAAGTAGCACGGTCTGTTGTGAATCTCCTGCCGAGGTTCATATTATTTGGTATCAGAGCTACGGCTTGCTACTATCTATCTTTACCTTTCCTTTTTTTGTTGGTCTAGTATCCAATTCATTTTTCATAAGTAGTTTGATTCGTTTGTGTTTCGAGCAATCAGCTTCGTCACTTAGTTATTCTAGGTTGTGTATTCTGATCAAAAAAAAAGAAAAGAAACGGAAAACAAAAGAAGAAGCAAGACTAAATAGGAAATTGCAAGAACAAGACGAATTAGGAAGCTTGCGAATTAAAGAGGAAATGCAAGAAAGGAGGAAACAAGAAGTACGCAAGAGAAACAAAAGAGGAAGCAAGAAGAAAAAAAAAACCAATAGGCGGAGAGAAAACAAGAGGAAGTCAATCCGAAGTAATCTACGTGCAGTGCAAGAAAACAAGGAACTACCTTTGATAGTGATCCGTGTAGTTCAAGCAAAGCCTTGTTAGCTTAGTAAGAACGTACAAGAGTATCACGAGAGGAAAAAGGCAAGAGTTGTGAGTGCATTAGAGAGAAAAGCCAAAGAATTGAGTGCAAACACGAGTGAACTTGAGTGCAACTTACATTGAGAGTAAACACGTAAGGGAGTGAATTTGTGAGGCCATCAATTTTTTTACTAACGAAATTTTCTTACAGCCAGATATGTCTTGCGAAGATCAAAGAGAAAAAGAGGGTATGTTGGCTGATGTTGGTCTTAAGGTATTTGTGGAGGCCCTGACAGGAAAATTCCAACAAATGATGCGAGCGGAGATGGAGCCGTTGCAACAACGCATGGATGCAATGGAGGACACTCGCAACAGCCAACAACCAAGAAGCGAAGTCCAAGCACAACGAAGGTTTGCACCTTTGGGAGGCACAAGTGGAGGAGAATTCCGTGCACAAAGAAGGAGAGCCCCTTTGGGAAGCACAAGTGAAGAAGATTCCGACCCTTTTCAGGAGGAGGACATAGGTTCTACAAGGAATCTTAGGCGAGAAAGGACTAACCGCCCACCTAGAGAGGCAAGGCGAAGAAGAGATGACAACTTGGGAAGTATTAAGCTGAAGATACCTTCCTTTGCAGGTCGTTCTGACCCGGAAGCATACCTAGAGTGGGAGAAGAAGATTGAGTTCGTGTTTGATTGCCACGACTGTTCCGAAGCAAAAAAGGTAAAGCTAGCTGTGACTGAATTCGCTGATTATGCTATAACGTGGTGGGATCAACTTGTCACAAGCAGGAGGCGTAATAGAGAGCGTCCTATAGCTACATGGGAGGGGATGAAAGTGGTGATGAGGAAACTGATATGAATCTCCGCGGAAAAGATTCACAACTCGGACCGTTTGTTACTTTAGAATGGAACAGATCACAACTCACAAGAACTCACACGAATTAAGGCACGAAATTGAACCTTAACCCGCTGCAAGAGCTTCTGAACCTTGACCTAAGGTCGTATCACGCCACGAGCGGGGATGGATGATCCGCTTGATAAGTGAAAGATAAATTCTAGCCAAGACGACTCACCAGCCTAAGCAAGAACAAACGAGTATCAAAACTCTCAATTAGCCAATGCTAAGTATTTTCCGAATTGTTGTGTGTTTATTGTATGAGGATGCCTCTTTATATAGGCTCCATAAGTCTTACAACTTTCCTAAACGAAACTAACTCCAAATAAGGAGTTCAAGGCTGGCCAAAATTCTTTCCTATTCTAAGGAGGTCTTGCCGAACTTATTCAACTAAATAAGGAATAATATAAGCAAATAATATCTAATAGAATAACTACTAGCTGCACGTCCAAAACAAGTAGATGCACAGACTAAATAGGCTGATTCTTCTTGATTCTCCATGTGCGCATGCATCTAGAAGCTTACGTGTATGTCAAGCTTCCCATTTAGCTTCCAAAACGTGCATGGGCCTCCCTTGGGTTTCTTGGACGTCCTTGGTCCTCCACGCACTTGCTTGAGCCCAAACTTCTTGCATTAGCCCATTGAAGTCAGATTGCAACTTCCTAGCTCTTGCTCTTGTCATTGGCCCAATTGGAACTTGAACTTGCTTCGAGTCTACAAGCTTGATAGTAGGTGCGTCCTTAGGCTTGCTCACATCAGTCCCCTCCTCTTGAAAAGGATTTGTCCTCAAATCATCACCTACATCAAACAGACTCAAGTCAGCCACGTTAAACGAAGCACTTACACTATACTCACCCGGAAGGTCTAGCTTGTAGGCATTATCATTAATGCGTTCTAGCACTTGGAATGGACCATCTCCCCGTGGTAGCAACTTTGAACGTCTTTGAACAGGAAAATGCTCCTTCCTCATATGTAGCCAAACCCAATCTCCTGGCTCAAAGACAACCTTGTGCCTTCCTTTGTTTGCTTGCCTCGCATAGTGCTCCGTGCGCTTCTCGATGTTCATTCTAGCTTTCTCATGTAACTGCTTGACAAATTCAGCTTTCTTCTTGCCATCTAAGTTAACATGCTCACTCGAAGGTAGAGGTGATAAATCCAATGGAGTCAAAGGATTAAATCCATAAACAAGCTCAAATGGTGAGAATTGAGTAGCTGAATGGACAGAACGATTATAAGCAAACTCAACATGAGGCAAACAGTCTTCCCAAGTCTTAATGTTATGCTTAATGAGTGCTCTCAAAAGTGTAGACAAAGTCCTATTTACTACTTCAGTTTGACCATCAGTTTGAGGATGACAAGTAGTAGAAAACAACAACTTAGTACCTAACTTGCACCACAAGGCCTTCCAAAAGTAACTTAGGAACTTAGCATCTCTATCAGAGATAATCGTCCTAGGCATGCCATGCAACCTAACAACCTCTCTAAAGAACAAATCAGCAATGTTGGAAGCATCATCAGTTTTATGACATGGAATGAAATGTGCCATCTTAGAAAACCTATCCACTACCACAAAAATTGAATCTCTTCCACGCTTAGTCCTAGGTAGGCCTAACACAAAATCCATAGAGATATCAATCCAGGGCTCACTAGGTATAGGTAGTGGGGTGTACAAACCATGGGGTTTTACCTTTGACTTGGCTTGCTTGGAAGTGATGCAACGACCACAAACTCTCTCAACGTCTCTCTTCATGTGTGGCCAAAAGAAATGATCTTGTAGCATTGCCAAGATCTTTGCAATTCCAAAATGTCCCATTAAGCCACCTCCATGTGCCTCCTGAATTAGTAATTCTCGCATCGAACAATTAGGCACACAAAGTTTGTTTTCACGAAATAGGTAACCTTCATTACGAAAGAACTTACCAAATGCACTTCTTTCAGTTGATCTAAACAACTCGCCAAAATCAACATCATCAACATACATTTCCTTAATGTGTTCAAAGCCAAGTAGTTTAGCATCAAGAGTTGAGATCAAGGCGTACCTTCGTGATAGTGCATCAGCCACTACATTTTCCTTACCTTGCTTGTAGCGAATGACATAAGGAAATGTCTCAATGAATTCCACCCATCGTGCATGCCTCTTGTTCAGCTTGTGTTGCCCCTTTAAGTGCTTGAGTGACTCATGATCAGTGTGAATCACAAACTCCTTTGGCCACAAGTAATGCTGCCATGTCTCCAATGCTCGAACTAGTGCGTACAACTCCTTGTCATAGGTCGGGTAATTCAAGGTTGCACAACTTAGTTTCTCACTAAAGTATGCAATGGGTCTTCCTTCTTGCATAAGGACAGCTCCAATTCCTACACCAGAAGCATCACACTCTATTTCAAAAGTCTTAGAGAAATTAGGTAAAGCTAACAAGGGTGCATTAGTCAACTTCCCTTTCAGTAGTTGGAAAGCCTTCTCTTGAGCTTCTCCCCAAGTAAAGCCCACGTTCTTCTTGATGACTTCAGTTATGGGTGCGGCTATGCTACTAAAGTCCTTCACAAATCTCCTATAAAAATTAGATAGTCCATGAAAGCTCCTAACATTAGCAACACTTGTAGGGCTTGGCCATTCACGGATAGCTCGGATCTTTTCTTCATCAACCTCTATTCCGTTAGTTCCAACAACAAAACCCAAGAATACAAGCTTATCCGTACAAAAGGTGCACTTCTTCAAGTTAGCAAACAATTGTTCTTCTCTAAGTGCATCTAAGACAGATTTCAAATGTTCTAGATGATCCTCCATGCTCTTGCTATAGATGAGTATATCATCAAAGTAAACAACTACAAATTTACCAATGAATGGACGTAGAACATGATTCATGAGTTGCATAAATGTGCTAGGTGCGTTGGACAAACCAAATGGCATGACCATCCACTCATACAACCCATACTTAGTTTTAAAAGCAGTCTTCCACTCATCTCCTTCTTTCATCCTAATTTGATGATAACCACTCTTCAAATCAATCTTAGAAAACATGCAAGAACCATGCAACTCATCTAACATGTCATCTAAACGAGGGATAGGGTGACGATATTTTACTGTTATGTTGTTGACTGCTCGGCAATCAACACACATTCTCCATGTTTTATCCTTCTTGGGCACAAGTAGTACTGGAACAGTACATGGACTCATGCTCTCTCTTACGTACCCTTTCTCCAACAGCTCGTTGACTTGCTTCTCAAGCTCCTTTGTCTCTTCAGGATTGCTTCTATATGTGGGACGGTTAGGTATGGCAGCTCCCGGAACAAAGTCTATTTGATGTTCATTCCCACGAATAGGTGGCAAACCAGGTGGTAGCTCGTCGGGAAAGACATCCTTGTAATCCTGCAAAAGAGACACAACCGTACTAGGTACATGTGGTTCAAGCTCGTTAGTGTTTAAAAGTGCCTCCCTATACCGAAGTAAGATCATAGGCTTCTTTTCAAAGCATGCTTGCTTAATATCACTTGTTCCCACATAGTAACTCTTTTTCCAACTCTCGGTTTTTCTCTCTTTGGCCGTTTTAATTTCTGTTTTTCCGGCTTCTTTTGTTTTCTCAATCTTTTCCTCTCTATTGGCCGTTTTTCTTATCTTTTTTTTGGCTTCTTCTCTCCTCTCATTCTTTTTCTTTTTGTCACGCTCTCTTTGCTCATCACTTTCTTGTTGCAACAGTCGTTGATCTTCACAAACTTGTGATGGTGACAAGGGTGCCAAGGTGATTACTCTCTTCTTAAGTATAAATGAGTATTTGTTGGTGTAGCCATCATGATGCACTTTCCTATCAAACTGCCATGGCCTTCCTAACAATATGTGACCAGCTTGCATTGGTACGACATCACACAACAATTCATCCTCATAGTTGCCAATGCGGAATGCTACCAATACTTGCTTCATCACTCGTACTTCGCCACTATCATTCAGCCATTGTAGTTTGTAAGGCTTAGGGTGTTTTCCAGTGAGCAAGTGCAAGGACGTGCATGAGGCCCATGCAAAGCCCATGCACGTGATAGAGGCTATTTTGGAAGCTTGACATGCACGTAAACTTCTGGATGCATGCGCACATGAAGAATCAAGAAGAATCAGCCTGTTTAGGACATGCAGCTATTAGTTATTCTATTAGATATTATTTGCTTAGATATTATTCTATTAGTTATTCTATTAGATATTATTTGCTTAGATATTATTTGCTTAGATTATTTCTTATTTAGTTGAATAATTCGGCCAGAATATCCTTAGATTAGGAAAGAGAGTTTTGGCCAGCCTTTGAACTCCTTTCTAGGAGTTAGCTTGTTTAGGAATACTTTGGTACTTTGGAGCCTATATAAGGAGGTCTCCTAGCAATAAAAAGGACGAACTTTTGAGATTGATTTCATTCTTTGTGAGTTAAGATACTCCTTGTGTGTTCTTGCTAATTGTTGGATTGCTAAGCTTGAGCGCAACTTTTCACTTATCAAACGATTCTTCCATCATCGTTTGTGGCGTGATTCGACTTGGACCATAGGTTCACGAAAATCCATAGCTTGGGTTGCGGTTCTTCCAAACCAAGGTTCTGGCAAGGCTCGAGTTCGTGGGTTGCGGTCTGTTCCATCCAAAGTAGCACGGTCCGTTGTGAGCCTCCTGCCGAGGTTCATATCAATGAAAATGCAAGAAATGGAAAGATAAGACCAGAAAAGCAAAGAAAAGACTAGTTAAGGCAAGAAAAGGGAAGAAACGACAAGAAAATGGCAAGAAAAGTTAAGAAAAGGCAAGAAAATGAATGGAAAAGGCAAGAAAATGCATGGAAAAGGCATGAAAAGGCAAGAAAAGGCATGAAAAGGCAAGAAAAGGAAAGATAAGAAAAGAAAAGGCAAGAAAAGGCCGGATAAGGAAAGAAATGGTAAGATAAGGAAAACAATGGAAAAAAAAGCAAGGAAATGGCATTAAAAGGCAAGAATAGGAAAGAAAAGGCAAGAAAAGGCTTGAAATGGCAAGAAAAGTCAAGGGAAGGAATGAAAAGGCAAGATAAGGCAAGAAAAGATAAGAAAAGGCATGAAAAGGCAAGAAAAGGCAATATTACGCATGATTAGGCAAGAAATGTTAAGAAAATGCAAGATAAGGCTAGAAAAGGGAAGGAAAGGCAAGGAAAGGAAAGATGAGGATTGAAAAGGCAAGAAAAGGCAAGGAAAATGCAAGATAAGGTAAGATAAGGCATAAAAAGGCAAGAGAATGCATGAAAAGGCATGAAAAGGCAAGTTAAGGCAAGAAAAGGAAAGAAAAGGTAGGAAAAGGCAAGATCAGTTAAGATAAGGCAAGAAAAGTGAAGGATAGGCAAGAAAAGGAAATATAAGGATAGAAAAGGAAAGAAAAGGTGGTGAAAAGGTAAGAAAAGGCAAGATAAGGAAAGGTAAGGCAAGAAAAGGAAAGAAAAGGTAAGGAAAAGGTAAGAAAAGGAAAGATAATGCAAGAAAAGGTAAGGAAAATGAAAGGCAAGAAAATGCAAGATAAGGCAAGAAAAGGCAAGAAAAGACAAGAAAAGGTAAGAAAAGGAAAGGAAAGGCAAGAAAAGGTAAGAAAAGGCAAGATAAGGCAATAAAAGGCATGAAAACGAAAGAAATGGAAAGAAAAAAAGATAAGGCAAGAAAAGTTAAGAAAAGGCAATAAAAGAAAAATAAGGAAAGATAGGCAAGAAAAGGTAAGGAAAAGGCAAGAAATGGCAAGATAAGGTAAGATAAGGCATGAAAAGGCAAAGAAAAGGCAAGATAAGACTAGATAAGGCAAGAAAAAGGCATTAAAAGGCAAGATAAGGCTAGAAAAGTCAAGAAAAGGAAAGAAAAGGCAAGAAAAGGCAAAAAAGGAAAGATAAGGTAATAAAAGGTTAAAAAAGGCAAGGAAAAGGTAAGAAATGACAAAAAAAGGCAAGAATAGGCAAGAAAAGGCAAGATACGACAAGAAAAGGAAAGAAAAGACCAAGAAAAGGCAAGATAAGGAAAGAAAAGGCAAGAAAAGGCATGAAAAGGCAAGAAAAGGCAAGAATGGGCTAGATAAGGCAAGATAAGGAAAGAAAAGCCAAGAAAATGTAAGAAAAGCCAAGATAAAGCAAGAAAAGGGAAGGAAAGGCAAGGAAAGGAAAGATGAGGCAAGAAAAGGCAAGAAAAAGTTTTAAAAAAAAGGAAAGAAAAGGCAAGGAAAAGGTAAGAAAAGGCAAGATAAGGCTGGGTAAGGCAAGAAAATGAAAGAAAAAGCAAGGAAAAGTGAAGAAAAGGGAAGATAAGGTAAGAAAAGGCATGGAAAATGTATGAAAAAGCAATAAAAATAAAGAAATCGAAAAAAATGAATGATAAGGTAAGAATAGGCAAGAAAAGACAAGCTAAGCTAAGCCAAGATAAGGCATGAAAAGGCAAGAAAAGGAAAGAAATGGAAAGATAAGGCACGGAAAAGGCAAGAAAAGGAAAAAAAAGGCATGAAAAGCCAAGAAAAGGAAAGAAAAGGCGAGAAAAGGCAAGAAAAGGCAAGATAAGGGAAGAAAAGGCAAGATAAGGCATGATTAGTCAAGAAAAGGAAAGAAAAGGCGAGGAAAAGGCAAGAAAAAGTAAGATAAGGCTAGAAAAGGGAAGGAAAGGCAAGAAAAGGAAAGATGAGGCAAAATAAGTGCCGTAGGACGTCCCAAATCAAGGTACAAGGACGTGCACAAGGGTGTGCATGAGCTGCATGGGATCATCAATTCGTTTATTTAATGTGTTGCTTTTATTTCCGAATCTGGATTGTAATAATTAGGACATGTTTCGTTTTCTTTCCTTCTGTTGCTAAAGGGGGTTTAGCAACTAATAATGAGGCGTGTTAATGTTAGTTATGGCTGTCCTAATATGGACGTGGGAGGGGAAAAGATTGTAACAGCTGGAGCCTTAATTTCTGGCTGGAATTTAGCTCGTTTAAATTGAGCATCACAAAGAAGGAAATGACATGTTGAATTAATCCAGAATATTCTGAGTTTGCTAAGGCAAAGAGGAGCACGTTTTGTGCTTGTTGTTCTTTGCCACTGATTGGCCGCCTAGCAATAGGCAAACCTCAATCACCCTACGAAAGTTGGTGATTGTTGTAAATCTTTCGTTGAGGTCGTTCCAGAATTCACAAACACAGAAGTTAAGTCCGCTGTGCTACATTAGGTGGTATCAGAGCATAGATTACGATCAGATCAGTTTCTACATTGATCTTGAGTGAACGCTATCACCACAGAGAGTTGTGAGAGACCCTACCTACGAGCCGATCCACAAGGTTTCGCGATCCCCTGATCCGTGCCTCTAATACCAAACCAAGCTCCACCAGAATCCGATGCACTATGGCCGACCCCATGGACAACCAGAATCTAGATCTACGTCAAAGATTTGACACCTTGGAGGCTGCCATCTTGGAGATCCGCACGCAGCTTGCTAATTTGGTGGTGCAACCTCCAGCACCCCCCCTCCAGTGGTACGTAATCCACCTTTAGATCTTGATGAAGATGGGGATGTAGAATCTGATGCTACGTTGGATGTGAGGAGGGGAGGAAGGGCTGTACGTGGGTTGAGAGGACGTGGGAGAGGAGATGGAGGCCGTGGTGATGCTGGCCGTGGCCCTAGGAGGGAGGTGTATAGAATGGATGATCGTGGAGATGATTATGTTAGGAGGATAGATCGTCCGTTTAAAATGAACATTGAGAAGTTTTATGGGGAGGCAGATGTGGAAGCCTTTCTGAATTGGCTTGACTCCGTAGAGAAGTATTTTGATTGTATGGAGCTCACGGAAGAACAAAAAGTAAGCTACGTTGCTTTCAAGCTAGAATCTGGTGCTGCGGTGTGGTGGCGTAAAGAGCAAGAATCTCGCAGAAGGAGAGGTGATCTACCTATTCGTGATTGGCCAACCATGGAGCAAGCACTTAGGGAAAGATTTCTGCCCGTAGACTATCATCAGACTTTGTTCTCCCAATTCTTGTCTTGCACGCAAGGTAACAAGTCTGTTGATGAGTATATTGCTGAGTTTATGAGATTGGCCGCCCGGAATGATGTGGAAGAACATGAGGACCAAATGATTGCGAGGTTCATTGATGGCTTGCACTATGAAGTGAAGAGTCGTATGGAGTTTGACATGTTCCTGTATTTCCAAGACGTGTGCTACAAGGCACGCAAGATTGGAGCTGCCCTAAAGAAGAAGAGAGTGGTTGGCAATCGTTACACCCCTGGCCAGTCTTCAAATTTTGCTCGTGGACCAGAGAAGAACCCCACGCCAACTGTAGATGCAAGAGTTGTGCCTCGGCCCAGGCCAGCCCTTTCTAATACCGAGCAAGTTCAGAGGAAAGGCAAGGAGGTTGCTGAGGGTTCTTCGCGAATAAAATGCTTCAAGTGCAATGAAATAGGGCAGAGATCAAGTGAGTGTCCAAAAAGAAAGTTTGTGCAATTGTGTGAGGCTGAAGGAGATCATGAGGATGCTCTCTTTTGCGCACCTGTTTAGGAAAGTGAGGAGGAGTCACAAGATGAATTTGGTGATGATGAGGAATACTGTGGAGTCATGAGGAAGTTGGCTTTGTCCGTGGAGAAAAAAGATGCAACTCAGCGTCACAACCTGTTCCGCACAAGATGTCATGTAGGAAAGGAAGTTTGTGATGTTATTGTTGATGGAGGAAGTCAGGAGAACTTCATAAGTGCAAGCACGGTGGAGAAACTCGGGTTGAAGACCACCCCACATCCTGCTCCTTACTCTATTGGGTGGGTGCAATCTGGAGGAAGTATTCGGGTTGATTCATGTTGCCAAGTGCCAATCTCCATTGGACAATTCACTGATGTTGTGACTTGCGATGTGCTTTGCATGGATGCATGCAATATTCTGCTTGGGAGGCCTTGGGAGTATGATAATAAGGCAGTGCATAAGGGAGAGGAGAACACGTACGAAGTGATTAAAAATGGTCAGAAGTTCACGTTGCTTCCAAGAAAACCGAAGAATCTTGGCAAGAAGGGGAGCTACCTTGTACAAATGGTGACGCTACTGACTTCGTTCAAGGAATTCCAACTCTCCCTAAAGGAGGCAGGAGTATGCCACGTCCTTCTATTGGACAACAATCTGAAGCAAGACACAAGGAGCAAAGAAGTCTTTCCATACGAAGTCCAAGCGCTCCTACGAGACTTCGTGGATGTCTTTCCCTCAGATCTGCCTAAGGGACTACCTCCTATGCGTGAAATTCAGCACAACATTGACCTTATTCCAGGTGCCACCCTCCCGAATTTACCTCATTATAAAATGAGTCCTGAAGAGCACAAAGTTTTAAAGTTGCAAGTGCAAGAGCTTCTGGAGCGTGGATCAATACGTGAGAGCCTTAGTCCTTGTGGAGTTCCTGCCCTGTTAGTTCCTAAAAAGGATGGCTCTTGGCGAATGTGCGTGGACAGCAGAGCCATCAACATGATCACAGTGGGGTATAGATTTCCTATCCCTAGACTTGAAGATATGCTTGATAATCTGAGTGGTTCCACTATTTTCTCTAAGATAGATTTAAAAAGTGGTTACCATCAGATTAGAATAAGGCCTGGTGATGAGTGGAAAACGGCCTTTAAGACCAAGGAGGGGTTGTACGAATGGTTGGTCATGCCATTCGGGTTGACAAATGCCCCTAGTACGTTTATGAGACTGATGCACCAAGTTTTACGACCATTTCTTGATAAGTTTGTGGTGGTCTATTTTGATGACATTCTGGTGTATAGCAAGACGAAAGAAGATCATGTCAAGCACCTTCGTGAAGTCCTTGCCACCCTGAGGAGGAATGAGCTATATGCAAACCGTGCCAAGTGCACATTTTGGCAAGAAGAGCTTCTGTTCTTAGGATTTATCGTTGGAAAAGAAGGTGTACGAGCTGATCAAGCAAAGGTGGAAGCAATTCAAGCCTGGCCTCAGCCAAAAAGTGTCTCGCAAGTAAGAAGTTTCCTTGGCTTGGCTTCATTTTATAGGCGTTTCATACGTGGGTTTAGTGTGATCGCTGCCCCTATTACATCATTGCTTAAGAAAGGAGTGCCTTTTGAATGGAGTGAAGAAGTAGACAAAGCTTTTGCTACCTTGAAAGAACAATTAAGCTCCGCACCAGTTCTGGCTCTTCCTGATTTTGGCAAGCTATTTGAAGTAGAAGTGGATGCTTCCAGAGTTGGCATAGGCGCTGTTCTTAGTCAAGAGAAGAGGCCTATTGCTTATTTCAGTGAAAAACTCAGCGAGCACAGGCAGACTTGGAGCACCTATGAAAAGGAGTTCTACGCTGTGTTTAGAGCATTGAAAACATGGGAGCACTACCTGGTGGGCAAGGAGTTTGTTTTGTACACGGATCATCGTGCTTTGAAGTTTCTGAATGATCAAACACGATTGGCAAGCCATATGCATGCGAGGTGGTCAACTTATTTGCAACGATTTCCTTTCAAGATTGCGCACAAGAGTGGTAAGACCAACCTGGTTGCTGATGCACTTAGTAGGAGGGTCTTATTGCTTACGGAGCTTAAGAGTGAGATCACGGCTTTTGAGAGCCTTCGTGAGCTATATGAAGAAGATGAGGACTTTGGTGCAATCTGGAAGTCGTGCAAGGGAGGGAAGGGCGTGCGAGACTACCACATGCATGATGGGTATCTTATGAAGGGAAATCAGTTGTGTGTGCCAAAGACTTCATTGAGAGAACATTTAGTGTGGGAGTTGCACGGAGGAGGGCTGTCCGCACATTTGGGGCGTGAGAAAACACTTGCTGCTTTGTCTTCACGTTTCTATTGGCCTAGAATCAGCAAGGACGTGGAGAGGATGGTTAGACACTGCCGTGTGTGTCAAGAAACCAAGGGGCAAGTACAAAACACCGGGCTGTACACCCCTCTCCCGATTCCGAAGCAAGTGTGGGAGGACTTGAGCATGGATTTCGTGCTTGGCTTGCCTCGCACCGCGTGGCTTTGACTCTATTTTTGTTGTGGTAGACAGGTTGTCAAAGATGTCCCATTTCATACCATGCCGCAAGACATCAGATGCCACGGGAGTTGCAAGACTATTCTTTAAAGAGATAGTTCGCCTACACGGAGTTCCTCGCACCATCACATCTGATCGTGACACGAAGTTCCTCTCTAGCTTTTGGCAAACATTGTGGCGAATGTTTGATGCGACTTTGCAGTTCAGCACCACGGCACACCCTCAGACTGATGGGCAAACAGAGGCCACAAATCGCACACTCGGAAGCATGCTACGAAGCCTATGTCACGAGAAGAAAAGGCAATGGGATCTTGCAATCCCTATTGCTGAGTTTGCATACAACGGAGCAGTGCACCGTTCTACAGGAGAGTCACCTTTCTCATTGGTGTATATTAAGGTTCCTAATCACCTTGTTGATGTTTCTAGCATTCGCAAGCCAACAGGAGCAAATGCAACCGCGGTGACATTCGCTGAGCATGCACATGATGTGTTGGAGGCTGTTAAGAAGAGGTTGGCTATGACTTATGCCAAGGAGAAGGCCAAAGTGGATGCTCACCGAAGAGTGCAACTTTTCCAACCTGGAGAAGAGGTGATGGTGTACTTCAGGAAGGAGCGGATGCCCTCCCGTTTAGGAGGCAAGTTGCAACAACGAAGATTTGGACCCTACAAAGTGCTAAGAAGGGTGAATGACAATGCGTATGTGATCGATTTGCCGGACGAGTTTGGCATCTCCAAAACTTTTAATGTGGCCAATTTGACGCCATACTACAATCCCTTGCCTTTGCCTTCCAGACTAGCAACTCGAGACGAGTCCAATTTTAAGAAGGGGAGGCTGCCGTAGGACGTCCCAAATCAAGGTACAAGGACGTGCACAAGGGTGTGCATGAGCTGCATGGGATCATCAATTCGTTTATTTAATGTGTTGCTTTTATTTCCGAATCTGGATTGTAATAATTAGGACATGTTTCATTTTCTTTCCTTCTGTTGCTAAAGGGGGTTTAGCAACTAATAATGAGGCGTGTTAATGTTAGTTATGGCTGTCCTAATATGGACGTGGGAGGGGAAAAGATTGTAACAGCTGGAGCCTTAATTTCTGGCTGGAATTTAGCTCGTTTAAATTAAGCATCACAAAGAAGGAAATGACATGTTGAATTAATCCAGAATATTCTGAGTTTGCTAAGGCAAAGAGGAGCACGTTTTGTGCTTGTTGTTCTTTGCCACTGATTGGCCGCCTAGCAATAGGCAAACCTCAATCACCCTACGAAAGTTGGTGATTGTTGTAAATCTTTCGTTGAGGTCGTTCCAGAATTCAGAAACACACAAGTTAATTCCGCTGTGCTACATTAATAAGGAAAGAAAAGGAAAGAAAATGTAGGGAAAAGGAAAGAAAAGGCAAGATAAGGCAAGGTAAGGCAAGAAAAGAAAAGAAAAGGCAAGGAAAAGGCAAGATAATGCAAGAAAAGGCATGGAAAAGGCACAAAAAGGAAAAGAAAGGCAAGAAAAGGTAAAAAAGGCATGATAAGGCAATAAAAGGCAAGAAAAGGAAAGAAATGGAAAGAAAACGAATGATAAGGCAAGAAAAGTTAAGAAGAGGCAAGAAAATGTAAGAAAAGGAAAATAAGGAAAGATAAGGCAATAAAAGGCAAGGAAAAGGCAAAAAAGGAAAGATCATGTAAATAAGGCAAGGAAATGGCAATAAAAGGCAAGGAAAAGGCATGAAAATGCAAGAAAATGAAAGAAATTTCAAGAAATGGCAAGACAAGGTGAGAAAAGGCAAGATATGGAATTAAAAGGCAAGAAAAGGAAAGAAAGGAAAAGGAAAAAAAGGTAAGAAAAGGCAAGGAAAAAGCAAGATAAGGCAAGAAAAGGAATAAAAAGGCAAGAAAAGGCATGATAAGGCAAGAAGAGGGAAGAAAAGGTAAAAAACAGGCAAGATAAGGAAACAAAAGTGATGTGAAGGTAAGAAAGGGAAAGATGAGGCAAGAAAAGGCAAGAAAAGGAAGGAAAAGGTAGGGAAATGGTAAGAAAAGGAAACAAAAGGCAAGGAAAATGCATGATAAGGCAAGATAAGTCAATAAAAGGCAAGAAAAGGAAAGAAATTGAAAGAAAAGGAAAGATAAGGCAAGATAAGACAAGAAAAGGCAAGAATAATGATGTGAAGCTACAAGACTCACAGCAAGTGCCAGTACCAATTGGGCCGATGACACGAGCAAGAGCCAAAATGTTTCAAGTAGAACTTAATTGATTAATGCAATAAGTCTGGGCTCAAGCCAGTGCGTACAAGTGCAAGGACGTTCATGAGGCCCATGCAAAGCCCATGCACGTGATAGAGGCTATTTTGGAAGCTTGACCTGCACGTAAACTTCTGGATGCATGCACACATGGAGAATCAAGAAGAATCAGCCTATTTAGTCCGTGCATCTACTTGTTTAGGACGTGCAGCTATTAGTTATTCTATTAGATATTATTTGCTTAGATTATTTCTTATTTAGTTGAATAATTTGGCCAGAATATTCTTAGATTAGGAAAGAGAGTTTTTGCCAGCCTTTGAAGTCATTTTTAGGAGTTAGCTTGTTTCGGAATACTTTGGTACTTTGGATCTATATAAGGAGGTCTCCTAGCAATAAAAGGGACGAACCTTTTTAGAGATTAATAATTTTTTTGAGTTAAGATACTCCTTGTGTGTTCTTGCTAATTGCTGGATTGCTTAGCTTGAGCGAAACTTTTCACTTATCAAATGATTCTTCCATCATCGTTTGTGGCGTGATTCGACTTGGACCATAGGTTCACGAAACTCCATTGCTTGGGTTGCAGTTCTTCCAAACCAAGGTTCTGGCAAGGCTCGAGTTCGTGGGTTGCGGTCTGTTCCATCCAAAGTAGCACGGACCGTTGTGAACCTTCCTGCCGAGGTTCATATCCAAAAGGCAAGATAAGGAACGATATGGCAAGAAAAGGCAAGAAAATGAAAGATAAGGCAAGAAAAGGCATGAAAAGGCAAGAAAAGGAAAGAAAAGAAAAGAAACGGCAAGAAAAGGCAAGAAAAGGCAAGAAAAAGGCAAGAAAAGGCTTGATAAGGTAAGAAAAGGAAAGAAACGACTAGGAAAAGGCAAGAAAAGACAAGAAAATGGGAAGATAAGGCTAGATAAGGCAAGAAAAGGAATGATGAGGCAAGAAAAAGCGAGATAAGGCAAGAAAAGGGAAGAAAAGGAAAGAAAAGACAAGATAAGATAAGGCAAGAAAATGAAAGATAAGGGAAGAAAAGGCAAGATAAGCCAAGTAAAGGCAAGGAAAAGGCATGAAAAGGCAAGGAAAGGAAAGAAAAGGAAAAAAAGGCAAGAAAAGGAAAGGAAAAGGTAAGAAAAGGCAAAAAAAAGGAAAGAAAAGGCAAGATAAGTCAAGAAAAGGAAAGAAAATACCATATAAGGCAAGAAAAGGCAAGGAAAAAGAAATGAATGGAAAAAGGCAAGATAAGGAAAGAAAAGGAATGAAAAGGCAACACAAGGAAAGGAAAAGGCATAAAAAGGCAAGAAAAAGAAAGATTAGTCAAGAAAAGGAAAGATAAAAAAAAGAAAAGGCAAGTTAAAGCTAGAAAAAGGCAAGATAAGACAAGAAAAGGCAAGATAAGGAAAGAAATGGCAAGGAAAAGGCATGAAAAGGCAAGATAAGACAAGAAAAGGCAAGATAAGGAAAGTAAAGGAAAGAAAAGGCAAGAAAAGGCAAGCTAAGGTAAGAAAATGCAATGAAATGCAAGAAAAGGAAGATAAGGCAAGAAAAGGCATCGAAAAAGCATGAAAAGGCAAGAAAATGCAAGAAAAGGTTTTAAATGGCAAGAAAAGGTAAGAAATGAAAAGATAAGGCAAGATAAGGCAACAAAAGGCTAGGAAAAGGCAAGAAATGGGATGAAAAGGCAAGAAAAGGAAAGAAAAGGAAGAGAAAAGGCAAGAAAAGTCAAGGCAAGGCAAGGCAAGGCAAGAAACGGCAAGATGAGGAAAGAAAAGGCAAGATAAGGAAAGAAAAGGAAAGATAAGGCAAGGAAAAGGCAAGAAAAGGAAAGAAAAGGAAAGAAAAGGCAAGGAAAAGGCAAGAAAAGGCAGGATAAGGAAAGAACAGGCAAGAAAAGACAAGAAAAGGCAAGAAAAGGAAAGTTAAAGTAAGAAAAGGCATGATAAGGAATAAAAAGGCAAGAAAAGGCATGAAAGGCATAAAAAAGCAAGGAAAGCCAAAAAAGGGAAAAATAAGGCAAGAGAAGGTAAATTAAGGCAAGAAAAGGTAAGATGATGTGAATCTCGTTACGGATCCACGCGAAAGCCGGATCTATCTACGTTCAGATTGTTGGAAATCTCGACCCGTTGTTTGCACCTTTGCAAGAACCTCGGTATGAACAACCTCGACCCGCTGCTGTAGGGAAACAAGAACCTTGAATTGATGAAGACACCACATACGGTGATGTAGATCTGCTTGATAAGTTGAAGGTGAACGAACGGAATCCCTCCGTTGTGTTCGAACAGTTCCGAAGAACCAAGAGAGCAAAGCCCACATTTTTTGTACTCAAATTATTCTCCTCATTCTCATTGATAAAGCCTTTATATATATGCAGATTGTTACAAAAAGAATCCTAGTTAAATAAAACTTCTAACTAGATAAATATGACTTCAAAATAGGAAACTGAAAAGGAAAACAAGTCTAGTACTGTTATGATTGCTAAAAACGTGATTATCACATAATCACCTTCCTAAACTGACTTGAACTCTTAATTAACTATAATTCTTATAAAACGAAAATAACATATAATTAACTTCCTAAACAGACTCAAAAACCTCAAAAACGAAATTAATCTTCTTGCTGATCAGATTCATATCATTCCCCTCCTCTTGAAATGGATTTGTCCTCAAATCCCTGCATACGTCATACTTTTCCGAATTCACGATCATGCTTGGACAAGTCTTGGAACGTCTAGGTTGAACTTGATATCTTCCATCCCAACAGAATAGATACTTTGAACATAAGCAATCTGAAGTTCTCTCCAAATTAAAAATCAAAATCTTACTTATTTGCACAAGCCTTTCTTTGAACTTCAAACTATTCCAGAAGTTGATCAACAATGAACCTCCAACATAATTAAACTTGTCCACACCTAAGAAGTCAATATGTTCAACATGTAAATCAGGAGACATGTAAGATATGGGTTGGACATCTTCCTTGTCAACTAAAACAACAAGTTCTTCTTGTTCACCATCAATAGCAGTTAAGCACTTCTTCATATGAACAACATCCACCAATTCTGATTCATTGAACAAATCCCTCAAGTAAAGAGGTGACATGGCATGGTCAATAAAACATTCTCCATCGAACAAGTCACTAGAATATTCACCAAATTCCTCCCATGTCAAAACCTCTTCTTCAACAATCACTCCAGGTGTAACCACCAAATCGTCAGAACTACATACCTTCCCTTCAATGTCGTGCTTAGTGTTAATTGTGTTCTCCCTCTTTCCATTGACTTCTCCAACAAAATTAGCTCCTGAATTCTTCTCATCTTTGACCCTCATCCTCCTTTGTTGAATTTGTCTTCCGCTACAGATATTAGGAACATCATGTATCCTCTCTTGTTTGCACACTATCCGGTCCACCTTTTCGCTGAGCTTCTTGACCTCCGTTCTCATTATATGCCTCATCCCACTAAGAAGGGCATCCATAAACGTGTGTGGATCACCAACCAATGGTGCAACACCTTCAAAGGATCTTCTTGAGTAGTTATAAGACATTCTTGCAGATTCTTTTTTTTTCTACTTTCAACTTTTCTTTTTTTGATTTTTTTTTCAGCCTTATTTCTTCTTCTTTTCTTGGATGCCTTCTTCTCTATCTTTCTTTTTTTTCGGAATTTTTTTCCTCTTTTTTTAATTTTTTTTCTTTCTCCAACTCAGAATAAAATAAGAACAATAATTGAAAACTAATGAAAACAAAAACGAAATTTAAAGATAGATGATCTGAAGTAGAGCCTAAGCTCTGATACCAACTGATGTGAATCTCGTTACGGATCCACGCGAAAGCCGGATCTATCTACGTTCAGATTGATGGAAATCTCGACCCGTTGTTTGCACCTTTGCAAGAACCTCGGTATGAACAACCTCGGTATGAATAGATGAAGACGCCACAAACGGTGATGTAGATCCGCTTGATAAGTCGAAGGTGAACGAATGGAATCCCTCCGTTGTGTTCGAACAGTTTCGTAGAACCAAGAGAGCAAAGCCCACATTTTTTGTACTCAAATTATTCTCCTCATTCTCATTGATAAAGCCTTTATATATATGCAGATTGTTACAAAAAGAATCCTAGTTAAATAAAACTTCTAACTAGATAAATATGACTTAAAAATAGGAAACTGAAAAAGAAAACAAGTCTAGTACTCTTATGATAGCTAAAAACGTGATTATCACATAATTACCTTCCTAAACTGACTTGAACTCTTAAAGAAACGAAATTCTCAAATTATTGACATCCTAAATAGACTATAATTCTTATAAAACGAAAATAACATATAATTAACTTCCTAAACAGACTCAAAAACCTCAAAAACGAAATTAATCTTCTTGCTGATCAGATTCATATCATAAGATAAGGCAAGATAGGGCAGGAAAGGCAAGAAAAAGAAAGATAAGGCAAGAAAAGGCAAGATAAGGAAAGAAAAGGAAAGAAAAGGCAAGAAAAAGGCAAAAAAAGAAAAGATAAGGCAAGAAAAGGATAGATAAGGCAAGAAAAGGCAAGGCAAAGGTTAGGAAAGGCCAAAAAAGGTAAGATAAGGCATTAAAAAATAAGGAAAAGGTAAGAAAATACCAGATATGGCAAGAAAAAACAAGGAAAAGGTAAGAAAATGCAAGATATGGCAAGAAAAAACAAGGAAAAGGTAAGAAAATGCAAGATAAGGATAAGGCAAGAAAAGGAAAGTAAAGGCAAGAAAAGGCAAGATAAGGAAAGATAAGACAAGATAAGGAAAGATAAGGCAAGATAAGGAAAGAAAAGGAAAGATAAGGCAAGAAAAGGAAAGAAAAGTCCAGATAAGGTAAGAGAATGTAAGAAATGGCAAGGAAAAGGTGAGAAAAGGAAAGAAAAGGAAAGGAAAGCCATGGAAAAGGCATAAAAAGGCAAGAAAAAGCAAGAAAATGCAAGGAAAAAGCATGAAAAGGCAAGAAATACAAGAAAAGGTAAGAAAATGTGAGAAAATACAAGATAATGCAATAAAAGGTAAGAAGAGGAAAGAAATTGAAGGAAAATGAAAGATAAGGCAAGAAAAGGCTAGATAAGGCAAGAAAAGGCATGGAAAAGGCAAGAAAAGGCAAACAGAGGAAAGATAAGGCAAGAAAAGGAAAGTTAAGGCAAGAAAAGGAAAGAAAAGACCAGATAAGGCAAGAGAATGTAAGAAATGGCAAGGAAAAGGCAAGAAAAGGAAAGAAAAGGCAAGGAAAGCCATGGAAAAGGCATGAAAAGGCAAGAAAAAGAAAGAGATAAAAGGCAAGGAAAAAGCAAGAAAAGGCAAGAAGTACAAGAAAAGAAAAGAAAATGTAAGAAAATGCAAGATAGTGCAATAAAAGGGAAGAAAAGGAAAGAAATTGAAGGAAAATGAAAGATAAGGCAAGAAAAGGCTAGATAAGGCAAGAAAAGGAAAGATAAGGCAAGATAAAGCAAGAAAAAAAATAAGGAAAAGGCAAGAAAAGGCAAGAGAAGGCGATATAAGGCGAGAAAAGGCAAGAAAAGGCAAGATAAGGCGAGAAATGGATAGAAAAGGAAAGATAAGGCACTATAAGGCAAGAAAAGGCAAGAAAAGGAATTAAAAGGCATGAAAAGGCAAGAAAAGGAAAGATAAGGCCAGAAAAGGAAAGATAAAGCAAAAAAAAGGAAAGAAAAGAAAAGAAAAGAAAAGGCAAGATAAGGAAAGAAAAGGCAAGGAAAATGCAAGTAAGGCAAGATAAGGCATGATAAGGCAAGAAAAGGAAAGAAAAGGCAAGAAGAAGGCAAGAAAAGGCAAGGAAAAGCCTAGAAAATGAAAGAAAAGGCAAGGAAAAGGAAAGAGAAGACAAGAAAAGGAAAGAAAAGATAATATAAGGCAAGAAAAGGAAAGATAAGGCAAGAAAATGCAAGGAATATGCATGAAAAGGCAAGGAAAGGAAAGAAAAAGGCAAGAAAAGGCAAGATAGGGAAAGAAATGGAAAGAAAAGGCAAGATAAGGCAAGAAAAGGTAAGATAAGGCAAAATAAGGCAAGAAAAGGAAAGAAAAGCAAAAAAAGACTATATAAGGTAAGATAAGGCAAGAAAAGGCAAGGAAAAGGCAAGAAAAGGTAAGAAAAGACAGAAAAGGCAAGAAAAGGCAAGATAATTCAAGAAAATGCCAGATAAGCTAAGAAATGGCAAGATAAGGCAAGAAAAGGCCAGATAAGGTAGGAAATGGCAAGATAAGGAAAGAAATGGAAAGAAAAGGCAAGGAAAAGGCATAAAAAGGCAGGAAAAGTCAAGAAAAGGTAAGATAAGGCTAGAAAAGAGAAAAAAATGCATGAAAAGGTATAAAAGGCAAGATAAATCAAGAAATGGCTAGATAAGGCAAGAAAAGATAAGAAAAGGCAAGATAAGGCATGAAAGGGCAAGAAAAGGAAAGATAAGGCCAAAAAAGGCATGGAAGAGGCATAAAAAGGAAAGAAACGTCAAGGGAATGGTAAGATAAGGCATGAAAAGGAAAGAAAGGGAAAGATGAGGGATGAAAAGGCAAGATAAGGAAAGAAAAGGAAAGAAAAGACAAAGAAAGGCAAGATAAGGAAAGAAAAGGCATCAAAAAGGCAAGAAAATAAAAGAAAAGGCAAGCAAAAGGCAAGAAAAGGCAAGAAAAATGAAAGAAAAGGCAAGCAAAAGGCAAGAAAAGGCAAGAAAAGGAAAGAAAAGACAAGTAAGGCAAGAAAATGCAAGATAAGGCAATAAAACGTAAGAAAAGGCAAGGAAAAGGCATGAAAAGGCATGGAAAGGAAAGAAAAGGCAAGAAAAGGCAAGATAAGACAAGAAAAGCAAAGAAAAGGTAAGAAAAGGCATGGAAAAGGCAAGAAAAGGCATGGAAAAGACATGAAAAGACAAGAAAAGGAAATGAGGTGAGCAAGCCTAAGGACGCACCTACTATCAAGCTTGTAGACTCGAAGCAAGTTCAAGTTCCAATTGGGCCAATGACAAGAGCACGAGCTAGGAAGTTGCAATCTGACTTCAATGGATTAATGCAAGAAGTTTGGGCTCAAGCAAGTGCGTGGAGGACCAAAGACGTCCAAGAAACCCAAGGGAGGCCCATGCACATTTTGGAAGCTAAATGGGAAGCTTGACATGCACGTAAGCTTCTAGATGCATGCGCACATGGAGAATCAAGAAGAATCAGCCTATTTGTTCCGTGCATCTACTTGTTTTGGACGTGCAGCTAGTAGTTATTCTATTAGATATTATTTGCTTATATTATTCCTTATTTAGTTGAATAAGTTCGGCCAAACCTCCTTAGAATAGGAAAGAATTTTGGCCAGCCTTGAACTCCTTATTTGGAGTTAGTTTCGTTTAGGAAAGTTGTAAGACTTATGGAGCCTATATAAAGAGGCATCCTCATACAATAAACACACAACAATTCGGAGAATTACTTAGCATTGGCTAATTGATAGTTTTGATACTCGTTTGTTCTTGCTTAGGCTGGTGAGTCGTCTTGGCTAGAATTTATATTTCACTTATCAAGCGGGTTAAGGTTCAATTTCGTGCCTTAGTTCGTGTGAGTTCTTGTGAGTTGTGATCTGTTCCATTCTAAAGTAACAAACGGTCCGAGTTGTGAATCTTTTCCGCGGAGATTCATATCAGTTGGTATCAGAGCTTAGCTTGTTACTTTAGTTCATTATCCTTGTTATTTTGGTTCTTGTTGGTTCGTTTTGTTACTTGTTATTTTTGTTCTTGTTGGTTCATTTTTTTTCTCTTCGCTGTTTGAGAGAAAAGAGAGGAAAACAAACGAGTAAAGCAAGAAAGGAAAAGCAAAGAAAAGAAAAGAAAAAAAAAGAAAAAAAAAAGGAAAGAAAAGAAAAAGAAAAGGAAGCCGCAAGCTAAAGAGGAAGCAAGCTAAATTGGAAGTCTCAAGCTAAAGAGGAAGCAAATCCGAGGGAAGCTACCGAACTAAGAAGGCGCAGCAGCTGATCAAGAAAAGGGACGAGCAAGACTAAAAGAAAGACCAAAGAGGAACTTTAACATTCTGTTTGTTAAAGCGTGAAGCTCAAGCAAGGCCGTTCTAGCCTTAGTAAGAATATACAAGTATCACGAGAGGAAAAAGGCAAGAGTGTGCGAGTACCTTAGAGAGAAAAGCCAAATATTTGAGTACAAACACGAGAGAACTTGAGTGCACCATACATTGAGAGTATACACGTAAGGGAGTGAGCTTGTGAGGCCATATTTTTTTATTACTAACCAATTTTTCTTGCAGCAAACATGTCGCATGAAGGTCAAACTATGGGAAACATAGACCTTAAGTTATTAGTGGATGCCTTGGCCGGGAAGCTCGAGCAGATGGTGCAAGCTCAGATGGAGCCTTTGCAACTACGCGTGGATGCCGTGGAGAATTCTCGTGACAACCCCCAAACGCGAGTCGAACTCCAAAGGCGTAGGAGAGGAGTACCTATTGGAGAGTCGAGCGGAGCTGATTCTGAATCGGAAGAAGGCGTAGGCTCTACAAGGAGTCTTAGGAGAGCAAGAACAAACCGTCCACCTAGGGAGGCGAGGCCAAAGAGAGACGACAACATAGGGAGTATCAAACTGAAGATACCTTCCTTTGCTGGTCGTTCTGACCCGGAGGCGTACTTAGAGTGGGAGAAGAAGATTGAGTTCGTGTTTGATTGGCACAATAGCTCCGAAGAAAAGAAGGTAAAACTTGCCATCACCGAATTCACTGATTATGCTATAACTTGGTGGGATCAACTTGTGACAAGCAGGAGGAGAAATAGAGAATGCCCTATAGCTACTTGGGAAGACATGAAAGTGGTGATGAGGAAGAGATTTGTTCCAAGTCATTACTATAGAGGGCTGTATAAGAAGTTACAAGGGATGAGGCAAGGAAGTTTGAGTGTGGAGGAGTATTTCAAACAGATGGAGATGGCCATGATAAGAGCTGATATAGATGAAGATAGAGAAGTTACAATGGCAAGGTTCTTGAATGGACTCAATCCTGAAATTCAAGACAAAGTTGAGTTGCAACACTATGTGGAGTTGGAGGACATGGTGCATATGGCAACGAAAATTGAGAAGCAACTCAAGAGAGGAGAGGGGAGAACAAAAGCTACATCGAATTCTACTTGGAAGCCAAACTACCAAAAGAAGTTTGACAAGCCACAAGCAGCCAAAGTAGAGCATAAATCCGAGAGTTCTCAAGCTAATTCTCAAAGGAAAGTGGAAGTCACTCCAGCTAGGAACCGTGACATCAAGTGCTTTAAGTGTCAAGGAAGAGGGCACATCTCAAGTCAATGCCCTAACAAGCAAGCAATGGTGATCAAGGAAAGTGGAGAGATTGAAACTGAAGAAGAGGATTCGGAGCATGAAAGCATGCCTTCTTTGGAGGAAGTATCCGAGGAAGAGTACCAAGCTGCTGAGAGGCTTACTCTTGTGTCTAGAAGAGCATTGAATGTGCAAGTAAAAGAGGAAAATGATGTGGCTCAAAGAGAAAATATTTTTCACACAAGGTGCTATGTCAAAGACAAGGTGTGTAGTGTCATCATAGATGGAGGAAGTTGTGCTAATGTCGCAAGCACTACTATGGTGGAGAAGTTGGGGTTGCTCACTGGAAAACACCCTAAGCCTTACAAACTACAATGGCTGAATGATAGTGGCGAAGTACGAGTGATGAAGCAAGTATTGGTAGCATTCCGCATTGGCAATTATGAGGATGAAGTGTTGTGTGATGTCGTACCAATGCAAGCTGGTCACCTATTGTTAGGAAGGCCATGGCAGTTTGATAGGAAAGTGCATCATGATGGCTACACCAACAAATACTCATTTATACTTAAGAAGAGAGTAATCACCTTGGCACCCTTGTCACCATCACAAGTTTGTGAAGATCAACGACTGTTGCAACAAGAAAGTGATGAGCAAAGAGAGCGTGACAAAAAGAAAAAGAATGAGAGGAGAGAAGAAGCCGAAAAAAAGATAAGAAAAATGGCCAATGGAGAGGAAAAGATTGAGAAAACAAAAGAAGCCGGAAAAATAGAAATTAAAACGGCCAAAGAGAGAAAAACCGAGAGTTGGAAAAAGAGTTACTATGTGGGAACAAGTGATATTAAGCAAGCATGCTTTGAAAAGAAGCCTATGATCTTACTTCGGTATAGGGAGGCACTTTTAAACACTAACGAGCTTGAACCACATGTACCTAGTACGGTTGTGTCTCTTTTGCAGGACTACAAGGATGTCTTTCCCGACGAGCTACCACCTGGTTTGCCACCTATTCGTGGGATTGAACATCAAATAGACTTTGTTCCGGGAGCTGCCATACCTAACCGTCCCACATATAGAAGCAATCCTGAAGAGACAAAGGAGCTTGAGAAGCAAGTCAACGAGCTGTTGGAGAAAGGGTACGTAAGAGAGAGCATGAGTCCATGTGCTGTTCCAGTCCTACTTGTGCCCAAGAAGGATAAAACATGGAGAATGTGTGTTGATTGCCGAGCAGTCAACAACATAACAGTAAAATATCGTCACCCTATCCCTCGTTTAGATGACATGTTAGATGAGTTGCATGGTTCTTGCATGTTTTCTAAGATTGATTTGAAGAGTGGTTATCATCACATTAGGATGAGAGAAGGAGGTGAGTGGAAGACTGCTTTTAAAACTAAGTATGGGTTGTATGAGTGGATGGTCATGCCATTTGGTTTGTCCAACGCACCTAGCACATTTATGCGACTCATGAATCATGTTCTACGTCCATTCATTGGTAAATTTGTAGTTGTTTACTTTGATGATATACTCATCTATAGCAAGAGCATGGAGGATCATCTAGAACATTTGAAATCTGTCTTAGATGCACTTAGAGAAGAACAATTGTTTGCTAACTTGAAGAAGTGCACCTTTTGTACGGATAAGCTTGTATTCTTGGGTTTTGTTGTTGGAGCTAACGGAATACAGGTTGATGAAGAAAAGATCCGAGCTATCCGTGAATGGCCAAGCCCTACAAGTGTTGCTAATGTTAGGAGCTTTCATGGACTAGCTAGTTTTTATAGGAGATTTGTGAAGGACTTTAGTAGCATAGCCGCACCCATAACTGAAGTCATCAAGAAGAACGTGGGCTTTACTTGGGGAGAAGCTCAAGAGAAGGCTTTCCAACTATTGAAAGGGAAGTTGACTAATGCACCCTTGTTAGCTTTACCTAATTTCTCTAAGACTTTTGAAATAGAGTGTGATGCTTCTGGTGTAGGAATTGGAGCTGTCCTTATGCAAGAAGGAAGACCCATTGCATACTTTAGTGAGAAACTAAGTGGTGCAACCTTGAATTACCCGACCTATGACAAGGAGTTGTACGCACTAGTTCGAGCATTGGAGACATGGCAGCATTACTTGTGGCCAAAGGAGTTTGTGATTCACACTGATCATGAGTCACTCAAGCACTTAAAGGGGCAACACAAGCTGAACAAGAGGCATGCACGATGGGTGGAATTCATTGAGACATTTCCTTATGTCATTCGCTACAAGCAAGGTAAGGAAAATGTAGTGGCTGATGCACTATCACGAAGGTACGCCTTGATCTCAACTCTTGATGCTAAACTACTTGGCTTTGAACACATTAAGGAGATGTATGTTGATGATGTTGATTTTGGCGAGTTGTTTAGATCAACTGAAAGAAGTGCATTTGGTAAGTTCTTTCGTAATGAAGGTTACCTATTTCGTGAAAACAAACTTTGTGTGCCTAATTGTTCGATGCGAGAATTACTAATTCAGGAGGCACATGGAGGTGGCTTAATGGGGCATTTTGGAATTGCAAAGACCTTGGCAATGCTACAAGATCATTTCTTTTGGCCACACATGAAGAGAGACGTTGAGAGAGTTTGTGGTCGTTGCATCACTTGCAAGCAAGCCAAGTCAAAGGTAAAACCCCATGGTTTGTACACCCCACTACCTATACCTAGTGAGCCCTGGATTGATATCTCTATGGATTTTGTGTTAGGCCTACGTAGGACTAAGCGTGGAAGAGATTCAATTTTTGTGGTAGTGGATAGGTTTTCTAAGATGGCACATTTCATTCCATGTCATAAAACTGATGATGCTTCAAACATTGCTGATTTGTTCTTTAGAGAGGTTGTTAGGTTGCATGGCATGCCTAGGACAATTATCTCTGATAGAGATGCTAAGTTCCTAAGTTACTTTTGGAAGACCTTGTGGTGCAAGTTAGGTACTAAGTTGTTGTTTTCTACTAATTGTCATCCTCAAACTGATGGTCAAACTGAAGTAGTAAATAGGACTTTGTCTACACTTTTGAGAGCACTCATTAAGCATAACATTAAGACTTGGGAAGACTGTTTGCCTCATGTTGAGTTTGCTTATAATCGTTCTGTCCATTCAGCTACTCAATTCTCACCATTTGAGCTTGTTTATGGATTTAATCCTTTGACTCCATTGGATTTATCACCTCTACCTTCGAGTGAGCATGTTAACTTAGATGGCAAGAAGAAAGCTGAATTTGTCAAGCAGTTACATGAGAAAGCTAGAATGAACATCGAGAAGCGCACGGAGCACTATGCGAGGCAAGCAAACAAAGGAAGGCACAAGGTTGTCTTTGAACCGGGAGATTGGGTTTGGCTACATATGAGGAAGGAGCGTTTTCCTGTTCAAAGACGTTCAAAGTTGCTACCACGGGGAGATGGTCCATTCCAAGTGCTAGAACGCATTAATGATAATGCCTACAAGCTAGACCTTCCGGGTGAGTATAGTGTAAGTGCTTCGTTTAACGTGGCTGACTTGAGTCCGTTTGATGTAGGTGATGATTTGAGGACAAATCCTTTTCAAGAGGAGGGGACTGATGTGAGCAAGCCTAAGGACGCACCTACTATCAAGCTTGTAGACTTGAAGCAAGTTCAAGTTCCAATTGGGCCAATGACAAGAGCACGAGCTAGGAAGTTGCAATCTGACTTTAATGGATTAATGCAAGAAGTTTGGGCTCAAGCAAGTGCGTGGAGGACCAAGGACGTCCAAGAAACCCAAGGGAGGCCCATGCACGTTTTGGAAGCTAAATGGGAAGCTTGACATGCACGTAAGCTTCTAGATGCATGCGCACATGGAGAATCAAGAAGAATCAGCCTATTTAGTCCGTGCATCTACTTGTTTTGGACGTGCAGCTAGTAGTTATTCTATTAGATATTATTTGCTTATATTATTCCTTATTTAGTTGAATAAGTTCGGCCAGACCTCCTTAGAATAGGAAAGAATTTTGGCCAGCCGTGAACTCCTTATTTGGAGTTAGTTTCGTTTAGGAAAGTTGTAAGACTTATGGAGCCTATATAAAGAGGCATCCTCATACAATAAACACACAACAATTCGGAGAATTACTTAGCATTGGCTAATTGAGAGTTTTGATACTCGTTTGTTCTTGCTTAGGCTGGTGAGTCGTCTTGGCTAGAATTTATCTTTCACTTATCAAGCGGATCATCCATCCCCGCTCGTGGCGTGATACGACCTTAGGTCAAGGTTCAGAAGCTCTTGCAGCGGGTTAAAGTTCAATTTCGTGCCTTAGTTCGTGTGAGTTCTTGTGAGTTGTGATCTGTTCCATTCTAAAGTAACAAACGGTCCGAGTTGTGAATCTTTTCCGCGGAGATTCATATCAGGAAAGATAAGAAAAGAAAAGGCAAGATAAGGCAAGAAAGGCCGGATAATGCAAGAAAGGCCTGATAAGGCAGGAAATGGCAAGATAAGGAAAGAAACGGCATGAAAATGCAAGGAAAGGCATGAAAAGGCAAGCAAAAGAATGAAAAGGCATGAAAAGGCAAGAAATGTCAAGAGAAGGAATGAAAAGGCAAGATAAGGCAAGATAAGGTAAGAAAAGATAAGAAAAGGCCTGAAAATGCAAGAAAAGGCAAGATAAGTCAAGGAAAGGCAAGAAAAAATAAGAAAAGGTAAAATAAAAGGCAAGATAAGGCAAGAAAAGGGATGGATAGGGAAGAAAAGGAAAGATAAGGCCAGAAAAGGCATGAAAAGGCAAGAAAAGGAAAGATAAAGCAAGAAAAGGCAAGAAATGGAAAGAAAAGGCAAGGGAATGGCAATATAAGCATGAAAAGGCAAGAAAAGGAAAGAAAAAAAGAAGAAAAAAAGGCAAAATAAGGCAAGAAAAGGTAAGGGAATGGCAAGATAAGGCATGATTAGGCAAGAAGAGGAAAGAAAAGGCAAGAAAAAGGCAAGAAAAGGCAAAATAAGGCTAGAAATGGGTAGAAAGGCAAGAAAAGGAAAGTTGAGGAAAGAAAAGGCAAGAAAAGGCAAGGAAAATGAAAAGAAAAGACAAGATAAGGCAAGAAAAGGAAAGAAAATGTAAGGGAAAGGCAAGATAAGGCAAGAAAAGGAAAGAAAATGTAAGGGAAAGGCAAGATAAGGCAAGAAAAGGAAAGAAAAGGCAAGGAGAAGGCAATAAAAGGAAAGGAAAAGCCTAGAAAATGAAAGAAAAGGCAAGGAAAAGGCAAAGAGAAGACGAGGAAGGAATTGGCATGAAAAGGCAAGGAAAGGAAAGAAAAGGCAAGAAATGGAAAGAAATGGAAAGAAAAGGCAAGATAAGGCAAGAAAAAACAAGGAAAAGCCTAGAAAATGAAAGAAAAGGCAAGGAAAAGGCAAGAGAAGACAAGGAATAGGCATGAAAAGGCAAGACAAGTTAAGAAAAAACAAGGAAAAGGTAAGAAAATGCATGATAAGGCAAGATAAGGCAAGAAAAGGAAAGAAAAGGCAAGAAAAGGGAAGATAAGGCAAGAAAAGGCAAGATAAGGCAAGAAAAGGCAAACAGAGTAAAGATAAGGCAAGAAAGGGAAAGATAAGACCAGATAAGGCAAGAGAAGGTAAGAAATGGCAAGGAAAAGGCATGAAAAGGCAAGAAAAACAAAGAAAAAGCAAGAAAAGGCAAGGAAAAGCATGAAAAGGCAAGAAATACAAGAAAATGTTAGAAAATGCAAGATAATGCAATGCAAGAAAACGAAAGAAATTGAAGGAAAATGAAAGATAAGGCAAGAAAAGGCTAGATAAGGCAAAAAAAGGCTAGAAAAGGTAAGAAAAGGCAATATAAGGCGAGAAAAGGCAAGAAAATGCATGAAAAGGCAAGAAAAGGCAGGAAATGGAAAGATAAGGCACTATAAGGTAAGAAAAGGCAAGAAAAGGAAAGAAAAGGCATGAAAAGGCAAGAAAAGGAAAGATGAAGCAAAAAAAAGGTATGAAAAGGTAAGAAAAGAAACGAAAAGGCAAGATAAGGAACGAAAAGGTAAGATAAGGCAAGAAAAGAAAAGAAAAGGCAAGGAAAAGGCAAGTAAGGCTAGATAAGGCATGATAAGGCAAGAAAAGGAAAGAAAAGGCAAGGAAAAGGCTAGATAAGGCATGAAAAGGAAAGAAAAAGCGAGGAAAAGGCAAGATAAGGGTAGAAAACGGAAGGAAAGGAAAGAAAAGGAAAGAAGGGGAAAGATGAGGCAAGATAAGGCAAGAAAAGGCAAGAAAATGAAAGAAAAGGCAAGGAGAAGGCAAGGAAAAGGCAAGAGAAGACAAGAAAAGGAAAGAAAAGATAATATAAGGCAAGAAAAGGAAAGATAAGGCAAGAAAAGGTAAGGAATAGGCATGAAAAGGCAAGGAAAGGAAAGAAATGGTAAGAAAAGGAAAGATAAGGCAAGAAAAGGCAAGGAATAGACATGAAAAGGCAAGGAAATGAAAGAAAAGGCAAAAAAAGGAAAGAAAAGCAAAGAAAAGACTAGATAAGGTAAGAAAAGGCAAGAAAAGGCTAGGAAAAGGCAATAAAAGGTAAGAAAATGCAAGAAAAGACAGAAAAGGCATGAAAAGGTAAGAAAAGGCATGAAAAGACAAGAAAATGAAAGATAAGATAAGATAAGATAAGGCAAGAAAAGATCAGATAAGGTAAGAAATGGCAAGATAAGGAAAGAAATGGCAAGAAAAGGCATAAAAAGGTAGGAAAAGTTAAGAAAAGGCAAGATAAATCAAGAAAAGGCTAGAAAAGACAAGAAAGGAAAAGATAAGGCCAAAAAAGGCATGGATGAGGCATAAAAAGGAGAGATAATGCAAGAAAAGGTAAAAAAAGGAAAGAAAAGGCAAGGGAATAGTAAGATAAGGCATGAAAAGGAAAGAAAGGGAAAGATGAGGCAAGAAAAGGTAAGATAAGGCAAGAAAAGGAAAGAAAAGGCAAGGAAAGGCAAGATAAGGAAAGAAAAGGCATCGAAAAGGCAAGAAAAGGAAAGAAAAGACAAGTTAAGGCAAGAAAATGCAAGAAAAGGCAAGAAAATGTAAGATAAGGCAAGAAAAGGCAAGGAAAAGGCATGAAAAGGCAAGGAAAGGGAAGTAAAGGCAAGAAAAGGCATGAAAAGGCAAGAAAAGGCATTGAAAGACAAGAAAAGGAAAGATAAGAAAAGAAAAGGCAAGATAAGAAAAGAAAAGGCCGGATAAGGCAAGAAATGGCAAGATAAGGAAAGAAATGGCAAGAAAATGCAAGGAAAAGGCATGAAAAGGCAAGCAAAGGAAAGAAAAGGCATGAAAAGTCAAGAGCATTATGAAAAGGCAAGATAAGGTAAGGAAAGATAAGAAAAGGCATGAAAAGGCAAAAAAAGGCAAGAAAAGTCAATAGAAGGAATGAAAAGGCAAGATAAGGTAAGAAAAGATAAGAAATGGTATGAAAAGGCATGAAAAGGCAAGATAAGTCAAGGAAAGGCAAGATAAGGCAAGAAAAGATAGGAAAAGGCAAAAAAGGCAAGATAAGGCAAGATAAGGCAAGATAAGGCATGGATAGGGAAGAAAAGGAAAGATAAGGCCAGAAAAGGCATGAAAAGGCAAGAAAATGAAAGATAAGGCAAGAAAAGGCAAGAAAAGAAAAGATAAGGCAAGATAAGGCAAGATAAGTAAAGAAAAGGCAAGATACGGCAAGAAAAGGAAAGAAAAGGCAAGGGAATGGCAATATAAGGCATGAAAAGGCAAGAAAAGGAAAGAAAAGGCAAGATAAGGCAAGGGAATGGCAAGATAAGGCATGATTAGGCAAGAAAATGAAAGAAAAGGCAAGATAAGTATAGAAATGGGCAGGAAATGCAAGAAAAGGAAAGATGAGGAAAGAAAAGGCAAGATAAGGCAAGAAAAGGTAAGGAAAATGCTAGAAAAGGAAAGATAAGGCAAGAAAAGGAAAGACAAGGCAAGGAAAAGGCAAGATAAGGCAAGATAAGGAAAGAAAAGGCGAGGAAAAGGCAAGAAAATGAAAGAAAAGGCAAGCAAAAGGCAAGAAAAAGCAAGAAAAGGAAAGAAAAGGCACGAAAGGGAAAGTAAAGGAAAGAAAAGGTAAGAAAAGGAAAGATAAGGCAAGAAAAGGAAAGATACGGGAAGGAAAAGGAATGAAAAGGCAAGAAAAGTCAAGAAAATGCAAGATTAGGCAAGAAAAGGAAGAAATGGAAAGAAAAGGATAGATAAGGCAAGAAAAGGCAACCTAAGGCAAGAAAAGGCAAGATAAGGCAAGATAAGGCTAGAAAAGGCAAGAAAAGGAATGATGAGGCAAGAAAAGGCAAGATAAGGAAAGAAAAGGCAAGGAAAAGGCAAGAAAAGGCAAGAAAAGGCAAGAAAAGGGAAGAAAAGGAAAGAAAAGTGATGTGAATCTCGTTAGGGATCCACGCGAAAGCTGGATCTAACTACATTCAGATTGATGGAAATCTCGACCCGTTGTTTGCACCTTTGCAAGAACCTCGGTACGAACAACCTCGACCCGCTGCTGTAGGGAAACAAGAACCTTGAATTGATGAAGACGCCACAAATGGTGATGTAGATCCGCTTGATAAGTCGAAGGTGAACGTACGGAATCCCTCCGCTGTGTTCGAACAGTTCCGAAGAACCAAGAGAGCAAACCCACGTTTTTTGTACTCCAATTATTCTCCTCATTCTCATTGATAAAGCCTTTATATATAGGCAGATTGTTACAAAAAGAATCCTAGTTAAATAAAATTTCTAACTAGATAAATATGACTTAAAAAGGGAAACTAAAAAGGAAAATAACTCTAATCCTACTAGGAATACTCAAAATCGTGATTATCTCATAATTGAGTTCCTAAACAGACTAGAACTCCTAATAAAACGAAATTATCTTTTTTGTAACTTCCTAAAAAGAATAGAACTTCTGTAAAATGAAATTAACAAATAATTAATTTCCTAAATAGACTTTGAAACTCAAAAACGAATTATTAAATAATTATGGCTTCTTGCAGATCTGATTCATATCATTCCCCTCCTCTTGAAATGGATTTGTCCTCAAATCCTTGCATCCGTCATACTTTTTCCGATTCACGGTCATGCTTGAACAAGTCTTGGAACGTCTTGGTTGAACTTGATATCTTCCATCCAACAGAATAGATACTTTGAACATAAGCAATCTGGAGTCCTCTCCAAATCAAAAACCAAAATCTTACTGATTTGCACAAGCCTTTCTTTGAACTTCAAACTATTCCAGAAGTTGATCAATGATGAACCTCCAACATAATTAAACTTGTCCACACCTAAGAAGTCAATATGTTCAACATGTAAATCAGGAGACATGTAAGATATGGGTTGGACATCTTCCTTGTCAACTAAAACAACAAGTTCTTCTTGTTCACCATCAATAGCAGTTAAGCACTTCTTCATATGAACAACATCCACAAATTCTGATTCATCGAACAAATTTCTCAAGTAAAGAAGTGACATGGCATGGTCATCAAAACATTCTCCATCGAACAAGTCAATAGAATATTCACCAAATTCCTCCCATGTCAAAACCTCTTCTTCAACAATCAATTCAGGTGTAACCTCCAAATCGTCAGAACTACATACCTTCCCCTCAATGTCGTGCTTAGTGTTAATGGCGTTCTCCCTCTTTCCATTGACTTCTCCAACAAAATCAGCTCCTGAATTTTTCTCATCTCTGACCCTCATCTTCCTTTGTTGAATTTGTTTTCCCCTACAGACATTAGGAACATCGTGTAGTTGCTCTTGTTTGTACAATATCCGGTCCACCTTTTTGCAGAGCTTCCTGACCTCTGTTCTCATTATATGCCTTATCCCACTCATCATGGCCTCTAAAATCTTTGGATCAAGCATTGACAAATTAGCTTCAAAATCTCTTCTTGTGTAGTTGCAAGACATTTTTTTTTCACAATTCTCTTTTCTTTCCACTCTACTTTTTCTTTTTTTTCGGAATTTTTTTTAACAGCCTTCTTTCTTCTTCTTTTCTAGGCTGCCTCCCTTTCTTTCTTTCTTTCTTTTAGAATTTTTTTTCTCTTTTTTTTCTTTCTTGAACTCAGAATACAATAAGAACAAAGAAAACTAATGATAAAAAAAACAAAATTTAAAGATAGATAGAACTGAAATAGAAATCTAAGCTCTGATACCAAATGATACGAACCCCGCCAACGATGCGACAAGACCCGGCCACAAAGCGTGAAATCCCAGATCATTCTAGATCAGTTCGTGATGGAGATATCGACCCGATGCTCAACCAAACAAGAACCTTGGTATTAAGACCGCGACCCGCAGCTTGAGTTGAAACAAAGAACCTTGATATGTCGATGACGCCACAAACGGTGATGAAGATCCGCTTGATAAGTCGATGGTGAACTCGACGGAATCCCTCCGTTGTGTTCGAACAGTTCCAAAGAACCAAGAGAGAGCAAAGCCCACGTTTTTCAATCAATAATGGTCTCCTTTTCTCATTGCATAAGCCTCTATAAATAGGCTCAATATTACAAAGAGATTCCAAATAACACAACTCCTAAAAATCTGGCTGGAAAGGGAAACTAAAAAGAAAACAAATCTCAGCCTTTTAGGAAGGCTAAAAACATGACAAACAAGCTAAATAAGCCAAGAGTTGTTGGAATATAACTTCCTAATCAAAACTAATGGCTGAAATAAACTTCCTAAATAGAATGCCCAAATCAGAGAGAATGAATCTTCAAGATCTTTGCTGCTGAAAGGACCTTCTAGAACTTGTATTTAAGGTCATAAACTCAGCTGAATTTCGTGGCTCTTGGTCCATGGACTTTAATAAATTTGCTTGAGCCCAACTCTCCAAAGTATGCTTGAAAATCAGCCCACAAAGTTGTGACTTGAAGTGCTTTGTGTGTGCTCTCTCACTTGGTCAGATTGGCACTTGAAATCATCATATGACTGCTTCCCATATTCATATCATTCCCCTCCTCTTGAAAGGGATTTGTCCTCAAATCCTCGCATATGTCATAGTGCCACAAATTAACAACCATGCTGGAACAAGGTTGAGTCTTCGAACATCGTGGTTGTACTTGATACCTTCCGTTCCAACAGAACAAGTACTTCGATCTTAAAGAATCTGAAGTCATCTCCAACTCAAAAGCCAAAGCCCTACTAATCTGTTTAAGACTTTCTTTGAACTTCAAACTATTCCAGATGTTGATCAACGGTGAACCTCCAATATCATCAAACTTGTTCACTCCCAAGAAATCAATATGCTCAATATATTCAACATGGAAATCTGGAGACATGTAAGATATGGGCTGAACCTCTTTCTTTTGAACAGCAACAACAAGTTCTTCGTGTTCACCATCAATAGGAATTATGCACTTGTTCATGTGAACAACGTTCACAACTTCTGATTCATTGAACATAATCCTCAAATAAAGAAGTGACATGGTATGCTCATCAAAACATTCTCCATCAAACAAGTCAATAGAATATTCACCAAATTCCTCCCATGTCAAAACCTTTTCTTCAATAATCACTTCAGGTGTAACCTCCAAATCGTCAGAACTACATACCTTCCCCTCAATGTCGTGCTTAGTGTTAATGGCGTTCTCCCTCTTTCCATTGACTTCTCCAACAAAATCAGCTCCTGAATTTTTCTCATCTCTGACCCTCATCTTCCTTTGTTGAATTTGTTTTCCCCTACAGACATTAGGAACATCGCGTAGTTGCTCTTGTTTGTACAATATCCGGTCCACCTTTTTGCAGAGCTTCCTGACCTCCGTTCTCATTATATGCCTTATCCCACTCATCATGGCCTCTATAAAATCTTTGGATCAAGCATTGACAAATTAGCTTCAAAATCTCTTCTTGTGTAGTTGCAAGACATTTTTTTTTCACAATTCTCTTTTCTTTCCACTCTACTTTTTCTTTTTTTTCGAAATTTTTTTTAACAGCCTTCTTTCTTCTTCTTTTCTAGGCTGCCTCCCTTTCTTTCTTTCTTTCTTTTAGAATTTTTTTTCTCTTTTTTTCTTTCTTGAACTCAGAATACAATAAGAACAAAGAAAACTAATGATAAAAAAAACAAAATTTAAAGATAGATAGAACTGAAATAGAAGTCTAAGCTCTGATACCAAATGATACGAACCCCGCCAACGATGCGACAAGACCCGGCCACAAAGCGTGAAATCCCAGATCATTCTAGATCAGTTCGTGATGGAGATATCGACCCGATGCTCACAACCAAACAAGAACCTTGGTATTAAGACCGCGACCCGCAGCTTGAGTTGAAACAAAGAACCTTGATATGTCGATGACGCCACAAACGGTGATGAAAATCCGCTTGATAAGTCGATGGTGAACTCGACGGAATCCCTCCGTTGTGTTCGAACAGTTCCAAAGAACCAAGAGAGAGCAAAGCCCACGTTTTTCAATCAATAATGGTCTCCTTTTCTCATTGCATAAGCCTCTATAAATAGGCTCAATATTACAAAGAGATTCCAAATAACACAACTCCTAAAAATCTGGCTGGAAAGGGAAACTAAAAAGAAAACAAATCTCAGCCTTTTAGGAAGGCTAAAAACGTGACAAACAAGCTAAATAAGCCAAGAGTTGTTGGAATATAACTTCCTAATCAAAACTAATGGCTGAAATAAACTTCCTAAATAGAATGCCCAAATCAGAGAGAATGAATCTTCAAGATCTTTGCTGTTGAAAGGACCTTCTAGAACTTGTATTTAAGGTCATAAACTCAGCTGAATTTCGTGGCTCTTGGTCCATGGACTTTAATAAATTTGCTTGAGCCCAACTCTCCAAAGTATGCTTGAAAATCAGCCCACAAAGTTGTGACTTGAAGTGCTTTGTGTGTGCTCTCTCACTTGGTCAGATTGGCACTTGAAATCATCATATGACTGCTTCCCATATTCATATCATTCCCCTCCTCTTGAAAGGGATTTGTCCTCAAATCCTCGCATATGTCATAGTGCCACAAATTAACAACCATGCTGGAACAAGGTTGAGTCTTCGAACATCGTGGTTGTACTTGATACCTTCCGTTCCAACAGAACAAGTACTTCGATCTTAAAGAATCTGAAGTCATCTCCAACTCAAAAGCCAAAGCCCTACTAATCTGTTTAAGACTTTCTTTGAACTTCAAACTATTCCAGATGTTGATCAACGGTGAACCTCCAATATCATCAAACTTGTTCACTCCCAAGAAATCAATATGCTCAATATATTCAACATGGAAATCTGGAGACATGTAAGATATGGGCTGAACCTCTTTCTTTTGAACAGCAACAACAAGTTCTTCGTGTTCACCATCAATAGGAATTATGCACTTGTTCATGTGAACAACGTTCACAACTTCTGATTCATTGAACATAATCCTCAAATAAAGAAGTGACATGGTATGCTCATCAAAACATTCTCCATCAAACAAGTCAATAGAATATTCACCAAATTCCTCCCATGTCAAAACCTTTTCTTCAATAATCACTTCAGGTGTAACCTCCAAATCGTCAGAACTACATACCTTCCCCTCAATGTCGTGCTTAGTGTTAATGGCGTTCTCCCTCTTTCCATTGACTTCTCCAACAAAATCAGCTCCTGATTTTTTCTCATCTCTGACCCTCATCTTCCTTTGTTGAATTTGTTTTCCCCTACAGACATTAGGAACATCGTGTAGTTGCTCTTGTTTGTACAATATCCGGTCCACCTTTTTGCAGAGCTTCCTGACCTCCGTTCTCATTATATGCCTTATCCCACTCATCATGGCCTCTAAAATCTTTGGATCAAGCATTGACAAATTAGCTTCAAAATCTCTTCTTGTGTAGTTGCAAGACATTTTTTTTTCACAATTCTCTTTTCTTTCCACTCTACTTTTTCTTTTTTTTTGGAATTTTTTTTAACAGCCTTCTTTCTTCTTCTTTTCTAGGCTGCCTCCCTTTCTTTCTTTCTTTCTTTCTTTTAGAATTTTTTTTCTCTTTTTTTTCTTTCTTGAACTCAAAATACAATAAGAACAAAGAAAACTAATGATAAAAAAACAAAATTTAAAGATAGATAGAACTGAAATAGAAGTCTAAGCTCTGATATCAAATGATACGAACCCGCCAACGATGCGACAAGACCCGGCCACAAAGCGTGAAATCCCAGATCATTCTAGATCAGTTTGTGATGGAGATATCGACCCGATGCTCACAACCAAACAAGAACCTTGGTATTAAGACCGCGACCCGCTGCTTGAGTTGAAACAAAGAACCTTGATATGTCGATGACGCCACAAACGGTGATGAAGATCCGCTTGATAAGTCGATGGTGAACTCGACGGAATCCCTCCGTTGTGTTCGAACAGTTCCAAAGAACCAAGAGAGAGCAAAGCCCACGTTTTTCAATCAATAATGGTCTCCTTTTCTCATTGCATAAGCCTCTATAAATAGGCTCAATATTACAAAGAGATTCCAAATAACACAACTCCTAAAAATCTGGCTGGAAAGGGAAACTAAAAAGAAAACAAATCTCAGCCTTTTAGGAAGGCTAAAAACGTGACAAACAAGCTAAATAAGCCAAGAGTTGTTGGAATATAACTTCCTAATCAAAACTAATGGCTGAAATAAACTTCCTAAATAGAATGCCCAAATCAGAGAGAATGAATCTTCAAGATCTTTGCTGCTGAAAGGACCTTCTAGAACTTGTATTTAAGGTCATAAACTCAGCTGAATTTCGTGGCTCTTGGTCCATGGACTTTAATAAATTTGCTTGAGCCCAACTCTCCAAAGTATGCTTGAAAATCAGCCCACAAAGTTGTGACTTGAAGTGCTTTGTGTGTGCTCTCTCACTTGGTCAGATTGGCACTTGAAATCATCATATGAGTGCTTCCCATATTCATATCACTAAGGTTCTGGCAAGGCTCGAGTTCGTGGGTTGCGGTATCAAGAGCCACGGCTTGCTACTATCTATCCTTACCTTTCCTTTTGTTGGTCTAGTATCCAATTTGTTTTTTTATAAGTAGTTAGATTCGTTTGTGTTTCGAGCAATCAGATTCGTGACTTAGTTATTCTAGGTTGTGTATTCTGATCAAAAGAAAAAAAAAGAAAAAAAAGGAAAAAAGAAAAGAAAAAGTAAACAAAAGAAGAAGCAAGAATAACAGGAAATTGCAAGACTATAGCGGAGCAAGGTGAATTGGGAAGCTTGTAATTAAAGAGAAAACGCAAGAGAAACAAAAGAGGAAGCAAGAAGCAAGTCCAATAGGCGGACAGAAAACAAGAGGAAGGTCAGTCCGAATAAATATACGTGCAGCGCAAGAAGACAAGGAACTACCTTTGATAGTGATCCGTGTAGTTCAAGCAAAGCCTTGTTAGCTTAGTAAGAACATACAAGAGTATCACGAGAGGAAAAAGGCACGAGTTTGTGAGTGCATCAGAGAGAAAAGCCAAATAATTGAGTGCAAACACGTAAGGGAGTGAACTTGTGAGGCCATCAATTTTTTTTTACTAACGAAATTTTCTTGCAGCAAGATGTCTTACGAAGATCAAAGAGAAAAAGAGGGTACGTTGGCTAATGTTGGTCTTAAGGTATTTGTGGAGGCCCTGACAGGAAAATTCCAACAGATGATGCGAGCGAAGATGGAGCCGTTGCAACAACGCATGGATGCAATGGAGGACACTCGCAACAGCCAACAACCAAGAAGCGAAGTCCAAGCACAACGAAGGTTTGCACCTTTGGGAGGCACAAGTGGAGGAGAATTCCGTGCACAAAGAAGGAGAGCCCCTTCGGGAAGCACAAGTGAAGAAGATTCCGACCCTTTCCAGGAGGAGGACGTAGGTTCTACAAGGAATCTTAGGCGAGCAAGGACTAACCGCCCACCTAGAGAGGCAAGGCGAAGAAGAGATGACAACTTGGGAAGTATTAAGCTGAAGATACCTTCCTTTGCAGGTCGTTCTGACCCGGAAGCATACCTAGAGTGGGAGAAGAAGATTGAGTTCGTGTTTGATTGCCACAATTGTTCCGAAACAAAGAAGGTAAAGCTAGCTGTGACTGAATTCGCTGATTATGCTATAACGTGGTGGGATCACCTTGTAACAAGCAGGAGGCGTAATGGAGAGCGTCCTATAGCTACATGGGAGAAGATGAAAGCGGTGATGAGGAAACGTTTTGTTCCAAGTCATTACTACCGAGAGCTATACAAGAAGTTACAAGGAATGAGACAAGGAAATCTGAGCGTGGAAGAATATTACAAACAGATGGAGATGGCCATGATAAGAGCTGACGTGGAGGAAGATAGAGAAGCTACCATGGCAAGGTTCTTGAATGGACTCAATCCCGAGATCCATGACAAAGTAGAGTTGCAACACTATGTGGAGTTGGAGGACATGGTGCATATGGCCACGAAAATTGAGAAGCAACTGAAGAGAGGAGGAGGAGGAACAAGAGCTACAACAAGTGCTAATTGGAAGCCAAACTATTCAAAGAAATTTGACAAACCACAGGCAACCAAGATAGAGCACAAGACTGAGAGTTCCAATGCCAATTCCCAAAAAAAGGTGGAAGCCACTCCCACAGGAAATCGTGATATCAAGTGCTTCAGGTGTCAAAGAAGGGGGCAAATCTCAAGTCAATGCCCTAACAAACAGATTATGGTGATTAGAGATAGTGGGGAGGTCGTAACAGAAGGAGAAGATTCGGATCATGATAGCATGCCTTCATTGGAAAACGTATCTGAAGAGGAAATTCAAGTTCCTGAAGGACTCACTCTAGTGGCAAGAACAGCCTTGAACTTGCAAGCAAGAGAAGAAGATGACAAAGCACAAAGGGAGAATATCTTCCATACAAGGTGTTATGTCAAGGACAAGGTGTGTAGTGTCCTCATTGATAGAGGCAGCTGTGCTAATGTGGCAAGCACTACTATGGTTGAGAAGTTAGGGTTACTCACGAAGAAACACCCTAAACCTTACAAGCTGCAATGGCTGAATGATAGTGGAGAAGTACGTGTGGAGAAGCAAGTGCTAGTGACATTCCGCATTGGCAAGTACGAAGATGAAGTGTTGTGCGATGTTGTGCCAATGCAAGCTAGTCATCTACTGTTGGGGAGGCCGTGGCAGTTTGATAGAAGAGTAACTCATGACGGACACACAACAAGTACTCATTCACACTCAATAGGCGTGCGTTCACTTTGGCACCCTTAGCGCCATCACAAGTTTGTGAAGATCAGATGAAGTTACAAAAAGAAAGTGATGAGAGAAAAAAAGGTGGGCAAAAGAAACGAATTGAGAGGAGAGAAGAAGCCGAAAAACAGAAAAGAAAAACGGCCAAAAGAGAGGATACAATGGAGCGAGCAAAAGAAGCCGGAAAAACAGAATTGAAATCGGCCATTGAGAGAAAATCCGAGGGATGGAAAAAGAACTACTATGTGGGAGCAAGTGAAATCAAGCAAGCTTATTTTGAAAAAAAGTCTATGATCTTACTTCGGTGGAGGGAGACACTTTTGATCACTAACAAACTTGAGCCACACTTGCCTAGTATGGTTGTTTCTCTCTTATAGGACTACAAGGATGTCTTTCCCGAAGAGCTACCAGCTGGATTACCACCTATACGAGGGATTAAGCATCAAATTGACTTTGTTGCACGAGCTACCATACCTAACCGCCCCGCATATAGAAGTAATCCTGAGGAAACAAAGGAACTTGAGAGGCAAGTCAATGAGCTTTTGGAAAAAGGGTACGTGAGAGAAAGCATGAGCCCATGTGCTGTTCCAGTCCTATTTGTGCCTAAGAAGGATGGATCATGGAGGATGTGTGTTGATTGCCGAGCTGTCAACAACATCACGGTAAAATATCGTCACCCTATTCCTCGCTTAGATGACATGTTAGATGAGTTGCATGGATCTTGCATGTTTTCTAAGATTGACTTAAAAAGTGGTTATCATCAGATTAGGATGAAAGAAGGAGATGAGTGGAAGACTGCTTTTAAAACAAAATATGGGTTGTATGAGTGGATGGTCATGCCGTTCAGGTTATCTAATGCACCTAGTACATTCATGCGCCTTATGAATCATGTCTTACGTCCATTCGTTGGCAAATTTGTCGTCGTGTACTTTGATGATATACTCATTTATAGTACGAGTTTAGAGGATCATGTAGAGCATTTGAAATCTGTCCTAGATGCACTTAGAGAGGATCAATTGTTTGCCAACTTGAAGAAGTGCACCTTTTGCACAGATAAACTTGTATTCTTGGGTTTTGTTGTTAGTGCTCACGGGATACAGGTTGATGAGGAGAAGATCCGAGCCATCCGGGACTAGCCAAGTCCTACAAGTGTCTCTAATGTTCGAAGTTTTCATGGCTTAGCTAGCTTTTACAGGAGGTTCGTGAAAGACTTTAGTAGCCTAGCCGCGCCCCTCACTGAAGTCATCAAGAAGAACGTTGGATTTAGTTGGGGAGAAGCTCAAGAGCACTCATTCCAACTCATCAAAGAGAAGTTGACTAATGCTCCTTTGTTGGCTTTGCCTAACTTTGCTAAAACCTTTGAAGTTGAATGTGATGCCTCAGGTATAGGGATTGGAGCTGTCCTCATGCAAGAAGGGAGACCAATTGCCTACTTTAGTGAGAAACTAAGTGGACCAACCTTGAACTATCCAACTTATGACAAAGAGTTGTATGCACTAGTTCGAACATTGGAAACATGGCAGCATTACTTGTGGCCCAAGGAATTCGTGATCCACACTGATCATGAATCACTCAAGCACTTAAAGGGGCAACACAAGTTGAATAGGAGGCATGCACGATGGGTGGAGTTCATTGAGACATTTCCTTATGTCATTCGCTACAAGCAAGGTAAGGAAAATGTAGTAGCTGATGCCCTATCGCGAAGGCATGCTTTGATCTCAACTCTTGATGCGAAGTTAATTGGTTTTGAACACCTTAAAGAGTTGTATGCTGATGATACTGATTTTGGTGATTTGTTCCGAGCTACGGAGAAGATTGCAAGTGGTAAATTTTTCCGGAATGAAGGTTACCTATTTCGTGAGAACAAACTTTGTGTGCCTAATTGTTCTATGCGAGAGTTGCTAATTCAGGAGGCACATGGAGGCGGATTGATGGGGCACTTTGGAATCGCAAAGACTTTGGCAATGCTACAAGATCACTTCTATTGGCCACACATGAAGCGCGACGTTGAAAGCGTTTGTGGGCGTTGCATCACATGCAAGCAAGCCAAGTCAAAGGTAAAACCCCATGGTTTGTATACCCCACTACCTATACCTAGTGAGCCTTGGATTGATATCTCTATGGATTTTGTGTTAGGACTGCCTAGGACTAAACGTGGAAGAGATTCAATCTTTGTGGTAGTGGATAGGTTTTCTAAGATGGCACATTTTATTCCATGTCATAAGACTGATGATGCTTCAAACATTGCTAGTTTGTTCTTTAGAGAAGTTGTTAGGTTGCATGGTATGCCTAGAACTATTATTTCTGATAGAGATGCTAAGTTCTTGAGTTACTTTTGGAAGACCTTGTGGAGTATGTTAGGTACCAAGTTGTTATTTTCTACTACTTGTCATCCACAAACTGATGGTCAAACTGAAGTTGTAAATAGGACTTTGTCTACTTTATTGAGAGCACTTATCAAGCATAACATTAAGACTTGGGAAGAATGTCTACCACATGTTGAATTTGCTTATAATCGTTCAGTTCATTCTGCTACTCAATTCTGACCATTTGAGCTTGTTTATGGATTTAATCCTTTGACTCCATTGGATTTATCACCTTTGCCTTCGAGTGAGCATGTTAACTTAGATGGCAAGAGGAAGGCTGAATTTGTCAAGCAACTACATGAGAGGGCGCGAATGAACATAGAGAAACGAATGGAGCACTATGCGAGACAAGCAAACAAAGGACGGCACAAGGTTGTCTTTGAGCCTGGTGATTGGGTCTGGTTGCACATGAGAAATGAACGCTTTCCCGCGCAACGACGTTCAAAGTTGCTACCACGAGGAGATGGTCTGTTTCAAGTGCTTGAACACATCAATGACAATGCCTACAAGCTTGACCTGCCAGGTGAGTATAGTGTTAGTGTTCTTTCAATGTTGCTGATTTGAGTCCGTTTGATGTAGGTGACGATTTGAGGACAAATCCTTTTCAAGCGGAGGGGAATGATGCTCAATTTGATGCTCAATCCCTTGCATAGGTGGTAATCCAGCTGGTAGCTCTTCGGGAAAGACATCCTTGTAGTCCTGCAAGAGAGAAACAACCATACTAGGCAAGTGTGCCTCAAGTTCGTTAGTGATCAAAAGTGTCTCCCTCCACCGAAGTAAGATCATAGACTTTTTTTCAAAACAAGCTTGCTTGATTTCACTTGCTCCCACATAGTAGTTCTTTTTCCATCCCTCGGATTTTCTCTCAATGGCCGATTTCAATTCTATTTTTTCGGCTTCTTTTGCTCGGTCCATTGTATCCTCTCTTTTGGCCGTTTTTCCTTTCTGTTTTTCAGCTTCTTCTCTCCTCTCAATTCATTTCTTTTGCTCACCTTTTTTTCTCTCATCACTTTCTTTTTGTAACTTCATCTGATCTTCACAAACTTGTGATGGCGCTAAGGGTGCCAAAGTGAACACACGCCTATTGAGTGTGAATGAGTACTTGTTGGTGTGTCTGTCATGAGTTACTCTTCTATCAAACTGCCACGGCCTCCCCAACAGTAGATGACTAGCTTGCATTGGCACAACATCCCACAACACTTCATCTTCGTACTTGCGAATGTGGAATGTCACTAGCACTTGCTTCTCCACTCGTACTTCTCACTATCATTCAGCCATTGCAGCTTGTAAGGTTTAGTGTGTTTCTTCGTGAGTAACCCTAACTTCTCAACCATAGTAGTGCTTGCCAAGTTAGCACAGCTGCGTCCATCAATGAGGACACTACACACCTTGTCATTGACATAACACCTTGTATGGAAGATATTATCCCTTTGTGCTTTGTCATCTTCTTCTCTTGCTTGCAAGTTCAAGGCTCTTCTTGCCACTAGAGTGAGTCCTTCAGGAACTTGAATTTCCTCTTCGGATACGTCTTCCAATGAAGGTATGCTATCATGATCCGAATATTTTTCTTCTGTTACGACCTCCCCTGATATGAATATGAGAAGCACTCACATGATGATTTCGAGTGCCAATCTGACCAAGTGAGAGAGCACGCACAAAGCACTTCAAGTCACAACTTTGTGGGCTGATTTCCAAGCTTACATCGGAGAGTTGGGCCCAAGAAAATTTATTAAAGTCCATAGACCAAGAGCCACGAAATTAAACTGAGTTTATGACCTTAATACAAGTTCTAGAAGGTCCATTCAGCAGCCAAGATCCACAAGAGTGATTCTCTCTGATTTGGGAATTCTATTTAGGAAGTTTATTTCAGCCATTAGTTTTGATTAGGAAGTTATATTCCAACAACTCTTGGCTTATTTAGCTTGTTTGTCACGTTTGTAGCCTTCCTAAAAGGCAGAGATTTGTTTCCTTTTTAGTTTCCCTTTCTAGCCAGATTTTTAGGAGTTGTTTGATTTGGAATCTCTTTATAATATTGAGCCTATTTATAGAGGCTTATGCAATGAGAAAAGGGGACCATTATTGATTGAAAAACGTGGGCTTTGCTCTCTTGGTTCTTCTGATGTGAGCACACCTACGAAAACACCTACATTCAAGCCACAAGACTCACTGCAAGTGCAGGTACCAATTGGATCGGTGACACGAGCAAGAGCCAAAAAGTTTCAGGCAGAATTTAATGGATTAATGCAAGAAGTCTGGGCTCAAGATGGTGCGTACAAGTGCAAGGACGTGCATGAGGCCCATGCACGTGATAGAGGCTATTTTGGAAGCTTGACATGCATGTAAGCTTCTAGATGCATGCGCACATGGAGAATCAAGAAGAATCAGCCCATTTAGTCTGTGCATCTACTTGTTTTGGACGTGCACCTATTAGTTATTCTATTAGATAATATTTGCTTATATTATTCCTTATTTAGTTGAATAAATTCGGCCAGAATCTCCTTAGATTAGGAAAGAGAGTTTTGGCCAGCCTTTGAACTCCTTTTAAGGAGTTAGCTTGTTTAGGAATACTTTGGTACTTTGGAGCCTATATAAGGAGGTCTCCTAGCAATAAAAACGTACACAACTTTGAGATTGATAATTTTGTGAGTTAGATACTGATGTGAGCAAGCCTAAGGACGCACCTACTATCAAGCTTGTAGACTCGAAGCAAGTTCAAGTTCCAATTGGGCCAATGACAAGAGCAAGAGCTAGGAAGTTGCAATCTGACTTCAATGGGCTAATGCAAGAAGTTTGGGCTCAAGCAAGTGCGTGGAGGACCAAGGACGTCCAAGAAACCCAAGGGAGGCCCATGCACATTTTGGAAGCTAAATGGGAAGCTTGACATGCACGTAAGCTTCTAGATGCATGCGCACATGGAGAATCAAGAAGAATCAGCCTATTTAGTCCGTGCATCTACTTGTTTTGGACGTGCAGCTAGTAGTTATTCTATTAGATATTATTTGCTTATATTATTCCTTATTTAGTTGAATAAGTTCGGCCAGACCTCCTTAGAATAGGAAAGAATTTTGGCCAGCCTTGAACTCCTTATTTGGAGTTAGTTTCGTTTAGGAAAGTTGTAAGACTTATGGAACCTATATAAAGAGGCATCCTCATACAATAAACACACAACAATTCGGAGAATTACTTAGCATTGGCTAATTGAGAGTTTTGATACTCGTTTGTTCTTGCTTAGGCTGGTGAGTCGTCTTGGCTAGAATTTATCTTTCACTTATCAAGCGGATCATCCATCCCCGCTCGTGGCGTGATACGACCTTAGGTCAAGGTTCAGAAGCTCTTGCAGCGGGTTAAGGTTCAATTTCGTGCCTTAGTTCGTGTGAGTTCTTGTGAGTTGTGATCTATTCCATTCTAAAGTAACAAACGGTCCGAGTTGTGAATCTTTTCCGTGGAGATTCATATCAGTTGGTATCAGAGCTTAGCTTGTTACTTTAGTTCATTATCCTTGTTATTTTGGTTCTTGTTGGTTCGTTTTGTTACTTGTTATTTTTGTTCGTGTTGGTTCATTTTTTTTTCTCTTCGCTGTTTGAGAGAAAAGAGAGGAAAACAAACGAGTAAAGCAACAAAAGAAAAGCAAAGAAAAGAAAAAAAAAGAAAAGAAAAAAAAAGGAAAGAAAAGAAAAAGAAAAGGAAGCCGCAAGCTAAAGAGGAAGCAAGCTAAATTGGAAGTCTCAAGCTAAAGAGGAAGCAAATCCGAGGGAAGCTACCGAACTAAGAAGGCGCAGCAGCTGATCAAGAAAAGGGATGAGCAAGACTAAAAGAAAGACCAAAGAGGAACTTTAACATTCTGTTTGTTAAAGCGTGAAGCTCAAGCAAGGCCGTTCTAGCCTTAGTAAGAACATACAAGTATCACGAGAGGAAAAAGGCAAGAGTGTGCGAGTACCTTAGAGAGAAAAGCCAAATATTTGAGTACAAACACGAGAGAACTTGAGTGCACCATACATTGAGAGTATACACGTAAGGGAGTGAGCTTGTGAGGCCATATTTTTTTATTACTAACCAATTTTTCTTGCAGCAAACATGTCGCATGAAGGTCAAACTATGGGAAACATAGACCTTAAGTTATTAGTGGATGCCTTGGCCGGGAAGCTCGAGCAGATGGTGCAAGCTCAGATGGAGCCTTTTCAACTACGCGTGGATGCCGTGGAGAATTCTCGTGACAACCCCCAAACGCGAGGCGAACTCCAAAGACGTAGGAGAGGAGTACCTATTGGAGAGTCGAGCGGAGCTGATTCTGAATCGGAAGAAGGCGTAGGCTCTACAAGGAGTCTTAGGAGAGCAAGAACAAACCGTCCACCTAGGGAGGCGAGGCCGAAGAGAGACAACAACATAGGAAGTATTAAACTGAAGATACCTTCCTTTGCTGGTCGTTCTGACTCGGAGGCGTACTTAGAGTGGGAGAAGAAGATTGAGTTCGTGTTTGATTGCCACAATAGCTCCGAAGAAAAGAAGGTAAAACTTGCCATCACCGAATTCACTGATTATGCTATAACTTGGTGGGATCAACTTGTGACAAGCAGGAGGAGAAATAGAGAACGCCCTATAGCTACTTGGGAAGACATGAAAGTGGTGATGAGGAAGAGATTTGTTCCAAGTCATTACTATAGAGGGCTGTATAAGAAGTTACAAGGGATGAGGCAAGGAAGTTTGAGTGTGGAGGAGTATTTCAAATAGATGGAGATGGCCATGATAAGAGCTGATATAGATGAAGATAGAGAAGTTACAATGGCAAGGTTCTTGAATGGACTCAATCCTGAAATTCAAGACAAAGTTGAGTTGCAACACTATGTGGAGTTGGAGGACATGGTGCATATGGCAACGAAAATTGAGAAGCAACTCAAGAGAGGAGAGGGGAGAACAAAAGCTACATCGAATTCTACTTGGAAGCCAAACTACCAAAAGAAGTTTGACAAGCCACAAGCAGCCAAAGTAGAGCATAAATCCGAGAGTTCTCAAGCTAATTCTCAAAGGAAAGTGGAAGTCACTCCAGCTAGGAACCGTGACATCAAGTGCTTTAAGTGTCAAGGAAGAGGGCACATCTCAAGTCAATGCCCTAACAAGCAAGCAATGGTGATCAAGGAAAGTGGAGAGATTGAAACTGAAGAAGAGGATTCGGAGCATGAAAGCATGCCTTCTTTGGAGGAAGTATCCGAGGAAGAGTACCAAGCTGCTGAGAGGCTTACTCTTGTGTCTAGAAGAGCATTGAATGTGCAAGTAAAAGAGGAAAATGATGTGGCTCAAAGAGAAAATATTTTTCACACAAGGTGCTATGTCAAAGACAAGGTGTGTAGTGTCATCACAGATGGAGGAAGTTGTGCTAATGTCGCAAGCACTACTATGGTGGAGAAGTTGGGGTTGCTCACTGGAAAACACCCTAAGCCTTACAAACTACAATGGCTGAATGATAGTGGTGAAGTACGAGTGATGAAGCAAGTATTGGTAGCATTCCGCATTGGCAACTATGAGGATGAAGTGTTGTGTGATGTCGTACCAATGCAAGCTGGTCACCTATTGTTAGGAAGGCCATGGCAGTTTGATAGGAAAGTGCATCATGATGGCTACACCAACAAATACTCATTTATACTTAAGAAGAGAGTAATCACCTTGGCACCCTTGTCACCATCACAAGTTTGTGAAGATCAACGACTGTTGCAACAAGAAAGTGATGAGCAAAGAGAGCGTGACAAAAAGAAAAAGAATGAGAGGAGAGAAGAAGCCGAAAAAAAGATAAGAAAAACGGCCAATGGAGAGGAAAAGATTGAGAAAACAAAAGAAGCCGGAAAAACAGAAATTAAAACGGCCAAAGAGAGAAAAACCGAGAGTTGGAAAAAGAGTTACTATGTGGGAACAAGTGATATTAAGCAAGCATGCTTTGAAAAGAAGCCTATGATCTTACTTCGGTATAGGGAGGCACTTTTAAACACTAACGAGCTTGAACCACATGTACCTAGTACGGTTGTGTCTCTTTTGCAGGACTACAAGGATGTCTTTCCCGACGAGCTACCACCTGGTTTGCCACCTATTCATGGGATTGAACATCAAATAGACTTTGTTCCGGGAGCTGCCATACCTAACCGTCCCGCATATAGAAGCAATCCTGAAGAAACAAAGGAGCTTGAGAAGCAAGTCAACGAGCTATTGGAGAAAGGGTACGTGAGAGAGAGCATGAGTCCATGTGCTATTCCAGTCCTACTTGTGCCCAAGAAGGATGAATCATGGAGAATGTGTGTTGATTGCCGAGCAGTCAACAACATAACGGTAAAATATCGTCACCCTATTCCTCGTTTAGATGACATGTTAGATGAGTTGCATGGTTCTTGCATGTTTTCTAAGATTGATTTGAAGAGTGGTTATCATCAAATTAGGATGAAAGAAGGAGATGAGTGGAAGACTGCTTTTAAAACAAAGTATGGGTTGTATGAGTGGATGGTCATGCCATTTGGTTTGTACAACGCACCTAGCACATTTATGCGACTCATGAATCATGTTCTACGTCCATTCATTGGTAAATTTGTGGTTGTTTACTTTGATGATATACTCATTTATAGCAAGAGTATGGAGGATCATTTAGAACATTTGAAATCTGTCTTAGATGCACTTAGAGAAGATCAATTGTTTGCTAACTTGAAGAAGTGTACCTTTTGTACGGATAAGCTTGTATTCTTGGGTTTTGTTGTTGGAGCTATCTGTGAATGGCCAAGCCCTACAAGTGTTGCTAATGTTAGGAGCTTTCATGGACTAGCTAGTTTCTATAGGAGATTTGTGAAGGACTTTAGTAGCATAGCCGCACCCATAACTGAAGTCATCAAGAAGAACGTGGGCTTTACTTGGGGAGAAGCTCAAGAGAAGGCCTTCCAGCTACTAAAAGGGAAGTTGACTAATGCACCCTTGTTAGCTTTACCTAATTTCTCTAAGACTTTTGAAATAGAGTGTGATGCTTCTGGTATAGGAATTGGAGCTGTCCTTATGCAAGAAGGAAGACCCATTGCATACTTTAGTGAGAAACTAAGTGGTGCAACCTTGAATTACCCGACCTATGACAAGGAGTTGTACGCACTACTTCGAGCATTGGAGACATGGCAGCATTACTTGTGGCCAAAGGAGTTCGTGATTCACACTGATCATGAGTCACTCAAGCACTTAAAGGGGCAACACAAGCTGAACAAGAGGCATGCACGATGGGTGGAATTCATTGAGACATTTCCTTATGTCATTCGCTACAAGCAAGGTAAGGAAAACGTAGTGGATGATGCACTATCACGAAGGTACGCCTTGATCTCAACTCTTGATGCTGAACTACTTGGCTTTTAACACATTAAAGACATGTATGTTGATGATGTTGATTTTAGCGAGTTGTTTAGATCCACTGAAAGAAGTGCATTTGGTAAGTTCTTTCGTAATGAAGGTTACCTATTTCGTGAAAACAAACTTTGTGTGCCTAATTGCTCGATGCGAGAATTACTCATTCAGGAGGCACATGGAGGTGGCTTAATGGGGCATTTTGGAATTGCAAAGACCTTGGCAATGCTACAAGATCATTTCTTTTGGCCACACATGAAGAGAGACGTTGAGAGTGTTTGTGGTCGTTGCATCACTTGCAAGCAAGCCAAGTCAAAGGTAAAACCCCATGGTTTGTACACCCCACTACCTATACCTAGTGAGCCTTGGATTGATATCTCTATGGATTTTGTGTTAGGACTACCTAGGACTAAGCGTGGAAGAGATTCAATTTTTGTGGTAGTGGATAGGCTTTCTAAAATGGCACATTTCATTCCATGTCATAAGACTGATGATGCTTCGAACATTGCTGATTTGTTCTTTAGAGAGGTTGTTAGGTTGCATGGCATGCCTAGGAAAATTATCTCTAATAGAGATGCTAAGTTCCTAAGTTACTTTTGGAAGACCTTGTGGTGCAAGTAAGGTACTAAGTTGTTGTTTTCTACTACTTATCATCCTCAAACTGATGGTCAAACTGAAGTAGTGAATAGGACTTTGTCTACACTTTTGAGAGCACTCATTAAGCATAACATTAAGACTTGGGAAGAATGTTTGCCTCATGTTGAGTTTGCTTATAATCGTTCTGTCCATTCTGCTACTCAATTCTCACCATTTGAGCTTGTTTATGGATTTAATCCTTTGACTCCATTGGATTTATCACCTCTACCTTCGAGTGAGCATGTTAACTTAGATGGCAAGAAGAAAGCTGAATTTGTCAAGCAGTTACATGAGAAAGCAAGAATGAACATCGAGAAGCGCACGGAGCACTATGCGAGGCAAGCAAAAAAAGGAAGGCACAAGGTTGTCTTTGAGCCGGGAGATTGGGTTTGGCTACATATGAGGAAGGAGCGTTTTCCCGTCCAAAGATGTTCAAAGTTGCTACCACGGGGCGATGGTCCATTCCAAGTGATAGAACGCATCAATGATAATGCCTACAAACTAGACCTTCCGGGTGAGTATAATGTAAGTGCTTCGTTTAACGTGGCTGACTTGAGTCCGTTTGATGTAGGTGATGATTTGAGGACAAATCCTTTTCAAGAGGAGGGGACTGATGAGAGCAAGCCTAAGGACGTACCTACTATCAAGCTTGTAGACTCGCAGCAAGTTCAAGTTCCAATTGTGCCAATTACAAGAGCAAGAGCTAGGAAGTTGCAATCTGACTTCAATGGACTAATGCAAGAAGTTTGGGCTCAAGCAAGTGCGTGGAGGACCAAGGACGTCCAAGAAACCCAAGTGAGGCCCATGCACATTTTGGAAGCTAAATGGGAAGTTTAAGATGCACGCAATCTCCTGGATGCATGCGCACGTGAATTTCAAGCTTATCTTGGACATGCGTCCCTAAATTTTAGGAATTGCATCTACTATATTTTAGGACGTGATATTTACTAGATATTCTATTAGTTATCTATGTTTAGATTGTTTTCCTACTTAATTGAATATTTCGGCCAGAATCCCTTTAAATTAGGAAGGAGAGTTTGGGCCAGCCTTGAACTCCTTATTTGGTGTTAGTTTTCGTTTAGGAAGTTGTAAGACTTATGGAGCCTATATAAAGAGGCATCCTCATTCAATAAAGGGGACAATTTTTCGGAGAATTACTTAGCATTGGCTAATTGAGAGTTTAGATACTCGTTTGTTCTTGCTTAGGCTGGTGAGCCGTCTTAGCTAGAATTTATCTTTCACTTATCAAGCGGAACATCCATCCCCGCTCGTGGCGTGATACGACCTTAGGTCAAGGTTCAGAAGCTCTTGCAGCGGGTTAAGGTTCAATTTCGCGCCTTAGTTCTTGTGAGTTCTTTGTGAGTTGTGATCTGTTCCATTCTGAAGTAACAAACGGTCCGAGTTGTGAGTCTTTTCCGCTGAGATTCATATCACCTCCTGCTTGTGACAAGTTGATCCCACCATGTTATAGCATAATCAGCAAACTCAGTCACAGCTAACTTTACCTTCTTTGTTTCGGAACCATTGTGGCAATCAAACACGTACTCAATCTTCTTCTCCTACTCTAGGTATGCTTCCGGGTCAGAACGACCTGCAAAGGAAGGTATCTTCAGCTTAATACTTCCCAAGTTGTCATCTCCTCTTCGCCTTGCCTCTCTAGGTGGGCGGTTAGTCCTTGCTCGCCTAAGATTCCATGTAGAGCCTACGTCCTCCTCCTGAAAAGGGTCGGAATCTTCTTCACTTGTGCTTCCCAAAGGTGCCTTCCCTCTTTGTGCATGGAATTCTCCTCCACTTGTGCCTTCCAAAGGTGCAAACCTTCGTTGTGCTTGGACTTCTTTTCTTGGTTGTTGGCTGTTGCGAGTGTCCTCCATTGCATCTATGCGTTGTTGCAACGGCTCCATCTCCGCTCGCATCATTTGTTGGAATTTTCCTGTCATGGCCTCCATAAATACCTTAAGACCAACATCAGCCAACGTACCCTCTTTTTCTCTTTGATCTTCGTAAGACATCTTGCTGCAAGAAAATTTCGTTAGTAAACAAATTGATGGCCTCACAAGTTCACTCCCTTACGTGTTTACTCTCAATGTAAGTTGCACTCAAGTTCACTCGTGTTTGCACTCAATTATTTGGCTTTTCTCTCTAATGCACTCACAAACTCTTGCCTTTTTCCTCTCGTGATACTCTTGTACGTTCTTACTAAGCTAACAAGGCCTTGCTTGAACTACACGGATCACTATTAAAGGTAGTTCCTTGTTTTCTTACGCTGCACGTAGATTAATTCTGATTGACTTCCTCTTGTTTTCTGTCCGCCTATTGGTTTTTGCTTCTTGCTTCCTCTTTTGTTTCTCTTGCATTTTCTCTTTAATCGCAAGCTTCCTAATTCGCCTTGCTCCGCTTTAGTCTTGCAATTTCCTGTTTAGTCTTGCTTCCTCTTTTGTTTTCCGTTTTCCCTTTTTTTCTTTTTTTTCCTTCCTTTTTTTTGATCAGAATACACAACCTAGAATAACTAAGTCACGAATCTGATTGCTACAAAACACAAACTACTTATGAAGAAAAAAAAAGGAATTGGATACTAGACTAACAAAGGAAAGGTAAAGATAGATAGTATGACGTAGGGACGTCCAAGTACATCCACCTACCATCTAAGGCGTCCAAGTTCAAGATAAAGAGAAGTGGGCGTCTAGATTCGTCCATTGGCTGACTTAATGAATAAATGACTTTCAAAGTCTCTCATTAGTGATCTGATTTAATAAGAATGCATGTATGTAAGTGCATTTATGAATGTATTCCCGTTTCCCTTATGAACCTTATAAAAAGGGGAATGTTTATGTAATAAACACATTCAGAAATGCATCAGATTCACCAAGACTTAGTCTTTCTATCTTAGGGTGCGTCCCTTGGTTTGATTTGTTCTTTACCGCCCTTGGCTGGCCGTCCTTTTGGACAACCCTCCATCACGTTGACGGAAGTCACGTATGGTTGATTTTATCCGAATTGCACTTAGATTCCGCTACGCTACGTCAAGTGGCATCAGAGCTCCGTTTCAGATCCGATCACTCTTCTATTTGAGGCGTGATCACGAACATACACACCCTATTAGCCCCATTAGACAAGCCGTCCACAAGGCATCGCGACCCTACTGGTCCTTGCCTCACTCACAACGAGTTACCATTCCTAGCCTAAATAACCGTCCACAAGGCATCGTGACCCCACTGGTCCTTGCCTCGCACATCTTGTGCTCTCTTTTCTAGTCCTTAACCGATCACCTACGATGACTGATCCGGAAACAACCAAGATTTTGGGAGATTTGGAGACAACCATGCAAGAAGTTCTACGTCAATTGCGCAATTTGGCAGTGCAACCACCGGCTGCCATGGGAGACAACGCAAGGGAAGATGAGGGCGAGGAGGAGCACGATGACCTCGACTCGGTGCATACACTACCGATCAGAGGAGGGCGTGGAAATAGAGGGGGACGTGGTCGAGGAGGAGATGGAGGACGAGGTGCGCGAAGAGAAGGGGAGACACTTATAGAGGAGAAGAAAGAGGTTTTGGTTATCCTCAACGTGTGGATCGACCATTCAAGATGAACATTGAAACGTTCTATGGGGATGTAGATATAGAATCTTTCTTGAATTGGTTGGATTCAGTGGAGAAGTACTTTGATTGCATGGATCTAACGGAAGAGCAAAAGGTCAATTACGTGGCTTTCAAGTTAGAGTCCGGGGCTGCTGTTTGGTGGAGGAAAGAACAAGAATCTAGAAGGAGACGTGGAGAACATCCTATACGGGATTGGCCGTCAATGGAACAGGCTTTGAGGGCTAGTTTCCTACCTGTGGATTACCACCAATCCCTATACTTGCAATTCTTATCATGCTCTCAGGGAAATCGCTCCGTGGATGAGTATACGGCTGAGTTTATGAGGTTGGCTGCCCGGAATGATGTGGAGGAGAATGAAGACCAATAGATTGCTCGTTACATCGATGGTCTAAATTATGAGGTGAAGAGCAAGATGGAGTTTGATACTTTCTTGTACTTTCAGGATGCTTGTCTTAAAGCAAGGAAAATTGGAGCAACATTAAAGAAGAAGAGAATGGTTCCAAATTGTTTTTCTAGCTCAGGTCAGACATCCACTGCCTTTAGAAGTGGATTTGACAAGAGTACGAAGCAAGCAAGTGATCCAAAGAATCAACCAAAGGCAAAGACAGTTCCCAAATCATCTCAAAGGAAAGGGAAGTAGGTGGAAACTAACTCGGCAATCAGGTGCTTCAAGTACAACGCACTGGGGCATAAGTCAAGTGAGTGTCCGAGGCGGAGACGGAGAAAAAGAGGATTCAGAAGATGAGGAGGAGGAATATTGTGAAATCATACGCAAATTTGCTCTAGCTGCTCACAAAGTGGATGACTCACAACGCCACAATCTTTTTCGCACACGCTGCCGTGTGGGAAAAGAGGTTTGTGACGTGATCATTGATGGGGGAAGTCAAGAGAATTTCATTAGTGGCAAGACTGTGGAGAAGTTGGGTTTGAAGGTTACACCTCATCCTACACCATATACCATTGGATGGGTTTAATATGGTGGAGGACTCCAAGTGAATTCAAGGTGTATCGTTCCTTTTTCCATTGGCCAATATTCAGATGAGGTTACTTGTGATATGCTTGAAATGGATGCTTGCAACATTCTGTTGGGAAGACCGTGGGAGTTTGACAATAAAGCAGTGCACCAAGGTCAAGAAAACACCTATGAAATCCGGAAAGATGGGAAGCCGTTGACTTTGCTTCCAAGGAGGTCTAAGCAAGACAAAGCCAAATGAACTCCGTCGGATGGTGTCCCTAGTCACTTCCACCAAAGAATTATAAGACTCTTTAAAAGAGATTGGCTGGTGCTATGCCTTTGTTATGAAAGATGCAAGTCAAGACCATGAAGCTAGCATTCCTCCTGAGGTGGCTGACCTAGCTTCTTAAGGAATTCCATGAGGTTGTCTCGGAAGACCTTCCCAAGGGTTTACCACCCTTGCGCAATATTCAACATCGGATTGACCTTATTCCAGGTTCAACTTTGCCTAATTTGCCTCATTACAGATTGAGTCCCAAAGAGAATCAGATTTTGAGAGAAAAGGTGCAAGAATTGTTAGACTTGGGCTACATTCAAGAAAGCCTTAGTCCTTGTGGTGTTCCTGCTCTCTTGGTGCCTAAAAAGGATGGTTCTTGGCGTATGTGTATTGACAGCCGCGCGATTAACAAAATTACCGTCGGGTACAGATTTCCAATTCCGCGGTTGAATGACATGTTGGATAACCTGAGCGGATCAGTTATTTTCTCCAAGATCGACTTGAGGAGTGGTTACCATCAGATCCGCATAAGGCCTGGAGATGAATGGAAGACCGCTTTCAAGACCAAGGATGGTTTGTATGAATGGCTGGTCATGCCATTTGGTCTGACCAATGCTCGAAGCACCTTCATGAGGTTAATGCATTAGGTATTACGACCTTTTCTTGATAAATTTGTGGTCGTATACTTTGATGATATTCTTATGTATAGCAAATCAGAAGAGGCGCATTTGGTTCATCTGAAAGATGTGTTCACCACACTCCGTGCTAATCATCTATTTTCCCACTTGAAGAAGTGCATATTTTGGCAAGACGAACTCCTATTTCTTGGATTTGTGGTAGGCAAGGAAGGAGTGCAAGTAGATCAAGCCAAGATCGAGGCAATTCAGTCTTGGCCTACTCCGATAAATGCAAGTCAGATCAGAAGCTTTCTTGGCTTGGCAACCTTTTATCGTCGTTTCATCAAGGGTTTCAGTGTTATTGCTGCCCCACTTACTTCTCTTCTCAAGAAGCAAGTTCCTTTTGTGTGGGATGGAGAGGCGGAGCGTGCTTTCCGTTAACTCAAGGACGCACTAAGTTCAGCGCACGTGCTTGCCTTACCTGATTTTGGTAAACTTTTTGAAGTGGATGTGGATGCTTCCGGACTTGGTATAGGGGCTGTGTTGTCTCAAGAGAAACATCCTATTGCTTTTTCAATGAGAAGTTAAGTGATCATCGACAGACTTAGTCCACGTACGAGAAGGAGTTCTATGCTGTGTTCCATGCCTTGAAGAATTGGGAACATTACCTGGTTGGTAAGGAATTTGTCTTATACACGGATCATAGAGCTCTAAAATTTCTGAATGATCAATCTAAGTTGTGATATGAACCTCGGCAGGAGGCTCACAACGGACCGTGCTACTTTGGATGGAACAGACCGCAACCCACGAACTCGAGCCTTGCCAGAACCTTGGTTTGGAAGAACCGCAACCCAAGCAATGGAATTTCGTGAACCTTTGGTCCAAGTCGAATCACGCCACAAACGATGATGGAAGAATCGTTTGGTAAGTGAAAGTTGCGCTCAAGCTAAGCAAGCCAGCAATTAGCAAGAACACACAAGAAGTATTTTAACTCACAAGAAAGAATTCAATCTCAAAAGTTTCGTACCTTTTTTATTGTTAGGAGACCTCCTTATATAGGCTCCAAAGTACCAAAGTATTCCTAAACAAGCTAACTCCTAAAAAGGAGTTCAAAGGGTGGCCAAAACTCTCTTTCCTAATCTAAGGAGATTCTGGCCGAATTATTTCAACTAAACAAGAAATAATCTAAGCAAATAATATCTAATAGAATAACTAATAGATGCACGTCCAAAACAAGTAGATGCACAGACTAAATAGGCTGATTCTTCTTGATTCTCCATGTGCGCATGCATCTAGAAGCTTACGTGTATGTCAAGCTTCCAAAATAGCCTCTATCACGTGCATGGGCTTTGCATAGGCTTCATGCACGTCCTTGCACTTGTACGCATTGGCTTGAGCCCAGACTTCTTGCATTAATCCATTAAGTTCCGCTTGAAACATTTTCGCCCTTGCTCGTGTCACCGGCCCAATTGGTACTTGCACTTGCTGTGAGTCTTGTAGCTTCACATCATTCCCCTCCGCTTGAAAAGGATTTGTCCTCAAATCGTCACCTACATCAAACAGCCTCAAATCAGCAACATTGAAAGAAGAACTAACACTATACTCACCTGGCAGGTCAAGCTTGTAGGCATTGTCATTGATGCGTTCAAGCACTTGAAACGGACCATCTCCCCGTGGTAGCAACTTTGAACGTCGTTGCGCGGGAAAGCGTTCCTTTCTCATGTGCAACCAGACCCAATCACCAGGCTCAAAGACAACCTTGTACCGTCCTTTGTTTGCTTGTCACGCATAGTGCTCCGTTCGTTTCTCTAAGTTCATTCGCGCCCTCTCATGCAGTTGCTTGACAAATTCAGCCTTCCTCTTGCCATCTAAGTTGACATGCTCACTTGAAGGCGAAGGTGGTAAATCCAATGGAGTCAAAGGATTAAATCCATAAACAAGTTCAAATGGTGAGAATTGAGTAGCAGAATGAACTGAACGATTATAAGCAAATTCAACATGTGGTAGACATTCTTCCCAAGTCTTAAAGTTATGCTTGATAAGTGCTCAAAATAAAGTAGACAAAGTCCTATTTACAACTTCAGTTTGACCATCAGTTTGTGGATGACAAGTAGTAGAAAATAACAACTTGGTACCTAACTTACTCCACAAGGTCTTCCAAAAGTAACTCAAGAACTTGGCATCTCTATCAGAAATAATAGTTCTAGGCATACCATGCAACCTAACAACTTCTCTAAAGCACAAATCAGCAATGTTTGAAGCATCATCAGTCTTATGACATGGAATAAAATGTGCCATCTTCGAAAACCTATCCACTACCAAAAAGATTGAATCCATTGCACGTTTAGTTCTAGGCAGTCCTAACACAAAATCCATAGAAATATCAATCCAAGGCTCACTAGGTATAGGTAGTGGGGTATACAAACCGTGGGGTTTTATCTTCGACTTGGCTTGCTTACATGTGATGCAACGCCCACAAACTCTTTCAACGCCGTGCTTCATGTGTGGCCAATAGAAGTGATCTTGTAGCATTGCCAAAGTCTTGGCGATTCCAAAGTGCCCCATCAATCCACCTCCATGTGCCTCCAGAATTAGCAACTCTCGCATAGAACAATTAGGCACACAAAGTTTGTTCTCTCGAAATAGGTAACCTTCATTCCGAAAAAATTTACCACTTGCACTCTTCTCCATAGCTCGGAACAGATCACCAAAATCAGTATCATCTGCATACAACTCTTTAAGATGTTCAAAACCAATTAACTTCGGATCAAGAGTTGAGATCAAAGCATACCTTCACGATAGGGCATCAGCTACTACATTTTACTTACCTTGCTTGTAGCGAATGACATAAGGAAATGTCTCAATGAACTCCACCCATCGTGCATGCCTCCTATTCAACTTGTGTTGCCCCTTTAAGTGCTTGAGTGATTCATGATCAGTGTGGATCACGAATTTCTTGCGCCACAAGTAATGCTGCCATATTTCCAATGTTCAAACTAGCGCATACAACTCTTTGTCATAAGTTGGATAGTTCAAGGTTGCCCCACTTAGTTTCTCACTAAAGTAGGCAATTGATCTCCCTTCTTGCATAAGGACAGCTCCAATTCCTATACCAGAGGCACCACATTCAACTTCGAAGGTTTTAGCAAAGTTAGGCAACGCCAACAAAGGAGCATTAGTCAACTTCTCTTTGATGAATTGGAATGAGTTCTCTTGAGCTTCTCCCCAACTAAATCCAACGTTCTTCTTGATGACTTCAGTGAGGGGCGCGGCTAGGCTACTAAAGTCTTTGACGTAGGACCGTCGTCCTATTGCCACCTTTCATGCCTTGTCTTTATTTCTGTGTAATAAATTGTCATGATGTGGGAGGGTTAGATTTCGGACGTTGGAAGCTTATAAGGCAACGAATTAACTTGCCTTTAATCTTGCCATTAGGAGCGAAGGTTAAAGCTGGGCGGCTGGAATAATTGTGGCCGTTTCACACCTTCCTTATATTGTACCTTCCATTCCAGAAATAAACAACGAAAGAAAAGGAAAATTTAATCCCAGAGAGAGGAGAGAATCAAGCGAAATAACTTCGCAAGGGTGCGTCCCTGATTTGGTTACGAACGCCCCAGCTGGCCGTTCCACTTGTGGAACTCCTCGTGTTTGATCGACGGTAGTTGTCGTGATTCACGAGTTCTTATCTATCCTTACTCACGAAATCGAGCGAGTTTGTAGAGCGACCTTGATTGACACGCGTTCAAGCTGCGTCAAGTTGTATCAGAGCAAGAGTTTAGATCGTCTCAATCCCTGTATTGAGATTGAACTCGTTATCGCCCGAGAGTTGAGAGAGACCCCATCCAAGAGCCGATCCACAAGACTTCGTGATCTCCTGATCCGAGTCTCCATTATCTACCAAGCTCCACTAAAAGCCGTTGCAATATGGCCGAGCCGAATGATGTTCCGCGACCTGAAATGAACATGAATCAACGCTTTGCGCTTATGGAGGCGTCCATTGAAGCCATTCTGACTCGCCTCGACACTCTTGTTTTGCAACCTCCCGTGGGACAACCTCCGCCAGTTGAGGTACGTAATAATGAAGAAGAGGAGGAAGGTGATTCAGATGCTACTTTGTATGTGCGAAGGGGAGGCCGAAGATTGCGAGGACGAGGTAGAGGAGTAGGAGGCCGAGGTAACCTTGGGCCTGTTCCGCGTAGAGAAGTTTTGAGGGAGGAGGATCGAAGGGAGGACTATTATCGAAGGGTGGATCGACCTTTTAAGATGAATATAGAAAAGTTTTATGGAGATGCCGATGTGGAGGGATTCTTGAACTGGCTTGACACGGTCGAGAAGTACTTTGATTGTATGGACTTGACGGATGATCAAAAGGTCAATTACGTGGCCTTCAAGCTAGAATCAGGAGCTGCCGTTTGGTGGAGAAAAGAACAAGAATCACGGCGAAGGAGGGGAGAAAGAGCCATCCGTGATTGGCCTACTATGGAGCAAGCTCTCCGAGAGAGATTCTTACCTATTGACTACCATCAGACCCTTTATTCTCAATTCTTGACGTGCACTCAAGGAGGGAAGAGTGTAGAGGAGTATACATCCGAGTTCATGAGGCTGGCTGCGAGGAATAACGTGGAAGAGAACGAGGATCAAATGATTGCTCGTTACGTTGAAGGTCTCAATTTTGAAGTGAAGAGTCGGATGGAGTTTGACACTTTTCTGTTTTTTAATGATGCTTGTTCGAAAGCGAGGAAGATAGGATCGGCCTTGAAGAAGAAGAAACCTGTCTTGACTCGCTTTAACACTCCCGGACAAACATCAAGAGGAGGAGTTGAGAGAAAAGATACGCAAGCAACTGACACTAGACCTTCTCCGACGAAGACCGTACCTGAAGTTGCCTCATCTAAAGGCAAGGCACCCGTAACAACTTCAGGCATACGTTGTTTCAAATGTAACGAGTATGGTCACAAGTCTAGTGACTGTCCCAAGCGCAAGTTTGCACAATTGTGCGAAGTAGGTGAAGAAGAAGAGTCTGCGGGTGCGTATCTTTGTGCTCCTGTTGAAGAAAGTGGGGATGAGGAACATGAGGATTCCGAAGAGGAGGAGGAGTATTGCGGGGTGTTAAGGAGACTTGTGATGACCGCGGCAAAGAAAGTTGATTCGCAAAGGAATAATCTTTTTCGCACCAAATGCTACGTTGGGAAGGAGGTGTGTGATGTGATCATAGATGGAGGAAGTCAGGAAAACTTTGTGAGCCTGGCTACGGTGGAGAAGCTTGGACTTAAAACCACACCACACCCTTCTCCTTACGCAATTGGATGGATCCGTACAGGAGGCGGCATCAAGGTGACTTCGAAATGCTCCATTCCCATTTCAATTGGCAAATACTCGGATCGAGTAGAGTGTGACGTGCTGGAAATGGATGCGTGTAACATCCTATTAGGAAGACCTTGGGAGTACGATAATAAGGTCATTCACAAAGGGGAGGAGAACACGTATGAAGTAAGGAAGGGCGGAGAACGGTTTACTTTGCTTCCAAGCAAACCGAAGCACGTGAAGCCCCAATGTAACAGTGCCATGCAGCTCGTTACTATGATTACTTCGGAGAAGACCATGAAGAAACTTATTGAAGAAATGGGAGGATGTCATGTTATGGTGATCAAGGGTGGAGGTGCGGACGCGGAAATGCGAAAGGAAGAGCTTCCACAACCTGTGATTGAAATTTTACAAGACTTTCCTGAAGTGGTTGAGGAAGATTTGCAAAGGGGGTTACCTCCTCTTCGCAATATTCAACATAGGATCGATCTGATCCCGGGATCCACACTTCCAAACTTGCCACATTATCGCCTCAGTCCTATGGAGAATCAGATTCTAAGAGACCAAGTCTAAGAACTTCTAAACAAGGGCTTTATCCGAGAGAGTTTAAGCCCTTGTGGCGTACCTGCCTTGTTGGTACCGAAGAAAGATGGCACATGGCGTATGTGCGTGGATAGTAGAGCCATCAACAAGATCACTATAGGCTATAGGTTTCCAATACCACGTCTGAATGACATGTTGGATAATCTAAGTGGTTCTAAGATCTTCTCCAAGGTGGATCTACGGAGTGGCTATCATCAGATAAGGATCCGACCGGGTGATGAGTGGAAGACCGCGTTTAAAACACGAGATGGCTTATACGAGTGGCTTGTAATGCCATTCGGACTCTCAAATGCCCCGAGCACTTTCATGAGACTAATGCACCAAGTATTGAAGCCGTTCCTAGACAAGTTTGTGGTCGTCTATTTCGACGACATATTGGTGTATAGCAAGTCCGAGTCAGATCATGTCGAGCACTTAAAGGAAGTCTTCCAGGCTTTGAAAGAAAATGAGCTCGTTGCCAATCTGAAGAAGTGCGTGTTTTGGCAGAAAAACTTGCTCTTTCTTGGGTTTATTATTGGCGCGGATGGCATTCAAGTAGATCAAAGCAAGGTAGAAGTGATTCAGAGTTGGCCAACCCCGCAAAACGTGTCTCAAGTCAGGAGCTTCCTCGGCCTTGCATCATTTTATAGGCGTTTCATCAAGGGGTTCAGTGAGATTGCTTCTCCCTTGACTTCATTGACGAAGAAGGGAGTTGTATTTGAATGGAGCAAAGAAGTTGATCACGCCTTCAGGGAGTTGAAGGCGAAATTGAGTTCCACTACAGTACTAGCATTGCCAGACTTTGAGAAGGTTTTTGAAGTTCATGTGGACGCTTCCGGAGCAGGAATTGGAGGTGTGCTGTCTCAGGAAAAACATCCGATAGCCTACTTCAGTGAGAAGTTGAGCACACACCGCCAGACTTGGACAACATATGAAAAGGAATTTTATGCTCTTTTCCGTGCTCTGAAGACGTGGGAGCATTACCTTATTGGAAAAGAGTTCGTGCTTTACTCGGATCATCGTGCCTTAAAGTATTTACATGACCAGTCCAAGTTCACAAGTCAGATGCACGCGAGGTGGACCACTTACCTTCAGAAATTTCCATTCAAAATCATGCACAAAAGTGGTGCACACAATGTGGTGGCCGACGCACTGAGTAGAAGAGTAGCGTTGCTAACTGAATGGCGTGGAAGAGTCACTTCATTTGATGAGCTCTGAGAGTTATATGACGAGGACGCGGACTTCGGGAGCATTTGGAGCAGGTGCAAGAATGGAAAGGGAGAAGGAGAATTCTACGTGCATGATGGTTTCCTTATGCGAGGTAATCAATTATGTATTCCACGAACTTCACTTCGTGAGCATTTGCTATGGGAATTGCATGGTGGTGGACTTGCGGGACATTTAGGCCGTGATAAGACTCTCGCTGCTGTAGTTGAACGATTTTATTGGCCTAACATGACAAAAGAAGTGGCCAGATTAGTGAAGCATTGTCGGGTATGTCAAGAAACTAAGGGCGGAGTGCACAACACGGGATTGTATTTGCATTTGCCCATTCCGCAAGCTATTTGGGAAGATTTGAGCATGGACTTCATTTTAGGATTACCACGAACTCCACGGGGTGCGGACTCCATCTTTGTTGTTGTTGATAGGCTGAGCAAGATGGCACACTTCATACCTTGCAAGAAGACGTCGGATGCTCGTGCCATTGCTCGCTTGTTCTTCAAGGAAGTAGTGAAGTTGCATGGTGTCCCCAAGAGTATAACTTCGGATAGAGATGTGAAGTTCCTTGCCACATTTTGGAAAACCTTGTGGATTATATTTGATGCAACTCTTCAATATAGTTCAACCGCACACCCTCAAACTGACGGGCAAACTGAGGCAACCAATCGAACTCTTGGAAGTCTACTTCGGAGTCTTTGTCATGACAAAAAGAGGCAATGGGATCTTGCCTTGCCTATTGCTGAATTCGCCTACAATGGCGCGGTGCACAGGTCCACGGGTCACTCGCCCTTTTCCTTGGTGTATACAAAAGTGCCTAATTTGCTTGTTGATGTAGCTGAATTGCCAAGACCGAAGAAAGCTACTTCTTCCGCATTAGAATTCGCCGAGCATGCACAAGGAGTCCTTGAAGCCGTGAGAAGCAGGCTGAATTCAACTTATGAGAAGGAAAAGAAGCGAGTTGATGAACATCGAAGGATGCAAATCTTCCAACCAGGCGAGCTCGTGATGGTGCATTTCAGAAAGGAGAGGATGCCAGCTCACATGGGAGGAAAATTGCAGGCTAGGAAGTTCGGTCCTTTCAAGGTGCTAAGGAGAATCAATGACAATGCGTACAAGATCGATCTACCCACCGAATATGGCGTCTCCAACACCTTAAATGTGGCTGACTTAACCCCTTATTTCGATGCTTTTCCTATGCCGTCCAAGTTAGCTTCTCGAGACGAGAAGCGTTCCAAGGAGGGGCGGATGACGTAGGACCGTCGTCCTATTGCCACCTTTCATGCCTTGTCTTTATTTCCGTGTAATAAATTGTCATGATGTGGGAGGGTTAGATTTCAGACGTTGGAAGCTTATAAGGCAACGAATTAACTTGCCTTTAATCTTGCCATTAGGAGCGAAGGTTAAAGCTGGGCGGCTGGAATAATTGTGGCCGTTTCACACCTTCCTTATATTGTACCTTCCATTCCAGAAATAAACAACGAAAGAAAAGGAAAATTTAATCCCAGAGAGAGGAGAGAATCAAGCGAAATAACTTCGCAAGGGTGCGTCCCTGATTTGGTTACGAACGCCCCAGCTGGCCGTTCCACTTGCGGAACTCCTCGTGTTTGATCGACGGTAGTTGTCGTGATTCACGAGTTCTTATCTATCCTTACTCACGAAATCGAGCGAGTTTGTAGAGCGACCTTGATTGACACGCGTTCAAGCTGCGTCAGTCTTTCACGAACCTCCTGTAAAAGCTAGCTAAGCCATGAAAACTTCGAACATTAGCAACACTTGTAGGACTTGGCCAATCCCGGATGGCTTGGATCTTCTCCTCATCAACCTGTATCCCGTGAGCACTAACAACAAAACCCAAGAATACAATTTTATCTGTGCAAAAGGTGCACATCTTCAAGTTGGCAAACAATTGATCCTCTCTAAGTGCATCTAGGAAAGATTTCAAATGCTCTACATGATCCTCTAAACTCGTACATTAAATGAGTATATCTAATATGAACCTCGGCAGGAGATTCACAACGGACCGTGCTACCTTGGATGGAACAGACCGCAACCCACGAACTCGAGCCTTGCAAGAACCTTGGTTTGGAAGAACCGCAACCCGAGCAATGGAATTTCGTGAACCTTTGGTCCAAGTCGAATCACGCCACAAACGATGATGGTGGAATCATTTGATAAGTGAAAGATTCGCTCAAGCTAAGCAATCCAGCAATTAGCAAGAACACGCAAGGAGTATCTAACTCACAAAATTTTCAATCTCAAAAGTTGTGTACGTTTTTATTGCTTGGAGACCTCCTTATATAGGCTCCAAAGTACCAAAGTATTCCCGAACAAGCTAACTCCTTAAAAGGAGTTCAAAGGCTGGCCAAAACTCTCTTTCCTAATCTAAGGAAATTCTGGCCTAATTTATTCAACTAAATAAGGAATAATATAAGCAAATAATATCTAATAGAATAACTAATAGCTGCACGTCCAAAACAAGTAGATACACTGACTAAATAGGCTGATTCTTCTTGATTCTCCATGTGCGCATGCATCTAGAAGCTTACGTGCATGTCAAGCTTCCAAAATAGCCTCTATCACGTGCATGGGCTTTGCATGGGCCTCATGCGTGTCCTTGCACTTGTACGCACCATCTTGAGCCCAGACTTCTTGCATTAATCCATTAAATTCGGCCTGAAACTTTTTGGCTCTTGCTCGCGTCACCGGTCCAATTGGTACGTGCACTTGCCGTGAGTCTTGTGGCTTGAATATAGGTGTGTTCATAGGTGTGCTCACATCATTCCCCTCCTCTTGAAAAGGATTTATCCTCAAATCTTCACCTACATCAAACAGACTCAAATCAGTAACATTGAAAGAAGCACTAACATTATACTCACCTGGCAGGTCAAGCTTGTAGGCATTGTCATTGATGCGTTCAAGCACTTGAAATGGACCATCTCCCCGTGGTAGCAACTTTGAACGCCGTTGTGCGGGAAAGCGTTCCTTTTGCATGTGCAACCAGACCCAATCTCCAGGCTCAAAGATAACCTTGTGTCGTCCTTTGTTTGCTTGTCTCGCGTAGTGCTCCGTTCGTTTCTCTATGTTCATTCACGCCCTCTCATGCAGTTGCTTGACAAAATCACCCTTCTTCTTGCCATCTAAGTTAACATGCTCACTCGAAGGCAAAGGTGATAAATCCAAAGGAGTCAAAGGATTAAATCCATAAACAAGCTCAAATGGTGAGAATTGAGTAGCAGAATGAACGGAACGATTATAAGCAAATTCAACATGTGGCAAACATTCTTCCCAAGTGGCAAACATTGTTCCCAAGTCTTAATGTTATGCTTGATAAGTGCTCTCAATAAAGTAGACAAGTAGTAGAAAATAACAACTTGGTACCTAACTTAATCCACAAGGTCTTCCAAAAGTAACTCAAGAACTTAGCATCTCTATCAGAAATAATAGTTCTAGGCATACCATGCAACCTAACAACTTCTCTAAAGAACAGATCAGCAATGTTTCAAGCATCATCAGTCTTATGACATGGAATAAAATGTGCCATCTTAGAAAACCTATCCACTACCACAAAGATTGAATCCCTTCCACGTTTAGTCCTAGGCAGTCCTAACATAAAATCCATAGAGATATCAATCCAAGGCTCATTAGGTATAGGTAGTGGGGTATACAAATCGTGGGGTTTCACCTTCGACTTGGCTTGTTTGCATGTGATGCAACGTCCACAAACTCTTTCAACGTCATGCTTCATATGCGGCCAATAGAAGTGATCTTGTAGCATTGCCAAAGTCTTTGCGATTCCAAAGTGCCCCATCAATCCGCCTCCATGTGCCTCCTGAATTAGCAACTCTCGCATAGAACAATTGGGCACACAAAGTTTGTTTTCACGAAATAGGTAACCTTCAGTCCAAAAAAAATTTACCACTTGCACTCTTCTCCGTACCTCGGAACAGATCACCAAAATCAGTATCATCAGCATACAACTCTTTAATGTGTTCAAAACCAATTAACTTCGCATCAAGAGTTGAGATCAAAGCATACCTTCGCGATAGGGCATTAACTACTACATTTTCCTTACCTTGCTTGTCGCGAATGACATAAGGAAATGTGTCAATGAACCCCACCCATCGTGCATGCCTTTTATTCAGCTTGTGTTGCCCCTTTAAGTGCTTGAGTGATTCATGATCAGTGTGGATCACGAATTCCTTGGGCCACAAGTAATGCTGCCATGTTTCCAACGCTCGAACTAGTGCATACAACTCTTTGTCATAAGTTGGATAGTTCAAGGTTGCTCCACTTAGTTTCTCACTAAAGTAGGCAATTGGTCTCCCTTCTTGCATGAGGACAGCTCCAATCCCTATACCTGAGGCATCACATTCAACTTCAAAGGTTTTAGCAAAGTTAGGCAAAGCCAACAAAGGAGCATTAGTCAACTTCTCTTTGATGAGTTGGAATGAGTGCTCTTGAGCTTCTCCCCAACTAAATCCAACGTTCTTCTTGATGACTTCAGTGAGGGGCGCGACTAATCTACTAAAGTCTTTCACGAACCTCCTGTAAAAGCTAGCTAAGCCATGAAAACTACGAGCATTAGAAACACTTGTAGGACTTGGCCAGTCCCGGATGGCTCGGATCTTCTCCTCATCAACCTGTATCCTGTGAGCACTAACAACAAAACCCAAGAATACTAGTTTATCTGTGCAAAAGGTGCACCTCTTCAAGTTGGCAAACAATTGATCCTCTCTAAGTGCATCTAGGACAGATTTCAAATGCTCTATATGATCCTCTAAACTCGTACTATAAATGAGTATATATCAAAGTACATGATTCATAAGGCGCATGAATGTACTAGGTGCATTAGATAACCCGAACGGCATGACCACCCACTCATACAACCTATATTTTGTTTTAAAAGCAGTCTTCCACTCATCTCCTTCTTTCATCCTAATCTGATGATAACCACTTTTTGAGTCAATCTTAGAAAACATGCAAGATCCATGCAACTCATCTAACATGTCATCTAAGCGAGGAATAGGGTGACGATATTTTACCGTGGTGTTGTTGACAGCTCGGCAATCAACACACATCCTCCATGATCCATCCTTCTTAGGCACAAGTAGGACTGGAACAGCACATGGGCTCATGCTTTCTCTCACGTACCCTTTTTCCAAAAGCTCATTGACTTGCCTCTCAAGTTCCTTTGTTTCCTCATGACGTAGGGACGTCCTTATTATTATTTTCGTTGCTCATGTACTGATTTGGATATTAAGCTCACGTGGTAGTTAATAAGGTCTAAGTACCATTTATGTAAAAAGGGAAATAAAGGGTTTCTTAATCAGCGTGTAACCTCCGTGACTTTTGGCTTACAATAAGCCTTAAGAAGCCTTAAGTCACGCCCCTCTTAAAGGGCTATCATGATGAGCGATAAAGCAGTCAGTTTTGAATCCAATCTGAAGAGAGAAAGACTTTCTTTCTAAATCTGAGCAAGGGTGCGTCCCTTTTTTTCCTATTACGCCCTTGTTGGCCGTCCAACACTCTTGGACCAACTCTTTAACACAACGGAAGTTGTGCTTGAAGAGGAATTATCTGTTCGAATCAGCTGAGCTTCCGCACGCTACGCCAAGTGGTATCAGAGCAAGTGAGTGAGATCCATCTCAGCTTCTACGTTGAGATTGAGTGCATGTTATCACCCGGTGAGTTTTGAGAGACCCCATCTACGAGCCGATCCACAAGACTTCGTGATCTCCTGATCTAAGTCTCAATTTAACCACCTAGCACCACCAAAAGCCGATGCACTATGGCCGACCCTCATGACATCCCAAGACCCGACATGAATCAGAGATTCACTCAAATGGAGGCGGCAATTCAGGCAATCCTTACACGTCTGGACAACCTTGCGGTGCAACCACCCGTAGGGCAACCCCCTCCAGCTGAGGTACGTAATGATCAAAGAGAGGAAGAGGAGGATGTAGATTCTGATGCTACCCTTAATGTGAGAAGGGGAGGGAGAGGGTTGAGGGGACGAGGTAGAGGAGGTGGTAGACCTGGTGATCTAGGGCGTGCTCCTGGGAGAGAAGCCTATAGAGGAGATGCCTATAGAGGAGAAGAAAGAGATTTTGCTCGACGTGTGGACCAACCATTCAAGATGAACATTGAGAAGTTCTACGGTGATGTTGATGTAGAACCTTTTCTGAATTGGTTGGATTCGGTCGAGAAATACTTTGATTGCATGGATCTAACAGAGGAACAGAAGGTTAATTACGTAGCCTTCAAGTTAGAGTCCGGGGCTGCTGTTTGGTGGAGAAAAGAACAAGAATCTAGAAGGAGACGTGGAGAACCTCCCATACGTGACTGGCCTTCAATGGAGCAAGCCTTAAGGGCACGATTTCTGCCCGTGGATTACCATCAGTCCCTATATCTTCAATTTTTGTCATGCTCCCAAGGAAACCGCTCTGTAGATGAATATACGGCGGAGTTCATGCGACTGGCTGCACGCAATGATGTGGAAGAGAATGAAGATCAACAAATAGCTCGCTACATAGATGGCCTGAATTATGACGTGAAAAGTAAGATGGAGTACGACACGTTTTTATATTTTTAGGATGCATGTCACAAGGCGAGGAAAATTGGAGCTACCTTGAAGAAAAAAAAAACGAGCTTAAATCGTTTTTCAGGACCAGGACAGCCATCTAATTATGCGAGGGGAGGAGAGAAGAGTGTTCCCCACGCCATGGAGAATAATAAGCTCACACCAAAACCAAAGACCGTTGCGGAGAGTTCGCAAAGGAAGGGAAAAGAGGTGGCAAGTAACCCGGCAATCAGGTGCTTCAAGTGTAACGCACTGGGGCATAAATCAAGCGAGTGCCCAAGACGGAAGTTTACACAATTGAGTATACGTGAAGAATCTGAAGAACAAGAAGGGGCATTCTATTGTGCTCCCGTAGAAGAGAGTGAAGACGGGGAGCAAGAGGAGTCAGAGAATGATGAGGAAGAGTACTATGGTGTTATTCGCAAGCTTGTTCTGACCTCCCCCAAGGTAGATAATTCACAACGCCACAATCTGTTTCGCACTCGTTGTCATGTCGGGAAGGAAGTGTGTGATGTGATAATAGATGGTGGAAGCCAAGAGAATTTTATTAGTAGAAAGACCGTGGACAGATTGGGTCTGAAGGCCACTCCACATCCCACTCCTTACTCTATTGGATGGGTGCAAGCTAGTGGAGGGATCAAGGTGAATTCAAGGTGCATTGTTCCCCTCACAATTGGCAAGTATTCTGACGTGGTCACTTGCGACGTGCTTGAAATGGATGCATGCCATATCCTGCTAGGGAGACCATGGGAGTTTGACAACAAAGCCATGCACCAAGGGCAAGAAAATACCTACGAGGTTAGCAAGGATGGCCACCGATTTACTTTGCTCCCAAGGAAGCCCCGACAAGGCAAAACCAAGCTGAACTGCGCTAGAATGGTAAATCTAGTGACCTCAATTAGAGAGCTTCAAGACTCGTTGCATGAGATTGGTTGGTGCCATGCGCTCGTCATGAAAGATGCGCATCCGAGTCGTGAAGAAAACGTGGGGAAAATTCCTTACATGGTGGCTGACCTTCTCAAGGAATTCTCCGAAGTTGTCCGAGAAGAGCTTCCCAAGGGTTTACCTCCCTTGCGCAATATACAACATCAGATTGATCTAATTCCGGGTTCAACCTTGCCTAACTTGCCTCATTACAGATTGAGCCCGAAGGAGAATCAAATTCTGAAAGATCAGGTGCAAGAGTTGTTAGATAAAGGATACATACAAGAGAGTCTTAGTCCCTGTGGTGTCCCCGCTCTCTTGGTGCCCAAGAAAGATGGCTCGTGGAGAATGTGCATTGACAGCCGAGCCATCAACAAAATCACAGTTGGGTATAGATTCCCTATTCCACGGTTGAACGACATGCTTGACAATCTGAGTGGTTCAACTATCTTCTCTAAGATAGATTTGAGGAGTGGTTACCATCAGATCCGCATTCGCCCCGGAGATGAGTGGAAAACAGCGTTTAAGACCAAGGATGGCTTGTATGAATGGTTGGTGATGCCCTTTGGCCTTACTAATGCTCCAAGCACCTTCATGAGATTGATGCATCAAGTCTTGCGACCTTTCCTGGACAAGTTCGTGGTCGTGTACTTCGATGACATCTTGGTGTATAGCAAGTCAGAAGAGGAGCATTTGAATCATTTGAAAGAAGTGTTCTCCGCGCTCCGCGTGAATAATCTGTTTGCCAACTTAAAGAAGTGCATATTCTGGCAGGACAAGCTATTATTTCTAGGATTTGTTGTGGGAAAAGAAGGGGTGCAGGTTGATCAAACCAAGATAGAGGCAATTCAGTCTTGGCCAACACCGACGAATGCAAGTCAGATAAGGAGTTTCCTTGGTTTAGCAACCTTTTATCGTCGTTTTATCAAAGTTTTTAGTGTGATTGCAGCACCACTTACTTCTCTTCTCAAGAAGCAAGTGCCATTTGTGTGGAGTGAAGAAGTGGAGCGTGCTTTCCAACAGCTCAAGGAAGCACTTAGCTCAGCCCCCGTGCTTGCATTACCTGACTTCGGGAAATTATTTGAAGTGGACGTGGATGCTTCAGGACTCGGAATTGGAGCCGTTCTATCCCAGGAGAAGCGCCCCATTGCACACTTCAGCGAGAAGCTAAGTGATCATCGGCAGACTTGGACAACTTATGAGAAGGAGTTCTATGCGGTATTTCGTGCCTTGAAAAATTGGGAGCACTACTTGGTCGGTAAGGAGTTTGCCTTATTCACTGATCATAGAGCTCTGAAATTTTTGAATGATCAATCTAAGTTGTCTAATCATATGCATGCTCGTTGGTCGACATACTTACAAAAGTTTCCTTTCCGAATCACACATAAGAGTGGAACTCAGAATGTTGTTGCTGATGCATTGAGTAGGAGAATCACTCTACTTACTGAATTGAGAGGATCAATTACTGCTTTTGATTGCTTGCGTGATTCGTATGCTGAGGACGAAGATTTTAGCGAAATCTGGTTGAAGTGTAAGGATGGGATTGGCCACGGTGATTATTTTGTACATGACGGTTTTCTTATGAAAGGCAATCAGTTGTGCATTCCTAAGACTTCGTTGACAGATCACCTAATTTGGGAGATGCATGGTGGTGGCTTATCTGCTCATATGGGTCGTGACAAGACATTGGCTGCTTTGATTGAACGTTTCTATTGGCCAAAGATGGGACAAGAGGTAGGGAAGGTGGTGAAGCATTGCCGTGTGTGCCAAGAAACCAAAGGCACCGTGCAAAATACGGGGTTGTACACCCCATTGCCTATTCCGAAGCAAATTTGGGAAGACCTCAGCATGGATTTTATCCTAGGCTTACCCCGTACCCCTCGTGGAGCGGATTCCATTTTTGTTATTGTTGACAGGTTATCCAAAATGGTGCATTTTGTCCCTTGCAAGAAGACCACCGATGCTCATGGCGTTGCCAAGCTATTCTTTAAAGAGGTGGTGAGACTTCATGGCGTGCCAAGGACTATAACATCTGATCGTGACACAAAGTTTCTAGCAAGCTTCTGGAAGACCTTGTGGCGAATGTTTGATGCTACCTTGCAGTTTAGCACCACCGCGCACCCTCAAACAGACGGACAAACCGAAGCTACCAACCGCACACTTGGTAATCTCCTAAGGAGTCTTTGTCACGACAGGCAGCGACAATGGGACTTAGCATTGCCTATTGCTGAGTTTGCATACAACGGAGCTGTCCACAGGTCCACAGGTCCACAGGACAATCTCCGTTCTCCTTAGTGTATACCAAGGTGCCAAATCATTTGGTGGATGTCTCATCAGTCAAAAGACCTTTACGTGCCAATGCCTCCGCGGTGACTTATGCTGAGCACGTGCAATCTGTCCTAGAAGCGGTCAAGAAAAGGCTGGAAGCTACGTACCAAAAGGAGAAGGCGCATGTAGATCATCATCGGCGTGTGCAAATCTTTCAGCCTGGTGAAGAAGTAATGGTTTATTTCAGGAAGGAAAGGATGCCCGCAAACTTAGGTGGCAAGTTACAGCCTAAGAAATACGGGCCTTACAAAATTCTGAGGCGAGTCAATGACAATGCCTACGTGGTCGATCTTCCTGAAGAGTTTGGTGTTTCAAAGACCTTCAACGTTGCTGATTTGACGCCTTACTTCGATCCACTCCCAGCACCTACAAGATTGGCCGCTCGGGACTAGCTTTGTCCTAAGGAGAGGAGGATGACGTAGGGACGTCCTTATTATTATTTTCATTGCTCATGTACTGATTTGGATATTAAGCTCACGTGGTAGTTAATAAGGTCTAAGTACCATTTATGTAAAAAGGGAAATAAATGGTGTCTTAATCAGCCTGTAACCTCCGTGACTTTTGGCTTACAATAAGCCTTAAGAAGCCTTAAGTCACGCCCCTATTAAAGGGCTATCATGATGAGCGATAAAGCAGTCAGTTTTGAATCCAATCTGAAGAGAGAAAGACTTTCTTTCCAAATCTGAGCAAGGGTGCGTCCCTTTTTTTCCTATTACGCCCTTGCTGGCCGTCCAACACTCATGGACCAACTCTTTAACACAACGGAAGTTGTGCTTGAAGAGGAATTATCCGTTCGAATCAGCTGAGCTTTCGCACGCTACGCCACCTCAGGATTACTTCTATATGCGGGGCAGTTAGGTATGGTAGCTCCTAGAACAAAGTCAATTTGATGCTCAATCCCTCATATAGGTGGTAATCTAGCCGGTAGCTCTTCGGGAAAGACATCTTTGTAGTCCGGCAAGAGAGAAACAACCATACTAGGCAAGTGTGGCTCAAGTTCGTTAGTGATCAAAAGTGTCTCCCTCCACCGAAGTAAGATCATAGAATTTTTTTTCAAAACAAGCTTGCTTTATTTCACTTGCTCCCACATAGTAGTTCTTTTTCCATCCCTCGGATTTTCTCTCAATGGCCGATTTCAATTCTGTTTTTCTGGCTTCTTTTGCTCGCTCCATTGTATCCTCTCTTTTGGCCGTTTTTCCTTTCTGTTTTTCGGCTTCTTCTCTCCTCTCAAGTCGTTTCTTTTGCTCACCATTTTTTCTCTCATCACTTTCTTTTTGTAACTTCATCTGATCTTCACAAACTTGTGATGGCGCTAAGGGTGCCAAAGTGAACACACGCCTATTGAGTGTGAATGAGTACTTGTTGGTGTGTCCGTCATGAGTTACTCTTCTATCAAACTACCACGGCCTCCCCAACAGTAGATGACTAGCTTGCATTGGCACAACATCGCACAACACTTCATCTTCGTACTTGCCAATGCGAAATGTCACTAGCACTTGCTTCTCCACTCGTACTTCTCCACTATCATTCAGCCATTGCAGCTTGTAAGGTTTAGGGTGTTTCTTCGTGAGTAACCCTAACTTCTCAACCATAGTAGTGCTTGCCACGTTAGCACAGCTGCCTCCATCAATGAGGACACTACACACCTTGTCCTTGACATAACACCTTGTATGGAAGATATTCTCCCTTTGTGCTTTGTCATCTTCTTCTCTTGCTTGCAAGTTCAAGGTTCTTCTTGCCACTAGAGTGAGTCCTTCAGGAACTTGAATTTCCTCTTCGGATACGTCTTCCAATGAAGGCATGCTATCATGATCTGAATCTTCTCCTTCTGTTACGACCTCCCCACTCTCTCTAATCACCATAATCTGTTTGTTAGGGCATTGACTTGAGATGTGCCCCCTTCCTTGACACTTGAAGCATTTGATATCACGGTCTCGTGTGGGCGTGGCTTCCACCTTCTTTTGGGAATTGGCATTGGAACTCTCAGTCTTGTGCTCTCTCTTGGTTGCCTGTGGTTTGTCAAATTTCTTTGAATAGTTTGGCTTCCAATTAGCACTTGATGTAGCTCTTGTTCCTCCTCCTCCTCTCTTCAGTTGCTTCTCAATTTTCGTGGCCATATGCACCATGTCCTCCAACTCCACATAGTGCTGGAACTCTACTTTGTCATGGATCTCGGGAATGAGTCCATTCAAGAACCTTGCCATGGTAGCTTCTCTATCTTCCTCCACGTTAGCTCTTATCATGGCCATCTCCATCTGTTTGTAATATTCTTCCACGCTCAGATTTCCTTGTCTCATTCCTTGTAACTTCTTGTATAGCTCTCGGTAGTAATGACTTGGAACAAAATGTTTCCTCATCACCGCTTTCATCTTCTCCCATGTAGCTATAGGACGCTCTCCATTACGCCTCCTGCTTGTTACAAGTTGATCCCACCACGTTATAGCATAATCAGCGAATTCAGTCACAGCTAGCTTTACCTTCTTTCTTTCGGAACAATTGTGGCAATCAAACACGAACTCAATCTTCTTCTCCCACTCTAGGTATGCTTCCGGGTCAGAACGACCTGCAAAGGAAGGTATCTTCAGCTTAATACTTCCCAAGTTGTCATATCTTCTTCGCCTTGCCACTCTAGGTGGGCGGTTAGTCCTTTCTCGCCTAAGATTCCTTGTAGAACCTACGTCCTCCTCTTGAAAAGGGTCGGAATCTTCTTCACTTGTGCTTCCCAAAGGGGCTCTCCTTCTTTGTGCATGGAATTCTCCTCCACTTGTTCCTCCCAAAGGTGCAAACCTTCGTTGTGCTTGGACTTCGCTTCTTGGTTGTTGGCTGTTACGAGTGTCCTCCATTGCATCTATGCGTTGTTGCAACGGCTCCATCTCCGCTTGCATCATTTGTTGGAATTTTCCTGTCAGGGCCTCCACAAATACCTTAAGACCAACATCAGCCAACGTACCCTCTTTTTCTCTTTGATCTTCGTAAGACATATCTGGCTGCAAGAAAATTTCGTTATTAAAAAAATGGATGGCCTCACAAGTTCACTCCCTTACGTGTTTACTCTCAATGTGAGTTGCACTCAAGTTCACTCGTGTTTGCACTCAATTCTTTGGCTTTTCTCTCTAATGCACTCACAACTCTTGCCTTTTTCGTGATACTCTTGTACGTTCTTACTAGGCTAACAAGGCTTTGCTTGAACTACACGGATCACTATCAAAGGTAGTTCCTTGTTTTCTTGCGCTGCACATAGATTACTTCGGATTGACTTCCTCTTGTTTTCTGTCCGCCTATTGGTTTTTTTTTCTTCTTGCTTCCTCTTTTGTTTCTCTTGCGTTCTTCTTGCTTCCTCCTTTCTTGCGTTTCCTCTTTAATTCGCAAGCTTCCTAATTCGTCTTGTTCTTGCAATTTCCTATTTAGTCTTGCTTCTTCTTTTGTTTTCCGTTTCTTTTCTTTTTTTTTTCTTTTTTTTATCAGAATACACAACCTAGAATAACTAAGTCACGAATCTGATTGCTCGAAACACAAACGAATCAAACTACTTATGAAAAACGAATTGGATACTAGACCAACAAAAAAAGGAAAGGTAAAGATAGATAGTAGCAAGCCGTAGCTCTGATACCAAATAATATGAACCTCGGCAGGAGATTCACAACGGACCGTGCTACCTTGGATGGAACAGACCGCAACCCACTCAATTCTTTGGCTTTTCTCTCTAATGCACTCACAACTCTTGCCTTTTTCCACTCGTGATACTCTTGTACGTTCTTACTAGGCTAACAAGGCTTTGCTTGAACTACACGGATCACTATCAAAGGTAGTACCTTGTTTTCTTGCGCTACACGTAGATTACTTCGGACTGCCTTCCTCTTGTTTCTGTCCGCCTATTGGTTTTTGCTTCTTGCTTCCTCTTTTGTTTCTCTTGCATTTTCTCTTTAATCGCAAGCTTCCTAATTCGCCTTGCTCCGCTTTAGTCTTGCAATTTCCTGTTTAGTCTTGCTTCTTCTTTTGTTTTCCGTTTCTTTTCTTCTTTTTTTCTTTTTTTTTTCTCTTTTGTTCAGAATACACAACCTAGAATAACTAAGTCACGAATCTGATTGCTCGAATCACAAACGAATCAAACTACTTATGAAAAATGAATTGGATACTAGACCAACAAAAAGGAAAGGTAAAGATAGATAGTAGCAAGCCGTGGCTCTGATACCAAATGATATGAACCTCGGCAGGAGGCTCACAACGGACCGTGCTACTTTGGATGGAACAGACCGCAATGGAATTTCGTGAACCTTTGGTCCAAGTCGAATCACGCCACAAACGATGATGGAAGAATCGTTTGGTAAGTGAAAGTTGTGCTCAAGCTAAGCAAGCCAGCAATTAGCAAGAACACACAATGAGTATTTTAACTCACAAGAAAGAATTCAATCTCAAAAGTTTCATCCCTTTTTTATTGTTAGGAGACCTCCTTATATAGGCTCCAAAGTACCAAAGTATTCCTAAACAAGCTAACTCCTAAAATGGAGTTCAAAGGCTGGCCAAAACTCTCTTTCCTAATCTAAGGAGATTCTGGCCGAATTATTTCAACTAAACAAGAAATAATCTAAGCAAATAATATCTAATAGAATAACTAATAGCTGCACGTCCAAAACAAGTAGATGCACGGACTAAATAGGCTGATTCTTCTTGATTCTCCATGTGCGCATGCATCTAGAAGCTTACGTGCATGTCAAGCTTCCAAAATAGCCTCTATCACGTGCATGGGCTTTGCATGGGCCTCATGCACGTCCTTGCACTTGTACGCATTGGCTTGAGCCCAGACTTCTTGCATTAATCCATTAAGTTCTGCTTGAAACGTTTTCGCCCTTGCTCGTGTCACCGGCCCAATTGGTACTTCCACTTGCTGTGAGTCTTGTAGCTTCACATCAAGTTATCCAATCATATGCATGCTTGTTGGACCACTTACTTACCGAAATTTCCTTTCTGAATCACGCATAAAAGTGGCACTCAGAATGTTGTGGCTGATGCTTTGAGTAGGAGAGTCACTTTGCTTACTGAATTGAGGGGTTCCATTACCGCTTTTGATAGTCTACGTGATTCGTATACTGAAGATGAAGATTTTTCTGAGATTTGGTTGAAATGCAAGAACGGAATTGGCCACGAAGATTATTTTGTGCATGATGGTTTTCTAATGAAAGGCAATCAGCTTTGCATTCCTAAGACCTCATTGCGTGATCATTTGGTTTGGGAGATGCATGGTGGGGGCCTCTCGGCTCATTTAGGTCGAGACAAGACCTTGGCTGCCTTGGCCGAACATTTTTATTGGCCAAAGATGAGAACAGAAGTTGGCAAGGTGGTGAAGCATTGTCGTGTATGCCAAGAAACGAAGGGTACCGTGCAAAACACGGGATTGTATACTCCTTTACCAATCCCGAAGAATATTTGGGAAGATCTCAGCATGGACTTTATCCTTGGTTTACCTCATACCCCGCGTGGTACAGATTCTATTTTTGTTGTGGTTGACAGGCTGTCCAAGATGGCGCATTTTATTCCATGCAAGAAAACAACCGATGCTCATGGTGTGGCCAAATTGTTCTTTAGAGAGGTGGTGCGACTTCATGGTGTACCGAGGACGATCACTTCTGATCGGGACACGAAGTTCCTTGCAAGCTTTTGGAAGACTTTGTGGCAGATTTTTGATGCAACCTTGCAATTTAGCACCACCGCTCATCCTCAAACTGATGGACAAACCGAAGCTACCAACCGCACACTTGGAAGTCTCTTGCGGAGCCTTTGTCATGAGAGGCAACGTCAATGGGATTTGGCCTTGCCTATAGCTGAATTTGCATACAATGGAGCTGTTCACAGGTCAACAGGACACTCTCCATTCTCCTTAGTCTACACCAAGGTTCCAAATCACTTGGTGGACGTTTCGTCCATTTCCAAGCCTACTCGTGCTAACCCAGCAGCACGTGAACTCAGTGTTGGAAGCCGTCAAGAAAAGGCTGGAAGCTACAAATCAAAAGGAGAAGGCTCGTGTTGATAGCCATCGACGTGTGCAAATCTTTCAGCTTGGTGAGGAAGTTATGGTTTATTTCAGGAAGGAGCGAATGCCCACCAATATGGGTGGAAAACTTCAGCCTAAGAAGTATGGACCTTACAAGATTTTACGACGGGTCAATGATAACGCCTACGTTGTTGATCTTCCTGACGAGTTTGGTGTGTCCAAGACGTTCAATGTTGCTGACTTGACACCTTACTTTGACCCTCTTCCTTCACCATCGCGGTTGGCCGCGGATGACGTAGGGACGTCCAAGTACATCCACCTACCATCTAAGGCGTCCAAGTTCAAGATATGGAGAAGTGGGCGTCTAGATTCGTCCATTGGCTGATTTAATGAATAAATGACTTTCATAGTCTCTCATTAGTGATCTGATTTAATAAGAATGCATCTATGTAAGTGCATTTATGAATGTATTCCCGTTTCCCTTATGAACCTTATAAAAAGGGGAATGTTTATGTAATAAACACATTCAGAAATACATCAGATTCACCAAGACTTAGTCTTTCTATCTTAGGGTGCGTCCCTTGGTTTGATTTGTTCTTTACCGCCCTTGGCTGGCCGTCCTTTTGGACAACCCTCCATCACGTTGACGGAAGTCACGTATGGTTGATTTTATCCGAATTGCACTTAGATTCCGCTACGCTACGTCAGAGTAGCAAGCCGTAGCTCTGATACCAAATGATATGAACCTCGGCAGAAGGCTCACAACGGACCGTGCTACTTTGGATGGGACAGACCGCAACCCACGAACTCGAGCCTTGCCACAACCTCGGCTTGGAAGAACCGCAACCCAAGCAATGGAATTTCGTGAACCTATGGTCCAAGTCGAATCACGCCACAAACGATGATGGAAGAATCGTTTGATAAGTGAAAAGTTGCGCTCAAACTTAGCAATCCAGCAATTAGCAAGAACACACAAGGAGTATCTTAACTCACAAAGAATGAAATCAATCTCAAAAGTTCATCCTTTTTATTGCTAGGAGACCTCCTTATATAGGCTCCAAAGTACCAAAGTATTCCTAAACAAGCTAACTCCTAAAAGGGAGTTCAAAGGCTGGCCAAAACTCTCTTTCCTAATCTAAGGATATTCTGGCCGAATTATTCAACTAAATAAGAAATAATCTAAGCAAATAATATCTAGGCAAATAATATCTAATAGAATAACTAATAGCTGCACGTCCTAAATAGGCTGATTCTTCTTGATTCTCCATGTGCGCATGCATCCAGAAGTTTACGTGCATGTCAAGCTTCCAAAATAGCCTCTATCACGTGCATGGGCTTTGCATGGGCCTCATGCACGTCCTTGCACTTATACGGACTAGCTTGAGCCCAGACTTCTTGCATTAACCCATTAAGATCTGCTTGGAATGTTTTGGCTCTTGCTCGTGTCATTGGCCCAATTGGTACTTGCACTTGGTGTGAGTCTTGTAGCTTCACATCAAGTAGGACTAGAAGTATTCGATAGTGCAATTTTGTGAAGCAAGAAGATAGAAGCGAAGGCAAGAACGAAAGCAAGAAGAAGAAAGAAGAGGACTCGGCAACTAAAGTGTGTGAAGGCCAAGCTAATCTCTACTAGCTCCGCAAGAACCAACAAGAGGGTCACGAGAGGAAAAAGGCAAGAGTGGTGACCACATTAGAGAGAAAAGAGCCATTAGAGTGTAAACACGAGTGAATCTGAGTGCAACATACTTTGAGGGTAAACACGTAAGGGAGTGATTGGTGAGGTCCATTATTATTTTAACTAACCAATTTTCTTGCAGCAACATGTCTCAAGAAAACGAAGGAGAAAGAGAAGGAGCTTGGGGCAACGTTGACCCTAAGGTATTTGTGGAGGCCTTAACAGGGAAGCTCCAACAAATGATGAGAGAGCGGAGGTTGAGCAAATACACCAACGCTTAGATATCATAGAGAATTCACGTGCTAGCCAACAACCACGAGGCATACCTCATGCCCAAAGAAGACTGGCACCTATGGGAGGAATGAGTGGAGATGAGTCTGACTTTGATGAGGACGTAGGCTCCACAAGGAATGTTAGGAGGTTGAGGAATGAACGCCAACCTAGGGAGGCCAGGCGGAGAGGGAATGATAATTTGGGAAGCATCAAGTTAAAAATACCTTCCCTTGCAGGTCATTCTGATCCGGAGGCTTAGCTTGAAAGGGAGAAGAAGATTGAATTTGTGTTTGATTGTCACAATTGTTCCGAGGCAAAGAAGGTAAAGCTGGCTGTGACTGAATTTACTGATTATGCTATAACTTGGTGGGATCAATTTGTCACAAGCAGGAGACGTAACGGAGAATATACCATAGAGACATGGGAGGAGATGAAAGTTGTGATGAGGAAACGCTTTGTTCCTAGTCATTACTACCGTGATCTTTCTAAAAGGTTACTAGGACTGCGTCAAGGAAGTATGAGTATGGAAGATTACTATAAGCAGATGGAGATGGCCATGATACGAGCCAACGTAGAGGAGGATCGTGAAGCCACTATGGCTGGGTTCTTGAATGGACTGAATCCTGAAATTCAAGACAAAATGGAGCTACAACACTACGTCGAATTGGAAGATATGGTTCATATGGCCAACAATATAGAGAAACAAATAAAGAAACGGGGAGGAACTCGAGCTACATCAAGTACTACTTGGAAGCCGAATTATCCAAAGAAGTTTGATAGGCCACAGGCGGCCAAAGTAGAACACAAGGCCGAGAGTTCTAATACCAGCTCTCAAAAGAAAGTGGAAGCCCCTCCTACAAGAAATCGAGACATTAGGTGCTTTAAATGTCAAGGAAGGGGGCACATAGCAAGTCAATGTCCTAACAAGCAGGTTATGGTGCTTAGAGAGAGCGGGGAGGTCGAGATAGAAGGAGAAGACTCAGACTACGGAAGCATGCCCTCATTAGAAGACCTGTCCGAGGAGGAATTCCAAGCTACTGCAGCACTCACTTTGGTGACAAGAAGGGCTTTGAACTTGCAAGCAAAAGAAGAAGATGATGATGCAAAATGAGAGAATATTTTCCACACAAGGTGTTATGTCAAGGGCAAGGTGTGTAGCATCATTATTGATGGAGGAAGCTGTGCTAATGTTGCAAGCACCACTATGGTAGAAAAGTTGGGGTTGATCACAAAGAGACACCCTAAACCTTACAAGCTACAGTGGTTGAATGATAGTGGAGAAGTATGCGTGGAAGGGTAAGTGCTAGTGACATTTTGAATTGGAAAAAATGAAGATGAAGTGCCATGTGATGTGGTGCCAATGCAAGCTGGTTACCTACTACTCGGAAGGCCCTGGCAATTTGATAGGAAGGTTAAGCATGATGGCTACACAAACAAGTACTCGTTCACACTCAATCGACGAGTAATCACATTAGCACCCTTAACACCATCACAAGATTGTGAAGATCAATTGAAGTTATAAAAAGAGAATGATGAGAAAACGAAGAGTGACCAAAAGAAAATAATTGAGAGGAGAGAAGAAGCCGAAAAAAAGAAAGGAAAAACGGCCAATAAAGCGAAAGATCATGAGAGAACAAAAGAAGTCGGAAAAACAGAAATTAAAATGGCCAATGAGAGAAAAACCGAGGGGTGGAAAAGGAGTTTTTATGTGGGAGCTAGTGATATCAAGCAAGCATGTTTTGACAAAAAGCCAATGATCGTACTTATGTACAAGGAGGCATTTTTAAACACTAACGAACTTGAACCACACTTGCCTAGTATGGTTGTTTCCCTTTTGCAGGACTACGAGGATTTATTCCCCAACGAGCTACCATCAGGGTTACCACCTATCCGAGGGATTGAGCACCAAATTAACTTGGTTCCGGGAGCTGCCATACCTAATCATCCCGCATATAGGAGCAATCCGGAGGAAACAAAGAAACTTGAGCGACAAGTCAATGAACTATTGGAGAAAGGGTACATGAGAGAGAGCATGAGTCCTTGTGCCGTGCCAGTCCTACTTGTGCCTAAGAAGGATGGGTCATGGAGGATGTGTGTTGATTATCGAGCAGTCAACAATATAACGGTAAAATATCGTCACCCTATTCCTCGTTTAGATGACATGTTAGATGAACTGCATGGATCGAGCATGTTTTCTAAAATTGACTTGAAGAGTGGTTATCATCAAATTAGAATGAAAGAAGGAGATGAGTGGAAGATAGCCTTTAAAACGAAATATAGATTATATGAATGGATGGTCATGCCATTCGGGTTGTCTAATGCTCCTAGTACATTTATGCAGCTCATGAATCATGTTTTACGTCCATTTATTGGCAAATTTGTAGTCGTTTATTTTGATGATATACTTATTTATAGCAAGAGCGTGGAGGATCACATGGAACATTTGAAATCTGTTCTAAATGCACTTAGAAAGGATCAATTGTTTGCTAACTTGAAGAAGTACACCTTTTGCACAGATAAGCTTGTCTTCTTGGGTTTTGTTTTTAGTGCTAAAGGAATACAGGTCGATGAAGAAAAGATACGTGCAATTCGAGAATGGCCAAGTCCCACGAGCATTGCTAAAGTCCAAAGTTTCCATGGCCTAGCTAGTTTCTATAGGAGATTTGTGAAATATTTTAGTAGCTTAGCCGCACCACTTACTGAGGTGATAAAAAAGAACATTGGATTTAGCTGGGGTGAAGCTCAAGAGAAGGCGTTTCAGCTCATCAATGAGAAGTTGACAAATGCACCTTTATTATCGTTACCTAACTTTTCTAAGGCATTTGAGGTTGAATGTGATGCTTCAGGTGTTGGAATAGGCGCCGTGCTCATGCAAGAAGGACGACCAATTGCCTATTTTAGCGAAAAGCTAAGCGGAGCATCCTTGAATTACCCAACTTATGACAAGGAGTTGTATGAATTGGTTCGGACATTGGAGACATGGCGACATTACTTATGGCCCAAGGAATTTGTGATTCATACTGACCATGAATCTTTGAAGCATTTAAAGGGACAACACAAGATGAATAAAAGGCGTGCACGTTGGGCTGAATTTATTGAGACGTTTCCTTATGTCATACGCTACAAGCAAGGTAAGGAAAACGTAGTAGCCGATGCACTGTCACGAAGGTATGTTTTGATCTCAACTCTTGATGCAAAACTACTTGGTTTTGAACGCTAATTATACGCTGACGATACTGACTTTGGGGATGTGTTTTGTGAAACCGAGAGGAGTGCGTCTGGTAAGTTCTTTCGGAATGAAGGAGGGTACTTATTTCGTGAGAATAAGCTTTGTTTGCCTAATTGTTCCATGCGAGAATTGTTTTTCAATTCTTAGGAATAAGAGTTATCCAATAGTGGATAATGATTGTGTTTTTCAATTCTTAGGATAAACATTCATTTTTAGAACTAGTTTAAGTAGTATGATAAGTTTGGAGCTCTTCAGAACTTATCTTGTTGACTTTAGAGTCTATCCAGGTCAGTTTTAACCTCTATATAAGGAGGGCCAAGAATTCAATAAAGGATCACTTTTTGGCATAAGAAAATTCGTGAGTTTTGGTACTCTGGTTGTTCTTGCGGGCTAGATTGCTTAGCTAGGGCATTTGTATTTATCAAACGGAATTCCCATCTCCGTTTGTGGCGTATTCGATTCAAGATCAAGGTTCGTGACGTAGGACGTCCATGTTTCTCGTCCATTCGGCCTACTCTTTCTCTCTTGCATGGTGTGCATGCTAGTTATTATGACAAACTGTCCGAATTATATGTGTGTTTAATGTGCGTGTGTAATGCGTATGTAATATGGCAAGTTAATGCCATTACTAGGCGGTTAAAGTTGATGGAACGGCTAGCTGAAAGGTGAGAAGGTGCGTGGTTAATATTGCCTTAATGCCGCCTGAAATCACGCCCCTATTTGTACCCGCTTGGAAGGAAATAAACAGACAGAATTTTGAATCCAACAAAGCTAATCGTGCTTTCCTTTTTTTTGCATGGTTTTGCAAATGTATTGAAAGATTGGCCCTCTTATTGGCTGTTTCCTTCGGAAAACACACCTTTGCTTGATTTGGAAGGATCGAGCTCAAGGCCACTATCTTGTTCGATTCACGTCCGAGTCAGCGTGTTGTCAACTCCTTCCGTTGTGCTACGTCAAGTGGTATCAGAGCCTGAATACGATCAGATCAATTTCCATATTGATCAAGAGTGAACAATATCACCTAGCGAGTGTGAGAGAGCCCCATCTACGAGCCGATCCACAAGACTTTGTGATCTCCTGATCCAAGTCTCAATTTTACCCACCTAACACCACCAAAAGCCGATGCACTATGGCCGATCCTAATGACGCTCCAAGACCCAACATGAATCAAAGGTTTGCCAACATTGAGGCATCGATCCAAGCCATCCTCACTCAGCTCAACAATCTTGTCATGCAACCGCCACCCGTAGGGCAACCCCCTCCAGCTGAGGTGCGTAATGATCAAAGAGAGGAAGAGGAGGATGATGATTCTGATGCTACCATCTATGTGAGAAGGGGAGGACGTGGCATGAGAGGCCGCGGACGTGTAGATGGAGGACGTGGTGAGGGAGGCCGAGGTGCACGGAGGGAAGTCTATAGAGGGGAAGATCGTGGAAATGATTATGCAAGAAGAGTGGATCGACCTTTCAAGATGAACATAGAAAAATTCTATGGAGACATGGATGTAGAGGGATTTCTCAACTGGTTGGACTCGGTGGAAAAATACTTCGATTGCATGGATCTCACGGAGGAGCAGAAGGTGAGTTACGTGGCTTTCAAGTTAGAGTCGGGAGCTGCCGTATGGTGGAGGAAGGAACAAGAGTCTCGTAGGAGGAGAGGAGATCGACCAATTCGTGATTGGCCGACTATGGAGCAAGCCCTACGTGAGAGATTTCTTCCTATGGATTATCAGCAAACCTTGTATTCGCAATTCTTGACTTGCACTCAAGGTAACCGATCCATAGACGAATATACGTCTGAATTTATAAGGTTAGCGTCTCGCAATGACGTGGAGGAGAATGAGGACCAGATGATAGCCCGTTTTGTTGAGGGCCTACATTATGAAATCAAGAGTCGGATGGAGTTTGATACATTCTTGTTCTTCAACGATGCCTGTGCAAAGGCGAGAAAAATAGGGGCTGCCTTGAAGAGAAAGAAAGCACCCTCTATCCGTTTTTCAGGACCTGGTCAGGCTTCCACCTATTCAAGGGGAGGTGTGGAAAGAAGCACACCCCAAGCTTCCGAGTCTAAACCCTCTCCAAGCAAGCCTGCCCCTGTGATTTCACAAAGAAAGGGAAAAGAGGTCGCCACAACCTCATCAATCCGATGTTTCAAATGCAATGAAATGGGCCACAAGTCTAGTGACTGCCCTAAACGCAAGTTTACACAACTTTGCGAGAAGGAAGATTCAGATGAGGAGGAGGAAGGGGCGTATTTGTGTGCACCCGTGGACGAGGGTGATGAAGAGGAGGAGACCTCTGAAGGAGAAGAGTATTGTGGGGTCATACAGAAGGTAGCACTGACCGCAACCAAGAGAGATGACTCCCAACGCAATAACTTGTTTCGCACGAGTTGTCATGTTGGGAAAGTTGTGTGCGAAGTGATAATTGATGGAGGCAGCCAGGAGAACTTTGTGAGTAGCAAGACAGTGGAGAAGCTTGGTTTGAAAACCACGCCTCACCCCACTCCATACTCCATTGGATGGGTTAGATCCGGGGGTGGAATCAAGGTTAACTCAAGGTGCACCATTCCTATCACAATTGGCAAGTATTCGGACTTAGTCGAATGTGATGTTCTTGAAATGGATGCGTGCAACATCCTTCTTGGACGACCATGGGAATTTGACAACAAAGTTGTGCACCGCGGAGAGGAGAACACGTACGAGTTAAAGAAAGGAGGCGAGAAGTTCACGTTATTGCCAAAGAAGCCAAAGTACGTGAAGAGTGCCAAGCAACTTGTTTCGATGGTGACCTCCTCTCGTGTTCTCACGAGTTGTTTCCAAGAGGCGGGTTTCCTCCATATGCTCGTGATGACAAGTTCACAAGAACCAGGAGAGAAAAGCAGCGAGCTGATTCCGGACGTGGTCTTAAAGTTATTTAACGAATTCCCTGAGCTGATCGATGAGGAGTTGCAAAAAGGGGTGCCTCCCTTGCGAGATATCCAACATCGGATTGATCTCATCCCTGGTGCAACACTTCCGAACCTTCCTCATTATAGAATGAGTCCGAAGGAGAACCAGATCTTGAGGGAACAAGTTCAAGAGCTTCTTGACAAAGGACAAGTGCAAGAAAGCATGAGTCCTTGTGGAGTGCCTGCCTTGCTTGTGCCAAAGAAAGATGGTACGTGGAGAATGTGCGTAAATAGTCGCGCCATCAACAAGATCACAATTGGATATCGTTTTCCAAACCCGCGCCTTGATGACATGCTGGACAACTTAAGTGGTGCATCCATTTTCTCCAAGATTGATTTAAGAAGTGGATACCATCAAATCAGAATTCGTCCCGGAGATGAATGGAAGACCGCCTTCAAGACACGTGATGGACTCTATGAGTGGCTTGTAATGCCATTCGGATTGACAAACGCGCCCAGTACCTTCATGCGTCTTATGCATCAAGTCTTTAAACCCTTCCTTGACAAGTCAGTGGTGGTGTATTTTGATGACATCCTGGTTTACAGCTAATCCGAGGATGACCATCTTAAGCATTTGAAGGAGGTGTTCACGGCTCTGAGGGACAATCAACTCTTTGTTAACCTGAAGAAATGTAGCTTTTGGAAGGACAAGCTACTTTTCTTAGGGTTTGTGGTTGGAAAGGAGGGAATTCACGTGGATCAAGCCAAGATTGATGCTATTAGATCCTGGCCTGCCCCTCAGAATGTGAGTCAAACGAGGAGCTTCCTTGGTTTGGCAAGCTTCTATAGAAGATTTATTCGGGACTTCAGCTTGCTTGCAGCTCCTTTGACTTCCTTGCTCAAGAAACAAACCCCTTTCGTGTGGAGCACCGAAGCCGAGCAAGCTTTCCAAGTTGTTAAAAACAAGCTGAGTAGTGCACCCGTACTAGCCCTCCCTGATTTCGCCAAATTGTTCGAAGTGGAGGTGGATGCATCCGGACTTGGAATTGGAGCCGTGCTTTCACAAGAAAAGAAGCCCGTAGCTTTTTTCAGTGAAAAGCTGAGTGAAGCCAGATTGAACTGGACCACGTATGAGAAAGAGTTCTACGCGGTCTTCCGAGCACTCAAGACGTGGGAACACTACCTGATTGGTAAGGAATTCGTCCTCTTTACTGATCATAGAGCACTGAAATTCTTGCATGATCAATCGAAGTTAAGCAATCCCATGCATGCACGTTGGTGTACTTATCTTCAGAAATTTCCCTTTCGTATTTCTCATAAGAGTGGAAATCAAAATGTAGTAGCTGACGCATTGAGTAGAAGGATTGCATTGCTCACTGAACTACGTGGAACCATCACCTCATTTGATTGTTTGCCTGAGTTATATGAAAATGACGAGGACTTTGGCACCATTTGGTTAAAATGTGCAAATGAAAAGGGGGTGGATGACTACTATTTGCAAGATGGGTTCATGATGAAAGGGAATCAGTTGTGTGTTCCGAAGACTTCATTGCGAGATCAGTTGATTTGGGAAGTACATGGTGGTGGATTGTCCGCGCACATGGGAAGAGACAAAACCTTGTCATCGTTGCAAGAAAGGTTTTACTGGCCGCGGATGGCAAGAGAGGTTGCAAAGCATGTCAAGCATTGTCGTGTTTGTCAAGAGACGAAGGGGACAGTAAACAACACGGGCTTGTACTCTCCTTTACCAATTCTGAGTGCAATTTGGGAAGACCTCAGTATGGATTTTGTTCTTGGCTTACCCCGCACTCCAAGAGGAGCGGATTCTATTTTTGTCATTGTGGACAGGTTGTCAAAGATGGCGCACTTCGTGCCTTGCAAGAAAACCAATGATGCATCTGCGGTGGCAAGACATTTCTTTCGGGAAGTGGTGCGCTTGCATGGTGTTCCAAAGACCATTGTCTCAGATCATGACACAAAGTTCCTTGCTAGTTTTTGGAGGACCTTGTGGAGGATGTTCGATGCAACCCTCCAATTCAGCACAACCGCGCACCCTCAGACTGATGGCCAGACCGAAGCTACAAACCGCACACTTGGCAACCTCTTGCGGAGTTTATGTCATGAACGGCAAAGGCAGTGGGATCTTGCACTTCCTATTGCTGAATTCGCTTACAATGGGGCTGTCCCTAGATCTACTGGCCAGTCTCCATTCTCTTTGGTTTACACGAAGGTGCCTAATCATTTGGTTGATGTGTCCGTAGTGCCAAGGCCTCTTCGTGCCAACCCAGCTGCTGTGACCTATGCGGAACATGTCCAAAGTGTGCTTGACGCGGTCAAGAAGAGGCTGGAAGCAACGTACTCCAAGGAGAAGGCGCGAGTGGATGAACACAGGCGTGCACAATTGTTCTTGCCAGGAGAAAAGGTTATGGTGCATTTTTGCAAGGAACGCATGCCCGCGCACTTAGGAGGCAAGTTGCAAGCCCGAAAGTTTGGCCCTTACAAGGTGTTGAGGCGAGTCCATGACAACGCCTATGTGATTGATCTACCTGAAGACTTGGGAGTGTCGAAGACGTTCAACGTTGCGGATTTAACTCCGTACTATGATCCGCCTCCCATGCCCTCCAGGTTGGCTGCGTGGGACTAGCATGCTCTTAAGGAGGGGAGGATGACGTAGGACGTCCATGTTTCCCATCCATTCGGCCTACTCTTTCTCTCTTGCATGGTGTGCATGCTAGTTATTATGACAAACTGTCCGAATTATATGTGTGTTTAATGTGCGTGTGTAATGAGTATGTAATAAGGCAAGTTAATGCCATTACTAGGCGGTTAAAGTTGATGGAACGGCTGGCTGAAAGGTGAGAAGGTGCGTTGTTAATATTGCCTTAATGCCGCCTGAAATCACGCCCCTATTTGTACCTGCTTGGAAGGAAATAAACAGACAGAATTTTGAATCCTACAAAGCTAATCGTGCTTTCCTTTTTTTTGCATGGTTTTGCAAATGTATTAATGTTGCACAGCGGAATTAACTTGTGTGTTTGTGAATTCTGGAACGACCTCAATGAAAGATTTACAACAATCACCAACTTTCGTAGGTGATTGAGGTTTGCCTATTGCTAGGCGGCCAATCAATGGCAAAAAAAACAACAAGCACAAAACGTGCTCCTCTTTGCCTTAGCAAACTCAGAATATTCTGGATTAATTCAACATGTCATTTCCTTCTTTGTGATGCTCAATTTAAACGAGCTAAATTCCAGCCAGAAATTAAGGCTCCAGCTGTTACAATCTTTTCCCTTCCCACGTCCATATTAGGACAGCCATAACTAACATTAACACGCCTCATTATTAGTTGCTAAACCCCCTTTAGCAACAGAAGGAAAGAAAACGAAACATGTCCTAATTATTACAATCCAGATTCGGAAATAAAAGCAACACATTAAATAAACGACTTGAGGATCCCATGCAGCTCAGGCACACCCTTGTGCACGTCCTTGTACCTTGATTTGGGACGTCCTACGTCAGCCTCCCCTTCTTAAAATTGGACTCGTCTCGAGTTGCTAGTCTGGAAGGCAAAGGCAAGGGATTGTAGTATGGTGTCAAATCGGCCACATTAAAAGTTTTGGAGATGCCAAACTCGTCCGGCAAATCGATCACATACGCATTGTCATTCACCCTTCTTAGCACTTTGTAGGGTCCAAATCTTCGCTGTTGCAACTTGCCTCCTAAATGTGAGGGCATCCGCTCCTTCCTGAAGTACACCATCACCTCTTCTCCAGGTTGGAAAAGTTGCACTCTTCGGTGAGCATCCACTTTGGCCTTCTCCTTGGCATAAGTCATAGCCAACCTCTTCTTAACAGCCTCCAACACATCATGTGCATGCTCAGCGAATGTCACCGCGGTTGCATTTGCTCCTGTTGGCTTGCAAATGCTAGAAACATCAACAAGGTGATTAGGAACGTTAATATACACCAATGAGAAAGGTGACTCTCCTGTAGAACAGTGCACTGCTCCGTTGTATGCAAACTCAGCAATAGGGATTGCAAGATCCCATTGCCTTTTCTTCTCGTGACATAGGCTTCGTAGCATACTTCCGAGTGTGCGATTTGTGGCCTCCGTTTGCCCATCAGTCTGAGGGTGTGCCGTGGTGCTGAATTGCAAAGTCGCATCAAACATTCGCCACAATGTTTGCCAAAAGCTAGAGAGGAACTTCGTGTCACGATCAGATGTGATGGTGCGAGGAACTCCGTGTAGGCGAACTATCTCTTTAAAGAATAGTCTTGCAACTCCCGTGGCATCTGATGTCTTGCGGCATGGTATGAAATGGGACATCTTTGACAACCTGTCTACCACAACAAAAATAGAGTCAAAGCCACGCGGGGTGCGAGGCAAGCCAAGCACGAAATCCATGCTCAAGTCCTCCCACACTTGCTTCGGAATCGGGAGAGGGGTGTACAGCCCGGTGTTTTGTACTTGCCCCTTGGTTTCTTGACACACACGGCAGTGTCTAACCATCCTCTCCACGTCCTTGCTGATTCTAGGACAATAGAAACGTGAAGACAAAGCAGCAAGTGTTTTATCACGCCCCAAATATGCGGACAGCCCTCCTCCGTGCAACTCCCACACTAAATGTTCTCTCAATGAAGTCTTTGGCACACACAACTGATTTCCCTTCATAAGATACCCATCATGCATGTGGTAGTCTCGCACGCCCTTCCCTCCCTTGCACGACTTCTAGATTGCACCAAAGTCCTCATCTTCTTCATAGAGCTCACGAAGGCTCTCAAAAGCCGTGATCTCACTCTTAAGCTCCGTGAGCAATAAGACCCTCCTACTTAGTGCATCAGCAACCAGGTTGGTCTTGCCACTCTTGTGCGCAATCTTGAAAGGAAATCGTTGCAAATAAGTTGACCACCTCGCATGCATATGGCTTGCCAATCGTGTTTGATCATTCAGAAACTTCAAAGCACGATGATCCGTGTACAAAACAAACTCCTTGCCCACCAGGTAGTGCTCCAATGTTTTGAATGCTCTAAACACAGCGTAGAACTCCTTTTCATAGGTGCTCCAAGTCTGCCTGTGCTCGCTGAGTTTTTCACTGAAATAAGCAATAGGCCTCTTCTCTTGACTAAGAACAGCGCCTATGCCAACTCCGGAAGCATCCACTTCTACTTCAAATAGCTTGCCAAAATCAGGAAGAGCCAGAACTGGTGCGGAGCTTAATTGTTCTTTCAAGGTAGCAAAAGCTTTGTCTACTTCTTCACTCCATTCAAAAGGCACTCCCTTCTTAAGCAATGATGTAATAGGGGCAGCGATCACACTAAACCCACGTATGAAACGCCTATAAAATGAAGCCAAGCCAAGGAAACTTCTTACTTGCGAGACACTTTTTGGCTGAGGCCAGGCTTGAATTGCTTCCACCTTTGCTTGATCAGCTCGTACACCTTCTTTTCCAACGATAAATCCTAAGAACAGAAGCTCTTCTTGCCAAAATGTGCACTTGGCAAGGTTTGCATACAGCTCATTCCTCCTCAGGGTGGCAAGGACTTCACGAAGGTGCTTGATATGATCTTCTTTCGTCTTGCTATACACCAGAATGTCATCAAAATAGACCACCACAAACTTATCAAGAAATGGTCGTAAAACTTGGTGCATCAGCCTCATAAACGTACTAGGGGCATTTGTCAACCCGAATGGCATGACCAACCATTCGTACAGCCCCTCCTTGGTCTTAAAGGCCGTTTTCCACTCATCACCAGGCCTTATTCTAATCTGATGGTAACCACTTTTTAAATCTATCTTAGAGAAAATAGTTGAACCACTCAGATTATCAAGCATATCTTCAAGTAGGGATAGGAAATCTATACCCTACTGTGATCTTGTTGATGGCTCTGCTGTCCACGCACATTCGCCAAGAGCCATCCTTTTTAGGAACTAACAAGGCAGGAACACCACAAGGACTAAGGCTCTCACGTATTGATCCACGCTCCAGAAGCTCTTGCACTTGCAACTTTAAAACTTTGTGCTCTTCAGGACTCATTTTATAATGAGGTAAATTTGGGAGGGTGGCACCTGGAACAAGGTCAATGTTGTGCTGAATTTCACGCATAGGAGGTAGTCCCTTAGGCAGATCTGAGGGAAAGACATCCACGAAGTCTCGTAGGAGCACTTGGACTTCGTATGGAAGGACTTCTTTGCTCCTTGTGTCTTGCTTCAGATTGTTGTCCAATAGAAGGACGTGGCATACTCCTGCCTCCTTTAGGGAGAGTTGGAATTCCTTGAACGAAGTCAGTAGCGTCACCATTTGCACAAGGTTGCTCCCCTTCTTGCCAAGATTCTTCGGTTTTCTTGGAAGCAACGTGAACTTCTGACCATTTTTAATCACTTCGTATGTGTTCTCCTCTCCCTTATGCACTGCCTTATTATCATACTCCCAAGGCCTCCCAAGCAGAATATTGCATGCATCCATGCAAAGCACATCGCAAGTCACAACATCAGTGAATTGTCCAATGGAGATTGGCACTTGGCAACGTGAATCAACCCGAATACTTCCTCCAGATTGCACCCACCCAATAGAGTAAGGAGCAGGATGTGGGGTGGTCTTCAACCCGAGTTTCTCCACCGTGCTTGCACTTATGAAGTTCTCCTGACTTCCTCCATCAACAATAACATCACAAACTTCCTTTCCTACATGACATCTTGTGCGGAACAGGTTGTGACGCTGAGTTGCATCTTTTTTCTCCACGGACAAAGCCAACTTCCTCATGACTCCACAGTATTCCTCATCATCACCAAATTCATCTTGTGACTCCTCCTCACTTTCCTCAACAGGTGCGCAAAAGAGAGCATCCTCCTGATCTCCTTCAGCCTCACACAATTGCACAAACTTTCTTTTTGGACACTCACTTGATCTGTGCCCTATTTCATTGCACTTGAAGCATTTTATTCGCGAAGAACCCTCAGCAACCTCCTTGCCTTTCCTCTGAACTTGCTCGGTATTAGAAAGGGCTGGCCTGGGCCGAGGCACAACTCTTGCATCTCCAGTTGGCGTGGGGTTCTTCTCTGGTCCACGAGCAAAATTTGAAGTCTGGCCAGGGGTGTAACGATTGCCAACCACTCTCTTCTTCTTTAGGGCAGCTCCAATCTTGCGTGCCTTGTTGCACACGTCTTGGAAATACAGGAACGTGTCAAACTCCATACGACTCTTCACTTCATAGTGCAAGCCATCAATGAACCTCGCAATCATTTGGTCCTCATGTTCTTCCACATCATTCCGGGCAGCCAATCTCATAAATTCAGCAATATACTCATCAACAGACTTGTTACCTTGCGTGCAAGACAAGAATTGGGAGAACAAAGTCTGATGATAGTCTACGGGCAGAAATCTTTCCCTAAGTGCTTGCTCCATGGTTGGCCAATCACGAATAGGTAGATCACCTCTCCTTCTGCGAGATTCTTGCTCTTTACGCCACCACACCGCAGCACCAGATTCTAGCTTGAAAGCAACGTAGCTTACTTTTTGTTCTTCCGTGAGCTCCATACAATCAAAATACTTGTCTACGGAGTCAAGCCAATTCAGAAAGGCTTCCACATCTGCCTCCCCATAAAACTTCTCAATGTTCATTTTAAACGGACGATCTATCCTCCTAACATAATCATCTCCACGATCATCCATTCTATACACCTCCCTCCTAGGGCCACGGCCAGCATCACCACGGCCTCCATCTCCTCTCCCACGTCCTCTCAACCCACGTACAGCCCTTCCTCCCCTCCTCACATCCAACGTAGCATCAGATTCTACATCCCCATCTTCATCAAGATCTAAAGGCGGATTACGTACCACTGGAGGGGGGGTGCTGGAGGTTGCACCACCAAATTAGCAAGCTGCGTGCGGATCTCCAAGATGGCAGCCTCCAAGGTGGCAAATCTTTGACGTAGATCCGGATTCTGGTTGTCCATGGGGTCGGCCATAGTGCATCGGATTCTGGTGGAGCTTGGTTTGGTATTAGAGGCACGGATCAGGGGATCGCGAAACCTTGTGGATCGGCTCGTAGGTAGGGTCTCTCACAACTCTCTGTGGTGATAGCGTTCACTCAAGATCAATGTAGAAACTGATCTGATCGTAATCTATGCTCTGATACCACCTAATGTTGCACAGCGGAATTAACTTGTGTGTTTGTGAATTCTGGAACGACCTCAATGAAAGATTTACAACAATCACCAACTTTCGTAGGGTGATTGAGGTTTGCCTATTGCTAGGCGGCCAATCAATGGCAAAAAAAACAACAAGCACAAAACGTGCTCCTCTTTGCCTTAGCAAACTCAGAATATTCTGGATTAATTCAACATGTCATTTCCTTCTTTGTGATGCTCAATTTAAACGAGCTAAATTCCAGCCAGAAATTAAGGCTCCAGCTGTTACAATCTTTTCCCTTCCCACGTCCATATTAGGACAGCCATAACTAACATTAACACGCCTCATTATTAGTTGCTAAACCCCCTTTAGCAACAGAAGGAAAGAAAACGAAACATGTCCTAATTATTACAATCCAGATTTAGAAATAAAAGCAACACATTAAATAAACGACTTGAGGATCCCATGCAGCTCATGCACACCCTTGTGCACGTCCTTGTACCTTGATTTGGGACGTCCTACGTCATGTATTGAAAGATTGGCCCTCTTATTGGCTGTTTCCTTCGGAAAACACACATTTGCTTGATTCAGAAGGATCGAGCTCAAGGCCACTATCTTGTTCGATTCACGTCCGAGTCAGCGTGTTGTCAACTCCTTCCGTTGTGCTACGTCAGTTCGCGTTCTCACCATTGGTACGTGTCAAAGTTAACCAACACTAAGGTTCGGTGCAAGACGCAAAGCGATGGGTCAAGGTCAACCATCATCCTAGAGTAGACGGTCCGAGTTGGTGCGATTTCCTGACGGGATTCATATCAATAAAACTGATGATGCCTCGCATATTGCTGATTTGTTCTTTCGGGAAGTTGTAAGATTGCATGGCATGCCTAGGACAATCATTTCAGATAGAGGTACTAAGTTCTTAAGCTACTTTTGGAAGACTTTGTGGTGTAAGTTAGGTGCCAAGTTATTGTTTTCTACTACTTGTCATCCACAAACTGATGGACAAACAGAAGTTGTGAACAGGACTTTGTCTACACTGTTAAAAGCGCTCATTGAGCATAACATTAAAGCTTGGGAAGATTGTTTGCCACAGGTTGAGTTTGCTTATAATCGATCTGTTCATTCTGCTACTCAATCCTCACCGTTTGAACTTGTGTATGGATTTAATCCTCTGACCCCACTATATTTATCACCTTTGCCTTCGAATGAGTATGTTAACTTAGATGGCAAGAAGAAGGCTGAATTTGTCAAGCAGTTGCAAGAGAAGGCGAGAATGAACATTGAGAAATGAATGGAGCACTACGCTAGATAAGTGAATAAAGGATGACACAAAGTTGTCTTTGAGCCTGGTGATTGGGTTTGGTTGCATAAGAGGAAGGAACGGTTTCCCGCGCAACGGCGTTCAAAGTTGCTACCTCGTGGGGATGGTCCCTTCCAAGTTTTAGAGCGCATCAATGACAATGCTTATAAGCTTGACCTGCCGGATGAGTATAATGTAAGTGCTTCTTTTAATGTTGCTGACTTAAGCCCGTTTGATGTAGGTGAAGATTTGAGGGCAAATCCTTTTCAAGAGTGGGGGAATTTTGTGAACACGTCTACTGTGGAGCTACGAGACCCACAACCAGTTCGAGTTCCACTTGGACCAATCACAAGAGCAAGAGCAAAGACGCTTCAAGCTGAACTCAACGGATTAATTCAAGGGATTTGGACTACAACCAGTTCGTGTAAGCCCGTGGACGTCCATGCAAAGCCCATGCACGTGATTGGAGTTATTTTGGACGCCTAAAGGAGTAGAACCAAAATTCCTACTTTTTGGGAATAATAGTTATCCAAACTTTTTATAACTTTTTAGGAATAAGAGTTAGCCAATAGTGGATAATGATTGTGTTTTTCAATTCTTAGGATAAACATTCATTTTTAGAACTAGTTTAAGTAGTATGATAAGTTTGGAGCTCTTCAGAACTTATCTTATTGACTTTAGAGTCTATCCAAGTCAGTTTCAACCTCTATATCAGGAGGGCCACGAATTCAATAAAGGATCACTTTTTGGCATAAGAAAATTCGTGAGTTTTGGTACTCTGGTTGTTCTTGCGGGCTGGATTGCTTAGCTAGGGCGTTTGTATTTATCAAACGGAATTCCCATCTCCGTTTGTGGCGTATTCGATTCAAGATCAAGGTTCGCGTTCTCACCATTGCTACGGGTCAAAGTTAACCAACACTAAGGTTCGGTGCAAGGCGCAAAGCGACGGGTCAAGGTCAACCATCATCCTAGAGTAGACGGTCCGAGTTGGTGCGATTTCCTGATGGGATTCATATCAATAAAACTGATGATGCCTCGCATATTGCTGATTTGTTCTTTCGGGAAGTTGTAAGATTGCATGGCATGCCTAGGACAATCATTTTAGATAGAGATACTAAGTTCTTTAGCTACTTTTGGAAGACTTTGTGGTGTAAGTTAGGTACCAAGTTATTGTTTTCTACTACTTGTCATCCCCAAACTGATGGACAAACAGAAGTTGTGAACAGGACTTTGTCTACACTGTTAAGAGCGCTCATTGAGCATAACATTAAAGCTTGGGAAGATTGTTTGCCACAGGTTGAGTTTGCTTATAATCGATCTGTTCATTCTGCTACTCAATCCTCACCGTTTGAACTTGTGTATGGATTTAATCCTCTGACCCCACTATATTTATCACATTTGCCTTCGAATGAGTATGTTAACTTAGATGGCAAGAAGAAGGCTGAATTTCTCAAGCAGTTGCAAGAGAAGGCGAGAATGAACATTGAGAAACGAACGGAGCACTACGCAAGACAAGCGAATAAAGGACGTCACAAAGTTGTCTTTGAGCCTGGTGATTGGGTTTCGTTGCACAAGAGGAAGGAACAGTTTCCCGCGCAACGGCGTTCAAAGTTGCTACCTCGTGGGGATGGTCCCTTCCAAGTTTTAGAGCGCATCAATGACAATGCTTATAAGCTTGACCTGCCGGGTGAGTATAATGTAAGTGCTTCTTTTAATGTTGCTGACTTAAGCCCGTTTGATGTAGGTAAAGATTTGAGGGCAAATCCTTTTCAAGAGTGGGGGAATGATGTGAACACGTCCACTATGGAGCTACAAGACCCACAACAGTTCGAGTTCCACTTGGACCAATCACAAGAGCAAGAGCAAAGACGCTTCAAGCTGAGCTCAACGGATTAATTCAAGGGATTTGGACTACAACCAGTTTGTGTAAGCCCGTGGACGTCCATGCAAAGCCCATGCACGTGATTGGAGTTATTTTGGACGCCTAAAGGAGTAGAACCAAGATTCCTACTTTTTAGGAATAAGTGTTATCCAAACTTTTTATAACTTTTTAGGAATAAGAGTTATCCAATAGTGGATAATGATTGTGTTTTTCAATTCTTAGGATAAACATTCATTTTTAGACGTGTTTAAGTAGTATGATAAGTTTGGAGCTCTTCAGAACTTATCTTGTTGACTTTAGAGTCTATCCAAGTCAGTTTTAACCTCTATATAAGGAGGGCCACGAATTCAATAAAGGATCACTTTTTGGCATAAGAAAATTCGTGAGTTTTGGTACTCTGGTTGTTCTTGCGGGCTGGATTGCTTAGCTAGGGCGTTTGAATTTATCAAACGGAATTCCATCTCCGTTTGTGGCGTATTCGATTCAAGATCAAGGTTCGCGTTCGCACCATTGCTACGGGTCAAAGTTAACCAACACTAAGGTTTGGTGCAAGGCGCAAAGCGACGGGTCAAGGTCAACCATCATCCTAGAGTAGACGGTCCGAGTTGGTGCGATTTCCTGAAGGGATTCATATCAATAAAATTGATGATGCCTCGCATATTGCTGATTTGTTCTTTCGGGAAGTTGTAAGATTGCATGGCATGCCTCGGACAATCATTTCAGATAGAGATACTAAGTTCTTAAGCAACTTTTGGAAGACTTTGTGGTGTAAATTAGGTACGAAGTTATTGTTTTCTACTACTTGTCATCCACAAACTGATGGACAAACAGAAGTTGTGAACAAGACTTTGTCTACACTGTTAAGAGCGCTCATTGAGCATAACATTAAAGCTTGGGAAGATTGTTTGCCACAGGTTGAGTTTGCTTATAATCGATCTGTTCATTCTGCTACTCAATCCTCACCGTTTGAACTTGTGTATGGATTTAATCCTCTTACCCCACTATATTTATCACATTTGCCTTCGAATAAGTATGTTAACTTAGATGGCAAGAAGAAGGCTGAATTTGTCAAGCAGTTGCAAGAGAAGACGAGAATGAACATTGAGAAACGAACGGAGCACTACGCAAGACAAGCGAATAAAGGACGACACAAAGTTGTCTTTGAGCCTGGTGATTGGGTTTGGTTGCATAAGAGGAAGGAACAGTTTCCCGCGCAACGGCGTTCAAAGTTGCTACCTCGTGGGGATGGTCACTTCCAAGTTTTAGAGCGCATCAATGACAATGCTTATAAGCTTGACCTGCCGGGTGAATATAATGTAAGTGCTTCTTTTAATGTTGCTGACTTAAGCCCGTTTGATGGAGGTGAATATTTGAGGGCAAATCCTTTTCAATAGTGGGGGAATGATGTGAACACGTCCACTATGGAGCTACAAGACCCATAACCAGTTCGAGTTCCACTTGGACCAATCACAAGAGCAAGAGCAAAGACGCTTCAAGCTGAGCTCAACGGATTAATTCAAGGGATTTGGACTACAACCAGTTCGTGTAAGCCCGTGCACGTCTATGCAAAGCCCATGCACGTGATTGGAGTTATTTTGGACGCCTAAAGGAGTAGAACCAAGATTCCTACTTTTTAGGAATAAGAGTTATCCAAACTTTTTATAACTTTTTAGGAATAAGAGTTATCCAATAGTGGATAATGATTGTGTTTTTCAATTCTTAGGATAAACATTCATTTTTAGAAATAGCTACTATGATAAGTTTGGAGCTCTTCAGAACTTATCTTGTTGACTTTAGAGTCTATCCAAGTCAGTTTTAACCTCTATATAAGGAGGGCCACGAATTCAATAAAGGATCACTTTTTGGCATAAGAAAATTCGTGAGTTTTGGCACTCTGGTTGTTCTTGCGGGCTGGATTGCTTAGCTAGGGCGTTTGTATTTATCAAACAGAATTCCCATCTCCGTTTGTGGCGTATTCGATTCAAGATCAAGGTTCGCGTTCTCACCATTGCTACGGGTCAAAGATAACCAACACTAAGGTTCGGTGCAAAGTGCAAAGCGACGGGTCAAGGTCAACCATCATCCTAGAGTAGACGGTCTGAGTTGGTGCGATTTCCTGACGGGATTCATATCAATAAAACTGATGATGCCTCGCATATTGCTGATTTGTTCATTCGAGAAGTTGTAAGATTGCATGGCATGCCTAGGACAATCATTTCAGATAGAGATACTAAGTTCTTAAGCTACTTTTGGAAGACTTTGTGGTGTAAGTTAGGTACCAAGTTATTGTTTTCTACTACTTGTCATCCACAAACTGATGGACAAACAGAAGTAGTGAATAGGACTTTGTCTACACTGTTAAGAGTGCTCATTAAGCATAACATTAAAGTTTGGGAAGATTGTTTCCCACATGTTGAGCTTGCTTATAATCGATCTGTGCATTCTGCTACTCAATTCTCACCGTTTGAACTTTTGTATGGATTTAATCCTCTGACGCCACTAGATTTATCACCTTTGCCTTCGAATGAGTATGTTAACTTAGATGGCAAGAAGAAGGCTGAATTTGTCAAGCAGTTGCAAGAGAAGGCGAGAATGAACATTGAGAAATGAACGGAGCACTACGCAAGACAAGCGAATAAAGGACAACACAAAGTTGTCTTTGAGCCTGGTGATTGGATTAGGTTGCATAGGAGGAAGGAACGGTTCCCGCGCAACGACGTTCAAAGTTGCTACCTCATGGGGATGGTCCCTTCCAAGTTTTAGAGCGCATCAATGACAATGCTTATAACCTTGACCTGCCGGGTGAGTATAATGTAAGTGCTTCTTTTAATGTTGCTGACTTAAGCCCGTTTGATGTAGGTGAAGATTTGAGGGAAAATCCTTTTCAAGAGAGGGGAAATGATGTGAACACGTCCACTATGGAGCTACAAGACCCACAACCAGTTCGAGTTCCACTTGGACAGATCACAAGAGCGAGAGCAAAGAAGCTTCAAGCTGAGCTCAACGGATTAATTCAAGGGATTTGGACTACAACCAGTTCGTGTAAGCCCGTGGACGTCCATGCAAAGCCCATGCACGTGATTGGAGTTATTTTGGACGCCTAAAGGAGTAGAACCAAGATTCCTACTTTTTAGGAATAAGAGTTATCCAAACTTTTTAGGAATAAGAGTTATCCAATAGTGGATAATGATTGTGTTTTTCAATTCTTAGGATAAACATTCGTTTTTTGAAATAGCTACTATGATAAGTTTGGAGCTCTTCAGAACTTATCTTGTTGACTTTAGAGTCTATCCAGGTCAGTTTTAACCTCTATATAAGGAGGGCCACGAATTCAATAAAGGATCACTTTTTGGCATAAGAAAATTCGTGTGTTTTGGTACTCTGGTTGTTCTTGCGGGCTGGATTGCTTAGCTAGGGCGTTTGTATTTATCAAACGGAATTCCCATCTCCGTTTGTGGCGTATTCAATTCAAGATCAAGTTTCGCGTTCTCACCATTGGTACGGGTCAAAATTAACCAACACTAAGGTTCGGTGCAAGGCGCAAAGCGACGGGTCAAGGTCAACCATCATCCTAGAGTAGACGGTCCGAGTTGGTGCAATTTCCTGACGGGATTCATATCAATAAAACTGATGATGCCTCGCATATTGCTGATTTGTTCATTCGGGAAGTTGTAAGATTGCATGGCATGCCTAGGACAATCATTTCAGATAGAGATACTAAGTTCATAAGCTACTTTTGGAAGACTTTGTGGTGTAAGTTAGGTACCAAGTTATTGTTTTCTACTACTTGTCATCCACAAACTGATGGACAAATAGAAGTTGTGAATAGGACTTTGTCTACACTGTTAAGAGCGCTGATTAAGCATAACATTAAAGTTTGGGATGATTGTTTGCCACATGTTGAGTTTGCTTATAATCGATCTGTTCATTCTGCTACTCAATTCTCACCGTTTGAACTTGTGTATGGATTTAATCCTCTGACCCCACTAGATATATCACCTTTGCCTTCGAATGAGTATGTTAACTTAGATGGCAAGAAGAAGGCTGAATTTGTCAAGCAGTTGCAAGAGAAGGCGAGAATGAACATTGAGAAACGAACGGAGCACTACGCAAGACAGGCGAATAAAGGACGACACAAAGTTGTCTTTGAGCCTGGTGATTGGGTTTGGTTGCATATAAGGAAGGAACGGTTTCCCGCGCAACGGCGTTCAAAGTTGCTACCTCGTCGGGATGGTCCCTTCCAAGTTTTAGAGCGCATCAATGACAATGCTTATAACCTTGACCTGCCGGGTGAGTATAATGTAAGTGCTTCTATTAATGTTGCTGACTTAAGCCCGTTTGATGTAGGTGAAGATTTGAGGGCAAATCCTTTTCAGGAGAGGGGAAATGACGTGAACACGTCCACTATGGAGCGACAAGACCCACAACCAGTTCGAGTTCCACTTGGACCAAACACAAGAGCAAGAGCAAAGACTCTTCAAGCTGAGTTCAACGGATTAATTCAAGGGATTTGGACTACAACCAGTTCGTGTAAGCCCGTGGACGTCCATGCAAAGCCCACACACGTGATTGGAGTTATTTTGGACGCCTAAAGGAGTAGAACCAAGATTCCTACTTTTTAGGAATAAGAGTTTTCCAAACTTTTTATAACTTTTTAGGAATAAGAGTTATCCAATAGTGGATAATGATTATGTTTTTCAATTCTTAGGATAAACATTCATTTTTAGAAATAGCTACTATGATAAGTTTGGAGCTCTTCAGAACATATCTTGTTGACTTTAGAGTCTATCCAGGTCAGTTTTAACCTCTATATAAGGAGGGCCACGAATTCAATAAAGGATCACTTTTTGGCATAAGAAAATTCGTGAGTTTTGGTACTCTGGTTGTTCTTGCGGGCTGGATTGCTTAGCTAGGGCGTTTGTATTTATCAAACGGAATTCCCATCTCCGTTTGTGGCGTATTCGATTCAAGATCAAGGTTCGTGTTCTCACCATTGGTACGGGTCAAAGTTAACCAACACTAAGGTTCGGTGCAAGGCGCAAAGCGACGGGTCAAGGTCAACCATCATCCTAGAGTAGACGGTCCGAGTTGGTGCGATTTCCTGACGGGATTCATATCAATAAAACTGATGATGCCTCGCATATTGCTGATTTGTTCTTTCGGGAAGTTGTAAGATTGCATGGCATGCCTAGGACAATCATTTCAGATAGAGATACTAAGTTCTTAAGCTACTTTTGGAAGACTTTGTGGTGTAAGTTAGGTACCAAGTTATTGTTTTCTACTACTTGTCATCCACAAACTGATGGACAAACAGAAGTTGTGAATAGGACTTTGTCTACACTGTTAAGAGCGCTCATTAAGCATAACATTAAAGTTTGGGAAGATTGTTTGCCACATGTTGAGTTTGCTTATAATCGATCTGTTCATTCTGCTACTCAATTCTCACCGTTTGAACTTGTGTATGGATTTAATCCTCTGACCCCACTAGATATATCACCTTTGCCTTCGAATGAGTATGTTAACTAAGATGGCAAGAAGAAGGCTGAATTTGTCAAGCAGTTGCAAGAGAAGGCGAGAATGAACATTGAGAAACGAACGGAGCACTACGCAAGACAAGCGAATAAAGGACGAGACAAAGTTGTCTTTGAGCCTGGTGATTGGGTTTGGTTGCATATGAGGAAGGAACGGTTTCCCGTGCAACGGCGTTCAAAGTTGCTACCTCGTCGGGATGGTCCCTTTTAAGAAAAGGCAAAAAAAGGTAAGAAATGGAAAGAAATTGAAAGGAAAGGAAAGATAAGGCAAGAAAAGGCAAGAAAAGGCAAAGAAAAGGCAAAAAAAGGCAAAAAAGGAAGATAGGGCAAGAAAAGGCAAAAAAAAATAAGGAAAAGGTAAGAAATGGCATGAAAGGGCAAGAAAAGGATAGAATAGGTAAGAAAAGGAAAGAAAAGGCAAGATAAGGCAAGATAAGGCATGAAAAGGCATGAAAAGGAAAGATAAGGCACGATAAGGCTAGGAAAAGGGAAGAAAAGGGAAGAGAAGTCAAGAAAAGGCATAAAAAGGTATGAAAAGGCAAGAAAAGGAATGGAAAGGCAAGAAAAGGAAATAAAAGGGAATAAAAAGGCAAGGCAAGAAAAGGAAAGAAAAGGAATGGAAAGGCAAGAAAAGGAAATAAAAGGCAAGAAAAAGGCAAGGCAAGATAAGGCTAGAAAAGGAAAGAAAAGGAAAGGAAAAGGCAAGAAAAGGCAAGTTGAGGCAAGAAAAGGAAAGAAAATGGCAAGAAAAGAGAAGAAAAGTCAAGATAAGGCAAGATAAGGGTAGAAAAGGGAAAGAAAGGCAAGAAAAGGAAAGAAAAGGGAAAATGAGGCAAGATAAGGCAAGAAAATGAAAGAAAAGGCAAGAAAAAGGCAAGATAAGGCAAGATAAGGAAAGAAAAGGCATGAAAAGGCAAGATAAGATAAGGAATAAAAAGGCAAGATAAGGAATAAAAAGGCAAGAAAAGGAAAGAAAAGGCAAGGAAAAGGTAAAAAAAGGCAAGATAAGGCAAGGTAAGGCAAGAAAAGGAAAGATAAAGCAAGGAAAAGGCAAGATAAGGCAAGAAAAACCAAGGAAAGGCATGAAATGTCAAGGAAGGCAAGAAAAGGCTAGAAAAGATAAGAAAAGGCAAGATAAGGCAATAAAAGTCAAGAAAAGGAAAGAAATTAAAAGAAAAGGAAAGATAAGGCAAGATAATGCAAGAAAAAGCAACGAACAAGCAAAAAAGGGAAAGAAAATGCAAGAAAAAGCAAGGAAAATGCAAGAAAAGGCATGGAAAGGCAAAAAAAGGCAAGAAAAGGCAAGAAGAGGCAAGAAGAGGCAAGATAAGACATGAAAAGGCAAGAAAAGACAAGAGAAGGGAAGAAAAGGAAAGAAAAGGCACTATAAGGAAAAGGCAAGAAAAGGTATCCAAAAGGCAAGAAAAGGCATGAGAAGGGAAGAAAAGGAAAGAAAAGGCACTATAAGGAAAAGGCAAGAAAAGGTATCCAAAAGGAAAGGTAAGGCAAGATAAGGAAAGGAAAGTAAAGAAAATGATATGAATATGAGAAGCACTCATATGAGAAGCACTCTTGGTCCATGGACTTTAATAAATTTTCTTGGGCCCAACACTACGATGTAAGCTTGGAAATCAGCCCATTAATTTATGACTTGAAGCACTTTGCAGATGCTCTCACAATTGGTCAGATTGAGAATAAACTTTTGGGGCATGCACAAGCTGTTCCTTATGTTTGTAGGGATACAAGAGCTCAACAAAGGAAGATTGGGGTGAGAGGTTATCATCGAGCTACAGCGTGGGATGATGGAGACAGCTGGGAGAAACTTATGTCATTAGCATGGAAAATTGACTTGCATGTAAGAGAAGGTTGTGAAATGCAACGTGAGAAGATCATTCGCACTAAGTGTGACATTGAGAATAAGGTCTGTGGTTCTGAAGTTGATATGAAAGCTTCTTCTTTTGAAGTTCTTGAAGAGGCTTTGACATGGGAGGAGTTGGTGCATATTCTATTGACTTATTTGATGGAGATTGCTTTGATGAGCATACAATGTCACTACTTTACTTAAGGGATTTATTTGATGAATCATCTGTGGTGAATAATGTTGTTCACATAAAGAAGTACATAACTCCAATTGATGGTGATCATGGAGAATTTGTTATTATGGTTGAGAAGGAAGAGGTTCAGCCCATATCTTACATATATCAAGATTTTCATGTTGAATATGTTGAGCATATTGACTTCTTGGGAGTTGACAAGTTTGAATAAGTTGGAGAATCAACATTGATCAACTTGTGGAATGCTTTGAAGGTTGGTGAAAGGCTTATTCGAAAAGGAGAGTCTTTAAATTTTGATTTGGAGATGAATTCAGATTGTTTATGTTCAAAGTAACTATTCTGTTGGAGCGGAAGATATCAAGTGCAACCACGTCGTTTGAAGATTCAACCTTGTTCCAGCATGATTTTTAATTTGCACAAGCATGACATATGCAAGGATTTGAGGACAAATCCCTTTCAAGAGGAGGGGAATGATGTGAATCCTAGTAGCCTTATAAAGTCTTAATCTGACCAATTGTGACAGCATCTGCAAAGTGCTTCAAGTCACAACTTAATGGACTGATTTCTAAGCTTACATCGTAGAGTTGGGCCCAAGCAAATTTATTAAAGTCCATGGACCAAGAGCCACAAAATTCAGCTGAGTTTATGACTTTAATACAAGTTCTAGAAGGTCCATTCAGCAGCCAAGATCCACAAGAGTGATTCTCTCTGATTTGGGAATTCTATTTCGAAAATAAAATTTCAGCCGTGAGTATTGTTTAGGAAATTAGTTCCAGCAACTTTTGGCTTGCTTGTCACATTTTGGCCTTCCTAAAAGGTTTAGATTTGATTCCCTTTTTAGTTTCCCTTTCCATCCAGATTTTTAGGAGTTTGTTGATTTGAAATCTCTTTGTAATATTGAGCCTATTTATAGAGGCTTATGCAATGAGAAAAATGGACCATTATTGATTGAAAAACGTGGACTTTGCTCTCTTGGTTCTTTGGAACAGTTCGAATGCAACGGAGGGATTCCGTCGAGTTCAACATCGACTTATCAAGTGGATCTTCATCACCATTTGTGGCATCATCAACATATCAAGGTTCTTTGTTTCAACTCAAGCAGCAGATCACAGTCTTAATACCAAGGTTCTTGTTTGGTTGTGAGCATCGGGTCGAGATCTCCATCATGAACTGATCTAGAATGATCTGGGATTTCAACGCTTCGTGGACGGGTCTCGTGCATCATTGGCGGGGTTCGTATCAGAAAAGGCAAGATACGAAACGAAAAGACAAGATAAGGCAAGAAAAGGAAAGAAAAGGCAAGAAAAAGGCATGAAAATGCAAGAAAAGGAAAGAAAAGGCAAGAAAAGGGAAGGAAATGCAAGAAAAGGAAAGAAGAGGCAAGATGAGGCAAGATAAGCCAAGAAAATGAAAGAAATTGCAAGAAACGGCAGAGAAAAGGCATAAAAAGGCAATAAAAGGAAAGAAAATTCAAGAAAAGGCATGAAAAGGCGTGAAAAGGCAAGATAAGGTAAGAAAAGAGAAGATAAGTAATAAAAAAGCAAGATAAGGCAAGATAAATCAAGAAAAGGCAAAATAAATCAAAAAAGGCTAGATAAGGCAAGAAAAGAGAAGAAAAGGCAGGAAAAGGCAAGATAAGGCAAGAAAAGACAAGGAAAGGCAAGAAAAGGAAAGATAAGGCAAGAAAAGGCGTGGAAAAGGCATGATAAGGCAAGAAAAGGAAAGAAAAGGCAAGGAAAAGCCAAGAAAAGGTAAGATAAGGCATAATAAGGAAAGCAAAGGAAAGAAAATGAAAGGAAAAGGCAAGAAAAGGCAAGATAAGGCTAGAATAGGGAAGTAAAGGAATGATGAGGCAAGAAAAGGCAAGATAAGGCAAGAAAAGGAAAGAAAAGGAAAGATGAGGTAAGAAAAGGAAAGATAAGCCAAGAAAAGGTAAGAAAAGGCAAGGAAAAGGCATAAAAATGCATGAAAAGGAAAGAAAAGGCAAGATAAGGTAAGAAAAGGCAAGATAAGGAATGAAAAGGCAAGAAAAGGCCAGAAAGGGCAAGAAAAGACAAAAAAAGGCAAGATGACACAAGAAATGGAAATAAAATATAAGAAAAGGCAAGATAATGCAAGAAAAGGGAAGATGAGGCAAGAAAAGGATGAGAAAATGATTTGTTCCTAGTCATTACTATCGAGAGCTGTATAAGAAGTTACAAGGACTTCGACAAGGGAATATGAGTGTGGAGGATTACTACAAGGAGATGGAGATTACCATAATTCGAGCCAATGTTGAGGAAGATCGAGAAGCCACTATGGCTAGGTTTTTGTGTGGATTAAACCCTGAGATTCAAGATAATGTGGAGTTACAACACTATGTAGAGTTGGAAGATATGGTGCACATGGCAATCAAAGTGGAGAAACAATCAAAGAAGTTGGGAGTTTCACGAGCAACATCTGGTGCTTCTTCTTGGAAGCCAAACTATGGAAAGAAGTTGGACAAGTCACAAGCATCCAAAATGGAGAAAAAGATGGAGAGAACCAAAGCACTCCACAACAAAAGACGGAAGCCTCTATTTCTAGGAATCGTGACATTAACTATTTTAAGTGTCAGGGAAGAGGGCACATCGCAAGTCAATGTCCTAACAAGCAGATCATGGTGATGCGAGATAATAGAGAAGTCGAGACTGATAAGGAAGATTCAGACAATGATAGCATGCCCTCATTGGAGGACATTTCGGAGGAGGAGTTTGTAGCTCCTGATTCATTGACTTTGGTGACTAGGAGAGCTTTGAGCTTGCAGGCAAAAGAAGTTGACGATCTTGTACATCGGGAGAACATCTTCCATTCAAGGTGCTATGTCAAGGACAAGGTTTGTAGTGTCATTATTGATGGGAGAAGTTGAACTAATGTTGCAAGCACTACAATGGTGGAAAAATTAGGGTTGCTCATGAAGAAGTACCCTAGGCCATACAAGCTACAATGGCTGAAGGATAATGGAGAAATAAGGGTGGAAAGGCAAGTGTTAGTGGCATTTCAGATTGGCAAGTATGAAGATGAGGTGTTATGTGATGTAGTGCCAATGCAAGCTGGACACTTGTTGCTTGGAAGGCCATGGCAGTTTGATAGACGAGTGACGCATGATGGCTTCACCAACAAGTACTCTTTTGTACTCAACCGATGAGTAGTCACTCTTGTGCCATTAACACCACAGCAAGTCTTTGAAGATCAATTGAAATTGCAAAAGGAAAGTGATGAAAAAAGAAAAATAGAACAAAAGAAAAGAATTGAAAGGAAAAAAGAAGCCAAAAAAAAGGAAGGAAAAATGGCCAATGAGAAAAATGATGTGAGAACTGGAAAGAAAGATGGTGAAAGAATAAAAGAAGCCAAAAAAGCTGAAGGAAAAATGGCCAATGAGAGAAAATATGAGGGTCTGAAAAAGAGTTATTATGCGGGAGTGAGTGATATCAAGCAAGCTTGTCTTTCAAAACAGCCAATGATTGTACTTAGGTACAAAAAGGCACTTTTGAACACTAACGAATTGGATCATGCTTTGCCAAGTATCGTTGTTACTCTTTTGCAGGAGTTTGAAGATGTCTTTCCCGAGGAATTACCACCGGGGTTACCACCAATCCGAGGAATTGAACATCAAATTGACTTTGTTCCAGGAGCTGCAATTCCGAATTGTCCAGCCTATAGGAGCAACCCTGAGGAGACAAAAGAGCTTGCACGACAAGTAAATGAGTTGTTAGGGAAGGGGTATGTGAGAGAAAGCATGAGTCCTTGCGTTGTTCCAGTTTTACTTGTACCGAAGAAAGATGGAACATGGAGAATGTGTGTTGATTGTCGATCCATCAACAACATAATGGTAAAGTATCGTCATCCTATTCCTCGTTTAGACGATATGTTAGATGAGCTGCATGGATCTTGTATATTTTCTAAGATTGATTTGAAAAGTGGTTATCATCAGATTAGAATGAAAGAAGGAGACAAGTGGAAAACTGCCTTTCAAACAAAATATGATTTATATGAATGGATGGTCATGCCTTTTGGATTGTCTAATGCTCCTAGCACATTCATGTTTTGCATCCATTTATTGGTAGATTTATTGTCATTTATTTTGATGATATACTGATTTATAGCAAAAGCTTGGAAGATCATGTAGTACATTTGAAATCTGTTCTAGATGCACTTAGAAAAGATTAGTTATTTGCCAATATAAAGAAGTGTACTTTTTGCACAAACAAGCTTGTGTTCTTGGGATTTGTTATTAGTGCAGAAGGTATACAGGTCGATGAAGAGAAGGTACGTGCAATCCAAGAGTGGCCAAGTCCCACAAGTGTTGCTAATATTTGGAGTTTTCATGGACTAGCTAGCTTCTACCGAAGGTTTGTGAAAGACTTCAGTAGCATAGCTGCACCACTTACTGAAGTGATCAAGAAGAATGTCGAATTTCGATGGGGAGAAGAACAAGAAAAGGCATTTCAGCTAATTAAAGAGAAGTTGACAAATGCACCTTTATTGTCTTTACCTAACTTTTCTAAGGCATTTGAGGTTGAATGTGATGCTTCAGGTGTTGGTATCGGCGCTGTTCTTATGCAAGAAGGAAGACCAATTGCTTACTTTAGCGAAAAACTAAGTGGGGCAGCCTTAAACTACCCAACGTATGACAAGGAGTTGTACGCATTGGTTCGAACTTTGCAAATATGGCAACATTACCTATGGCCTAAGGAATTCGTGATTCACACTGACCATAAGTCATTGAAATACTTGAAGGGTCAGCACAAACTAAACAAAAGGCATGCACATTGGGTGGAGTTCATTGAGACATTTCCGTACGTCATTCGATATAAGCAAGGTAAGGAAAATGTGGTAGCTGATTCACTTTCTCGAAGGTACGCATTAATTTCTACTCTTGATGCAAAATTGCTTGGTTTTGAGCACATTAAGGAACTATATGCTGATGATAGTGACTTTTCTGAGTTGTACAAAGATTATGAGAAAATTGCATCTGGTAAATTCTTTAGGCATGAAGCGTTCTTATTTCGAGAAAATAAGTTATGTGTGCCTAATTGTTCGTTGAGAGAGTTGTTAGTGCAGGAATCCCATGGTGGGGGCTTAATGGGTCATTTTGGAGTTGCAAAGACTCTGACGATTTTGCAGGAACACTTCTATTGGCCACACATGAAGCGTGACGTCGAGCGAATATGTGGCGGATGCATCACATGTAGGCAAGCTAAGTCAAAAGTTCAGCCCCACGGTTTGTATACCCCTCTACCTATTCCTAGTGAGCCTTGGATTGACATTTCTATGGATTTTGTGTTAGGTCTGCCTAGGACTAAACGTGGGAGAGATTCTATTTTTGTGGTTGTGGATAGATTTTCCAAGATGGCACATTTTATTCCATGTCATAAAATTGATGATGCTTCGCATATTGCTTATTTGTTCTTTAGAGAGGTTGTGAGACTACATGGCATGCCTAGAACGATTATTTCAGATAGAGATACTAAGTTCTTGAGCTATTTCTGGAAGACTTTGTGGTGTAAGTTAGGCACTAAGCTATTGTTTTCTACTACTTGTCATCCATAAACTGATGGTCAAACGGAAGTCGTAAATAGGACTTTGTCTACTTTGTTAAGGGCACTCATTAAGCAAAACATTAAAACTTGGGAAGAATGTTTGCCGCATGTTGAGTTTGCTTATAACCGGTCTGTTCATTCTGCTACTCAATTCTCACCGTTTGAAGTTGTGTATGGATTTAACACTTTAACTCCTTTGGATTTAAGCCCTTTGCCTTCAACTGAGTATGTTAACTTAGATGGAAAGAAGAAGGTTGATTTTGTCAATCAGCTGCATGAGAAGGCTAGGTTGAACATCGAGCGTCGAACAGAGCAGTATGCAAAACAAGCAAATAAGGGACGGCATAAGGTGGTCTTTGAACCTGGTTATTGGGTCTGGTTGCATATGAGGAAGGAACATTTTCCAGTGCATCGACGTTCCAAGTTGCTACCACGAGGAGATGGTCCCTTTCAAGTTCTCGAACGCCTCAACGTTAATGCTTACAAACTTGATTTACCTGGTGAGTATAATGTAAGTGCAACTTTCAATGTTTCTGACTTAAGCCCATTTGATGTAGGTGATGATTTGAGGACAAATCATTTTCAAGAGGAGGGGAATGATAGGAATCCTCCCACCACAATAAGGACACCAAAAGATCAAGTTCAAGTCCCAAACGGACCACTCACAAGAGCAAGAGCCAAGAAGTTTCAAGCTGAGTTCAATGCCTTAATTTAATAAATTTGGGCTCAAGCCAATCTGTTGAAGCCCATTGGTGACCCAAAAGCTAATAAGAAGCCCATAAACATTGTTAAGGCTATTTAGGAAGTTAATTATGTCTTGATTTCATTTTTAGGAGTTCTAGAATATCTAGGAAGTCAGATGTTTGTTAATTCTGACTATCTAGGAAGTCAGATGTTTGTTAATTCTGACTTTTTAGGAGTATCCCGAATTTTTAGGAGTTATAGTCTATCTAGGAAGTCCCTTATGAGATAATTTCGTTTTTGGAAGTTTAAATCAGTTTAGGATACTATAATTTTGTTTTGAGCATATCTCAATTCGAATAAGGAGTCTCTAAACTTTGCCTATTTATAAAGGCACAAACAGAATAAGGAGACACTTTCTTTTGGCTGAATAAAATTTCGTGAGTTGTTGACTCCCTTTTGGTTCTTGCGGGCTGATTAGTTCTTGCACGAACGACCACTTATCAAACGGTTCATCCACCACCGTTTGTGGCGTATTCGCTTTAAGATCGAGGTTCTTGTTTCCCTACAGCAGCGGGTCAAGGTTATTCAATACCGAGGTACTTGCAGAGGCGTAAACAACGGGTTGAGATCTCCATCATTCTGAACGTAGAAGATCCGGCTTCCGCGTGGATCCGTAACAAGATTCACATCACCAGAAAAGGCAAGGAAAAGGCATGAAAAGGCAAAAAAGATAAGAAAATGCAAGAATAGGAAAGAAAAGGAAAGATAAGGCAAGAAAAATCATGAAAAGGTAAGAAAATGCATGATAAGGTAAGAAAAGGCGAGAAAAGGCATGAAAAGGCAAGATAAGGAAAAAAAGGCAAGAAAAGGCAAGATAAAGTAAGAAAAGGAATGGAAAGGCAAGATAAGGAAAGAAAAGGCATGAAAAGGCAAGAACAGGCAAGAAAAGGAAGTAAAAGGAAAGATAAGGCAAGAAAAGGCTTGAAAAGGAAAGAAAAGGTAAGATAAGGTAAGAAAAGGCATGATAAGGCAAGAAAAGGGAAGATAATAATGGAAAATGTGATGTGAAGCTACAAGACTCACAGCAAGTGCAAGTACCAATTGGGCCGATGACACGAGCAAGAGCCAAAACGTTTCAAGGAGAACTTAATGGATTAATGCAAGAAGTCTGGGCTCAAGCCAGTGCGTACAAGTGCAAGGACGTGCATGAGGCCCATGCAAAGCCAATGCACGTGATAGAGGCTATTTTGGAAGCTTGACATGCACGTAAACTTCTGGATGCATGCACACATGGAGAATCAAGAAGAATCAGCCTATTTAGTCCGTGCATCTACTTGTTTAGGACGTGCAGCTATTAGTTATTCTATTAGATATTATTTGCTTAGATTATTTCTTATTTAGTTGAATAATTCGGCCAGAATATCCTTAGATTAGGAAAGAGAGTTTTGGCCAGCCTTTGAACTCCTTTTTAGGAGTTAGCTTCTTTAGGAATACTTTGGTACTTTGGAGCGTATATAAGGAGGTCTCCTAGCAATAAAAGGGGACGAACTTTTGAGATTGATAATTTTTGTGAGTTAAGATACTCCTTGTGTGTTCTTGCTAATTGTTGGATTGCTTAGCTTGAGCGAAAATTTTCACTTATCAAATGATTCTTCCATCATCGTTTGTGGCGTGATTCGACTTGGACCATAGGTTCACGAAATTCCATTGCTTGGGTTGCAGTTCTTCCAAACCAAGGTTCTCGCAAGGCTCGAGTTCGTGGGTTGCGGTCTGTTCCATCCAAAGTAGCACGGTCCGTTGTGAACCTTCCTACCAAGGTTCATATCAAAATGCAAGATAAGGCAAGATAAGGAAAGAAAAGACCAGATAAGGCAAGATAAGGCAAGAAAAGGAAAGAAAATGCAAGATAAGGCAAGAAAAGGTTAGAAAAGAAAAGAAAAGGATAGGCAAGGCAAGTAAAAGGCATGAAAATGTTATATATGGAAAGGAAAGGCATGAAAAGGCAGGAAAAGACAAGATAAGGTAAGAAAAGGCTAAAAAGGGATGAAAGGGCAAGATAAGGCAAGGAAATTCAAGAAAAGGCAAGAAAATGAATGAAAAGGCAAGAAAGGGCAAGATATGGCAAGAAAATGAATGAAAAGGCAAGGTAAAGCAAGAAAAGAAAAAGGAAAAGGCAAGATAAGGCAAGACAAAGAAAAGAAAATTCAAGCAAAGGCAAGGAAAGGAAAGAAAAGTAAAGTAAAGGCAAGGTAATGCAAGAAAAGGCAAAGAAAAGGCTAGAAAATGCAAGATAAGGCAAGATAAGGCAAGGTAAGGTAAGAAAAAGCAAGATAAGGTAAGAAAAGTCAAGAAAAGGAATGAAAAGACTAGATAAGGCAAGAAAATGCAAGAAAATGCAAGGAAAAGGCAAGAAAAGGCAAGAAAAGGTGAGAAAAGGCATGGAAAAGGCAAGAAAAGGCAAGAAAAGGAAAGAAAAGGCATGAAAAGGTAAGAAAAGGAAAGAAAAGAAAAGAAAAGGTAAGATAAGACAAGAAAATGCAAGAAAAGGCAAGATAAGGCAAGAAAAGGCAAGAAAAAGGCATGAAAAGGCAAGAATTGGAAAGAAAATGCAAGATATGGTAAGAAAAGGCCAGATAACGAATGAAAAGGAAAGAAAAGGCATAAAAAGGCAAGAAAAGTTAAGAAAAGGCAAGATAAGGATAGAAAAGGCAAGAAAAGGAAAGATAAGGCACAAAAAGGAATGATAAAGCACAAAAAGGCAAGAAAAGGAACGAAAAGGCTATGAAAAGCCAAGAAAAGGCAAGATAAGACATGAAAAGGCAAGAAATAGAAAGAAAAGGCAAGAAAAGGGAAGGAAAATTCACGAAAAGGCAAGAAAAGGCAAAAGGAGGGAAGAAAAGGCATGGAAAGGCATGAAAAGGTAAGAAAAGGAAAGAAAAGGTAAGGAAAAGGCAATAAAAGGTAAGAAAAGGGAGGAAAGGGCAATATAGGGCAAGAAAGGGCAAGATAAGAAAAGATAAAGTAAGAAATGGCAAGGAAAGGTAAGAAAAGAAACAATAAAGCAAAAAAAGGTAAGATAAGGTAAGAAAAGGAAAGAAAAGGCAAGGAAAAGGCAAGATAAGGCTAGAAAAGGGAAGGAAAAGGCAAGATAAGGTAAGAATGTGAAGGAAAAGGCAAGGAAAAGACAATAAAAGGCAAGGAAAGGCAAGAAAAGAAAAGAAAAAGGCAAGAAAAGGGGAGAAAAGACAAGAAAAGGCTAGCAAAGGAAAGAAAAGTTAGGATAAGCCAAGAAAAGGAAAGAAACGAAAATAAAAAGGCAAGGAAAAGGAAAGAAAAGGCAAGAAAAGGAAAGATAAAGCAAGAAAATGCCAGATAAGGGAAGAAAAGGAAAGAAAAGGCAAAGAAAAGGCAAGATAAGGCAAGATCAGGCAAGAAAATGGAAGGAAAGGGCAAGATAAGGAAAGAAAAGGCAAGAAAAGGAAAGAAAAGGTAAGCAAAAGGCAAGAAAAGCCAAGATAAGGCAAGAAAAGGAAAGATAAGGCAAGGAAAAGATAAGAAAGGGCAAGATAAGGCAAGAAAAGGCAAAAAAAGGAAAGGAAAATGAATGTAAAGGCAAGAAAAGGTAAGTAAAGGCAAAATAGGGCAAGAAAAGGCAATGAAAAGGCAAGGAAAATGCAAGAAAATGCAAGAAAAAATAAGAAATTGCAAAGGAAAGAAAAGGCATAAAAAGCTAAGAAAAGGAAAGTTACGGCATGAAAAGGCAAGAAAAGTCAAGATAAGAGAAGAACAGGCAAGAAAAGGCAAGAAGATGAACTAAATGGCAAGAAAAGGCATGAAAATGTAAGAAAAGGAAAGATACGGCAAGAAAAGGCATGAAAAGGAAAGAAAAGGCAAGGAAAAGGCTAGAAAAGGCAAGATAAGGCAATAAAAGGAAAGAAAAGGCCTGGAAAAGGCTAGAAAATGCAAGATAAGGCAAGAAAAGGCAAGATAAGGCAAGAAAAGGTAATATAAAGCAAGATAAGGCAAGAAAAGGAAAGGAAGGGAAAGAAAAGGAAAGATGAGGCAAGAAAAGGCAAGATAGGGGAAGAAAAGGAAAGAAAAGGCAAGATATGGAAAGAAAATGCAAGGAAAAGGCAAGAAAAGTTATGAAAAGGTAAGAAAATGCAAGATAAGGTAATAAAAGGGAAGACAAGGCAAGAAAAGGAAAGAAAATGTATGAAAAGGCAAGATAAGGGAAAGGAAGGCAAGAAAAGGAAAGAACAGAAAAGATCACGCAAGAAAAGCCAAGAAGAGGCAAGAAAAGGCAAGATAAGGCAAGAAAAGGCAAGGTAAGGAAAGAAAAGGCAAAATAAGGTATGAAAAGGCAAGAAAATGCAAGAAAAGGCAAGAAAAGGAATGAAAAGACTAGTTAAGGCAAGAAAAGGAAATAAACGGCAAGGAAAAGGTAAGAAAATGCAATAAAAGGTAAGAAAAGGCATGGAAAGGCAAGAAAAGTAAAGATAAGGCAAGAAAAGACAAGAAAATGCAATAAAAGGTAAGAAAAGGCATGGAAAGGCAAGAAAAGTAAAGATAAGGCAAGAAAAGGCATGAAAAGGTAAGAAAAGGAAAGAAAGGAAAGAAAAGGCAAGAAAAGGCAGGATAAGGAATGAAAAGGAAAGAAAAGGAAAGAAAAGGCATGAAAAGCCAAGAAAAGCTTAGAAAAGGAACGGCAAGGCAAGGCATGAAAAGGCAAGAAAAGGCATGAAAAGGCAAGAAAAGCTTAGAAAAGGAAAGGCAAGGCAAGGCATGAAAAGGCAAGAAAAGAAAAGATAAGGCAAGAAAAGGCAAGAAGAGGCAAGAAAAGGCAAGGTAAAAAAAGAAAAGGCTTGGAAAGGCAAGATAAGGTAAGAAAAGGAAAGAAAAGGAATGAAAAGACTAGATCAGGCCAGAAAAGGCAAGGAAAAGGCAAGAAAAGGCAAGAAAAGGTTGGAAAAGGCATAAAAAGGCAAGAAAAGGAAAGATAAGGCAAAAAAAGGCATGAATATGTAAGAAAAGGAAAGAAAAGAAAAGGTAAGATAAGGCAAGTAAAGGCAGGATAAGGCAAGAAAAGGCTAGATAAGGAAAGAAAAGGCAAGGAAAAGGCATGAAAATGCAAGAATAGGAAAGAAAAGGCAAGAAAAGGCAAGATAAGGTAAGAAAAGGCAAGATAAGGAATAAAAAGGAAAGAAAAGCCATGAAAGGCACGAAAAGGCAAGAAAAGGCAAGAAAAGTTCAGAAAAGGCAAGATAACGATAGAAAAGGCAAGAAAAGGAAAGATAAGGAAAGATAAGGCACAAAAAGGCAAGAAAAGGCAAGGAAAAGCCAAGAAAAGGCATGAATAGGCATGAAATGGAAAGAAAATGAATGAAAAGGCTAAAAAAGGAAAGATAAGGTAGGAAAAGGAAAGAACAGGAATGAAAAGGAAAGTAAAGGGAAGGAAAAGCCAAGAAAAGGCAAAAGAAGGCAAAAAAAGGCATGAAAAGGCATGAAAAGGTATAAAAAGAAAAGAAAAGGTAAGGAAAAGGCAAGAAAAGGTAAGAAAAAGGAAGAACGGGCAAGATATGGCAAGAAAAGGCAAGATAAGGCAAGAAAAAGGAAGGAAAAGGCTAGAAAAGGCAAGATAAGGCAATAAAAGGAAAGAAAAGGCAAGAAAAGGCAAGAAAAGGCATGAAAAGGCAAGAAAAGGCAAGGAAAAGGCTAGAAAAGGCAAGAAAAGGCAATAAAAGGAAAGAAAAGGCCAGGAAAAGGCTAGAAAATGCAAGATAAGGCAAGAAAAGGCAAGAAAAGGTAATATAAAGCAAGATAAGGCAAGAAAAGGAAAGGAAGGGAAAGAAAAGGAAAGATGAGGCAAGAAAAGGCAAGATAGGGGAAGAAAAGGAAAGAAACGGCAAGGAAAAGGCAAGGAAAAGGCAAGATATGGAAAGAAAAGGCAAGGAAAAGGCAAGAAAAGTTATGAAAAGGTAAGAAAATGCAAGATAAGGTAATAAAAGGGAAGACAAGGCAAGAAAAGGAAAGAAAATGTATGAAAAGGCAAGATAAGGGAAAGGAAGGCAAGAAAAGGAAAGAATAGAAAAGATCACGCAAGAAAAGCCAAGAAGAGGCAAGATAAGGCAAGTTAAGGCAAGAAAAGGCAAGGTAAGGAAAGAAAAGGCAAAATAAGGTATGAAAAGGCAAGAAAATGCAAGAAAAGGCAAGAAAAGGAATGAAAAGACTAGTTAAGGCAAGAAAAGGAAATAAAAGGCAAGGAAAAGGCAAGAAAATGCAATAAAAGGTAAGAAAAGGCATGGAAAGGCAAGAAAAGTAAAGATAAGGCAAGAAAAGGCAAGAAAATGTAATAAAAGGTAAGAAAAGGCATGGAAAGGCAAGAAAAGTAAAGAAAAGGCATGAAAAGGTAAGAAAAGGAAAGAAAGGAAAGAAAAGGCAAGAAAAGGCAGGATAAGGAATGAAAAGGAATGAAAAGGAAAGAAAAGGCATGAAAAGCCAAGAAAAGCTTTGAAAAGGAAAGGCAAGGCAAGGCATGAAAAGGCATAAAAAGGGAAGAAAAGAAAAGATAAGTTAAGGAAAGGCATGAAAAGGTGAGATAAGGGAAGGGAAGGCAAGAAAAGGGGAGAATAGAAATGATCAGGCAAGAAAAGGCAAGAAGAGGCAAGATAAGGTAAGAAAAGGCAAGGTAAAGAAAGAAAAGGCAAGATAAGGTAAGAAAAGGCATGGAAAGGCAAGATAATGTAAGAAAAGGCAAGAAAAGGCAAGATAAGGGAAGAAAAGGAATGAAAAGTCTAGATAAGATAAGAAAAGGAAATAAAAGGCAAGGAAAAGGCAAGAAAAGGTAAGAAAAGGCATGGAAAAGGAAAGATAAGGCAAAAAAAGGCATGAATAGGTAAGAAAAGGAAAGAAAAGAAAACGTAAGATAAGGCAAGAAAAGGCAGGATAAGGCAAGAAAAGGCAAGAAAAGTCTAGACAAGGAAAGAAAATGCAAGGAAAAGGCATGAAAAGGCAAGAATAGGAAAGAAAAGGCAAGAAAATGCATGAAAAGGCAAGAAAAGGCAAGATAAGGTAAGAAAAGGCAAGATAAGGAATGAAAAGGAAAGAAAAGGCATACAATGCAAGAAAAGGCAAGAAAAGTTAAGAAAAGGCAAGATAATGATAGAAAAGGCAAGAAAAGGAAAGATAAGGAAAGATAAGGCACAAAAAGGTAAGAAAAGGCAAGGAAAAGCCAAGAAAAGGCATGAATAGGCATGAAATGGAAAGAAAAGGAATGAAAAGGCTAAAAAAGGAAAGATAAGGCAGGAAAAGGAAAGAAAAGGAATGAAAAGGAAAGTAAAGGGAAGGAAAAGGCAAGAAAAGGTAAAAAAAGGCATGAAAAGGCATGGAAAGGCATGAAAAGGTAAGAAAAGGAAAGAAAAGGTAAGGAAAAGGCAAGAAAAGGTAAGAAAACGGAAGAAAGGGCAAGATAAGGCAAGAAAAGGCAAGAAAAGGGAAGGAATGGTAAGAAAAGGAAAGATAAGGCAAAAAAAGGCAAGATAAGGTAAGAAAAAGAAAGAAAAGGCAAGGAAAAAGCAAGATAAGGCTAGAAAAGGCAAGGAAAAGGCAAGGAAAAGACAAGATAAGGTAAGAATAGGAAAGACAAGGCTAGGAAAAGGCAAGATAAGGCAAGATAAGGCAAGAAAAGGCATGAAAAGGTAAGAAAAGGAAAGAAAAAGGGGAGTAAAGGCGAGAAAAGGAGAGAAAAGGCAAGAAAAGGCAAGCAAAGGAAAGAAAAGATAAGATAAGGCAAGAAAAGGTAAGAAACGATAATAAAAGGCATGGAAAAAGAAAGAAAAGGCAAGCAAAAGGAATGAAAAGTCAAGAAAAGGAAAGATAAAGCAAGAAAAGGCCAAATAAGGCAAGAAAAGGTAAGAAAATGCATGGAAAAGGCATAGAAAGGCAAGAAAAGTAAAGATAAGGCAAGAAAAGGCGTTAAAAGGTAAGAAAAGGCAAGAAAAGGCAGGATAAGGAATGAAAAGGAAAGAAAAGGCAAGAAAAGGCATGAAAAGGCAAGAAAAGCTTAGAAAAGGAAAGGCAAGGCAAGGCAAGAAAAGAAAAGATAAGGCAAGGAAAGGCATGAAAAGGCAAAATAAGGTAAGAAAAGGAAAGGCAAGGCAAGGCATGAAAAGGCAAGAAAAGAAAAGATAAGGCAAGGAAAGGCATGAAAAGGTAAGATAAGGTAAGAAAAGGAAAAAAAGAAAAAGAAAAGGTAAGATAAAGCAAGAAAAGGCAGGATAAGGAATGAAAAGGAAAGAAAAGGCATGAAAAGGCAGGAAAAGCTTAGAAAAGAAAAGGCAAGGCAAGGCATGAAAAGGCAATAAAAGAAAAGATAAGGCAAGGAAAGGCATGAAAAGGCAAGATAAGGGAAGGGAAGGCAAGAAAAGGAAAGAATAGAAAAGATCAAGCAAGAAGAGGCAAGAAAAGGCAAGGTAATGAAAGAAAAGGCATGGAAAGGCAAGATAAGATAAGAAAAGGCATGAAAAGGCAAGATAAGGGAAGACAAGGAAAGAAAAGGAATGAAAAGACTAGATAAGACAAGAAAAGGCAAGGAAAAGGCAAGAAAAGGCAAGAAAAGGATGGAAAAGGCATAAAAAGGCAAGAAAAGGAAAGATAAGGCAAAAAATGGCATGAATAGGTAAGAAAAGGAAAGAAAAGAAAAGGTAAGATAAGGCAAGAAAAGGCAGGATAAGGCAAGAAAAGGCTAGATAAGGAAAGAAAAGGCAAGGAAAAGGCATGAAAAGGCAAGAATAGGAAAGAAAAGGCAAGAAACGGCATGAAAAGGCAAGAAAAGGCAAGATAAGGTAAGAAAAGGCAAGATAAGGAATGAAAAAGGAAAGAAAAGGAAAGATAAAGCAAGAAAAGGCCAAATAAGGCAAGAAAAGGAAAGGGAAAGGCAAGAAAAGGTAAGAAAATGCATGGAAAAGGCATAGAAAGGCAAGAAAAGTAAAGATAAGGCAAGAAAATGCATGAAAAGGCAAGAAAAGGCAGGATAAGGAATGAAAAGGAAAGAAAAATCATGAAAAGGCAAGAAAAGCTTAGAAAAGGAACGGCAAGGCAAGGCATGAAAAGGCAAGAAAAGGCATGAAAAGGCAAGAAAAGCTTAGAAAAGGAAAGGCAAGGCAAGGCATGAAAAGGCAAGGTACAGAAAGAAAAGGCTTGGAAAGGCAAGATAAGGTAAGAAAAGGAAAGAAAAGGAATGAAAAGACTAGATAAGGCCAGAAAAGGCAAGGAAAAGGCAAGAAAAGGCAAGAAAAGGATGGAAAAGGCATAAAAAGGCAAGAAAAGGAAAGATAAGGCAAAAAAAGGCATGAATATGTAAGAAAAGGAAAGAAAAGAAAAGGTAAGATAAGGCAAGAAAAGGCAGGATAAGGCAAGAAAAGGCTAGATAAGGAAAGAAAAGGCAAGGAAAAGGCATGAAAATGCAAGAATAGGAAAGAAAAGGCAAGAAAAGGCAAGATAAGGTAAGAAAAGGCAAGATAAGGAATAAAAAGGAAAGAAAAGCCATGAAAGGCATGAAAAGGCAAGAAAAGGCAAGAAAAGTTCAGAAAAGGCAAGATAACGATAGAAAAGGCAAGAAAAGGAAAGATAAGGAAAGATAAGGCACAAAAAGGCAAGAAAAGGCAAGGAAAAGCCAAGAAAAGGCATGAATAGGCATGAAATGGAAAGAAAATGAATGAAAAGGCTAAAAAAAGAAAGATAAGGTAGGAAAAGGAAAGAACAGGAATGTAAAGGGAAGGAAAACGCAAGAAAAGGCAAAAGAAGGCAAAAAAGGGCATGAAAAGGCATGAAAAGGTATAAAAAGAAAAGAAAAGGTAAGGAAAAGGCAAGAAAAGGTAAGAAAAGGAAGAACGGGCAAGATATGGCAAGAAAAGGCAAGATAAGGCAAGAAAAGGGAAGGAAAAGGCTAGAAAAGGCAAGATAAGGCAATAAAAGGAAAGAAAAGGCAAGAAAAGGCAAGAAAAGGCATGAAAAGGCAAGAAAAGGCAAGGAAAAGGCTAGAAAAGGCAAGATAAGGCAATAAAAGGAAAGAAAGGCCAGGAAAAGGCTAGAAAATGCAAGATAAGGCAAGAAAAGGCAAGATAAGGCAAGAAAAGGTAATATAAAGCAAGATAAGGCAAGAAAAGGAAAGGAAGGGAAAGAAAAGGAAAGATGAGGCAAGATAGGGGAAGAAAAGGAAAGAAAAGGCAAGGAAAAGGCAAGGAAAAGGCAAGATATGGAAAGAAAAGGCAACGAAACGGCAAGAAAAGTTATGAAAAGGTAAGAAAATGCAAGATAAGGTAATAAAAGGGAAGACAAGGCAAGAAAAGGAAAGAAAATGTATGAAAAGGCAAGATAAGGGAAAGGAAGGCAAGAAAAGGAAAGAATAGAAAAGATCACGCAAGAAAAGCCAAGAAGAGGCAAGAAAAGGCAAGATAAGGCAAGAAAAGGCAAGGTAAGGAAAGAAAAGGCAAAATAAGGTATGAAAAGGCAAGAAAATGCAAGAAAAGGCAAGAAAAGGAATGAAAAGACTAGTTAAGGCAAGAAAAGGAAATAAAAGGCAAGGAAAAGGCAAGAAAATGCAATAAAAGGTAAGAAAAGGCATGGAAAGGCAAGAAAAGTAAAGATAAGGCAAGAAAAGGCAAGAAAATGCAATAAAAGGTAAGAAAAGGCATGGAAAGGCAAGAAAAGTAAAGATAAGGCATGAAAAGGTAAGAAAAGGAAAGAAAGGAAAGAAAAGGCAAGAAAAGGCAGGATAAGGAATGAAAAGGAATGAAAAGGAAAGAAAAGGCATGAAAAGCCAAGAAAAGCTTTGAAAAGGAAAGGCAAGGCAAGGCATGAAAAGGCATAAAAAGGCAAGAAAAGAAAAGATAAGTTAAGGAAAGGCATGAAAAGGTGAGATAAGGGAAGGGAAGGCAAGAAAAGGGGAGAATAGAAAAGATCAGGCAAGAAAAGGCAAGAAGAGGCAAGAAAAGGCAAGATAAGGTAAGAAAAGGCAAGGTAAAGAAAGAAAAGGCAAGATAAGGTAAGAAAAGGCATGGAAAGGCAAGATAATGTAAGAAAAGGCAAGATAAGGCAAGAAAAGGAATGAACAGTCTAGATAAGATAAGAAAAGGAAATAAAAGGCAAGGAAAAGGCAAGAAAAGGTAAGAAAAGGCATGGAAAAGGAAAGATAAGGCAAAAAAAGGCATGAATAGGTAAGAAAAGGAAAGAAAAGAAAAGGTAAGCTAAGGCAAGAAAAGGCAGGATAAAGCAAGAAAAGGCAAGAAAAGTCTAGACAAGGAAAGAAAACGCAAGGAAAAGGCATGAAAAGGCAAGAATAGGAAAGAAAAGGCAAGAAAATGCATGAAAAGGCAAGATAAGGTAAGTAAAGGCAAGATAAGGAATGAAAAGGAAAGAAAAGGCATAAAATGCAAGAAAAGGCAAGAAAAGGCAAGAAAAGTTAAGAAAAGGCAAGATAATGATAGAAAAGGCAAGAAAAGGAAAGATAAGGCACAAAAAGGCAAGAAAAGGCAAGGAAAAGCCAAGAAAAGGCATGAATAGGCATGAAATGGAAAGAAGAGGAATGAAAAGGCTAAAAAAAGAAAGATAAGGCAGGAAAAGGAAAGAAAAGGAATGAAAAGGAAAGTAAAGGGAAGGAAAAGGCAAGAAAAGGTAAAAAAAGGCATGAAAAGGCATGGAAAGGCATGAAAAGGTAAGAAAAGGAAAGAAAAGGTAAGGAAAAGGCAAGAAAAGGTAAGAAAACGGAAGAAAGGGCAAGATAAGGCAAGAAAAGGCAAGAAAAGGGAAGGAATGGTAAGAAAAGGAAAGATAAGACAAAAAAAGGCAAGATAAGGTAAGAAAAAGAAAAAAAAGGCAAGGAAAAAGCAAGATAAGGCTAGAAAAGGCAAGGAAAAGACAAGATAAGGTAAGAATAGGAAAGACAAGGCTAGGAAAAGGCAAGATAAGGCAAGATAAGGCAAGAAAAGGCATGAAAAGGTAAGAAAAGGAAAGAAAAAGGGGTGTAAAGGCGAGAAAAGGAGAGAAAATGTAAGCAAAGGAAAGAAAAGATAAGATAAGGCAAGAAAAGGTAAGAAACGATAATAAAAGGCATGGAAAAAGAAAGAAAAGGCAAGCAAAAGGAATGAAAAGGCAAGAAAAGGAAAGATAAAGCAAGAAAAGGCCAAATAAGGCAAGAAAAGGTAAGAAAATGCATGGAAAAGGCATAGAAAGGCAAGAAAAGTAAAGATAAGGCAAGAAAAGGCATTAAAAGGTAAGAAAAGGCAAGAAAAGGCAGGATAAGGAATGAAAAGGAAAGAAAAGGCAAGAAAAGGCATGAAAAGGCAAGAAAAGCTTAGAAAAGGAAAGGCAAGGCAAGGCATGAAAAGGCAAGAAAAGAAAAGATAAGGCAAGGAAAGGCATGAAAAGGCAAAATAAGGTAAGAAAAGGAAAAGCAAGACATGAAAAGGCAAGAAAAGAAAAGATAAGGCAAGGAAAGGCATGAAAAGGCAAGATAAGGTAAGAAAAGGAAAAAAAAGAAAAGAAAAGGTAAGATAAAGCAAGAAAAGGCAGGATAAGGAATGAAAAGGAAAGAAAAGGCAAGAAAAGGCATGAAAAGGCAAGAAAAGCTTAGAAAAGAAAAGGCAAGGCAAGGCATGAAAAGGCAATAAAAAAAAGATAAGGCAAGGAAAGGCATGAAAAGGCAAGATAAGGGAAGGGAAGGCAAGAAAAGGAAAGAATAGAAAAGATCAAGCAAGAAGAGGCAAGAAAAGGCAAGGTAAAGAAAGAAAAGGCATGGAAAGGCAAGATAAGATAAGAAAAGGCATGAAAAGGCAAGATAAGGGAAGACAAGGAAAGAAAAGGAATGAAAAGACTAGATAAGGCAAGAAAAGGCAAGGAAAAGGCAAGAAAAGGCAAGAAAAGGATGGAAAAGGCATAAAAAGGCAAGAAAAGGATAGATAAGGCAAAAAATGGCATGAATAGGTAAGAAAAGGAAAGAAAAGAAAAGGTAAGATAAGGCAAGAAAAGGCAGGATAAGGCAAGAAAAGGCTAGATAAGGAAAGAAAAGGCAAGGAAAAGGCATGAAAAGGCATGAAAAGGTTAGAATAGGAAAGAAAAGGCAAGAAACGGCATGAAAAGGCAAGAAAAGGCAAGATAAGGTAAGAAAAGGCAAGATAAGGAATGAAAAGGAAAGAAAAGGAAAGATAAAGCAAGAAAAGGCCAAATAAGGCAAGAAAAGGAAAGGGAAAGGCAAGAAAAGGTAAGAAAATGCATGGAAAAGGCATAGAAAGACAAGAAAAGTAAAGAAAAGGCAAGAAAATGCATGAAAAGGTAAGAAAAGGCAAGAAAAGGCAGGATAAGGAATGAAAAGGAAAGAAAAGGCATAAAAGGCAAGAAAAGCTTAGAAAAGGAACGGCAAGGCAAGGCATGAAAAGGCAAGAAAAGGCATGAAAAGGCAAGAAAAGCTTAGAAAAGGAAAGGCAAGGCAAGGCATGAAAAGGCAAGAAAAGAAAAGATAAGGCAAGGAAAGGCATGAAAAAGGCAAGATAAGGGAAGGGAAGGCAAGAAAAGGAAAGAATAGAAAAGATCAGGCAAGAAAAGGCAACAAGATGCAAGAAAAGGCAAGGTAAAGAAAGAAAAGGCTTGGAAAGGCAAGATAAGGTAAGAAAAGGCAAGAAAAAGGAAGATAAGGGAAGAAAAGGAATGAAAAGGAATGAAAAGACTAGATAAGGCCAGAAAAGGCAAGGAAAAGGCAAGAAAAGGCAAGAAAAGGATGGAAAAGGCATAAAAAGGCAAGAAAAGGAAAGATAAGGCAAAAAAAGGCATGAATATGTAAGAAAAGGAAAGAAAAGAAAAGGTAAGATAAGGCAAGAAAAGGCAGGATAAGGCAAGAAAAGGCTAGATAAGGAAAGAAAAGGCAAGGAAAAGGCATGAAAATGCAAGAATAGGAAAGAAAAGGCAAGAAAAGGCAAGATAAGGTAAGAAAAGGCAAGGTAAGGAATAAAAAGGAATGAAAAGCCATGAAAGGCATGAAAAGGCAAGAAAAGGCAAGAAAAGTTCAGAAAAGGCAAGAAAAGGAAAGATAAGGAAAGATAAGGCACAAAAAGGCAAGAAAAGGCAAGGAAAAGCCAAGAAAAGGCATGAATAGGCATGAAATGGAAAGAAAATGAATGAAAAGGCTAAAAAAGGAAAGATAAGGTAGGAAAAGGAAAGAACAGGAATGAAAAGGAAAGTAAAGGGAAGGAAAAGGCAAGAAAAGGCAAAAGAAGGCAAAAAAAGGCATGAAAAGGCATGAAAAGGTATGAAAAGAAAAGAAAAGGTAAGGAAAAGGCAAGAAAAGGTAAGAAAAAGGAAGAACGGGCAAGATATGGCAAGAAAAGGCAAGATAAGGCAAGAAAAGGGAAGGAATGGTAAGAAAAGGAAAGAAAAGGCAAGATAAGGTAAGAAAAGGAAAGAAAAGGCAAGGAAAAGGCTAGATAAGGCTAGAAAATGCAAGGAAAAGGCAAGAAAAGGCAAGATAAGGCATGAAAAGACATGAAAAGGTAAGAAAAGGAAAGAAAAAGGGGAGTAAAGGCTAGAAAAGGAGAGAAAAGGCAGGCAAAGTAAAGAAAAGATAAGATAAGGCATGAAAAGGTAAGAAACGATAATAAAAGGCATGGAAACGGAAAGAAAAGGCAAGGAAAAGGAATGAAAAGGAAAGATAAAGCAAGAAAAGGCCAAATAAGGCAAGAAAAGGAAAGAAAAGAAAAGGAAAAGGCACTATAAGTCCAGATAAGGCAAGAAAAGGGAAGGAAATAGCAAGATAAGGAAAGAAAAGGAAAGAAAAGGTAAGGAAAAGGCAAGAAAAGACAAGATAAGGCAAGAAAAGGAAAGATAGGGCAAGGAAAAGACCAGAAAGGGCAAGATAAGGCAAGAAAAGGCTAAAAAAGGCAAGGAAAATGAATGTAAAGGCAAGAAAAGGCAAGAAAATGTAAGTAAAGGCAAGAAAAGGCATGAAAAGGAAAGAAAAATCAATGAAAAGGTAATGAAAAGGCAAGAATAGGCAAAAAAAAGGAAAGATAAGTCAAGAAAAGGCAAGAAAAAGTAAGAAAAGGCAAGGAAAAGGCAAGAAAAAATAAGAAAAGGAAAAGGCAAGAAAATGCATAAAAAGCTAAGAAAAGGAAAGATACAGAAAGATAATGCAAGAAAAGTCAAGATAAGGCAAGAACAGGTAAGAAAAGGCAAGAAGATGAACTAAATGACGAGAAAAGGCATGAAAAGGCAAGATAAGGTAAGAAAAGGTAAGATAAGGAAAGATAAGGCAAGAAAATGCATGAAAAGGCAAGAAAATGCTAGATAAGGTAAGAAAACATAAGAAAATGTAAGAAAATAAAGGATAAGGCAAGAAAAGATAAGATAAGGCAAGGAAAAGGCAAAAAAAATGCAAGATAAGGCAAGAAAATGCAAGATAAGGTAAGAGAAGACAAGAAAATGCAAGAAAAGTCATGATAAGGCAAGGAAAGGCATAATAAGGCAAGGAAAGGCAAGATAAGGTAAGAGAAGACAAGAAAATGCAAGGAAAGGTAAGATAAGGCAAAGAAAAGGAAAGATATGGGAAGAAAAGACAAGATAAAGCAAGAAAAGGACAGAGAAAGCAAGGAAAAGGCAAGATAAGGCAAGGAAAGGAAAATGCTAGAAAAGGCAAGATAAGGTAAGGAAAGGCAAGAAAAGGAAATAAAAGGAAAGATAAGGAAAGATAAGACAAGAAAGGGCAAAGAAAAGGAAAGATATGCCAAGGAAAGAAAAGGAACGATGAGGCAAGAAAAGGCAAAATAAGGAAAAAAAGGCAAAAAAAGGCACGAAAAAGGCATGAAAAAGGCAAGAAAAGGCACGAAAAAGGAAAGATAAGGAAAGGTAAGGCAAGAAAAGGCATGGAAAAGGCAAAAAATGAAAGAAAAGGCAAGAAAAGGGAAGATAAGGCTAGAAAAGGAAAGAAAAAGAATGAAAAGACTAGATAAGGCAATAAAAGGCAAGATAAGGAAATAAAAGGCATGAAAAGGCAAGAAAAGGCAAGGAAAGGGTTAGAAAAGGCAAGATAAGGCAAGAAAAGGAAAGCAAAGGCTAGGAAAAAGCAAGAAAAGATAAGAAAAGGCAAGATAAGGCAATAAAAGGCAAGATAAGGCAAGAAAAGGGAAGGAAAGGAAAGAAAAGGAAAGATGAGGCAAGAAAAGGCAAGATAAGGCCAGAAAAGAAAAGATAAGATAAGATATGGAAAGAAAAGGAAAGATATGGAAAGAAAAGGCATGAAAAAGCAAGGAAAAGGCTAAAAAAGGAAAGAAAAGGCATGAAAAGGCAAGAAAATACAAGATAAGGTAAGAAAAAGCAAGATAAGGAATGAAAAGGCAAGATGAGGCAAGATAAGGCAAGAAAAGGCATGAAAAGGCAAGATAAGGTAAGAAAAGGCAAGATAAGAAAAGATAAGGCAAGATAAGGCAAGAAAAGGCAAGATAAGGCAAGAAAAGGCAAGATAAGGCAAGAAAAGGTAAGATAAGGTAAGAAAAGGTGAGAAAAGGAAAGATAAGGCAAGAAAAGGAAAGAAAAGGCAAGGAAAAGGCAAGAAAAGGCAAGATAAGGTAAGAGAAGATAAGAAAAGGCATGATATGGTAAGAGAAGTCAAGAAAAGGCAAGGAAAGGTAAGATAAGGGAAGGAAAGGTAAGAAAATGAAAGAAAAGGAAAGATATGGCAAGAAAAGGCAAGATAAGGTAAGAAAAGGAAAGGAAAAGGCCTGAAAATGCAATAAAAGGAAAGAAAAGTCAAGAAAAGGCAAGATAAGGCAAGGAAAGGCAAGAAAAGTCAAGAAAAGGAAAGATAAGGCAAGAAAAGGAAAGATATGGCAAGAAAAGGCAAGATATGGCAAGAAAAGGCAAGGAAAAGGAATGAAAAGGCAAAAAAGGGAAAGATAAGGCTGGAAAAGGCAAGAAAAAGAAAGAAAATGGAAGATAAGCCAAGAAAAGGCATGATAAGGAAAGAAAAGGAAAGATAAGGCAAGGAAAGTTAAGATAAGGCAAGAAAAGGCAAGAAAAGGAAAGATAAGGCAAGAAAAGGGAATATAAGTAAAGAAAAGGAAAGATAAGGCAAGAAAAGGCAAGATAAGGCAAGAAAAGGTAAGAGAGGACAAGAAAAGGCATGATAAGGCAAGGAAAGGCAAGATAAGGTAAGAGAAGACAAGAAAAGGCAAAGAAAGGCAAGATAAGGCAAGGAAAGGAAAGAAAAGGAAAGATATGGTAAGATAAGGCAAGAAAAGGAAAGGAAAAGGCCTGAAAATGTAATAAAAGGCAAGAAACGTCAAGAAAAGGCAACAAAAGGCAACAAAAGGCAAGAAAAGGAAAGAAAAGGAAAGATAAGGCAAGAAAGGGCAAAGAAAATGAAAGAAAGGAAAAAAAACCAAGAAAAGGCAAGGAAAAGGAATGAAAAGGCAAAAAAGGGAAAAGATAAGGCAGGAAAAGGCAAGAAAAGGAAAGAAAAGGCAGGATAAGCCAAGAAAAGGCATGATAAGGCAAGATAAGGAAAGATAAGGCAAGGAAAGTTAAGATAAGGCCAGAAAAGGCAAGAAAAGGAAAGATAAGGCAAGAAAAGGAAAGAAAAGGGAAGATGATGTGAATCTTGTTATGGATCCACGCGGAAGCCGGATCTTCTACGTTCAGAATGATGGAGATCTTAAGCCATTGTTTATGCCTCTGCAAGAACCTTGGTATTGAATAACCTTGACCCGCTGCTGTAGGGAAACAAGAACCTCGATCTTCAAGTGAATACGCCACAAACGGTGGTGGATGAACCATTTGATAAGTGGTCGTTCGTGGAAGAACTAATCAGCCCGCAAGAACCAAAAGGGAGTCAACAACTCATGAAATTTTAGAAAAGGCATGAAAAGCCAAGAAAAGCTTAGAAAAGGAACGGCAAGGCAAGGCATGAAAAGGCAAGAAAAGGCATGAAAAGGCAAGAAAAGCTTAGAAAAGGAAAGGCAAGGCAAGGCATGAAAAGGCAAGAAAAGAAAAGATAAGGCAAGGAAAGGCATGAAAAGGCAAGATAAGGGAAGGGAAGTCAAGAAAAGGAAAGAATAGAAAAGATCAGGCAAGAAAAGGCAAGAAGAGGCAAGAAAAGGCAAGGTAAAAAAAGAAAAGGCTTGGAAAGGCAAGATAAGGTAAGAAAAGGAAAGAAAAGGACTGAAAAGACTAGATCAGGCCAGAAAAGGCAAGGAAAAGGCAAGAAAAGGCAAGAAAAGGATGGAAAAGGCATAAAAAGGCAAGAAAAGGAAAGATAAGGCAAAAAAGGCATGAATATGTAAGAAAAGGAAAGAAAAGAAAAGGTAAGATAAGGCAAGTAAAGGCAGGATAAGGCAAGAAAAGGCTAGATAAGGAAAGAAAAGGCAAGGAAAAGGCATGAAAATGCAAGAATAGGAAAGAAAAGGCAAGAAAAGGCAAGATAAGGTAAGAAAAGGCAAGATAAGGAATAAAAAGGAAAGAAAAGCCATGAAAGGCACGAAAAGGCAAGAAAAGGCAAGAAAAGTTCAGAAAAGGCAAGATAACGATAGAAAAGGCAAGAAAAGGAAAGATAAGGAAAGATAAGGCACAAAAAGGCAAGAAAAGGCAAGGAAAAGCCAAGAAAAGGCATGAATAGGCATGAAATGGAAAGAAAATGAATGAAAAGGCTAAAAAAGGAAAGATAAGGTAGGAAAAGGAAAGAACAGGAATGAAAAGGAAAGTAAAGGGAAGGAAAAGGCAAGAAAAGGCAAAAGAAGGCAAAAAAAGGCATGAAAAGGCATGAAAAGGTATAAAAAGAAAAGAAAAGGTAAGGAATAGGCAAGAAAAGGTAAGAAAAAGGAAGAACGGGCAAGATATGGCAAGAAAAGGCAAGATAAGGCAAGAAAGGGGAAGGAAAAGGCTAGAAAAGGCAAGATAAGGCAATAAAAGGAAAGAAAAGGCAAGAAAAGGCAAGAAAAGGCATGAAAAGGCAAGAAAAGGCAAGGAAAAGGCTAGAAAAGGCAAGATAAGGCAATAAAAGGAAAGAAAAGGCCAGGAAAAGGCTAGAAAATGCAAGATAAGGCAAGAAAAGGCAAGAAAAGGTAATATAAAGCAAGATAAGGCAAGAAAAGGAAAGGAAGGGAAAGAAAAGGAAAGATGAGGCAAAAAAAGGCAAGATAGGGGAAGAAAAGGAAAGAAAAGGCAAGGAAAAGGCAAGATATGGAAAGAAAAGGCAAGGAAAAGGCAAGAAAAATTATGAAAAGGTAAGAAAATGCAAGATAAGGTAATAAAAGGGAAGACAAGGCAAGAAAAGGAAAGAAAATGTATGAAAAGGCAAGATAAGGGAAAGGAAGGCAAGAAAAGGAAAGAATAGAAAAGATCACGCAAGAAAAGCCAAGAAGAGGCAAGATAAGGCAAGATAAGGCAAGAAAAGGCAAGGTAAGGAAAGAAAAGGCAAAATAAGGTATGAAAAGGCAAGAAAATGCAAGAAAAGGCAAGAAAAGGAATGAAAAGACTAGTTAAGGCAAGAAAAGGAAATAAAAGGCAAGGAAAAGGCAAGAAAATGCAATAAAAGGTAAGAAAAGGCATGGAAAGGCAAGAAAAGTAAAGATAAGGCAAGAAAAGGCAAGAAAATGTAATAAAAGGTAAGAAAAGGCATGGAAAGGCAAGAAAAGTAAAGATAAGGCAAGAAAAGGCATGAAAAGGTAAGAAAAGGAAAGAAAGGAAAGAAAAGGCAAGAAAAGGCAGGATAAGGAATGAAAAGGAATGAAAAGGAAAGAAAAGGCATGAAAAGCCAAGAAAAGCTTTGAAAAGGAAAGGCAAGGCAAGGCATGAAAAGGCATAAAAAGGGAAGAAAAGAAAAGATAAGTTAAGGAAAGGCATGAAAAGGTGAGATAAGGGAAGGGAAGGCAAGAAAAGGGGAGAATAGAAATGATCAGGCAAGAAAAGGCAAGAAGAGGCAAGATAAGGTAAGAAAAGGCAAGGTAAAGAAAGAAAAGGCAAGATAAGGTAAGAAAAGGCATGGAAAGGCAAGATAATGTAAGAAAAGGCAAGAAAAGGCAAGATAAGGGAAGAAAAGGAATGAAAAGTCTAGATAAGATAAGAAAAGGAAATAAAAGGCAAGGAAAAGGCAAGAAAAGGTAAGAAAAGGCATGGAAAAGGAAAGATAAGGCAAAAAAAGGCATGAATAGGTAAGAAAAGGAAAGAAAAGAAAACGTAAGATAAGGCAAGAAAAGGCAGGATAAGGCAAGAAAAGGCAAGAAAAGTCTAGACAAGGAAAGAAAATGCAAGGAAAAGGCATGAAAAGGCAAGAATAGGAAAGAAAAGGCAAGAAAATGCATGAAAAGGCAAGAAAAGGTAAGATAAGGTAAGAAAAGGCAAGATAAGGAATGAAAAGGAAAGAAAAGGCATACAATGCAAGAAAAGGCAAGAAAAGTTAAGAAAAGGCAAGATAATGATAGAAAAGGCAAGAAAAGGAAAGATAAGGCACAAAAAGGCAAGAAAAGGCAAGGAAAAGCCAAGAAAAGGCATGAATAGGCATGAAATGGAAAGAAAAGGAATGAAAAGGCTAAAAAAGGAAAGATAAGGCAGGAAAAGGAAAGAAAAGGAATGAAAAGGAAAGTAAAGGGAAGGAAAAGGCAAGAAAAGGTAAAAAAAGGCATGAAAAGGCATGGAAAGGCATGAAAAGGTAAGAAAAGGAAAGAAAAGGTAAGGAAAAGGCAAGAAAAGGTAAGAAAACGGAAGAAAGGGCAAGATAAGGCAAGAAAAGGCAAGAAAAGGGAAGGAATGGTAAGAAAAGGAAAGATAAGGCAAAAAAAGGCAAGATAAGGTAAGAAAAAGAAAGAAAAGGCAAGGAAAAAGCAAGATAAGGCTAGAAAAGGCAAGGAAAAGGCAAGGAAAAGACAAGATAAGGTAAGAATAGGAAAGACAAGGCTAGGAAAAGGCAAGATAAGGCAAGATAAGGCAAGAAAAGGCATGAAAAGGTAAGAAAAGGAAAGAAAAAGGGGAGTAAAGGCGAGAAAAGGAGAGAAAAGGCAAGAAAAGGCAAGCAAAGGAAAGAAAAGATAAGATAAGGCAAGAAAAGGTAAGAAACGATAATAAAAGGCATGGAAAAAGAAAGAAAAGGCAAGCAAAAGGAATGAAAAGTCAAGAAAAGGAAAGATAAAGCAAGAAAAGGCCAAATAAGGCAAGAAAAGGTAAGAAAATGCATGGAAAAGGCATAGAAAGGCAAGAAAAGTAAAGATAAGGCAAGAAAAGGCATTAAAAGGTAAGAAAAGGCAAGAAAAGGCAGGATAAGGAATGAAAAGGAAAGAAAAGGCAAGAAAAGGCATGAAAAGGCAAGAAAAGCTTAGAAAAGGAAAGGCAAGGCAAGGCATGAAAAGGCAAGAAAAGAAAAGATAAGGCAAGGAAAGGCATGAAAAGGCAAAATAAGGTAAGAAAAGGAAAGGCAAGGCAAGGCATGAAAAGGCAAGAAAAGAAAAGATAAGGCAAGGAAAGGCATGAAAAGGCAAGATAAGGTAAGAAAAGGAAAAAAAGAAAAAGAAAAGGTAAGATAAAGCAAGAAAAGGCAGGATAAGGAATGAAAAGGAAAGAAAAGGCAAGAAAAGGCATGAAAAGGCAAGAAAAGCTTAGAAAAGAAAAGGCAAGGCAAGGCATGAAAAGGCAATAAAAGAAAAGATAAGACAAGGAAAGGCATGAAAAGGCAAGATAAGGGAAGGGAAGGCAAGAAAAGGAAAGAATAGAAAAGATCAAGCAAGAAGAGGCAAGAAAAGGCAAGGTAATGAAAGAAAAGGCATGGAAAGGCAAGATAAGATAAGAAAAGGCATGAAAAGGCAAGATAAGGGAAGACAAGGAAAGAAAAGGAATGAAAAGACTAGATAAGACAAGAAAAGGCAAGGAAAAGGCAAGAAAAGGCAAGAAAAGGATGGAAAAGGCATAAAAAGGCAAGAAAAGGAAAGATAAGGCAAAAAATGGCATGAATAGGTAAGAAAAGGAAAGAAAAGAAAAGGTAAGATAAGGCAAGAAAAGGCAGGATAAGGCAAGAAAAGGCTAGATAAGGAAAGAAAAGGCAAGGAAAAGGCATGAAAAGGCAAGAATAGGAAAGAAAAGGCAAGAAACGGCATGAAAAGGCAAGAAAAGGCAAGATAAGGTAAGAAAAGGCAAGATAAGGAATGAAAAAGGAAAGAAAAGGAAAGATAAAGCAAGAAAAGGCCAAATAAGGCAAGAAAAGGAAAGGGAAAGGCAAGAAAAGGTAAGAAAATGCATGGAAAAGGCATAGAAAGGCAAGAAAAGTAAAGATAAGGCAAGAAAATGCATGAAAAGGTAAGAAAAGGCAAGAAAAGGCAGGATAAGGAATGAAAAGGAAAGAAAAATCATGAAAAGGCAAGAAAAGCTTAGAAAAGGAACGGCAAGGCAAGGCATGAAAAGGCATGAAAAGGCAAGAAAAGCTTAGAAAAGGAAAGGCAAGGCAAGGCATGAAAAGGCAAGGTACAGAAAGAAAAGGCTTGGAAAGGCAAGATAAGGTAAGAAAAGGAAAGAAAAGGAATGAAAAGACTAGATAAGGCCAGAAAAGGCAAGGAAAAGGCAAGAAAAGGCAAGAAAAGGATGGAAAAGGCATAAAAAGGCAAGAAAAGGAAAGATAAGGCAAAAAAAGGCATGAATATGTAAGAAAAGGAAAGAAAAGAAAAGGTAAGATAAGGCAAGAAAAGGCAGGATAAGGCAAGAAAAGGCTAGATAAGGAAAGAAAAGGCAAGGAAAAGGCATGAAAATGCAAGAATAGGAAAGAAAAGGCAAGAAAAGGCAAGATAAGGTAAGAAAAGGCAAGATAAGGAATAAAAAGGAAAGAAAAGCCATGAAAGGCATGAAAAGGCAAGAAAAGGCAAGAAAAGTTCAGAAAAGGCAAGATAACGATAGAAAAGGCAAGAAAAGGAAAGATAAGGAAAGATAAGGCATAAAAAGGCAAGAAAAGGCAAGGAAAAGCCAAGAAAAGGCATGAATAGGCATGAAATGGAAAGAAAATGAATGAAAAGGCTAAAAAAAGAAAGATAAGGTAGGAAAAGGAAAGAACAGGAATGTAAAGGAATGTAAAGGGAAGGAAAACGCAAGAAAAGGCAAAAGAAGGCAAAAAAGGGCATGAAAAGGCATGAAAAGGTATAAAAAGAAAAGAAAAGGTGAGGAAAAGGCAAGAAAAGGTAAGAAAAGGAAGAACGGGCAAGATATGGCAAGAAAAGGCAAGATAAGGCAAGAAAAGGGAAGGAAAAGGCTAGAAAAGGCAAGATAAGGCAATAAAAGGAAAGAAAAGGCAAGAAAAGGCAAGAAAAGGCATGAAAAGGCAAGAAAAGGCAAGGAAAAGGCTAGAAAAGGCAAGATAAGGCAATAAAAGGAAAGAAAAGGCCAGGAAAAGGCTAGAAAATGCAAGATAAGGCAAGAAAAGGCAAGATAAGGCAAGAAAAGGTAATATAAAGCAAGATAAGGCAAGAAAAGGAAAGGAAGGGAAAGAAAAGGAAAGATGAGGCAAGATAGGGGAAGAAAAGGAAAGAAAAGGCAAGGAAAAGGCAAGATATGGAAAGAAAAGGCAACGAAACGGCAAGAAAAGTTATGAAAAGGTAAGAAAATGCAAGATAAGGTAATAAAAGGGAAGACAAGGCAAGAAAAGGAAAGAAAATGTATGAAAAGGCAAGATAAGGGAAAGGAAGGCAAGAAAAGGAAAGAATAGAAAAGATCACGCAAGAAAAGCCAAGAAGAGGCAAGAAAAGGCAAGATAAGGCAAGAAAAGGCAAGGTAAGGAAAGAAAAGGCAAAATAAGGTATGAAAAGGCAAGAAAATGCAAGAAAAGGCAAGAAAAGGAATGAAAAGACTAGTTAAGGCAAGAAAAGGAAATAAAAGGCAAGGAAAAGGCAAGAAAATGCAATAAAAGGTAAGAAAAGGCATGGAAAGGCAAGAAAAGTAAAGATAAGGCAAGAAAAGGCAAGAAAATGCAATAAAAGGTAAGAAAAGGCATGGAAAGGCAAGAAAAGTAAAGATAAGGCATGAAAAGGTAAGAAAAGGAAAGAAAGGAAAGAAAAGGCAAGAAAAGGCAGGATAAGGAATGAAAAGGAATGAAAAGGAAAGAAAAGGCATGAAAAGCCAAGAAAAGCTTTGAAAAGGAAAGGAAAGGCAAGGCAAGGCATGAAAAGGCATAAAAAGGCAAGAAAAGAAAAGATAAGTTAAGGAAAGGCATGAAAAGGTGAGATAAGGGAAGCGAAGGCAAGAAAAGGGGAGAATAGAAAAGATCAGGCAAGAAAAGGCAAGAAGAGGCAAGAAAAGGCAAGATAAGGTAAGAAAAGGCAAGGTAAAGAAAGAAAAGGCAAGATAAGGTAAGAAAAGGCATGGAAAGGCAAGATAATGTAAGAAAAGGCAAGAAAAGGCAAGATAAGGGAAGAAAAGGAATGAAAAGTCTAGATAAGATAAGAAAAGGAAATAAAAGGCAAGGAAAAGGCAAGAAAAGGTAAGAAAAGGCATGGAAAAGGAAAGATAAGGCAAAAAAAGGCATGAATAGGTAAGAAAAGGAAAGAAAAGAAAAGGTAAGCTAAGGCAAGAAAAGGCAGGATAAAGCAAGAAAAGGCAAGAAAAGTCTAGACAAGGAAAGAAAACGCAAGGAAAAGGCATGAAAAGGCAAGAATAGGAAAGAAAAGGCAAGAAAATGCATGAAAAGGCAAGATAAGGTAAGTAAAGGCAAGATAAGGAATGAAAAGGAAAGAAAAGGCATAAAATGCAAGAAAAGGCAAGAAAAGGCAAGAAAAGTTAAGAAAAGGCAATATAATGATAGAAAAGGCAAGAAAAGGAAAGATAAGGAAAGATAAGGCACAAAAAGGCAAGAAAAGGCAAGGAAAAGCCAAGAAAAGGCATGAATAGGCATGAAATGGAAAGAAGAGGAATGAAAAGGCTAAAAAAGGAAAGATAAGGCAGGAAAAGGAAAGAAAAGGAATGAAAAGGAAAGTAAATGGAAGGAAAAGGCAAGAAAAGGTAAAAAAAAGGCATGAAAAGGCATGGAAAGGCATGAAAAGGTAAGAAAAGGAAAGAAAAGGTAAGGAAAAGGCAAGAAAAGGTAAGAAAACGGAAGAAAGGGCAAGATAAGGCAAGAAAAGGCAAGAAAAGGGAAGGAATGGTAAGAAAAGGAAAGATAAGACAAAAAAAGGCAAGATAAGGTAAGAAAAAGAAAAAAAAGGCAAGGAAAAAGCAAGATAAGGCTAGAAAAGGCAAGGAAAAGACAAGATAAGGTAAGAATAGGAAAGACAAGGCTAGGAAAAGGCAAGATAAGGCAAGATAAGGCAAGAAAGGGCATGAAAAGGTAAGAAAAGGAAAGAAAAAGGGGAGTAAAGGCGAGAAAAGGAGAGAAAATGTAAGCAAAGGAAAGAAAAGATAAGATAAGGCAAGAAAAGGTAAGAAACGATAATAAAAGGCATGGAAAAAGAAAGAAAAGGCAAGCAAAAGGAATGAAAAGGCAAGAAAAGGAAAGATAAAGCAAGAAAAGGCCAAATAAGGCAAGAAAAGGTAAGAAAATGCATGGAAAAGGCATAGAAAGGCAAGAAAAGTAAAGATAAGGCAAGAAAAGGCATTAAAAGGTAAGAAAAGGAAAGAAAAGGCAGGATAAGGAATGAAAAGGAAAGAAAAGGCAAGAAAAGGCATGAAAAGGCAAGAAAAGCTTAGAAAAGGAAAGGCAAGGCAAGGCATGAAAAGGCAAGAAAAGAAAAGATAAGGCAAGGAAAGGCATGAAAAGGCAAAATAAGGTAAGAAAAGGAAAAGCAAGACATGAAAAGGCAAGAAAAGAAAAGATAAGGCAAGGAAAGGCATGAAAAGGCAAGATAAGGTAAGAAAAGGAAAAAAAAGAAAAGAAAAGGTAAGATAAAGCAAGAAAAGGCAGGATAAGGAATGAAAAGGAAAGAAAAGGCAAGAAAAGGCATGAAAAGGCAAGAAAAGCTTAGAAAAGAAAAGGCAAGGCAAGGCATGAAAAGGCAATAAAAAAAAAGATAAGGCAAGGAAAGGCATGAAAAGGCAAGATAAGGGAAGGGAAGGCAAGAAAAGGAAAGAATAGAAAAGATCAAGCAAGAAGAGGCAAGAAAAGGCAAGGTAAAGAAAGAAAAGGCATGGAAAGGCAAGATAAGATAAGAAAAGGCATGAAAAGGCAAGATAAGGGAAGACAAGGAAAGAAAAGGAATGAAAAGACTAGATAAGGCAAGAAAAGGCAAGGAAAAGGCAAGAAAAGGCAAGAAAAGGATGGAAAAGGCATAAAAAGGCAAGAAAAGGAAAGATAAGGCAAAAAATGGCATGAATAGGTAAGAAAAGGAAAGAAAAGAAAAGGTAAGATAAGGCAAGAAAAGGCAGGATAAGGCAAGAAAAGGCTAGATAAGGAAAGAAAAGGCAAGGAAAAGGCATGAAAAGGTAAGAATAGGAAAGAAAAGGCAAGAAACGGCATGAAAAGGCAAGAAAAGGCAAGATAAGGTAAGAAAAGGCAAGATAAGGAATGAAAAGGAAAGAAAAGGAAAGATAAAGCAAGAAAAGGCCAAATAAGGCAAGAAAAGGAAAGGGAAAGGCAAGAAAAGGTAAGAAAATGCATGGAAAAGGCATAGAAAGACAAGAAAAGTAAAGAAAAGGCAAGAAAATGCATGAAAAGGTAAGAAAAGGCAAGAAAAGGAAGGATAAGGAATGAAAAGGAAAGAAAAGGCATAAAAGGCAAGAAAAGCTTAGAAAAGGAATGGCAAGGCAAGGCATGGAAAGGCAAGAAAAGGCATGAAAAGGCAAGAAAAGCTTAGAAAAGGAAAGGCAAGGCAAGGCATGAAAAGGCAAGAAAAGAAAAGATAAGGCAAGGAAAGGCATGAAAAGGCAAGATAAGGGAAGGGAAGGCAAGAAAAGGAAAGAATAGAAAAGATCAGGCAAGAAAAGGCAACAAGATGCAAGAAAAGGCAAGGTAAAGAAAGAAAAGGCTTGGAAAGGCAAGATAAGGTAAGAAAAGGCAAGAAATGGCAAGATAAGGGAAGAAAAGGAAAGAAAAGGAATGAAAAGACTAGATAAGGCCAGAAAAGGCAAGGAAAAGGCAAGAAAAGGCAAGAAAAGGATGGAAAAGGCATAAAAAGGCAAGAAAAGGAAAGATAAGGCAAAAAAAGGCATGAATATGTAAGAAAAGGAAAGAAAAGAAAAGGTAAGATATGGCAAGAAAAGGCAGGATAAGGCAAGAAAAGGCTAGATAAGGAAAGAAAAGGCAAGGAAAAGGCATGAAAATGCAAGAATAGGAAAGAAAAGGCAAGAAAAGGCAAGATAAGGTAAGAAAAGGCAAGGTAAGGAATAAAAAGGAATGAAAAGCCATGAAAGGCATGAAAAGGCAAGAAAAGGCAAGAAAAGTTAAGAAAAGGCAAGATAACGATAGAAAAGGCAAGAAAAGGAAAGATAAGGAAAGATAAGGCACAAAAAGGCAAGAAAAGGCAAGGAAAAGCCAAGAAAAGGCATGAATAGGCATGAAATGGAAAGAAAATGAATGAAAAGGCTAAAAAAGGAAAGATAAGGTAGGAAAAGGAAAGAACAGGAATGAAAAGGAAAGTAAAGGGAAGGAAAAGGCAAGAAAAGGCAAAAGAAGGCAAAAAAAGGCATGAAAAGGCATGAAAAGGTATGAAAAGAAAAGAAAAGGTAAGGAAAAGGCAAGAAAAGGTAAGAAAAAGGAAGAACGGGCAAGATATGGCAAGAAAAGGCAAGATAAGGCAAGAAAAGGGAAGGAATGGTAAGAAAAGGAAAGAAAAGGCAAGATAAGGTAAGAAAAGGAAAGAAAAGGCAAGGAAAAGGCTAGATAAGGCTAGAAAATGCAAGGAAAAGGCAAGAAAAGGCAAGATAAGGCATGAAAAGACATGAAAAGGTAAGAAAAGGAAAGAAAAAGGGGAGTAAAGGCTAGAAAAGGAGAGAAAAGGCAGGCAAAGTAAAGAAAAGATAAGATAAGGCATGAAAAGGTAAGAAACGATAATAAAAGGCATGGAAACGGAAAGAAAAGGCAAGGAAAAGGAATGAAAAGGAAAGATAAAGCAAGAAAAGGCCAAATAAGGCAAGAAAAGGAAAGAAAAGAAAAGGAAAAGGCACTATAAGTCCAGATAAGGCAAGAAAAGGGAAGGAAATAGCAAGATAAGGAAAGAAAAGGAAAGAAAAGGTAAGGAAAAGGCAAGAAAAGACAAGATAAGGCAAGAAAAGGAAAGATAGGGCAAGGAAAAGACCAGAAAGGGCAAGATAAGGCAAGAAAAGGCTAAAAAAGGCAAGGAAAATGAATGTAAAGGCAAGAAAAGGCAAGAAAATGTAAGTAAAGGCAAGAAAAGGCATGAAAAGGAAAGAAAAATCAATGAAAAGGTAATGAAAAGGCAAGAATAGGCAAAAAAAAGGAAAGATAAGTCAAGAAAAGGCAAGAAAAAGTAAGAAAAGGCAAGGAAAAGGCAAGAAAAAATAAGAAAAGGAAAAGGCAAGAAAATGCATAAAAAGCTAAGAAAAGGAAAGATACAGAAAGATAATGCAAGAAAAGTCAAGATAAGGCAAGAACAGGTAAGAAAAGGCAAGAAGATGAACTAAATGACGAGAAAAGGCATGAAAAGGCAAGATAAGGTAAGAAAAGGTAAGATAAGGAAAGATAAGGCAAGAAAATGCATGAAAAGGCAAGAAAATGCTAGATAAGGTAAGAAAACATAAGAAAATGTAAGAAAATAAAGGATAAGGCAAGAAAAGATAAGATAAGGCAAGGAAAAGGCAAAAAAAAAAGCAAGATAAGGCAAGAAAATGCAAGATAAGGTAAGAGAAGACAAGAAAATGCAAGAAAAGTCATGATAAGGCAAGGAAAGGCATAATAAGGCAAGGAAAGGCAAGATAAGGTAAGAGAAGACAAGAAAATGCAAGGAAAGGCAAGATAAGGCAAAGAAAAGGAAAGATATGGGAAGAAAAGACAAGATAAAGCAAGAAAAGGACAGAGAAAGCAAGGAAAAGGCAAGATAAGGCAAGGAAAGGAAAATGCTAGAAAAGGCAAGATAAGGTAAAGAAAGGCAAGAAAAGGAAATAAAAGGAAAGATAAGGAAAGATAAGACAAGAAAGGGCAAAGAAAAGGAAAGATATGCCAAGGAAAGAAAAGGAACGATGAGGCAAGAAAAGGCAAAATAAGGAAAAAAAGGCAAAAAAAGGCACGAAAAAGGCATGAAAAAGGCAAGAAAAGGCACGAAAAAGGAAAGATAAGGAAAGGTAAGGCAAGAAAAGGCAAGGAAAAGGCAAAAAATGAAAGAAAAGGCAAGAAAAGGGAAGATAAGGCTAGAAAAGGAAAGAAAAAGAATGAAAAGACTAGATAAGGCAATAAAAGGCAAGATAAGGAAATAAAAGGCATGAAAAGGCAAGAAAAGGCAAGGAAAGGGTTAGAAAAGGCAAGATAAGGCAAGAAAAGGAAAGCAAAGGCTAGGAAAAAGCAAGAAAAGATAAGAAAAGGCAAGATAAGGCAATAAAAGGCAAGATAAGGCAAGATAAGGCAAGAAAAGGGAAGGAAAGGAAAGAAAAGGAAAGATGAGGCAAGAAAAGGCAAGATAAGGCCAGAAAAGAAAAGATAAGATAAGATATGGAAAGAAAAGGAAAGATATGGAAAGAAAAGGCATGAAAAAGCAAGGAAAAGGCTAAAAAAGGAAAGAAAAGGCATGAAAAGGCAAGAAAATACAGGATAAGGTAAGAAAAAGCAAGATAAGGAATGAAAAGGCAAGATGAGGCAAGATAAGGCAAGAAAAGGCATGAAAAGGCAAGATAAGGCAAGAAAAGGCAAGATAAGAAAAGATAAGGCAAGATAAGGCAAGAAAAGGCAAGATAAGGCAAGAAAAGGCAAGATAAGGCAAGAAAAGGTAAGATAAGGTAAGAAAAGGTGAGAAAAGGAAAGATAAGGCAAGAAAAGGAAAGAAAAGGCAAGGAAGAGGCAAGAAAAGGCAAGATAAGGTAAGAGAAGATAAGAAAAGGCATGATATGGTAAGAGAAGTCAAGAAAAGGCAAGGAAAGGTAAGATAAGGGAAGGAAAGGTAAGAAAATGAAAGAAAAGAAAAGATATGGCAAGAAAAGGCAAGATAAGGTAAGAAAAGGAAAGGAAAAGGCCTGAAAATGCAATAAAAGGAAAGAAAAGTCAAGAAAAGGCAAGATAAGGCAAGGAAAGGCAAGAAAAGGAAAGATAAGGCAAGAAAAGGAAAGATATGGCAAGAAAAGGCAAGATATGGCAAGAAAAGGCAAGGAAAAGGAATGAAAAGGCAAAAAAGGGAAAGATAAGGTTGGAAAAGGCAAGAAAAAGAAAGAAAATGGAAGATAAGCCAAGAAAAGGCATGATAAGGAAAGAAAAGGAAAGATAAGGCAAGGAAAGTTAAGATAAGGCAAGAAAAGGCAAGAAAAGGAAAGATAAGGCAAGAAAAGGGAATATAAGTAAAGAAAAGGAAAGATAAGGCAAGAAAAGGCAAGATAAGGCAAGAAAAGGTAAGAGAGGACAAGAAAAGGCATGATAAGGCAAGGAAAGGCAAGATAAGGTAAGAGAAGACAAGAAAAGGCAAAGAAAGGCAAGATAAGGCAAGGAAAGGAAAGAAAAGGAAAGATATGGTAAGATAAGGCAAGAAAAGGAAAGGAAAAGGCCTGAAAATGTAATAAAAGGCAAGAAACGTCAAGAAAAGGAAAGAAAAGGCAACAAAAGGCAAGAAAAGGAAAGAAAAGGAAAGATAAGGCAAGAAAGGGCAAAGAAAATGAAAGAAAGGCAAAAAAACCAAGAAAAGGCAAGGAAAAGGAATGAAAAGGCAAAAAAGGGAAAAGATAAGGCAGGAAAAGGCAAGAAAAGTAAAGAAAAGGCAGGATAAGCCAAGAAAAGGCATGATAAGGCAAGATAAGGAAAGATAAGGCAAGGAAAGTTAAGATAAGGCCAGAAAAGGCAAGAAATGGAAAGATAAGGCAAGAAAAGGAAAGAAAAGGGAAGATGATGTGAATCTTGTTATGGATCCACGCGGAAGCCGGATCTTCTACGTTCAGAATGATGGAGATCTTAAGCCATTGTTTATGCCTCTGCAAGAACCTTGGTATTGAATAACCTTGACCCGCTGCTGTAGGGAAACAAGAACCTCGATCTTCAAGTGAATACGCCACAAATGGTGGTGGATGAACCATTTGATAAGTGGTCGTTCGTGGAAGAACTAATCAGCCCGCAAGAACCAAAAGGGAGTCAACAACTCACGAAATTTTATTCAGCCAAAAGAAAGTGTCTCCTTATTCTGTTTGTGCCTTTATAAATGGGCAAAGTTTAGAGACTCCAAATTTGAATTGAGATATGCTCAAAATGAAATTATAGTATCCTAAACTGATTTAAACTTCCAAAAACGAAATTATCTCATAAGGGACTTCCTAGATAAACTATAACTCCTAAAAATTCGGGATACACCTACAAATTTGGAATTAACAAACATCTGACTTCTTAGATATTCTAGAACTCCTAAAAACGAAATTAAGACATAATTAACTTCCTAAACAGCCTTAACAATGTTTATGGGCTTCTTATTAGCTTCTGGGTCACCAATGGGCTTCAACAGATTGGCTTGAGCCCAAATATCTTGAATTAAGGCATTGAACTCAGCTTGAAACTTCTTGGCTCTTGCTCTTGTGAGTGGTCCATTTGGCACTTGAACTTGATCTTTTGGTGTCCTTATTGTGGTGGGAGGATTCCTATCATTCCCCTCCTCTTGAAAAGGATTTGTCCTCAAATCATCACCTATATCAAACGGGCTTAAATCAGAAACATTGAAAGTTGCACTTACATTATACTCACCAGGTAAATCAAGTTTGTAAGCATTGTCGTTGAGGAGTTCGAGAACTTGAAAGGGACCATCTCCTCGTGGTAGCAACTTGGAACGTCGATGCGCTGGAAAACATTCCTTCCTCATATGCAACCAGACTGAATCACCAGGTTCAAAGACCACCTTATCCCATCCCTTGTTTGCTTATTTTGCATACTGCTCTGTTCGACGCTCGATGTTCAACCTAGCCATCTCATGCAACAGCTTGACAAAATCAGTTGAAGGCAAAGAGCTTAAATCCAAAGGAGTTAAAGGGTTAAATCCATACACAAGTTCAAACGGTGAGAATTGAGTAACAGAATGAATAGACCGGTTATAAGCAAACTCAATATGTGGCAAACAATCTTCCCAAGTTTTAATGTTTTGCTTAATGACTACCCTTAACAAAGAAGACAAAGTCCTATTTACGACTTCTGTTTGACCATCAGTTTGTGGATGACAAGTAGTAGAAAACAATAGCTTAGTGCCTAACTTACACCACAAAGTCTTCCAGAAATAGCTCAAGAACTTAGTATCTCTATCTGAAATAATCGTTCTAGGCATGCCATGTAGTCTCACGACCTCTCTAAAGAACAAATCAGCAATATGCGAAGCATCATCAGTTTTATGACATGGAATAAAATGTGCCATCTTGGAAAATCTATCCACAACCACAAAAATAGAATCTCTACCACGTTTAGTCCTAGGAAGTCCTAACACAAAGTCCATAGAAATATCAATCCAAGGCTCACTAGGTATAGGTAGGGGAGTGTACAAACCGTGGGGTTTTACCTTAGACTTAGCTTGCTTGCAAGTGATGCAACGTCCACAAATTCTCTCAACGTCGCGCTTCATGTGCGGCCAGTGGAAGTGCTCTTGTAAAATTGCTAAAGTCTTTGCTATTCCAAAATGTCCCATCAATCTGCCTTCGTGTGCTTCTTGTATCAACAATTCTCGCATGGAACAATTAGGCAAACAAAGCTTATTCTCACGAAATAAGTACCCTCCTTCATTACGAAAGAACTTACCAGACGCACTCCTCTCGGTTTCCCGAAACACATCACCAAAGTCAGTATCGTCAGCGTATAACTCTTTAATGCGTTCAAAACCAAGTAGTTTTGCATCGAGAGTTGAGATCAAAACATACCTTCGTGACAGTGCATCGGCTACTACGTTTTCCTTACCTTGCTTGTAGCGTATGACATAAGGAAACGTCTCAATAAATTCAACCCAACGTGCATGCCTTTTATTCAGATTGTGTTGTCCCTTTAAATGCTTCAAAGATTCATGGTCAATATGAATCACAAATTCCTTGGGCCATAAGTAATGTTGCCATGTCTCCAATGTCCGAACCAATGCATACAACTCCTTGTCGTAAGTTGGGTAATTCAAGGCTGCTCCGCTTAGCTTTTCGCTAAAATAGGCAATTGGTCGTCCTTCTTCCATGAGCACGACGCCTATTCCAACACCTGAAGCATCACACTCAACCTCAAACGCCTTAGAAAAGTTAGGTAACGATAATAAAGGTGCATTTGTCAACTTCTCCTTGATGAGCTGAAACACCTTCTCTTGAGCTTCACCCCAGCTAAATCCAACGTTCTTCTTGATCATCTCAGTAAGTGGTGCGGCTAAGCTACTAAAATCTTTCACAAATCTCCTGTAGAAACTAGCTAGGCCATAGAAACATCGGACTTTAGCAACGCTCGTGGGACTTGGTCATTCTCGAATTGCACGTATCTTTTCTTCATCGACCTGTATTCCTTTAGCACTAACAACAAAACCCAAGAAGACAAGCTTATCTGTGCAAAAGGTGCACTTCTTCAAGTTAGCAAACAATTGATCCTTTCTAAGTGCATTTAGAATAGATTTCAAATGTTCCATGTGATCCTCCATGCTCTTGCTATAAATAAGTATATCATCAAAATAAACGACTACTAATTTGCCAATAAATGGACGTAAAACATGATTCATGAGCCGCATAAATGTACTAGGAGCATTAGACAACCCGAATGGCATGATCATCCATTCATATAATCCATATTTTGTTTTAAAGGCTGTCTTCCACTCATCTCCTTCTTTCATTCTAATTTGACGATAACCACTCTTCAAGTCAATTTTAGAAAACATGCTCGATCCATGCAGTTCATCTAACATGTCATCTAAACGAGGAATAGGGTGATGATATTTTACCATTATGTTGTTGACTGCTCGACAATCAACACACATCCTCCATGATCCATCCTTCTTAGGCACAAGTAGGACTAGCACGGCACAAGGACTCATGCTCTCTCTCACGTACCCTTTCTCCAATAGTTCATTGACTTATCGCTCAAGTTCCTTTGTTTCCTCCGGATTGCTCCTATATGCGGGACGATTAGGTATGGTAGCTCTCGGAACCAAGTCAATTTGGTGCTCAATCCCTCGGATAGGTGGTAACCCTGATGGTAGCTCGTTGGGGAATACATCCTCGTAGTCCTGCAAAAGGGAAACAACCATACTAGGCAAGTGTGGTTCAAGTTCGTTAGTGTTTAAAAATGATCATTGGCTTTTTGTCAAAACATGCTTGCTTGATATCACTAGCTCCCACATAAAAACTCCTTTTCCACCCCTCGGTTTTTCTCTCATTGGCCGTTTTAATTTCTGTTTTTCTGACTTCTTTTGTTCTCTCAAGCTCTTTCGCTTTATTGGCCATTTTTCCTTTCTTTTTTTTGGCTTCTTCTCTCCTCTCAATTCTTTTCTTTTGGTCACTCTTCTTTTTCTCATCATTCTCTTTTTGTAACTTCAATTGATCTTCACAAACTTGTGATGGTGTTAAGGGTGCTAATGTGATTACTCGTCGATTGAGTGTGAACGAGTACTTATTCGTGTAGCCATTATGCTTAACCTTCCTATCAAATTGCCAGGGCCTTCCGGGTAGTAGGTGACCAGTTTGCATTGGCACCACATCACATAGCACTTCATCTTCATATTTGCCAATTCGAAATGTCACTAGCACTTGCCCTTCCACGCGTACTTCTCCACTATCATTCAACCACTGTAGCTTGTAAGGTTTAGGGTGTTTCTATGTGATCAACCCCAACTTTTCTACCATAGTGGTGCTTGCAACATTAGCATAGCTTCCTCCATCAATAATGACGCTACACACCTTGCCCTAGACATAACACCTTGTGTGGAAAATATTCTCTCGTTGTGCATCATCATCTTCTTCTTTTGCTTGCAAGTTCAAAGCCCTTCTTGTCACCAAAGTGAGTGCTTCAGTAGCTTGGAATTCCTCCTCGGATAGGTCTTCTAATGAGGGCATGCTTCCATGGTCTGAGTCTTCTCTTTCTGTCTCGACCTCCCCGCTCTCTCTAATGCTTGTTAGGACATTGACTTGCTATGTGCCCCCTTCCTTGACATTTAAAGTACCTAATGTCTCGATATCTTGTAGGAGGGGCTTCCACTTTCTTTTGAGAGCTGGTATTAGAACTCTCGGCCTTGTGTTCTAATTTGGCCACCTGTGGCCTATCAAACTTCTTTGGATAATTTGGCTTCCAAGTAGTACTTGATGTAGCTCGAGTTCCTCCCCCTTTCTTCATTTGTTTCTCTATCTTGTTGGCCATATGAACCATATCTTCCAATTCGACGTAGTGTTGTAGCTCCACTTTGTCTTGAATTTCAGGATTCAGTCCATTCAAGAACCTAGCCATAGTGGCTTCACGATCCTCCTCTACGATCCTCCACACTCATATTCCCTTGTCGAAGTCCTTGTAACTTCTTATACAGCTCCCGATAGTAATGACTAGGAACAAATCGTTTTCTCATCACCACTTTCATCTCTTCCCATGTTTCAATTGGTCGTTCTCCGTACCGTCTCCTGCTTGTAACAAATTGATCCCACCGAGTAATAACATAATCAGAAAACTCAGTCACAGCAAGCTTTACCATCTTTGCTTCAGAACAGTTGTGGCAATAAAAAATAAATTCAATCTTCTTCTCCCACTCGAGGTACGCTTCTGGATCAGACCGTCCTTTAAACAATGGGATCTTCAACTTGATACTTCCCAAGTTGTCATCACCCCTATGCCTAACATCTCTAGGATGTCGTTCATTCCTCCTACTACCAATGGCAGAACCGCTATCATCTGCTTCATAGACACCAAAATCTACCTCGTCTCCACCCCTTCCTTCCCTAGGTGGCACACTTCCTCCTCGTGCAGTAGAGGCTCTTTGTGGCTGCCCGGTACGTGAATTCTCCAACTCATCTATTCGCACTTGCAACGGCTCTATCTTTGCCCTCATTAGTTGTCTAAACTGCCCTAACAAAGATTCCACAAACACCTTTTGATCAACATTGCCTAAAGTACCTTCTCCACTCCTTTCATCATTGTGAGACATATTGCTGCAAGAAAACAAGGTTAGATAAACAATGGACCTCACCAATTCTCTCCCTCACGTGTTTACACTCAAGGGTGTGATGCTCTCAATTCCCTCGTGTTTCACTCAACAATTGGCTCTTATTCACTCTAATATTCTTACCACTCTTGCCTTTTTCCACTCGTTGACTACTCTCTTGGATCTGTTGGAACCAATTCAAACACAGTAGATGTCTCTATCAACAAGATCTAATGAAGCAATGGTTCTTTCAGCACGGGAATGATCTAAAATAACAAAGTTGCAATATTGCAAAAAAAATCTGGTCTACGCTTCAACAATCCTTCTATCAACTTTCCTTTCTTTTTTGGACTTCTTTTCCTTTTCTTTTGAGTTCTTTTCTTTTCTTGGCTACTGCAACAACCCTTCTTTTCTTTTCTTTTCTTTTTTTTTTTGATCCTTTTTTTTCGGATTTTTTTCGGTAACTAAGAAACAATTAGATAATGAACTACTAACTCTCTAATCTGAATACTAACATAAACAAACAAAAATTCAAAGATAGATAGGTCAAAGTAGAGCCTAAGCTCTGATAAAAACTGAGGTGAATCTTGTTACGGATCCACGCGGAAGCCGGATCTTCTATGTTCAGAATGATGGAGATCTCAACCCGTTGTTTACGCCTCTGCAAGAACCTCGGTATTGAATAACCTTGACCTGCTGCTGTAGGGAAACAAGAACCTCGATCTTAAAGCGAATACGCCACAAATGGTGGTGGATGAACCATTTGATAAGTGGTCGTTCGTGCAAGAACTAATCAGCCCGCAAGAACCAAAAGGGAGTCAACAACTCACGAAATTTTATTCAGCCAAAAGAAAGTGTCTCCTTATTCTGTTTGTGCCTTTATAAATAGGCAAAGTTTAGAGACTCCTAATTTGAATTGAGATATGCTCAAAACGAAATTATAGTATCCTAAACTGATTTAAACTTCCAAAAACGAAATTATCTCATAAGGGACTTCCTAGATAGACTATAACTCCTAAAAATTCGGGATACTCCTAAAAATTTGGAATTAACAAACATCTGACTTCCTAGATATTCTAGAACTCCTAAAAATGAAATCAAGACATAATTAACTTCCTAAACAGCCTTAACAATATTTATGGGCTTCTTATTAGCTTCTGGGTCACCAATGGGCTTCAACAGATTGGCTTGAGCCCAAATTTCTTGAATTAAGGCATTGAACTCAGCTTGAAACTTCTTGGCTCTTGCTCTTGTGAGTGGTCCGTTTGGCACTAGAACTTGATCTTTTGGTGTCCTTATTGTGGTGGGAGGATTCCTATCAGAAGAAAAGTAAAGAAAAGGAAAGATAAGGCAAGTTTGTCATGCAGTTGCAAGAGAAGGCGAGAATGAACATTGAGAAACGAACGGAGCACTACGCAAGACAGGCGAATAAAGGATGACACAAAGTTGTCTTTGAGCCTGGTGATTGGGTTTGGTTGCATATAAGGAAGGAACGGTTTCCCGCGCAATGGCGTTCAAAGTTGCTACCTCGTCGGGATGGTCCCTTCCAAGTTTTAGAGCGCATCAATGACAATGCTTATAACCTTGACCTGCCGGGTGAGTATAATGTAAGTGCTTCTTTTAATGTTGCTGACTTAAGCCCGTTTGATGTAGGTGAAGATTTGAGGGCAAAGCCTTTTCAAGAGAGGGGAAATGATGTGAACACGTCCACTATGGAGCTACAAGACCCACAACCAGTTCGAGTTCCACTTGGACCAATCACAAGAGCAAGAGCAGGAAAGAAAAGGCAAGATAAGGTGAAAAAAGGCATGAAAAGGAAAGATAAGGTAAGAAAAGGCAAGATAATGCAAGAAAAGGAAAGAAAAGGATTGAAAAGGCAAGATAAGGGAAGAAAAGGAAAGAAAAGACAAGATATGGAAAGAAAAGGCAAGAAAAGACAAGGAAAAGGCATGAAAAGGAAAGAAAAGGATAGAAAAGGTATGAAAAGGCAAGAAAATGCAAGATAAGGTAAGAAAAGGCAAGATAAGGAATGAAAAGGCAAGAAAAGGAAAGAAAAGGCATGAAAAGGTAAGATAAGGGAAGGGAAGATAAGGAAAGAAAGGGCATGATAAGGCAAGAAAAGGCATTGAGAGGCATGAAAAAGGCAAGATAAGGAAAGAAAAGGCAAGATAATTTAAGAAAAGGCAAGAAATGCATTAAAAAGGTAAGATAAGTCAAGACAAGGGAAGAAAGACAAGAAAAGGAAAGAAAATGCAATTAAAGGCAAGGAAAAGGCAAGATATGGCAAGAAAAGGCAAGATAACACAAGAAAAGGCAAGGAAAAGGCAAGATAAGGAAAAATAAGTCAAGATAATGCATTAAAAGGTCAGAAACGCAAGGAAAAGGTAAGAATATCCTTAGATTAGGAAAGAGAGTTTTGGCCAGCCTTTGAACTCCTTTTAAGAAGGAGTTAGCTTGTTTAGGAATACTTTGGTACTTTGGAGCCTATATAAGGAGGTCTCCTAGCAATAAAACGGACACAACTTTTGAAATTGATAATTTTGAGAGTTAGATACTCCTTGCGTGTTCTTGCTAATTACTGGATTGCTTAGCTTGAGTGAAACTTTTCACTTATCAAACGATTCATCCATCATCGTTTTTGGCGTGGTTTGACTTGGACCATAGGTTCTCAAATTTCCATTGCTTGGGTTGCGGATCTCCTAGACCAAGGTTCTTGCAAGGCTCGAGTTCGGGGGTTGCGGTCTCTTCCATCCAAAGTAGCACAGTCCGTTGTGAATCTCCTGCCGAGGTTCATATCATTTGGTATCAAAGCTACGGCTTGCTACTATCTATCTTTACCTTTCCTTTTGTTAGTCTACTATCCAATTCTTTTTTTTTCATAAGTAGTTTGATTCGTTTGTGTTTCGAGCAATCAGATTCGTGACTTAGTTATCCTAGGTTGTGTATTCTGATAAAAAAAAAGGGAAAAGAAAATGGGAAAAAACAAAAAGAAGAAGCAAGACTAAACAAGAAATTGCAAGAACAAGACGAATTAGGAAGCTTGCGAATTAAAGAGGAAACGCAAGAAAGAGAGGAAGCAAGAAGAACGCAAGAGAAACAAAAGAGGAAGCAAGAAGCAAAAACAAATAGGCGGACAGAAAACAAGAGGAAGTCAGTCCGAAGTAATCTACGTGCAGCGCAAGAAAACAAGGAACTACCTTTGATAGTGATCCATGTAGTTCAAGCAAAGCCTTGTTAGCCTAGTAAGAACATATAAGGGTATCACAAGAGGAAAAAGGCAAGAGTTTGTGAGTGCAATTAGAGAGAAAAGCCAAATAATTGAGTGCAAACACGAGTGAACTTGAGTGAAACTTACATTGAGAGTAAACACGTAAGGGAGTGAACTTGTGAGGCCATCAATTTTTTTTACTAACGAAATTTCCTTGCAGCAAGATCAAAGAGAAAAGGAGGGTACGTTGGCTGATGTTGGTCTTAAGGTGTTTGTGGAGGCCATGACAGGAAAATTCCAACAAATGATGCGAGTGAGATGGAGCCATTGCAACAACGAATAGATGCAATGGAGGACACTTGCAACAGCCAACAACCAAGTAGAGAAGTCCAAGCACAACGAAGGTTTGCACATTTGGGAGGCGCAAGTGGAGGAGAATTCCATGCACAAAGAAGGAGAGCCCCTTTGGGAAGCACAAGTGAAGAAGATTCCGACCCTTTCCAGGAGGAGGACGTAGGTTCTACAAGGAATCTTAGGCAAGAAAGGACTAACCGCCCACCTAGAGAGGCAAGGCGAAGAAGAGATGACAACTTGGGAAGTATTAAGCTGAAGATACCTTCCTTTGCAGGTCGTTCTGACCCGAAAGCATACCTAGAGTGGGAGAAGAAGATTGAGTTCGTGTTTGATTGCCACAATTGTTTCGAAACAAAGAAGGTAAAGCTAGCTGTGACTGAATTCGCTGATTATGCTATAACGTGGTGGGATCAACTTGTCACAAGCAAGAGGCGTAATAGAGAGCGTCCTATAGCTACATGGGAGGAGATGAAAGTGGTGATGAGGAAACGTTTTGTTCTAAGTCATTACTACCGAAAGCTATACATAAAGTTACAAGGGATGAGACAAGGAAGTCTGAGCATGGAAGAATATTACAAACAAATGGAGATGGCCATGATAAGAGCTGATGTGGAGGAAGATAGAGAAGCTACCATGGCAAGGTTCTTGAATGGACTCAATCCTGAGATCCATGACAAAGTAGAGTTGCAACACTATGTGGAGTTGGAGGACATGGTGCATATGGCCACGAAAATTGAGAAGCAACTAAAGAGAGGAGGAGGAGGGACAAGAGCTACATCAAGTGCTAATCGGAAGCCAAACTATTCAAAGAAATTTGACAAACCACAGGCAACCAAGATAGAACACAAGACTGAGAGTTCCAATGCCAACTCTCAAAAGAAGGTGGAAGCCACTCCCACACGAAACTGAGATATCAAGTGCTTCAAGTGTCAAGGAAGGGGGCACAACTCGAGTCAATGCCCTAACAAACAGATTATGGTAATTAGAGAGAGTGGAGAGGTCGTAACAGAAGGAGAAGACTCGGATCATGCTAGTATGCCTTCATTAGAAGACGTATCCGAAGAGGAAATTCAAGTTCCTGAAGGAATCACTCTAGTGGCAAGAAGAACCTTGAACTTGCAAGCAAGAGAAGAAGATGACCAAGCACAAAGGGAGAATATCTTCCATACAAGGTGTTATGTCAAGGACAAGGTGTGTAGTGTCCTCATTGATGGAGACAGCTGTGCTAACGTGGCAAGCACTACTATGGTTGAGAAGTTAGGGTTACTCACAAAGAAACACCCTAAACCTTACAAGCTGCAATGGCTGAATGATAGTGGAGAAGTACGAGTGGAGAAGCAAGTGCTAGTGACATTCCGTATTGGCAAGTACGAAGATGAAGTGTTGTGCGATGTTATGCCAATGCAAGCTAGTCATCTACTGTTGGGGAGGCCGTGGCAGTTTGATAGAAGGGTAACTCACGACGGACACACCAACAAGTACTCATTCACACTCAATAGGCGTGTGTTCACTTTGGCACCCTTAGCGCCATCACAAGTTTGTGAAGATCAGATGAAGTTACAAAAAGAAAGTGATGAGAGAAAAAAAAGTGAGCAAAAGAAACGAATTGAGAGGAGAGAAGAAGCCGAAAAACAGAAAGGAAAAACGGCCAAAAGAGAGGATACAATGGAGCGAGCAAAAGAAGCCGGAAAAATAGAATTAAAATCGGCCATTGAGAGAAAATCCGAGGGATGGAAAAAGAACTACTATGTGGGAGCAAGTGAAATCAAGCAAGCTTGTTTTAAAAAAAAGTCTATGATCTTACTCCGGTATAGGGAGACACTTTTTATCACTAACGAACTTGAGCCACACTTGCCTAGTGTGATTGTTTCTCTCTTGCAGGACTACAAGGATGTCTTTCTCGAAGAGCTACCAGCTGGATTACCACCTATACGAGGGATTGAGCATCAAATTGACTTTGTTCCAGGAGCTACCATACCTAACCGCCCCGCATATAGAAGTAATCCGGAGGAAACAAAGGAACTTGAGAGGCAAGTCAATGAGCTTTTGGAAAAAGGGTACGTGAGAGAAAGCATGAGCCCATGTGCTGTTCCAGTCCTACTTGTGCCTAAGAAGGATGGATCATGGAGGATGTGTGTTGATTGCCGAGCTGTCAATAACATCACGGTAAAATATCGTCACCCTATTCCTCGCCTAGATGACATGTTAGATGAGTTGCATGGATCTTGCATATTTTCTAAGATTGACTTAAAAAGTGGTTATCATCAGATTAGGATGAAAGAAGGAGATGAGTGGAAGACTGCTTTTAAAACAAAATATGGGTTGTATGAGTGGATGGTCATGCCGTTCGGGTTATCTAATGCACGTAGTACATTCATGCGCCTTATGAATCATGTCTTACGTCCATTCATTGGCAAATTTGTCGTTGTGTACTTTGATGATATACTCATTTATAGTACGAGTTTAGAGGATCATGTAGAGCATTTGAAATCTGTCCTTGATGCACTTAGAGAGGATCAATTGTTTGCCAACTTAAAGAAGTGCACCTTTTGCACAGATAAACTTGTATTCTTGGGTTTTGTTGTTAGTGCTCACGGAATACAGGTTGATGAGGAGAAGATCCGAGCCATCCGGGACTGGCCAAGTCCTACAAGTGTTGCTAAAGTTCGAAGTTTTCATGGCTTAGCTAGCTTTTACAGGAGGTTCGTGAAAGACTTTAGTAGCCTAGCCGCGTCCCTCACTGAAGTCATCAAGAAGAACGTTGGATTTAGTTGGGGAGAAGCTCAAGAGAAATCATTGCAACTCATCAAAGAGAAGTTGACTAATGCTCCTTTGTTGGCTTTGCCTAACTTTGCTAAAACCTTTGAAGTTGAATGTGATGCCTCAGGTATAGGGATTGGAGCTGTCCTCATGCAAGAAGGGAGACCAATTGCCTACTTTAGTGAGAAACTAAGTGGGGCAACCTTGAACTATCCAACTTATGACAAAGAGTTGTATGCACTAGTTCGAACATTGGAAACATGGCAGCATTACTTGTGGCCCAAGGAATTCGTGATCCACACTGATCATGAATCACTCAAGCACTTAAAGGGGCAACACAAGTTGAATAGGAGGCATGCACGATGGGTGGAGTTCATTGAGACATTTCCTTATGTCATTCGCTACAAGCAAGGTAAGGAAAATGTAGTAGCTGATGCCCTATCGCGAAGGTATGCTTTGATCTCAACTCTTGATGCGAAGTTAATTGGTTTTGAACACCTTAAAGAGTTGTATGCTGATGATACTGATTTTGGTGATCTGTTCCGAGCTACGGAGAAGAGTGCAAGTGGTAAATTTTTTCGGAATGAAGGTTACCTATTTCGTGAGAACAAACTTTGTGTGCCTAATTGTTCTATGCGAGAGTTGCTAATTCAGGAGGCACATGGAGGCGGATTAATGGGGCACTTTGGAATCGCAAAGACTTTGGCAATGCTACAAGATCACTTCTATTGGCCACATATGAAGCGCGACGTTGAAAGAGTTTGTGGGCGTTGCATCACATGCAAGCAAGCCAAGTCAAAGGTAAAACCCCACGGTTTGTATACCCTACTACCTATACCTAGTGAGCCTTGGATTGATATCTCTATGGATTTTGTGTTAGGACTGCCTAGGACTAGACGTGGCAGGGATTCAATATTTGTGGTAGTGGATAGGTTTTCTAAGATGGCACATTTTATTCCATGTTATAAGACTGATGATGCTTCAAACATTGCTGATCTGTTCTTTAGAAAAGTTGTTAGGTTGCATGGTATGCCTAGAACTATTATTTCTGATAGAGATGCTAAGTTCTTGAGTTACTTTTGGAAGACCTTGTGGAGTAAGTTAGGTACCAAGTTGTTATTTTCTACTACTTGTCATCCCCAAACTGATGGTCAAACTGAAGTTGTAAATAGGACCTTGTCTACTTTATTGAGAGCACTTATCAAGCATAACATTAAGACTTGGGAAGAATGTTTGCCACATGTTGAATTTGCTTATAATCGTTCCGTTCATTCTGCTACTCAATTCTCACCATTTGAGCTTGTTTATGGATTTAATCCTTTGACTCCTTTGGATTTATCACCTTTGCCTTCGAGTGAGCATGTTAACTTAGATGGCAAGAAGAAGGCTGATTTTGTCAAGCAATTGCATGAGAGGGCACGAATGAACATAGAGAAACGAACGGAGCACTACGCGAGACAAGGAAATAAAGGACAGCACAAGGTTGTCTTTGAGCCTGGAGATTGGGTCTGATTGCACATGAGAAAGGAACGCTTTCCCGCGCAACGGCGTTCAAAGTTGCTACCACGGGGAGATGGTCCATTTCAAGTGCTTGAACGCATCAATGACAATGCCTACAAACTTGACCTGCCAGGTGAGTATAATGTTAGTGCTTCTTTCAATGTTACTGATTTGAATCCGTTTGATGTAGGTGAAGATTTGAGGACAAATCCTTTTCAAGAGGAGGGGAATGATGTGAGCACACCTACGAACACACCTACATTCAAGCCACAAGACTCACGGCAAGTGCACGTACCAATTGGACCGGTGACACGAGCAAGAGCCAAAAAGTTTCAGGCAGGGACGTGCATGAGGCCCACGCTAAGCCCATGCACGTGATAGAGGCTATTTTGGAAGCTTGATATGCACGCAAACTTCTGGATGCATGCGCACATGGAGAATCAGAAAGAATCAACCTATTTAGGCCGTGCATCTACTTGTTAGGACGTGCAACTATTAGTTATTCTATTAGATATTATTTGCTTAGATTATTTCCTATTTTAGTTGAATAATTCGGCCAGAATATCCTTAGATTAGGAAAGAGAGTTTTGGCCAGCCTTTGAACTCCTTTTAAGGAGTTAGATTGTTTAGGAATACTTTGGTACTTTGGAGCCTATATAAGGAGGTCTCCTAGCAATAAAACGGACACAACCATAGAGAATTCACGTGCTAGCCAACAACCACGAGGCATACCTCATGCCCAAAGAAGACTAGCACCTATGGGTAGGCTCCACAAGGAATGATAGGAGGTTGAGGAATGAACGCCAACCTAGGGAGGCCAGGCGGAGAGGGAATGATAATTTGGGAAGCATCAAGTTAAAAATACATTCCTTTGCAGGTCGTTCTGATCCGGAGGCTTATCATGAATGGGAGAAGAAGATTGAATTTATGTTTGATTGTCACAATTGTTCTGAGGCAAAGAAGGTAAAGCTGGTTGTGACTGAACTTACAGATTTTGCTATAACTTGGTGGGATCAATTTATCACAAGCAGGAGACGTAACGGAGAATATACCATAGAGACATGGGAGGCGATGAAAGTTGTGATGAGGAAACACTTTGTTTCTAGTCATTACTACCGTGATCTTTTTAAACGGTTACAAGGACTGCGTCAAGGAAGTATGATTGTGGAAGATTACTATAAGCAGATGGAGATGGCCATGATACGAGCCAACGTAGAGGAGGATCGTGAAGCCACTATGGCTAGGTTCTTGAATGGACTGAATCCTGAAATTCAAGACAAAGTGGAGCTACAACACTACGTCAAATTGGAAGATATGGTTCATATGGCCAACAAGATAGAGAAACAAATGAAGAAAGGGGGAGGAACTCGAGCTACATCAAGTACTACTTGGAAGCCAAATTATCCAAAGAAGTTTGATAGGCCACAGGCGGCCAAAGTAGAACACAAGGCCGAGAGTTCTAATACCAGCTCTCAAAAGAAAGTGGAAGCCCCTGCTACAAGAAATCGAGACATTAGGTGCTTTAAATGTCAAGGAAGGGGGCACATAGCAAGTCAATGTCCTAACAAGCAGGTTATGGTGCATAGAGAGAGCAGGGAGGTCGAGACAGAAGGAGAAGACTCAGACCATGGAAGCATGCCCTCATTAGAAGATCTATCCGAGGAGGAATTCCAAGCTACTGAAGCACTCACTTTGGTGACAAGAAGGGCTTTGAACTTGCAAGAAAAAGAAGAAGATGATGATGCACAACGAGAGAATATTTTCCTCACAAGGTGTTATGTCAAGGGCAAGGTGTGTAGCGTCATTATTGATGGAGGAAGCTATGCTAATGTTGCAAGCACCACTATGGTAGAAAAGTTGGGGTTGATCACAAAGAAACACCTTACAAGCTACAGTGGTTGAATGATAGTGGAGAAGTACGCGTGGAAGGGCAAGTGCCAGTGACATTTCGAATTGGCAAATATGAAGATGAAGTGCTATGTGATGTGGTGCCAATGCAAGCTGGTCACCTACTACTCGGAAGGCCCTGGCAATTGGATAGGAAGGTTAAGCATGATGGCTACACGAACAAGTACTCGTTCACACTCAATCGACGAGTAATCACATTAGCACCCTTAACACCGTCACAAGTTTGTGAAGATCAATTGAAGTTACAAAAAGAGAATGATGAGAAAAAGAAGAGTGACCAAAAGAAAAGAATTCAGAGGAGAGAAGAAGCCGAAAAAAAGAAAGGAAAAATGGCCAATAAAGCGAAAAAGCTTGAGAGAACAAAAGAAGTCGAAAAAATAGAAATTAAAATGGCCAATGAGAGAAAAACCGAGGGGTGGAAAAGGAGTTTTTATGTGGGAGCTAGTGATATCAAGCAAGCATGTTTTGACAAAAAGCCAATGATCGTACTTATGTACAAGGAGGCATTTTTAAACACTAACGAACTTGAACCACACTTGCCTAGTATGGTTGTTTCCCTTTTGCATGACTACGAGGATGTATTCCCCAACGAGCTACCATCAGGGTTACCACCTATCCGAGGGATTGAGCACCAAATTGACTTGGTTCCGGGAGCTGCCATACCTAATCGTCTCGCATATAGGAGCAATCCAGAGGAAACAAAGGAACTTGAGCGACAAGTCAATGAACTATTGAAGAAAGGGTACGTGAGAGAGAGCATGAGTCCTTGTGCCGTGCCAGTCCTACTTGTGCCTAAGAAGGATGGATCATGGAGGATGTGTGTTGATTGTCGAGCAGTCAACAACATAACGGTAAAATATCGTCACCCTATTCCTCGTTTAGATGACATGTTAGATGAACTGCATGGATCGAGCATGTTTTCTAAAATTGACTTGAAGAGTGGTTATCATCAAATTAGAATGGAAGAAGGAGATGAGTGGAAGACAGCCTTTAAAACGAAATATGGATTATATGAATGGATGGTCATGCCATTCGGTTTGTCTAATGCTCCTAGTACATTTATGCGGCTCATGAATCATGTTTTACGTCCATTTATTGGCAAATTAGTAGTCGTTTATTTTGATGATATACTTATTTAGAGCAAGAGCATGGAGGATCACATGGAACATTTGAAATCTGTCCCAAATGCACTTAGAAAGGATCAATTGTTTGCTAACTTGAAGAAGTGCACCTTTTGCACAGATAAGCTTGTCTTCTTAGGTTTTGCTGTTAGTGCTAAAGGAATACAGGTCGATGAAGAAAAGATACGTGCAATTCAAGAATGGCCAAGTCCCACGAGTGTTGCTAAAGTCCGAAGTTTCCATGGTCTAGCTAGTTTCTACAAGAGATTTGTGAAAGATTTTAGTAGCTTAGCCGCACCACTTACTGAGGTGATCAAGAAGAACGTTGGAGTGAAGCTCAAGAGAAAGCGTTTCAGCTCATCAAGGAGAAGTTGACAAATGCACCTTTATTATCGTTACCTAACTTTTCTAAGGCGTTTGAGGTTGAGTGTGATGCTTCAGGTGTTGGAATAGGCGCCGTGCTCATGCAAGAAGGACGACCAATTGCCTATTTTAGCGAAAAGCTAAGCGGAGCAGCCTTGAATTACCCAACTTACGACAAGGAGTTGTATGCATTGGTTCGGACATTGGAGACATGGCAACATTACTTATGGCCCAAGGAATTTGTGATTCATACTGACCATGAATCTTTGAAGCATTTAAAGGGGCAACACAAGCTGAATAAAAGGCATGCACGTTGGGTTGAATTTATTGAGACGTTTCCTTATGTCGTACGCTACAAGCAAGGTAAGGAAAATGTAGTAGCCGATGCACTGTCACGAAGGTATGTTTTCATCTCAACTCTTGATGCAAAACTACTTTGTTTTGAATGCATTAAAGAGTTATACGCTGATGATACCGACTTTGGTGATGTGTTTCGTGAAACCGAGATGAGTGCGTCTGGTAAGTTCTTTCGTAATGAAGGAGGGTACTTATTTCGTGAGAATAAGCTTTGTTTGCCTAATGGTTCCATGCGAGAATTGTTGATACAAAAGGCACACGGAGGCGGATTGATGGGACATTTTGGAATAGCAAAGACTTTAGCAATTTTACAAGAGCACTTCTACTGGCCGCACATGAAGCGCGACGTTGAGAGAATTTGTGGACGTTGCATCACTTACAAGCAAGCTAAGTCTAAGGTAAAACCCAACGGTTTGTACACTCCCCTACCTATACCTAGTGAGCCTTGGATCGATATTTCTATGGACTTTGTGTTAGGACTTCCTAGGACTAAACGTGGAAGAGATTCAATTTTTGTCGTGATGGATAGGTTTTCTAAGATGGCGCATTTTATTCCATGTCATAAAACTGATGATGCCTCACATATTGCTGATTTGTTCTTTCGGGAAGTTGTAAGATTGCATGGCATGCCTAGGACAATCATTTCAGATAGAGATACTAAGTTCTTAAGCTACTTTTGGAAGACTTTGTGGTGTAAGTTAGGTACCAAGTTATTGTTTTCTACTACTTGTCATCCACAAACTGATGGACAAACAGAAGTTGTGAATAGGACTTTGTCTACACTGTTAAGAGCGCTCATTAAGCATAACATTAAAGCTTGGGAAGATTGTTTGCCACATGTTGAGTTTGCTTATAATCGATCTGTTCATTCAGCTACTCAATTCTCACCGTTTGTACTTGTGTATGGATTTAATCCTCTGACCCCACTAGATTTATCACCTTTGCCTTCGAATGAGTATGTTAACTTAGATGGCAAGAAGAAGGCTAAATTTGTCAAGCAGTTGCATGAGAAGGCGAGAATGAACATTGAGAAACGAACGGAGCACTACGCAAGACAAGCGAATAAAAGGCGACACAAAGTTGTCTTTGAGCCTGGTGATTGGGTTTGGTTGCATATGAGGAAGGAACGGTTTCCCGCGCAACGGCGTGCAAAGTTGCTACCTCGTGGGGATGGTCCTTTCCAAGTTTTAGAGCGCATCAATGACAATGCTTATAAGCTTGACCTACCGGGTGAGTATAATGTAAGTGCTTCTTTTAATGTTGCTGACTTAAGCCCGTTTGATGTAGGTGAAGATTTGAGGGAAAATCCTTTTGAAGAGAGGCGGAATGATGTGAACACGTCCACTATGGAGCTATAAGACCCACAACCAGTTCGAGTTCCACTTGGACCAATAACAAGAGCAAGAGCAAAGACACTTCAAGCTGAGCTCAACGGATTAATTCAAGGGATTTGGACTACAACCAATTCGTGTAAGCTCGTGGACGTCCATGCAAAGCCCATGCACGTGATTGGAGTTATTTTGGACGCCTAAAGGAGTAGAACCAAGATTCTTACTTTATAGAAATAAGAGTTATCCAAACTTTTTATAACTTTTTAGGAATAAGAGTTATCCAATAGTGGATAATGATTGTGTTTTTCAATTCTTAGGATAAACATTCATTTTTAGAACTAGTTTAAGTAGTATGATAAGTTTGGAGCTCTTCAGAACTTATCTTGTTGACTTTGGAGTCTATCCAGGTCAGTTTTAACCTCTATATAAGGAGGGCCACGAATTTAATAAAGGATCACTTTTTGGCATAAGAAAATTCGTGAGTTTTGGTACTCTGGTTGTTCTTGCGGGCTGGATTGTTTAGCTAGGGCATTTGTACTTATCAAACGGAATTTCCATCTCCGTTTGTGGCGTATTCGATTCAAGATCAAGGTTCGCATTCTCACCATTTCTACGGGTCAAAGTTAACCAACACTAAGGTTCGGTGCAAGGCGCAAAGCGACGGGTCAAGATCAACCATCATCCTAGAGTAGACGGTCCGAGTTGGTGCGAGTTCCTGACGGGATTCATATCAAGTTGGAGATGACTTCAGATTCTTTATGTTCAAAGTATCTATTCTGTTGGGATGGAAGATATCAAGTTCAACCAAGACGTTCCAAGACTTGTTCAAGCATGATCGTGAATTGGAAAAAGTATGACGGATGCAAGGATTTGAGGACATATCTATTTCAAGAGGAGGGGAATGATATGAATTAGATCTGCAAGAAGCCATAATTATTTAATAATTCGTTTTTGAGTTTAAAAGTCTATTTAGGAAGTTAATTATTTGTTAATTTTATTTTACATGAGTTCTATTCTGTTTAGGAAGTTACAAAAAAGATAATTTTGTTTTAATAGGAGTTCTAGTCTGTTTAGGAAGTCAATTATGAGATAATCACGTTTTGAGTATTTCTAGTAGGATTAGAGTTATTTTCCTTTTTTAGTTTCCCTTTTTAAGTCATATTTATCTAGTTAGAAGTTATATTTAATTAGGAATCTCTTTGTAACAATCTGCCTATATATAAAGGCATTATCAATGAGAATAAGGGAGAATAATTAGAGTACAAAAAAATGTGGGCTTTACTCTCTTAGTTCTTCGGAACTGTTCGAACACAGCGGAGGGATTCTGTTCGTTCACCTTCGACTTATCAAGCAGATCTACATCATCATTTGTGGCGTCTTCATCAATTCAAGGTTCTTGTTTCCCTACAGTAGCGGGTTGAGGTTGTTCATACCGAGGTTCTTGCAAAGGTGCAAACAACGGGTCGAGATTTCCAATTCGAAATGTCACTAGCACTTGCCCTTCCACGCGTACTTCTCCACTATCATTCAACCACTGTAGCTTGTAAGGTTTAGGGTGTTTCTTTGTGATCAACCCCAACTTTTCTACCATAGTGGTGCTTGCAACATTAGCACAGCTTCCTCCATCAATAATGACGCTACACACCTTGCCCTTGATATAACACCTTGTGTGGAAAATATTCTCTCGTTGTGCATCATCATCTTCTTCTTTTGCTTGCAAGTTCAAAGCCCTTCTTGTCACCAACGTGAGTGCTTCAGTAGCTTGGAATTCCTCCTCGGACAGGTCTTCTAATGAGGGCATGCTTCCATGGTCTGAGTCTTCTCCTTCTATCTCGACCTCCCCGCTCTCTCTAAGCACCATAACCTGCTTGTTAGGACATTGACTTGCTATGTGCCCCCTTCCTTGACATTTAAAGCACCTAATGTCTCGATTTCTTGTAGGAGAGGCTTCCACTTTATTTTGAGAGCTGGTATTAGAACTCTCGGCCTTGTGTTCTACTTTGGCCGCCTGTGGCCTATCAAACTTCTTTGGATAATTCAGCTTCCAAGTAGTACTTGATGTAGCTCGAGTTCCTCCCCCTTTCTTCATTTATTTCTCTATCTTGTTGGCCATATGAACCATATCTTCCAATTCGACGTAGTGTTGTAGCTCCTCCACTTTGTCTTGAATTTCAGGATTCAGTCCATTCAAGAACCTAGCCATAGTGGCTTCACGATCCTCCTCTACGTTGGCTCGTATCATGGCCATCTCCATCTGCTTATAGTAATCTTCCACACTCATACTTCCTTGACGCAGTCCTTGTAACCTTTTAAAAAGATCACGGTAGTAATGACTAGGAACAAAGCGTTTCCTCATCACAACTTTCATATCCTCCCACGTCTCTATGGTATATTCTCCGTTACGTCTCCTGCTATGACAAATTGATCCCACCAAGTTATAGCATAATCAGTAAATTCAGTCACCGCCAGCTTTACCTTCTTTGCCTCAGAACAATTGTGACAATCAAATACAAATTCAATCTTCTTCACCCATTCAAGATAAGCATCCGGATCAGAACGACCTGCAAAGGAAGGTATTTTTAACTTGATGCTTCCCAAATTATCATTCCCTCTCCTCCTGGCCTCCCTAGGTTGACGTTCATTCCTCAACCTCCTAACATTCCTTGTGGAGCCTACGTCCTCATCAAAGTCAGACTCATCTCCACTCATTCCTCCCATAGGTGCTAGTCTTCTTTGGGCATGAGGTATGCCTCGTGGTTGTTGGCTAGCACGTAAATTCTCTATGATATCCAGGCGTTGGTGTATTTGCTCAACCTCCGCTCTCATCATTTGTTAGAGCTTCCCTGTTAAGGCCTCCACAAATACCTTAGGGTCAACGTTGCCCCAAGCTCCTTCTCTTTCTCCTTCATTTTTGAGTTTCAAAGTCTATTTAGGAAGTTAATTATTTGTTAATTTTATTTTGCATGAGTTCTATTCTGTTTAGAAAGTTACAAAAAAGATAATTTCGTTTTATTAGGAGTTCTAGTCTGTTTAGGAAGTCAATTATGAGATAATCACGTTTCGAGTATTCCTAGTAGGATTAGAGTTATTTTCCTTTTTTAGTTTCCCTTTTTAAGTCATAGTTATCTAGTTAGAAGTTATATTTAATTAGGAATCTCTTTGTAACAATCTGCCTATATATAAAGGCATTATCAATGAGAATAAGGTGGAATAATTTCAGTACAAAAAAACGTGGGCTTTGCTCTCTTAGTTCTTCGGAACTGTTTGAACACAGTGGAGGGATTCCGTTCGTTCACCTTCGACTTATCAAGCGAATCTACATCACCGTTTGTCGCGTCTTCTTCAATTCAAGGTTCTTGTTTCCCTACAGCTGGAAGTTAATTATTTGTTAATTTTATTTTACATGAGTTCTATTCTGTTTAGGAAGTTACAAAAAAGATAATTTAGTTTTATTAGGAGTTCTAGTCTATTTAGGAAGTCAATTATGAGATAATCATGTTTTGAGTATTCCTAGTAGGATTAGAGTTATTTTCCTTTTTTAGTTTCCCTTTTTAAGTCATATTTATCTAGTTAGAAGTTATATTTAATTAGGAATCTCTTTGTAACAATCTGCCTATATATAAAGGCATTATCAATGAGAATAAGGGAGAATAATTAGAGTACAAAAAAACGTGGGCTTTGCTCTCTTAGTTCTTCGAAACTGTTCGAACACAGCGGCGGGATTCTGTTTGTTCACCTTCGACTTATCAAGCGGATCTACATCACCGTTTGTGGCATCTTCATCAATTCAAGGTTCTTGTTTCCCTACAGCAGCGGGTCGAGGTTGCTCATACCGAGGTTCTTGCAAAGGTGCAAACAACTGGTCAAGATTTCCATCAATCTGAAAGTAGATAGATCCAGCTTTCGCGTGGATCCGTAACGAGATTCACATCAGTCTTGGACACACCAAACTCGTCAGGAAGATCAACAACATAGGTGTTATCATTGACCCATCGTAAAATCTTGTATGGTCCATACTTCTTAGGCTAAAGTTTTCCACCCATATTGGCGGGCATCCGCTCCTTCCTGAAATAAACCATAACTTCCTCACCAGGCTGAAATATTTGCACACATCGATGCCTATCAACACGAGCCTTCTCCTTTTGATTAGTAGCTTCTAGCCTTTTCCTGACGGCTTCCAACACTGAGTTCACGTGCTTGGCATAAGTCACAGTTGCCGGATTAGCACGATTCGGAACTTTGGTGTAGACTAAGGAGAATGGTGAGTGTCCCGCTGACCTGTGAACAACTCCATTGTATGCAAATTTAGCGATAGGCAAGGCCAAATCCCATTGATGTTGCCTCTCATGACAAAGTCTCCGCAAGAGACTTCCAAGTGTGCGGTTGGTAGCTTCAGTTTGTCCATCAGTTTTAGGATGAGCGGTGGTGCTAAATTGCAAGGTTGCATCAAACATCCGCCATAAAGTCTTGCAAAAACTTGCAAGGAACTTCGTGTCCCGATCAGAAGTGATCGTCCTTGGTACACCATGGAGTCGCACCACCTCTCTAAAGAATAGTTTGGCCACACCATGAGCATCGGTTATTTTCTTGCACGGAACAAAATGCGCCATCTTGGACAACCTGCCAACAACAACAAAAATAGAATTTGTACCACGCGGGGTACGAGGTAAGCCAAGAAAAAAGTCCATGCTGAGATCTTTCCAAATGTTCTTCAGGATTGGTAAAGGAGTATACAATCCTGTGTTTTGCACGGTACCCTTCATTTCTTGGCATACACGACAATGCTTCACCACCTTGCCAACTTTTGTTCTCATCTTTGGCCAATAAAAATGTTCGGCCAAGGCAGCCAAAGTCTTGTCCCGACCCAAATGAGCTGAGAGGCCTCCACCATGCATTTCCCAAACCAAATGATCACACAACGAGGTCTTAGGAATGCAAAGCTGATTGCCTTTCATCAGAAAACCATCATGCACAAAATAATCTTCGTGGCCAATTCCCTTCTCGCATTTCAACCAAATCTCAGAAAAATCTTCATCTTCAATATACGAATCACGTAGACTATCAAAGGCGGTAATGGAACCCCTCAATTAAGTAAGTAAAGTGACACTCCTACTCAAAGCATCAGCCACAACATTCTAAGTGCCACTTTTATGCGTGATTAGGAAAGGAAATTTCTGTAAGTAAGTGGTCCAACGAGCATGCATATGATTGGACAACTTAGTTTGATCATCGAGAAATTTTAGAGCTCTATGATCCGTGTATAAGACAAATTGCTTACCAACTAGGTAATGTTCCCAATTCTTGAAGGCACGGAACACAGCATATAAATCCTTCTCGTACGTGGACCAAGTCTGTCGATGATCACTTAACTTCTCGCTGAAAAAGGCAATAGGACGTTTCTCTTGAGACAACACAACCCCTATACCAAGTCTGGAAGCATCCACATCCACTTCAAAAAGTTTACCAAAATCAGGTAAGGCAAGCACGGGCGCTGAACTTAGAGCGTCCTTGAGTTGACGGAAAGCACGCTCTGCCTCTCCATCCCACAACAAAAGGAACTTGCTTCTTGAGAAGAGAAGTAAGTGGGGCAGCAATAGCACTAAAACCCTTGATGAAATGATGATAAAAGGTTGCCAAGCCAAGAAAACTTCTGATCTGATTTTCATTTATCAGTGATATGGACCTCGGCAGGAGGCTCACAATGGACCGTGCTACTTTGGATGGAACAGACTACAACCCACGAACTCGAGCCTTGCCAGAACCTTGGTTTGGAAGAACCGCAACCCAAGCAATGGAATTTCGTGAACCTTTGGTCCAAGTCGAATCACGCCACAAACGATAATGGAAGAATCGTTTGATAAGTGAAAATTGCGCTCAAGCTAAGCAAGCCAGCAATTAGCAAGGACACACAAGGAGTATCCTAACTCACAAGAAAGAATTCAATCTCAAAAGTTTCGTCCCTTTTTTATTGTTAGGAGACCTCCTTATATAGGCTCCAAAGTACCAAAGTATTCCTAAACAAGCTAACTCCTAAAAAAGAGTTCAATGGCTGGCCAAAACTCTCTTTCCTAATCTAAGGAGATTCTGGCCGAATTATTTCAACTAAACAAGAAATAATCTAAGTAAATAATATCTAATAGAATAACTAATAACTGCACGTCCAAAACAAGTAGGTGCACGGACTAAATAGGCTGATTCTTCTTGATTCTCCATATGTGCATGCATCTAGAAGCTTACGTGCATGTCAAGCTTCCAAAATAGCCTCTATCACGTGCATGGGCTTTGCATGGGCCTCATGCACGTCCTTGCACTTGTACGCATTGGCTTGAGCCCAGACTTCTTGCATTAATCCATTAAGTTCCGCTTGAAACGTTTTCGCCCTTGCTCGTGTCACCGGCCCAATTGGTACTTGCACTTGCTGTGAGTCTTGTAGCTTCACATCATTCCCGAAGAGCTACCAGCTGGATTACCAGCTGAGTCTTGCACTTTATTGAGTAGCAGAATAAACTGAACGATTATAAGCAAATTCAACATGTGGTAGACATTCTTCCCAAGTGTTAATGTTATACTTGATAAGTGCTCTCAATAAAGTAGACAAAGTCCTATTTACAACTTCAGTTTGACCATCAGTTTGTGAGTTAAGATAACAACTTGGTACCTAACTTACTCCACAAGGTCTTCCAAAAGTAACTCAAGAACTTAGCATCTCTATCAGAAATAATAGTTCTAGGCATACCATGCAACCTAACAACTTCTCTAAAGAACAAATCAGCAATGTTTGAAGCATCATCAGTCTTATGACATGGAATAAAATGTGACATCTTAGAAAACCTATCCACTACCACAAAGATTGAATCCCTTCCACGTTTAGTCCTAGGCAGTCCTAACACAAAATCCATAGAGATATCAACCAAAGGCATACTAGGTATAGGTAGTGGGGTATACAAACCGTGGGGTTTTACCTTTGACTTGGCTTGCTTGCATGTGATGCAACGCTCACAAACTCTTTCAACGTCGCGCTTCATGTGTGGCCAATAGAAGTGATCTTGTAGCATTACCAAAGTCTTTACGATTCCAAAGTGCCCCATCAATCCGCCTCCATGTGCCTCCTGAATTAGCAACTCTCGCATAGAACAATTAGGCACACAAAGTTTGAACTCACGAAATAGGTAACCTTCATTCCGCAAAATTTTACCACTTGTGCACAACTCTTTAAGGTGTTCAAAACCAATTAACTTCGCATCAAGAGTTGAGATCAAAGCATACCTTCACGATAGGGCATCAGCTACTACATTTTCCTTACCTTGCTTGTAGCGAATGACATAAGGAAATGTCTCAATGAACTCCACCCATCGTGCATGCCTCCTATTCAACTTGTGTTGCCCCTTTAAGTGCTTGAGTGATTCATGATCAGTGTGGATCACGAATTCCTTGGGCCACAAGTAATGCTGCCATGTTTCTAATGTTCGAACTAGCGCATACAACTCTTTGTCATAAGTTGGATAGTTCAAGGTTGCCCCACTTAGTTTCTCACTAAAGTAGGCAATTGTCTCCCTTCTTGCATGAGGACAGCTCCAATCCCTATACATGAGGCATCACATTCAACTTCAAAGGTTTTAGCAAAGTTAGGCAAAGCCAACAAAGGAGCATTAGTTAACTTCTCTTTGATGAGTTGGAATGAGTTCTCTTGAGCTTCTCCCCAACTAAATCCAACGTTCTTCTTGATGACTTCAGTGAGGGGCACGGCTAGGCTACTAAAGTCTTTCACGAACCTCAAGTAAAAGCTAGCTAAGCCATGAAAACTTCGAACATTAGCAACACTTGTAGGACTTGGCCAGTCCCGGATGGCTCGGATCTTCTCCTTATCAACCTGTATCCCGTGAGCACTAACAACAAAACCCAAGAATACAAGTTTATCTGTGCAAAAGGTGCACTTCTTCAAATTGGCAAACAATTGATCCTCTCTAAGTGCATCTAGGACAGATTTCAAATGCTCTACATGATCCTCTAAACTCGTACTATAAATGAGTATATCATCAAAGTACACAACGATAAATTTGCCAATGAATGGACGTAAGACATGATTCATAAGGCGCATGAATGTACTAGGTGCATTAGATAACCCGAACGGCATGACCATCCACTCACACAACCCATATTTTGTTTTAAAAGCAGTCTTCCACTCATCTCCTTCTTTCATCCTAATCTGATGATAACCACTTTTTAAGTCAATCTTAGAAAACATGCAAGATCCATGCAACTCATCTAACATGTCATCTAGGCGAGGAATAGGGTGACGATATTTTATCGTGATGTTGTTGACAGCTCGGCAATCAACACACATCCTCCATGATCCATCCTTCTTAGGCACAAGTAGGACTGGAACAGCACATGGGCTCATGCTTTCTCTCACGTACCCTTTTTCCAAAAGCTCATTGACTTGCCTCTCAAGTTCCTTTGTTTCCTCAGGATTACTTCTATATGCGGGGTGGTTAGGTATGGTAGGTCCTGGAACAAAATCAATTTGATGCTCAATCCCTTGCATAGGTGATAATCCAGCTGGTAGCTCTTCGGGAATGATGTGAAGCTACAAGACTCACAGCAAGTGCAAGTACCAATTGGGCCGGTGACACGAGCAAGGGCGAAAATGTTTCAAGCAGAACTTAATGGATTAATGCAAGAAGTCTGGGCTCAAGCCAATGCGTACAAGTGCAAGGACGTGCATGAGGCCCATGCAAAGCCCATGCACGTGATAGAAGCTATTTTGGAAGCTTGATATGCACGTAAGCTTCTAGATGCATGCGCACATGGAGAATCAAGAAGAATCAGCCTATTTAGTCCGTGCGTCTACTTGTTTTGGACATGCAGCTATTAGTTAATCTATTAGATATTATTTGCTAAGCAAGCCAGCAATTAGCAAGAACACACAAGGAGTATCTTAACTCACAAGAAAGAATTCAATCTCAAAAGTTTCTTCCCTTTTTTATTGTTAGGAGACCTCTTTATATAGGCTCCAAAGTACCAAAGTATTCCTAAACAAGCTAACTCCAAAAAAGGAGTTCAAAGGCTGGCCAAAACTCTCTTTCCTAATCTAAGGAGATTCTGGCCGAATTATTTCAACTAAACAAGAAATAATCTAAGCAAATAATATCTAATAGAATAACTAATAGCTGCACATCCAAAACAAGTAGATGCACGGACTAAATAGGCTGATTCTTCTTGATTCTCCATGTGCGCACGCATCAAGAAGCTTACGTACATGTCAAGCTTCCAAAATAGCCTCTATCACGTGCATGGGCTTTGCATGGGCCTCATACACGTCTTTGCACTTGTTTGCATTGGCTTGAGCCCAGACTTCTTGCATTAATCCATTAACTTCTGCTTGAAATGTTTTCGCCCTTGCTCGTGTCACCGGCCCAATGGGTACTTGCACTTGCTGTGAGTCTTGTTGCTTCACATCAATCGGAGTAGGCCAAGATTGAATTGCCTCGATCTTGGCTGGATCAACTTGCACTCCTTCCTTGCCTACCACAAATCCAAGAAATAGGAGTTCCTCTTGCCAAAATATGCACTTCTTTAAGTTGGCAAATAGATGATTACTATGGTGTGCGGTGAACACATCTTTTAGACGAACCAAATGCTACTCTTCTGATTTGCTATACACAAGAATATCATCAAAGTATACGACCATAAATTTATCAAGAAAAGGTCGTAATACCTGATGCATTAACCTCATGAAGGTGCTTGGAGCATTGGTTAGACCAAATGGCATGACCAGCCATTCACACAAACCATCCTTGGTCTTGAAAGCGGTCTTCCATTCATCTCCAGGCCTTATGCGGATCTGATGGTAACCACTCCTCAAGTTGATCTTGGAGAAAATAATTGATCCGCTCAGGTTATCCAACATGTCATTCAACCGCAAAATTGGAAATCGATACCTGACGGTAATTTGGTTAATCGCGCGGCTGTCAATACACATACTCCAAGAACCATCCTTCTTAGGCACCAAGAGAGCAGGAACTCCACAAGGACTAAGGCTTTCTTGAATGTAGCCCATGTCTAACAATTCTTGCACCTTTTCTCTCAAAATCTGATTCTCTTTGGGACTCAACCTGTAATGAGGCAAATTAGGCAAGGTTGAACCCGGAATAAGGTCAATCCGATGTTGAATATTTTGCAAGGGTGGTAAACCCTTGGGAAGGTCTTCTGAGACAACCTCATGGAATTCTTTAAGAAGGTCAGCCACCTCAGGAGGAATGCTAGCTTCATGGTCTTGACTTGCATCTTTCATAACAAAGGCATAGCACCACCCAATCTCTTTGAAAGAGTCTTGTAATTCTTTGGTGGAAGTGACTAGGGACACCATCCGACGGACTTCATTTGGCTTTGTCTTGCTTAGACCAGGCTTCCTTGGAAGCAAAGTAAACTGCTTCCCATCTTTTCGGATTTCATAGGTGTTTTCTTGACCTTTGTGTACCACTTTATTGTCAAACTCCCACGGTCTTCATAACAGAATGTTGCAAGCATCCATTTTAAGCACATCACAAGTAACCTCATCTGAATATTGGCCAATTGAAAAGGGCACAGTACACCTTGAGTTCACTTGGAGTCCTCCACCAGATTGAACCCACCCAATAGTATACGGTGCAGGATGAGGCGTAACCTTCAAACCTAACTTCTCCACAGTTTTGCCACTAATGAAAGTCTCTTGACTTCCCCCATCAATGATCACATCACAAACATCTTTTCCCATATGGCAGCGTGTGCGAAAAAGATTGTGGCATTGCGAGTCTTCCACTTTGTGAGCAGCTAGAGCAAATTTGCGTATGATCCCACAATATTCCTCCTCCTCATCTTCTGATTCCTCCTTTTCCCCGTCTTCCCCTTCATCTATGGGAGCACATAGGAAAGCCCCAGATTGCTCTTCGGATTCTTCACGTATACTCAATTGTGTGAACTTCCACCTCGGACACTCGCTTGATTTATGGCCCAGTGCGTTGCACTTGAAGCACCTGATTGCCGAGTTAGTTTCCACCTCCTTCCCTTTCCTCTGAGATGACTCGAGAACCATCTTTGTCTTTGGTTGATTCTTTGGATCACTTGCTTGTATCATACTCTTGTCAAATCCACCTTTAGGGGCAGTGGATGTCTGACCTGGACTAGTAAAACGATTTGGAACCATTCTCTTCTTCTTCAATGTGGCTCCAATTTTTCTTGCTTTGTGACAAGCATCCTGAAAATACAAGAAAGTATCAAACTCCATCTTGCTCTTCACCTCATAATTTAGACCATCAATGTAACGAGCAATATGTTGGTCTTCATTCTCCTCCACGTCATTCCGGGCAGCCAACCTCATAAACTCAGCCGTATATTCATCCACGGAGAGATTTCCCTGAGAGCAAGATAAGAATTGCAAGTACAAGGATTGATGGTAATCCACGGGCAGAAATCGTGCCCTTAAGGCTTGCTCCATTGAAGGCCAGTCACGTATTAGATGTTCTCCATGTCTCCTTCTAGATTCTTGTTCTTTCCTCCACCAAACAGCAGACCTGGACTCTAACTTGAAGGCCACATAATTGACCATTTGCTCTTTCGTTAGATCCATGCAATCAAAGTACTTCTCCACTGAATCCAACCAATTCAAGAAAGATTCTATGTCTACATCACCATAGAACTTTTCAATGTTCATCTTGAATGGTCGATCCACTCGTTGGGGATAGCCAAAACCTCTTTCTTCTCCTCTATGGGCTTCTCTTCGCGCACCTCATCCTCCATCTCCTCCTCGACCTCGTCCCCCTCTATTTCCATGTCCTCCTCTGATCGGTAGCGTATGCACCGAGTCAAGGTCATCACGATCCTCCTCGCCTTCATCTTCCCTTGCATTATCTCCCATGGCAGCCGGTGGTTGCACTGCCAAATTGCGCAATTGACGTAGAACTTCTTGCATGGTTACTTCCAAATCTCCTAAACGCTTGGTTGTTTTTGGATCAGTCATCTTGATTGATCGGTTAAGGACTAGAAAGATAGCACAAGATGTGGGAGGCAAGGACCAGTAGGGTCACGATGCCTTGTGGACGATTATTTAGGCTACGAATGGTTAACTCGTTGTGAGCGAGGCAAGGACCAGTAGGGTCACGATGCCTTGTGGATGGCTTGTCTAATGGGGCTAATAGGGTGCGTATGTTCGTGATCACGCCTCAAATGGAAGTGTGATCGGATCTGAAATAGAGCTCTGATACCAACTGACGTAGCGTAGCAGAATTTTAAGTAAAATTCGGATAAATTCAACCATACGTGACTTCCGTCAACATGATGGAGGTTTGTCCAATGGGACGGCCAGCCAAGGGCGGATAGATCAAATTGGAACCAAGGGACGCACCCAAAGATAATAGACAAAGTCTAGATGAATCTGATATTATTTCTGAATGTGTTTATTACATAAACATTCCCCATTTTTATAAGGTTCTAAGGGAAATGGGATACATTCATAGATGTACTTACATACATGCATTCTTATTAAATCAGATCACTAATGAGAAACTTTGAAAGTCATTTATTCATTAAGTCAGCCAACGGACGAATGTGGACGCCCACTTCTCCTTATCTTGAACTTGGATGCCTCAGATGGTAGATGGATGCACTTGGACGTCCCTACGTCATTTCTTGCATGATCTTTCCTTTTCTTGAATTATCTTACCTTTTCTTGCCTTTTCATGCCTTATCTTGCCTTATCTTGCCTTTTCCTTCATTATCTTCCCTTTTCGTACCGTATCTTGCCTTTTCTCGCCTTTTCTGGCCTTTTCCTTGCCTTTTCTTGTCTTTTCATGCTTTATCTTAGCTTTTCTTTTCTTGCCTTTTCTTGCCTTTTCTTACATTATCTTACCTTATGTTGCCTTTTCTTTCTTTTTCTTTCCTTTTCTTGCCTTATCTTTTTTTTTCTTTCGATATCTTTCCTTTTCTTGCCTTATCTTGTCTTTTCTTTTCTTTTCTTACCATTTCCTTGCCTTATCTTTCCTTTTCTTGCATTATCTTGCCTTTTCTTACCTTATCTTGCCTTTTCTTGCCTTATCTTGCCTTTTCTTTCCTTATCTTGCCTTTCTTTGCCTTTTCTTTCCTTATCTTGCCTTTTTCTTGCCTTTTTTGTCCTTTTCTTCCCTTATCTTGCATTACCTTCCCTTTTCTTGCCTTATCTTGCCTTTTTCTTGCCTTTTCTTTCCTTTTCTTGCCTTATCATGCCTTATCTAGCCTTTTCCTTCCCTTTTCTTTCCTTTCCTTGCCTTTTCTTTCCTTTTCTGGCCTTATCTTGCCTTTTCTTCCCATATCTTGCCTTTTTTTGAATTTAAAGCCCTTTTCTTGCTTTATCTTTCCTTTTCTTGCCTTTTTATGCCTTTTCCAAGCCTTTTTTTCCTTTTCTTACCTTTTCAATGCCTTATCGTGCCTTTTCTTTTGATTTCTTTGTTTTTCTTGCTTTTTATTGCCTTATCTTGCCTTTTCTTACCTTTTCTTGCTTTTCCTTGCCTTTTATTGCCTTTCCTTGCCTTTTCATGCCTTTTCCTTGTCTTTTCTTACCTTATCTTTCCTTTTCCTTGCCTTTTCTTTCCTTTTCTTCCCTTACCTTACCTTTCCTTCCCTTTTCTTGCCTTATCTTGCCTTTTCTTACCTTTTTTTACCTTTTCTTGACATTTCTTGCCTTTTCTTTCCTTATCTTGCCCTTTCTACCTTTTCTTGCCTTTTCATGCCTTTCCTTGCCTTATCTTGCCTTTTATTGCGTTTTTATTCCTTATCTTGCCTTTTCTTTCTTTTTCTTTCCTTTTTTTGCTTTTTCATCCTTTTTCCTTGCATTTTCTTGCCTTTTCATTCCTTATCTTGTCTTTTCTTGCCTTTTCCTTGCCTTTTCTTTCCTTTCCTTGCCTTATCTTGCCTTTTCTGGCCTTTTCTTTCGTATTCTTTCCTTTTTTGTCTTTTCTTACCTTTTCCTTGCCTTTTCTTAACTTTTCTTACCTTTTCTTGACTTTTCTTTCCTTTTCTTGCCCTTTCTACCCTTTCTTTCCTTTTCATGCCTTTTCTTGCCTTAGATTGCATTTTCTTGCCTTTTTATTCCATATCTTACCTTTTCATGCTTTTTCTTTCCTTTTTTTTCTTTTTCATGCTTTTTCCCTGCCTTTTCTTGCCTTTTCTTTATCTTGCCTTTTCTTGCCTTATCCTTGCCTTTTCTTTCCTTTCCTTGACTTATCTTGCCTTTTCTTGCCTATTCTTGTCTTTTTTTACATTTTCTTGCCTTATCTTCCCTTTTCTTGCCTTTTCTTTTCTTATATTCCTTTTCTTTCCTTTTCTTACCTTATCTTACATTTTCTTGCCTTTTCATGCATTTTCTTTCCTTTTACTTCCTTTTCTTGCCTTTTCATGCATTTTCTTTCCTTTTCTTGCCTTTTCCATGCATTTTCTTACCTTTTCTTGCCTTATCTTGCCTTTTCCATGCCTTTTCTTATCTTTTCTATCCTTTTCTTGCCATATCCTTACCTTTTCTTGCCTTATTTTGCCTTTTCTGGCCTTATTTGGTCTTTTCTTTCCTTTTCTTACATTATCTTCCCTTATCTTGCATTATCTTGCCTTTTCTTTCTTTTTCTTGCCTATTCTTGCCTAATCTTTTCTTTTCTTTCGATATCTTTAATTTTCTTGCCTTATCTTGTCTTTTCTTTCCTTTTCTTGCCTTTTCTTGCCTTTTCCTTGCTTTTTCTATTCTTTTCTTGCATTTCCTTCCCTTTTCTAGCCTTATCTTGCCTTTTCTAGCCTTATCTTGCCTTTTCTTACCTATTCCTAGCCTTTTCTTTCCTTTCCTTGCCTTTCCTTGCCTTTTCTGGCCTTATCTTGCCTTTTCTTCCCTTATCTTTCCTTTTCTTGTCTTTTCTTGCTTTATCTTTCCTTTTCTTGCCTTTTCCATGCCTTTTTCATGCCTTTTTTTTCCTTTTCTTGCCTTTTTCATGCCTTATCGTGCCTTATCTTTCCTTTTCTTTCATGTTCTTGACTTTTCTTGCCTTTTCATGCCTTATCTTGCCTAATCTTGCCTTATCTTACCTTTTCTAACCTTTTCTTGCCTTTTCTTACCTTTTCTTGCTTTTCCTTGCCTTTTATTGCCTTTCCTGGCATTATCTTGCCTTTTCTTTTCTTTTCTTGACTTACCTTGCCTTATCTTACCTTTTTTACCTTTTCCTTGCCTTTTCTTTCCTTTTCTTGCCTTTCCTTCCCTTTTCTTACCTTATCTTGCCTTTTCTTACCTTTTATTGCCTTTTCTTTCCTTATCTTGCCTTATCTTGCCCTTTCTGCCCTTTCTTGCCTTTTCTTGCTTTATCTTGCCTTTTCTTACCTTATCTTACATTTTCTTGCCTTTTCATGCCTTTTCTTGCCTTATCTTCCTTTTACTTCCTTTTCTTGCATTTTCTTGCCTTTTCATGCCTTTTCTTGCTTTATCTTGCCTTTCCATTCCATTTCTTACTTTATCTCGCCTTTTCTTGCCTTATCTTGCCTTTTTTACCTTATCTTGCATGTTCTCACTTTATCATGCCTTTTCTTACCTTTTCATAATTTTTCTTGCCTTATCTTTCCTTTTCTTTCCTATTCTTACAATTTCTTATCTTTTTTGCCTTTTCATGCCTTTTCCTTTCTTTTTCTGGCCTTATTCTTGACTTTTCCTTCATTTTCTTGCCTTATCTTTCCTTTTTTTCAATTTCTTTTCTTTTCTACCCTTATCCTGACTTTTCTTACCTTTTCTTGCATTTTCTTGCCGTTTAATGCCTTTTCCTTACCTTTTCTTGCCTTTTCCTTGCCTTTGCTTACCTTTTCCTTTGCTTTTCTTTGCTTTTCTTTCCTTTTCTTGCCTTATCTTGCCTTATCTTCCCTTTTCCTTGCCTTTTCTTTCCTTTTCTTGCCTTATCATGCCATTTCTTGCCTCATCATTCCTTTTCATTCCTTTTATTGCCTTTTCTTGCCATTTCCAAGCCTTTTCTTTTCTTTTCTTGCCTAACCTTGCCTTATCTTGCCTTTTCTTACCTTTTCCCAACCTTTTCTTTCCTTATTTTGCGTCATCTTTCCTTTTCTTGCCTTTCCTTCTCTTTTTTTGCCCTTTCATGCCTTTTCTTGCCTTATCTTGCCTTTTCCTTGCCTTATCTTGCCTTTTCATTCCTCATCTTTCCTTTTCTTGCCTTTCCTTCCCTTTTCTAGCCTTATCTTAATTTTTCTTGCCTTTTGCTTGCCTTTTCTTTCCTTTTCTTACCTAATCATGACTTATCTTGCCTTTTCTTGCCGTTTCATGCCTTTTCTTGCCTTATCTTTCCTTTTCTTGCCTTATCTTTTCTTTTCATGCCTTTTCCATGCCTTTTTTTTCGTTTCTTTCCTTTTCCATGCCTTATCATGCCTTCCTTTCCTTTTCTTTTCTTTTCTTGCCTTTTCTTGCCTTATCTTGCCTTAGCTTATCTTGTCTTGCCTTATCTTGCCTATTCTTACCTTACCATTCCTTTGCTTTCGATTTCTTTGTTGCATTATCTTGCCTTTTTTTTCCTTTTCTTTCCTTTTCCATGCCTTGTCGTGCCTTTCTTTCCTTTTCTTTTCTTTTCTTGCCTTATCTTGCCTTAGCTTGTCTTGTCTTGCCTTTTCTTGCCCATTCTTACCTTATCATTCCTTTTCTTTCGATTTCTTTGTTTCATTATCTTGCCTTTTCATACCCTTTTCTTGCTTTTCCTTGCCTTTTATTGCCTTTCCTTGCCTTTTCATGCCATCTTCTGGCCTTTTCTTGCCTTATCTTGGTTTTTCTTACCTTTTCTTTCATTACCATGCCTTATCTTGCCTTTTCTTACCTTTTCCTTACCTTTTCTTTCCATTTCTTGCCTTTTCTTGCGTTGCCTTCCCTTTTCTTGCGTTGCCTTCCCTTCTCTTGCCTTATCTTGCCTTTTCTTACATTTTCTTGACTTTTCTTACCTTTTCTTGCCTTTTCTTGACTTATCTACCTTTCTTTCCCTTTCTTGCCTTTTCTTACCTTTTCATGCATTTTCTTGCCTTTTCTTTCCTCATCTTGCCTTTTCTTGCTTTTTCTTTCCTTTTCTTGCTTTTCCTTGTCTTTTCTTTGCATTTTCTTACCATTTCTTCACTTATCTTGCCTTTTCTTGCCTTTTCATGCCTTTTCTTGCCTTATCTTTCCTTTTCTCGCCTTTCCATGCCTTTTCCATGCCTTTTTTTTCCTTTTCTTTCCTTTTCTTGCCTTTTCTTTCTTTGTCATGCCTTATCTTGCCTTAGCTTGTCTTTTCTTGCCTATTCTTACCTTATCATTCCTTTTCCTTGCCTTTTCTTTCCTTATCTTGCCTTATCTTGCCTTTTCTTACCTTTTCCTTACCTGTTCTTTCCAATTCTTTCCTTTTCTTGCCTCATCTTTTCTTTTCTTGCCTTTCCTACCCTTATCTTGCCTTATCTTGCCATGTCTTGCCGTTTCTTACATTTTATTGCCTTTTCTGGCCTTTTCTTTCCTTATCTTACCTTATCTTGCCCTTTCTGGCCTTTTGTTGCCTTATCTATCCTTTTTTTTGTCATTTCTTACCTTTTCCTTACCTTTTCTTACCTTTTCTTACCTTATCTTGCTTTTTCTTACCTTATCTTTCCTTTTTTTCAATTTCTTTCATTTTCTTGCCTTTTCTAGCCTTATCTTGCCTTTTCTAACCTTTTCTAGCCTTTTTTTGCCTTATCTTACCTTTTTCATGCCTTTTCTTACCTTTGCCTTGCCTTTTCTTGCCTTATCTTACCTTATCTTCCCTTTTCCTTACCTTTTCTTACCTTTTCTTGCCTTATCTTGCAATTTCTTGCCTCATCATTCCATTTCTTTCCTTTTCTTGCCTTTTCCTGCCTTTTCCTTGCCTTTCCTTGCCTTATTTTCCTTTTATTGCATTTTCTTGCCTTTTCATAACTTTTCTTGCCTTATCTTTCTTTTTCTTTCCATTTCTTTCCTTTTCTTGCCTTTTATTGCCTTATCTTGCCTTTTCTTGCCTTTTCTTACCTTATCATGTCTTTTCTTGCCTTTTTTTGTCTTTTCTTGCCTGTTCTTGCCTGTTCTTGAATTATCTTACCTTTTCTTTACTTTTCTTGCCTTTTCATGCGTTTTCAAGCCTTATCTTACATTATCTTGCCTTTTCATTCCTTATCTTGCCTTTTCTTATCTTATCCTTCCTTTTCTTGCCTTTTCTTTCCTTATCTTGCCTTTTCCTTGCCTTTTCTGTCCTTTTCTTGCCTTATTTTGCATTTCCTTCCATTTTCCAATCTTATCTTTCCTTTTCTTGCCTTTTCCTTGCCTTTTCTGATATGAATATGAGAAGCACTCATACGATGATTTCAAGTGCCAATCTGTCCAAGTGAGAGAGCACGGATAAAGCGCTTTAAGTCACAACTTAATGGGCTGATTTCCAAGCTTACATCAGAGAGTTGGGCCCAAGCAAATTTATTAAAGTCCATGGACCAAGAGCCACGCAATTCAGCTGAGTTTATGACCTTAATACAAGTTCTAGAAGGTCCTTTCAGCAGCAAAGATCTTGAAGATTCATTCTCTCAGATTTGGGCATTCTATTTAGGAAGTTTATTTCAGCCATTAGTTTTGATTAGGAAGTTATATTCCAACAACAGTTCGAACACGACGGAGGGATTCTGTCGAGTTCACCATCGACTTATCAAGCGGATCTTCATCACCGTTTGTGGCGTCATCGACATATCAAGGTTCTTTGTTTCAACTCAAACAGTGGGTCGCGGTCGTAATACCAAGGTTCTTGTTTGGTTGTGAGCATCGGGTCGAGATCTCCATCACAAACTGATCTAGAACGATCTGGGATTTCAACGCTTGATGGACGGGTCTCGCGCATCGTTGGCGGGGTTCGTATCATTTGGTATCAGAGCTTAGACTTTTTATTTTAGTTCTATCTATCCTTTAAATTTCGTTTTTATCATTAGTTTTCAATTAGTTGTTCTTATTGCATTTTCTGAGTTGGAGAAAGAATAAAAAATCAAAAAAAGAGAGAAATATATGGAAAAAGGAAAGAAAGAAAAGAAGGTAGCCTACAAAGGAAGAAAATAGGCTGAAAAAAAAAGTTTGCAAAAAAGTGGAAAGAAAAAAAAAGAGAATGTGCAAGAACATGTCCTACGATTACTCAAGAAGAAACTTTGAAGGTGATGAGTCATTGGCTGATCCACAAAAGTTTATGGAGGCTCTGATGAGTGAGATGAAGTGTATGGTGAGTGAGGAAATCAAGAAGTTTCACAGACGGATAGACCGAATAGAGAGTAAATTTTCAGAGCAGGTAGAAGTTGTTCCCAGTGTATGTAGGGATACAAGAGCTCAACAAAGGAAGATTGGGGTTAGAGGTGATGACACTTTTAGAGTTACAGCATGGGATGATCAAGACAGCTGGGAGAAGCTTATGTCATTGGCAAGGAAAATTGACTTGCATGCAAGAGAAGGTTGGGAAGTGCAACGTGAGAAGATAATTCACACTACGTCTGATATTGAGAATAAGGTATGTGGTTCTGAAGTTGATATGAAAGCTTCTTCTTTTGAAGTTCTTGAAGATGCTTTGACATGGGAGGAGTTTGGTGCATATTCTAATGACTTATTTGATGGAGATTGCTTTGATGAGCATACAATGTCACTACTTTACTTAAGGGATTTATTTGATGAATCATCTGTGATGAGTAATGTTGTTCACATGAAGAAGTGCATAACTCCAATTGATGGTGATCATGAAGAATTTGTTGTTGTGGTTGAGAAAAAAGAGGTTCAGCCCATATCTTACATATATCCGGATTTTCATGTTGAATATGTTGAGCATATAGACTTCTTGGGAGTTGACAAGTTTGAATATGTTGGAGGATCAGCATTGATCAACTTGTGGAATGCTTTGAAGATTGGTAAAAGGCTTATTCGAAAAAGTAAGTCTTTAACTTTTGATTTGGAGGTGAAATCTAATTATTTATCATCAAAGTATCTGTTCTGTTGGAGCGGAAGGTATCAAGTGCAACCACGACGATCGAAGATTCAACCTTTTTCCAGCATGAATTTTAATTGGTACAAGCATGACGTATGCAAGGATTTGAGGACAAATCTCATTCAAGTCACAACTTAATGGGTTGATTTCCAAGCTTACATCAGAGAGTTGGGCCCAAGCAAATTTATTAAGTCCATGGACCAAGAGTCATGCAATTCAGCTGAGTTTATGACCTTAATACAAGTTCTAGAAGGTCCTTTCAGCAGCAAAGATCTTGAAGATTCATTCTCTCAGATTTGGGCATTCTATTTGGGAAGTTTATTTCAGCCATTAGTTTTGATTAGGAAGTTATATTCCAACAACTCTTGGCTTATTTAGCATGTTTGTCACGTTTGTAGCCTTCCTAAAAGGAAGAGATTTGTTTCCTTTTTAGTTTCCCTTTCCACCCAGATTTTTAGGAGTTATTAGATTTGGAATCTCTTTGTAATATTGAGCCTATTTATAGAGGCTTATGCAATGAGAAAAGGGGACCATTATTGATTGAAAAACGTGGGCTTTGCTCTCTTGGTTCTTTGGAACAGTTCAAACACAACGGAGGGATTCCATCGAGTTCACCATCGACTTATCAAGTGGATCTTCATCACCGTTTGTGGCATCATCGACATATCAAGGATCTTTGTTTCAACTCAAACAGCGGGTCGCGGTCCTAATACCAAGGTTCTTGTTTGGTTGTGAGCATCGGGTCGAGATCTCCATCACGAACTGATCTAGAACGATCTGGGATTTCAACGCTTCGTGGATGGGTCTCGCGCATCGTTGGCGGGGTTTTTATCATTTTCTTTCCTTTTCTAGTCTTATCATGCCTTATCTATCCTTTTCTTTCCTTTTCCTTGCCTTTTCTTTCCTTTTCTTGACTTTTCTTACCTTTTCATGCCTATTCTTGGCTTACCATCCCTTTTCTTTTGATTTCTTTGGTTTTCTTGCTTTTTATTGCCTTATCTTGCCTTTTCTTATCTTTTCTTACTTTTCCTTGCCTTTTATTGCCTTTCCATGCCTTTTTCTTGCCTTATCTTGCCTTTTATTTCCTTTTCTTGCCTTACCATTCCTTATCTTGCATTTTCTTACCTTTTCCCTGCCTTTTCTAGCCTTTTCTTGGCTTTTCCTACCTCATCTTTCCTTTTCCTGCCTTTCCTTCTCCTATCTTCTTTTATCTTGCCTTATCTTACCTTTTCTTGACTTTTCTTGCCTTTTCTTTCCTTATCTTGCCTTATCTTGCCCTTTCTGCCCTTTCTTGCCTTTTCATGCCTTTCCTTGCCTTATATTGCCCTTTCTTGCCTTTTTATTCCTTATCTTGGTGTTTCTTTCTTTTTTATGCTTTTTCATTATTTTTCCTTGCCTTTTTTTGCCTTTTCTTTCCTTATCTTGCCTTTTCTTGGCTTTTCCTTGCCTTTTCTTTTCTTTCATTTCCTTGCCTTATCTTGCCTATTCTTGCCTTTTTTTTGTCTTTTCTTACCTTTTCCTTACCTTTTCATAACTTTTCATACATTTTCTTGACTTTTCCTGCCTTTTCTTTCCCTATCTTGCCCTTTCTTGCCCTTTCTTGCCTTTCCTTGCCTTATCTTGCCTTTTCTTGCCTTTTTATTCCTTATCTTCCCTTTTCTTGCTTTTTCTTTCCTTTTTTTCCTTTTTCATGCTTTTTCCTTGCCTTTTCTTGCCTTTTCCTTGCCTTTTCTTTCCTTTCCTTGCCTTATCTTGCATTTTTTTGCCTTTTCTTGCCATTTCCTTGCCTTTTCTTTGCCTTATCTTGCCTTTTTTTTTTGTCTTTTTTTGTCTTTTCCTGCCTGATCTTGCCTTTTCTTAAATTATCTTACCTTTTTTTTGCCTTTTCATGCCTTACGTTGCCTTATCTTGCCTTTTCATTCCTTATCTTGCCTTTTCTTACCATATCTTGCCTTTTCTCGCCTTTTCTTCCATTTTCTTGCCTTTTCATGCCATTTCCTTGCCTTTTCTTCCCTTTTCTTGCCTTTTCTTACCATTTCCTTGCCTTTTCTTTCCTTTTCTTTCCTTATCTTGCCTTTTCTTGCCTTATCTTGCCTTTTCTTACCTTTTCTTTTCTTATCCTTCCATTTCTTGACTTTTTATGCCTTTTCTTGCCTTATCTTACCTTGTCTTTTCTTATCTTTCCTTTTCATGCCTTATCTTTCCTTTTCTTGACTTTTTATGCCTTTTCTTTCCTTTTCTTGCCATTTCCTTACCTTTTCTTGCCTTATCTAGTATTTTCTTTCATTTTCTTGCATTATCTGATACAAACCCCGCCATCGATGCGCGAGACCTGTCCAAGAAGCGTTGAAATTCCAGATCGTTCTAGATCAGTTCGTGATGGAGATCTCGACCCGATGCTCACAACCAAACAAGAACCTTAGTATTAAGATCGCGACCCGCTGCTTGAGTTGAAACAAAGAACCTTGATATGTCGATGATGCCACAAACGGTGATGAAGATCCGCTTGATAAGTCGATGGTGAACTCGACGGAATCCCTCCGTTGTGTTCGAACAGTTCCGAAGAACCAAGAGAGCACAGCCCACGTTTATCAATCAATAATGGTCCTCTTTTCTCATTGCATAAGCCTCTATAAATAGGCTCAATATTACAAAGAGATTCCAAATCAAACAAATCCTAAAAATCTGGCTGGAAAGGGAAACTAAAAAGGAAACAAATCTATGCCTTTTAGGAAGGCTACAAATGTGACAAACAAGCTAAATAAGCCAAGAGTTGTTGTAATATAACTTCCTAATCAAAACTAATGGCTGAAATAAACTTCCTAAATAGAATGCCCAAATCAGAGAGAATAAATCTTCAAGATCTTTGCTGCTGAAAGGACCTTCTAGAACTTGTATTAAGGTCATAAACTTAGCTGAATTTCGTGGCTCTTGGTCCATGGACTTTAATAAATTTGCTTGGGCCCAACTCTCTGATGTAAGCTTGGAAATCAGCCCATTAAGTTGTGACTTGAAGCGCTTTGTTCGTGCTCTCTCACTTGGTCATATTGGCACTTGAAATCATCATATGAGTGCTTCTCATATCCATATCATTCCCCTCCTCTTGAAAGGGATTTGTCCTCAAATCCTCGCATATGTCATAGTGCCACAAATTAACAACCATGCTGGAACAAGGTTGAGTCTTCGAAAGTCGTGGTTGTACTTGATACCTTCCTCTCCAACAGAATAGATACTTCGAACATAAACAATCTGATATCATCTCCAAATCAAAAGCCCAAGAATTATTTATTCGAATATGTGTTTCTGCAACCTTTAAACTATTCCATAAATTGATCAATGGTGAACCACCAACATAATCAAACTTGTCAACTCCCAAGAAATCAAAATGCTCAACATATTCAACGTGAAAATCTGGAAAGATGTAAGATATGGGTTGATCCGCTTCCTTGTTAATAGCAACAATAAGTTCTTCATGTTCACCATCAATAGGAATTGTGCACTTCTTCATGTGAACGATATCCACCACAGATGATTCGTCAAATAAATCTCTTAGGTAAAGTAGTGACATGGTATGGTCATCAAAATAATCTCCATCAAATAAATCAATAGAATATTCACCAAACTCATCCCATATCAAAACCTCTTCAAGAACTTCATCTGAAGGCATACCAATTTTAGAATAACATATCTTTTCCTCAATGTCGCACTCAGCCTGAATGATCTTCTCTCGTTGCACTTCACTAACTTCTCTTGTATGCAAGTCAATTTTCCTTGCCAAAGACATAAGTTTCTCCCAGCTGTCTTCATCATCCCACGTTGTAACTCGATGAGTGCTATCACCTCTCATCCTAATTTTCCTTTGTTGAGCTCTTGTATCCCTACATACATTAGGAACAACTTGTACCTGCGCTGAAAATTTACTCTCTATTTGGTCTATCCGTCTGTGAAACTTCTTGATTTCCTCACTCACCATACACTTCATCTCACTCATCACAGCCTCCATAAACTTCTGTGGATCAGCCAATGACTCATCACCTTCAAAGTTTCTTCTTGAGTAATCGTAGAACATGTTCTTGCACATTCTCTTTTTTTTCTTTTCACTTTTTTGCAAACTTTTTTTAGCCTCTTTTCTTCCTTTGTAGGCTGCCTTCTTTTCTTTCTTTCCTTTTTCTGGATTTTTCTCTCTTTTTTGATTTTTTTTTCTTTCTCCAACTCAGAATATAACAAGAATAACTAATTGAAAACTAATGATAAAAACAAAATTTAAAGGATAGATAGAACTGAAATAGAACCTTGAGCTGTGATACCAAATGATACGAACCCGGCCATCGATGCGCGAGACCCGTCCAAGAAGCGTTGAAATTCCAGATCGTTCTAGATTAGTTCGTGATGGAGATCTCGACCCGATGCTCACAACCAAACAAGAACCTTGGTATTAAAACCGCGACCCGCTGCTTGAGTTGAAACAAAGAACCTTGATATGTCGATGACGCCACAAACGGTGATGAAGATCCGCTTAATAAGTCGATGGTGAACTCGACGGAATCCCTCCGTTGTGTTCGAACAGTTCCGAAGAACCAAGAGAGCAAAGCCCACGTTTTTCAATCAATAATGGTCCCCTTTTCTCATTGCATAAGCCTTTATAAATAGGCTCAATATTACAAAGAGATTCCAAATCAAACAACTCCTAAAAATCTGGCTGGAAAGGGAAACTAAAAAGGAAACAAATCTATGCCTTTTAGGAAGGCTACAAACGTGACAAACAAGCTAAATAAGCCAAGAGTTGTTGGAATATAACTTCCTAATCAAAACTAATGGCTGAAATAAACTTCCTAAATATAATGCCCAAATCAGAGAGAATAAATCTTCAAGATCTTTGCTGCTGAAAGGACCTTCTAGAACTTGTATTAAGGTCATAAACTCAGCTGAATTTCGTGGCTCTTGGTCCATGGACTTTAATAAATTTGCTTGGGCCCAACTCTCCGATGTAAGCTTGGAAATCAGCCCATTAAGTTGTGACTTGAAGCGCTTTGTCCGTGCTCTCTCACTTGGTCAGATTGGCACTTGAAATCATCATATGAGTGCTTCTCATATCCATATCATTATCTTACCTTATCTTGCCTTTTCTTGTCTTTTCTTTCCTTTTCTTGCCTTATCTTGCCTTTTCTTTCCATATCTTTCCTTTTCTTGCCTTATCTTGCCTTTTCTTTCCTTTCCTTACCATTTCCTTTCCTTTTCTTGACTTATCTTGCCTTATCTTTCCTTTCTTTGCCTTATCTTGTCTTGTCTTTCCTTTTCTTTCCTTATCTTGCCTTTTCTTACCTTATCTTGCCTTTTCTTGCCTTATCTTTCCTTTTCTTGCCTTTTCCATGCCTTTTTTCCTTTTCTTGCCTTTTCTGCACTTTATCGTGCCTTATCTTGCCTTTTCTTTCCTTTCCTTCCCATTTCCTGGCCTTTTCTTGCCTTATCTTTCCTTTTCTTGCCTTATCTTGTATTTTCTTTCATTTTCTTGCCTTATCTTGCCTTTTCATGCCTTATCTTGCCTTTTCATTCCTTTTCTTGACTTTTCATGTTTGTTCCATGCCTTTTCTTGCCTTTTCTTTCCTTTTCTTGCCTTATCTTTTCTTTTCTTTCTAAATCTTTCCTTTTCTTGCCTTATCTTGCCTTTTCTTTCCTTTCCTCACCATTTCCTTGCCTTTTCTTGCTTTTTCTTTCCTTATCTTGCCTTTTCCTTGCCTTTTCTATCCTTTTCTTGCCTTCTCTTGCATTTGCTTCCCTTTTCCAACCTTATCTTGCCTTTTCCTTGCCTTTTCTTTCCTTTTCTAGCCTTATCATGCCTTGTCTAGCCTTTTCTTTCTATTTCCTTGCCTTTTCTTTCCTTTTCTTGACTTTTCTTGCCTTTTCATGCCTTATCTTCCCTTTTCTTGAATTTTCTTGCCTTTTTTTGCCTATTCTTGGCTTATCATCCCTTTTCTTTTGATTTCTTTTGTTTTCTTGCTTTTTATTGCCTTATCTTGCCTTTTCTTACCTTTTTCCTGCCTTTTCTTTTCTTTTCTTGCCTTTTCCTGCCTCATCTTTCCTTTTCTTGCCTTTCCTTCCCTTTTCCTTGCCTTTTCTTTCCTTTCCTTGCCTTATATTGCCTTTTCTTGCCTTTTCTTGTCTTTTTTTGTCTTTTCTTACCTTTACCTTGCCTTTTCTTAACTTTTCTTACCTTTTCTTGACTTTTCTTGCCTTTTCTTTCCTTATCTTGTCTTATCTTGTCTTATCTTGCCCTTTCTTGCCTTCTCATGCCTTTCCTTACATTTTCTTGAATTTTCTTACTTTTTCTTTCCTTTTTTTGGTTTTTCATGCTTTTTCCTTGCCTTTTCTTGCATTTTCATGCATTATCTTGCTTTTTTAACTTTTCCTTGCCTTTTCTTTCCTTTCCTTCCCTTATCTTGCCTTTTCTTGCCTATTCTTGCCTTTTTTTCTTTTCTTACATTTTCTTGCCTTATCTTCCCTTTTCTAGCCTTTTCTTTCCTTATCTTGCCTTTTCTTACCTTATCTTACCTTTTCTTGCCTTTTTATGCCTTTTCTTTCCTTTTACTTCCTTTTCTATCCTTTTCTTTCCTTTTCTTTCCTTATCTTGCCTATCCATTCCTTTTCTTACTTTATCTTGCCTTTTTCTTGCCTTATCTTGCCTTTTTTTCCTTATCTTGCCTTTTCTTACCTTATCATGCCTTTTCTTACCTTTTCATGATTTTTCTTGCCTTATCTTTCCTTTTCTTTCCTATTCTTGCATTGTCTTATCTTTTTTGCCTTTTCATGCCTTTTCCTTGCATTTTCTGGCCTTATCTTGACTTTTTTTTGCCTTTTCTTTCCTTTTGCCTTTTCTTACCTTATCTTGCATTTTCTTGCCTTATCTTTCCTTTTCTTGCCTTATCTTTCCTTTTTTCAATTTCTTTCCTTTTCTTGCCTTTTCTAGCCTTATCTTGCCTTTTAATGCCTTTTCCTTGCCTTTTTTGCCTTTTTCTTGCCTTTTCTTTCCTTCTCTTGCCTTATCGTGCCTTACCTTCCCTTTTCCTTGCCTTTTCTTTCCTTTTCCTTGCCTTTTCTTTCCTTTTCTTGCCTTATCTTGTCATTTCTTGCCCCATCCTTGCCTTTTCCTTGCCTTTTCTTTCCTTTTATTGCCTTTTCTGGCCTTTTCTTGCCTTATCTTTCCTTATTTTTCTTTTCTTGCCCTTTTTTGCCTGTTCTTACCTTTTCCCAACCTTTTCTTTCCTTTTCTTTCCTTATGTTGCCTTTTCTTGCCTCTTCTTGCTTTTTCATTCCTTCTCTTGACTTTTCTTGCCCTATCTTTCCTTATTTTTCTTTTCTTACCTTTTCTTGCCTTTTCTTACCTTTTCCCAACCTTTTCTTTCCTTATGTTGCCTTTTCTTGCCTCATCTTTCCTTTTCTTGCCTTTCCATCCCTTTTCTTGCCTTATCTTAACTGATCTTGCCTTTTCTTGCCTTTTCTTGCATTATCTTGCCTTTTCTTGCCTTTTCTTGCCTTATCTTGCATTTTCGTTGCCTTTTCTTGCCTTTTCTATCCTCATCTTTCCTTTTCTAGCCTTATCTTGCCTTTTCTTTCCTTTTCTTGCCTAATCATGCGTAATCTTGCCATTTCTATGCCTTTTCTTTCCTTTTCTTACCTTATCTTGCCTTTTCTTTTCTTTTGTTTCCTTTCTTGCCTTTTCATGCCTTATATTGCCATTCCCTTGCCTTTTCTTTCCTTTTCTTGCCTTATCTTGCCTTTTCTTTTCTATTCTTTCATTTTCTTGCATTTTCATGCATTTTCTTGCCTTATCTTGCCTTTTCTTTTCTTTTCTTTCCATTTCTTGCCTTATCTAACCTTTTCTTGACTTTTCATGCCTCTTCTGGCCTTATCTTACCTTTTCTTTTCTTATCTTTCCTTTTCATGCTTTTTCATGCCATTTCTTGCCTTATCTTTCCTTTTCTTGACTTTTTATGACTTTTCTTGCCTTTTCTTTCCTTTTCCTTCCATTTCCTTACTTTTTCTTGCCTTATTTTGCCTTTTCTTGCCTTATCTGGTCTTTTCTTTCCTTTCCTTACCATTTCCATGCCTTTTCTTGCCTTATCTTTCCTTTTCCTGCCTTATCTTCCTTTTCTTGCCTCATCTTGCCTTTTCTTACCTTATCTTCCTTTTCTTGCCTTATCTTACCTTTTCTTTTCTTATCTTTCCATTTCTTGACTTTTGATGCCTTTTTTTTGCCTTATCTAACCTTAGCTTTCCTTTTCTTGAATTTTCTTGCCTTATCTTGCCTTTTCTTGTCTTTTCTTTCTTTTTCTTGCCTTTCTTTTCTTTTCTTTTCTTTCCATATCTTTCCTTTTCTTGCCTTATCTTGACTTTTCTTTCCTTTCCTTACCATTTACTTGTCTTTTCTTGACTTATCTTGCCTTATCTTTGCTTTCCTTGCCTTATCTTATCTTTTCTTTCCTTTTCTTGCCTTATCTTGCCTTTTCTTCCCTTTTCCATGCCTTTTCTTGCCTTATCTTTCCATTTCTTGCCTTATCTTTCCTTATCTTGCCTTTTTTTTCCTTTTCTTGCCTTTTCCAAGCCTTATCGTGCCTTATCTTTCCTTTTCTTGCTTTATCTTGCCTTTTCTTTCCTTTCCTTACCATTTCCTTGCCTTTTCTTGCCCTATCTTTCCTTTTCTTGCCTTATCTTATCTTTTCTTTCCTTTTCTTATCTTTTCTTATCCTTTTCTTATCTTTTCTTTCCTTTTCTTGCCGTATCTAGCCTTCTCTTGCCTTTTCATGCCTTATCTTGCATTTTCATTCCTTTTCTTGACTTTTCATGCTTTTTCCATGCATTTGCTTGCCTTTTGTTTCCTTTTCTTACAATTTCCTTGCGTTTTCATGCCTTATTTTTCCTTTTCTTGCCTTATCTGGTCTTTTCATTCTTTTTCTTGTATTATCTTACCTTATCTTGCCTTTAATTCCTTTCCTTACCATTTCCTTGCCTTATCTTATCTTTTCTTTCCTTTTCTTGCCTTTTCTTTCCTTTTTTTTCCTTTTCTTTCCCTATCTTGCCTTTTCCTTGCCTTTTTTATCCTTTTCTTTCCTTATCTTGCATTTCCTTCCCTTTTCCAACCTTATCTTGCCTTTTCTTACCTTTTCCTTGCCTTTTCTTTCCTTTTCTTGCCTTTTCATGCCTATTCTTAGCTTACCATCCCTTTTCTTTTGATTTCTTCAGTTTTCTTGCTTTTTATTGCCTTATCTTGCCTTTTCTTACCTTTTTTTGCTTTTCCTTGCCTTTTATTGCCTTTCCTTGCATTTTCATGCCTTTTCCTTGCCTTTTCTTTCCTTTTCTTGCCTTACCTTGCCTTTTCTTACCATTTCCCTGCCTTTTCTTTCCTTTTCTTGCCTTTTCTTGCCTTTTCCTACCTCATCTTTCCTTTTCTTGCCTTTCCTTCCCCTATCTTCTTTTATCTTGCCTTATCTTGCCTTTTCTTACCTTTTCTTCACTTTTCTGACCTTTTCTTTCCTTATCTTGTGATGCGAATCACAATCAATCGATCAGATTAGCATGGGGTCTAGCGGAGCTACAAATGATGTTGTTCAAGTGCCAATTGGACCTGTTACAAGAGTACATGCAAAGCGCTTCAAGTCACAACTTAATGGGCTGATTTCCAAGCTTACATCGGAGAGTTGGGCCCAAGCTAATTTATTAAAGTCCATGGACAAAGAGCCACGAAATTCAGCTGAGTTTATGACCTTAATACTAGTTCTAGAAGGTCCATTCAGCAGCCAAGATCCACAAGAGTGATTCTCTCTGATTTGGGAATTCTATTTAGGAAATAAAATTTCAGCCATGAGTATTGTTTAGGAAATTAGTTCCAACAACTTTTGGCTTGCTTGTCATGTTTTGGCCTTCCTAAAAGGTTTAGATTTGATTCCCTTTTTAGTTTATCTTTACAGCCAAAATTCTGGCCAATTTAGGAAGTATTTTGATTTGACATCTCTTTGTAATATTGAGCCTATTTATAGAGGCTTATGCAATGAGAAGAGGCAGAATATTTTGATCAAAAAACGTGAGCAAGTCTCTCCCTTGGTTCTACAGAACTTCTCGAACACAGCGGAGCGATTCCGTAGAGTTCACCATCGACTTATCAAGCGGAGCATCATCACCGTTTGTGGCATCATCAACATATCAAGGTTCTTTGTTTCAACTCAAGCAGCGCGTCGCGGTCGTAATACCAAGGTTCTTGTTTGGTTGTGAGCATCGGGTCGAGATCTCCATCACAAACTGATCTAGAACGATCTGGGATTTCAACACTTCGTGGATGGGTCTCGTGCATCATTGACGGGGTTCGTATCATTTGGTATCAAAGCTCAAGGTTCTATTTCAGTTCTATTTATCCTTTAAATTTTTTTTTATCATTAGTTTTCAGTTAGTTGTTCTTATTGTAATCTGAGTTGGAGAAAGAAAGAAAGGAAGCCTACAAAAGAGAAGAAAAGGAGGAAAAAAAGGACGAAAAAAAGAAGAAGAGAAAAAGGTGGAAAGTTGAACGAAAAGTTTCTTAGAATTTAGAAGAAGATTGAAGCAAGGATTCTGAAACATCACAAGTTGTTGCTTTAGATCAGATTGGTGCACAAGGAACCATTGTTCTAACCATCGTTCTATAATCCAATAAGAGTCGCTGAGTTTGGTGGTTCCAAATAAATCCAAGGGAGGCATCAACGAGCGGAAAAAGGCAAGAGGGTGAGGATATTAGAGCGAGTAAAAGCCAAATTATTTGAATGAAACACGAGGGAATTGAGTGCATCACAGCCTTGAGTGTAAACACGTGAGGGAGAGAATTGGTGAGGTCCATTCTTTTTTTTTCCTAACCTTGTTTTATTTGCAGCAAAGCATGTCTAATAATAGTAACGAAGAAGGTGTTCCTGGTTGGTTTGATCCAAAGTTTCACATGGAAGCCTTGATGAGTGAAATGAGGCAATTGATGAAGAACGGGTTGGAGGAGATGAATGTACGAATTGATAAGCTAGAGAACAAATTGGAGCTGTCACAAGAAGTTTCTCATGTGCGTAGTGCTAGACCAGCTCAATCAAAAGAAACTAGGCATAGAGACAATGGAGATGTGGGAGCTGGGTTTGATGATGATGATGGTGATTCAATCTTTGGCAGTAGGAGACATGGCGGTGAAACTAGAAATTGAGGGGATGGCAATCTGGGCAGTATTAAGATGAAGATTCCTTCGTTTCAAGGAAGATCTAACCCGGAAGCTTATCTTGAGTGGGAGAAGAAGATGGAGTTTGTCTTTGATTGCAATAACTATTTGGAAGCAAAGAGGGTAAAGTTAGCTGTAACTGAGTTTTGTGATTATGCTCTAACTTGGTGGGACCAGCTTATTACAAGTAGGAGGCAAAATAGAGAGTGCCCATTGGAGACTTGGGAGGAGATGAAAACGGTGATGAGAAATCGGTTTGTACCAAGTCACTACTATCGTGAGTTGTACAAGAAGCTACAAGGTCTCAAACAGGGCAGCAAGAGTGTCGAGGATTACTATAAAGAGATGGAGATGGCTATGATCCAAGCTAATGTCGAAGAGGATCGAGAAGCCACAATGGCTAGGTTCTTATGTGGATTGAACCCTGAAATTCAAGACAAAGTTGAGATGCAACATTATGTGGAATTAGAAGACATGGTGCACATGGCCAACAAGGTTGAACATCAACTCAAAAGAAGGAGTAATTCGCGTGCAACTCATAACCTCGGTTCTTCTACATGGAAACCGAATTATGCAAAGAAGATGGAAAAGCCACAAATGTTCAAAGCAGAGCATAAAACAAAGAGTACCAACCATGCTTCTAAAAGTAAGATGGATACTTCTACTTCTAGGAATCGTGACATTAAGTGTTTCAGGTGTCAAGGAAGGGGACACGTTCAAGTCAATGTCCAAATAAACATATCATGGTGATGCAAGATAATGGAGAGGTCGAGACTGACAATGAAGATGAAGAAGATGACATGCCGCCATTGGAGGATGTTTCTGAGGAGGAGTATTCAGCCCCTGGTTCATTAACATTGGTGGCAAGGAGAGCATTGAGCTTGCAAACAAAAGAGGTTGATGAAGTACAGCGAGAGAATATCTTTCACACTAGGTGCTACATCAAGGACAAGGTATGTAGTATGATTATTGATGGTGGTAGTTGTACTAATGTTGCAAGCACAACAATGGTGGAGAAGTTGGAACTGCCTATGCTAAAACATCCTAGGCCGTACAAGTTGCAATGGCTGAATGGTAGTGGTGAGATAAGGGTGAACAAACAAGTGTTAGTTGCATTCCAGATCGGTAAATATGAAGATGAGGTGTTGTGTGATGTAGTGCCAATACAAGCGGGACACTTATTACTAGGGCGGCCATAACAGTTTGATAGGCGTGTGAGGCATGATGGATTCACAAATAAATATTCTTTTGTACTCAACGAAAGACCAGTCACTCTTGTGCCATTGACACCACAACAAGTATATGAGGATCAGGTCAGATTACAAAAGGAGAGTGATCAAAAGAAAAGGAATGAGAGTAGAAAAGAAGCCGAAAAAAATGAGGGTGAAACAGAAAAAATAAAATCGGCCATTGAGAGAAAATATGGGCAACAAGAAAAGAGTTTATATGCAAGAGTGAGCGAAATCAAGTTAGCAATGTTTTCAAAACAGCCAATGATTGTACTTAGATACAAAGAGGCATTTTTAACCACTAATGAATTGGATCTTTGTTTGCCAAGTATTGTTGTCACTCTTTTGCAGGAGTTTGCTGATGTCTTTCCCGAGGACCTACCGCCAGGGTTACCACCCATACGGGGAATCGAACATCAAATTGACTTTGTTCCAGGTGCAGCAATTCCAAATCGACCAGCCTATAGGAGCAATCCCGAGGAGACAAAAGAGCTTCAACGACAAGTAAATGAGTTATTGGAGAAAGGGTACGTGAGAGAAAGCATGAGCCCTTGTGCTGTTCCGGTTTTACTTGTGCCAAAGAAGGATGGAACATGGAGAATGTGTGTTGATTGTCGAGCCATCAACAACATAACGGTAAAGTATCGTCATCCTATTCCTCGTTTAGATGATATGTTGGATGTGCTGCATGGATCTTGTGTGTTTTCTAAGATTGATTTGAAAAGTGGTTATCATCAGATTAGAATGAAAGAAGGAGACGAGTGGAAAACTGCCTTTAAAACAAAATATGGTTTATACGAATGGATGGTCATGCCTTTTGGTTTGTCTAATGCTCCAAGCACTTTTATGAGACTCATGAATCATGTTTTGCGTCCATTTATTGGAAGATTTATTGTCATCTATTTTGATGATATACTTATTTATAGCAAAAGCTTAGATGATCATGTAGTACATTTGAAATCTGTTTTGGATGCACTTAGGAAGGGAGAATTATTTGCAAATATGAAGAAGTGTACCTTTTGCACAAACAAGCTTGTGTTCTTGGGATATGTTGTTAGTGCTCAAGGTATACAGGTTGACGAAGAGAAGGTACGTGCAATTCAAGAGTGGCCAAGTCCCAAAAGTGTAGCAAATGTAAGGAGTTTTCACGGACTTGCTAGTTTCTACCGGAGATTCGTGAAGGATTTTAGTAGCATCGCTGCACCAATTACTGAAGTGATCAAGAAGAATGTTGGATTTTGATGGGGAGAAGAACAAGAAAAGGCATTTCAACTGATCAAAGAGAAGTTGACAAATGCACCCTTATTGTCTTTACCTAACTTTTCTAAAACGTTTGAAATTGAATGTGATGCTTCAGGTGTTGGTATAGGCGCTGTTCTTATGCAAAAAGGATGACCAATTGCTTACTTTAGCGAAAAATTAAGTGGGGTAGCCTTAAACTACCCAACTTATGACAAGGAGTTGTATGCATTGGTTCGGGCTTTGGAAACATGGCAACACTATCTATGGCCTAAGGAGTTCATGATACACAGTGACCATGAATCATTGAAACATTTGAAGGGTCAACACAAGCTGAACAAAAGGCACGCGCGTTGGGTGGAGTTCATTGAGACATTCTCGTACGTCATCTGATATAAGCAAGGTAAGGAGAATGTGGTTGCTGATGCACTTTCTCGCAGGTATGCATTACTTTCTACTCTGGATGCAAAATTACTAGGCTTTGAACATATTAAAGAGTTATATGCTGATGATAAAGACTTTAATGAGGAATACCGAGCTTCTGAGAAGATTACATTTGGAAAGTTTTATAGGCATCATGGATTTCTATTCCGAGAAAATAAGTTATGTGTGCCTAATTGTTCTATGCGAGAGTTATTAGTTCATGAATCTCATGGTGGAGGATTAATGGGCCATTTTGGAGTTGTAAAAACTTTGCATGTTTTGCAGGAGCATTTTTATTGGCCGCATATGAAGAAAGATGTGGAGAGAATATGTGGTAGGTGTGTCACATGTCGGCAAGCTAAATCTCACGTGCAACCTAACTGTTTGTATACTCCTTTACCAATTCCTAGTGAACCTTGGATTGATATTTCGATGGATTTTGTGTTAGGGCTCCCTAGGACTAAACGTGGTAGAGATTCAATTTTTGTGGTTGTGGATAGGTTCTCTTAGATGGCACACTTTATTCCATGTCATAAAACTGATGATGCTTCTCACATTGCTGACTTGTTCTTTAAGGAGGTTGTGAAACTACATGGTATGCCTAGAACAATTGTTTCTGATAGGGATACAAAGTTCTTAAGCTATTTTTGGAAGACTTTGAGGTGCAAGCTAGGTACTAAGCTCTTGTTTTCTACTACTTGTTATCCACAAACTGATGGTCAAACAGAAGTAGTTAATCGAACATTGTCCACTTTGTTAAGAGCAATCATTAAAAAGAACATCAAAACTTGGGAAGAATGTTTACCACATGTTGAGTTTGCCTATAATTGATCTATTCATTCTGCTACTCAATTTTCGACTTTTGAAATTGTGTATGGATTTAATCCTTTGACCCCATTTGATTTAACTCCTTTACCACCAATTGAGCGGGTTAATTTAGATGGGAAAAAGAAAGCTGAGTTTGTCAAGCAGATTCACGAGAAAGCACGGCTCAACATTGAGAGATGAATAGAGCAATACGCTAAAAAAGCAAACAAGGGGCGTCATAAGGTGGTCTTTGAACCTGGGGATTGGGTTTGGTTGCATATGCGAAAAGAGCGCTTTCCAGCGCAAAGACATTCCAAGTTGCTTCCAAGAGGAGATGGTCTTTTCCAAGTGATCTAACGCGTTAATGACAACGCTTACAAGTTGGATTTATCTTGTGAGTATAACGTGAGTGCAACTTTCAATGTTTCTGACTTGAGTTTGTTTAATGTAGGCGATGAAGATTTGAGGACAAATCCTTTTCAAGAGGAGGGGAATGATGCGAATCACAAATCAATGGATCAGATTAGCATGGGGTCTAGCGGAGCTACAAATGATGTTGTTCAAGTGCCAATTGGACCTGTTAATAGAGCACGTACAAAGCGCTTCAAGTCACAACTTAATGGGCTGATTTCTAAGCTTACATCGGAGAGTTGGGCCCAAGCAAATTTATTAAAGTCCATGGACCAAGAGCCACAAAATTCAGCCGAGTTTATGACCTTAATAAAAGTTCTAGAAGGTTCATTCAGCAGCCAAGATCCACAAGAGTGATTCTCTCTGATTTGGGAATTCTATTTAGGAAATAAAATTTCAGCCATGAGTATTGTTTAGGAAATTAGTTCCAGCAACTTTTGGCTTCCTTGTCACGTTTTGGCCTTTCTAAAAGGTTTAGATTTGATTCCCTTTTTAGTTTATCTTTACAGCCAAAATTCTGGCCAATTTAGGAAGTATTTTGATTTGAAATCTCTTTGTAATATTGAACCTATTTATAGAGGCTTATGCAATGAGAAGAGGCAGAATATTTTGATCAAAAAACGTGAGCAAGTCTCTCCCTTGGTTCTACGGAACTTCTCGAACACAGCGGAGCGATTCCGTAGAGTTCACCATCGACTTATCAAGCAGAGCATCATCACTGTTTGTGACGTCATCAACATATCAAGGTTCTTTGTTTCAACTCAAGCAGCGGGTCGCGATCGTAATACGAAGGTTCTTGTTTGGTTGTGAGCATCGGGTCGAGATCTCCATCACAAACTGATCTAGAACGATCTGGGATTTCAACACTTCGTGGACGGGTCTCGTGCATCATTAACGGGGTTCGTATCATCTTGCCCTTTCTGCCCTTTCTTGCCTTTTCATGCCTTTCCTTGCCTTATATTGCCCTTTCTTGCCTTATTATTCCTTATCTTGCCTTATCTTGCTGTTTCTTTCCTTTTTTTGCTTTTCCATTCTTGTTTCTTGACTTTTCTTACCTTTTCTTTCCTTATCTTGCCTATTCTTGGCTTTTCCTTACCTTTTCTTTTCTTTCCTTTCCTTGCCTTATCTTGCCTATTCTTGCCTTTTTTTGTATTTTCTTACCGTTTCCTTGCCTTTTCTTAACTTTTCATACATTTTCTTGACTTTTCTTGCCTTTTCATTCCCTATCTTGCCTTATCTTGCCCTTTCTTGCCCTTTCTTGCCTTTTCATGCCTTTTCAAACCTTTCCTTGCCTTATCTTTCCTTTTCTTGCCTTTTTATTCCTTATCTTCCCTTTTCTTGCCTTTTCTTTCCTTATCTTGCCTTTTTCTTGCCTTTTCTTTCCTTTCCTTGCCTTATCTTGCCTTTTTTTTGCCTTTTCTTGCCATTTCCTTCCCTTTTCTTGCCTTATTGATACGAACCCCGCCAAAGATGCGCGAGACCCATCCAAGAAGCATTGAAATTCCAAATCGTTCTAGATCAGTTCGTGATGGAGATCTGACCCGATGCTCACAACCAAATAAGAACCTTGGTATTAAGACCGCGACCCGCTGCTTGAGTTGAAACAAAAAACCTTGATATGTCGATGACACCACAAACGGTGATGAAGATCTGCTTGATAAGTTGATGGTAAACTCGACAGAATACATCTGTTGTAATCGAACAGCTTTGAAGAACCAAGTGAGCAAAGCCCACATTTTTCAATCAATCATGGTCTCCTTTTCTCATTGCATAAGCCTTTATAAATAGGCTCAATATTACAAAGAGATTCCAAATCAAACAACTCCTAAAAATCTGGCTGGAAAGGGAAACTAAAAAGAAAACAAATCTCAGCCTTTCAGGAAGGCTAAAAACGTGACAAACAAGCTAAATAAGCCAAGAGTTATTGGAATATAACTTCCTAATCAAAACTAATGGCTGAAATAAACTTCCTAAATAAAATGCCCAAATCAGAGAGAATGAATCTTCAAGATCTTTACTGCTGGAAGGACCTTCTAGAACTTGTATTTAAGGTCATAAACTCAGCTGAATTTCGTGGCTCTTAATCCATGGACTTTAATAAATTTCTTGGGCCCAACTCTCTGATGTAAGCTTGGAAATCAGACCGTTAAGTTGTATAAGTTGAAGCACTTTGCAGATGCTCTCACAATTGGTCAGATTGACACTTTATAAGGCTAGTAGGATTCACATCATTCCCCATCTCTTAAAAGGGATTTGTCCTCAAATCCTTGCATATGTCATGCTTGTGCCAATTAAAAATCATGCTGGAACAAGGTTGAATCTTCAAACGACGTGGTTGCACTTGATATTCTCCGCTCCAACAGAATAGATACTTTGAACATAAACAATCTGAATTCATCTCCAAATCAAAAGTTGATCACAATCTGAATTCATCTCCAAATCAAAAGTCTCTCTTTTTGAGTAAGCATTTCACCAATCTTCAAAGCATTCCACAAGTTGATCAATGTTGATCCTCTAACATATTCAAACTTATCAACTCCCAAGAAGTCAATATGCTCAACATATTCAACATGAAAATCTGGATATATGTAAGATATGGGCTGAACCTCTTCCTTCTCAACCACAACAATAAATTCTTCATGATCACCATCAATTGGAGTTATGCACTTCTTCATGTGAACAACATTATTCACCACAGATGATTCATCAAATAAATCCCTTAAGTAAAGTAGTGACATTGTATACTCATCAAAGCAATCTCCATCAAATAAGTCAATAGAATATGCACCAAACTCCTCCCATGTCAAAGCCTCTTCAAGAACTTCAAAAGAAGAAACTTCCACATCAACTTCAGAACCATATACCTTACTCTCAATGTCGCGCTTAGTGTGAATGATCTTCTCACGTTGTACTTCACAACCTTCTCTTACATGCATGTCAATTTTCCTTGCTGATGACATAAGTTTCTCCCAGCTGTCTTCATCATCCCACGCTGTAGTTCGATGAGTCCTATCACCTCTAGCCTTCTTTCTTCTTTTTTTAGGCTGCCTTCTTTTCTTTCTTTCCTTTTTTTCTGATTTTTCTCTTTTTTTGTTTTTTTTCTTCCAACTCTGAATACAATAAGTAACAAACTGAAAACTAAAGATAAAGAAACAAAATTTAAAGGATAGATAGAACTGAAATAGAACCTAGGCTTTGATACCAAATGATACGAACCCCGCCAACGATGCGCGAGACCCGTCCAAGAAGCGTTGAAATCCCAGATCGTTCTAGATCAGTTCGTGATGGAGATCTCGACCCGATGCTTACAACCAAACAATAACCTCGGTATTAAGACGACGACCTGCTGCTTGAGTTGAAACAAAGAACCTTGATATGTCGATGATGCCACAAACGGTGAGGAAGATTCGCTTGATAAGACGATGGTGAACTCGACGGAATCCCTCTGTTGCGTTCGAACAGTTCCAAAGAACCAAGAGAGCAAAGCCCACGTTTCTCAATCAATAATAGTCTCCTTTTCTCATTGCATAAGTCTCTATAAATAGGCTCAATATTACAAAGAGATTCCAAATCAAACAACTCCTAAAAATCTGGCTGGAAAGGGAAACTAAAAAGGAAACAAATCTCTGCCTTTTAGGAAGGCTACAAATGTGACAAACAAGCTAAAGAAGCCAAGAGTTATTGGAATATAACTTCCTAAACAAAATTAATTGCTGAAATAAACTTCCTAAATAGAATGCCCAAATCAGAGAGAATAAATCTTTAAGATCTTTGTGCTGAAAGGACCTTCTAGACTCAGCTGAATCTTAGGCTGAACCTCTTCCTTCTCGACCCAATGATATGAATATGAGAAGCACTCATATGATGATTTCAAGTGCCAATCTGACCAAGTGAGAGAGCACGGACAAAGCGCTTCAAGTCACAAGTTAATGGGCTGATTTCCAAGCTTACATCAGAGAGTTGTGCCCAAGCAAATTTATTAAAGTCCATGGACCAAGAGCCACGAAATTCAGCTGAGTTTATGACCTTAATACAAGTTCTAGAAGGTCCTTTCAGCAGCAAAGATCTTGAAGATTCATTCCCTTTGATTTGGGCATTCTATTTAGGAAGTTTATTTCAGCCATTAGTTTTGTTTAGGAAGTTATATTCCAACAACTCTTGGCTTATTTAGCTTGGTTGTCACGTTTGTAGCCTTCCTAAAAGGCATAGATTTGTTTCCTTTTAAGTTTCCCTTTCCAGCCAGATTTTTAAAAGTTGTTTGATTTGGAATCTCTTTGTAATATTGAGCCTATTTATAGAGGCTTATCCAATAAGAAAAGGAGACTATTATTGATTCAGAAACGTGGGCTTTGCTCTCTTGGTTCTTTGGAACTGTTCAAACGCAATGGAGGGATTCCGTCGAGTTCACCATCGACTTATCAAGCGGATCTTCATCACCGTTTGTGGCGTCATCGACATATCAAGGTTCTTTGTTTCAACTCAAGCAGCGGGTCGCGGTCTTAATACCAAGGTTCTTGTTTGGTTGTGAGCATCGGGTCGAGATCTCCATCACGAACTGATCTAGAATGATCTGGGATTTCAATGCTTCTTGGACGGGTCTCGCGCATCGTTGGCAGGGTTCGTATCACTTATCTTGCCTTTTTTTCCTTTTTTGTCTTTTCTTGCCTGATCTTGCCCTTTCTTAAATTATCTTACCTTTTCTTGGCTTTTCATGCCTTATCTTGCCTTATCTTGCCTTCTCTTACCATATCTTCCCTTTTCTCGCCTTTTCTTCCCTTTTCTTGCCTTTTCACACCATTTCCTTGACTTTTCTTTCCTTATCTTGCCTTTTCTTGCCTTATCTTGCCTTTCCTTACATTTGCTTTTCTTATCTTTCCATTTCTTGACTTTTTATGCCTTTTCTTGCTTATCTTACCTTATCTTTTCTTATCTTTCCTTTTCATGCCTATTCATTACTTTTCTTGCCTTATCTTTCCTTTTCTTGACTTTTCATGCCTTTTCTTTCCTTTTCTTGCCATTTCCTTACTTTTTCTTGCCGTATTTTGCCTTTTCTTGCCTTATCTTGTCTTTTCTTTCATTTTCTTTCCTTTTCTTGCATTATCATATCTTATCTTGCCTTTTCTTCTCTTTTCTTTCCCTTTCTTGCCTTTTCTTGCCTTATCTTTTCTTTTCTTTCCATATCTTTCCTTTTCTTGCCTTTTCTTTCCTTTCCTTACCATTTCCTTCCCTTCTCTTGACTTATCTTGCCTCATCTTTCCTTTCTTTGCCTTATCTTGTCTTTTCTTTGCTTTTCTTGCCTTTTCTTACATTATCTTGCCTTTTCTTGCATTTTCATGCCTTTTCTTGCCTTATCTTTCCTTTTCTCGCCTTTTCTATGCCTTTTTTTCCTTTTCTTGCCTTTTCCAAGCCTTATCGTGCCTTATCTTGCCTTTTCTTGCCTTATCTTGTCTTTACTTTCCTTTCCTTACCATTTCCTGGCCTTTTCTTGCCTTAACTTGCCTTATCTTTCCTTTTCTTGCCTTATCTTGTCTTTTCTTTCATTTTCTTACCTTATCATGCCTTTTATTGCCTTTTCATGCCTTATCTTGCCTTTTCATTCCTTTTCGTGACTTTTCATGCTTTTTCCATGCATTTTCTTGCCTTTTCTTGCCATTTCCTTGCCTTTTCTTGCCTTATCTGGTCTTTTCTTTCGTTTTCTTGTATTATCTTACATTATCTTGCCTTTCCTTGCCATTTCTTTCCTTTCCTCACCATTTCCTTGGCGTTTCTTACTTTTTCTTTCCTTATCTTGCCTTTTCCTTGCCTTTTCTATCCTTTTCTTGACTTTTCCAGCATTTGCTTCCCTTTTCCAGCCTTATCTTGCCTTTTCCTTGCCTTTTCTTTCCTTTTCTAGCCTTATCATGCCTTATCTAGCCTTTTCCTTGCCTTTTCTTTCCTTTTCTTGACTTTTCTTGCCTTTTCATGCCTTATCTTGCCTTATCTATTCTTTTCATGCCTTTTCTTGCCTATTCTTGGCTTATCATCCCTTTTCTTTTGATTTCTTTGGTTTTCTTGCTTTTTATTGCCTTATCTTGCCTTATCTTACCTTTTCTTGCTTGTCCTTGCCTTTTATTGCCTTTCCTTGCCTTTTCATGCCTTTTCATTACCTTTTCTTGCCTTACCTTGCCTTATCTTGCCTTTTCTTACCTTTTCCCTGCCTTTTCATTCCTTTTCTTGCCTTTTCTTGCCTTTTCCTGCCTCATCTTTCCTTTTCTTGCCATTCCTTCCCTTTTCTTGCCTTACCTTGCCTTATCTTGCCTTTTCTTACCCTTTCTTACCTTTTCTTGACTTTTCTTTCCACATCTTGCCTTATGTTGCCCTTACTTGCCCTTCTACCCTTTCTTTGATATGAATTCCCATCAGGAACTCGCACCAACTCGGACCGTCTACTCTAGGATGATGGTTGATCTTGACCTGTCGCTTTGCGCCTTGCACCGAACCTCAGTGTTGGTTAACTTTGACCCGTAGCAATGGTAAGAATGCGAACCTTGATCTTGAAACGAATACGCCACAAACGGAGATGGGAATTCTGTTTGATAAGTACAAACGCCCTAGCTAAGCAATCCAGCCCGCAAGAACAACCCGAGGATCAAAACTCACGAATTTTCTTATGCCAAAAAGTGTTCCCCTTTATTGAATTCGTGGCTTCCCTTATATAGAGGTTAAAACTGACCTGGATAGACTCCAAAGTCAACAAGATAAGTTCTGAAGAGCTCCAAACTTATCATTCTACTTAAAATAGGTCTAAAACGAATGTTTATATAAGAATTGAAAAAACACAATCATTATCAACTATTGGATAACTCTTATTCCTAAACAAGAAATAACGAAAAGATATAATTTCCTAATCAAAGTCGAAAAAGGCCTCCAAAATAACCCCTATCACGTGCATGGGCTTTGCATGGGCTCCTTGAACGTCCACGGGCTTACACGAACTGGTTGTAGTCCAAATCCCTTGAATTAATCCGTTGAGCTCAGCTTGAAGCGTCTTTGCTCTAGCTCTTGTGATTGGTCCAAGTGGAACTCGAACTGGTTGTGGGTCTTGTAGCTCCATAGTGGACGTGTTCACATCATTCCCCCACTCTTGAAAAGGATTTGCCCTCAAATCTTCACCTACATCAAACGGGCTTAAGTCAGCAACATTAAAAGAAGCACTTACATTATACTCACCTGGCAGGTCAAGCTTATAAGCATTGTCATTGATGCGCTCTAAAACTTGGAAGGGACCATCTCCACGAGGTAGCAACTTTGAACGTCGTTGCGCGGGAAACCGTTCCTTCCTCATATGCAACCAAACCCAATCACCAGGCTCAAAGACAACTTTGTGTCATCCTTTATTCGCTTGTCTTGTGTAGTGCTCCATTCGTTTCTCAATGTTCATTCTCGCCTGCTCTTGCAACTGCTTGACAAATTCAGCCTTCTTCTTGCCATCTAAGTTAACATACTCATTCGAAGGCAAAGGTGATAAATATAGTGGGGTCAGAGGATTAAATCCATACACAAGTTCAAACGGTGAGGATTGAGTAGCAGAATGAACAGATCGATTATAAGCAAACTCAACCTGTGGCAAACAATCTTCCCAAGCTTTAATGTTATGCTTAATGAGCACTCTTAACAGTGTAGACAAAGTCCTGTTCACAACTTCTGTTTGTCCATCAGTTTGTGGATGACAAGTAGTAGAAAACAATAACTTGGTAACTAACTTACACCACAAATTCTTCCAAAAGTAGCTTAAGAATTTAGTATCTCTATCTGAAATGATTGTTCTAGGCATGCCATGCAGTCTTACAACTTCCCGAAAGAACAAATTAGCAATATGTGAGGCATCATCAGTTTTATGACATGGAATAAAATGCGCCATCTTAGAAAACCTATCCACCACGACAAAAATTGAATCTCTACCATGTTTAGTCCTAGGAAGTCCTAAAACAAAGTCCATAGAAATATCAATCCAAGGCTCACTAGGTATAGGTAGGGGAGTGTACAATCCGTGGGGTTTTACTTTAGACTTAGCTTGCTTGCAAGTGATGCAACGTCCACAAATTCTCTCAACGTCGCGCTTTAAGTGCGGCCAGTAGAAGTGCTCTTGTAAAATTGCTAAAGTCTTTGCTATTCCAAAATATCCCATCAATCTGCCTCTGTTTGCCTCTTGTATCAAAAATTCTCGCATGGAACAATTAGGCACACAAAGCTTATTCTCATGAAATATATACCCTTCATTCCGAAAGAACTTACCAGACGCACTCCTCTCGATTTCACGAAACACATCACCAAAGTCAGTATCGTCAGCGTATAACTCTTTAATGTGTTCAAAACCAAGTAATTTTGCATCAAGAGTTGAAATCAAAAGATACCTTCGTGACAGTGCATCGGCTACTACGTTTTCCTTACCTTGCTTGTAGCGTATGACATAAGGAAATGTCTCAATAAATTAAACCCAACTTGCATGCCTTTTATTCAGTTTGTGATTGCCCTTTAAATGCTTCAAAGATTCATGGTCAGTATGAATCACAAATTCCTTGGGCCATAAGTAATGTTCCCATGTCTCCAATGTGCGAACCAATGCATACAACTCCTTGTCGTAAGTTGGGTAATTCAAGGCTGCTCCGCTTAGCCTTTCGCTAAAGTAGGCAATTGGTCGTCCTTCTTGCATGAGCACGGCGCCTATTCCAACACCTGAAGCATCACACTCAACCTCAAACGTCTTAGAAAGTTAGGTAACGATAATAAAGGTGCATTTGTCAACTTCTCCTTGATGAGCTGAAACGCCTTCTCTTGAGCTTCACCCCAGCTAAATCCAACGTTCTTCTTGATCACCTCAGTAAGTGGTGCGGCTAAGCTACTAAAATCTTTCACAAATCTCCTGTAGAAACTAGCTAGTCCATGGAAACTTCAGACTTTAGCAATGCTCGTGGGACTTGGCCAATCTCGAATTGCACGTATCTTTTCTTCATCGACCTGTATTCCTTTAGCACTAACAACAAAACCCAAGCAGACAAGCTTATCTGTGCAAAAGGTGCACTTCTTCAAGTTAGCAAACAATTGATCCTTTCTAAGTGCATTTAGAACAAATTTCAAATGTTCCATGTGATCCATGCTGTCGCTATAAACAAGTATATCATCAAAATAAACGACTACAAATTTGCCAATAAATGGGCGTAAAACATGATTCATGAGCCGCATAAATGTACTAGGAGCATTAGACAACCCGAATGGCATGACCATCCATATTTCGTTTTAAAGGCTGTCTTCCACTCATCTCCTTCTTTCATTCTAATTTGATGATAACCACTCTTCAAGTCAATTTTAGAAAACATGCTCGATCCATGCAGCTCATCTAACATGTCATCTAAACGAGGAATAGGGTGACGATATTTTACCGTTATGTTGTTGACGTCTCGAGAATCAACACACATCCTCCATGATCTATCCTTCTTAGGCACGAGTAAGACTGGCACGGCACAAGGACTCATGCTCTCTCTCACGTACCCTTTCTCCAATAGTTCGTTGACTTGTCGCTCAAGTTACTTTGTTTCCTCCAAATTGCTCCTATAGGCGGGACGATTAGGTATGGCAGCTCTCGGAACCAAGGCAATTTGGTGCTCAATCCCTCGGATAGATGGTAATCCTGATGGTAGCTCGTTAGGGAATACATCCTCATAGTCCTGCAAAACGGAAACAACCATACTAGGCAAGTGTGGTTCAAGTTCGTTAGTGTTTAAAAATGCCTCCTTGTACATAAGTACGATCATTGGCTTTTTGTCAAAACATGCTTGCTTGATATCACTAGCTCCCACATAAAAACTCCTTTTCCACCCCTCGGTTTTTCTCTCATTGGCCATTTTAATTTTTGTTTTTCTGACTTCTTTTGCTCTCTCAAGCTCTTTCTTTTCATTGGCCATTTTTTCTTTCTTTTTTTTGGCTTCTTCTCTCCGCTCAATTCTTTTCTTTTGGTCACTCTTCTTTTTCTCATCATTCTCTTTTTGTAACTTCAATTGATCTTCACAAACTTGTGACGGTGTTCAGGGTGCTAGTGTGATTATTCGTCGATTGAGTGTGAACGAGTACTTGTTCGTGTAGCCATTATGCTTAACCTTCCTATAAAATTGCCATGGCCTTCCGAGTAGTACGTGACCAGCTTGCATTGGTACCACATCACATAGCACTTCATCTTCATATTTGCCAATTCGAAATGTCACTAGCACTTGCCCTTCCACGCATACTTCTCCACTATCATTCAAACACTGTAGCTTGTAAGGTTTAGGGTGTTTCTTTGTGATCAACCCCAACTTTTCTACCATAGTGGTGCTTGCAACATTAGCACAGCTTCCTCCATCAATAATGACGCTAGACACTGACGTAGGGATGTCCAAGTACATCCATCTACCATCTAAGGCGTCCAAGTTCAAGATAAGGAGAAGTGGGCGTCCACATTCGTCCGTTGGCTGAATTAATGATTAAATGACTTTCAAAGTCTCTCATTAGTGATCTGATTTAATTAGAAAGCATGTATGTAAGTGCATTTATGAATGTATCTCGTTTCCCTTCAAACCTTATAAAAAATGGGAATGTTTATGTAATAAACACATTCAGAAATAACATCAGATTCATATAGACTTCTTGTCTTCTCTTTGGGTGCGTCCCTGTGACTTGTTCTTGTTGTTCGTTCTTAATGCCCTTGGCTGGCCGTCCTTTCTTGGAAAAACTTCCATCACGTTGACGGAAGTCACGTATAGTTGAATCTATCCGAATTTCACTTAGAATTCTGCTACGCTACGTCAGTTGGTATCAGAGCTCCATTTCAGATCCGATCACACTTCCATTTGAGCCGTGATCACGAACATATGGACCCTATTAGCCCCATTAGACAAGCCATCCACAAGGCATCGCGACCCTACTGGTCCTTGCCTCACTCACAACGAGTTACCCATTCCTAGCCTAAATAACCGTCCACAAGGCATCGTGACCCCACTGGTCCTTGCCTCGCACATCTTGTGCTATCTTTTCTAGTCCTTAACCGATCAACCACGATGACTGATCCCAAAACAACAAAGCGTGATGTGAAGCTACAAGACTCACAGCAAATGCAAGTACCAATTGGGCCGGTGACCCGAGCAAGGGCAAAAGCGTTTCAAGCGGAACTTAATGGATTAATGCAAGAAGTCTGGGCTCAAGCCAATGCGTACAAGTGCAAGGACGTGCATGAGGCCCATGCAAAGCCCGTGTACGTGATAGAGGCTATTTTGGAAGCTTGACATGCACGTAAGCTTCTAGATGCATGCGCACATGGAGAATCGAGAAGAATCAGCCTATTTAGTCCGTGCATCTACTTGTTTTGGATGTGCAGCTATTAGTTATTCTATTAGATATTATTTGCTTAGATTATTTCTTGTTTAGTTGAAATAATTCGGCCAGAATCTCCTTAGATTAGGAAAGAGAGTTTTGGCCAGCCTTTGAACTCCTTTTTAGGAGTTAGCTTGTTTAGGAATACTTTGGTACTTTGGAGCCTATATAAGGAGGTCTCCTAACAATAAAAAGGGACAAAACTTTTTGAGATTGAATTCTTTCTTGTGAGTTAAGATACTCCTTGTGTGTTCTTGCTAATTGCTGGCTTGCTTAGCTTGAGCGCAACTTTCACTTATCAAACGATTCTTCCATCATCGTTTGTGGCGTGATTCGACTTGGACCAAAGGTTCACAAAATTCCATTGCTTGGGTTGCGGTTCTTCCAAACCAAGGTTCTGGCAAGGCTCGAGTTCGTGGGTTGCGGTCTGTTCCATCCAAAGTAGCACGGTCCGTTGTGAGCCAAAAGTTGCTAGAACTAATTTCCTAAACAATACTCATGGCTGAAATTTTATTTCCTAAATAGAATTCCCAAATCAGGGAGAATCACTCTTGTGGATCTTGGCTGCTGAATGGACCTTCTAAAACTTGTATTAAGGTCATAAACTCAGTTGAATTTCGTGGCTCTTGGTCTATGGACTTTAATAAATTTGCTTGGGCCCAACTCTCCGATGTAAGCTTGAAAATCAGCCCACAAAGTTGTGACTTGAAGTACTTTGTGCGTGTTCTCTCACTTGGTCAGATTGGCACTTGAAATCATCATATGAGTGCTTCCCATATTCATATCATTCCCCTCCTCTTGAAAGGGATTTGTCCTCAAATCCTCGCATATGTCATAGTGCCAGAAATTAACAACCATGTTGGAACAAGGTTGAGTCTTCGAACGTCGTGGTTGTACTTGATACCTTCCTCTCCAACAGAATAGATACTTCGAACATAAACAATCTGATATCATCTCCAAATCAAAATCCCAAGATTTATTTATTCGAATATGCCTGTCTGTAACCTTCAAACTATTCCATAAATTGATCAATGGTGAACCACCAACATAATCAAACTTGTCAACTCCCAAGAAATCAAAATGCTCAACATATTCAACGTAAAAATCTGGAAACATGTAAGATATAGGTTGATCCTCTTCCTTGTTAACAGCAACAATAAGTTCTTCATGTTCACCATCAATAGGAATTGTGCACTTCTTCATGTGAATGATATCCACCACAGATGATTCGTCAAATAAATCTCTTAGGTAAAGTAGTGACATTGTATGCTCATCAAAGCAATCTCCATCAAATAAGTCAATAGAATATGCACCAAACTCCTCCAATGTCAAAACCTCTTCAAGAACTTCATCCGAAGGCATACCAATTTCAGAACAACATACCTTTTCCTCAATGTCGCACTTTGCTTGAATGATTTTCTTTCGTTGCACTTCACTAACTTCTCTTGTATGCAGGTCAATTTTCCTTGCCAAAGACATAAGTTTCTCCCAGCTATTTTCATCATCCTACGCTGTAACTCGATGAGTGCTATCACCTCTCATCCCAATCTTCCTTTGTTGAGTTCTTGTATTCCTACATACATTAGGAACAATTTGTACCTGCGCTGAAAGTTTTCTCTCAATCCGATCTATCCGTTTATGAAACTTCTTGATCTCCCCACTCAATATGCAATTCATCTCACTCATCATGGCCTCCATAAACTTTTTTGGATCAGCCAATGACTCATCATCTTCAAAGTTTCTTCGTGAGTAGTAGCAGGACATGTTCTTGCTCATCTTTTTTATTTCCTTTTAACCTTTTCTTTCACTTTTTTTTCAGCCTTCTTTTCTTTTCTTTTCTTTTGTAGGCTTCCTTCTTTCTTTCTTTTTTTTGGATTTTTTTCTCTTTCTCCAACACAGATTACAATAAGAGCAACTAACTAAAAACTAATGATAAAAACAAAATTTAAAGGATAGATAGAACTGAAATAGAACCTTGAGCTCTGATACCAAATGATACGAACCCCGTCAATGATGCACGAGACCCGTCCATGAAGTGTTGATGATATGAACCTCGGCAGGAGATTCACAACGGACCGTGCTACTTTGGATGGAAGAGACCGCAACCCCCGAACTCAAGCCTTACAAGAACCTTGGTCTAGAAGATCCGCAACCCAAGCAATGGAAATTCGAGAACCTATGGTCCAAGTCGAACCACGCCACAAACAATGATGGATGAATCGTTTGATAAGTGAAAAGTTTTGCTCAAGCAAAGCAATCCAGCAATTAGCAAGAACACGCAAGGAGTATCTAACTCACAAAATTATCAATCTCAAAAGTTGTTTCCGTTTTATTGCTAGGAGACCTCCTCATATAGGCTCCAAAGTACCAAAGTATTCCTAAACAAGCTAACTCCTTAAAAGGAGTTCAAAGGCTGGCCAAAACTCCCTTTCCTAATCTAAGGATATTCTGGCCGAATTATTCAACTAAAATAGGAAATAATCTAAGAAAATAATATCTAATAGAATAACTAATAGTTGCACGTCCTAACAAGTAGATGCACGGCCTAAATAGGCTGATTCTTTCTTATTCTCCATGTGCGCATCCAGAAGTTTGCGTGCATATCAAGCTTCCAAAATAGCCTCTATCACGTGCATGGGCTTAGCGTGGGCCTCATGCACGTCCTTACACTTGTACGCACCATCTTGAGCCCAGACTTCTTGCATTAATCCATTAAATTCTGCCTGAAACTTTTTGGCTCTTGCTCGTGTCACCGGTCCAATTGGTACGTGCACTTGCCGTGAGTCTTGTCGCTTGAATGTAGGTGTGCTCACATCATTCCCCTCCTATTGAAAAGGATTTGTCCTCAAATTTTCACCTACATCAAACGGACTCAAATCAGTAACATTGAAAGAAGCACTAACATTATACTCACCTGGCAGGTCAAGCCTGTAGGCATTGTCATTGATGCGTTCAAGCACTTGAAATGGACCATCGCCCCGTGGTAGCAACTTCGAACGCCGTTGCGCGGGAAAGCGTTCCTTTCTTATGTGCAACCAGACCCAATCTCCAGGCTCAAAGACAACCTTGTGCCGTCCTTTGTTTGCTTGTCTCGCGTAGTGCTCCGTTCGTTTCTCTATGTTCATTCGCGCCCTCTCATGCAGTTGCTTGACAAAAGCAGCCTTCTTCTTGCCATCTAAGTTAACATGCTCACTCGAAGGCAAAGGTGATAAATCCAAAGGAGTCAAAGGATTAAATCCATAAACAAGCTCAAATGGTGAGAATTGAGTAGCAGAATGAACGGAACGATTATAAGCAAATTCAACATGTGGCAAACATTCTTCCCAAGTCTTAATGTTATGCTTGATAAGTGCTCTCAATAAAGTAGACAAGGTCCTATTTACAACTTCAGTTTGACCATCAGTTTGTATATGACAAGTAGTAGAAAATAACAACTTGGTACCTAACTTACTCCACAAGGTCTTCCAAAAGTAACTTAAGAACTTAGCATCTCTATCAGAAATAATAGTTCTAGGCATGCCATGCAACCTAACAACTTCTCTAAAGAACAGATCAGCAATGTTTGAAGTATCATCAATCTTATGACATGGAATAAAATGTGCCATCTTAGAAAACCTATCCACTACCACAAAGATTGAATCCCTTCCACGTTAAGTCCTAGGCAGTCCTAACACACAATCCATAGAGATATCAATCCAAGGCTCACTAGGTATAGGTAGTGGGGTATACAAACCGTGGGGTTTTACCTTTGACTTGGCTTGCTTGTATGTGATGCAACATCCACAAACTCTTTCAACGTCACGCTTCATGTGCGGCCAATAGAAGTGATCTTGTAGCATTGCCAAAGTCTTTGCGATTCCAAAGTGCCCCATCAATCCGCCTCCATGTGCCTCCTGAATTAGCAACTCTCGCATAGAACAATTAGGCACACAAAGTTTGTTCTCACGAAATAGGTAACCTTCAGTCCAAAAAAATTTACCACTTGCTCTCTTCTCCGTAGCTCAGAACAGATCACCAAAATTAGTATCATCAGCATACAACTCTTTAATGTGTTCAAAACCAATTAACTTCGCATCAAGAGTTGAGATCAAAGCATACCTTCGCGATAGGGCATCAGCTACTACATTTTCCTTACCTTGCTTGTAGCGAATGACATAAGGAAATGTCTCAATGAACTCCACCCATCGTGCATGCCTTTTATTCAGCTTGTGTTGCCCCTTTAAGTGCTTGAGTGACTCATGATCAGTGTGGATCACGAATTCCTTGGGCCACAAGTAATGCTGCCATGTTTCCAACGCTCGAACTAACACATACAACTCTTTGTCATAAGTTGGATAGTTCAAGGTTGCTCCACTTAGTTTCTCACTAAAGTAGGCAATTGGTCTCCCTTCTTGCATGAGGACAGCTCTAATCCCTATACATGAGGCATCACATTCAACTTTAAAGGTTTTAGTAAAGTTAGGCAAAGCTAACAAAGGAGCATTAGTCAAGTTCTCTTTTATGAGTTGAAATGCGTTCTCTTGAGCTTCTCCCCAACTAAATCCAACGTTCTTCTTGATGACTTCAGTGAAGGGCGCGGCTAGGCTACTAAAGTCTTTCACGAACCTCCTGTAAAAGCTAGCTAAGCCATGAAAACTTTGAACATTAGCAACACTTGTAGGACTTGGCCAGTCCCGGATGGCTCGGATTTTGTCCTCATCAACCTATTTCCCATGAGGACTAACAACAAATCCCAAGAATACAAGTTTATCTGTACAAAAGGTGCACTTCTTCAAGTTGGCAAATAATTGATCCTCTCTAAGTGCATCTAGGACAGATTTCAAATGCTCTACATGATCCTCTAAACTCGTACTATAAATGAGTATATCATCAAAGTACACAACGACAAATGTGCCAATGAATGGACGTAAGACATGATTCATAAGGCGCATGAATGTACTAGGTACATTAGATAACCCGAACAGCATGACCATCCACTCATACAACCCATATTTTGTTTTAAAAGCAGTCTTCCACTCATCTCCTTCTTTCATCCTAATCTGATGATAACCACTTTTTAAGTCAATCTTAGAAAACATGCAAGAGCCATGCAACTCATCTAACATGTCATCTAAGCGAGGAATAGTATGATGATATTTTACCGTGATATTGTTGACATCTCGGCAATCAACCCACATCCTCCATGATCTATCCTTCTTAGGCACAAGTAGGACTGGAACAGCACATGGGCTCATGCTTTCTCTCATGTACCCTTTTTCCAAAAGCTCATTGACTTGCCTCTCAAGTTCCTTTGTTTCCTCCGGATTACTTCTATATGCGGGGCGGTTAGGTGTGGTAGCTCCTGGAACAAAGTCAATTTGATGCTCAATCCCTCGTATAGGTGGTAATCCAGCTGGTAGCTCTTCGGGAAAGACATCCTTGTAGTCCTGCAAGAGAGAAACAATCACACTAGGCAAGTGTGGCTCAAGTTCGTTAGTGATAAAAAGTGTCTCCCTATACCGGAGTAAGATCATAGACTTTTTTTCAAAACAAGCTTGCTTGATTTCACTTGCTCCCACATAGTAGTTCTTTTTCCATCCCTCGGATTTTCTCTCAATGGCCGATTTCAATTCAGGTTTTTCGGCTTCTTTTGTTCGCTCCATTGTATCCTCTCTTTTGGCCATTTTTCCTTTCTATTTTTTGGCTTCTTCTCTCCTCTTAATTCGTTTCTTTTGCTCACTCTTTTTTCTCTCATCACTTTCTTTTTGTAACTTCATCTGATCTTCACAAACTTGTGATGGCGCTAAGGGTGCCAAAGTGAACAAATGCCTATTGAGTGTAAATGAGTACTTGTTGGTGTGTCCGTCATGAGTTACTCTTCTATCAAACTGCCACGGCCTCCCCAACAGGAGATGACTAGCTTGCATTGGCACAACATCGCACAACACTTCATCTTCGTACTTGCCAATGCGGAATGTCACTAGCACTTACTTCTCCACTCGTACTTCTCCATTATCATTCAGCCATTACAGCTTGTAAGGTTTAGGGTGTTTCTTCGTGAGTAACCCTAACTTCTCAACCATAGTAGTGCTTGCCACGTTAGCACAGCTGCCTCCATCAATGAGGACACTACACACCTTCTCCTTGACATAACATCTTGTATGGAAGATGTTCTCCCTTTATGCTTTGTCATCTTCTTCTCTTGCTTGCAAGTTCAAGGCTCTTCTTGCCACTAGAGTGAGTCCTTCAGGAACTTGAATTTCCTCTTCGGATACGTCTTCCAATGAAGGTATGCTAGCATGATCCGAGTCTTCTCCTTTTGTTACGACCTCTCCACTCTCTCTAATTACCATAATCTATTTGTTAGGGCATTGACTTGAGATGTGCCCCCTTCCTTGACACTTGAAGCACTTGATATCTCGGTTTCGTGTGGGAGTGGCTTCCACCTTCTTTTGAGAGTTGGCATTGGAACTCTCAGTCTTGTGCTCTATCTTGGTTGCCTGTGGTTTGTCAAATTTCTTTGAATAGTTTGGCTTCCAATTAGCACTTGATGTAGCTCTTGTCCCTCCTCCTCCTCTCTTCAGTTGCTTCTCAATTTTCGTGGCCATATGCACCATGTCCTCCAACTCCACATAGTGTTGCAACTCTACTTTGTCATGGATCTCAGGATTGAGTCCATTCAAAAACCTTGCCATGGTAGCTTCTCTATCTTCCTCCACATCAGCTCTTATCGTGGCCATCTCCATTTGTTTGTAATATTCTTCCACGCTCAGACTTCCTTGTCTCATCCCTTGTAACTTCTTGTATAGCTCTCGGTAGTAATGACTTGGAACAAAATGTTTCCTCATCACCACTTTCATCTCCTCCCATGTAGCTATAGGACGCTCTCTATTACGCCTCCTGTTTGTGACAAGTTGATCCCACCACGTTATAGCATAATTAGCAAACTCAGTCACAGCTAGCTTTACCTTCTTTGTTTCGGAACAATTGTGGCAATCAAACACAAACTCAATCTTCTTCTCCCACTCTAGGTATGCTTCCGGGTCAGAACGACCTGCAAAGGAAGGTATCTTCAGCTTAATACTTCCCAAGTTGTCATCTCTTCTTCGCCTTGCCTCTCTAGGTGGGCGGTTAGTCCTTGCTCGCCTAAGATTCCTTGTAGAACCTACGTCCTCCTCCTGGAAAGGGTCGGAATCTTCTTCACTTGTGCTTCCCAAAGGGGCTCTCCTTCTTTGCGCACAGAATTCTCCTCCACTTGTGCCTCCCAAAGGTGCAAACCTTCGTTGTGCTTGGACTTCGCTTCTTGGTTGTTGGCTGTTGCGAGTGTCCTCCATTGCATCCATGCGTTGTTGCAACGGCTCCATCTCCGCTCGCATCATTTGTTGGAATTTTCCTGTCAGGGCCTCCACAAATACCTTAAGACCAACATCAGCCAACGTACCCTCTTTTTCTCTTTGATCTTCGTAAGACATCTTGCTGCAAGAAAATTTCGTTAGTAAAAAACAAAATTGATGGCCTCACAAGTTCACTCCCTTACGTGTTTACTCTAAATGTAAGTTGCACTCAAGTTCACTCGTGTTTGCACTCAATTATTTGGCTTTTCTCTCTAATGCACTCACAAATTCTTGCCTTTTTCCTCTCGTGATACTCTTGTACGTTCTTACTAAGCTAACAAGGCTTTTCTTGAACTACACGGATCACTATCAAAAGTAGTTCCTTGTCTTCTTGCGCTGCACGTAGATTTATTCGGACTGACTTCCTCTTATTTTCTGTCCGCCTATTGGACTTGCTTCTTGCTTCCTCTTTTGTTTCTCTTGCGTTTTCTCTTTAATCACAAGCTTCCCAATTCGCCTTGCTCCGCTTTAGTCTTGCAATTTCCTGTTTGGTCTTGCTTCTTCTTTTGTTTTCTTTTGTTTTCTTTTTTTTTCTTTTGATGAGAATACACAACCTAGAATAACTAAGTCACGAATCTGATTGCTTGAAACACAAACGAATTAAACTACTTATAAAAAAAACGAATTGGATACTAGACCAACAAAAGGAAAGGTAAGGATAGATAGTAGCAAGCCGTGGCTCTGATACCAAATGATATGAACCTCGGCAGGAGATTCACAACGGACCGTGCTACTTTGGATGGAAGAGACCGCAACCCCCGAACTCGAGCCTTGCGAGAACCTTGGTCTAGAAGATCCGCAACCCAAGCAATGGAAATTCGAGAACCTATGGTCCAAGTCGAACCACACCACAAACGATGATGGATGAATCGTTTGATAAGTGAAAAGTTTCGCTCAAGCTAAGCAATCAAGAAATTAGCAAGAACACGCAAGGAGTATCTAACTCACAAAATTATCAATCTCAAACGTTGTGTCCGTTTTATTCCGAGAAGACCTCCTTATATAATCTCCAAAGTACCAAAGTATTCCTAAACAAGCTAACTCCTTAAAAGGAGTTCAAAGGCTGGCCAAAACTCCCTTTCCTAATCTAAGGATATTCTGGCCGAATTATTCAACTAAAATAGGAAATAATCTAAGCAAATAATATCTAATAGAATAACTAATAGTTGCACGTCCTAACAAGTAGATGCACGGCCTAAATAGGTTGATTCTTTCTGATTCTCCATGTGTGCATGCATCCAGAAGTTTGCGTGCATATCAAGCTTCCAAAATAGCCTCTATCACGTGCATGGGCTTAGCGTGGGCCTCATGCACGTCCTTGCACTTGTACGCACCATCTTGAGCCCAGACTTCTTGCATTAATCCATTAAATTCTGCTTGAAACTTTTTGGCTCTTGCTCGTGTCACCGGTCCAATTGGTACGTGCACTTGCCGTGAGTCTTGTGGCTTGATTGTAGGTGTGTTCATAGGTGTGCTCACATCAGTTGAAATCCCAGATCGTTCTAGATCAGTTTGTGATGGAGATCTCGACCCGATGCTCACAACCAAATAAGAACCTTGGTATTACGACCGCGACCCGCTGCTTGAGTTGAAACAAAGAACCTTGATATGTTGATGACGCCACAAAAGGTGATGATGCTTCGCTTGATAAGTCGATGGTGAACTCTACGGAATCGCTCTACTGTGTTCGAGAAGTTCCGTAGAACCAAGGGAGAGATTTGCTCACATTTTTTTATCAAAATATTCTGCCTCTTCTCATTGCATAAGCCTCTATAAATAGGCTCAATATTACAAAGAGATTTCAAATCAAAATACTTTCTAAATTGGCCAGAATTTTGGCTGTAAAGATAAACTAAAAAGGGAATCAAATCTAAACCTTTTAGGAAGGCCAAAATGTGACAAACAAGCCAAAAGTTGCTGGAACTAATTTCCTAAACAATACTCATGGCTGAAATTTTATTTCCTAAATAGAATTCCCAAATCAGAGAGAATCACTCTTGTGGATCTTGGCTGCTGAATGGACCTTCTAGAACTTGTATTAAGGTCATAAACTAAGTTGAATTTCATGGCTCTTGGTCTATGGACTTTAATAAATTTGCTTGGGCCCAACTCTCCGATGTAAGCTTGGAAATCAGCCCACAAAGTTGTGACTTGAAGTGCTTTGTGCGTGCTCTCTCACTTGGTCAGATTGGCACTTGAAATCATCATATGAGTGCTTCCCATATTCATATCATGAACCATATCTTCCAATTCGACGTAGTGTTGTAGCTCCACTTTGTCTTGAATTTCAGGATTTAGTCCATTCAAGAACCTAGCCATAGTGGCTTCACGATCCTCCTCTACGTTGGCTTGTATCATGGCCATCTCCATCTACTTATAGTAATCTTCCACACTCATACTTCCTTGTTGCAGTCCTTGTAACCTTTTAAAAAGATCACGGTAGTAATGACTAGGAAGAAAGCATTTTCTCAACACAACTTTCATCTCCTCCCATGTATCTATGGTATATTCTCCATTACGTCTGCTGCTTGTGACAAATTGATCCCACCAAGTTATAGCATAGTCAGTAAATTCAGTCACAGCCAGCTTTACCTTCTTTGCCTCGGAACAATTGTGACAATCAAACACAAATTCAATCTTCTTCTCCCATTCAAGATAAGCCTCCAGATCAGAACGACCTGCAAAGGAAGGTATTTTTAACTTGATGCTTCCCAAATTGTCATTCTCTCTCTGCCTGGCCTCCCTAGGTTGGCGTTCATTCCTCAACCTCCGAACATTCCTTGTGGAGCCTACGTCCTCATCAAAGTCACACTCATCTCCACTCATTCCTCCGATAGGTGCTATTCCTCTTTGGGCATGCGGTATGCTTTGTGGTTGTTGGCTAGCACGTAAATTCTCTATGATATCTAGGATGATGGTTGACCTTGACCCGTCGCTTTGCGCCTTGCACCGAACCTCAGTGTTGTTTAACTTTGACCCGTAGCAATGGTGAGAACGCGAAGCTTGATCTTGAAACGAATATGCCACAAACGGAGATGGGAATTCTGTTTGATAAGTACAAATGCCCTAGCTAAGCAATCCAGCCCGCAAGAACAACCTGAGTATCAAAACTCACGAATTTTCTTATGCCAAAAAGTGTTCCCCTTTATTGAATTCGTGGCTCTCCTTATATAGAGGTTAAAACTGACCTGGATAGACTCCAAAGTCAACAAGATAAGTTCTGAAGAGCTCCAAACTTATCATACTACTTAAACTAGGTCTAAAACGAATGTTTATCTAAGAATTGAAAAAACACAATCATTATCCACTATTGGATAACTCTTATTCCTAAACAAGAAATAACGAAGAGATATAATTTCCTAATCAAAGTCTGAAAAGGCCTCCAAAATAACTCCAATCACGTTCATGGGCTTTGCATGGGCTCCTTGAACGTCCACGGGCTTACACAAACTGGTTGTAGTCCAAATCCCTTGAATTAATCCGTTGAGCTCAGCTCGAACTGGTTGTGGGCCTTGTAGCTCCATAGTGGATGTGTTCACAGCACTTATCATGCCCTTTTTGCCCTTTCTTGCCTTTTCATGCCTTTCCTTCCCTTTTCTTGCCTTTTATTCCTTATCTTGCCTTTTCTTACTTTTTCTTTCCTTTTTTTGCTTTTTCATGCTTTTTCCTTACCTTTTCTTTCCTTATCTTGCCTTTTCCTTGCCTTTTCCTTGCCTTTTCTTTCCTTTCCTTGCCTTATCTTGCCTTTTCTTGCCTTTTTTTTTTGTCTCTTCTTACCTTTTTCCTTGCCTTATCTTTCCTTTTCTTGCCTTTTCCATGCCTTTTCTTTCCTTATCTTTCCTTTCTTGCCTTATCTTTCCTTATCTTGCCTTTTTTTTCCTTTTCTTGATTTTTCCAAGCCTTATCGTGCCTTATCTTTCCTTTTCTTGCCTTATCTTGCCTTTTCTTTCCTTTCCTTACCATTTCCTTGCCTTTTCTTGGCTTACCTTTCCTTTTCTTGCTTTATCTTGTCTTTTCTTTCCTTTTCTTGCCTTTTCTTTCCTTTTCTTTCCTTTTCCTTGCCTTTTCTGTCCTTTTCTTGGTTACTACTATCCCTTTTCTTTTGATTTCTCTGGTTTTCGTACTTTTTATTGCCTTATCTTGCCTTTTCTTACCTTTTCTTGCTTTTCCTTGCCTTTTCATGCCTTTTCCTTGCCTTATCTTGCCTTTTCATTGCCTTTTATTTCCTTTTCTTGCCTTACCTTGCCTTATCTTACCTTTTGTTACCTTTTCCCTTCCTTTTCTTTCGTTTTCTTGTCTTTTCTTGCCTTTTCCTGCCTCATCTTTCCTTTTCTTGCCTTTCCTTCCCCTTTCTTCTCTTATCTTGCCTTATCTTGCCTTTTCTTACCTTTTCTTGACTTTTCTTGCCTTTTCTTTCCATATCTTACCTTATCTTCCCCTTTCTGCCATTTCTTGCCTTTTCATGTCTTTCCTTGCCTTATATTGCTTTTTCTTGCCTTTTTATTCCTTATCTTGCCTTATCTTGCTGTTTCTTTCCTTTTTTTGCTTTTTTATTCTTTTTTCTTGCCTTTTCTTTTCTTTCCTTTCCTTGCCTTATCTTCCCTTATCTTGCCTTATCTTGCCTACTCTTGCCTTTTTTGTCTTTTCTTACCTTTTCCTTGCCTTTTCTTAACTTTTCATACCTTTTCTTGACTTTTATTTACTTTTCTTTCCCTATCTTGCCTTATGTTGCCCTTTCTTGCCCTTTCATTCCTTTTCATGCCTTTCCATGCTTTATCTTGCCTCTTCTTGCCTTTTTATTCCTTATCTTCCCTTTTCTTGCTTTTTCTTTCCTTTTTTTCTTTTTCATGCTTTTTCCTTGCCTTTTCTTTCCTTATCTTGCCTTATCCTTGACTTTTCTTTCCTTTCCTTGCCTTATCTTGCCTTTTCTTGCCTTTTCTTGCCATTTCCTTGCCTTTTCTTGCCTTATCTTACCTTTTTTTGCCTTTTCTTGCATTATCTTGCATTTTCTTGCCTTATCTTGCATTTTCTTGCATTAACTTGCTTTTTTTTTAACTTTTCCTTGCCTTTTCTTTCCTTTCTTTACCTTATCTTGCCTTTTCTTGCCTATTCTTGCCTTTTTTTTTACTTTTCTTACATTTTCTTCCCTTATCTTCCCTTTTCTAGCATTTTCTTGCCTTTTCTTGCCTTATGTTGCCTTTTCTTACCTTATCTTACCTTTTCTTGCCTTTTCATGCCTTTTCTTGCCTTACCTTTCCTTTTACTTCCTTTTCTGTCCTTTTCTTACCTTTTCATGTCTTTTCTTGCCTTTTCATTCCTTATCTTGCCTTTCCATTCCTTTTCTTACTTTATCTTGCCTTTTCTTGCCCTATTCTTGCATTTTCTTTTCTTTTTTGCCTTTTCATGCCTTTTCCTTGCCTTTTCTGGCTTTATCTTGACTTTTCTTTTCTTTTTCCTTTTCTTGCCTTATCTTGCAATTTCTTGTCTTATCTTTCCTTTTCTTGCCTTTTCTTGCCTTTTCCTTGCATTTTCTTGCCTTATCTTCCCTTTTCTAGCCTTTTCTTGCCTTTTCCTTGCCTTATCTTTCCTTTTTTTTCAATTTCTTTCCTTTTCTTGCCTTTTCTAGCCTTATCTTGCCTTTTCCTACCTTTTCTTACCTTATGTTGCCTTTTAATGCCTTTTCCTTGCCTTTTTTTACCTTTTTCTTGCCTTTTCTTTCCTTCTCTTGCCTTATCTTGCCTTACCTTTTCTTTCCTTGCCTTTTCTTTCTTTTTCTTGCCTTATCTTGCTATTTCTTGACTCATCCTTGCCTTTTCCTTGCCTTTTCTTTCCTTTTATTGCCTTTTCTTGCCTTTTCATTCCTTCTCTTGACTTTTCTTGCTTTATCTTTCCTTATTTTCCTTTTCTTGCCTTTTCTTACCTTTTTCCAACCTTTTCTTTCCTTATGTTACCTTTTCTTGCCTCATCTTTCCTTTTCTTTCATTTGCTTCCCTTTTCTTGCCTTATCTTAACTAATCTTGCCTTATCTTACCTTTTCTTCCCTTTTCTTGCCTTATCTTGCCTTTTCTTGCCTTTTCATGCCTTATCATGCATTTTTCTTTCCTTTTCTTGCCTTATCTTGCCTTTTCTTGCCTTTTCATGCCTTATCATGCATTTTTCTTTCCTTTTCTTGCCTTATCTTGCCTTTTCTATCCTCATCTTTCCTTTTCTTGCCTTTCCTTCCGTTTTCTAGCCTTATCTTGCCTTTTCTTGCGTAATCTTGCCATTCCTTTGCCTTTTCTTTTCTTTTCTTTTGTTTCCTTTTTTTCCTTTTCATGCCTTATATTGCCCTTCCCTTCCCTTTTCTTTCCTTTCTTGCCTTATCTTGCCTTTTCTTTTCTTTTCTTGCCTTATCTTTCCTTTTCTTGCCTTTTCTTGCCTTATTTTCCTTTTCTTCCCTTTCCAAGCCTTTTGTTGCCATTTCTTGTCTTTTCTTGCCTTATCTTGCCTTTTCTTGACTTATCTTGCCTTTTCTTTTCTTTTCATCCCTTTTCTGGTCTTTTCTTCCCTTATCTTGCCTTATCTTGCCTTTTCATTCCTTCTCTTGTCTTTTCTTGCCATTTCATGCCTTTTCTTTCCTTTTCTTGCCATTTCATGCCTTTTCTTGCCTTTTCTTTCCTTATCTTGCCATTTCTTTCCTTATCCGGCCGTTTCTAGCCTTTTCTTTTCTTATCTTTCCTTTTCTTATCTTTTCCTGCCTTTTCTTGCCTTTTCATACCTTTTCCATGCCTTTTCTTGCCTTTTCTTACCTTTTCATGCCTTTTTCTTGCTTTTTCTTGCCTTTTCTTACCTTTTCTTGCCTTTTCTTGCTTTATCTAGTCTTTTCTTTACTTTTCTTATCTTATCTTGCCTTTTCTTGAATTGTCATACCATATCTTACCTTATCTTCCCTTTTCCTTGCCTTTTCTTGTCTCGCCATTTCTTGCCTCATCATTCCCTTTCTTTCCTTTTATTGCCTTTTCTTCCCTTTTCTTACCTTATCTTGCCTTATATTTCCTTTTCTTTCCACTTCTTTCATTTTCTTGCCTTTTCTTCTCTTATCTTTCCTTTTCTTTCCACTTCTTTCATTTTCTTGCCTTTTCTTGCCTTATCTTGCCTTTTCTTGCCTTTTCTTTCCTCTCCTTGCCTTTTCCTCGCCTTTTCTTGCCTTATCTTGCATTTTCTTCCCTTATCTTTTCTTTTCTTGCCTTACCTTGTCTTTTTGATGTGAACACGTCCACTATGGAGCTACAAGGCCCACAACCAGTTCAAGTTCCACTTGGACCAATCACAAGAGCAAGAGCAAAGACGTTTCAAGCTGAGCTCAACGGATTAATTCAAGGGATTTAGACTACAACCAGTTCGTGTAAGCCCGTGGACGTTCAAGGAGCCCATACAAAGCCCACGCACGTGATTGGAGTTATTTTGGAGGCCTTTTCAGACTTTGATTAGGAAATTAAATCTTTTCGTTATTTCTTGTTTAGGAATAAGAGTTATCCGATAGTGGATAATGATTGTGTTTTTTCAATTCTTAGATAAACATTCGTTTTAGACCTAGTTTAAGTGGTATGATAAGTTTTAGACCTAGTTTAAGTAGTATGATAAGTTTGGAGCTCTTCAGAACTTATCTTGTTGACTTTGGAGTCTATCCAGGTCAGTTTTAACCTCTATATAAGGGGAGCCACGAATTCAATAAAGGGATCACTTTTTGGCATAAGAAAATTCATGAGTTTTGATACTCTGGTTGTTCTTACGGGTTAGATTACTTAGCTAGGGCGTTTGTACTTATCAAACGGATTTCCCATGTCCGTTTGTGGCGTATTCGTTTCAAGATCAAGGTTCGCGTTCTCACCATTGCTACGAGTCAAAGTTAACCAACACTGAGGTTCAGTGCAAGGTGCAAAGCGACGGGTCAAGATCATCCATCATCCTAGAGTAGACGGTCCGAGTTGGTGCGAGTTCCTGACGGTATTCATATCAATTGGTATCAAGAGCTTAGGTTCTACTTTAGACCTTATATCTTTACATTTATTGTCTTTATTTGTTTGGTATTTCACATTCGTGACTCTAGTGTTCTAAGACGTGTATTCTGATCAAAAAAAAGAAAAAAAAGAAGTCAAAATTCAAGTAGGATTAATAGAATCAGAATTCAAGTAGGACTAGAAGTATTGGATAGTGCAATTTCGTGACTCAAGAAGATAGAAGCGAAGGCAAGAACGAAAGCAAGAAGAAGAAAGAAGAAGACTTGGCAACTAAAGTGTGCGAAGGCCAAGCTAATCTCTACTACCTCCGCAAGAACCAACAAGAGTGTCACGAGAGGAAAAAGGCAAGAGTGGTGAGCACATTAGAGAGAAAAGAGCCAAATAGTTGAGTGTAAACACGAGTGAATTCGAGTGCAACATACCTTAAGGGTAAACACGTAAGGGAGTGATTGGTGAGGTCCATTATTATTTTAACTAACCAATTTTCTTGCAGCAACATGTCTCAAGAAAACGAAGGAGAAAGATTAGGAACTTGGGGCAACGTTGACCCTAAGGTATTTGTGGAGGCCTTAACGGGGAAGCTCCAACAAATGATGAGAGCGGAAGTTGAGCAAATATACCAACGCCTGGATTTCATAGAGAATTCATGTGCTAGCCAACAACCACAAAGCATACCTCGTGCCCAAAGAAGAATAGCACCTTTGGGAGGAATGAGTGGAGATGAGTCTGACTTTGATGAGGACGTAGGCTCCACAAGGAATGTTAGGAGGCTGAGGAATGAATGCCAACCTAGGGAGGCCAGGCGGAGAGGGAATGACAATTTGGGAAGCATCAAGTTAAAAATACCTTCCTTTGCAGGCCGTTCTGATCCGGAGGCTTATCTTGAATGGGAGAAGAAGATTGAATTTGTGTTTGATTGTCACAATTGTTCCAAGGCTAAGAAGGTAAAGCTGGATGTGACCGAATTTACTAACTATGCTATAACTTGGTGGGATCAATTTGTAATGGAGAATATACCATAGAGACATGGGAGGAGATGAAAGTTGTGATGAGGAAATGCTTTGTTCCTAGTCATTACTACCGTGATCTTTTTAAAAAGTTACAAGGGCTGCGACAAGGAAGTATGAGTGTGGAAGATTACTATAAGCAGATGGAAATGGCCATGATACGAGCCAATGTAGAGGAGGATCGTAAAGCCACTATGGCTAGGTTCTTGAATGGACTAAATCCTGAAATTCAAGACAAAGTGGAGCTACAACACTACGTCGAGTTGGAAGATATGGATCATGTGGCCAACAAGATAGAGAAACAAATGAAGAAAGGGGGAGGAACACGAGCTACATCAAATGAAATGTAGCTTTTGGAAGGACAAGCTACTTTTCTTAGGGTTTGTGGTTGGAAAGGAGGGAATTCACGTGGATCAAGCCAAGATTGATGCTATTAGATCCTGGCCTGCCCCTCAGAATGTGAGTCAAACGAGGAGCTTCCTTGGTTTGGCAAGCTTCTATAGAAGATTTATCCGGGACTTCAGCTTGCTTGCAGCTCCTTTGACTTCCTTGCTCAAGAAACAAACCCCTTTCGTGTGGAGCACCGAAGCCGAGCAAGCTTTCCAAGCTCTTAAAAACAAGCTGAGTAGTGCACTCGTACTAGCCCTCCCTGATTTCGCCAAATTGTTCGAAGTGGAGGTGGATGCATCCGGACTTGGAATTGGAGCCGTGCTTTCACAAGAAAAGAAGCCCGTAGCTTTTTTCAGTGAAAAGCTGAGTGAAGCCAGATTGAAGTGGACCACGTATCAGAAAGAGTTCTACGCGGTCTTCCGAGCACTCAAGACGTGGGAACACTACCTGATTGGTAAGAAATTCGTCCTCTTTACTGATCATAGAGCACTGAAATTCTTGCATGATCAATCGAAGTTAAGCAATTCCATGCATGCACGTTGGTGTACTTATCTTCAGAAATTTCCCTTTCGTATTTCTCATAAGAGTGGAAATCAAAATGTAGTAGCTGACGCATTGAGTAGAAGGATTGCATTGCTCACTGAACTACGTGGAACCATCACCTCATTTGATTGTTTGCCTGAGTTATATGAAAATGACGAGGACTTTGGCACCATTTGGTTAAAATGTGCAAATGAAAAGGGGGTGGATGACTACTATTTGCAAGATAGGTTCTTGATGAAAGGGAATCAGTTGTGTGTTCCGAAGACTTCATTGCGAGATCAGTTGATTTGGGAAGTACATGGTGGTGGATTGTCCGTGCACATGGGAAGAGACAAAACCTTGTCATCGTTGCAAGAAAGGTTTTACTGGCCGCGGATGGCAAGAGAGGTTGCAAAGCATGTCAAGCATTGTCCTGTTTGTCAAGAGATGAAGGGGACAGTAAACAACACGGGCTTGTACTCTCCTTTACCAATTCCGAGTGCAATTTGGGAAGACCTCAGTATGGATTTTGTTCTTGGCTTACCCCGCACTCCAAGAGGAGCGGATTCTATTTTTGTCATTGTGGACAGGTTGTCAAAGATGGCGCACTTCGTGCCTTGCAAGAAAACCAATGATGCATCCGCGGTGGCAAGACATTTCTTTCGGGAAGTGGTGCGCTTGCATGGTGTTCCAAAGACCATTGTCTCAGATCGTGACACAAAGTTCCTTGCTAGTTTTTGGAGGACCTTGTGGAGGATGTTTGATGCAACCCTCCAATTCAGCACAACCGCGCACCCTCAGACCGATGGCCAGACCGAAGCTACAAACCGCACACTTGGCAACCTCTTGCGGAGTTTATGTCATGAACGGCAAAGGCAGTGGGATCTTGCACTTCCTATTGCTGAATTCGCTTACAATGGGGCTGTCCATAGATCTACTGGCCAGTCTCCATTCTCTTTGGTTTACACGAAGGTACCTAATCATTTGGTTGATGTGTCCGTAGTGCCAAGGCCTCTTCGTGCCAACCCCGCTGCTGTGACCTATGCGGAACATGTCCAAAGTGTGCTTGACGCGGTCAAGAAGAGGCTGGAAGCAACGTACTCCAAGGAGAAGGCGCGAGTGGATGAACACAGGCATGCACAATTGTTCTTACCAGGAGAAAAGGTTATGGTGCATTTTCGCAAGGAACGCATGCCCGCGCACTTAGGAGGCAAGTTGCAAGCCCGAAAGTTTGGCCCTTACAAGGTGTTGAGGCGAGTCCATGACAACGCCTATGTGATTGATCTACCTGAAGACTTGGGAGTGTCGAAGACGTTCAACGTTGCAGATTTAACTCCGTACTATGATCCACCTCCTATGCCCTCCAGGTTAGCTGCGTGGGACTAGCATGCTCTTAAGGAGGGGAGGATGACGTAGGACGTCCATGTTTCTCGTCCATTCGGCCTACTCTTTCTCTCTTGCATGGTGTGCATGCAAGTTATTATGACAAACTGTCCGAATTATATGTGTGTTTAATGTGCGTATGTAATAAGGCAAGTTAATGCCATTACTAGGCGGTTAAAGTTGATGGAACGGCTGGCTGAAAGGTGAGAAGGTGCGTGGTTAATATTGCCTTAATGCCGCCTGAAATCACGCCCCTATTTGTACCCGCTTGGAAGGAAATAAACGGACAGAATTTTGAATCCAACAAAGCTAATCGTGCTTTCCTTTTTTTTTTGCATGGTTTTGCAAATGTATTGAAAGATTGGCCCTCTTATTGGCTGTTTCCTTCGGAAAACACACCTTTGCTTGATTCGGAAGGATCGAGCTCAAGGCCACTATCTTGTTCGATTCACGTCCGAGTCAGCGTGTTGTCAACTCCTTTCGTTGTGCTATGTCAATGCAACTCATCTAACATGTCATCTAAACGAGGAATAGGGTGACGATATTTTACCGTTATGTTGTTGACTGCTCGGCAATCAACACACATTCTCCATGATCCATCCTTCTTGGGCACAAGTAGGACTGGAACAGCACATGGACTCATGCTCTCTCTCACGTACCCTTTCTCCAATAGCTCGTTGACTTGCTTCTCAAGCTCCTTTGTTTCTTTAGGATTGCTTCTATATGCGGGACGGTTAGGTATGGCAGCTCCCGGAACAAAGTCTATTTGATGTTCAATCCCACGAATAGGTGGCAAACCAGGTGGTAGCTCGTCGGGAAAGACATCCTTGTAGTCCTGCAAAAGAGACACAACCGTACTAGGTACATGTGGTTCAAGCTCGTTAGTGTTTAAAAGCGCCTCTCTATACCGAAGTAAGATCATAGGCTTCTTTTCAAAGCATGCTTGCTTAATTTCACTTGCTCCCACATAGTAACTCTTTTTCCAACTCTCGGTTTTTCTCTCATTGGCCGCTTTAATTTCTGTTTTTCCGGCTTTTTTTGTTTTCTCAATCTTTTCTTCTCCATTGGCCGTTTTTCTTATCTTTTTTTCGGCTTCTTCTCTCCTCTCAATCTTTTTCTTTTTGTCACGCTCTCTTTGCTCATCACTTTCTTTTTGCAACTGTTGTTGATCTTTACAAACTTGTGATGGTGACAAGGGTGCCAAGGTGATTACTCTCTTCTTAAGTATAAATGAATATTTGTTGGTGTAGCCATCATGATGCACTTTCCTATCAAACTGCCATGGCCTTCCTAACAATAGATGACCAGCTTGCATTGGTACAACATCACACAACACTTCATCCTCATAGTTGCCAATGCGGAATGTTACCAATACTTGCTTCATCACTCGTACTTCTCCACTATCATTCAGCCATTGTAGTTTGTAAGGCTTAGGGTGTTTTCCAGTGAGTAACCCTAACTTCTCCACCATAGTAGTGCTTGCGACATTAGCACAACTTCCTCCATCTATGATGACACTACACACCTTGTCTTTGACGTAGCACCTTGTGTGAAAAATATTTTCTCTTTGAGCCACATCATTTTCTTCTTTTACTTGCACATTCAATGCTCTTCTAGACACAAGAGTAAGCCTCTCAGCAGCTTGGTACTCTTCCTCGGATACGTCCTCCAAAGAAGGCATGCTTTCATGCTCCGAATCCTCTTCTTCAGTTTCAATCTCTCCACTTTCCTTGATCACCATTGCTTGCTTGTTAGGGCATTGACTTGAGATGTGCCCTCTTCCTTGACACTTAAAGCACTTGATGTCACAGTTCCTAGCTGGAGTGACTTCCACTTTCCTTTGAGAAATAGCTTGAGAACTCTCAGATTTATGCTCTACATTGGCTGCTTGTGGCTTGTCAAACTTCTTTTGGTAGTTTGGCTTCCAAGTAGAACTCGATGTAGCTCTTGTTCTCCCCTCTCCTCTCTTGAGTTGCTTCTCAATTTTCGTTGCCATATGCACCATGTCCTCCAACTCCACATAGTGTTGCAACTCAACTTTGTCTTGAATTTCAGGATTGAGTCCATTCAAGAATCTTGCCATTGTAACTTCTCTATCTTCATCTATATCAGCTCTTGTCATGGCCATCTCCATCTGTTTGAAATACTCCTCCACGCTCAAATTTCCTTGCCTCATTCCTTGTAACTTCTTATACAGCCCTCTATAGTAATGACTTGGAACGAATCTCTTCCTCATCACCACTTTCATGTCTTCCCAAGTAGCTATAGGGCGTTCTCCATTTCTCCTCCTGCTTGTCACAAGTTGATCCCACCAAGTTATAGCATAATTAGTGAATTCGGTGATGGCTAGTTTTACCTTCTTTACTTCGGAGCTATTGTGGCAATCAAACACGAACTCAATCTTCTTCTCCCACTCTAAGTACGCCTCCGGATCAGAACGACCAGCAAAGGAGGGTATCTTCAGTTTGATACTCCCTATGTTGTCGTCTCTCTTTTGCCTCGCCTCCCTAGGTGGGCGGTTTGTTCTTGCTCTCCTAAGACTCCTTGTAGAGCCTACGCCTTCTTCAGATTCAGAATCAGCTCCGCTCGACTCTCCAATAGGTACTCCTCTCCTACGCCTTTGGAGTTCGCCTCGCGTTTGGGGGTTGTCACGAGAATTCTCCATGGCATCCACGCGTAGTTGCAAAGGCTCCATCTGAGCTTGCACCATCTGCTCGAGCTTCCCGACCAAGGCATCCACTAATAACTTAAGGTCTATGCTTCCCATAGTTTGACCTTCATGCGACATGTTTGCTACAAGAAAATTTTGTTAGTAAAAAAAATTATGGCCTCACAAGCTCACTCCCTTACGTGTATACTCTCATTGTAAGGTGCACTCAAGTTCACTCGTGTTTGCACTCAAATATTTGGCTTTTCTCTCTAAGGTACTCGCACACTCTTGCCTTTTTCCTCTCGTGATACTTGTATGTTCTTACTAAAGCTAAAACAGCCTTTGCTTGAGCTTCACGCTTTAACAAACAGAATGTTAAAGTTCCTCTTTTGGCCTTTCTTTGCTTTTTAGTCTTGGTTGTCCCTTTTCCTACCTTTTCTTACCTTTCTCTTGCCTTATCTTGCCTTTTCTTACCTTATCTAGTCTTTTCTTTGCTTTTCAAACCTTTTCTTGCCTTATCTTGCCTTATCTTGCCTTTTCTTCCCATTTCTTTCTCTATCTTGCCTTTTCTTGCCTTTTCTTTCCTTTCTTTGCCTTTTCATGCCTATTCCTTGCCTTTTCTTGCCTTATCCTTCCTTTTCTTACCTTATATTATATTATCTTTTCTTTCCTTTTCTTGTCTTCTCTTGCCTTTTCCTTGCCTTTTCTTTCATTTTTTAGGCTTTTCCTTGCCTTCTCCTTGCCTTTTCTTTCCTTTTCTTGCCTTATCTTGCCTTTTCTTGCCTCATCTTTCCCTTTCTTTCCTTTTCTTTCCTTTCCTTCCCTTTTCTACCCTTATCTTCCCTTTTCCTTTCCTTTTCTTGCCTTATCATGCCTTATCTAGCCTTACTTGTCTTTTCCATGACTTTTCTTTCCTTTTCTTAACTTATCTTGTCTTTTCTTGCCTTTTCTTTTCTTTTCTTACCTTTTCATGCCTTTTTTTTTACTTTATCTTTCCTTTTCTTGCCTTATCTTTCCTTTTCTTGCCTTTTCATGCCTTTTCTTTCCTTTTCTTGCCTTTCCTTGCCTTATAGTGCCTTATCTTTCCTTTTCTTTCCATTTCTTGCCTTATCTTGCCTTTTCTTGCCTTTTCTCGCCTTATATCACTTTATGTTTCCTTTTCTTGTCTTATCTTGCCTGTTCTTTCCTTATCTTGCATTTTCTTGTCTTCTCCTTGCCTTTTCTTTCCTTTTCTTGCCTTTTCTTTCCACATCTTGCCTTTTCTTGCCTTGTCTTGCCTTTTCTTGCCTTTTCCTTGCCTTTTCTTGCCTTTTCCTATCCTTTTCTTGCCTTATCTTTTCTTTTCTTGCATTTTCTTGCCTTATCTTTTCTTTTCTTACCTTTTCTTGCCTTATCTTTTCTTTTCTTACCTTTTCTTGCCTTTTCTTTTCTTACCTTTTCTTGCCATTTAAAGCCTTTTCTTGCATTTTCTTGCCTTTTCATGCCTTTTCCATGCCTGTTCTTGCCGTAACTTTCCTTTTCTGGCATTTTCTTGCCTTTTCTTGCCTTATCTTGAATTTATTCGCCTTTTCTTGTCTTTTTTTGCCATATCTTTCCTTTTCTTGACATATCTTGCCTTTTCAGGCCTTTTTATGCCTTTTCTTGCCTTATCTGGCCTTATTTTGCCTTTTATTTTTATTTCTTGCCTTTTCCTACCTTATCTTGCCTTTTCTTGTCTTATCATGCCTTTTCATGCCTTTTTCTTGTCTTATCTTGCCTTTTCTTGCCTTAACTTGCCTTTTCTTTTTTTATTTTCCTTTTCTTGCCTTATCTTTCTTTTTCTTGCCTTTTTATGCCTTTTTCTTGCCTTATCTTGCCTTTTCTTTCCTTTTCTTGCCTTATCTTGCCTTTTGCATTTCTTTCTTTTTCCTTGCCTTTTCTTGCCTTATCTTACCTTTTCTTGCCTTATATGGTATTTTCTTTCCTTTTCTTGACTTATCTTGCCTTTTCTTTCCTTTTTTTGCCTTATCTTACCTTTTCCTTTCCTTTTCTTGCCTTTTCTTTCATTTCCTCGCCTTTTCATGCCTTTTCCTTGCCTTTACTTGCCTTATCTTGCATTTTCTTCCCTTATCTTTCATTTTCTTGCCTTATCGTGTCTTTTCTTTCATTTTCTTCCCTTTTCTTGCCTTATCTCGCTTTTTCTTGCCTTATCTTGCCTTTTCCTTGCCTTTTCTTGCCTTTTCTTTCCTTATCTTGCCTTTTCTTGCCTCATCATTCCTTTTCTTTCCTTTTCTTGCCTTTTCCAGCCTTATCTTGCCTTATCTTCCCTTTTTCTTGTCTTTTCTTGCCTTTTCCTAGCCGTTTCTTTCCTTTTCTTCCCTTTTTCTTGTCTTTTCTAGCCTTTTCCTAGCCGTTTTTTTCCTTTTCTTGCCTTATCATGCCTTATCAAGCCTTTTCTTTCCTTTTCTTGCTTATCTTGCCTTTTCTTTTCTTTCCTTTTCTTGCCTTTTCATGCCTTTTCTTGCCTTATCTTTCCTTTTCTTGCCTTTTCATGCCTTTTCTATGCCTTTTCTTTACTTTTCTTTCCTTTTCTTTCCTTTCCCTTGCCATATCGTTCCTTATCTTGCCTTATCTTGTCTTATATTGCCTTTGCTTGCCTGTTCTTTCCTTTTCTTTCAATTTCTTTCATTTTCTTGCATTTTATTGACTTATCTTGCCCTATCTTGCATTTTCCTTGCCTTTATTCGCCTTATCTTCCCTTTTCTTACCTTTTCTTGCCTTTTCTTGCCTTTTTTTTACCTTTTCTTCCCTTTTCTTGCATTATCTTGCCTTATCTTGACCTTTCTTGCCCTTTCTTGCCCTTTCTTATCTTTTTATGCCTTTTCATGCCTTATCTTGCCTTTTCCCTTCTTTCCTTTTCTTTCCTTATCTTTCCTTATCTTGCATTTTGATGCCTTTTCCATGCCTTTTCTTGCCTTATCTTTTCTTGCCTTTCCTTGCCTTTTTTGCCTTATCTTGCCTTTTCTTGTCTTTTCTTGCCTTATCTTGCCTTTTCTTGACTTATCTTGCCTTTTCTTGCTTTTTCATGCATTTTCTTGTCTTTTCATTCCTTCTCTTGACTTTTCTTGCCATTTCATGCCTTTTCTTGCCTTTTCTTTCCTATTCTTGCCTTTTAATGCCTTTTCCTTGCTTTTTTTCCCATTTCTTTGCTTATCTTACCATTTCTTTCCTTATCCGGCCTTTTCTCGCCTTTACTTTTCTTATCTTTCCTTTTCTTGTCTTTTCATGCCTTTTCTTTCCTTTTCCAAGCCTTTTCTTGCCTTTTCTTGCATTTTTCTTGCCTTTTCTTACCTTTTCTTGCCTTAACTAGTCTTCTCTTTTCTTTTCTTGTCTTGTCTTGCCTTTTCTTGCCTTATCTTGCATTTTCCTTGTCTTTTCATGCCTTATCTTACCTTATCTTCCCTTTTCCTTGCCTTTTCTTGTCTTATCTTGCCATTTCTTGCCACATCATTCCCTTTCTTTCCTTTTATTGCCTTTTCTTCTATTTTCTTGCCTGATCATGCCTTTTCTTGCCTTATCTTTCCTTTTCTTTCCATTTCTTTCGTTTTCTTGCCTTTTCTTGCCTTATCTTGCCTTTTCGTGCCTTTTCTTTCCTCTCCTAGCCTTTTCCTCGCCTTTTCTTGCCTTTTCTTGCATTTTCTTCCCTTATCTTTCCTTTTCTTGCCTTATCTTGTCTTTTCTTGCCTTTTTTGCCTTTTCCTTGCCTTTTCTTTCATTTTCTTGCCTTTTCTTCTCTTATCTTGCCTTTTCTTTTCTTATCTTGCCTTTTCTTGCCTTTTCATTGGCTTTTCTCTCCTTTTGTTGCCTTATCTTGCCTTTTCTTGTCTCTTCTTTCCCTTTCTTTCCTTTTCATGACTTATCTTACCATTCCCTTCCCTTTTCTTTCCTTTTCTTCCATTTTCATGCCTTTTCAATGTTTTTTCTGGCCTTATCTTTCCTTTTCTTGCCTTTTCATGCCTTATCTTACCTTATCATGCCTTTTCCTTGCCTTTTCTTGCCATTTCTTTCCTTATCTTGCTATTTCTTGCCTTATCTGGCATTTTCTTGCCTTTTCTTTTCATATCTTTCCTTTGCTTGTCCTTTCATGCCTTTTCTAGCCTTTTCATGCCTTTTCCATGCCTTTTCTTGCCTTTTCTTACCGTTTCTTGCCTTTTCCTTGCATTTTCTTGCCTTATCTTACCTTATCTAGTCTTTTCTTTGCTTTTCTTTGCTTTTGTTGCCTTTTCTTGCCTTTTCTTGCCTTATCTTTCCCTTTCCTGCCTTATATTGTCTTTTCTTTTCATTTTTTTTATCTTTTCTTGCCTTTTCTTGCCTTTTCCTTGCTTTTTCTTTCATTTTCTAGGCTTTTCCTTGCCTTTTCTTTCTTTTTCTTTCCTTTTCTTGCCTTTTCCTTCCCTTTTCTTTTCTTTTCATGCCTTATCTTACCTCATCTTTCCCTTTCTTTCCTTTTCTTGTCTTTTTTTGCCTTTTCTTTCCTTTTCTTGCCTAATCGTGCCTTATCTTCCTTTATCTTGCCTTTTCTTGCCTTTTCATACCTTTTCTTCTCTTATCTTTCCTTTTCTTGCCTTTTCCTTGCCTTATCTTTCCTTTTCTTGCCTTTTCTTACCTTTTCATGCCTTAGCTTGTCTTTTCTTGCTTATTCTTAATTTATCATTCCTTTTCTTTTGATTTCTTTTTTTTCTTGACTTTTATTGAATTATCTTGCATTTTCATGCTTCCCCTTGCCTTTCCTTACCTTTTCATGCCTTTTCCATGCCTTTTCTTGCATTATCTTGCCTTTTCCTTGCCTCATCTTTCCTTTTCTTGCATTTCCTTCCCTTTTCTAGCCTTATCTTACTTTTTCTTGCCTTTTCCTAGCCTTTTCTTTCCTTTTCTTGACTCATCATACCTTATCTTGCCTTTTCTTCCCTTATCTTACCTTTTCTTGCCTTTTCATGCCTTTTCTCGCTTTATCTTTCTTTTCTTTTCTTGCCTTTTCATGCCTTTTCCATGCCTTTTTTCCTTTTCTTGCCTTTTCCATGCCTTTTTTCCTTTTCTTGCCTTTTCCATGCCTTATCGTGCCTTATCTTTCCTTTTCTTACCTTTTCTTGCCTTATCTTTCATTTTCTTTCCTTTTCTTGCCTTTTCTTGCCTTTTTATGCCTTATCTTGCCTTAGCTTGTTTTGTCTTGCCTTTTCTTCCCTATTCTTACCTTATCATTCATTTTTTTGATTTATTTATTTTTCTTGCCTTTTATTGCATTATCTTTCCTTTTCATACCTTTGCTTGCTTTTCCTTGCCTTTTATTGCCTTTCCTTGGCTTTTCATGCCTTTTCCTTGCCTTTTCTTACCTTATCTTGCCTTTTCTTGCCTTTTCCTTGCCCTTTCCTTGCCTTTTCTTTCCTTTTCTTGCCTTACACTGCCTTATCTTGCATTTTCTTACCTTTTCCTTGCCTTTTCTTTCCTTTTCTTGCATTTTCTTGCCTCATCTTTCCTTTTCGTCCCTTTTCTTGTTTTTCTTGCCTTTTCTTACATTTTCATGCCTTTTCTTGCCTTTTCTTTCCTTATCTTGCCTTATCTGGTCCGTTCTTGCGTTTTCTTGCCTTTTCATGTCTTTTCATGCCTTATCTTACCTTTTCTTGCATTTTCTTTCCTTATCTTGGCTTTTCTTGTCTTTTCCTGGTCTTTTCTTTCCTTTTTTTGCCGTATCTTGCCTTTTCTTGCCTATTCTTACCTTTTTTTAAATCATTTCTTACCTTTTCCTTGCCTTTTTTAACCTTTTCTTACCTTATCTTTCCTTTTTTTCCCTTTTCTTGCCATTTCTTGCCTTATCTTGCCTTTTCTTACCTTTCCTTTCCTTTTCTTTCCTTTTCCTTGCTTTTTCTTGCCTATCTTGCCTTATCTTGACTTTTGCTTGCCTTTTCCTTGCCATTTTTTTCCTTTTCCTGTCTTATCTTTCCTTATTTTCCTTTTATTGCCTCTTATTGCCTTTTCTTAACTTTTCTTCCCTTATCTATTTTTTGTTTCCATTTCTTTCATTTTCTTGCCTTTTATTGCCTTATCTTGCCTTTTCTTACCTTTTCTTGCCTTTCCTTTCATTTTCATGCCTTTTCCTTGCCTTTTCTTGCATTATCTTTTCTTTTCTTACCTTTTCCTTTCCTTTTGTTTCCTTTTCTTGCCTTACCTTGCCTTATCTTGCCTTTTCTTACCTTTTCCTTACCTTTTCTTTCCTTATGTTTCGTTTTCTTGCCTCATATTTCCTTTTCTTGCATATCCTTCCCTTTTCTTGCCTTATCTTAACTGATCTTGTCTTTTCTTACCTTTTCTTTCCTGTAATTGCCTTTTCATGCCTTTTCTTGCCTTGTCATGCCTTTTCTTGCCTTTTCATGCCTTTTCTTGCATTTTCTTGCCTTATCTTGCCTTATCTTGCATTTTCCTTGCCTTTCCTTTGCTTTTCTAGCCTTATCTTGCCTTTTCTTAACTTTTCTTGCCTAATCATGCGTAATCTTGCCAATCCTTTGCCTTTTCTTTCCTTTTCTTACCTTACCTTGCCTTTTCTTTCCTTTTCTTACCTTTTCTTGCCTTTTTTTTCCTTTTCTTACCTTATCTTGCCTTTTCTTTTCCTTTCTTTTGTTTCCTTTTTTGCCTTTTCATGCCTTATATTGCCATTCCCTTTCCTTTTCTTTTCTTTTCTTGCCTTATCTTGCCTTTTCTTTTCTTTTCTTGCCTTTTCATGCATTTTCTTGCCTTATCTTTCCTTTTCTTGCATTTTCATGCCTTTTCTCGCCTTATTTTCCTTTTCCTCCCTTTCAAGGCCTTTTCTTGCTTTATCTTGCATTTTCTTGTCTTTTCTTGCCTTTCCTTGACTTATCTTGCCTTTTCTTGCCTTTTCATGCCTTTTCTTGTGTTTTTTTCCCTTTTCTTGCCTTATCTTGCCTTTTCAATCCTTCTCTTGACTTTTCTTGCCATTTCATGCCTTTTCTTGCCTTTTAATGCCTTTTCCTTGCTTTTTTTCCCATTTCTTTGCTTATATTACCATTTCTTTCCTTATCCGGCCTTTTCTCGCCTTTTCTTTTCTTATCTTTCCTTTTCTTGTTTTTTCATGCCTTTTCTTGCCTTTTCATACTTTTCCAAGCCTTTTCTTGCCTTTTCTTACCTTTTCTTGCTTTTTTCTTGACTTTTCTTGCCATTTCTTACCTTTTTTTGCCTTAACTAGTCTTTTCTTTGCTTTTCTTATCTTGTCTTGTCTTTTCTTGCCTTATCTTGCCTTTTCCTTGTCTTTTCATGCCTTATCTTACCTTATCTTCGCTTTTCCTTGCGTTTTCTTGTCTTATCTTGCCATTTCTTGCAACATCATTCCCTTTCTTTCCTTTTATTACCTTTTCTTCCATTTTCTTGCCTTATCTTGCCTTTTCTTGCCTTATGTTTCCTTATCTTTCCATTTCTTGCATTTTCTTGTCTTATCTTACCTTTTCGTGCCTTTTCTTTCCTCTCCTAGCCTTTTCCTCGCCTTTTCTTGCCTTATCTTGCATTTTCTTCCCTTATCTTTCCTTTTCTTGCCTTATCTTATCTTTTCTTGCATTTTCTTGCCTTTTCCTTGCCTTTTCTTTCATTTTCTTGCCTTTTCTTGCCTTTTCATTGGCTTTTCTCTCCTTTTCTTGCCTTATCATGCCATTTCTTGCCTCTTCTTTCCCTTTCTTTCCTTTTCATGACTTATCTTACCATTCCCTTCCCTTTTCTTTCCTTTTCTTGCATTTTCATGCATTTTCAATGTTTTTTATGGCCTTATCTTTCCTTTTCTTGCCTTTTCATGCCTTATCTTACCTTATCATGCATTTTCCTTGCCTTTTCTTGCCATTTCTTTCCTTATCTTGCTATTTCTTGCCATATCTGGCCTTTTATTGCCTTTTCTTTTCATATGTTTCCTTTTCTTGTCCTTTCATGCCTTTTCTAGCCTTCTCATGCCTTTTCCATGCCTTTTCTTGCCTTTTCTTGTGTTTTTTTGCCTTTTCTTTCCTTTTCTTGCCTAATCGTGCCTTATCTTGCCTTATCTTCCTTTATCTTGCCTTTTCTTGCTTTTTCGTGCCTTATCTTGCCTTATCGTGCCTTATCTTGCCTTATCGTGCCTTATCTTGCCTTATCTTGCCTTATCGTGCCTTATCATACCTTTTCTTCTCTTATCTTTCCTTTTCTCGCCTTTTCCTTGCCGTATCTTTCCTTTTCTTGCCTTTTCTTACCTTTTCATGCCTTATCTTGCCTTAGCTTGTCTTCTCTTGCTTATTCTTAATTTATCATTCATTTTCTTTTGATTTCTTTTTTTTCTTAACTTTTATTGCATTATCTTGCATTTTCATGCTTCCCCTTGCCTTTCCTTACCTTTTCATGCCTTTTCCATGCCTTTTCTTGCATTATCTTGCCTTTTCCTTGCCTCATCTTTCCTTTTCTTGCCTTTCCTTCCCTTTTCTAGCCTTATCTTACTTTTTCTTGCCTTTTCCTAACCTTTTCTTTCCTTTTCTTGACTCATCATACCTTATCTTGCCTTTTCTTCCCTTATCTTGCCTTTTCCTGCCTTTTCATGCCTTTTCTTGTCTTATCTTTCTTTTCTTTTCTTGCCTTTTCATGCCTTTTCCATGCCTTTTTTTTCCTTTTCTTGCCTTTTCCATGCCTTATCGTGCCTTATCTTTCCTTTTCTTACTTTTTCTTGCCTTTTCTTTCCTTTTTATGCCTTATCTTGCCTTAGCTTGTTTTTTCTGGCCTTTTCTTCCCTATTCTTACCTTATCATTCATTTTTTTGATTTATTTATTTTTCTTGCCTTTTATTGCATTATCTTTCCTTTTCATACCTTTGCTTGCTTTTCCTTGCCTTTCTTTGCCTTTTCATGCCTTTTCCTTGCCTTTTCTTACCTTATCTTGCCTTTTCCTTGCCTTTTCTTTCCTTTTCTTGCCTTACACTGCCTTATCTTGCCTTTTCTTACCTATTCCTTGCCTTTTCTTTCCTTTTCTTGCATTTTCTTGCCTCATCTTTCCTTTTCGTCCCTTTTCTTGCTTTATCTTGCCTTTTTCTTGCCTTTTCATGTCTTTTCATGCCTTTTCTTGCCTTATCTTACCTTTTCTTGCATTTTTTTTCCTTATCTTGGCTTTTCTTGTCTTTTCCTGGTCTTTTCTTTCCTTTTTTTGCCGTATCTTTCCTTTTCTTGCCTATTCTTGCCTTTTTTTTAATCATTTCTTACCTTTTCCTTGCCTTTTTTAACCTTTTCTTACCTTATCTTTCCTTTTTTTCCCTTTTCTTCCCATTTCTTGCCTTATCTTACCTTTTTCTTGCTTTTTCTTGCCTTATCTTGCCTTTTGCTTGCCTTTTCTTTCCTTTTCCTTGCCATTTTTTCCCTTTTCTGACCTTATCTTGCCATTTCTTGCCTTTTCTTGTCTTATCTTTCCTTATTTTCCTTCTATTGCCTTTTCTTGACTTTTCTTGACTTATCTTTTTTTTCTTTCCATTTCTTTCATTTTCTTGCCTTTTATTGCATTTTCTTACCTTTTCTTGCCTTTCCTTTCATTTTCATGCCTTTTCCTTGCCTTTTCTTGCATTATCTTTTCTTTTCTTACCTTTTCCTTGCCTTTTCTTATCTTTTCTTGCCTTACCTTGCCTTATCTTGCCTTTTCTTACCTTTTCCCTACCTTTTCTTTCCTTATGTTTCCTTTTCTTGCCTCATATTTCCTTTTCTTGCATATCCTTCCCTTTTTGATGTGAGCAAGCCTAAGGACGCACCTACTATCAAGCTTGTAGACTCGCAGCAAGTTCAAGTTCCAATTGGGCCAATTACAAGAGCAAGAGCTAGGAAGTTGCAATCTGACTTCAATGGACTAATGCAAGAAGTTTGGGCTCAAGCAAGTGCGTGGAGGACCAAGGACGTCCAAGAAGTCCAAGGGAGGCCCATGCACGTTTTGGAAGCTAAATGGGAAGTTTGAGATGCACGCAATCTCCTGGATGCATGCGCACGTGAATTTCAAGCTTATCTTGGACATGCGTCCCTAAATTTTAGGAATTGCATCTACTATGTTTTAGGACGTGATATTTACTAGATATTCTATTAGTTATCTATGTTTAGATTGTTTTCCTACTTAGTTGAATATTTCGGCCAGAATCCCTTTAAATTAGGAAGGAGAGTTTTGGCCAGCCTTGAACTCCTTATTTGGAGTTAGTTTTCGTTTAGGAAGTTGTAAGACTTATGGAGCCTATATAAAGAGGCATCCTCATTCAATAAAGGGGACAATGTTTCGGAGAATTACTTAGCATTGGCTAATTGAGAGTTTAGATACTCATTTGTTCTTGCTTAGGCTGGTGAGCCGTCTTAGCTAGAATATATCTTTCACTTATCAAGCGGAACATCCATCCCCGCTCGTGGCGTGATACGACCTTAGGTCAAGGTGCAGAAGCTCTTGCAGCGGGTTAAGGTTCAATTTTGCGCCTTAGTTCTTGTGAGTTCTTTGTGAGTTGTGATCTGTTCCATTCTGAAGTAACAAACGGTCTGAGTTGTGAGTCTTTTCTGCTGAGATTCATATCATTTGGTATCAGAGCTTAGGTTATTTCATTTATTTGCTTGCTAATCCGTGAGGTTCTTCGCTGTTCGAGAGAAAAGAGAGGAAAACAAACGAGTTAAGCAAAAAAAGAAAAGAAAAGAAAAGAAAAGAAAGGAAAAGAAAAGAAAAGAAAAGAAAAGGAAAGGAAAGAAAAAGAAAAGGAAAAAAAAAGAAAAAAGAGAGGAAACAAAACAGGAAGAAGTTAGTCCTAAGTTGGCCCGCACGACTAATTTGGAAGCCGCAAGCTAAAGAGGAAGCAAAATCAAAAAGGAAGCTAGCGAACTAAAGAAGGCGTAGCAGCTGATCAAGAAAAGGGACAAGCAAGACTAAAAAAAAAAAAGCAAAGAAAGGCCAAAAGGGGAACTTTAACATTCTGTTTGTTAAAGCGTGAAGCTCAAGCAAAGGCTGTTCTAGCTTTAGTAAGAACATACAAGTATCACGAGAGGAAAAAGGCAAGAGTGTGCGAGTACCTTAGAGAGAAAAGCCAAATATTTGAGTGCAAACACGAGTGAACTTGAGTGCACCTTACATTGAGAGTATACACGTAAGGGAGTGAGCTTGTGAGGTCATAATTTTTTTATTACTAACCAAATTTTCTTGTAGCAAACATGTCGCATGAAGGTCAAACTATGGGAAGCATAGACCTTAAGTTATTAGTGGATGCCTTGGCCGGGAAGCTCGAGCAGATGGTGCAAGCTCAGATGGAGCCTTTGCAACTACGCGTGGATGCCGTGGAGAATTCTCGTGACAACCCCCAAACGCGAGGCGAACTCCAAAGGCGTAGGAGAGGAGTACCTATTGGAGAGTCGAGCGGAGCTGATTCTGAATCTGAAGAAGGCGTAGGCTCTACAAGGAGTCTTAGGAGAGCAAGAACAAACCGCCCACCTAGGGAGGCGAGGCAAAAGAGAGACGAAAACATAGGGAGTATCAAACTGAAGATACCCTCCTTTGCTGGTCGTTCTGACCCAGAGGTGTACTTAGAGTGGGAGAAGAAGATTGAGTTCGTGTTTGATTGCCACAATAGCTCCGAAGCAAAGAAGGTAAAACTTGCCATCACCGAATTCACTGATTATGCTATAACTTGGTGGGATCAACTTGTGACAAGCAGGAGGAGAAATGGAGAACGCGCTATAGCTACTTGGGAAGACATGAAAGTGGTGATGAGGAAGAGATTTGTTCCAAGTCATTACTATAGAGGGCTGTATAAGAAGTTACAAGGAATGAGGCAAGGAAATTTGAGCGTGGAGGAGTATTTCAAGCAGATGGAGATGGCCATGATAAGAGCTGATATAGATGAAGATAGAGAAGTTACAATGGCAAGATTCTTGAATGGACACAATCCTGAAATTCAAGACAAAGTTGAGTTGCAACACTATGTGGAGTTGGAGGACATGGTGCATATGGCAACAAAAATTGAGAAGCAACTCAAGAGAGGAGAGGGGAGAATAAGAGCTACATCGAGTTCTACTTGGAAGCCAAACTACCAAAAGAAGTTTGACAAGCCACAAGCAGCCAAAGTAGAGCATAAATCCGAGAGTTCTCAAGCTATTTCTCAAAGGAAAGTGGAAGTAACTCCAGCTAGGAACCGTGACATCAAGTGCTTTAAGTGTCAAGGAAGAGGGCACATCTCAATTCAATGCCCTAACAAGCAAGCATTGGTGATCAAGGAAAGTGGAGAGATTGAAACTGAAGAAGAGGATTCGGAGCATGAAAGCATGCCTTCTTTGGAGGACGTATCCGAGGAAGAGTACCAAGCTGCTGAGAGGCTTACTCTTATGTCTAGAAGAGCATTGAATGTGCAAGTAAAAGAAGAAAATGATGTGGCTCAAAGAGAAAATATTTTTCACACAAGGTGCTATGTCAAAGACAAGGTGTGTAGTGTCATCATAGATGGAGGAAGTTGTGCTAATGTCGCAAGCACTACTATGGTGGAGAAGTTAGGGTTACTCACTGGAAAACACCCTAAGCCTTACAAACTACAGTGGCTGAATGATAGTGGAGAAGTACGAGTGATGAAGCAAGTATTGGTAACATTCCGCATTGGCAACTATGAGGATGAAGTGTTGTGTGATGTTGTACCAATGCAAGCTGGTCATCTATTGTTAGGAAGGCCATGGCAGTTTGATAGGAAAGTGCATCATGATGGCTACACCAACAAATATTCATTTATACTTAAGAAGAGAGTAATCACCTTGGCACCCTTGTCACCATCACAAGTTTGTGAAGATCAACGACAGTTGCAAAAAGAAAGTGATGAGCAAAGAGAGCGTGACAAAAAGAAAAAGATTGAGAGGAGAGAAGAAGCCAAAAAAAAGATAAGAAAAACGGCCAATGGAGAGGAAAAGATTGAGAAAACAAAAGAAGCCAGAAAAACAGAAATTAAAACGGCCAATGAGGGAAAAACCGAGAGTTGGAAAAGGAGTTACTATGTGGGAGCAAGTGATATTAAGCAAGCATGCTTGAAAAAGAAGCCTATGATCTTACTTCGGTATAGAGAGGCGCTTTTAAACACTAACGAGCTTGAACCACATGTACCTAGTACGGTTGTGTCTCTTTTGCAAGACTACAAGGATGTCTTTCCCGACGAGCTACCACCTAGTTTGCCACCTATTCGTGGGATTGAATATCAAATAGACTTTGTTCCGGGAGCTGCCATACCTAACCGTCCCGCATATAGAAGCAATCCTGAAGAAACAAAGGAGCTTGAGAAGCAAGTCAACGAGCTATTGGAGAAAGGGTACGTGAGAGAGAGCATGAGTCCATGTGCTGTTCCAATCCTACTTGTGCCCAAGAAGGATGGATCATGGAGAATGTGTGTTGATTGCCGAGCAGTCAACAACATAACGGTAAAATATCGTCACCCTATTCCTCGTTTAGATGACCTGTTAGATGAGTTGCATGGTTCTTGCATGTTTTCTAAGATTGATTTGAAGAGTGGTTATCATCAAATTAGGATGAAAGAAGGAGATGAGTGGAAGACTGCTTTTAAAACAATGTATGGGTTGTATGAGTGGATGGTCATGCCATTTGGTTTGTCCAACGCACCTAGAACGTTTATGCGACTCATGAATCATGTTCTACGTCCATTCATTGGTAAATTTGTGGTTGTTTACTTTGATGATATACTCATTTATAGCAAGAGTATGGAGGATCATTTAGAACATTTGAAATCTGTCTTAGATGCACTTAGAGAAGATCAATTGTTTGCTAACTTGAAGAAGTGTACCTTTTGTACGGATAAGCTCGTATTCTTGGGTTTTATTGTTGGAGCTAACGGAATACAGGTTGATGAAGAAAAGATCCGAACTATCTGTGAATGGCCAAGCCCTACAAGTGTTGCTAATGTTAGGAGCTTTCATGGACTAGCTAGTTTCTATAGGAGATTTGTGAAGGACTTTAGTAGGATAGCCGCACCCATAACTGAAGTCATTAAGAAGAACGTGGGCTTTACTTGGGGAGAAGCTCAAGAGAAGGCCTTCCAGCTACTAAAAGGGAAGTTGACTAATGCACCCTTGTTAGCTTTACCTAATTTCTCTAAGACTTTTGAAATAGAGTGTGATGCTTCTGGTATAGGAATTGGAGCTGTCCTTATGCAAGAAGGAAGACCCATTGCATACTTTAGTGAGAAACTAAGTGGTGCAACCTTGAATTACCCGACCTATGACAAGGAGTTGTACGCACTAGTTCCAGCATTGGAGACATGGCAGCATTACTTGTGGCCAAAGGAGTTCGTGATTCACACTGATCATGAGTCACTCAAGCACTTAAAGGGGCAACACATGCTGAACAAGAGGCATGCACGATGGGTGGAATTCATTTAGACATTTCCTTATGTCATTCGCTACAAGCAAGGTAAGGAAAACGTAGTGGCTGATGCACTATCACGAAGGTACGCCTTGATCTCAACTCTTGATGCTAAACTACTTGGCTTTGAACACATTAAAGACATGTATGTTGATGATGTTGATTTTAGCGAGTTGTTTAGATCCACTGAAAGAAGTGCATTTGGTAAGTTCTTTCGTAATGAAGGTTACCTATTTCGTGAAAACAAACTTTGTGTGCCTAATTGCTCGATGCGAGAATTACTCATTCAGGAGGCACATGGAGGTGGCTTAATGGGGCATTTTGGAATTGCAAAGACCTTGGCAATGCTACAAGATCATTTCTTTTGGCCACACATGAAGAGAGACGTTGAGAGAGTTTGTGGTCGTTGCATCACTTGCAAGCAAGCCAAGTCAAAGGTAAAACCCCATGGTTTGTACACCCCACTACCTATACCTAGTGAGCCTTGGATTGATATCTCTATGGATTTTGTGTTAGGACTACCTAGGACTAAGCGTGGAAGAGATTCAATTTTTGTGGTAGTGGATAGGTTTTCTAAGATGGCACATTTCATTCCATGTCATAAGACTGATGATGCTTCGAACATTGCTGATTTGTTCTTTAGAGAGGTTGTTAGGTTGCATGGCATGCCTAGGACAATTATCTCTGATAGAGATGCTAAGTTCCTAAGTTACTTTTGGTAGACCTTGTGGTGCAAGTTAGGTACTAAGTTGTTATTTTCTACTACTTGTCATCCTCAAACTGATGGTCAAACTGAAGTAGTGAATAGGACTTTGTCTACACTTTTGAGGGCACTCATTAAGCATAACATTAAGACTTGGGAAGAATGTTTGCCTCATGTTGAGTTTGCTTATAATCATTCTGTCCATTCTGCTACTCAATTCTCACCATTTGAGCTTGTTTATGGATTTAATCCTTTGACTCCAATGGATTTATCACCTCTACCTTCGAGTGATCATGTTAACTTAGATGGCAAGAAGAAAGCTGAATTTGTCAAGCAGTTACATGAGAAAGCAAGAATGAACATCGAGAAGCGCACGGAGCACTATGCGAGGCAAGCAAACAAAGGAAGGCACAAGGTTGTCTTTGAGCCGGGAGATTGGGTTTGGCTCCATATGAGGAAGGAGCGTTTTCTCGTCCAAAGACGTTCAAAGTTGCTACCACAGGGTGATGGTCCATTCCAAGTGATAGAACGCATCAATGATAATGCCTACAAACTAGACCTTCCGGGTGAGTATAATGTAAGTGCTTCGTTTAACGTGGCTGACTTGAGTCCGTTTGATGTAGGTGATGATTTGAGGACAAATCCTTTTCAAGAGGAGGAGACTGATGTGAGCAAGCCTAAGGACGCACCTACTATCAAGCTTGTAGACTCGCAGCAAGTTCAAGTTCCAATTGGGCCAATTACAAGAGCAAGAGCTAGGAAGTTGCAATCTGACTTCAATGGACTAATGCAAGAAGTTTGGGCTCAAGCAAGTGCGTGGAGGACCAAGGACGTCCAAGAAGTCCAAGGGAGGCCCATGCACGTTTTGGAAGCTAAATGGGAAGTTTGAGATGCACGCAATCTCCTGGATGCATGCGCACGTGAATTTCAAGCTTATCTTGGACATGCGTCCCTAAATTTTAGGAATTGCATCAACTATGTTTTAGGACGTGATATTTACTAGATATTCTATTAGTTATCTATGTTTAGATTGTTTTCCTACTTAGTTGAATATTTCGGCCAGAATCCCTTTAAATTAGTAAGGAGAGTTTGGGCCAGCCTTGAACTCCTTATTTGGAGTTAGTTTTCGTTTAGGAAGTTGTAAGACTTATGGAGCCTATATAAAGAGGCATCCTCATTCAATAAAGGGGACAATTTTTCGGAGAATTACTTAGCATTGGCTAATTGAGAGTTTAGATACTCGTTTGTTCTTGCTTAGGCTGGTGAGCCGTCTTAGCTAGAATTTATCTTTCACTTATCAAGCGGAACATCCATCCCCGCTCGTGGCGTGATACGACCTTAGGTCAAGGTTCAGAAGCTCTTGCAGCGGGTTAAGGTTCAATTTCGCGCCTTAGTTCTTGTGAGTTCTTTGTGAGTTGTGATTTGTTCCATTCTGAAGTAACAAACGGTCCGAGTTGTGAGTCTTTTCCGCTGAGATTCATATCACTTTTCTTGCCTTATCTTAACTGATCTTGCCTTTTCTTACCTTTTCTTACCTTTTCTTTCCTTTTCTTGCCTTATCTTGCCTTTTCATGCCTTTTCATGTCTTTTCTTGCCTTGTCATGCCTTTTCTTGCCTTTTCATGCCTTTTCTTGCATTTTCTTGCCTTATCTTGCATTTTCCTAGCCTTTTCTTGCCTTTCCTTTGCTTTTCTAGCCTTATCTTGCCTTTTCTTAACTTTTCTTGCCTAATCATGCGTAATCTTACCCTACCTTGCCTTTTCTTTCCTTTTCTGACCTTATCTTGCCTTTTCTTTCCTTTTCTTACCTTATCTTCCCTTTTCTTTTCTTTTCATTTCTTTTCTTTTGTTTCCTTTTTTGCCTTTTCATGCCTTATATTGCCATTCCCTTTCCTTTCCTTTTCTTTTCTTTTCTTGCCTTATCTTGCCTTTTCTTTTCTTTTCTTGCCTTTTCATGCATTTTCTAGCCTTTTCTTGCGTTATCTTTCCTTTTCTTGCATTTTCATGCCTTTTCTCGCCTTATTTTCCTTTTCCTCCCTTTTCAAGCCTTTTCTTGCCTTATCTTGCCTTTTCTTGTCTTTTCTTTCCTTTTCTTGACTTATCTTGCCTTTTCTTGCCTTTTCATGTCTTTTTTTGCCTTTTCTTGTCTTATCTTGCCTTTTCATTCCTTCTCTTGACTTTTCTTGCCATTTCATGCCTTTTCTTACCTTTTCTTGCCATTTCATGCCTTTTAATGCCTTTTCCTTCCTTTTTTTCCCATTTCTTTGCTTATATTACCATTTTCTTTCCTTATCTAGCCTTTTCTCGCCTTTTCTTTTCTTATCTTTCCTTTTCTTGTCTTTTCATGCCTTTTCTTGCCTTTTCATGCTTTTCCAAGTCTTTTCTTGCCTTTTCTTACCTTTTCTTGATTTTTTCTTGCCTTTTCTTGCCATTTCTTACCTTTTTTTGCCTTAACTAGTCTTTTCTTTGCTTTTCTTATCTTGTCTTGCCTTTTCTTGCCTTATCTTGCCTTTTCCTTGTCTTTTCATGCCTTATCTTACCTTATCTTCGCTTTTCCTTGCGTTTTCTTGCCTTATCTTGCCTTTTCCTTGTCTTTTCATGCCTTATCTTACCTTATCTTCGCTTTTCCTTGCATTTTCTTGTCTTATCTTGCCTTTTCCTTGTCTTTTCATGCCTTATCTTACCTTATCTTCGCTTTTCCTTGCATTTTCTTGTCTTATCTTGCCATTTCTTGCAACATCATTCCATTTTCTTGCCTTATCTTACCTTTTCTTGCCTTATCTTTCCTTTTTTTTCCATTTCTTTCCTTTTCTTGCCTTTTCTTGCCTTATCTTGGCTTTTCGTGCCTTTTCTTTCCTCTCCTAGCCTTTTCCTCGCATTTTCTTGCCTTATCTTGCATTTTCTTCCCTTATCTTTTCTTTTCTTGCATTATCTTGTCTTTTCTTGCCTTTTCTTGCCTTTTCCTTGCCTTTTCTTTCATTTTCTGGCCTTTTCTTTCCTTATCTTGCCTTTTCTTTCCTTTTTGTTGGCTTTTCTCACCTTTTCTTGCCTTATCTTACCTCTTCTTTCCCTTTCTTTCCTTTTCATTACTTATCTTACCATTCCCTTACCTTTTCTTTCCTTTTCTTGCATTTTTATGCCTTTTGCATGCCTTTTCTGGCCTTATCTTTCCTTTTCTTGCCTTTTCATGCCTTATCTTACCTTATCTTGCCTTTTCTGGCCTGTTCTTTTCTTTTCTTGCCTTATCTTGCCGTTTCTTGACTTATCTTGCCTTTTCTTACCTTATCTTTACTTTTCTTGCCTTTACTTACGTTTTTATGACTTTTCCTTGCCTTTTCTTGCCATTTCTTTCCTTATCTTGCTATTTCTTGCCTTATCTGGCCTTTTCTTGCTTTATCTTACCATTTCTTTTCATATCTTTCCTTTGCTTGTCTTTTCATGCCTTTTCTTTCTAGCCTTCTCATGCCTTTTCCATGCATTTTCTTGCCTTTTCTTACATTTTCTTGCATTTTCCTTGCATTTTCTTGCCTTATCTTGCCTTATCTAGTCTTTTCTTTGCTTTGCTTTCCTTTTCTTCCCTTTTCTTGCCTTATCTAAGTCTTTTCTTTGCTTTTCTTGCCTTTTCTTGCCTTATCTAAGTCTTTTCTTTGCTTTTCTTGCCTTTTCTTGCCTTATCTAAGTCTTTTCTTTGCTTTTCTTGCCTTTTCTTGCCTTTCTTTGCCTTTCCATGCCTTTTCCTTGCCTTTTCTTACCTTATCTTGCCTTATCTTCCCCTTTCCTGCCTTATATTGTCTTTTCTTTCCTTGCTTTTTCTTTCATTTTCTAGGCTTTTCCTTGCCTTTTCATTCCTTTTCCTTCCCTTTTCTTGCCTTTTCATGCCTTATCTTGCCTTATCTTTCCCTTTCTTTCCTTTTCTTGTCTTTTTTTCCTCTTTCTTTCCTTTTCTTGCCTAATCGTGCCTTATCTTGCCTTTTCTTCCTTTATCTTGTGATATGAATCTGATCAGCAAGAAGATTAATTTCGGTTTTGAGGTTTTTGAGTCTATTTAGGAAGTTAATTATATGTTATTTTTGTTTTATAAAAGTTCTACTCTATTTAGGAAGTCAATAACTTGAGAATTTCGTTTCTTTAAGAGTTCAAGTCAGTTTAGGAATGTGATTATGTGATAATCACGTTTTTAGCAATCATAGGCGTACTAGACTTGTTTTCCTTTTTAGTTTCCCTTTTTAAGTCATATTTATCTAGTTAGAAGTTATATTTAATTAGGAATCTCTATGTAACAATCTGCCTATATATAAAGGCTTTATCAATGAGAATGAGGAGAATAATTGGAGTACAAAAAAATGTGGGCTTTGCTCTCTTGGTTCTTCGGAACTGTTCGAACACAGCGGAGGGATTCCGTTCGTTCACCTTCGACTTATTAAGCGGATCTACATAACCGTTTGTGGCGTCTTCATCAATTCAAGGTTCTTGTTTCCCTACAGCAGCGGGTCGAGGTTGTTCAAATCGAGGTTCTTGCAAAGGTGCAAACAACGGGTCGAGATTTCCATCAATCTGAACGTAGATAGATCCGGCTTTTGCGTGGATCCGTATCGAGATTCACATCAGTTGGTATCAAAGCTTAGGCTCTACTTCAGATCATCTATCTTTAAATTTCGTTTTTGTTTTCATTAGTTTTCAATTATTGTTCTTATTTTATTCTAAGTTGGAGAAAGAAAAAAAAATAAAAAAAAGAGGAAAAAAATTCCGAAAAAAAAGAAAGATAGAGAAGAAGGCAGCCAAGAAAAGAAGAAGAAAGAAGGCTGAAAAAAAAATCAACAAAAAAAAAAGAAAAGTTGAAAGTAGAAAAAAAAGAGAATCTGCAAGAATGTCTTGTAACTACTCAAGAAGATCCTTTGAAGGTGTTGCACCATTGGTTGCTGATCCAAACACGTTTATGGATGCCCTTCTTAGTGGGATGAGGCATATAATGAGAACGGACGTCAAGAAGCTCAGCGAAAAGGTGGACCGGATAGTGTGCAAATAAGAGAGGATACATGATGTTCCTAATGTCTGTAGCGGTAGACAAATTCAACAAAGGAGGATTAGGGTCAAAGATGAGAAGAATTAAGGAGCTAATTTTGTTGGAGAAGTCAATGCAAAGAGGGAGAACTCCATTAACACTAAGCACGACATTGAGCGGAAGGTATGTAGTTCTGACGATTTGGAGGTTACACCTGAAGTGATTGTTGAAGAAGAGGTTTTGACATGGGAGGAATTTGGTGAATATTCTATTGACTTGTTCGATGGAGAATGTTTTGATGACCATGCCATGTCACTTCTTTACTTGAGGGATTTGTTCAATGAATCAGAATTGGTGGATGTTGTTCATATGAAGAAGTGCTTAACTGCTATTGATGGTGAACAAGAAGAACTTGTTGTTTTAGTTGACAAGGAAGATGTCCAACCCATATCTTACATGTCTCTTGATTTACATGTTAAACATATTGACTTCTTAGGTGTGGACAAGTTTAATTATGTTAGAGGTTCATCATTGATCAACTTCTGGAATAGTTTGAAGTTCAAAGAAAGGCTTGTGCAAATAAGTAAGATTTTGGTTTTTCATTTGGAGAGGACTTCAGATTGCTTATGTTCAAAGTATCTATTTTGTTGGGATGGAAGATATCAAGTTCAACCCAGACGTTCCAAGACTTGTTCAAGCATGATCGTGAATTAGAAAAAGCATGACGTATGCAAGGATTTGAGGACAAATCCATTTCAAGAGGAGGGGAATGATATGAATCTGATCAGCAAGAAGATTAATTTCATTTTTGAGGTTTTTGAGTCTGTTTAGGAAGTTAATTATATGTTATTTTCGTTTTATAAAAGTTCTAGTCTATTTAGGAAGTCAATAATTTGAGAATTTTGTTTCTTTAAGTGTTCAAGTCAGTTTAGGAATGTGATTATGTGATAATCACGTTTTTAGCAATCATAGGAGTACTAGACTTGTTTTACTTTTTAGTTTCCCTTTTTAAGTCATATTTATCTAGTTAGAAGTTATATTTAATTAGGAATCTCTTTGTAACAATCTGCCTATATATAAAGGCTTTATCAATGAGAATGAGGAGAATAATTGGAGTACAAAAAACGTGGGCTTTGCTCTCTTGGTTCTTCGGAACTGTTCAAACACAGTGGAGGGATTCCGTTCGTTCACCTTCGACTTATCAAGCGGATCTACATCACCGTTTGTGGCATCTTCATCAATTCAAGGTTCTTGTTTCCCTACAGCAGCGGGTCGAGGTTGTTCATATCGAGGTTCTTGCAAAGGTGCAAACAACGGGTCGAGATTTCCATCAATCTGAATGTAGATAGATCCGGCTTTCGCGTGGATCCGTAACGAGATTCACATCATCTTGCCTTTTCTTGCCTTTTCATACCTTTTCTTCTCTTATCTTTTCCTTTTCTTGCCTTTTTCTTGCCTTTTCTTACCTGTTCATGCCTTATCTTGCCTTAGCTTGTCTTTTCTTGCTTATTCTTACCTTATCATTCCTTTTCTTTTGATTTCTTTGTTTTTCTTGATTGTTATTGCACTATCTTGCATTTTCTTTGCTTTCCCTTGCCTTTCCTTGCCTTTTCATGCCTTTTCCTTGCCTTTTCTTGCCTTTTCTTACCTTTTCCTCGCCTTTTCTTTCCTTTTCTTGCCTTACCTTGCCTTATCTTGCCTTTTATTACCTTTTCCTTACCTTTTTTTCCTTTTCTTGCCTTTTCTTGCCTTTTCTTGCCTTTCATTCCCTTTTCTTGCCTTATCTTTCCTAATCTTGCCTTTTCTTACATTTTCTTGACTTTTCATTCCTTTTTTTGCCTTTTCTTTCCTTATCTTTCCCTTTCTTGCCCTTTGTTGCCCTTTCTTGCCTTTTCTTGCCTTTTCATGCATTTTCATGCCTTTTCTTGCCTCATCTTGCCTTTTCTTGCCTTTTCTTTCCTTATCTTACCTTTTATTTCCTTATCTTGCCTTTTCTTGCTTTTCCTTGCCTTTTCTTTCCGTATCTTGCCTTTTCTTGCCTTTTCCTGATCTTTTGTTTCCATTTCTTGCCTTATCTTGCCATATCTTTCCCTTTCTTGCCTATTCTTGCCTTTTTTTTTTGTCATTTCTTACCTTTTCCTTGCCTTTTCTTACTTTATCTTACCTTTTTTTGCCTTTTTCTTTCCTTTCCTTGCCTTTTTTTGCCTTATCTTTCCTTTTTTTCAATTTATTTCCTTTTCTAGCCTTATCTTGTCTTTTCTTACCTTTTCTTGCATTTTCTTGCCTTTTAATGACTTTACCTAGCCTTTCTTGCCTTATCTTGCCATTTCCTTGCCTTTTCTTGTCTTTTCCTAGCCTTATCTTACCTTATCTCCATTTTCCTTGCCTTTCCTTGCCATTTCTTGCCGCATCATTCCTTTTCTTTCCTTTTATTGCCTTTTCTTGCCTTTCCCTTGCCTTTTCTTGCCTTATCTCTTGCCTTTTCTTTCCTTTTCTTGCCTTATCTTGCCTTTTCATGCCTTTTCTTGCCTTATCTTGCATTTTCCTTGCCTTTTCTTACCTTTTCTATCCGCATCTTTCCTTTTCTTGCCTTTCCTTCCCATTTCTAGCCTTATCTTGCCTTTTCTTAACTTTTCTTGCCTAATCATGCGTAATCTTCCCATTCCTTTGCCTTTTCTTTCCTTTTATTACCTTATCTTGCCTTTTCTTTCCTTTTCTCTTACCTTATCTTGTGATATGAATCCTGGCTGCCTTAAAAAGTACTAAATTGACCAATTGTGAGAGCATGTGCAAAGCACTTCAAGTTACAATTTAACAGGCTGATTTCCAACCTTATTTGAAGAGTTGGACTCAAGTGAGTTCATTGAAGTCCATTGTTGAAGAACCACGAAATTGGAGAGCATTAGTTCATGTTAAAGAAGGAAATTCCAGCAGCAAAGATCTTGAAGATTCATTCCCTCTGATTTGGACATTCTAATTAAGAAGTTTATTTCAGCCAATAGTTTTTATTAGGAAGTTATATTCTAGCAAATCTTGGCTTATTTATATTGTTGGACACGTTAAAGCCTTCCTAAAAGGCTGAGAATTGTTTCTTTTTTAGTTTCCCTTTCCAGCCAGATTTCAATTCCTTTTTAGGAGTTGTTTGATTTGGAATCTCTTTGTAATATTGAGCCTATTTACAGAGGCTTATGCAATGAGAAAAGTAGACCATTATTGATTGAAAAATGTGGGCTTTGCTCTCTTGGTTCTTCGGAACAGTTCGAACACAACGGAGGGATTCCGTCGAGTTCACCATCGACTTATCAAGCGGATCTTCATCACCGTTTGTGGTATCATCGACATATCAAGGTTCTTTGTTTTAATTCAAGCAGCGGGTCGCGCTCTTAATACCAAGGTTCTTATTTGGTTGTGAGCATCGGGTCGAGATCTCCATCAGGAACTGATCTAGAACGATCTGGAATTATAACGCTTCTTGGACGGGTCTCGCGCATCGATGGCGGGGTTCATATCATTTGGTATCAGAGCTTAGACTTCTATTTCAGTTCTATCTATCCTTTAAATTTCGTTTTTATCATTAGTTTTCAATTGGTTGTTCTTATTGTATTCTGAGTTGGAGAAAGAAAAAAAAATCAAAAAAAAGAGAGAAAAATCTGGAAAAAGGAAAGAAAGAAAAGAAGGCAGCCTACAAAGGAGGAAAAGAGGCTGAAAAAAAGTTTGCAAAAAAGTGGAAATAAAAAAAAAGAGAATGTGCAAGAACATGTCCTACGATTACTCAAGAAGAAACTTTGAAGGTGATGAGTCATTGGCTGATCCACAAAAGTTTATGGAGGCTGTGATGAGTGAGATGAATTGCATAGTGAGTGGGGAGATCGATAAGTTTCACAGACGGATAGTCTGTATAGAGAGTAAACTTTCGAAGTGGGTAGATGTTGTATCTAAAGTATGCAAGGATACAAGAGCTCAACAATGGAAGATTGGGGTGAGAGGTGACAGCACTCATCGAGTTACTGACGTAGCGAGAAGCGACGCGGATGAGTTCAGGAATTAAATTTGATCAACAAGATAAACCTCCAGCAAAATCCTTCCAAATTCGATTGAAGATGGGCCTAAGGGTTTAGGCAGCCAGTAAAGGGCAAGGGTTCCAACACATCATATGCAAATCCATGCATTAAAGGGAGTTAAACTCACGGCAGGTTTTTTTTGGGATTAAAATCTGACTTCTTTATTCAGGGAAACAAGTTTAAATAGACCAGGCATGACCTTTCAAATGATGGTGGCAGTTACAAATCCTTTCCAGCTGCTACCAATGCTAACTAATGCCTTAAAGGAGTTACAAATGCTAGCTAAGGCCTTAAAGGCATTTATGTCTCACATCTAATTGCTGCATACAGCCATGCGCACGTTAAATCCAGCCATGCATACGTAAAACAAACCAAGGTCAACACAACTGGGTACGATGTGCACAAACGCACTTATTCAAACTTGATAAAATAAAGATGTCCTACATCATCCTCCCCTTCTTAGGATGAAGCTTGACCACGAGCAGCAAGACGGGATGGTACGGGAAAGGCATCGAAATACGGGGTAAGATCAGCAACGTTGAAGCTCTTTGACACTCCAAACTCGTCCGGAAGATCAATCACATAGGCATTGTCACTTATGCATCTGAGCACCTTGAATGGTCCAAACTTCCTAGCTTGCAACTTGCCACCCATGTTACTTGGCATCCTTTCCTTCCTAAAGTGAACCATAACTTGCTCACCTGGTTGGAAAATCGGTTCTCGCCTATGTGCGTCTAACCTTGCCTTCTCCTTGCTATAAGCCTCGTCCAACCTTTTGCGTACGCCATCAATGACACCTTTGGCTTGCTCCGCGAAGTCAACCGCACTTGGATTTGCTTTAGGAAGCTTAGGGACTGAAGAAACATCAATAAAGTGGTTAGGCTCCTTCGTATACATCAAAGAGAAAGGTGTTTTCCCTGTAACACGATGAACCGCTCCGTTGTAAGCAAACTCAGCAATGGGCAAGGCAAAGTCCCATTGTCTCTTTTTCTCATGAGATAAGCTTCGTAGCATATTACCAAGGGTTCTATTGGTGACCTCGGTCTGCCCATCAGTTTGAGGATGAGCTGTGGTGCTAAATTGGAGGGTTGCATCAAACATCTTCCAAAGGGTCTTCCAAAAGCTGGCGAGGAACTTGACATCCCGATCAGACGTGATGGTTTTAGGAACTCCATGCAATCTCACCACCTCCTTAAAGAAATGCTTGGCAATTCCATGCGCATCATTAGTCTTCTTGCAAGCAACGAAGTGTGCCATCTTGGATAACCTGTCCACAATCACAAAAATAGAATCCACACCACGAGGGGTGCGGGGTAAGCCAAGTATGAAATCCATACTGAGATCTTCCCAAATTGCCTTTGGAATAGGCAACGGTGTATAGAGGCCCGTGTTATGCACCGTGCCTTTAGTCTCTTGGCAGACCCTACAATGCTTGACCATGCGAGCCACATCTCTTGCCATCTTTGGCCAATAAAAACGAGCAACCAAGGCTGCCATGGTCTTATCCCTTCCCAAATGAGCTGATAGACCTCCTCCGTGCATCTCCCACATCAAATGTTCTCTGAGGGAAGTCTTTGGAATGCACAATTGATTCCCTCGCATAAGGAAACCATCATGCACAAAATAATCTGCCACGGCCCTTCCATTTTTGCATTGATCCCAAATCACTCCGAAATCTTCGTCTCCATCATAGAGTTCTTTCAAGCAATCAAAGGCAGTGATCGAACCTTTAAGCTCAACAAGAAGACTCTCTCTTCTGCTCAATGCATCAACCACAATATTCTGATTCCCACTCTTATGAGCAATCTTAAATGGGAACTTTTGCAAGTATGTGATCCACCTTGCATGCATGTGGTTGCTCAGCTTGGATTGATCATTCAAAAACTTGAGAGCTTTATGATCAGTATACAACACAAATTCTTTCCCAATTAGATAGTGCTCCCACGTCTTAAGAGCTCTAAACACGGCATAAAACTCTTGTTCATAAGTGGACCAGGTCTGCCTATGCTCACTTGGCTTCTCACTAAAGAAAGCGATCGGACGCTTCTCTTGAGACAACACGGCTCCAATTCCCACACCACAAGCATCTACATCAACCTGAAATAACTTAGAGAAATCAGGAAGTGCAAGTGCCGGGGCTGAGCTTAATTTCTCCTTAACCTCTTAGAAAGCTTTATGGGCCGCTTCTCCCTATTCAAATTTAGTTTGCTTCTTCAGCAAGGAAGTCAACGGTGCGGCAATTGAGCTGAAGTTGCTGATGAACCTTCGATAGAACGTGGCTAATCCGAGGAAACTCCGCACTTGTCTCACATTAAGGGGAATAGGCCACATCTGAATGGCTTCAATCTTGGCCTGATCAACCTGCACTCCTTCTTTCCCAACAACAAAACCAAGAAACACAAGATTTTCTTTCCAAAAGATGCACTTCTTCAGGTTCACAATAAGGCTATTACCTCTTAAAGCATCAAAAACTTACTTCAAGTGTTCTTGATGTTCTTCTTTGGACTTGCTATACACTAAGATATCATCAAAATATACTACCACGAACCGATCAAGGAAGGGCTTCAAGACTTGGTGCATCAGTCTCATGAAGGTGCTTGGTGCGTTAGTCAAGCCAAATGGCATGACAAGCCACTTGATGTGAATCTTGTTACGGATCCACGCGAAAGTCGGATCTATCTACGTTCAGATTGATGGAAATCTCGACCCGTTGTTTGCACCTTTGCAAGAACCTCGGTATGAACAACCTCGACCCGCTGCTGTAGGGAAACAAGAACCTTGAATTGATGAAGACGCCACAAACGGTGATGTAGATCCGCTTGATAAGTCGAAGGTGAACGAACGGAATGCCTCCGCTGTGTTCGAACAGTTCCGAAGAACCAAGAGAGCAAAGCCCACGTTTTTTGTACTCCAATTATTCTCCTCATTCTCATTGATAAAGCCTTTATATATAGGCAGATTGTTACAAAAAGAATCCTAGTTAAATAAAATTTCTAACTAGATAAATATGACTTAAAAAGGGAAACTAAAAAGGAAAATAACTCTAATCCTACTAGGAATACTCAAAAATGTGATTATCTCATAATTGAGTTCCTAAACAGACTAAAACTCCTAATAAAACTAAATTATCTTTTTTGTAACTTCCTAAATAGAATAGAACTCATGTAAAATGAAATTAACAAATAATTAACTTCCTAAATAGACTTTGAAACTAAAAAACGAATTATTAAATAATTATGGCTTCTTGCAGATCTGATTCATATCACCACTCGTACAAGCCATCACGAGTTTTAAAAGCAGTCTTCCATTCGTCACCAGGTCGAATTCTAATCTGATGGTATCCGCTCTTCAAATCTATCTTAGAAAACACCACGGATCCACTCAAGTTATCAAGCATGTCATTCAAACGAGGGATAGGAAATCTGTATCCCACGGTGATCTTGTTGATTGCTCTACTATCCACGCACATCCTCCACGATCCATCCTTTTTAGGAACCAAAAGAGCGGGCACCCCACACGGACTTAAGCTCTCCTGGATGTGACCCTTGCTTAGGAGCTCTTGAATCTGATCATGTAGAACTTGGTTCTCTTGAGGACTCATTCGGTAGTGGGGCAAATTTGGCAAAGTGGCACCCGGGATCAGATCAATTTGATGCTGAATGTCCCTCAAAGGTGGCAAACCCTTTGGTGATTCCTCGGGTGCAACTTCGGGGAACAATCTAAGTAATTGTCTCACTCGATCAGGTAGCTCCTCCATCTCCCCTTCTTGCTTGGGAGTCACTTCTTTAATCACAAGAACATGGCAGCCCCCATACTCCTTCATCGACGCAAGGAATAACTTTGAGGACGTGACCAACGACATGACTTGCATGGCGCTGTTCAACTTAGATTTCCCATATTTTGGCTTCCTTGGCAAGAGAGTAAATTGCTGGCCCTCCTTCCTAAATTCGTAGGTGTTCTCCTTGCCACGATGCAAGGCCTGGTTGTCAAACTCCCACGGCCTGCCCAACAGAATTTGGCAAGCATCCATCTCCAACACGTCACAAATAATGGTATCACTATACTTGCCAATGGAAATAGGTACCTTGCATTTGGTTGTCACCTTAACCCCTCCACCAGAGCGAATCCACCCTATAGAATAAGGTGAAGGGTGCGGAGATGTCTTCAATCCAAGCTTCTCCACAACTTGCTTGCTAATGAAGTTCTCCTGGCTGCCTCCGTCTATAATCACGTCGCACACCTCCTCTCCTACATGACAACGTGTGCGGAATAGATTGTGGCATTGTGAGTCATCCTTCTTTGATGCGGTCAAAGCCAACTTGCGCAAGACCCCACAGTACTCATCCTCCTCTTCTGAATACTCTTGGTCCTCATCCCCACTCTCTTCAACTGGTGCGCACAAGTAAGCTCCCGAAGATTCCTCCTCCTCATCTTCCTTTTCACACAACTGAGTGTATTTCCTCTTGGGACAATCGCTAGACTTATGCCCCATCTCATTGCACTTGTAACAACGAATCACCGAGCTCGTGTCAGCTTCCGTTCCCTTTCTTTGCACCACCTCAGGGGTAGGCTTCTTAGTAGGGGGCCTAGGAGCCATTGTTTGGGGTGCACTCCTCTCAACTCCTCTCGCGGGACTAGAAGTCAGGCCAGGGCTTGAAAGGCGGGGTGCGAATGGCTTCTTCCTCTTCAAGGCAGCCCCGATCTTTCTAGCTTTGGCACACGCATCGTTGAAAAACAAAAACGTGTCAAACTCCATCTTGCTCTTGATCTCATAACTGAGGCCCTCAACAAACCGTGCAATCATCTGATCCTCATTCTCCTCTACATTATTATGGGATGCCAGCCTTACGAACTCAGAAGTGTACTCATCAACAGATCTATTACCTTGAGTGCAAGTGAGGAATTGTGAGTACAAGGTCTGATGGTAGTCAACCGGGAGGAATCTTTCACGTAGAGCTTGCTCCATAGTAGGCCAGTCACGGATAGGGCGATCTCCTCTCCTTCTCCGAGATTCCTGTTCCTTTCTCCACCACACCGCGGCTCCGGATTCAAGTTTGAAGGCTATATAACTGACCTTCTGCTCCTCCGTAAGGTCCATACAGTCAAAATACTTCTCAACTGAGTCTAGCCAATTCAGAAACCCCTCAACATCAACGTCACCGAAGAACTTTTCAATATTCATCTTAAAAGGGCAATCCACCCTTCTATACTCTCCTCCACGCTCATAATCCTCCCTATTGGCTTCTCTTCTAGGTGCAAGTCCTAGATCACCACGTCCACCACCTCCTCTACCTCGTCCTCTCAACCCTATCCCTCCCCTTCTCACATAAAGGGTAGCATCAGAATCTATATGCTCCTCGTCCTCTCTTAAATCATTACGTACTTCGGCTGGAGGGGGCTGCCCTACGGGTGGTTGCACCGCAAGGTTGTCCAGGCATGTAAGGATTGCCTGAATCGCCGCCTCCATTTGAGTGAATCTCTGATTCATGTCGGGTCTTGGGATGTCATTAGGATCGGCCATAGTGCATCGGCTTTTGGTGGTGCTAGGTGGTTAAAAATGAGACTTGGATCAGGAGATCATGAAATCTTGTGGATCGGCTCGTAGATGGGGTCTCTCGCAGCTCACCAGGTGATAACGTGCACTCAATCTCAACGTAGAAGCTGAGATGGATCTCACTCAAGCTCTGATACCACTTGACGTAGCGAGAAGTGACCTCGATGAGTTCTGGAATTAAATTTGATCAACAAGATAAACCTCCAGCCAAATCCTTCCGAATTCGATTGAAGATGGGACCAAGGGTTTAGGCAGCCAGCAAAGGGCAAGGGTTCCATCACAACATATGCAAATCCATGCATTAAAGGGAGTTAAACTCACGGAAGGTTTTTTTTTGGATTAAAATCTGACTTCTTTATTCAGGGAAACAAGTTCAAATAGGCCAGGCATGACCTTTCAAATGATGGTGGCGGTTACAAATCCTTTCCAGCTGCCACCAAGGCTAACTAATGCCTTAAAGGAGTTACAAATGCTAGCTAAGGCCTTAAAGGCATTTATGTCTCACATCTAATGGCTGCATACAGCCATGCGCACGTTAAATCCAGCCATGCATACGTAAAACAAACCAAGGTCAACACAACTGGGTACGATGTGCACAAATGTACTTATTCAAACTTGATAAAATAAAGATGTCCTACATCAGTTACAACATGGGATGATGAAGACAGCTGGGAGAAACTTATGTCATTGGCAAGAAAAATTGACTTGCATGCAAGAGATGGTTGTGAAGTGCGACGTGAGAAGATCATTCATACTAAGTGCGACATTGAGAATAAGGTATGTGGTTCTAAAGTTGATATGAAAGCTTCTTCTTTTGAAGTTCTTGAAGAGGCTTTGCATGGGAGGAGTTTGGTGCATATTCTATTGACTTATTTGATGGAGATTGCTTTGATGAGTATACAATGTCACTACTTGACTTAAGGGATTTATTTGATGAATCATCTGTGGAAAATAATGTTGTTCACATGAAGAAGTGTATAACTCCAATTGATGGTGATCATGAAGAATTTGTTGTCGTGGTAGAAGGAAGAGGTTCAGCCCATATCTTACATATATCCAGATTTTCATGTTGAATATGTTGAGCATATAGACTTCTTGGGAGTTGACAAGTTTGAATATGTTGGAGGATCAGCATTGATCAACTTGTGGAATGCTTTGAAGATTGGTGAAAGGCTTATTCGAAAAAGAGAGTCTTTAACTTTTGATTTGGAGATGATATCAGATTATTTATGTTCGAAGTATCTATTTTATTGGAGAGGAAGGTATCAAGTGCAACCACGCTGTTCGAAGACTCAACCTTGTTCCAGCATGGTTGTTAATTTGTGGCAGCATGCCATATGCAAGGATTTGAGGACAAATCACCTTTCAAGAGGAGGGGAATGATATGAATCCTAGCTGCCTTAAAAAGTACTAAATTGACCAATTGTGAGAGCATGTGCAAAGCACTTCAAGTTACAATTTAACGGGCTGATTTCCAAGCTTATATTGAAGAGTTGGATTCAAGTGAGTTCATTGAAGTCCATTGTTGAAGAACCACGAAATTGGAGAGCATTAGTTCATATTAAAGAAGGAAATTCTAGCAGCAAAGATCTTGAAGATTCATTCCCTCTGATTTGGGCATTCTATTTAAGAAGTTTATTTCAGCCAATAGTTTTTATTAGGAAGTTATATTCTAGCAAATCTTGGCTTATTTATATTGTTGGACACGTTTTTAGCCTTCCTAAAAGGCTGAGAATTGTTTCCTTTTTAGTTTCCCTTTCCAGCCATATTTCAATTCCTTTTTAGGAGTTGTTTGATTTGGAATCTCTTTGTAATATTGAGCCTATTTATAGAGGCTTATGCAATGAGAAAAGTAGACCATTATTGATTGAAAAACGTGGGCTTTGCTCTCTTGGTTCTTCGGAACAGTTCGAACACAACGGAGGGATTCCGTCGAGTTCACCATCGACTTATCAAGCGGATCTTCATCATCGTTTGTGGCGTCATCGACATATCAAGGTTCTTTGTTTCAACTCAAGCAGCGGGTCGTGGTCTTAATACCAAGGTTCTTGTTTGGTTGTGAGCATCGGGTCGAGATCTCCATCGGGAACTGATATAGAACGATCTGGAATTTCAACGCTTCTTGGACGGGTCTCGCGCATCGATGGCGGGGTTCGTATCATCTTGCCTTTTCTTTCCTTTTCTTACCTTATCTTGCCTTTTCTTTTCTTTTCTTTTGTTTCCTTTTTTGCCTTTTCTTACCTTATCTTGCCTTTTCTTTCCTTTTCTTACCTTATCTTGCCTTTTCTTTTCTTTTCTTTTGTTTGCTTTTTTGCCTTTTCATGCCTTATATTGCCATTCCTTTGCCTTTTCTTTTTTTTTCTTTCCTTGCCTTATCTTGCCTTTTCTTTTCTTTTCATACATTTTCATGCATTTTCTTGCCTTTTCTTGCCTTATCTTCCCTTTTCTTGAATTTTCATGCCTTTTCTCGCCTTATTTTCCTTTTCTTCCCATTCTGATGTGAACACGTCCACTATGGAGCTACAAGACCCACAACCAGTTCGAGTTGCACTTGGACTAATCACAAGAGCAAGAGCAAAGACGCTTCAAGTTGAGCTCAACGGATTAATTCAAGGGATTTGGACTACAACCAGTTCGTGTAGGCCCGTGGACGTCCATGCAAAGCCCATGCACGTGATTGGAGTTATTTTGGACGCCTAAAGGAGTAGAACCAAGATTCCTACTTTTTAGGAATAAGAGTTATCCAAACTTTTTATAACTTTTTAGGAATAAGAGTTATCCAATAGTGGATAATGATTGTGTTTTTCAATTCTTAGGATAAACATTCGTTTTAAACCTAGTTTAAGTAGTACGATAAGTTTGGAGCTCTTCAAAACTTATCTTGTTGACTTTGGAGTCTATCCAGGTCAGTTTTAACCTCTATATAAGGGGGGCCACGAATTCAATAAAGGACATCACTTTTTGGAATAAGAAAATTCGTGAGTTTTGATACTCGTGTTGTTCTTGCGGGCTGGATTGCTTAGCTAGGGCGTTTGTACTTATCAAACGGAATATCCATCTCTGTTTGTGGCGTAATTCGATTCAAGATCAAGGTTCGCATTCTCACCATTGCTACGGGTCAAAGTTAACCAACACTGAGGTTCGGTGCAAGGCGCAAAGCGTCGGGTCAAGATCAACCATCTTCCTAAAGTAGACGGTCCGAGTTGGTGCGAGTTCCTGAAGGGATTCATATCAGTTGGTATCAGAGCTTAGGTTCTACTTTAGACCTTATATCTTTACATTTATTGTCTTTATTATTTTTTTTGTATTTCAGATTCGTGACTTTAGTGTTCTAAGTCGTGTATTCTGATTAAAAAAAGAGAAAAAAAAGAAAAAAAAAGAAGTCAGAATTCAAGTAGGATTAGTAGAATCAGAATTCAAGTAGGACTAGAAGTATTGGATAGTGCAATTTCGTGACTCAAGAAGATAAAAGCGAAGGCAAGAACGAAAGCAAGAAGAAGAAAGAAGAGGACTCGGCAACTAAAGAGTGCGAAGGCCAAGCTAATCTCTACTAGCTCCGCAATAACCAACTTGATATGAATCTCAGCGGAAAAGACTCACAACTCGGACCGTTTGTTACTTCAGAATGGAACAGATCACAACTCACAAAGAACTCACAAGAACTAAGGCGCGAAATTGAACCTTAACCCACTGCAAGAGCTTTTGAACCTTGACCTAAGGTCGTATCACGCCACGAGCGGGGATGGATGTTCCGCTTGATAAGTGAAAGATAAATTCTAGCTAAGACGACTCACCAGCCTAAGCAAGAACAAACGAGTATCTAAACTCTCAATTAGCCAATGCTAAGTAATTCTCCAAAAAATTGTCCCCTTTATTGAATGAGGATGCCTCTTTATATAGGCTCCATAAGTCTTACAACTTCCTAAACGAAAACTAACTCCAAATAAGAAGTTCAAGGCTGGCCCAAACTTTCCTTCCTAATTTAATGGGATTCTGGCCGAAATATTCAACTAAGTAGGAAAACAATCTAAACATAGATAACTAATAGAATATCTAGTAAATATCACGTCCTAAAACATAGTAGATGCAATTCCTAAAATTTAGGGACGCATGTCCAAGATAAGCTTGAAATTCGCGTGCGCAGGCATCCAGGAGATTGCGTGCATCTCAAACTTCCCATTTAGCTTCCAAAACGTGCATGGGCCTCCCTTGGACTTCTTGGACGTCCTTGGTCCTCCACGCACTTGCTTGAGCCCAAACTTCTTGCATTAGTCCATTGAAGTCAGATTGCAACTTCCTAGCTCTTGCTCTTGTAATTGGCCCAATTGGAACTTGAACTTGCTGCGAGTCTACAAGCTTGATAGTAGGTGCGTCCTTAGGCTTGCTCACATCAGTCCCCTCCTCTTGAAAAGGATTTGTCCTCAAATCATCACCTACATCAAACAGACTCAAGTCAGCCACGTTAAACAAAGCACTTACATTATACTCACCCGGAAGGTCTAGTTTGTAGGCATTATCATTGATGCGTTCTATCACTTGGAATGGACCATCGCCCTGTGCTAGCAACTTTGAACGTCTTTGGACGGGAAAACGCTCCTTCCTCATATGTAGCCAAACCCAATCTCCCGGCTCAAAGACAACCTTGTGCCTTCCTTTGTTTGCTTGCCTCGCATAGTGCTCCGTGCGCTTCTCGATATTCATTCTTGCTTTCTCATGTAACTGCTTGACAAATTCAGCTTTCTTCTTGCCATCTAAGTTAACATGCTCACTCGAAGGTAGAGGTGATAAATCCAATGGAGTCAAAGGATTAAATCCATAAACAAGCTTAAATGGTGAGAATTGAGTAGCAGAATGGACAGAACGATTATAAGCAAACTCAAAATGAGGCAAACATTCTTCCCAAGTCTTAATGTTATGCTTAATGAGTGCTCTCAAAAGTGTAGACAAAGTCCTATTCACTACTTCAGTTTGACCATCAGTTTGAGGATGACAAGTAGTAGAAAACAATAACTTAGTACCTAACTTGCACCACAAGGTCTTCCAAAAGTAACTTAGGAACTTAGCATCTCTATCAGAGATAATTGTCCTAGGCATGCCATGCAACCTAACAACCTCTCTAAAGAACAAATCAGCAATGTTCGAAGCATCATCAATCTTATGACATGGAATGAAATGTGCCATCTTAGAAAACCTATCCGCTACCACAAAAATTGAATCTCTTCCACGCTTAGTCCTAGGTTGTCCTAACACAAAATCCATAGAGATATCAATCCAAGGCTCACTAGGTATAGGTAGTGGGGTGTACAAACCATGGGGTTTTACCTTTAACTTGGCTTGCTTGCAAGTGATGCAACGACCACAAACTCTCTCAACGTCTCTCTTCATGTGTAGCCAAAAGAAATGATCTTGTAGCATTGCCAAGGTCTTTGCAATTCCAAAATGCCCCATTAAGCCACCTCCATGTGCCTCCTGAATGAGTAATTCTCGCATCGAGCAATTAGGCACACAAAGTTTGTTTTCACGAAATAGGTAACCTTCATTACGAAAGAACTTACCAAATGCACTTCTTTCAGTGGATCTAAACAACTCGCTAAAATCAACATCATCAACATACATGTCTTTAATGTGTTCAAAGCCAAGTAGTTTAGCATCAAGAGTTGAGATCAAGGCGTACCTTCGTGATAGTGCATCAGCCACTACGTTTTCCATACCTTGCCTGTAGCCAATGACATAAAAAAATGTCTCAATGAATTCCACCCATCGTGCATGCCTCTTGTTCAGCTTGTGTTGCCCCTTTAAGTACTTGAGTGACTCATGATCAGTGTGAATCACGAACTCCTTTGGCCACAAGTAATGCTGCCATGTCTCCAATGCTGGAACTAGTGCGTACAACTCCTTGTCATAGGTCGGGTAATTCAAGGTTGCACCACTTAGTTTCTCATTAAAGTATGCAATTGGTCTTCCTTCTTGCATAAGGACAGCTCCAATTCCTATACCAGAAGCATCACACTCTATTTCAAAAGTCTTAGAGAAATTAGATAAAGCTAACAAGGGTGCATTAGTCAACTTCCCTTTTAGTAGCTGGAAGGCCTTCTCTTGAGCTTCTCCCCAAGTAAAGCCCACGTTCTTCTTGATGACTTCAGTTATGGGTGCGGCTATGCTACTAAAGTCCTTCACAAATCTCCTATAGAAACTAGCTAGTCCATGAAAGCTCCTAACATTAGCAACACTTGTAGGGCTTGGCCATTCACGGATAGCTCGGATCTTTTCTTCATCAACCTGTATTCCGTTAGCTCCAACAACAAAACCCAAGAATACGAGCTTATCCGTACAAAAGGAACACTTCTTCAAGTTAGCAAACAATTGATCTTCTCTAAGTGCATCTAAGACAGATTTCAAATGTTCTAAATGATCCTCCATACTCTTGCTATAAATGAGTATATCATCAAAGTAAACAACCACAAATTTACCAATGAATGGACGTAGAACATGATTCATGAGTCGCATAAACGTGCTAGGTGCGTTGGACAAACCAAATGGCATGACCATCCACTCATACAACCCATACTTTGTTTTAAAACCAGTCTTCCACTCATCTCCTTCTTTCATCCTAATTTGATGATAACCACTCTTCAAATCAATCTTAGAAAACATGCAAGAACCATGCAACTCATCTAACATGTCATCTAAACGAGGAATAGGGTGACGATATTTTACCGTTATGTTGTTGACTGCTCGGCAATCAACACACATTCTCTATGATCCATCCTTCTTGGGCACAAGTAGGACTGGAACAGTACATGGACTCATGCTCTCTCTCACGTACCCTTTCTCCAATAGCTCGTTGACTTGCTTCTCAAGCTCCTTTGTTTCTTCAGGATTGCTTCTATATGCGGGACGGTTAGGTATGGCAGCTCCCGGAACAAAGTCTATTTGATGTTCAATCCCACGAATAGGTGGCAAACCAGGTGGTAGCTCGTCGGGAAAGACATCCTTGTAGTCCTGCAAAAGAGACACAACCGTACTAGGTACATGTGGTTCAAGCTCGTTAGTGTTTAAAAGCGCCTCTCTATACCGAAGTAAGATCATAGGCTTCTTTTTCAAGCATACTTGCTTAATATCACTTGCTCCCACATAGTAACTCCTTTTCCAACTCTCGGTTTTTCCCTCATTGGCCGTTTTAATTTCTGTTTTTCTGGCTTCTTTTGTTTTCTCAATCTTTTCCTCTCCATTGGCCATTTTTCTTATCTTTTTTTCGGCTTCTTCTCTCCTCTCAATCTTTTTCTTTTTGTCACGCTCTCTTTGCTCATCACTTTCTTTTTGCAACTGTCGTTGATCTTCACAAACTTGTGATGGTGACAAGGGTGCCAAGGTGATTACTCTCTTCTTAAGTATAAATGAATATTTGTTGGTGTAGCCATCATGATGTACTTTCCTATCAAACTGCCATGGCCTTCCTAACAATAGATGACCAGCTTGCATTGGTACAACATCACACAACACTTCATCCTCATAGTTGCCAATGCGGAATGTTACCAATACTTGCTTCATCACTCGTACTTCTCCACTATCATTCAGCCACTGTAGTTTGTAAGGCTTAGGGTATTTTCCAGTGAGTAACCCTAACTTCTCCACCATAGTAGTGCTTGCGACATTAGCACAACTTCCTCCATCTATGATGACACTACACACCTTGTCTTTGACATAGCACCTTGTGTGAAAAATATTTTCTCTTTGAGCCACATCATTTTCTTCTTTTACTTGCACATTCAATGCTCTTCTAGACACAAGAGTAAGCCTCTCAACAGCTTGGTACTCTTCCTCGGATACGTCCTCCAAAGAAGGCATGCTTTCATGCTCCGAATCCTCTTCTTCAGTTTCAATCTCTCCACTTTCCTTGATCACCATTGCTTGCTTGTTAGGGCATTGACTTGAGATGTGCCCTCTTCCTTGACACTTAAAGCACTTGATGTCACGGTTCCTAGCTGGAGTGACTTCCACTGTCCTTTGAGAAATAGCTTGAGAACTCTCGGATTTATGCTCTACTTTGGCTGCTTGTGGCTTGTCAAACTTCTTTTGGTAGTTTGGCTTCCAAGTAGAACTCGATGTAGCTCTTGTTCTCCCCTCTCCTCTCTTGAGTTGCTTCTCAATTTTCATTGCCATATGCACCATGTCCTCCAACTCCACATAGTGTTGCAACTCAACTTTGTCTTGAATTTCAGGATTGAGTCCATTCAAGAATCTTGCCATTGTAACTTCTCTATCTTCATCTATATCAGCTCTTATCATGGCCATCTCCATCTATTTGAAATACTCCTCCACGCTCAAATTTCCTTGCCTCATTCCTTGTAACTTCTTATACAGCCCTCTATAGTAATGACTTGGAACAAATCTCTTCCTCATCACCACTTTCATGTCTTCCCAAGTAGCTATAGGGCGTTCTCCATTTCTCCTCCTGCTTGTCACAAGTTGATCCCACCAAGTTATAGCATAATCAGTGAATTCGGTGATGGCAAGTTTTACCTTCTTTGCTTCGGAGCTATTGTGGCAATCAAACACGAACTCAATCTTCTTCTCCCACTCTAAGTACGCCTCCGGGTCAGAACGACCAGCAAAGGAGGGTATCTTCAGTTTGATACTCCCTATGTTGTCGTCTCTCTTTTGCCTCGCCTCCCTAGGTGGGCGGTTTGTTCTTGCTCTCCTAAGACTCCTTGTAGAGCCTACGCCTTCTTCAGATTCAGAATCAGCTCCGCTCGACTCTCCAATAGGTACTCCTCTCCTACGCCTTTGGAGTTCGCCTCGCGTTTGGGGGTTGTCACGAGAATTCTCCACGGCATCCACGCGTAGTTGCAAAGGCTCCATCTGAGCTTACACCATCTGCTCGAGCTTCCCGGCCAAGGCATCCACTAATAACTTAAGGTCTATGCTTTCCATAGTTTGACCTTCATGCGACATGTTTGCTACAAGAAAATTTGGTTAGTAATAAAAAAATTATGGCCTCACAAGCTCACTCCCTTACGTGTATACTCTCAATGTAAGGTGCACTCAAGTTCACTCGTGTTTGCACTCAAATATTTGGCTTTTCTCTCTAAGGTACTCGCACACTCTTGCCTTTTTCCTCTCGTGATACTTGTATGTTCTTACTAAAGCTAGAACAGCCTTTGCTTGAGCTTCACGCTTTAACAAACAGAATGTTAAAGTTCCTCTTTTGGCCTTTCTTTGCTTTTTTTTTAGTCTTGCTTGTCCCTTTTCTTGATCAGCTGCTGCGCCTTCTTTAGTTCGCTAGCTTCCTTTTTGATTTTGCTTTCTCTTTAGCTTGCGGCTTCCAAATTAGTCGTGCGGGCCAACTTAGGACTAACTTCTTCCTGTTTTGTTTCCTCTCTTTTTTTTTTGTTTTTTTTTCCTTTTCTTTTTCTTTCCTTTCCTTTTCTTTTCTTTTCTCTTCTTTTCTGTTTTTGCTTCACTCGTTTGTTTTCCTCTCTTTTCTCTCGAAAAGCGAAGAACCTCACGGATTAGCAAGCAACAAAACGAACCCAAAAAAAAAAGAACAAGAATAACAAGGATAATGAACCAAAGTAACAACCTAAGCTCTGATACCAAATGATATGAATCTCAGCGGAAAAGACTCACAACTCGGACCGTTTGTTACTTCAGAATGGAACAGATCACAACTCACAAAGAACTCACAAGAACTAAGGCGCGAAATTGAACCTTAACCCGCTGCAAGAGCTTCTGAACCTTGACCTAAGGTCGTATCACGCCACTAGCGGGGATGGATGTTCCGCTTGATAAGTGAAAGATAAATTCTAGCTAAGATGGCTCACCAGCCTAAGCAAGAACAAACGAGTATCTAAACTCTCAATTAGCCAATGCTAAGTAATTCTCCGAAAAATTGTCCCCTTTATTGAATGAGGATGCCTCTTTATATAGGCTCCATAAGTCTTACAACTTCCTAAACGAAAACTAACTCCAAATAAGGAGTTCAAGGCTGGCCAAAACTCTCCTTCCTAATTTAAAGGGATTCTGGCCGAAATATTCAACTAAGTAGGAAAACAATCTAAACATAGATAACTAATAGAATATCTAGTAAATATCACGTCCTAAAACATAGTAGATGCAATTCCTAAAATTTAGGGACGCATGTCCAAGATAAGCTTGAAATTCACGTGCGCATGCATCCAGGAGATTGCGTGCATCTCAAACTTCCCATTTAGCTTCCAAAACGTGCATGGGCCTCCCTTGGACTTCTTGGACGTCCTTGGTCCTCCACGCACTTGCTTGAGCCCAAACTTCTTGCACTAGTCCATTGAAGTCAGATTGCAACTTCCTAGCTCTTGCTCTTGTAATCGGCCCAATTGGAACTTGAACTTGCTGCGAGTCTACAAGCTTGATAGTAGGTGCGTCCTTAGGCTTGCTCACATCACAACAAGAGTGTCACGAGAGGAAAAAGACAAGAGTGGTGAGCACATTAGAGAGAAAAGAGCCAAATAATTGAGTGTAAACACGAGTAAACCCGAGTGCAACACACCTTGAGGGTAAACACGTAAGGGAGTAATTGGTGAGGTCCATTATTATTTTAACTTACCAATTTTCTTGCAGTAACATGTCTCAAGAAAACGAAGGAGAAAGAGAAGGAACTTTGGGCAATGTTGACCCTAAGGTATTTGTGGAGGCCTTAACAGGGAAGCTCCAACAAATGATGAGAGCGGAGGTTGACCAACGCCTGGATATCATAGAGAATTCACGTGCTAGCCAACAACCACAAGGCATACCTCATGTCCAAAGAAGAATAGCACCTTTGGGAGGAATGAGTGGAGATGAGTCTGACTTTGATGAGGACGTAGGCTCTACAAGGAATGTTAGGAGGTTGAGAAATGAACGCCAACCTAGGGAGGCCAGGCGGAGAAGGGATGACAATTTGGGAAGCATCAAGTTAAAAATACCTTCCTTTGCAGGTCGTTCTGATCCGGAGGCTTATCTTGAATGGGAGAAGAAGATTGAATTTGTGTTTGATTGTCACAATTGTTCCGAGGTAAAGAAGGTAAAGCTGACTGTGACTGAATTTACTGATTATGCTATAACTTGGTGGGATCAATTTGTCACAAGCAGGAGACGTAACGGAGAACATGCTATAGAGACATGGGAGGAGATGAAAGTTGTGATGAGGAAACGCTTTGTTCCTAGTCATTACTACCGTGATCTTTTTAAAAAGTTACAAGGACTGTGACAAGGAAGTATGATTGTGGAAGATTACTATAAGCAGATGGAGATGGCCATGATACGAGCCAACGTAGAGGAGGATCGTGAAGCCACTATGGCTAGGTTCTTGAATGGACTAAATCCTGAAATTCAAGACAAAGTTGAGCTACAACACTACGTCGAATTGGAAGATATGGTTCATATGGCCAACAAGATAGAGAAACAAATGAAGAAAGGAGGAACACGAGCTACATCAAGTACTACTTGGAAGCCGAATTATCCAAAGAAGTTTGATAGGCCACAGGCAGCCAAAGTAGAACACAAGACCGAGAGTTCTAATACCAGCTCTAAAAAGAAAGTGGAAGCCCCTCCTACAAGAAATCGAGACATTAGGTGCTTTAAATGTCAAGGAAGGGGGCACATAGCAAGTCAATGTCCTAACAAGCAGGTTATGGTGCTTAGAGAGAGCGGGGAGGTCGAGACAGAAGGAGAAGACTCAGACCATGGAAGTATGCCCTCATTGGAAGATCTGTCCGAGGAGGAATTCCAAGCTACTGAAGCACTCACTTTGGTGACAAGAAGGGCTTTGAACTTGCAAGCAAAAGAAGGAGAAGATGATGCACAACGAGAGAATATTTTCCACACAAGGTGTTATGTCAAGGGAAAGGTGTGTAGCGTCATTATTGATGGAGGAAGCTGTGCTAATGTTGCAAGCACCACTATGGTAGAAAAGTTGGGGTTGATCACAAAGAAACACCCTAAACCTTACAAGCTACAGTGGTTGAATGATAGTAGAGAAGTACGCGTGGAAGGGCAAGTGCTAGTGACATTTCGAATTGGCAAATATGAAGATGAAGTGCTATGCGATGTAGTGCCAATGCAAGCTGGTCACCTACTACTCGGAAGACCATGGCAATTTGATAGGGAGGTTAAGCATGATGGCTACACGAACAAGTACTCGTTCACCCTCAATCGACGAGTAATCACATTAGTACCCTTAACACCGTCATAAGTTTGTGAAGATCAATTGAAGTTACAAAAGGAGAATGACGAGAAAAAGAAGAGTGGTCAAAAGAAAAGGATTGAGCGGAGAGAAGAAGCCGAAAAAAAGAAAGGAAAAATGGCCAATGAAGAGAAAGAGCTTGAGAGAGCAAAAGAAGTCGGAAAAACAGAAATTAAAACGGCCAATGAGAGAAAAATCGAGGGGTGGAAAAGGATTTTTTATGTGGGAGCTAGATCAAGCACGCATGTTTTGACAAAAAGCCAATGATCGTACTTATGTACAAGGAGGCATTTTTAAATACTAACGAACTTGAATCACACTTGCCTCGTATGGTTGTTTCCCTTTTGCAGGACTACGAGGATGTATTCCCCAATGAGCTACCATCAGGATTACCACCTATCCGAGGGATTGAGCACCAAATTGACTTGGTTCCAGGAGCTGCCATACCTAATCGTCCCGCATATAGGAGCAATCTGGAGGAAACAAAGGAACTTGAGCGACAAGTCAATGAACTATTGGAGAAAGGGTACGTGAGAGAGAGCATGAGTCCTTGTGCCGTGCCAGTCCTACTCGTGACAAAGAAGAATGGATCATGGAGGATGTGTGTTGATTATCGAGCAGTTAACAACATAACGGTAAAATATCGTCACCCTATTCCTCATTTAGATGACATGTTAGATGAGCTGTATGGATCGAGCATGTTTTCTAAAATTGACTTGACGAGTGGTTATCATCAAATTAGAATGAAAGAAGGAGATGAGTGGAAGACAGCCTTTAAAACGAAATATGGATTATATGAATGGATGGTCATGCCATTCGGTTTGTCTAATGCTCCTAGCACATTTATGCGACTCATGAATCATGTTTTACGTCCATTTATTGGCAAATTTGTAGTCGTTTATTTTGATGATATACTTATTTATAGCAAGAGCATGGAGGATCACATGGAACATTTGAAATCTGTTCTAAATGCACTTAGAAAGGATCAATTGTTTGCTAACTTGAAGAAGTGCACCTTTTGCACAGATAAGCTTGTTTTCTTGGGTTTTGTTGTTAGTGCTAAAGGAATACAGGTCGATGAAGAAAAAATACATGCAATTCGAGATTGGCCAAGTCCCACGAGCGTTGCTAAAGTCCAAAGTTTCCATGGACTAGCTAGTTTCTACAGGAGATTTGTGAAAGATTTTAGTAGCTTAGCCGCACCACTTACTGAAGTGATCAAGAAGAATGTTGGATTTAGCTGGGGTGAAGCTCAAGAGAAGGCATTTCAGCTCATCAAGGAGAAGTTGACAAATGCACCTTTATTATCGTTACCTAATTTTTCTAAGACGTTTGAGGTTGAGTGTGATGCTTCAGGTGTTGGAATAGGCGCTGTGCTCATGCAAGAAGGACGACCAATTGCTTACTTTAGCGAAAAGCTAAGCGGAGCAGCCTTGAATTACCCAACTTACGACAAGGAGTTGTACGGATTGGTTCAAACATTGGAGACATGGAAACATTACTTATGGCCCAAGGAATTTGTGATTCATACTGACCATGAATCTTTGAAGCATTTAAAGGGTCAACACAAGCTGAATAAAAGGCATGCACGATGGGTTGAATTTATTGAGATGTTTCCTTATGTCATACGCTACAAGCAAGGTAAGGAAAATGTAGTAGCCGATGCACTGTCACGAAGGTATACTTTGATCTCAACTCTTGATGCAAAGTTACTTGGTTTTGAACACATTAAAGAGTTATACGCTGATGATATTGACTTTGGAGATGTGTTTCGTGAAACCGAGAGGAGTGCGTCTGGTAAGTTCTTTCGGAATGAAGGGTATTTATTTCGTGAGAATAAGCTGTGTGCCTAATTGTTCCATGCGAGAATTGTTGATACAAGAGGCTCACGGAGGCGGATTGATGGGACATTTTGGAATAGCAAAGACTTTAGCAATTTTACAAGAGCACTTCCACTGGCCGCACATAAAGCGCGACGTTGAGAGAATTTGTGGACATTGCATCACTTACAAGCAAGCTAAGTCTAAGGTAAAACCCCACGGATTGTACACTCCCCTACCTATACCTGGTGAGCCTTGGATTGATATTTCTATGGACTTTGTGTTAGGACTTCCTAAGACTAAACGTGGTAGAGATTCAATTTTTGTCGTGGTGGATAGGTTTGCTAAGATGGCGCATTTTATTCCATGTCATAAAACTGATGATGCCTCACATATTGCTGATTTGTTCTTTCGGGAGGTTGTAAGATTGCATGGCATGCCTAGAACAATCATTTTGGATAGAGATACTAAGTTCTTAAGCTACTTTTGGAAGACTTTGTGGTGTAAATTAGGTACTAAATTATTATTTTCTACTACTTGTCATCCACAAACTGATGGACAAACAGAAGTTGTGAATAGGACCTTGTCTACACTGTTAAGAGCGCTCATTAAGCATAACATTAAAGCTTGGGAAGACTGTTTGCCACATGTTGAGTTTGCTTATAATAGATCTGTTCATTCTGCTACTCAATTCTCACCGTTTGAACTTGTGTATGGATTTAATCCTCTGACCCCACTAGATTTATCACATTTGCCTTCGAATAAGTATGTTAACTTAGATGGCAAGAAGAAGGCTGAATTTGTCAAGCAGCTCCATGAGAAGCCGAGAATGAACATTGAGAAACGAACAGAGCACTACGCCAGACAAGCGAATAAAGGGCGACACAAAGTTGTCTTTGAACCTGGTGATTGGGTTTGGTTGCATATGAGGAAGGAACGGTTTCCCGCGCAACGGCGTTCAAAGTTGCTACCTCGTGGGGATGGTCCCTTCCAAGTTTTTGAGCGCATCAATGATAATGCTTATAAGCTTGACCTGCCAGGTGAGTATAATGTAAGTGCTTCTTTTAATGTTGCTGACTGAAGCCCGTTTGTTGTAGGTGAAGATTTGAGGGAAAATCCTTTTCAAGAGAGGGGGAATGATGTGAACGCGTCCACTATGGAGCTACAAGACCCACAACCAGTTCGAGTTCCACTTGGACCAATCACAAGAGCAAGAGCAAAGATGCTTCAAGCTGAGCTCAATGGATTAATTCAAGGGATTTGGACTACAACCAGTTCGTGTAGGCCCGCGGACGTCCATGCAAAGCCCATGCACGTGATTGGTGTTATTTTGGACGCCTAAAGGAGTAGAACCAAGATTCCTACTTTCTAGGAATAAGAGTTATCCAAACTTTTTATAACTTTTTAGGAATAAGAGTTATCCAATAGTGGATAATGATTGTGTTTTTCAATTCTTAGGATAAACATTCATTTTAGACCTAGTTTAAGTAGTACGATAAGTTTGGAGCTCTTCAAAACTTATCTTGTTGACTTTGGAGTCTATCCAGGTCAGTTTCAATAAAGGACATCACTTTTTGGCATAAGAAAATTCGTGAGTTTTGATACTCGTGTTGTTCTTGCGGGCCGGATTGCTTAGCTAAGGCGTTTGTACTTATCAAACGGAATATCCATCTCCGTTTGTGGAGTAATTCGATTCAAGATCAAGGTTCGCGTTCTCACCACTGCTACGGGTCAAAGTTAACCAACACTGAGGTTCGGTGCAAGGCGCAAAGCGTCGGGTCAAGATCAACCATCATCCTAAAGTAGACGGTCCGAGTTGGTGCGAGTTCCTGAAGGGATTCATATCACATTCCAAGCCTTTTCTTGCCTTATCTTGCGTTATCTTGCCTTTTCTTGCATTTTCTTGTCTTTTCTTGCCTTATATTGACTTATCTTGCCTTTTTTTGCCTTTTCATTCCTTCACTTAACTTTTCTTGCCTTTTCATATCACATTCCAAGCCTTTTCTTGCCTTATCTTTCCTTATCTTACCATTTCTTTCCTTATTCGGTCTTTTCTCGCCTTTCTTTTCTTATCTTTCCTTTTCTTGTCTTTTCATGCCTTTTCTTGCCTTTTCATGCCTTTTCCAAGCCTTTTCTTGCCTTTTCTTACCTTTTCTTACTTTTTTCTTGCCTTTTCTTGCCTTAACTAGTCTTTTCTTTGCTTTTCTTATCTTGTCTAGCCTTATCTTGCCTTTTCCTTGTCTTTTCATGCTTTATCTTACCTTATCTTCCCTTTTCCTTGCCTTTTCTTGTCTTATCTTGCCATTTCTTGCCACATCATTCCCTTTCTTTCCTTTTATTGCCCTTTCTTCCATTTTCTTGCCTTATCTTTCCTTTTCTTTCCATTTCTTTCCTTTTCTTGCCTTTCCGTGCCTTTTCTTTCTTCTCCTAGCCCTTTCCTCGCCTTTTCTTGCCTTATCATGCATTTTCTTCCCTTATCTTTCCTTTTCTTGCCTTATCTTGTCTTTTCTTGCCTTTTCTTTACTTTTCTTGCCTTTTCTTTCATTTTCTTATCTTTTCTTTCCTTATCTTGCCTTTTCATTGGCTTTTCTCTCCTTTTCTTGCCTTATCATGCCTTATCTTGCCTCTTCTTTCCCTTTCTTTCCTTTTCATGACTTATCTTACCATTCCCTTGCCTTTTCTTTCCTTTTCTTCCATTTTCATGCCATTTCCATGCCTTTTCTGGACTTATCTTTCCTTTTCTTGCCTTTTCAAGCCTTATCTTACCTTATCTTGCCTTTTCTTGCCTTATCTTTCCTTTTCTTGACTTATCTTGCCTTTTCTTACCTTTTCAGTGCCTTTTCTTTCCTTTTCGTGCATTTTCTTGTCTTTTCTTCCTTATCTTGTCTTTTCTTGCCTTATCTTTACTTTTCTTGCCTTTTCATGCCTTTACTTGCCTTTTTATGCCTTTTCCTTACCTTTTCTTGCCATTTCTTTCCTTATCTTGCTATTTCTTGCCTTATCTGGCATTTTCTTGCCTTATCTTACCTTTTCTTTTCATATCTTTCCTTTGCTTATCTTTTCATGCCTTTTCTAGCCTTCTTATGCCTTTTCCATGCCTTTTCTTGCCTTTTCTTACCTTTTCTTGCATTTTCCTTCTGTTTTCTTGCCTTATCTTACCTTTTCTCACCTTATCTAGTCTTTTTTTGCTTTTCTTTCCTTTTCTTGCCATATCTTGCCATATCTAAGTCTTTTCTTTGCTTTTCTTGCCTTTTCTTTGCTTTTCTTGCCTTTTCTTGCCTTTCCATGCCTTTTCTTTGCCTTTTCTTGCCTTATCTTGCCCATCTTTCCCTCTCCTGCTTATATTGTCTTTTCTTTCCATTTCTTATCTTTTCTGGCCTTTTCTTGCCTTTTCCTTACTTTTTCTTTCATTTTCTAGGCTTCTCCTTGCCTTTTCTTTCCTTTTCTTGCCTTTTCATTCCCTTTTGTTTCCTTTTCATGCCTTATCTTGCCTTTTCTTGCCTCATCTTTCCCTTTCTTTCCTTTTCTTGTCTTTTTTTCCTTTTCTTTCCTTTTCTTGCCTAATCGTGCCTTATCTTGCCTTTTCTTTCCTAATCGTGCCTTATCTTGCCTTTTCTTCCTTTATCTTGCCTTTTCTTGCCTTTTCATACCTTTTCTTCTCTTATCTTTCCTTTTCTTGCCTTTTCCTTGCCTTATCTTTCCTTTTCTTGCCTCTTCTTACCTTTTCATGCCTTATCTTGCCCTAGCTTGTCTTTTCTTGCTTATTCTTAATTTATCATTCCTTTTCTTTAGATTTCTTTTTTTTTTCTTGACTTTTATTGCATTATCTTGCATTTTCATGCTTCCCCTTGCCTTTCCTTGCCTTTTCATGCCTTTTCCATGCCTTTTCTTGCATTATCTTGCCTTTTCTACCCTTTTCCTTGCCTCATCTTTCCTTTTCTTGCCTTTCCTTCCCTTTTCTAGCCTCATCTTACTTTTTCTTGCCTTTTCCTTGCCTTTTCTTTCCTTTTCTTGACTAATCATACCTTATCTTGACTTTTCTTCCCTCATCTTGCATTTTATTGCCTTTTCATGCCTTTTCTCGCCTTATCTTTCCTTTTCTTGCATTTTCATGCCTTTTCCATGCCTTTTTTTCCTTTTCTTGCCTTTTCCATGCCTTATCGTGCCTTTTCTTTCCTTTTCTTACCTTTTCTTGCGTAATCTTTCCTTTTCTTACCTTTTCTTGCCTTATCTTGCCTTTTCTTGCCCTATCTTGCCTTTTCTTGCCTTATCCTTCCTTTTCTTTCCATTTCTCTCCTTTTCTTGCCTAATCTTGTATTTTCTTGACTTTCCTTGCCTTTTCATGCCTTTTCCTTCCCTTATTGATATGAATATGAGAAGCACTCATATGATGATTTCAAGTGCCAATCTGACCAAGTGAGGGAGCACGGACAAAGCGCTTCAAGTCACAACTTAATGGGCCGATTTCCAAGCATACATCGGAGAGTTGGGCCCAAGCAAATTTATTAAAGTCCATGGACCAAGAGCCACGAAATTCAGCTGAGTTTATGACCTTAATACAAGTTTTAGAAGGTCCTTTTAGCAGCAAAGATCTTGAAGATTTATTCTCTCTGATTTTAACATTCTATTTAGGAAGTTTATTTCAGCCATTAGTTTTGATTAGGAAGTTATATTCCAACAACTCTTGGCTTATTTAGCTTGTTTGTCACGTTTGTAGCCTTCCGAAAAGTCATAGATTTGTTTCCTTTTTAGTTTCCCTTTCCAGCCAGATTTTTAGGAGTTGTTTGATTTGAAATCTCTTTGTAATATTGAGCCTATTTATAGAGGCTTATGCAATGAGAAAAGGAGACTATTATTGATTGAATAACATGGGCTTTGCTCTCTTGGTTCTTCGGAACTGTTCGAACACAACGGAGGGATTCCGTCGATTTCACCATCGACATATCAAGAGGATCTTCATAACTGTTTGTGGCGACATCGACATATCAAGGTTCTTTGTTTCAACTCAAACATCGGGTCGCGGTCGTAATACTAATGTTCTTGTTTGGTTGTGAGCATCGGTTCGAGATCTCCTTCACAAACTGATCTAGAATGATCTGGGAATTCAACGCTTCTTGGACGGGTCTCGTGCATCATTGACGGGGTTCGTATCATTTGGTATCAGAGCTCAAGGTTCTATTTCAGTTCTATCTATCCTTTAAATTTTGTTTTTATCATTAGTTTTTAGTTAGTTTGTTACTTATTGTATTCTGAGTTGGAAGATAAAAAAGGGAAAAATCCGAAAAAAAAAGAAAGAAAGAAAAGAAGGCATCCTAAAAAAGAAGAAAGAAGGCTGAAAAAAAATTGGAAAAAAAAAGTGGAAGGGAAAAAAAATGTGCAAGAACATTATGTCCCTCAACTACTCAGGAAGGAACTTTGAGGTGATGAGTCATTGGCTGATCCACAAAAGTTCATGGATGCCATGATGAGTGAGATGAAGTGCATGGTGAGCGGGGAGTTCAAAAATATGAACAAACGGATAGCCTGGATTGAGAATAAACTCTCGGGGCATGCACAAGCTGTTCCTTATGTTTGTAGGGATACAAGAGCTCAATAAAGGAAGATTGGGGTGAGAGGTTATCATCGAGCTACAGCGTGGGATGATGGAGACAGCTGGGAGAAACTTATGTCATTAGCAAGGAAAATTGACTTGCATGTAAGAGAAGGTTGTGAAGTGCAACGTGAGAAGATCATTCATACTAAGTGCGACATTGAGAATAAGGTATGTGGTTTTGAAGTTGATATAAAAGCTTCTTCTTTTGAAGTTCTTGAAGAGGCTTTGACATGGGAGGAGTTTGGTGCATATTCTATTGACTTATTTGATGGAGATTGCTTTGATAAGCATACAATGTCACTACTTTACTTAAGGGATTTATTTGATGAATCATCTGTGGAAAATAATGTTGTTCACATGAAGAAGTGTATAACTCAAATTGATGGTGATCATGAAGAATTTGTTGTTGTGGTTGAGAAGAAAGAGGTTCAGCCCATATCTTACATATATCCAGATTTTCATGTTGAATATGTTGAGCATATAGACTTCTTGGGAGTTGACAAGTTTGAATATGTTGGAGGATCAGCATTGATCAACTTGTGGAATGCTTTGAAGATTGGTGAAAGGCGTATTCGAAAAAGAGAGTCTTTAACTTTTGATTTGGAGATGATATCAGATTATTTATGTCCGAAGTATCTATTTTGTTGGCGAGGAAGGTATCAAGTGCAACCACGCCGTTCGAAGACTCAACCTTGGTCCAGCATGGTTGTTAATTTATGGCAGCATGCCATATGCAAGGATTTGAGGACAAATTCCATTCAAGAGGAGGGGAATGATATGAATATGAGAAGTACTCATATGATGATTTCAAGTGCCAATCTGACCAAGTGAGGGAGCACGGACAAAGTGCTTCAAGTCACAACTTAATGGGCTGATTTCCAAGCTTACATCGGAGAGTTGGGCCCAAGTAAATTTATTAGTCCATGGACCAAGAGCCACGAAATTCAGCTGAGTTTATGACCTTAATACAAGTTTTAGAAGGTCCTTTCAGCAGCAAAGATCTTGAAGTTTTATTCTCTCTGATTTGGGCATTCTATTTAGGAAGTTATATTTCAACAACTCTTGGCTTATTTAGCTTGTTTGTCATGTTTGTAGCCTTCCTAAAAGGCATAGATTTGTTTCCTTTTTAGTTTCCCTTTCCAGCCAGATTTTTAGTAGTTGTTTGATTTGGAATCTCTTTGTAATATTGAGCCTATTTATAGAGGCTTATGCAATGAGAAAAGGAGACCATTATTGATTGAAAAACGTGGGCTTTGCTCTCTTGGTTCTTCGGAACTGTTCGAACACAACGGAGGGATTCCGTCGAGTTCACCATCGACTTATCAAGCAGATCTTCATAACCGTTTGTGGCGTCATCGACATATCAAGGTTCTTTGTTTCAAGTCAAACATCGGGTCGCGGTCGTAATACCAATGTTCTTGTTTGGTTGTGAGCATCGGGTCGAGATCTCCTTCACAAACTGATCTAGAACGATCTGGGAATTCAACGCTTCTTGGACGGGTCTCGTGCATCATTGACGGGGTTTGTATCATTAATGATATGAATATGTGAAGCACTCATATGATGATTTCAAGTGCCAATCTGACCAAGTGAGGGAGCACGGACAAAGCGCTTCAACTCACCACTTAATGCGCCGATTTCCAAGCTTACATCGGAGAGTTGGGCCCAAGCAAATTTATTAAAGTCCATGGACCAAAAGCCACGAAATTCAGCTGAGTTTATGACCTTAATACAAGTTTTAGAAGGTCCTTTCAGCAGCAAAGATCTTGAAGATTTATTCTCTCTGATTTGGGCATTCTATTTAGGAAGTTTATTTCAGCCATTAGTTTTGATTAGGAAGTTATATTCTAACAACTCTTGGCTTATTTAGCTTGTTTGTCACGTTTGTAGCCTTTCTAAAAGGCATAGATTTGTTTCCTTTTTAGTTTCCCTTTCTAGCCAGATTTTTAGGAATTGTTTGATTTAGAATCTCTTTGTAATATTGAGCCTATTTATAGAGGCTTATGCAATGAGAAAAGGAGACCATTATTGATTGAAAAACGTGGGCTTTGCTCTCTTGGTTCTTCGTAACTGTTCGAACACAACGGAGGTATTCCGTCGAGTTCGCCATCGACTTATCAAGCGGATCTTTATAATCGTTTGTGGCGTCATCGACATATCAAGGTTCTTTGTTTCAACTCAATCATCGGGTCACGGTCGTAATACCAATGTTCTTGTTTGGTTGTGAGCATCGGGTCGAGATCTCCTTCACAAACTGATCTAGAACGATCTGGGAATTCAACGCTTCTTGGACGGGTCTCGTGCATCATTGACGAGGTTCGTATCACTTATCTTGCCTTTTCTTGCCTTATCTTTCCTTTTCTTGCCTTTTCTTTCCTTTTCGTGTCTTTTTTTTCCTTTTCTTGCCTTTTTTTGCATTTTCTTGCATTTTGCTTGCCTTTTCTATCATTTTCTTGCCTTTTCCTTGCCTTTTCTTTCCTTATCTCTCCTTTTCCTTGCCTTTTCTTTCCTTTTCTTGCCTTATCTTGCCTTATCTTTCCTTTTCCTTGCCTTTTCTTTCCTTTTCTTACCTTATCTTGCCTTTTCCTTGCCTTTTCTTTCCTTTTCTTGCCTTATCTTGCCTTTTCTTGCATTTTCCTTGCCTTTTCTTGCCTTTTCTTTGCTCATCTTTCCTTTTCTTTCCTTTCCTGCCTATTTCTAGCCTTATCTTTCCTTTTCTTGCCTTTTTCTTGCCTTTTTTTCTTTTCTTTTCTTTCCTTTTCTTGCCTTTTCATGCCTTATATTGCCATTCCCTTGCCTTTTCTTTCCTTTTCTTGCCTTATCTTGCCTTTTCTTTTCTTTTCTTGCCTATTCTTGCCATTTCTTGCCTTATCTTTCCTTTTCGTGCCTTATCTTGCATTTTTTGCCTTTTCTTGTCTTTTCTTGCCTTATCTTGCCTTTCCTTGACTTATCTTGCCTTTTCTTTCCTTTTCATGTCTTTTCTTATCTTTTCTTACCTTATCTTGCCTTTTATTTTCTTATCTTTCATTTTCTTGCCTTTTCATGCCTTTTCATAACTTTTCTTGCCTTTTCTTGCCTTTTCTTGTCTTATCTTGCTTTATCTTTCCTTTTCTTGCCTTATCTTGTCTTTTCTTTCCTTTTCTTGCCTTTTCTTGCCTTTTCCGTGCCTTTTCTTTCATTTTCTTGCCTTTTCGATGCCTTTTCTTTCCTTATCTTGTCTTTTCTTGCCTTTCCTTGCCTTTTCTTTCCTTTTCTTGCCTTTTCTTCCCTCATGTTTCCCTTTCTTTCCTTTTCATGCCCTATCTTACCATTTCCTTGCCTTTTCTTTCCTTTTTTTTTCCTTTTCTTACCTTTTCTTTTCTTTTCTTTCTTTTTCTTGCTTATCTTTCATTTTTATGCCTTTTCCATGCCTTTTTTGGCCTTATCTTTCCTTTTCTTGCCTTTTCATACCTTATCTTGCCTTATCTTATCTTTTCTTGCCTTATCTAGCCTTTTCTTGATTTATCTAGCCTTTTCTTACCTTTTCATGCATTTTTTTAGTCTTTTCTTGCCTTATCTTGCCTTTTCTTACCTTATCTTGACTTTTCGTGCCTTTTCCTTGCCTTTTCTTGCCATTTGTTTCCTTATCTTGCTATTTCTTACCTTATCTGGCCTTTTCTTGCCTTATCTTGTATTTTCTTATCTTATCTTTCATTTTCTTGTCTTTTTATACCTTTTCTTACCTTTTCATGCCTTTTCTGTCTTTTCTTACCTTTTCTTACCTTTTCTCACTTTTTCCTTGCCTTTTCTTGCCTTATCTTGCCTTTTCTTACCTTATCTAGTCTTTTCTTTGCTTTTCTTGCCTTATCTTGCCTTATCTTGCCTTTTCTTTCCATTTCTTTCCCTATCTTGCCTATTCTTGCCTTTTCTTTCCTTTCCTTGCCTTTTCATGCCAATTCCTTGCCTTTTCTTGCCTTATCTTTCCTTTTCTTGCTTTATATTATCTTTTCTTTCATTTTCTTGTCTTCTCTTGCCTTTTTCTTGCCTTTTCTTTCATTTTCTAGGCTTTTCCTTGCCTTTTCTTGTCTTCTCTTTTCCTTTTCTCACCTTTTCTTGCATTATCTTGCCTTTTCTTACACTTTCTTATCTTATCTTGCCTTTTCTTTCCTTTCCTTACCTTTTCATGCCTTTTTCTTGCCTTTTCTTGCCTTATCTTACGTTTTCTTGCCTTATCTTGCATTTTCTTGCCTTATCTTGCCTTTTCCTTGCCTTTTCTTTCATTTTCTTGCATTTGCGATGCCTTTTCTTTCCTTATCTTGCCTTTTCTTATCTTTCCTTTCCTTTTCTTTTCTTTTCTTTCCTTTTCTTGCCTTTTCATGCATTTTCTTGCCTTTTCATGCCTTATCTTGCATTTTCTTGCCTTTTCTTGTCTTTACTTGCCTTATCTAGCCTTTTCTTGATTTAACTTGCCTTTTCTTACCTTTTCATGCATTCTTTTTATCTTTTCTTGCCTTGTCTTCCCTTTTCTTACCTTATCTTGACTTTTCATGCCTTTTTATGTCTTTTCCTTGCCTTTTCTTGCCATTTCTTTCCTTATCTTGCCATTTCTTACCTTATCTGGCCTTTTCTTGCCTTATTTTGGCTTTTCTTATCTTATCTTTCATTTTCTTATCTTTTCATGCATTTTCTTACCTTTTCATGCCTTTTCTGTCTTTTCTTGCCTTTTCTTACCTTTTCTCATTTTTTCCTTGCCTTTTCTTGCCTTATCTTGCCTTTTCTTACCTTATCTAGTCTTTTCTTTGCTTTTCTTGCCTTATCTTACCTTTTCTTGCCTTATGTTGCGTTATCTTGCCTTTTCTTGCCTTATCTTGCATTTTCTTTCCATTTCTTTCCCTTTCTTGCCTATTCTTGCCTTTTCTTTCCATGCCTTGCCTTTTCATGCCGATTCCTTGCCTTTTCTTGCCTTATCTTGATATGAATATGAGAAGCACTCATATGATGATTTCAAGTGCCAATCTATTCAAGTGAGAGAGCACGGACAAAGCGCTTCAAATGATACGAACCCCGTCAATGATGCACGAGACCCGTCCAAAAAGCGTTGAATTCCCAGATCGTTCTAGATCAGTTCGTGATGGAGATCTCGACCCGATGCTCACAACCAAACAAGAACCTTGGTATTAAGACCGCGACCCGCTGCTTGGGTTGAAGCCAAGAACCTTGATATGTTGATGACGCCACAAACGATGATGATGGGCCGCTTGATAAGTCGATGGTGAACTCCACAGAATCGCTCCGCTGTGTTCGAGAAGTTCCGTAGAACCAAGGGAGAGACTTGCTCACGTTTTTTGATCAAAATATTCTGCCTCTTCTCATTACATAAGCCTCTATAAATAGGCTCAATATTACAAAGAGATTTCAAATCAAAATACTTCCTAAATTGGCCAGAATTTTGGCTGGAAAGATAAACTAAAAAGGGAATCAAATCTAAACCTTTTAGGAAGGCTACAAACTTGACAAACAAGCTAAATAAGCCAAGAGTTGTTGGAATATAACTTTCTAATCAAAACTAATGGCTGAAATAAACTTCTTAAATAGAATGCCCAAATCAGAGAGAATAAATCTTCAAGATCTTTGCTGCTGAAAGGACCTTCTAGAACTTGTATTAAGGTCATAAACTCAGCTGAATTTCGTGGCTCTTGGTCCATGGACTTTAATAAATTTGCTTGGGCCTAACTCTCCGATGTAAGCTTGGAAATCAGCCCATTAAGTTGTGACTTGAAGCGCTTTGTCCGTGCTCTCTCACTTGAACAGATTAGCACTTGAAATCATCATATGAGTGTTTCTCATATTCATATCATTCCCCTCCTCTTGAATGGGATTTTTCCTTAAGTCCTCGCATATGGCATGCTGCCACAAATTATGAAAGCTTTGAAGATTTATTCTCTTGAAGAGCTTTCATATGGCATGCTTTGAAGATTGGTGAAAGGCTTATTCAAAAAAGAGAGTCTTTAACTTTTGATTTGGAGATCAACTTATGTAAATCTCATTACGGATCCATGCGAAAGTCGGATCTATCTACGTTCAGATTGATGGAAATCTCGACCCGTTGTTTGCACCTTTGCAAGAATCTCGGTATGAACAACCTCGACCCGCTGCTGTAGGGAAACAAGAACCTTGATTTGATGAAGACGCCACAAACGGTGATGTAGATCTGCTTGATAAGTCGAAGGTGAACGAACGGAATCCCTCCGCTGTGTTCGAACAGTTCCGAAGAACAAAGAGAGCAAAGCCCACGTTTTTTGTACTCAAATTATTCTCCTCATTCTCATTGATAAAGCCTTTATATATAGGCAGATTGTTACAAAAAGAATCCTAGTTAAATAAAACTTCTAACTAGATAAATATGACGTTAAAAGGGAAACTAAAAAGGAAAACAAGTCTAGTATTCCTATGATTGTTAAAAACGTGATTATAACATAATCACATTCCTAAACTGACTTGAACTCTTAAAGAAACGAAATTCTTAAATTATTGACTTCCTAAATAGACTAGAACTCTTATAAAACGAAAATAACATATAATTAACTTCCTAAACAGACTCAAAAACCTCAAAAACGAAATTAATCTTCTTGCTGATCAGATTCATATCATTCCCCTCCTTTTGAAATGGATTTGTCCTCAAATCCTTGCATCCGTCATGCTTTTGCCAACTCACAACCATGCTGGTGCAAGATGAACTCTTTGAACGTCGTGGCTGCACTTGATACCTTCCTTTCCAACAGAACAAGTACTTCGATCTTAAAGAATCTGAAGTCATCTCCAACTCAAAAGCAAAAGCCCTACTAATCCGTTTAAGCCTTTCTTTGAACTTCAAACTATTCCAGATGTTGATCAACGATGAACCTCCAACATAATTAAACTCGTCCACACCTAAGAAGTCAATATGTTCAACATGTAAATCAGGAGACATGTAAGATATGGGTTGGACATCTTCCTTGTCAACTAAAACAATAAGTTCTTCTTGTTCACCATCAATAGCAGTTAAGCACTTCTTCATATGAACAACATCCACCAATTCTGATTCATTGAACAAATCCCTCAAGTAAAGAAGTGGCATGGCATGGTCATCAAAACATTCTCCATCGAACAAGTCAATAGAATATTCACCAAATTCCTCCCATGTCAAAACCTCTTCTTCAACAATCACTTCAGGTGTAACCTACAAATCGTCAGAACTACATACCTTCCCCTCAATGTCGTGCTTAGTGTTAATTGTGTTCTCCCTCTTTCCATTGACTTCTCCAACAAAATTAGCTCCTGAATTCTTCTCATCTTTGACCCTCATCCTCCTTTGTTGAATTTTTCTTCCGCTACAGACATTAGGAACATCATGTATCCTCTCTTTTTTGCACACTATCCGGTCCACCTTTTCGCTGAGCTTCTTGACCTCCGTTCTCATTATATGCCTCATCCCACTAAGAAGGGCGTCCATAAACGTGTGTGGATCACCAACCAATGGTGCAACACCTTCAAAGGATCTTCTTGTGTAGTTATAAGACATTCTTGCAGATTCTCTTTTTTTCTACTTTCAACTTTTCTTTTCTTTTTTTGATTTTTTTTCAACCTTCTTTCTTTTTCTTTTCTTGGCTGCCTTCTTCTCTATCTTTCTTTTTTTTCGGAATTTTTGTCCACTTTTTTATTTTTTTTCTTTCTCCAACTCAGAATAAAATAAGAACAATAATTGAAAACTAATGAAAACAAAAACAAAATTTAAAGATAGATGATCTGAAGTAGAGCCTAAGCTCTGATACCAAATGATGTGAACCCCGCCAATGATGCGCGAGACCCGTCAACGAAGCGTTGAAATTCCAGATCATTCTAGATCAGTTCGTGATGGAGATCTCGACCCGATGCTCACAACCAAACAAGAACCTTGGTATGAAGACCGCGACCCGCTGCTTGAGTTGAAAAAAAGAACCTTGATATGTTGATGACGCCACAAACGGTGATGATGGGCCGCTTGATAAGTCGATGGTGAACTCCACAGAATCGCTCCGCTGTGTTCGAGAAGTTCCGTAGAACCAAGGGAGAGACTTGCTCACGTTTTTTGATCAAAATATTCTGCCTCTTCTCATTGCATAAGCCTCTATAAATAGGCTCAATATTACAAAGAGATTTCAAATCAAAATACTTCCTAAATTGGCCAGAATTTTGGCTGGAAAGATAAACTAAAAAGGGAATCAAATCTAAACCTTTTAGGAAGGCTACAAACGTGACAAAAAAGCTAAATAAGCCAAGAGTTGTTGGAATATAACTTTCTAATCAAAACTAATGGCTGAAATAAACTTCCTAAATAGAATGCCCAAATCAGAGAGAATAAATCTTCAAGATCTTTGCTGCTGAAAGGACCCTCTAGAACTTGTATTAAGGTCATAAACTCAGCTGTATTTCGTGGCTCTTGGTCCATGGACTTTAATAAATTTGCTTGGGCCTAACTCTCCGATGTAAGCTTGGAAATCAGCCCATTAAGTTGTGACTTGAAGCGCTTTGTCCGTGCACAGATTGGCAATTGAAATCATCATATGAGTACTTCTCATATTTATATCATATCTTTTCTTTTCTTGCCTTATATTATCTTTTCTTTCCTTTTCTTGTCTTCTCTTGCCTTTTCCTTGCCATTTCTTTCATTTTCTAGGCTTTTCCTTGCCTTTTCTTGCCTTCTCTTTGCCTTTACTTTCCTTTTCTTGCCTTATCTTGCCTTTTTTGCCTTATCCTGCCTTTTCTTACATTTTCTTTGCTTTTCTTATCTTATCTTGCCTTATCTTGCCTTTTCTTTCCTTTCCTTGCCTTTACATGCCTTTTCCTTGCCTTTTCTTGCCTTATCTTACGTTTTCTTACCTTATCTTGCATTTTCTTGCCTTATCTTGCCTTTTCCTTACCTTTTCTTTCATTTTTTTGCCTTTTTGATGCCTTTTCTTTCCTTATCTTACCTTTTCTCACCTTTCCTTACCTTTTCTTTCCTTTTCTTGCCTTATCTTATCTTTTCTTGCCTCATCTTTCCCTTTCTTTCCTTTTCGAGCCTTATCTTACCATTCCCTTGCCTTTTCTTTCCTTTTTTTGCCTTATCTTGCCTTTTCTTTTCTTTTCTTTCCTTTTCTTGCATTTTCATGCCTTTTCTTGGCTTATCTTTCCTTTTTATGCCTCTTCCATGCCTTTTTTGGCCTTATATTTCATTTTCTTGCATTTTGATGCCTTATCTTGCATTTTCTTGATTTTTCTTATCTTTTCTTGCCTTATCTAGACTTTTCTTGATTTATCTTGCCTTTTCTTACCTTTTCATGCATTTTTTTATCTTCTCTTATCTTATCTTGACTTTTCCTGCCTTTTTATGTCTTTTCCTTGCCTTTTCTAGCCATTTCTTTCTTTATCTTGCCATTTCTTACCTTATCTGGCCTTTTCTTGCCTTACCTTTTCTTATCTTTCCTTTTCTTGTCTTTTCATGCCTTTTCTTGCCTTTTCTTGCCTTTTCCTTGCCTTATCTTGCCTTTTCTTATCTTATCTAGTCTTTTCTTTTCGTTTCTTGCCTTATCTTGCCTTATCATGCCTTTTCTTGCCTTATCTTGCCTTTTCTTCCCATTTCTTTCCCTATCTTGCCTTTTCTTGCCTTTTCTTTCCTTTCCTTGCCTTTTCATACCTATTCCTTGCCTTTGCTTGCCTTATCTTTCCTTTTCTTGCCTTATATTATCTTTTCTTTCCTATTCTTGCCTTCTCTTGCCTTTTCCTTTCCTTTTCTTTCATTTTCTAGGCTTTTCCTTGCCTTTTCTTGCCTTCTCTTTGCCTTTTCTTTCCTTTTCTTGCCTTATCTTGCCTTTTCTTGCCTTATCTTGCCTTTTCTTACATTTTCTTTGCTTTTCTTGTCTTATCTTGCCTTATCTTGCCTTTTCTTTCCTTTTCATGCCTTATCTTACCATTCCCTTCCCTTTTCTTTCCTTTTCTTGCGTTTTCATGCCTTTTTTAGCCTTATATTTCCTTTTCTTGCCTTTTCATGCCTTATCTTGCCTTTTCTTGCCTTTTCTTGCTTTTTCTTGTCTTTTCTTGCCTTATCTAGGCTTTTCTTGTTTTATCTTGCCTTTTCTTACCTTTTCTTGCATTTTTTTTTCTTTCCTTACCTTATCTTGCCTTTTCTTAACTTATCTTGACTTTTCCTGCCTTTTTATGTCTTTTCCTGCCATTTCTTGCCTTATCTTGCCATTTCTTACCTTATGTGGCCATTTTTTGCCTTTTGTTATCTTATCTTTCCTTTTCTTAACTTTTCATGCCTTTTCTTGCCTTTTTATGCCTTTTCTGTCTTTTATTACCTTTTCTTGCCTTTTCTTTACCTTCTCTTGCCTTATCTTGCCTTTTCTTATCTTATCTAGTCTTTTCTTTGCTTTTCTTATCTTTTCTTGCCTTTTCTTGCCTTTTCTTGCCATATCTTGCCTTTTCTTCCCATTTCTTTCCATATCTTGCCTTTTCTTGCCTTTTCTTTCCTTTTCTTGCCTTTTCATGCCTATTCCTTGCCTTTTCTTGCCTTATCTATCCTTTTCTTGCCTTATATTATCTTTTCTTTCCTTTTCTTGTCTTCTCTTGCCTTTTCCTTTCCTTTTCTTTCATTTTCTAGGCTTTTCCTTGCCTTCTCCTTGCCTTTTCTTTCCTTTTCTTTCCTTTTCTTGACTCATCTTTCTCTTTCTTTCCTTTTCTTTTCTTTACTTCCCTTTTCTACCCTTATCTTTCCTTTTCCTTGCATTTTCTTTCCTTTTCTTGCCTTATCATGCCTTATCTAGACTTACTTGTCTTTTCCATGACTTTTCTTTCCTTTTCTTTCCTTATCTTGCCTTTTCTTGCCTTTTCTTTTCTTTTCTTACCTTTTCATGCCTTTTTTTTGCTTTATCTTTCCTTTTCTTGCCTTATCTTCCTTTTCTTGCCTTTTCATGCCTTTTCTTTCCTTTTCTTACCTTTCCTTGCCTTATAGTGCCTTATCTTTCCTTTTCTTTCCATTTCTTGCCTTATCTTGCCTTTTCTCGCCTTATCTTGCCTTTTCTTATCTTATTTTGCCTGTTCTTTCCTTATCTTGCCTTTTCTTATCTTATCTTGCCTTTTCTTTCCTTTTCCTTGCCTTTTGTTGCCTTTTCATGCCTTTTCTTGGCTTTTCCTAGCCTTTGCTTGCCTTATCTTTTCTTTTCTTACCTTTTCTTGCCATTTAAAGCCTTTTCTTTTATTTTCTTGCCTTTTCATGCCTTTTCCATGCCTTTTCTTGCCTTAACTTTCTTTTTCTAGCATTTTCTAGCATTTTCTTGCCTTTTCTTGTCTTTTCTTGCCATATCTTGCCTTTTCTTGACATATCTTGCCTTTTCTGGCCTTTTATGCCTTTTCTTGTCTTTTCTTGCCTTATCTGGCCTTATCTTTCCTTTTCATTTCTTTTCTTGCCTTTTTTTTACCTTATCTTGCCTTTTCTTGTCTTATCATTCCTTTTCAGGCCTTCTTCTTGTCTTAACTTGTGTTTTCTTGCCTTAACTTACCTTTTCTTTTCTTTTTTTCCTTTTCTTGCATTATCTTTCTTGTTCTTGCCTTTTTATGCCTTTTCCTTTCCTTATCTTGCCTTTTCTTTCCTTTTCTTACCTTATCTTGCCTTTTCCATTTCTTTCTTTTTCCTTGCCTTATCTTACCTTTTCTTGCCTTAAATGGTATTTTCCTTCCTTTTCTTGACTTATCTTACCTTTTCTTGCCTTTTCTTTCCTTTTTTTTTGCCTTTTCTTACCTTTTCCTTTCCTTTTCTTGCCTTTTTTTGCCTTTTCTTTCCTTTCCTTGCCTTTTCATGCCTTTTCCTTGCCTTTACTTGCCTTATCTTGCATTTTCTTCTCTTATTTTTCATTTTCTTGCCTTATCCTGTCTTTTCTATCATTTTCTTCCCTTTTCTTGCCTTATCTCGCTTTTTCTTGCCTTATCCTGCCTTTTCCTTGCCTTTTCTAGCCTTTTCTAGCCTTTTCTTGCCTTATCTTCCCTTTTTCTTGTCTTTTCTTGCCTTTTCCTAGTCGTTTCTTTCCTTTTCTTGCCTTATCATGCCTTATCAAGCCTTTTCTTGCCTTTTTCTTCCCTTTTCTTTCCTTTTCTTTCCTTATCTTGCCTTTTCTTTTCTTTTCTTTCCTTTTCTTGCCTTTTCTTGCCTTATCTTTCCTTTTCTTGCCTTTTCATGCCTTTTCTGATATGAATCTCAACGGAAAAGACTCACAACTCAGACCGTTTGTTACTTCAGAATGGAACAGATCACAACTCACAAGAACTCACAAGAACTAAGGCGCGAAATTGAACCTTAACCCGCAGCAAGAGCTTCTGAACCATGACCTAAGGTCGTATCACGCCACGAGCGGGGATGGATGATCCGCTTGATAAGTGAAACATAAATTCTAGCCAAGACGACTCACCAGCCTAAGCAAGAACAAACGAGTATCTAAACTCACAATTAGCCAATGCTAAGTAATTCTCCGAATTGTTATGTCTTTATTGAATGAAGATGCCTCTTTATATAGGCTCCATAAGTCTTTCAACTTCCTAAACGAAAACTAACTCCAAATAAGGAGTTCAAGGCTGGCCAAAATTCTCCTTCCTAATTTAAAGGGATTTTGGCCGAATTATTCAACTAAGTAGGAAAACAATCTAAACATAGATGGCTAATAATTATCACGTCCTAAAACATAGTAGATGCAATTCCTAAAATTTAGGGACGCATGTCCAAGACAAGCTTGAAATTCACGTGCGCATGAATCCAGGAGATTGCGTGCATCTCAAACTTCCCATTTAGCTTCCAAAACGTGCATGGGCCTCCCTTGGGTTTCTTGGACGTCCTTGGTCCTCCACGCACTTGCTTGAGCCCAAACTTCTTGCATTAGTCCATTGAAGTCAGATTGCAACTTCCTAGCTCTTGCTCTTGTAATTGGCCCAATTGGAACTTGAACTTGCTGCGAGTCTACAAGCTTGATAGTAGGTGCATCCTTAGGCTTGCTCACATCAGTCCCCTCCTCTTGAAAAGGATTTGTCCTCAAATAATCACCTACATCAAACGGACTCAAGTCAGCCACGTTAAACGAAGCACTTACATTATACTCACCCGGAAGGTCTAGCTTGTAGGCATTATCATTGATGCTTTCTATCACTTGGAATGGACCATCGCCCCGTGGTAGCAACTTTGAATGTCTTTGGACAGGAAAATGCTCCTTCCTCATATGTAGCCAAACCCAATCTCCCGGCTCAAAGACAACCTTGTGCCTTCCTTTGTTTTCTTGCCTCGCATAGTGTTCCGTGCGCTTCTCGATGTTCATTCTTGCTTTCTCATGTAACTGCTTGACAAATTCAGCTTTCTTCTTGCCATCTAAGTTAACATGCTCACTCGAAGGTAGAGGTGACAAATCCAATGGAGTCAAAGGATTAAATCCATAAAAAAGCTCAAATGGTGAGAATTGAGTAGCAGAATGGACAGAACGATTATAAGCAAACTCAACATGAGGCAAACATTCTTCCCAAGTCTTAATGTTATGCTTAATGAGTGCTCTCAAAAGTGTAGACAAAGTCCTATTCACTACTTCAGTTTGACCATCAGTTTGAGGATGACAAGTAGTAGAAAACAACAACTTAGTACCTAACTTACACCACAAGGTCTTCCAAAAGTAACTTAGGAACTTAGCATCTCTATCAGAGATAATTGTCCTAGGCATGCCATGCAACCTAACAACCTCACTAAAGAACAAATCAGCAATGTTCGAAGCATCATCAGTCTTATGACATGGAATGAAATGTGCCATCTTAGAAAACCTATCCACTACCATAAAAATTGAATCTCTTCCACGCTTAGTCCTAGGTAGTCCTAACACAAAATCCATAGAGATATCAATCCAAGGCTCACTAGGTATAGGTAGTGGGCTGTACAAACCATGGGGTTTTACCTTTGACTTGGCTTGCTTGCAAGTGATGCAACGACCACAAACTCTCTCAACGTCTCTCTTCATGTGTGGCCAAAAGAAATGATCTTGTAGCATTGCCAAGGTTTTTGCAATTCCAAAATGCCCCATTAAGCCACCTCCATGTGCCTCCTGAATGAGTAATTCTCGCATCGAGCAATTAGGCACACAAAGTTTATTTTCACGAAATAGGTAACCTTCATTACGAAAGAACTTACCAAATGCACTTCTTTCAGTGGATCTAAACGACTCGCTAAAATCAACATCATCAACATACATGTCTTTAATATGTTCAAAGCCAAGTAGTTTAGCATCAAGAGTTGAGATCAAGGCGTACCTTCGTGATAGTGCATCAGCCACTACATTTTCCTTACATTGCTTGTAGCGAATGACATAAGGAAATGTCTCAATGAATTCCACCCACCGTGCATGCCTCTTGTTCAGCTTGTGTTGCCCCTTTAAGTGCTTGAGTGACTCATGATCAGTGTGAATCACGAACTCCTTTGGCCACATGTAATGCTGCCATGTCTCCAATGCTCGAACTAGTGCGTACAACTCCTTATCATAGGTCGGGTAATTCAAGGTTGCACCACTTAGTTTCTCACTAAAGTATGCAATGGGTCTTCCTTCTTGCATAAGGACAGCTCCAATTCCTATACCAGAAGCATCACACTCTATTTACAAAGTCTTAGAGAAATTAGGTAAAGCTAACAAGGGTGCATTAGTCAACTTCCCTTTTAGTAGTTGGAAGGCCTTCTCTTGAGCTTCTCCCCAAGTAAAGCCCACGTTCTTCTTGATGACTTCAGTTATGGGTGCGGCTATGCTACTAAAGTCCTTTTTAAATCTCCTATAGAAACTAGCTAGTCCATGAAAGCTCCTAACATTAGCAACACTTGTAGGGCTTGGCCATTCACGGATAGCTCGGATCTTTTCTTCATCAACCTGTATTCCGTTAGCTCCAACAACAAAACCCAAGAATACGAGCTTATCCGTACAAAAGGTAACTTCTTCAAGTTAGCAAATAATTGATCTTCTCTAAGTGCATCTAAGACAGATTTCAAATGTTCTAAATGATCCTCCATACTCTTGCTATAAATGAGTATATCATCAAAGTAAACAACCACAAATTTACCAATGAATGGACGTAGAACATGATTCATGAGTCGCATAAACGTGCTAGGTGCGTTGGATAAACCAAATGGCATGACCATCCACTCATACAACCCATACTTTATTTTAAAAGCAGTCTTCCACTCATCTCCTTCTTTCATCCTAATTTGATGATAACCACTCTTCAAATCAATCTTAGAAAACATGCAAGAACCATGCAACTCATCTAACATGTCATCTAAACGAGGAATAGGGTCACGATATTTTACCATTATGAACTGCTCGGCAATCAACACACATTCTCCATGATCCATCCTTCTTGGGCACAAGTAGGACTGGAACAACACATGGACTCATGCTCTCTCTCACGTACCCTTTCTCCAATAGCTCGTTGACTTGCTTCTCAAGCTCCTTTGTTTCTTCAGGATTGCTTCTATATGCGGGACGGTTAGGTATGGCAGCTCCCGGAACAAAGTCTATTTGATGTTCAATCCTACGAATAGGTGGCAAACCAGGTGGTAGCTCGTCGGGAAAGACATCCTTGTAGTCCTGCAAAAGAGACACAACCGTACTAGGTACATGTGGTTCAAGCTCGTTAGTGTTTAAAAGCGCCTCTCTATACCGAAGTAAGATCATAGGCTTCTTTTCAAAGCATGCTTGCTTAATTTCACTTGCTCCCACATAGTAACTCTTTTTCCAACTCTCGGTTTTTCTCTCATTGGCCGTTTTAATTTCTGTTTTTCTGGCTTCTTTTGTTTTCTCAATCTTTTCTTCTCCATTGGCCATTTTTCTTATCTTTTTTTCGGCTTCTTCTCTCCTCTCAATCTTTTTCTTTTTGTCACGCTCTCTTTGCTCATCACTTTCTTTTTGCAACTGTTGTTGATCTTTACAAACTTGTGATGGTGACAAGGGTGCCAAGGTGATTACTCTCTTCTTAAGTATAAATGAATATTTGTTGGTGTAGCCATCATGATGCACTTTCCTATCAAACTGCCATGGCCTTCCTAACAATAGATGACCAGCTTGCATTGGTACAACATCACACAACACTTCATCCTCATAGTTGCCAATGCAGAATGTTACCAATACTTGCTTCATCACTCGTACTTCTCCACTATCATTCAGCCATTGTAGTTTGTAAGGCTTAGGGTGTTTTCCAGTGAGTAACCCTAACTTCTCCACCATAGTAGTGCTTGCGACATTAGCACAACTTCCTCCATCTATGATGACACTACACACCCTGTCTTTGACATAGCACCTTGTGTGAAAAATATTTTCTCTTTGAGCCACATCATTTTCTTCTTTTACTTGCACATTCAATGCTCTTCTAGACACAAGAGTAAGCCTCTCAGCAGCTTGGTACTCTTCCTCGGATACGTCCTCCAAAGAAGGCATGCTTTCATGCTCCGAATCCTCTTCTTCAATTTCAATCTCTCCACTTTCCTTGATCACCATTGCTTGCTTGTTAGGGCATTGACTTGAGATGTGCCCTCTTCCTTGACACTTAAAGCACTTGATGTCACGGTTCCTAGCTGGAGTGACTTCCAATTTCCTTTGAGAAATAGCTTGAGAACTCTCAGATTTATGCTCTACTTTGGCTGCTTGTGGCTTGTCAAACTTCTTTTGGTAGTTTGGCTTCCAAGTAGAACTCGATGTAGCTCTTGTTCTCCCCTCTCCTCTCTTGAGTTGCTTCTCAATTTTCGTTGCCATATGCACCATGTCCTCCAACTCCACATAGTGTTGCAACTCAACTTTGTCTTGAATTTCATGATTGAGTCCATTCAAGAATCTTGCCATTGTAACTTCTCTATCTTCATCTATATCAGCTCTTATCATGGCCATCTCCATCTGTTTGAAATACTCCTCCACGCTCAAATTTCCTTGCCTCATTCCTTGTAACTTCTTATACAGCCCTCTATAGTAATGACTTGGAACAAATCTCTTCCTCATCACCACTTTCATGTCTTCCCAAGTAGCTATAGGGCATTCTCCATTTCTCCTCCTGCTTGTCACAAGTTGATCCCACCAAGTTATAGCATAATCAGTGAATTCGGTGATGGCAAGTTTTACCTTCTTTGCTTCGGAGCTATTGTGGCAATCAAACACGAACTCAATCTTCTTCTCCCACTCTAAGTACGCCTCCGGGTCAGAACGACCAGCAAAGGAGGGTATCTTCAGTTTGATACTCCCTATGTTGTCGTCTCTCTTTTGCCTCGCCTCCCTAGGTGGGCGGTTTGTTCTTGCTCTCCTAAGACTCCTTGTAGAGCCTACGCCTTCTTCAGATTCAGAATCAGCTCCGCTCGACTCTCCAATAGGTACTCCTCTCCTACATCTTTGGAGTTCGCCTCGCGTTTGGGGGTTGTCACGAGAATTCTCCACGGCATCCATGCGTAGTTGCAAAGGCTCCATCTGAGCTTGCACCATCTGCTCGAGCTTCCCGGCCAAGGCATCCACTAATAACTTAAGGTCTATGCTTCCCATAGTTTGACCTTCATGCGACATGTTTGCTACAAGAAAATTTGGTTAGTAATAAAAAAATTATGGCCTCACAAGCTCACTCCCTTACGTGTATACTCTCACTCCCTAGGTGGGCGGTTTGTTCTTGCTCTCCTAAGACTCCTTGTAGAGCCTACGCCTTCTTCAGATTCAGAATCAGCTCCGCTCGACTCTCCAATAGGTACTCCTCTCCTACATCTTTGGAGTTCGCCTCGCGTTTGGGGGTTGTCACGAGAATTCTCCACGGTATCCACGCGTAGTTGCAAAGGCTCCATCTGAGCTTGCACCATCTGCTCGAGCTTCCCGGCCAAGGCATCCACTAATAACTTAAGGTCTATGCTTCCCATAGTTTGACCTTCATGCGACATGTTTGCTACAAGAAAATTTGGTTAGTAATAAAAAAATTATGGCCTCACAAGCTCACTCCCTTACGTGTATACTCTCACTCCCTAGGTGGGCGGTTTGTTCTTGCTCTCCTAAGACTCCTTGTAGAGCCTACGCCTTCTTCAGATTCAGAATCAGCTCCGCTCGACTCTCCAATAGGTACTCCTCTCCTACATCTTTGGAGTTCGCCTCGCGTTTGGGGGTTGTCACGAGAATTCTCCACGGCATCCACGCGTAGTTGCAAAGGCTCCATCTGAGCTTGCACCATCTGCTCGAGCTTCCCGGCCAAGGCATCCACTAATAACTTAAGGTCTATGCTTCCCATAGTTTGACCTTCATGCGACATGTTTGCTACAAGAAAATTTGGTTAGTAATAAAAAAATTATGGCCTCACAAGCTCACTCCCTTACGTGTATACTCTCAATGTAAGGTGCACTCAATTTCACTCGTGTTTGCACTCAAATATTTGGCTTTTCACTCTAAGGTACTCGCACACTCTTGCCTTTTTCCTCTCTTGATACTTGTATGTTCTTACTAAAGCTAGAACAGCCTTTGCTTGAACTTCACGCTTCACAGAATGTTAAAGTTCCTCTTTTGGCCTTTCTTTGCTCTTTAGTCTTGCTTGTCCCTTTTCTTGATCAGCTGCTGCGCCTTCTTTAGTTCGCTAGCTTCCTTTTTGATTTTGCTTCCTCTTTAGCTTGCTCGCTGCCTATTCTACTTTGTTTTCTCTTTAGGTTTGCGGTTTTCCAAATTAGTCGTGCGGGCCAACTTAGGACTAACTTCTTCCTGTTTTGTTTCCTCTCTTTTTTTCTTTTTTTTTTCACGCACTTTTCTCTCTTTTCTTTCCTTTTCTTTTCTTTTTTATTCTTTTCTATTTTTGCTTCACTCGTTTGTTTTCCTCTCTTTTCTCTCGAACAGCGAAGAACCTCACGGATTAGTAAGCAACAAAACGAACCCAAAAAAAAAAAGAACAAGAATAACAAGGATAATGAACTAAAGTAACAAGCTAAGCTCTGATAACAAATGGTATGAATCTCAGCGGAAAAGACTCACAACTCGGACCGTTTGTTACTTTAGAATGGAACAGATCACAACTCACAAGAACTCACAAGAACTAAGGCGCGAAATTGAACCTTAACCCGCAGCAAGAGCTTCTGAACCTTGACCTAAGGTCGTATCACACCACGAGCGGGGATGGATGATCCGCTTGATAAGTGAAAGATAAATTCTAGCCAAGACGACTCACCAGCCTAAGCAAGAACAAACGAGCATCTAAACTCACAATTAGCCAATGCTAAGTAATTCTCCGAATTGTTATGTCTTTATTGAATGAGAATGCCTCTTTAAATAGGCTCCATAAGTCTTTCAACTTCCTTAACGAAAACTAACTCCAAATAAGGAGTTCAAGGCTGGCCAAAATTCTCCTTCCTAATTTAAAGGGATTTTGGCCGAATTATTCAACTAAGTAGGAAAACAATCTAAACATAGATGGCTAATAAATATCACATCCTAAAACATAGTAGATGCAATTCCTAAAATTTAGGGACGCATGTCCAAGACAAGCTTGAAATTCACGTGCGCATGAATCCAGGAGATTGCGTGCATCTCAAACTTCCCATTTAGCTTCCAAAACGTGCATGGGCCTCCCTTGGGTTTCTTGGACGTCCTTGGTCCTCCACGCACTTGCATGAGCCCAAACTTCTTGCATTAGTCCATTGAAGTCAGATTGCAACTTCCTAGCTCTTGCTCTTGTAATTGGCCCAATTGGAACTTGAACTTGCTGCGAGTCTACAAGCTTGATAGAGGTGCGTCCTTAGGCTTGCTCACATCATTTTCTATGCCTTTTCTTGCCTTTTCTTGCCTTTTCTTGCCTTTTCGTTGACATATCATTCCTTATCTTGCCTTTTCTTGTCTTATATTTCCTTTTCTTGCCTTTTCTTTCCTTTTCTTTCAATTTCTTTCATTTTCTTGCATTTTATTGACTTAGCTTGCCTTATCTTGCATTTTCCTTGCCTTTATTGGCTTTTCTTGTCTTTTCCTGGTCTTTCCTTTCCTTTTTTTGCCGTATATTGCCTTTTCTTGCCTATTCTTGCCTTTTTTTGTCCTTTCTTACGTTTTTCTTGCCTTTTTTAACCTTTTCTTACCTTATCTTTCCTTTTTTTGCCTGTTCTTGCCATTTCTTGCCTTATCTTGCATTTTCTTACATTTCCTTTCCTTTTCTTGCCTTTTCTTACATTTTAATGCCTTTTCCTTGCTTTTTCTTGCCTTATCTTGCCTTTTCCTTGCCTTTTCTTACCTTTTCCTTGCCTTGTTCAAGCATGACCGTGAATCGGAAAAAGTATGACGGATGTAAGGATTTGAGGACAAATCCATTTCAAGAGGAGGGGAATGATATGAATCAGATCTGTAAGAAGCCATAATTATTTAATAATTCGTTTTTGAGTTTCAAAGTCTATTTAGGAAGTTAATTATTTGTTAATTTCATTTTACAGGAGTTCTATTCTGTTTAGGAAGTTACAAAAAAGATAATTTTGTTTTATTAGGAGTTCTAGTCTGTTTAGGAACTCAATTATGAGATAATCACGTTTTTGAGTATTCCTAGTAGGATTAGAGTTATTTTCCTTTTTAGTTTCCCTTTTTAAGTCATATTTATCTAGTTAGAAATTTTATTTAACTAGGATTCTTTTTGTAACAATCTGCCTATATATAAAGGCTTTATCAATGAGAATGAGGAGAATAATTTGAGTACAAAAAACGTGGGCTTTGCTCTCTTAGTTCTTCGGAACTGTTCGAACAGAGCGGAGGGATTCCGTTCGTTCACCTTCGACTAATCAAGCGGATCTACATCACCGTTTGTGGCGTCCTCATCAAATCAAGGTTCTTGTTTCCCTACAGCAGCGGGTCGAGGTTGTTCATACCGAGGTTCTTGCAAAGGTGCAAACAACGGGTCGAGATTTCCATCAATCTGAACGTAGATAGATCCGGCTTTCGCGTGGATCCATAACGAGATTCACATCAGTTGGTATCAGAGCTTAGGCTCTACTTCAGATCATCTACCTTTAAATTTCATTTTTGTTTTCATTAGTTTTCAATTATTGTTCTTATTTTATTCTGAGTTGGAGAAAGAAAAAAAATAAAAAAAGAGGGAAAAAATTCCGAAAAAAAAAGAAAGATAGAGAAGAAGGCAGCCAAGAAAAGAAGAAGATAGAAGGCTGAAAAAAATCAAAAAAAAAAGAAAAAAAAAATTAAAAGTAGAAAAAAAGAGAATCTGCAAGAATGTCTTATAACTACTCAAGAAGATCCTTTGAAGGTGTTGCACCATTGGGGTGTGATCCACACACGTTTATGGATGCCCTTCTTAGTGGGATGAGGCCTATAATGAGAACGAAGGTCAAGAAGCTCAGCGAAAAGATGGATCAGATATTGTGCAAACAAGAGCAACCACATGTCTTCCCTTATCTTTCATTTTCTTGCCTTATCCTGTCTTTTCTATCATTTTCTTCCCTTTTCTTGCCTTATCTCGCTTTATCTTGCCTTTTCTTGCCTTTTCCTTGCCTTTTCTTGCCTTTTCTAGCCTTTTCTAGCCTTATCTTCCCTTTTTCTTGTCTTTTCTTTCCTTTTCCTAGTCGTTTCTTTCCTTTTCTTGCCTTATCATGCCATATCAAGCCTTTTCTTGCCTTTTTCTTTCCTTTTCTTTCCTTTTCTTGCCTTATCTTGCCTTTTCTTTTCTTTTCTTTCCTTTCCTTTTCTTGCCTTTTCTTGCCTTATCTTTCCTTTTCTTTCCTTTTCATGCCTTTTCTATGCCTTTTCTTACCTTTTCCCATCCATATCGTTCCTTATCTTGCCTTTTCTTGTCTTATATTGCCTTTTCTTGCCTTTTCTTTCCTTTTCTTTCAATTTCTTTCATTTTCTTGCATTTTATTGACTTAGCTTGCCTTATCTTGCATTTTCCTTGCCTTTATTGGCTTTTCTTGTCTTTTCCTGGTCTTTCCTGATTTGAGCAAGCCTAAGGACGCACCTACTATCAAGCTTGTAGACTCGCAGCAAGTTCAAGTTCCAATTGGGCCAATTACAAGAGCAAGAGCTAGGAAGTTGCAATCTGGCTTCAATGGACTAATGCAAGAAGTTTGGGCTCAAGCAAGTGCGTGGAGGACCAAGGACGTCCAAGAAGTCCAAGGGAGGCCCGGCCCATGCACGTTTTGGAAGCTAAATGGGAAGTTTGAGATGCACGCAATCTCCTGGATGCATGCGCACGTGAATTTCAAGCTTATCTTGGACATGCGTCCCTAAATTTTAGGAATTGCATCTACTATGTTTTAGGACGTGATATTTACTAGATATTCTATTAGTTATCTATGTTTAGATTGTTTTCCTACTTAGTTGAATAATTCGGCCAAAATCCCTTTAAATTACGAAGGAGAATTTTGGCCAGCCTTGAACTCCTTATTTGGAGTTAGTTTTCGTTTAGGAAGTTGTAAGACTTATGGAGCCTATATAAAGAGGCATCCTCATTCAATAAAGACATAACAATTCGGAGAATTACTTAGCATTGGCTAATTGTGAGTTTAGATACTCGTTTGTTCTTGCTTAGGCTGGTGAGTCGTCTTGGCTTTATCTTTCACTTATCAAGCGGATCATCCATCCCCGCTCGTGGCATGATACGACCTTAGGTCAAGGTTCAGAAGCTCTTGCAGCGGGTTAAGGTTCAATTTTGCGCCTTAGTTCTTGTGAGTTCTTGTGAGTTGTGATCTGTTCCATTCTGAAGTAACAAACGGTCCGAGTTGTGAGTCTTTTCCGCTGAGATTCATATCATTTGGTATCAGAGCTTAGGTTGTTACTTTGGTTCATTATCCTTGTTATTCTTGTTTTATTCGCTGTTCGAGAGAAAAGAGAGGAAAACAAACGAGTGAAGCAAAAACAGAAAAGAAAAGAAAAGGAAAGGAAAGGAAAAAAAAGAAAAGGAAAAAAAAAGAAAAAAAGAGAGGAAACAAAACAGGAAGAAGTTAGTCCTAAGTTGGCCCGCACGACTAATTTGGAAGCCGCAAGCTAAAGAGGAAGCAAAATCAAAAAGGAAGCTAGCGAACTAAAGATGGCGCAGCAGCTGATCAAGAAAAGGGACAAGCAAGACTAAAAAAAAAGCAAAGAAAGGCCAAAAGAGGAACTTTAACATTCTGTTTGTTAAAACGTGAAGCTCAAGCAAAGGCTGTTCTAGCTTTAGTAAGAACATACAAGTATCACGAGAGGAAAAAGGCAAGAGTGTGCGAGTACCTTAGAGAGAAAAGCCAAATATTTGAGTGCAAACACGAGTGAACTTGAGTGCACCTTACATTGAGAGTATACACGTAAGGGAGTGAGCTTGTGAGGCCATAATTTTTTATTACTAACCAAATTTTCTTGTAGCAAACATGTCGCATGAAGGTCAAACTATGGGAAGCAAAGACCTTAAGTTATTAGTGGATGCCTTGGCCGGGAAGCTCGAGCAGATGGTGCAAGCTCAGATGGAGCCTTTGCAACTACGCGTGGATGCCGTGGAGAATTCTCGTGACAACCCCCAAACGCGAGGTGAACTCCAAAGGCGTAGGAGAGGAGTACCTATTGGAGAGTCGAGCGGAGCTGATTATGAATCTGAAGAAGGCGTAGGCTCTACAAGGAGTCTTAGGAGAGCAAGAACAAACCGCCCACCTAGGGAGGCGAGGCAAAAGAGAGACGACAACATAGGGAGTATCAAACTGAAGATACCCTCCTTTGCTGGTCGTTCTGACCCGGAGGCGTACTTAGAGTGGGAGAAGAAGATTGAGTTCGTGTTTGATTGCCACAATAGCTCCGAAGCAAAGAAGGTAAAACTTGCCATCACTGAATTCACTGATTATGCTATAACTTGGTGGGATCAACTTGTGACAAGCAGGAGGTGAAATGGAGAACGCCCTATAGCTACTTGGGAAGACATGAAAGTGGTGATGAGGAAGAGATTTGTTCCAAGTCATTACTATAGAGGGCTGTATAAGAAGTTACAAGGAATGAGTTAAGGAAATTTGAGTGTGGAGGAGTATTTCAAACAGATGGAGATGGCCATGATAAGAGCTGATATAGATGAAGATAGAGAAGTTACAATGGCAAGATTCTTGAATGGACTCAATCCTGAAATTCAAGACAAAGTTGAGTTGCAACACTATGTGGAGCTGGAGGACATGGTGCATATGGCAACGAAAATTGAGAAGCAACTCAAGAGAGGAGAGGGGAGAACAAGAGCTACATCGAGTTCTACTTGGAAGCCAAACTACCAAAAGAAGTTTGACAAGCCACAAGCAGCCAAAGTAGAGCATAAATCCGAGAGTTCTCAAGCTAATTCTCAAAGGAAAGTGGATGTCACTCCAGCTAGGAACCGTGACATCAAGTGCTTTAAATGTCAAGGAAGAGGGCACATATCAAGTCAATGCCCTAACAAGCAAGCAATGGTGATCAAGGAAAGTGGAGAGATTGAAACTGAGGAAGAGGATTCGGAGCATGAAAGCATGCCTTCTTTGGAGGACGTATCCGAGGAAGAGTACCAAGCTGCTGAGAGGCTTACTCTTGTGTCTAGAAGAGCATTGAATGTGCAAGTAAAAGAAGAAAATGATGTGGATCAAAGAGAAAATATTTTTCACACAAGGTGCTATGTCAAAGACAAGGTGTGTAGTGTCATCATAGAAGGAGGAAGTTGTGCTAATGTCGCAAGCACTACTATGGTGGAGAAGTTAGGGTTACTCACTGGAAAACACCCTAAGCCTTATAAACTACAATGGCTGAATGATAGTGGAGAAGTACGAGTGATGAAGCAAGTATTGGTAACATTCCGCATTGGCAACTATGAGGATGAAGTGTTGTGTGATGTTGTACCACTGCAAGCTGGTCATCTATTGTTAGGAAGGCCATGGCAGTTTGATAGGAAAGTACATCATGATGGCTACACCAACAAATATTCATTTATACTTAAGAAGAGAGTAATCACCTTGGCACCCTTGTCACCATCACAAGTTTGTAAAGATCAACAACAGTTGCAAAAAGAAAGTGATGAGCAAAGAGAGCGTGACAAAAAGAAAAAGATTGAGAGGAGAGAAGAAGCCGAAAAAAAGATAAGAAAAATGGCCAATGGAGAAGAAAAGATTGAGAAAACAAAAGAAGCCGGAAAAACCGAAATTAAAACGGCCAATGAGAGAAAAACCGAGAGTTGGAAAAAGAGTTACTATGTGGGAGCAAGTGAAATTAAGCAAGCATGCTTTGAAAAGAAGCCTATGATCTTACTTCGGTATAGAGAGGCGCTTTTAAACACAAACGAGCTTGAACCACATGTACCTAGTACGGTTGTGTCTCTTTTGCAGGACTACAAGGATGTCTTTCCCGATGAGCTACCACCTGGTTTGCCACCTATTCGTGGGATTGAACATCAAATAGACTTTGTTCCGGGAGCTGCCATACCTAACCGTCCCATATATAGAAGCAATCCTGAAGAAACAAAGGAGCTTGAGAAGCAAGTCAACGAGCTATTGGAGAAAGGGTACGTGAGAGAGAGCATGAGTCCATGTGCTGTTCCAGTCCTACTTGTGCCCAAGAAGGATGGATCATGGAGAATGTGTGTTGATTGCCGAGCATTCAACAACATAACGGTAAAATATCGTCACCCTATTCCTCGTTTAGATGACATGTTAGATGAGTTGCATGGTTCTTGCATGTTTTCTAAGATTGATTTGAAGAGTGGTTATCATCAAATTAGGATGAAAGAAGGAGATGAGTGGAAGACTGCTTTTAAAACAAAGTATGGGTTGTATGAGTGGATGGTCATGCCATTTGGTTTGTCCAACGCACCTAGCACGTTTATGCGACTCATGAATCATGTTCTACGTCCATTCATTGGTAAATTTGTGGTTGTTTACTTTGATGATATACTCATTTATAGCAAGAGTATGGAGGATCATTTAGAACATTTGAGATCTGTCTTAGATGCATTTAGAGAAGATCAATTGTTTGTTAACTTGAAGAAGTGTACCTTTTGTACGGATAAGCTTGTATTCTTGGGTTTTGTTGTTGGAGCTAACGGAATACAGGTTGATGAAGAAAAGATCCGAGCTATCCGTGAATGGCCAAGCTAGTTTTTATAGGAGATTTGTGATGGACTTTAGTAGCATAGCCGCACCCATAACTGAAGTCATCAAGAAGAACGTGGGCTTTACTTGGGGAGAAGCTCAAGAGAAGGCCTTTCAACTACTAAAAGGGAAGTTGACTAATGCACCCTTGTTAGCTTTACCTAATTTCTCTAAGACTTTTGAAATAGAGTGTGATGCTTCTGGTATAGGAATTGGAGCTGTCCTTATGCAAGAGGGAAGACCCATTGCATACTTTAGTGAGAAACTAAGTGGTGCAACCTTGAATTACCCGACCTATGACAAGGAATTCTAAGCACTAGTTCGAGCATTGGAGACATGGCAGCACTACTTGTGGCCAAAGGAGTTCGTGATTCACACTGATCATGAGTCACTCAAGCACTTAAAGGGGCAACACAAGCTGAACAAGAGGCATGCACGATGGGTGGAATTCGTTGAGACATTTCCTTATGTCATTCGCTACAAGCAAGGTAAGGAAAATGTAGTGGCTGATGCACTATCACGAAGGTACGCCTTGATCTCAACTCTTGATGCTAAACTACTTGGCTTTGAACACATTAAAGAGATGTATGTTGATGATGTTGATTTTAGCGAGTTGTTTAGATCAACTGAAAGAAGTGCATTTGGTAAGTTCTTTCGTAATGAAGGATACCTATTTCGTGAAAACAAACTTTGTGTGCCTAATTGTTCGATGCGAAAATTACTAATTCAGGAGGCACATGGAGGTGGCTTAATGGGGCATTTTGGAATTGCAAAGACCTTGGCAATGCTACAAGATCATTTCTTTTGGCCACACATGAAGAGAGACGTTGAGAGAGTTTGTGGTCGTTGCATCACTTGCAAGCAAGCCAAGTCAAAGGTAAAACCCCATGGTTTGTACACCCCACTACCTATAACTAGTGAGCCTTGGATTGATATCTCTATGGATTTTGTGTTAGGACTACCTAGGACTAAGCGTGGAAGAGATTCAATTTTTGTGGTAGTGGATAGGTTTTCTAAGATGGCACATTTCATTCCATGTCATAAGACTGATGATGCTTCAAACATTGCTGATTTGTTCTTTAGAGAGGTTGTTAGGTTGCATGGCATGCCTAGGACAATTATCTCTGATAGAAATGCTAAGTTCCTAAGTTAATTTTGGAAGACCTTGTGGTGCAAGTTAGGTACTAAGTTGTTGTTTTCTACTACTTGTCATCCTCAAACTGATGGTCAAACTGAAGTAGTGAATAGGACATTGTCTACACTTTTGAGAGCACTCATTAAGCATAACATTAAGACTTGGGAAGAATGTTTGCCTTATGTTCAGTTTGCTTATAATCGTTCTGTCCATTCTGTTACTCAATTCTCACCATTTGACCTTGTTTATGGATTTAATCCTTTGACTCCATTGGATTTATCACCTCTACCTTCGAGTGAGCATGTTAACTTAGATGGCAAGAAGAAAGCTGAATTTGTCAAGCAGTTACATGAGAAAGCAAGAATGAGCATCGAGAAGCGCACAAAGCACTATGCGAGGCAAGCAAACAAAGGAAGGCACAAGGTTGTCTTTGAGCCGGGAGATTGGGTTTGGCTACATATGAGGAAGGAGCGTTTTCCTGTCCAAAGACGTTCAAAGTTGCTACCACGGGGCGATGGTCCATTCCAAGTGATAGAACGCATCAATGATAATGCCTACAAGCTAGACCTTTCGGGTGAGTATAATGTAAGTGCTTCGTTTAACGTGGCTGACTTGAGTCTGTTTGATGTAGGTGATGATTTGAGGACAAATCCTTTTCAAGAGGAGGGGACTGATGTGAGCAAGCCTAAGGACGCACCTACTATCAAGCTTGTAGACTCGCAGAAAGTTCAAGTTCCAATTGGTCCAATTACAAGAGCAAGAGCTAGGAAGTTGCAATCTGACTTCAATGGACTAATGCAAGAAGTTTGGGCTCAAGCAAGTGCGTGGAGGACCAAGGACGTCCAAGAAGTCCAAGGGAGGCCCATGCACGTTTTGGAAGCTAAATGGGAAGTTTGAGATGCACGCAATCTCCTGGATGCATGCGCACGTGAATTTCAAGCTTATCTTGGACATGCATCCCTAAATTTTAGGAATTGCATCTACTATGTTTTAGGACGTGATATTTACTAGATATTCTATTAGTTATCTATGTTTAGATTGTTTTCCTACTTAGTTGAATAATTCGGCCAAAATCCCTTTAAATTACGAAGGAGAATTTTGGCCAGCCTTGAACTCCTTATTTGGAGTTAGTTTTCGTTTAGGAAGTTGTAAGACTTATGGAGCCTATATAAAGAGGCATCCTCATTCAATAAAGACATAACAATTCAGAGAATTACTTAGCATTGGCTAATTGTGAGTTTAGATACTCGTTTGTTCTTGCTTAGGCTGGTGAGTCGTCTTGGCTAGAATTTATCTTTCACTTATCAAGCGGATCATCCATCCCCGCTCGTGGCGTGATACGACCTTAGGTCAAGGTTCAGAAGCTCTTGCAGCGGGTTAATGTTCAATTTCGCGCCTTAGTTCTTGTGAGTTCTTGTGAGTTGTGATCTGTTCCATTCTGAAGTAACAAACGGTCCGAGTTGTGAGTCTTTTCCTCTGAGATTCATACCATATCCTTTCCTTTTTTGCCGTATATTGCCTTTTGTTGCCTATTCTTACCTTTTTTTTGTCATTTCTTACGTTTTTCTTGCCTTTTTTAATCTTTTCATACCTTATCTTTCCTTTTTTTGCCTGTTCTTGCCATTTCTTGCCTTATCTTGCATTTTCTCACCTTTTCTTTCCTTTTCTTGCCTTTTCTTACCTTTTAATGACTTTTCCTTGCTTTTTCTTGCCTTATCTTGCCTTTTCCTTGCCTTTTCCTACCTTTTCCTTGCCTTTTTTTGCCTTTTCCCTTTTCTTGCCTTATCTTACATTTTCCTTGCATTTTCTTGCCTTTTCTTGCCTTTTCTATCCTCATCTTTCCTTTTCTTGCCTTTCCTTCCCTTTTCTAGCCTTATCTTGCCTTTTCTTAACCTTTCTTGCCTAATCATGCGTAATCATGCCATTCCTTTGCCTTTTCTTTCCTTTTCTTACCTTATCTTGCCTTTTCTTTTCTTTTCTTTTCTTTTGTTTCCTTTTTTGCCTTTTCTTGCCTTATATTGCCATTTCCTTGCCTTTTCTTTTCTTTTCTTCCCTTATCTTGCCTTTTCTTGTCTTTTCCTTGCCTTTTCTTTCCTTTTCTTTCCTTATCTTGCCTTTTCTTTCCACATCTTGCATTTTCTTGCCTTGTCTTTCCTTTTCTTTCCATTTCCTTGCCTTTTCTTGCCTTTTCTTGGCTTTTCCTAGCCTTTGCTTGCCTTATCTTTTCTTTTCTTACCTTTTCTTGCCATTTAAAGCCTTTTCTTTTATTTTCTTGCCTTTTCATGCCTTTTCCATGCCTCAACTTTCCTTTTCTGGCATTTTCTTGCCTTTTCTTGCCTTATCTTGAATTTAATCGCCTTTTCTTGTCTTTTCTTGCCATATCTTGCCTTTTCTTGACATATCTTGCCTTTTCTGGCCTTTTATGCCTTTTCTTGTCTTTTGTTGCCTTATCTGGCCTTAACTTTCCTTTTCATTTCTTTTCTTGCCTTTTTTTACCTTATCTTGCCTTTTCTTGTCTTATCATGCCTTTTCAGGCCTTCTTCTTGTCTTATCTTGCCTTTTCTTGCCTTAACTTACCTTTTCTTTTTTTATTTTCCTTTTCTTGCATTATCTTTCTTTTTCTTGCCTTTTTATGCCTTTTCCTTGCCTTATCTTGCCTTTTCTTTCCTTTTCTTACCTTATCTTGCCTTTTGCATTTCTTTCTTTTTCCTTGCCTTTTCTTGCCTTATCTTACCTTTTCTTGCCTTAAATGTTATTTTCCTTCTTTTTCTTCACTTTTCTTGCCTTTTCGTTCCTTTTTTTTCCTTTTCTTACCTTTTCCTTTCCTTTTCTTGCCTTTTTTTTTTCTTACATTTTCCTTTCCTTTTCTTGCCTTTTTTTGACTTTTCTTTCCTTTCCTTGCCTTTTCATGCCTTTTCCTTGCCTTTACTTGCCTTATCTTGCATTTTCTTCCCTTATCTTTCATTTTCTTGCCTTATCCTGTCTTTTCTATCATTTTCTTCCCTTTTCTTGCCTTACCTCGCTTTTTCTTGCCTTATCTTGCCTTATCTTGCCTTTTCCTTGCCTTTTCCTTGCCTTTTCTTGCCTTTTCTAGCCTTTTCTAGCCTTATCTTGCCTTATCTTCCCTTTTTCTTGTCTTTTCTTTCCTTTTCCTAGTCGTTTCTTTCCTTTTCTTGCCTTATCATGCCTTATCAAGCCTTTTCTTGCCTTTTTCTTCCCTTTTCTTGCCTTATCTTGCCTTTTCTTTTCTTTTCTTTCCTTTTCTTGCCTTTTCTTTCCTTTTCCTTGCCATATCGTTCCTTATCTTGCCTTTTCTTGTCTTATATTGCCTTTTCTTGCCTTTTATTTCCTTTTCTTTTAATTTCTTTCATTTTCTTTCATTTTATTGACTTAGCTTGCCTTATCTTGCATTTTCCTTGCCTTTATTGGCTTTTCTTGTCTTTTCCTGGTCTTTCCTTTCCTTTCCTTTTTTTGCCGTATATTGCCTTTTCTTGCCTATTCTTGCCTTTTTTTGTCATTTCTTACGTTTTTCTTGCCTTTTTTAACCTTTTCTTACCTTATCTTTCCTTTTTTTGCCTGTTCTTGCCATTTCTTGCCTTACCTTTCATTTTCTTACCTTTCCTTTCCTTTTCTTGCCTTTTCTTACCTTTTAATGCCTTTTCCTTGCTTTTTCTTGCCTTATCTTGCCTTTTCCTTGCCTTTCCTTGCCTTTTCTTTACCATTTTTTTGCCTTTTCCTACCTTTTCTTGCCTTATCTTACATTTTCCTTGCATTTTCTAGCCTTTTCTTGCCTTTTCTATCCTCATCTTTCCTTTTCTTGCCTTTCCTTCCCTTTTCTAGCCTTATCTTGCCTTTTCTTAACTTTTCTTGCCTAATCATGCGTAATCATGCCATTCCTTTGCCTTTTCTTTCCTTTTCTTACCTTATCTTGCCTTTTCTTTTCTTTTCTTTTGTTTCCTTTTTTGCCTTTTCTTGCCTTATATTGCCATTCCCTTGCCTTGCCTTTTCTTTTCTTTTCTTACCTTATCTTGCCTTTTCTTGTCTTTTCCTTGCCTTTTCTTTCCTTTTCTTTCCTTATCTTGCCTTTTCTTTCCACATCTTGCCTTTTCTTGCCTTGTCTTTCCTTTTCTTTCCTTTTCCTTACCTTTTCTTGCCTTTTCATGCCTTTTCTTGGCTTTTCCTAGCCTTTGCTTGCGTTATCTTTTCTTTTCTTACCTTTTCTTGCCATTTAAAGCCTTTTCTTTTATTTTCTTGCCTTTTCATGCCTTTTTCCATGCCTTAACTTTCCTTTTCTGGCATTTTCTTGCCTTTTCTTGCCTTATCTTGAATTTAATCGCCTTTTCTTGTCTTTTCTTGCCATATCTTGCCTTTTCTTGACATATCTTGCCTTTTCAGGCCTTTTATGCCTTTTCTTGTCTTTTCTTGCCTTATCTGGCCTTATCTTTTATTTTCATTTCTTTTCTTGCCTTTTCTTACCTTATCTTGCCTTTTCTTGTCTTATCATGCCTTTTCAGGGCTTTTTCTTGTCTTATCTTGCCTTTTCTTGCCTTGACTTACCTTTTCTTTTTTTATTTTCCTTTTCTTGCCTTATCATTCTTTTTCTTGCCTTTTTATGCCTTTTCCTTGCCTTATCTTGCCTTTTCTTTCCTTTTCTTACCTTATCTTGCCTTTTGCATTTCTTTCTTTTTCCTTGCCTTTTCTTGCCTTATCTTACCTTTTCTTGCCTTAAATGGTATTTTCCTTCCTTTTCTTGACTTATCTTGCCTTTTCTTGCCTTTTCTTTCCTTTTTTTACCTTTTCTTACCTTTTCCTTTCCTTTTCTTGCCTTTTTTTGCCTTTTCTTTCCTTTCCTTGCCTTTTCATGCCTTTTCCTTGCCTTTACTTGCCTTATCTTGCATTTTCTTCCCTTATCTTTCATTTTCTTGCCTTATCCTGTCTTTTCTATCATTTTCTTCCCTTTTCTTGCCTTATCTCGCTTTATCTTGCCTTTTCTTGCCTTTTCCTTGCCTTTTCTTTCCTTATCTTGCCTTTTCTTGCCTTTTCTAGCCTTTTCTAGCCTTATCTTCCCTTTTTCTTGTCTTTTCTTGCCATTTCCTAGTCGTTTCTTTCCTTTTCTTGCCTTATCATGCCTTATCAAGCCTTTTCTTGCCTTTTTCTTCCCTTTTCTTTCCTTTTCTTGCCTTATCTTGCCTTTTCTTTTCTTTTCTTGCCTTTTCTTGCCTTATCTTTCCTTTTCTTTCCTTTTCATGCCTTTTCTATGCCTTTTCCCATCCATATCGTTCCTTATCTTGCCTTTTCTTATCTTATATTGCCTTTTCTTTCCTTTTCTTTAAATTTCTTTCATTTTCTTGCATTTTATTGACTTAGCTTGCCTTATCTTGCATTTTCCTTGCCTTTATTGGCTTTTCTTGTCTTTTCCTGGTCTTTTCTTTCCTTTTTTTGCTTGTTCTTGCCATTTCTTGCCTTATCTTGCATTTTCTTACCTTTCCTTTCCTTTTCTTGCCTTTTCTTACCTTTTAATGCCTTTTCCTTGCTTTTTCTTGCCTTATCTTACCTTTTCCTTTCCTTTTCTTACCTTTTCCTTGCAATTTTTTTTGCCTTTTCCTCCTTTTCTTGCCTTATCTTACATTTTCCTTGCATTTTCTAGCCTTTTCTTGCCTTTTCTATCCTCATCTTTCCTTTTCTTGCCTTTCCTTCCCTTTTCTAGCCTTATCTTGCCTTTTCTTAACTTTTCTTGCCTAATCATGTGTAATCATGCCATTCCTTTGCCTTTTCTTTCCTTTTCTTACCTTATCTTGCCTTTTCTTTTCTTTTCTTTTGTTTCCTTTTTTGCCTTTTCTTGCCTTATATTGCCATTCCCTTGCCTTTTCTTTTCTTTTCTTTTCTTCCCTTATCTTGCCTTTTCTTGTCTTTTCCTTGCCTTTTCTTTCCTTTTCTTTCCTTATCTTGTCTTTTCTTTCCACATCTTGCCTTTTCTTACCTTGTCTTTCCTTTTCTTTCCTTTTCCTTGCCTTTTCTTGCCTTTTCATGCCTTTTCTTGGCTTTTCCTAGCCTTTGCTTGCCTTATCTTTTCTTTTCTTACCTTTTCTTGCCATTTAAAGCCTTTTCTTTTATTTTCTTGCCTTTTCATGCCTTTTCCATGCCTTAACTTTCCTTTTCTGGCATTTTCTTGCCTTTTCTTGCCTTATCTTGAATTTAATCGCCTTTTCTTGTCTTTTCTTGCCATATCTTGCCTTTTCTTGACATATCTTGCCTTATCTGGCCTTATCTTTCCTTTTCATTTCTTTTCTTGCCTTTTCTTACCTTATCTTGCCTTTTCTTGTCTTATCATGCCTTTTCAGGGCTTTTTCTTATCTTATCTTGCCTTTTCTTGCCTTGACTTACCTTTTCTTTTTTTATTTTCCTTTTCTTGCCTTATCTTTCTTTTTCTTGCCTTTTTATGCCTTTTCCTAGCCTTATCTTGCCTTTTCTTTCCTTTTCTTACCTTATCTTGCCTTTTGCATTTCTTTCTTTTTCCTTGCCTTTTCTTGCCTTATCTTACCTTTTCTTGCCTTAAATGGTATTTTCCTTCCTTTTCTTGACTTATCTTGCCTTTTCTATCCTTTTTTTACCTTTTCTTACCTTTTCCTTTCCTTTTCTTGCCTTTTTTTGCCTTTTCTTTCCTTTTTTTACCTTTTCTTACCTTTTCCTTTCCTTTTCTTGCCATTTTTTGCCTTTTCTTTCCTTTCCTTGCCTTTTCATGCCTTTTCCTTGCCTTCACTTGCCTTATCTTGCATTTTCTTCCCTTATCTTTCATTTTCTTGCCTTATCCTGTCTTTTCTATCATTTTCTTCCCTTTTCTTGCCTTATCTCGCTTTATCTTGCCTTTTCTTGCCTTTTCCTTGCCTTTTCTTTCCTTATCTTGCCTTATCTTGCCTTTTCTAGCGTTTTCTAGCCTTATCTTCCCTTTTTCTTGTCTTTTCTTGCCATTTCCTAGTCGTTTCTTTCCTTTTCTTGCCTTATCATGCCTTATCAAGCCTTTTCTTGCCTTTTTCTTCCCTTTTCTTTCCTTTTCTTGCCTTATCTTGCCTTTTCTTTTCTTTTCTTGCCTTTTCTTGCCTTATCTTTCCTTTTCTTTCCTTTTCATGCCTTTTCTATGCCTTTTCCCATCCATATCGTTCCTTATCTTGCCTTTTCTTATCTTATATTGCCTTTTCTTTCCTTTTCTTTAAATTTCTTTAATTTTCTTGCATTTTATTGACTTAGCTTGCCTTATCTTGCATTTTCCTTGCCTTTATTGGCTTTTCTAGTCTTTTCCTGGTCTTTCCTTTCCTTTTTTTGCCGTATATTGCCTTTTCTTGCCTATTCTTGCCTTTTTTTTGGTCATTTCTTACGTTTTTCTTGCCTTTTTTAACCTTTTCTTACCTTATCTTTCCTTTTTTTGCTTGTTCTTGCCATTTCTTGCCTTATCTTGCGTTTTCTTACCTTTCCTTTCCTTTTCTTGCCTTTTCTTACCTTTTAATGCCTTTTCCTTGCTTTTTCTTGCCTTATCTTGCTTTTCCTTTCCTTATCTTACCTTTTCCTTGCAATTTTTTTTGCCTTTTCCTACCTTTTCTTGCCTTATCTTACCATTTCCTTGCATTTTCTAGCCTTTTCTTGCCTTTTCTATCCTTTTCTTTCCTTTTCTTGCCTTTCCTTCCCTTTTCTAGCCTTATCTTGCCTTTTCTTAACTTTTCTTGCCTAATCATGCGTAATCATGCCATTCCTTTGCCTTTTCTTTCCTTTTCTTACCTTATCTTGCCTTTTCTTTTCTTTTCTTTTGTTTCCTTTTTTGCCTTTTCTTGCCTTATATTGCCATTCCCTTGCCTTTTCTTTTCTTTTCTTACCTTATCTTTCCTTTTCTTGTCTTTTCCTTGCCTTTTTTTTCCTTTTCTTTCCTTATCTTGCCTTTTCTTTCCACATCTTGCCTTTTCTTGCCTTGTCTTTCCTTTTCTTTCCTTTTCCTTGCCTTTTCTTGCCTTTTCTTGGCTTTTCCTAGCCTTTGCTTGCCTTATATTGAATTTAATCACCTTTTCTTGTCTTTTCTTGCCATATCTTGCCTTTTCTTGACATACCTTGCCTTTTCTGGCCTTTTATGCCTTTTCTTGTCTTTTCTTGCCTTATCTGGCCTTATCTTTCCTTTTCATTTCTTTTCTTGCCTTTTCTTACCTTATCTTGCCTTTTCTTGTCTTATCATGCCTTTTCAGGCCTTTTTCTTGTCTTATCTTGCCTTTTCTTGCCTTAACTTACATTTTCTTTTTTTATTTTCCTTTTCTTGCCTTATCTTTCTTTTTCTTGCCTTTTTATGCCTTTTCTGATATGAATCTCAGCGGAAAAGACTCACAACTCGGACCGTTTGTTACTTCAGAATGGAACAGATCACAACTCACAAGAACTCACAAGAACTAAGGCACGAAATTGAACCTTAACCCGCAGCAAGAGCTTCTGAACCTTGACCTAAGGTCGTATCACGCCACGAGCGGGGATGGATGATCCGCTTGATAAGTGAAAGATAAATTCTAGCCAAGACGACTCACTAGCCTAAGCAAGAACAAACGAGTATCTAAACTCACAATTAGCCAATGCTAAGTAATTCTCCGAATTGTTATGTCTTTATTGAATGAGGATGCCTCTTTATATAGGCTCCATAAGTCTTACAACTTCCTAAACGAAAACTAACTCCAAATAAGGAGTTCAAGGCTGGCCAAAATTCTCCTTCGTAATTTAAAGGGATTTTGGCCGAATTATTCAACTAAGTAGGAAAACAATCTAAACATAGATAACTAATAGAATATCTAGTAAATATCACGTCCTAAAACATAGTAGATGCAATTCCTAAAATTTAGGGACGCATGTCCAAGATAAGCTTGAAATTCACGTGCGCATGCATCCAGGAGATTGCGTGCATCTCAAACTTCCCATTTAGCTTCCAAAACGTGCATGGGCCTCCCTTGGGTTTCTTGGACGTCGTTGGTCCTCCACGCACTTGCTTGAGCCCAAACTTCTTGCATTAGTCCATTGAAGTCAGATTGCAACTTCCTAGCTCTTGCTCTTGTAATTGGCCCAATTGGAACTTGAACTTGCTGCGAGTCTACAAGCTTGATAGTAGGTGCGTCCTTAGGCTTGCTCACATCATTTTCCTTTCCTTATCTTGCCTTTTCTTTCCTTTTCTTACCTTATCTTGCCATTTGCATTTCTTTCTTTTTCCTTGCCTTTTCTTGCCTTATCTTACCTTAAATGGTATTTTCCTTCCTTTTATGAACTTATCTTGCCTTTCCTTGCCTTTTCTTTCCTTTTTTTGCCTTTTCTTTCCTTTCCTTGCCTTTTCATGCCTTTTCCTTCCCTTATCTTGCATTTTCTTCCCTTATCTTTCATTTTCTTGCCTTATCCTGTCTTTTCTATCATTTTCTTCCCTTTTCTTGCCTTATCTCGCTTTATCTTGCCTTTTCTTGTCTTTTCCTTTCCTTTTCTTTCCTTATCTTGCCTTTTCTTGCCTTTTCTAGCCTTTTCTAGCCTTATCTTCCCTTTATCTTCTCTTTTCTTGCCTTTTCCTAGTCGTTTCTTTCCTTTTCTGACCTTATCATGCCTTATCAAGCCTTTTCTTGCCTTTTTCTTCCCTTTTCTTTCCTTTTCTTGCCTTATCTTGCCTTTTCTTTTCTTTTCTTGCCTTTTATTGCCTTATGTTTCCTTTTCTTTCCTTTTCATGCCTTTTCTATGCCTTTTATTGCCTTTTCCCATCCATATCGTTCCTTATCTTGCCTTTTCTTATCTTATATTGCCTTTTCTTGCCATTTCTTTCCTTTTCTTTAAATTTCTTTCATTTTCTTGCATTTCATTAACTTAGCTTGCCTTATCTTGCATTTTCCTTGCCTTTATTGGCTTTTCTTGTCTTTTCCTGGTCTTTCCTTTCCTTTTTTTGCTTTATATTGCCTTTTCTTGCCTATTCTTGCATTTATTTTGTCATTTCTTACGTTTTTCTTGCCTTTTTTAACCTTTTCTTACCTTATCTTTCCTTTTTTTGCCTGTTCTTGCCATTTCTTGCCTTATCTTTCCTTTTCTTACCTTTTAATGCCTTTTCCTTGCTTTTTCTTGCCTTATCTTGCCTTTTCCTTGCCTTTTCTTACCTTTTCCTTGCCATTTTTTTGCCTTTTCCTACCTTTTCTTGCCTTATCTTACATTTTCCTTGCATTTTCTTGCCTTTTCTTGCCTTTTCTATCCTCATCTTTCCTTTTCTTGCCTTTCCTTCCCTTTTCTGGCCTTATCTTGCCTTTTCTTAACTTTTCTTGCCTAATCATGCGTAATCATGCCATTCCTTTGCCTTTTCTTTCCTTTTCTTACCTTATCTTGCCTTTTCTTTTCTTTTCTTTTCTTTTGTTTCCTTTTTTGCCTTTTCTTGCCTTATATTGCCATTTCCTTGCCTTTTCTTTTCTTTTCTTCCCTTATCTTGCCTTTTCTTGTCTTTTCCTTCCCTTTTCTTTCCTTTTCTTTCCTTATCTTGCCTTTTCTTTCCACATCTTGCATTTTCTTGCCTTGTCTTTCCTTTTCTTTCCTTTTCCTTGCCTTTTCTTGCCTTTTCTTGGCTTTTCCTAGCCTTTGCTTGCCTTATCTTTTCTTTTCTTACCTTTTCTTGCCATTTAAAGCCTTTTCTTTTATTTTCTTGCCTTTTCATGCCTTTTCCATGCCCTAACTTTCCTTTTCTGGCATTTTCTTGCCTTTTCTTGCCTTATCTTGAATTTAATCACCTTTTCTTGTCTTTTCTTGCCATATCTTGCCTTTTCTTGACATATCTTGCCTTTTCTGGCCTTTTATGCCTTTTCTTGTCTTTTCTTGCCTTATCTGGCCTTATCTTTCCTTTTCATTTCTTTTCTTGCCTTTTCTTACCTTATCTTGCCTTTTCTTATCTTATCATGCCTTTTCAGGCCTTTTTCTTGTCTTATCTTGCCTTTTCTTGCCTTAACTTACCTTTTCTTTTTTTATTTTCCTTTTCTTGCCTTATCTTTCTTTTTCTTGCCTTTTTATGCCTTTTCCTTGCCTTATCTGGCCTTTTCTTTCCTTTTCTTACCTTATCTTGCATTTTGCATTTCTTTCTTTTTCCTTGCCTTTTCTTGCCTTATCTTACCTTTTCTTGCCTTAAATGGTATTTTCCTTCCTTTAATCAACTTATCTTGCCTTTCCTTGCCTTTTCTTACCTTTTTTTGCCTTTTCTTACCTTTTCCTTTCCTTTTCTTGCCTTTTTTTGCCTTTTCTTTCCTTTCCTTGCCTTTTCATGCCTTTCCCTTGCCTTTACTTGCCTTATCTTGCATTTTCTTCCTTTATCTTTCATTTTCTTGCCTTATCCTGTCTTTTCTATCATTTTCTTCCCTTTTCTTGCCTTATCTCGCTTTTTCTTGCCTTATCTTGCCTTATCTTGCCTTTTCCTTGCCTTTTCCTTGCCTTTTTAAGCCTTTTCTAGCCTTATCTTGCCTTTTCCTAGTCGTTTCTTTCCTTTTCTTGCCTTATCATGCCTTATCAAGCCTTTTCTTGCCTTTTTCTTCCCTTTTCTTTCCTTTTCTTGCCTTATCTTGCCTTTTCTTTTCTTTTCTTTCCTTTTCTTTCCTTTTCTTGCCTTATCTTTCCATTTCTTGCCTTTTCATGCCTTTTCTTGCCTTTTCCTTGCCATATCGTTCCTTATCTTGCCTTTTCTTATCTTATATTGCATTTTCTTTCTTTTTCTTTCAATTTCTTTCATTTTCTTGCATTTTATTGACTTAGCTTGCCTTATCTTGCATTTTTCTTGCCTTTATTGGCTTTTCTTGTCTTTTCCTGGTCTTTCCTTTCCTTTTTTTGCCGTATATTGCCTTTTCTTGCCTTTTTTTGTCATTTCTTATGTTTTTCTTGCCTTTTTTAACCTTTTCTTACCTTATCTTTCCTTTTTTTGCCTGTTCTTGCCATTTCTTGCCTTATCTTGCATTTTCTTACCTTTCCTTTCCTTTTCTTTCCTTTTCTTACCTTTTAATGCCTTTTCCTTGCTTTTTCTTGCCTTATCTTGCCTTTTCCTTGCCTTTTCTTACCTTTTCCTTGCCATTTATTTGCCTTTTCCTACCTTTTCTTGCCTTATCTTACATTTTCCTTGTATTTTCTTGCCTTTTCTATCCTCATCTTTCCTTTTCTTGCCTTTCCTTCCCTTTTCTAGCCTTATCTTGCCTTTTCTTAACTTTTCTTGCCTAATCATGCGTAATCTTGCCATTCCTTTGCCTTTTCTTTCCTTTTCTTACCTTATCTTGCCTTTTCTTTTCTTTTCTTTTGTTTCCTTTTTTGCCTTTTCATGCCTTATATTGCCATTCCCTTGCCTTTTCTTTTCTATTCTTACCTTATCTTGCCTTTTCTTTTCTTTTCTTGCCTTTTCATGCATTTTCTTGCCTTTTCTTGCCTTATCTTACCTTATCTTGCATTTTCATGCCTTTTCTAGCCTTTCCAAGCCTTTTCTTGCCTTATCTTGCCTTTTCTTGTCTTTTCTTGTCTTTTCTTGCCTTATCTTGCCTTTTCTTGCCTTTTCTTGTCTTTTCTTGCCTTATCTTGCCTTTTCTTGACTTATCTTGCCTTTTCTTGCCTTTTCATGCATTTTCTTGTCTTTTCTTGCCTTTTCTTGCCTTTTCTTGCCTTTTCTTGCCTTTTCATTCCTTCTCTTGACTTTTCTTGCCATTTCATGTCTTTTCTTGCCTTTTCTTTCCTATTCTTGCCTTTTAATGCCTTTTCCTTACTTTTTTTCAATTTCTTTGCTTATCTTACCATTTCTTTCCTTGTCCGTCCTTTTCTCGCCTTTTCTTTTCTTATCTTTCCTTTTCTTGTCTTTTCATGCCTTTTCTTGCCTTTTCATGCCTTTTCCAAGCCTTTTCTTTCCTTTTCTTGCTTTTTTCTTGCCTTTTCTTACCTTTTCTTGCCTTAACTAGTCTTTTCTTTTCTTTTCTTGTCTTGTCTTGCCTTTTCTTGCCTTATCTTGCTTTTTCCTTATCTTTTCATGCCTTATCTTCCCTTTTCCTTGCCTTTTCTTGTCTTATCTTGCCATTTCTTGCCACATCATTCCCTTTCTTTCATTTTATTGCCTTTTCTTCTATTTTCTTGCCTTATCTTGCCTTATCTTTCCTTTTCTTTCCATTTCTTTCCTTTTCTTGCCATTTCTTGCCTTATCTTGCCTTTTCATGCCTTTTCTTTCCTCTCCTAGCCCTTTCCTCGCCTTTTGTTGCCTTATCTTGCATTTTCTTCCCTTATCTTGCCTTTTCTTGCCTTATCTTGCCTTTTCTTGACTTTTCTTGCCTTTTCTTGCCTTTTCCTTCCCTTTTCTTTCATTTTCTTGCCTTTTCTTTCCTTATCTTGCCTTTTCTTGCCTTTTCATTGGCTTTTCTCTCCTTTTCTTGCCTTTTCTTGCCTCTTCTTTCCCTTTCTTTCCTTTTCATGACTTATCTTACCATTCCCTTCCCTTTTCTTTCCTTTTCTTACATTTTCATGCCTTTTCCATGTTTTTTCTGGCCTTATCTTTCCTTTTCTTGCCTTTTCATGCCATATCTTACCTTATCTTGCCTTTTCTTGCCTGTTCTTGTCTTTTCTTGCCTTATCTTGCCTTTTCTTAACTTATCTTGCCTTTTCTTACCTTTTCAGTGCCTTTTCTTTCCTTTTCATGCATTTTCTTGTCTTTTCTTACCTTTTCAGTGCCTTTTCTTGACTTTTCTTACCTTATCTTGACTTTTCTTGCCTTTTCATGCCTTTACTTGCCTTTTTATGCCTTTTCCTTGCCATTTCTTTCCTTATCTTGCTAGTTCTTGCCTTGTGTGGCATTTTCTTGCCTTATCTTGCCTTTTCTTTTCATATCTTTCCTTTGCTTGTCTTTTCATGCCTTTTCAAGCCTTTTCATGCCTTTTCCATGCCTTTTCTTACCTTATCTTTCCCTTTCCTGCCTTATATTGTCTTTTCTGTCCATTTCTTATCTTTTCTTGCCTTTTCCTTGCATTTTCATTCATTTTCTAGGCTTTTTCTTGCCTTTTCTGTCCTTTTCTTGCCTTTTCCTTCCATTTTCTTTCCTTTTCATGCCTTATCTTGCCTATTCTTTCCCTTTCTTTCCTTTTCTTGTCTTTTTTTGCATTTTCTTCCCTTTTCTTACCTAATCGTGCCTTATCTTGCCTTTTCTTGCCTTTTCTTCTCTTATCTCTCATTGACTTGCCTTTTCCTTGCCTTATCTTTCCTTTTCTTGCCTTTTCTTACGTTTTTATGCCTTATCTTACCTTAGCTTGTCTTTTCTTGCGTATTCTTAATTTATCATTCCTTTTCTTTTCATTTCTAATTTATCATTCCTTTTCTTTTCATTTCTTTGTTTTTCTTGACTTTTTTTGCATTATCTTGCATTATCTTGCCTTTTCCTTGCCTCATCTTTCCTTTTCTTGCCTTTCCTTCCCTCTTCTAGCCTTATCTTACTTTTTCTTACCTTTTCCTTGCCTTTTCTTTCCTTTTCTTGACTAATCATACCTTATCTTGCCTTTTCTTCCCTTGTCTTTCCTTTTCTTGCCTTTTCATGCCTTTTCTCGCCTTATTGTTCTTTCTTTTTCTTGCCTTTTCATGCCTTTTCCATGCCTTTTTTCCTTTTCTTGCCTTTTCCATGCTTTATCGTGCCTTACCTTTCCTTTTCTTACCTTTTCTAGCCTTATCTTTCCTTTTCTTACTTTTTCTTGACTTTTCTTTCCTTTTCATGCCTTATCTTGCCTTAGCTGGTTTTTTCCTGCCTTTTCTTGCCTATTCTTACCTTATCATTCATCTTTTTGATTTATTTATTTTTCTTGCCTTTTATTGCATTATCTTTCCTTTTCATACCTTTGCTTGCTTTTCCTTGCCTTTTATTGCCTTTCCTTGCCTTTTCCTTGCTTTTTCTTACCTTATCTTGCCTTTTCTTGGCTTTTCCTTGCCTTTTCTTTTCTTTGCTTGCTTACACTGCCTTCTCTTGCCTTTTCTTACCTTTTCCTTGCCTTTTCTTTCCTTTTCTTTCCTTTTCTTGCATTTTCTTGCCTCATGTTTCCTTTTCGTCCCTTTTCTTGCTTTATCTTGCGTTTTCTTACATTTTCATGCCTTTTCTTGCCTTTTCTTTCCTTATGTTGCCTTATCTGGCCCTTACTTGCCCTTTCTTGCCTTTTCATGCCTTTTCTTGCCTTATCTTGCCTTTTCTTTCCTTATCTTGCCTTTTCTTGTCTTTTCCTGGTCTTTTCTTTCCTTTTTTTTTCCGTATCTTGCCTTTTCTTGCCTATTCTTTCCTTTTTTTTTGCCTTTTCTTGACATTTCTTGCCTTATCTTGCCTTTTCTTACATTTTCTTTCCTTTTCTTGCCTTTTCCTTGCCATTTTTTGCCTTTTCCTTGCTTTTTCTTGCCTTTTCCTTGCCTTTTCTTGCCTTTTCCTTGCCTTTTTTGCCTTTTCCGACCTTATCTTGTCATTTCTTGCCTTTTTCTTGCCTTTTCCTGCCTTATCTTTCCTTATTTTCCTTTTATTGCCTTTTCTTGCCTTTTCTTAACTTTTCTTGCCTTATCATTTTTTTCTTTCCATTTCTTTCAGTTTCTTGCCTTTTATTGCCTTATCTTGCCTTTTCTTACCTTTTCTTGCCTTTCCTTTCATTTTCATGCCTTTTCCTTGCCTTTCCTTGCATTATCTTTTCTTTTCTTACCTTTTCCTTGCCTTTTCTTTCCTTTTCTTGCCTTACCTTGCCTTATCTTGCCTTTTCTTACCTTTTCCCTACCTTTTCTTTCCTTATGTTTCCTTTTCTTGCCTCATTTTTCCTTTTCTTGCCCATCCTTCCCTTTTCTTGCCTTATCTTAACTGATCTTGCCTTTTCTTACCTTTTCTTTCCTTTTCTTGCCATATCTTGCCTTTTTATGCCTTTTCTTGCCTTTTTATGCCTTTTCTTCCCTTTTCTTGCCTTTTTTTGCCTTTTCTATCCTTATCTTTCCTTTTCTTGCCTTTCCTTCGCTTTTGTAGCCTTATCTTACCTTTTCTTAACTTTTCTTGCCTAATCATGCGTAATCTTGCTATTCCTTTGCCTTTTCTTTCCTTTTCTTACCTTATCCTGCCTTTTCTTTCCTTTTCTTACCTTATCTTGCCTTTTCTTTTCTTTTCTTCTGTTTCCTTTTTTGCCTTTTCATGCCTTATATTGCCATTCCCTTTCCATTTCTTTTCTTTTCTTGCCTTATCTTGCCTTTTCTTATCTTATCTAGTCTTTTCTTTGCTTTTCTTTCCTTTTCTTGCCTTATCTTGCCTTATCATGCCTTTTCTTGCCTTATCTTGCCTTTGCTTCCCATTTCTTTCCCTATCTTTCCTTTTCATGCCTATTCCTTGCCTATTCTTGCCTTATCTTTCCTTTTCTTGCCTTATATTATCTTTTCATTCCTTTTCTTGTCTTCTCTTGCCTTTTCCTTGCGTTTTCTTTCATTTTCTAGGCTTTTCCTTTCCTTTTCTTGCCTTCTCTTTGCCTTTTCTTTCCTTTTCTTGCCTTATCTTGCCTTTTCTTAAATTTTCTTTGCTTTTCTTGTCTTATCTTGCCTTTTCTTTCCTTTTCATGCCTTATCTTACCATTCCCTTGCCTTTTCTTTCCTTTTTTTTTGCCTTATCTTGCCTTTTCTTTTCTTTTCTTTCCTTTTCTTGCCTTTTCATGCCTTTTCTTGCCTTATCTTTCCTTTTTATGCCTCTTCCATGCCTTTTTTGGCCTTATATTTCCTTTTCTTGCCTTTTCATGCCTTATCTTGCATTTTCTTGCCTTTTCTTGTCTTTTCTTGCCTTATCTAGACCTTTCTTGATTTATCTTGCCTTTTCTTACCTTTTCATGCATTATTTTTTTTCTTTCCTTGCCTAATCTTGCCTTTTCTTACCTTATCTTGACTTTTCCTGCCTTTTTATGTCTTTTGCTTGCCTTTTCTTGCCATTTCTTTCCTTATCTTGCCATTTCTTACCTTATCTGACCTTTTCTTGCCTTATCTTATCTTATCTTTCCTTTTCTTGTCTTTTCATGCCTTTTCTTGCCTTTTCTGTCTTTTCTTTCCTTTTCTTACCTTTTCTTTCCTTTTCTTGCCTTTTCTTATCTTATCTAGTCTTTTCTTTGCTTTTCTTCCCTTTTCTTGCCTTATCTTGCCTTATCTTCCCATTTCTTTCCCTATCTTGCCTTTTCTTGCCTTTTCTTTCATTTCCTTGCCTTTTCATGCATATTCCTTGCCTTTTCTTGCCTTATCTTTCCTTTTCTTGCCTTATATTATCTTTTCTTTCCTTTTCTTGTCTTCTCTTGCCTTTTCCTTGCCTTTTCTTTCATTTTCTAGGCTTTTCCTTGCCTTCTCCTGGCCTTTTCTTTCCTTTCCTTCCCTTTTCTACCCTTATCTTCCCTTTTCCTTGCTTTTTCTTTCCTTTTCTTGCCTTATCATGCCTTATCTAGCTTTACTTGTCTTTTCCATGACTTTTCTTTCCTTTTCTTGCCTTGTCTTGCCTTTTCTTTTCTTTTCTTACCTTTTCATGCCTTTTTTTTGCTTTATCTTTCCTTTTCTTGCCTTATCTTTCCTTTTCTTACCTTTTCATGCCTTTTCTTTCCTTTTCTTGCCTTTCCTTGCCTTATAGTGCCTTATCTTTCCTTTTCTTTCCATTTCTTGCCTTATCTTGCCTTTTCTCGCCTTATATCGCCTTATCTTGCATTTTCTTGTCTTATCTTGCCTGTTCTTTGCTTATCTTGCCTTTTCTTTCCATATCTTGCCTTTTCTAGCCTTGTCTTGCCTTTTCTTGCCTTTTTCTTGCCTTTTCTTTCCTTTTCTTGCCTTTTCATGCCTTTCCTTGCCTTTTCCTAGCCTTTTATTGCCTTATCTTTTCTTTTCTTACCTTTTCTTACCATTTAAAGCCTTTTCTTGCATTTTCTTGCCTTTTCATGCCTTTTCCATGCCTTTTCTTGCCATAACTTTCCTTTTCTGCCATTTTCTTGCCTTTTCTTGAATTTACTCGCCTTTTCTTGTCTTTTCTTGCCATATCTTGCCTTTTCTTGACAGATCTTGCCTTTTCTGGCCTTTTTATGCCTTTTCTTGTCTTTTCTTGCCTTATCTGGCCTTATCTTGCTTTTTCATTTCTTTTCTGGCCTTTTCTTACCTTATCTTTCCTTTTCTTCTCTTATCATGCATTTTCATGCCTTTTTCTTGTCTTATCTTGCCTTTTCTTGCCTTAACTTGCCTTTTCTTTTTTTATTTTCCTTTTCTTGCCTTATCTTTCTTTTTCTTGCCTTTTTATGCCTTTGCCTTGCCTTATCTTGCCTTTTCTTGCCTTATCTTGCCTTTTGCATTTCGTTCTTTTTCCTTGCCTTTTCTTTTCTTGCCTTATCTTAACTTTTCTTGCCTTATATGGTATTTTCTTTCCTTTTCTTGCCTTATATGGTATTTTCTTTCCTTTTCTTGACTTATCTTGCCTTTCCTTGCCTTTTCTTTCCTTTTTTTGCCTTTTCTTGCCTTTTCCTTTCCTTTTCTTGCCTTTTTTGCCTTTTCTTTCCTTTCCTTGCCTTTTCATGCCTTTTCCTTGTTTTTACTTGCCTTATCTTGCATTTTCTTCCCTTATCTTTCATTTTCTTGCCTTATCCTGTCTTTTCTTTCATTTTCTTCCCTTTTCTTGCCTTATCTCACTTTTTCTTGCCTTATCTTGCCTTTTCTTGCCTCATCATTCCTATTTTTTCCTTTTCTTCCCTTTTCTAGCCTTATCTTGCCTTACCTTTTCTTACCTTTTCTTGCATTTTCTTTTCTTGCCTTTTTTTTTACCTTTTCTTCCCTTTTCTTGCATTATCTTGCCTTATCTTGACCTTTCTTGCCCTCTCTTATCTTTTCATGCCTTTTCTTGTCTTATCTTGCCTTTTCTTACCTTTTTATTCCTTTTCTTTCCTTATCATGCCTTATCTTGCCTTTTCCTTTCTTTCCTTTTCTTGCCTTATCTTTCCTTATCTTGCCTTTTGTTGCCTTTTCTTGCCTTATCTTTCCTTTTCTTGCCTTTCCTTGCCTTATCTTGCCTTTTCTTGCCTTTCCTTGCCTTATCTTGCCTTTTCTTGCCTTTTCTTGCCTTATCTTACCTTTTCTTGACTTATCTTGCCTTTTCTTGCCTTTTCAAGTCTTTTCTTATCTTTTCTTGCCTTATCTTGCCTTTTAATTCCTTATCTTACCTTTTCCACCTAGTCTTGCCATTTCTTGCCTTTTCATGCCTTTTCATCCCTTTTCTTTCCCTATCTTGCCTTATCTGGCCCTTTCTTGCCTTGCCTTTTCTCTCCTTATCTTGGCTTTTCTTGTCTTTTCCTGGTCTTTTCTTCCCTTTTTTTGTAGTATATTACTTTTTCTTGCATATTCTTGTCATTTCTTACGTATTCCTTGCCATTTTAACCTTTTCTTACCTTATCTTTCCTTTTTTTGCATGTTCTTGCCATTTCTTGCCTTATCTTGCCTTTTCTTACCTTTCCTTTCCTTTTCTTGCCTTTTCTTTTCTTTTAATGCCTTTTCCTTGCTTTTTCTTGCCTTAACTTGCCTTTTCCTTGCCATTTTTTGCCTTTTCCTAACTTATCTTGCCTTTTCTTGCCTTATCTTGCATTTTCTGATATGAATATGAGAAGCACTCATATGATGATTTCAAATGCATATCTGAACAAGTGAGAGAGCACGCACAAAGCACTTCAAGTCACAACTTTGTGGGCTGATTTCCAAGCATACTTTGGAGAGTTTGGCCCAAGCAAATTTATTAAAGTTCATGGACCAAGAGCCACGAAATTCAGCTGAGTTTATGACCTTAATACAAGTTTTAGAGGGTCCTTTCAGCAGCAGAGATTTTGAAGATTTATTCTCTCTGATTTGGGCATTCTATTTAGGAAGTTTATTTCAGCCATTAGTTTTGATTAGGAAGTTATATTCCAATAACTCTTGGCTTATTTAGCTTGTTTGTCACGTTTGTAGCCTTCCTAAAAGGCATAGATTTGTTTCCTTTTTAGTTTCCCTTTCCAGCCAAATTTTTAGGAGTTGTTTGATTTGGAATCTCTTTGTAGTATTGAGCCTATTTATAGAGGCTTATGCAATGAGAAAAGGAGGCCATTATTGATTGAAAAACGTGGGCTTTGCTCTCTTGGTTCTTCAGAACTTTTTGAACACAACGGAGGGATTCCATCGAATTCACCATCGACTTATCAAGCGGATCTTCATAACCGTTTGTGGCGTCATCGACATATCAAGGTTCTTTGTTTCAACTCAAACAGCGGGTCGCGGTCGTAATACCAAGGTTCTTGTCTGGTTGTGAGCATCGGGTTGAGATCTCCTTCATAACTGATCTAGAACGATCTGGGAATGCAACGCTTCTTGGACGGGTCTCGTGCATCATTGACGGGGTTCGTATCATTTTCCTTTCCTTTTCTTGCCTTTTCTATCCTCATCTTTCCTTTTCTTGCCTTTCCTTCCCTTTTCTAGCCTTATCTTGCCTTTTCATAACTTTTCTTGCCTAATCATGCGTAGTTTTGCCATTCCTTTGCCTTTTCTTTCCTTTTCTTACCTTATCTTGCCTTTTCTTTCCTTTTCTTACCTTATCTTGCCTTTTCTTTTCTTTTCTTTTGTTTCCTTTTTTGCCTTTTCATGCCATATATTGCCATTCCCTTGCCTTTTCTTTTCTTTTCTTGCCTTATCTTGCCTTTTCTTTTCTTTTTTTTCTTTTCTTGCCTTTTCATGCATTTTCTTGCCTTATCTTTCCTTTTTTTGCATTTTCATGCCTTTTCTCACCTTATCTTGCCTTTCCAAGCCTTTTCTTGCCTTATCTTGCATTTTTTTGCCTTTTCTTGTCTTTTCTTGCCTTATCTTGCCTTTTCTTGACTTATCTTGCCTTTTCATGCATTTTCTTATCTTTTCTTGCCTTTTCTTACCTTTTCATTCCTTCTCTTGATTTTTCTTGCCATGTCATTGATATGAACCTCAGCAGGAGGCTCACAATGGACCGTGCTACTTTGGATGGAACAGACCGCAACCCACGAACTCGAGCCTTGCCAGAACCTTGGTTTGGAAGAACCGCAACCCAAGCAATGGAATTTCGTGAACCTTTGGTCCAAGTCGAATCACGCCACAACGATGATGGAAGAATCGTTTGATAAGTGAAAGTTGCGCTCAAGCTAAGCAAGCCAGCAATTAGCAAGAACACAAAAGGAGTATCTTAACTCACAAGAAAGAATTCAATCTCAAAAGTTTCGTCCCTTTTTATTGTTAGGAGAACTCCTTATATAGGCTCGAAAGTACCAAAATATCCCTAAACAAGCTAACTCCTAAAAAGGAGTTTAAGGCTGGCCAAAACTCTCTTTCCTAATCTAAGGAGATTCTGGCCGAATTATTTCAACTAAACAAGAAATAATCTAAGCAAATAATATCTAATCGAATAACTAATAGCTGCACGTCCAAAACAAGTAGATGCAGGGACTAAATAGGCTGATTCTTCTTGATTCTCCATGTGCGCATGCATCTAGAAGCTTACGTGCATATCAAGCTTCCAAAATAGCCTCTATCACGTGCATGGGCTTTGCATGGGCCTCATGCACGTCCTTGCACTTGTACGCATTGGCTTGAGCCCAGACTTCTTGCATTAATCCATTAAGTTCTGCTTGAAACGTTTTTGCCCTTGCTCATGTCACCGGCCCAATTGGTACTTGCACTTGCTTTGAGTGTTGTAGTTTCACATCATTCCCCTCCGCTTGAAAAGGATTTGTCCTCAAATCGTCACCTACATCAAACGGACTCAAATCAGCAACATTGAAATAAGCACTAACACTATACTCACCTGGCAGTCAAGCTTGTAGGCATTGTCATTGATGCGTTCAAGCACTTAAAATGGACCATCTCCTCGTGGTAGCAAATTTGAACGTCGTTGCGTGGGAAAGCGTTCCTTTCTCATGTGCAACCAGACCCAATCACCAGGCTCAAAGACAACCTTGTGCCGTCCTTTGTTTGCTTGTCTCGCATAGTGCTCCGTTCGTTTCTCTATGTTCATTCGCGCCCTCTCATGTAGTTGCTTGACAAATTCAGCCTTCCTCTTGTGACGTAGGACGTCCCAAATCAAGGTACAAGGACGTGCACAAGGGTGTGCATGAGCTGCATGGGATCCTCAAGTCGTTTATTTAATGTGTTGCTTTTATTTCCGAATCTGGATTATAATAATTAGGACATGTTTCGTTTTATTTCCTTCTGTTGCTAAAGGGGGTTTAGCAACTAATAATGAGGCGTGTGAATGTTAGTTATGGCTGTCCTAATATGGACGTGGGAAGGGAAAAGATTGTAACAGCTGGAGCCTTAATTTCTGGCTGGAATTTAGCTCGTTTAAATTGAGCATCACAAAGAAGGAAATGACATGTTGAATTAATCCAGAATATTCTGAGTTTGCTAAGCCACAGAGGAGCACGTTCCATTGAGTTCGTTCCAGAATTCACAAACACACAAGTTAATTCCGCTGTGCAAAGTAGCAAAAGCTTTGTCTACTTCTTCACTCCATTCAAAAGGCACTCCCTTCTTAAGCAATGATGTAATAGGGGCAGCGATCACACTCCATTCAAATTCAGCCTTCCTCTTGCCATCTAAGTTAACATGCTCACTCGAAGGCAAAGGTGATAAATCTAATGGAGTCAAAAGATTAAATCCATAAACAAGCTCAAATGGTGAGAATTGAGTAGCAGAATGAACTGAACGATTATAAGCAAATTCAACATGTGGTAGACATTCTTCCCAAGTCTTAATGTTATGCATGATAAGTGCTCTCAATAAAGTAGACAAAGTCCTATTTACAACTTCAGTTTGACCATCAGTTTGTGGATGACAAGTAGTAGAAAATAACAACTTGGTACCTAACTTACTCCACAAGGTCTTCCAAAAGTAACTCAAGAACTTAGCATCTCTATCAGAAATAATAGTTCTAGGCATACCATGCAACCTAACATCATCTCTAAAGAACAAATCAGCAATGTTTGAAGCATCATCAGTCTTATGACATGGAATAAAATGTGCCATCTTAGAAAACCTATCCACTACCACAAAGATTGAATCCCTTCCATGTTTAGTCCTAGGCAGTCCTAACACAAAATCCATAGAGATATCAATCCAAGGCTCACTAGGTATAGGTAGTGGGGTATACAAACCGTGGGGTTTTACCTTTGACTTGGCTTGCTTGCATGTGATGCAACGCCCACAAACTCTTTGAACGTCGCGCTTCATGTGTGGCCAATAGAAGTGATCTTGTAGCATTGCCAAAGTCTTTGCGATTCCAAAGTGCCCCATCAATCCGCCTCCATGTGCGTCCTGAATTAGCAACTCTCGCATAGAACAATTAGGCACACAAAGTTTGTTCTCACGAAATAGGTAACATTCATTCTGGAAAAATTTACCACTTGCACTCTTCTCCGTAGCTCGGAATAGATCACCAAAATCAGTATCATCAGCATACAACTCTTTAAGGTGTTCAAAACTAATTAACTTCACATCAAGAGTTGAGATCAAAGCATACCTTCGCGATAGGGCATCAGCTACTACATTTTCCTTACCTTGCTTGTAGCAAATGACATAAGGAAATGTCTCAATGAACTCCACCCATCGTGCATGCCTCCTATTCAACTTGTGTTGCCCCTTTAAGTGCTTGAGTGATTCATGATCAGTGTGGATCATGAATTCCTTGGGCCACAAGTAATGCTGCCATGTTTCCAATGTTCGAACTAGTGCATACAACTCTTTGTCATAAGTTGGATAGTTCAAGGTTGCTCCACTTAATTTCTCACTAAAGTAGGCAATTGGTCTCCCTTCTTGCATGAGGACAGCTCTAATCCCTATACCTGAGGCATCACATTCAACTTCAAAGGTTTTTGCAAAGTTAGGCAAAGCCAACAAAGGAGCATTAGTCAACTTCTCTTTGATGAGTTGGAATGAGTGCTCTTGAGCTTCTTCCCAACTAAATCCAATGTTCTTCTTGATGACTTCAGTGAGGGGCGCGGCTAGGCTACTAAAGTCTTTCACGAACCTCCTATAAAAGCTAGCTAAGCCATGAAAACTTCGAACATTAGCAACACTTGTAGGACTTGGCCAGTCCCGGATGGCTCGGATCTTCTCCTCATCAACCTGTATCCCGTGAGCACTAACAACAAAACCCAAGAATACAAGTTTATCTGTGCAAAAGGTGCACTTCTTCAAGTTGGCAAATAATTGATCCTCTCTAAGTGCATCTAGGACAGATTTCAAATGCTCTACATGATCCTCTAAACTCGTACTATAAATGAGTATATCATCAAAGTACACGACGACAAATTTGCCAATGAATGGACGTAAGACATGATTCATAAGGCGTATGAATGTACTAGGTGCATTAGATAATCCGAACGGCATGACATCCACTCATACAACCCATATTTTGTTTTAAAAGCAGTCTAATCTGATGATAACCACTTTTTAAGTCAATCTTAGAAAACATGCAAGATCCATGCAACTCATCTAACATGTCATCTAAGCGAGGAATAGGGTGACGATATTTTACCGTGATGTTGTTGACAGCTCGGCAATCAAAACACATCCTCTGTGATCCATCCTTCTTAGGCACAAGTAGGACTGGAACAGCACATGGGCTCATGCTTTCTCTCACGTACCCTTTTTCCAAAAGCTCATTGACTTGCCTCTCAAGTTCCTTTGTTTCCTCAGGATTACTTCTATATGCGGGGTGGTTAGGTATGGTAGCTCCTGGAACAAAATCAATTTGATGCTCAATCCCTCGTATAGGTGGTAATCCAGCTGGTAGCTCTTCAGGAAAGACATCATTGTAGTCCTGCAAGAGAGAAACAACCATACTAGGCAAGTGTGGCTCAAGTTCGTTAGTGATCAAAAGTGTCTCCCTCCACCGAAGTGAGATCATAGACTTTTTTTCAAAACAAGCTTGCTTGATTTCACTTGCTCCCACATAGTAGTTCTTTTTCCATCCCTCGGATTTTCTCTCAATGGCCGATTTCAATTCTGTTTTTCTGGCTTTTTTTGCTCGCTCCATTGTATCCTCTCTTTTGGCCATTTTTCCTTTCTGTTTTTCGGCTTCTTCTCTCCTCTCAATTCGTTTCTTTTGCTCACCTTTTTTTCTCTCATCACTTTCTTTTTGTAACTTCATCTGATCTTCACAAACTTGTGATGGCGCTAAGGGTGCCAAAGTGAACACACGCCTATTGAGTGTGAATGAGTACTTGTTGGTGTGTCCGTCATGAGTTACTCTTCTATCAAACTGCCACGGCCTCCCCAACAGTAGATGACTAGCTTGCATTGGCACAACATCGCACAACACTTCATCTTCGTACTTGCCAATGCAGAATGTCACTAGCACTTGCTTCTCCACTCGTACTTCTCCACTATCATTCAGCCATTGCAGCTTGTAAGGTTTAGGGTGTTTCTTCGTGAGTAACCCTAACTTCTCAACCATAGTAGTGCTTGCCACGTTAGCACAGCTGCCTCCATCAATGAGGACACTACACACCTTGTCCTTGACATAACACCTTGTATGGAAGATATTCTCCCTTTGTGCTTTGTCATCTTCTTCTCTTGCTTGCAAGTTCAAGGCTCTTCTTGCCACTAGAGTGAGTCCTTCAGGAACTTGAATTTCCTCTTCGGATACGTCTTCCAATGAAGGCATGCTATCATGATCCGAATCTTCTCCTTCTGTTACGACCTCCCCACTCTCTCTAATCACCATAATCTGTTTGTTAGGGCATTGACTTGAGATGTACCCCCTTCCTTGACACTTGAAGCACTTGATATCACGGTTTCGTGTGGGAGTGGCTTCCACCTTCTTTTGGGAATTGGCATTGGAACTCTCAGTCTTGTGCTCTATCTTGGTTGCCTGTGGTTTGTCAAATTTCTTTGAATAGTTTGGCTTCCAATTAGCACTTGATGTAGCTCTTGTTCCTCCTCCTCCTCCTCTCTTCAGTTGCTTCTCAATTTTTGTGGCCATATGCACCATGTCCTCCAACTCCACATAGTGTTGCAACTCTACTTTGTCATGGATCTCGGGATTGAGTCCATTCAAGAACCTTGCCATGGTAGCTTCTCTATCTTCCTCCACGTCAGCTCTTATCATGGCCATCTCCATCTGTTTGTAATATTCTTCCACGCTCAGATTTCCTTGTCTCATTCCTTGTAACTTCTTCTATAGCTCTCGGTAGTAATGACTTGGAACAAAACGTTTCCTCATCATCGCTTTCATCTTCTCCCATGTAGCTATAGGACGCTCTCCATTACGCCTCCTGCTTATTACAAGTTGATCCCACCACGTTATAGCATAATCAGCGAATTCAGTCACAGCTAGCTTTACCTTCTTTGTTTCGGAACAATTGTGGCAATCAAACACGAACTCAATCTTCTTCTCCCACTCTAGGTATGCTTCCGGGTTAGAACGACCTGCAAAGGAAGGTATCTTCAGCTTAATACTTCCCAAGTTGTCATCTCTTCTTCGCCTTGCCTCTCTAGGTGGGCGGTTAGTCCTTGCTCGCCTAAGATTCCTTGTAGAACCTACGTCCTCCTCCTGGAAAGGGTCGGAATCTTCTTCACTTGTGCTTCCCAAAGGGGCTCTCCTTCTTTGTGCACGGAATTCTCCTCCACTTGTGCCTCCCAAAGGTGCAAACCTTCGTTGTGCTTGGACTTCGCTTCTTGGTTGTTGGCTGTTGCGAGTGTCCTCCATTGCATCCATGCGTTGTTGCAACGGCTCCATCTCCGCTCGCATCATTTGTTGGAATTTTCCTGTCAGGGCCTCCACAAATACCTTAAGACCAACATCAGCCAACGTACCCTCTTTTTCTCTTTGATCTTCATAAGACATCTTGCTGCAAGAAAATTTCGTTAGTAAAAAAAAATTGATGGCCTCACAAGTTCACTCCCTTACGTGTTTACTCTCAATGTAAGTTGCACTCAAGTTCACTCGTGTTTGCACTCAATTATTTGGCTTTTCTCTCTAATGCACTCACAAACTCTTGCCTTTTTCCTCTCGTGATACTCTTGTACGTTCTTACTAAGCTAACAAGGCTTTGCTTGAACTACACGGATCACTATCAAAGGTAGTTCCTTGTCTTCTTGCGCTGCACGTAGATTTATTCGGACTGACTTCCTCTTGTTTTCTGTCCGCCTATTGAACTTGCTTCTTGCTTCCTCTTTTGTTTCTCTTGCGTTTTCTCTTTAATCACAAGCTTCCCAATTTGCCTTGCTCCGCTTTAGTCTTGCAATTTCCTGTTTAGTCTTGCTTCTTCTTTTTTTTTCTTTTTTTTCTTTTTTTTTCTTTTGATCAGAATACACAACCTAGAATAACTAAGGCACGAATCTGATTGCTCGAAACACAAACGAATCAAACTACTTATAAAAAAATGAATTGGATACTAGACCAACAAAAGGACAGGTAAGGATAGATAGTAGCAAGCCGTGGCTCTGATACCAAATGATATGAACCTCAGCAGGAGGCTCACAATGGACCGTGCTACTTTGGATGGAAAAGACCGCAACCCACGAACTCGAGCCTTGCCAGAACCTTGGTTTGGAAGAACCACAACCCAAGCAATCGAATTTCGTGAACCTTTGGTCCAAGTCGAATCACGCCACAAACGATGATGGAAGAATCGTTTGATAAGTGAAAGTTGCGCTCAAGCTAAGCAAGCCAGCAATTAGCAAGAACACACAAGGAGTATCTTAACTCACAAGAAAGAATTTAATCTCAAAAGTTTCGTCCCTTTTTATTGTTAGGAGACTTCCTTATATAGGCTCCAAAGTACCAAAATATCCCTAAACAAGCTAACTCCTAAAAAGGAGTTCAAGGCTGGCCAAAACTCTCTTTCCTAATCTAAGGAGATTCTGGCCGAATTATTTCAACTAAACAAGAAATAATCTAAGAAAATAATATCTAATAGAATAACTAATAGCTGCACGTCCAAAACAAGTAGATGCACGGACTAAATAGGCTGATTCTTCTTGATTCTCCATGTGCGCATGCATCTAGAAGCTTACGTGCATGTCAAGCTTCCAAAATAGCCTCTATCACGTGCATGGGCTTTGCATGGGCCTCATGCACGTCCTTGCACTTGTACGCATTGGCTTGAGCCCAGACTTCTTGCATTAATCCATTAAGTTCTGCTTGAAACGTTTTTGCCCTTGCTCGTGTCACCGGTCCCAATTGGTACTTGCACTTGTTGTGAGTCTTCTAGCTTCACATCATTTCATGCCTTTTAATGCCTTTTCCTTGCTTTTTTTTTCCATTTCTTTGCTTATCTTACCATTTCTTTGCTTATCCGGCCTTTTCTCGCCTTTTCTTTTCTTATCTTTCCTTTTCTTGTCTTTTCATGCCTTTTCTTGCCTTTGCATGCCTTTTCCAAGTCTTTTCTTGCCTTTACTTGCTTTTTTCTTGCCTTTTCTTACCTTTTCATGCCTTTTCTTGCCTTAACTAGTCTTTTCTTTTCTTTTCTTTTCTTGTCTTGCCTTTTCTTGCCTTATCTTGCCTTTTCTTTGTCTTTTCCTGCCTTATCTTACCTTATCTTCCTGTTTCCTTGCCTTTTCTTATCTTATCTTGCCATTACTTGCCACATCATTCCCTTTCTTTCATTTTATTGCCTGTTCTTCTATTTTCTTGCCTTATCTTTCCTTTTCTTTCCATTTCTTTCCTTTTCTTGCCTTTTCTTGCCTTATCTTGCCGTTTCGTGCCTTTTCTTTCCTCTCCTAGCCTTTTCCTCGCCTTTTCTTGCCTTATCTAGCATTTTCTTCCCTTATCTTTCCTTTTCTTGCCTTATCTTGTCTTTTCTTGCCTTTTCTTGCCTTTTCCTTGCCTTTTCTTTCATTTTCTTGCCTTTTCTTTCCTTATCTTTGCCTTTTCTTGCCTTTTCATTGGCTTTTCTCTCCTTTTCTTGCCTTATCTTGCCTTTTTTTGCCTCTTCTTTCCCTTTCTTTCCTTTTCATGACTGATCTTACCATTCCCTTCCCTTTTCTTTCCTTTTCCTGCATTTTCATGCCTTTTCCATGTTTTTTCTGGCCTTATCTTTCCTTTTCATGCCTTTTCATGCCTTATCTTACCTTATCTTGCCTTTTCTTGCTTGTTCTTATCTTTTCTTGCCTTATCTTGCCTTTTCTTGACTTATCTTGCCTTTTCTTACCTTTTCAGTTGATATGAACCTCCGCAGAAAAGATTCACAACTCGGACCGTTTGTTACTTTAGAATGGAACAGATCACAACTCACAAGAACTCACACGAACTAAGGCACGAAATTGAACCTTAACCCGCTGCAAGAGCTTCTGAACCTTGACCTAAGGTCGTATCACGCCACGAGCGGGGATGGATGATCCGCTTGATAAGTGAAAGATAAATTCTAGCCAAGACGACTCACCAGCCTAAGCAAGAACAAACGAGTATCAAAACTCTCAGTTAGCCAATGCTAAGTATTTTCCGAATTGTTGTGTGTTTATTGAAGGGGGACGCCTCTTTATATAGGCTCCATAAGTCTTACAACTTTCCTAAACGAAACTAACTCCAAATAAGGAGTTTAAGGCTGGTCAAAACTCTCTTTCCTATTCTAAAGAGATTCTGGCCGAACTTATTCAACTAAATAAGGAATAATATAAGCAAATAATATCTAATAGAATAACTACTAGCTGCACGTCCAAAACAAGTAGATGCACGGACTAAATAGGCTGATTCTTCTTGATTCTCCATGTGCGCATGCATCTAGAAGCTTACGTGCATGTCAAGCTTCCCATTTAGCTTCCAAAACGTGCATGGGCCTCCCTTGGGTTTCTTGGACGTCCTTGGTCCTCCACGCACTTGCTTGAGCCCAAACTTCTTGCATTAATCCATTGAAGTCAGATTGCAACTTCCTAGCTCGTGCTCTTGTCATTGGCCCAATTGGAACTTGAACTTGCTTCGAGTCTACAAGCTTGATAGTAGGTGCGTCCTTAGGCTTGCTTACATCAGTCCCCTCCTCTTGAAAAGGATTTGTCCTCAAATCATCACCTACATCAAACGGACTCAAGTCAGCCACGTTAAACGAAGCACTTACACTATACTCACCCGGAAGGTCTAGCTTGTAGGCATTATCATTAATGCGTTCTAGCACTTGGAATGGACCATCTCCCCGTGGTAGCAACTTTGAACGTCTTTGAACAGGAAAATGCTCCTTCCTCATATGTAGCCAAACCCAATCTCCCGGCTCAAAGACAACCTTGATTCTAGCTTGCCTCGCATAGTGCTCCGTGCGCTTCTCGATGTTCATTCTAGCTTTCTCATGTAACTGCTTGACAAATTCAGCTTTCTTCTTGCCATCTAAGTTAACATGCTCACTCGAAGGTAGAGGTGATAAATCCAATGGAGTCAAAGGATTAAATCCATAAACAAGCTCAAATGGTGAGAATTGAGTAGCTGAATGGACAGAACGATTATAAGCAAACTCAACATGAGGCAAACATTCTTCCCAAGTCTTAATGTTATGCTTGATGAGTGCTCTCAAAAGTGTAGACAAAGTCCTATTCACTACTTCAGTTTGACCATCAGTTTGAGGATGACAAGTAGTAGAAAACAACAACTTAGTACCTAACTTGCACCACAAGGTCTTCCAAAAGTAACTTAGGAACTTAGCATCTCTATCAGAGATAATTGTCCTAGGCATGCCATGCAACCTAACAACCTCTCTAAAGAACAAATCAGCAATGTTTGAAGCATCATCAGTTTTATGACATGGAATAAAATGTGCCATCTTAGAAAACCTATCCACTACCACAAAAATTGAATCTCTTCCACGCTTAGTGCTAGGTAGGCCTAACACAAAATCCATAGAGATATCAATCCAGGGCTCACTAGGTATAGGTAGTGGGGTGTACAAACCATGGGGTTTTACCTTCGACTTGGCTTGCTTGCAAGTGATGCAACGACCACAAACTCTCTCAACGTCTCTCTTCATGTGTGGCCAAAAGAAATGATCTTGTAGCATTGCCAAGGTCTTTGCAATTCCAAAATACCCCATTAAGCCACCTCCATGTGCCTCCTGAATTAGTAATTCTCGCTTCGAACAATTAGGCACACAAAGTTTGTTTTCACGAAATAGGTAACCTTCATTACGAAAGAACTTGCCAAATGCACTTCTTTCAGTTGATCTAAACAACTAGGCAAAATCAACATCATCAACATACATCTCCTTAATGTGTTCAAAGCCAAGTAGTTTAGCATCAAGAGTTGAGATCAAGGCGTACCTTTGTGATAGTGCATCAGCCACTACATTTTCCTTACCTTGCTTGTAGCGAATGACATAAGGAAATGTCTCAATGAATTCCACCCATCGTGCATGCCTCTTGTTCAGCTTGTGTTGCCCCTTTAAGTGCTTAAGTGACTCATGATTAGTGTGAATCACAAACTCCTTTGGCCACAAGTAATGCTGCCATGTCTCCAATGCTCGAACTAGTGCGTACAACTCCTTGTCATAGGTCGGGTAATTCAAGGTTGCACCACTTAGTTTCTCACTAAAGTATGCAATGGGTCTTCCTTCTTGCATAAGGACAGCTCCAATTCCTACACCAGAAGCATCACACTCTATTTCAAAAGTCTTAGAGAAATTAGGTAAAGCTAACAAGGGTGCATTAGTCAACTTCCATTTCAGTAGTTGGAAAGCCTTCTCTTGAGCTTCTCCCCAAGTAAAGCCCACGTTCTTCTTGATGACTTCAGTTATGGGTGCGGCTATGCTACTAAAGTCCTTCACAAATCTCCTATAAAAACTAGCTAGTCCATGAAAGCTCCTAACATTAGCAACACTTGTAGGGCTTGGCCATTCACGGATAGCTCGGATCTTTTCTTCATCAACCTGTATTCCGTTAGCTCCAACAACAAAACCCAAGAATACAAGCTTATCCATACAAAAGGTGCACTTCTTCAAGTTAGCAAACAATTGTTCTTCTCTAAGTGCATCTAAGACAGATTTCAAATGTTCTAGATGATCCCCCATGCTCTTGCTATAGATGAGTATATCATCAAAGTAAACAACTGCAAATTTACCAATGAATGGATGTAGAACATGATTCATGAGTCGCATAAACGTGCTAGGTGCGTTGGACAAACCAAATGGCATGACCATCCACTCATACAACCCATACTTAGTTTTAAAAGCAGTCTTCCACTCATCTCCTTCTTTCATCCTAATTTGATGATAACCACTCTTCAAATCAATCTTAGAAAACATGCAAGAACCATGCAACTCATCTAACATGTCATCTAAACGAGGGATAGGGTGACGATATTTTACCGTTATGTTGTTGACTGCTCGGCAATCAACACACATTCTCCATGTTTTATCCTTCTTGGGCACAAGTAGGACTGGAACAGCACATGGACTCATGCTCTCTCTTACGTACCCTTTCTCCAACAGCTCGTTGACTTGCTTCTCAAGCTCCTTTGTCTCTTCAGGATTGCTTCTATATGCGGGACGGTTAGGTATGGTAGCTCCCGGGACAAAGTCTATTTGATGTTCAATCCCACGAATAGGTGGAAAACCAGGTGGTAGCTCGTCGGGAAAGACATCCTTGTAATCCTGCAAAAGAGACACAACCGTACTAGGTACATGTGGTTCAAGCTCGTTAGTGTTTAAAAATGCCTCCCTATACCGAAGTAAGATCATAGGCTTCTTTTCAAAGCATGCTTGCTTAATATCACTTGTTCCTACATAGTAACTCTTTTTCCAACTCTCGGTTTTTCTCTCTTTGGCCGTTTTAATTTCTGTTTTTTCGGCTTCTTTTGTTTTCTCAATCTTTTCCTCTCCATTGGCCATTTTTTTTATCTATTTTTCGGCTTCTTCTCTCCTCTCATTCTTTTTCTTTTTGTCACGCTCTCTTTGCTCATCACTTTCTTGTTGCCACAGTCGTTGATCTTCACAAACTTGTGATGGTGACAAGGGTGCCAAGGTGATTACTCTCTTCTTGAGTATAAATGAGTATTTGTTGGTGTAGCCATCATGATGCACTTTCCTATCAAACTGCCATGGCCTTCCTAACAATAGGTGACCAGCTTGCATTGGTACGACATCACACAACACTTCATCCTCATAGTTGCCAATGCGGAATGCTACCAATACTTGCTTCATCACTCGTACTTCGCCACTATCATTCAGCCATTGTAGTTTGTAAGGCTTAGGGTGTTTTCCAGTGAGCAACCCCAACTTCTCCACCATAGTAGTGCTTGCGACATTAGCACAACTTCCTCCATCTATGATGACACTACACACCTTGTCTTTGACAAAGCACCTCGTGTGAAAAATATTTTCTCTTTGAGCCACATCATTTTCCTCTTTTACTTGCACATTCAATGCTCTTCTAGACACAAGAGTAAGCCTCTCAGCAGCTTGGTACTCTTCCTCGGATACGTCCTCCAAAGAAGGCATGCTTTCATGCTCCGAACCCTCTTCTTCAGTTTCAATCTCTCCACTTTCCTTGATCACCATTGCTTGCTTGTTAGGGCATTGACTTGAGATGTGCCCTCTTCCTTGACACTTAAAGCACTTGATGTCACGGTTCCTAGCTGGAGTGACTTCCAATTTCCTTTGAGAATTAGCTTGAGAACTCTCGGATTTATGCTCTACTTTGGCTGCTTGTGGCTTGTCAAACTTCTTTTGGTAGTTTGGCTTCCAAGTAGAATTCGATGTAGCTTTTGTTCTCCCCTCTCCTCTCTTGAGTTGCTTCTCAATTTTCGTTGCCATATGCACCATGTCCTCCAACTCCACATAGTGTTGCAACTCAACTTTGTCTTGAATTTCAGGATTGAGTCCATTCAAGAACCTTGCCATTGTAACTTCTCTATCTTCATCTATATCAGCTCTTATCATGGCCATCTCCATCTGTTTGAAATACTCCTCCACACTCAAACTTCCTTGCCTCATCCCTTGTAACTTCTTATACAGCCCTCTATAGTAATGACTTGGAACAAATCTCTTCCTCATCACCACTTTCATGTCTTCCCAAGTAGCTATAGGGCGTTCTCAATTTCTCCTCCTGCTTGTCACAAGTTGATCCCACCAAGTTATAGCATAATCAGTGAATTCGGTGATGGCAAGTTTTACCTTCTTTTCTTCGGAGCTATTGTGGCAATCAAACACGAACTCAATCTTCTTCTCCCACTCTAAGTACGCCTCCGGGTCAGAACGAACAGCAAAGGAAGGTATCTTCAGTCTGATACCAACTGATATGAACCTCCGCGGAAAAGATTCACAACTCGGACCGTTTGTTACTTTAGAATGGAACAGATCACAACTCACAAGAACTCACACGAACTAAGGCACGAAATTGAACCTTAACCCGCTGCAAGAGCTTCTGAACCATGACCTAAGGTCGTATCACGCCACGAGCGGGGATGGATGATCCGCTTGATAAGTGAAAGATAAATTCTAGCCAAGACGACTCACCAGCCTAAGCAAGAACAAACGAGTATCAAAACTCTCAGTTAGCCAATGCTAAGTATTTTCTGAATTGTTGTGTGTTTATTGAAGGGGGACGCCTCTTTATATAGGCTCCATAAGTCTTACAACTTTCCTAAACGAAACTAACTCCAAATAAGGAGTTTAAGGCTGGTCAAAACTCTCTTTCCTATTCTAAAGAGATTCTGGCCGAACTTATTCAACTAAATAAGGAATAATATAAGCAAATAATATCTAATAGAATAACTACTAGCTGCACGTCCAAAACAAGTAGATGCACAGACTAAATAGGCTGATTCTTCTTGATTCTCCATGTGCGCATGCATCTAGAAGCTTACGTGCATGTCAAGCTTCCCATTTAGCTTCCAAAACGTGCATGGGCCTCCTTTGGGTTTCTTGGACGTCCTTGGTCCTCCACGCACTTGCTTGAGCCCAAACTTCTTGCATTAATCCATTGAAGTCAGATTGCAACTTCCTAGCTCGTGCTCTTGTCATTGGCCCAATTGGAACTTGAACTTGCTTCGAGTCTACAAGCTTGATAGTAGGTGCGTCCTTAGGCTTGCTCACATCATCAGTGCCTTTTCTTTCCTTTTCGTGCATTTTCTTGTCTTTTCTTGCCTTATCTTGCCTTTTCTTACCTTATCTTTACTTTTCTTGCCTTTTGATGCCTTTACTTGCCTTTTTTATGCCTTTTCCTTGCCTTTTCTTGCCATTTCTTTCCTTATCTTGCTATTTCTTGCCTTATCTGGCCTTTTCTTGCCTTATCTTGCCTTTTCTTTTCATATCTTTTCTTTGCTTGTTTTTTCATGCCTTTTCTAGCCTTTTCTTGCCTTTTCTTACCTTTTCTTACCTTTTCTTGTATTTTCCTTGCATTATCTTGCCTTATCTTGCCTTTTCTTGCCTTATCTAGTCTTTGCTTTGCTTTTCTTTCCTTTTCTTGCCTTTTCTTGCCTTATCTTGCCTTATCTATCCCTTTCCTGCCTTATATTGTCTTTTCTTTCCATTTGTTACATTTTCTTGCCTTTTCCTTGCCTTTTCTTTCATTTTCTAGGCTTTTCCTTCCCTTTTCTTTCCTTTTCTTTCCTTTTCTTGCCTTTTCTTTCCCTTTTCTTTCCTTTTCATACCTTATCTTGCCTTTTCTTGCCTCATCTTTCCCTTTCTTCCCTTTTCTTGTCTTTTTTTGCCTTTTCTTTCCTTTTCTTGCCTAATCGTGCCTTATCTTGCCTTTTCTTCCATTATCTTGCCTTTTCTTGGCTTTTTATACCTTTTCTTCTCTTATCTTTCCTTTTCTTGCCTTTTCCTTTCCTTATCTTTCCTTTTCTTGCCTTTTCTTACCTTTTCATGACTTATGTTGCCTTAGCTTGTATTTTCTTGCTTATTCTTAATTTATCATTCCTTTTCTTTTGATTTCTTTGTTTTTCTTGACTTTTATTGCATTATCTTGCATTTTCATGCTTCCCCTTGCCTTTCCTTGCCTTTTCATGCCTTTTCCATGCCTTTTCTTGCATTATATTGCCTTTTCTTGCCTTTTCCTTGCCTCAACTTTCCATTTCTTGCCTTTCCTTCCCTTTTCTAGCCTTATCTTACTTTTTCTTGCCTTTTCCTTGCCTTTTCTTTCCTTTTCTAGACTAATCATACCTTATCTTGCCTTTTCTTCCCTTATCTTGCCTTTTCTTGCCTTTTCAAGCCCTTTCCATGCCTTTTTTTCCTTTTCTTGCCTTTTCCATGCCTTATCGTGCCTTATCTTTCCTTTTCTTACCTTTTCTTGCCTTATCTTTCCTTTTCTTACTTTTTCTTGGCTTTTCTTTCCTTTTCATGCCTTATCTTGCCTTAGCTTGTTTTTTCTTGCCTTTTCTTGCCTATTCTTACCTTATCATTCATTTTTTTTATTTATTTATTTTTCTTGCCTTTTATTGCATTATCTTTCCTTTTCATACCTTTGCTTGCTTTTCCTTGCCTTTTATTGCCTTTCCTTTCCTTTTCCTTGCCTTTTCTTACCTTATCTTATCTTGCCTTTTCTTTTCTTTTCTTGCCGTACACTGCCTTATCTTGCCTTTTCTTACCATTTCCTTGCCTTTTCTTTCCTTTTCTTGCATTTTCTTGCCTCATCTTTCCTTTTCGTCCCTTTTCTTGCTTAATCTTGCCTTTTCTTACATTTTCATGCCTTTTCTTGCCTTTTCTTTCCTTATCTTGCCTTATCTGGCCCTTTCTTGCCTTTTCATGCCTTTTCTTGCCTTATCTTGCCTTTTCTTGCCTTTTCCTGGTCTTTTCTTTCCTTTTTTTGCCGTATCTTGCCTTCTCTGGGCTATTCTTGCCTTTTTTGTCATTTCTTACCTTTTCCTTGCTTTTTTAACCTTTTCTTACCTTATCTTTCCTTTTTTTTCCTTTTCTTGCCATTTCTTGCCTTATCTTGCCTTTTCTTACCTTTCCTTTCCTTTTCTTGCCTTTTCTTACCTTTTAATGCGTTTTCCTTCCTTTTTCTTGCCTTATCATGCCTTTTCCTTGCCTTTTCTTGCCTTTTTTTTGCCATTTTTTGCCTTTTCCGACCTTATCTTGCCATTTCTTGCCTTTTCCTCGCCTTTTCTTGCCTTATCTTTCCTTATTTTCCTTTTTTTTCTTTCCATTTCTTTCATTTTCTTGCCTTTTATTGCCTTATCTTGCCTTTTCTTACCTTTTCTTGTCTTTTCTTACCTTTCCTTTCATTTTCATGCCTTTTCCTTGCCTTTTCTTGCATTATCTTTTCTTTTCTTACCATTTCCTTGCCTTTTCTTTCCTTTTCTTGCCTTACCTTGCCTTATCTTGCCTTTTCTTACCTTTTCCATACCTTTTCTTTCCTTATGTTTCCTTTTCTTGCCTCATCTTTCCTTTTCTTGCCCATCCTTCCCTTTTCTTGCCTTATCTTAACTGATCTTGCCTTTTCTTACCTTTTCTTGCCTTATCTTGCCTTTTCATGCCTTTTCTTGCCTTTTCATGCCTTTTCTTGCCTTATCTTGTATTTTCCTTGCCTTTTCTTGCCTTTTCTATCCTCATCTTTCCTTTCCTTAGCTTTTCTAGCCTTACCTTGCCTTTTCTTAACTTTTCTTACCTTTTCCATACCTTTTCTTTCCTTATGTTTCCTTTTCTTGCCTCATCTTTCCTTTTCTTGCCCATCCTTCCCTTTTCTTGCCTTATCTTAACTGATCTTTCCTTTTCTTACCTTTTCTTGCCTTTTCATGCCTTTTCATGCCTTTTCTTGCCTTTTCATGCCTTTTCATGCCTTTTCTTGCCCTATCTTATATTTTCCTTGCATTTTCTTGCCTTTTCTATCCTCATCTTTTCTTTTCTTGCCTTTCCTTCGCTTTTCTAGCCTTATCTTGTCTTTTCTTAACTTTTCTTGACTAATCATGCGTAATCTTGCCATTCCTTCGCCTTTTCTTTCCTTTTCTTACCTTATCTTGTCTTTTCTTTCCTTTTCTTTCCTTATCTTGCCTTTTCTTTTCTTTTCTTTTGTTTCCTTTTTTGCCTTTTCATGCCTTATATTGCCATTCCCTTTCCTTTTCTTTTCTTTTCTTGCCTCATCTTTTCTTTTCTTGCCTTTTCATGCATTTTCTTGCCTTTTCTTGCCTTATCTTTCCTTTTCTTGCCTTTTCATGCCTTTTCTTATCTTTTTTGCCTTTTCTTGCCTTATCTTTCCTTATTCTCTCTTTCCAGGCATTTTCTTGCCTTATCTTGCATTTTCTTGCCTTTTCTTGCCTTTTCTTGCCTTATCTTGCCTTTTCTTGACTTATCTTGCCTTTTCATGCCTTTTCTTATCTTTTTTTTCCTTTTCTTACCTTATCTTGCCTTTTCATTCCTTTTCTTACCTTATCTTGCCTTTTCATTCCTTCTCTTGACTTTTCTTGCCTTTTAATGCCTTTTCCTTACTTTTTTTTCCATTTCTTTGCTAATCTTACCAATTCTTTCCTTTTTCGGTCTTATCTTTCCATTTCTTGTCTTTCCAAGCCTTTTCTTGCCTTTTCATGCTTTTCCAAGCCATTTCTTGCCTTTTCTTACCTCTTCTTGCTTTTTTCTTGCCTTTTCTTGCCTTTTCTTACGTTTTCTTGCCTTAACTGGTCTTTTCTTTGCTTTTCTTGTCTTGTCTTGCCTTTTCTTGCCTTATCTTGCCTTTTCCTCTTCTTTTCATGCCTTATCTTACCTTATCTTCGCTTTTCCTTGCCTTTTCTTGTCTTATCTTGCCATTTCTTGCCACATCATTCCCTTTCTTTCCTTTTATTACCTTTTCTTCCATTTTCATGCCTTATCTTGCCTTTTCTTGCCTTATCTTTCCTTTTCTTTCCATTTCTTTCCTTTTCTTGCCTTTTCTTGCCTTATCTTGCCTTTGCGTGCCTTTTCTTTCCTCTCCTAGCCTTTTCCTCGCCTTTTCTTGCCTTATCTTGCATTTTCTTCCCATATCTTTCCTTTTCTTGCCTTATCTTTTCTTTTCTTGCCTTTTCTTGCCTTTTCCTTGTCTTTTCTTTCATTTTCTTGCCTTTTCTTTCCTTATCTTACCTTTTCTTGCCTTTTCATTGGCTTTTCTCTCCTTTTCTTGCCTTATCTTGCCTCTTCTTCCACTTTCATTCCTTTTCATGACTTATCTTCCCATTCCCTTACCTTTTCTTTCCTTTTCTTGCATTTTCATGCCTTTTCCATGCCTTTTCAAGCCTTATCTTTCCTTTTCTTGCCTTTTCATGCCTTATCTTGCCTTTTCTTGCCTGTTCTTGTTTTTTCTTTCCTTTTCTTGACTTATCTTGCCTTTTCTTACCTTTTTAGTGCCTTTTCTTTCCTTATCATGCATTTTCTAGTCTTTTCTTGCCTTATCTTGCCTTTTCTTACCTTATCTTTACTTTTCTTGCCATTTCATGCCTTTACTTGCCTTTTTATGCTTTTTCCTTGCCTTTTCTTGCAATTTCTATCCTTATCTTGCTATTTCTTGCCTTGTCTGGCCTTTTCTTGCTTTATCTTACCTTTTCTTTTCTTATCTTTCATTTGCTTGCCTTTTCATGCCTTTTCTAGCCTTCTCATGCCTTTTCTTGCCTTTTCTTACCTTTTCTTGCATTTTCCTTGCATTTTCTTGCCTTATCTTTCCTTTTCTTGCCATATCTAAGTCTTTTCTTGCCTTTTCATGCCTTTTCCTTGCCATTTCTTGCCTTATCTTGCCTTATCTTTCCCTTTCCTACCTTATATTGTCTTTTCTTTCCATTTCTTATCTTTTCATGCCTTTTCTTGCCTTTTCCTTGCTTTTTCTTTCATTTTCTTGGCTTTTCCTTGCCTTTTCTTTCCTTTTCTTTCATTTTCTTGCCTTTTCCTTCCCCTTTCTTTCCTTTTCATGCCTTATCTTGCCTTTTCTTGCCTCATCTTTCCCTTTCTTTCCTTTTCTTGTCTTTTTTTGCCTTTTCTTGCCTCATCTTTCCCTTTCTTTCCCTTTCTTTCCTTTTCTTGCCTAATCGTGCCTTTTCGTCCTTTATCTTGCCTTTTCTTGCCTTTTCATACCTTTTCTTTTCTTATCTTTCCTTTTCTTTCCTTTTCCTTGCCTTATCTTTCCTTTTCTTGCCTTTTCTTACCTTTTCATGCCTTATCTTGCCTTAGCTTGTCTTTTCTTGCTTATTCTTACCTTATCATTCCTTTTCTTTTGATTTCTTTTTTTTTCTTGACTGTTATTGCATTATCTTGCATTTTCTTTGCTTTCCCTTACCTTTCCTTGCCTTTTCATGCCTTTTCCTTGCCTTTCCTTGCCTTTTCTTGCCTTTTCCTTGCCTTTTCTTTCCTTTTCTTGCCTTTTCCTTGCCTTTTCTTTCCTTTTCTTGCCTTTTATTACCTTTTCCTTACCTTTTTTTCCTTTTCTTGCCTCAACTTTCCTTTTCTTGCCTTTCCTTCCCTTTTCTTGCCTTATCTTTCCTAATCTTGCCTTTTCTTACATTTTCTTGACTTTTCTTGCTTTTTTTTGCCTTTTCTTTCCTTATCTTGCCCTTTCTTGCCCTTTGTTGCCATTTCTTGCCTTTTCTTGCCTTTTCATGCATTTTCATGCCTTTTCTTGCCTCATCTTGCCTTTTCTTGCCTTTTCTTTCCATATCTTGCCTTTTCTTTCCTTATCTTGCCTTTTCTTGCTTTTCCTTGCCTTTTCTTACCTTTTCTTTTCGTATCTTGCCTTTTCTTTCCTTTTCCTGATCTTTTCTTTCCTTTTCTTGCCTTATCTTGCCATATCTTTCCTTTTCTTGCCTATTCTTTCCTTTTTTTGTCATTTCTTACCTTTTCCTTGCCTTTTCTTACTTTATCTTACCTTTTTTTGCCTTTTTCTTGCCTTTCCTTGCCTTTTCTTTCCTTATCTTTCCTTTTTTTCAATTTCTTTCCTTTTCTTGCCTTTTCTAGCCTTATCTTGTCTTTTCTCACCTTTTCTTGCATTTTTTTCCTTTTAATGACTTTACCTTGCCTTTTCTTGCCTTATCTTGCCATTTCCTTGCCTTTTCTTGCCTTTTCCTTGCCTTTTCTTGCCTTATCTTAGCTTATCTCCATTTTCCTTGCCTTTCCTTGCCTTATCTTGCCATTTCTTGCCGCATCATTACTTTTCTTTCCTTTTATTACCTTTTCTTTCCTTTCCCTTGCCTTTTCTTGCCTTATCTTTCCTTATTTTCCTTTTCTTGCCTTTTCATGCCTTATTTTTCTTTTTCTTTCCATTTCTTTCCTTTTGTTACCATTTAATGCCTTATCTTGCCTTTTCTTACCTTTTCTTGCCTTTTCTTGCCTTTCCTTTCCTCTTCATGCCTTTTCCTTGCCATTTCTTGCATTATCTTTCCTTTTCTTGAATTTGCCTTGCCTTTTCTTTCCTTTTCTTTCCTTACCTTGCCTTATCTTGCCTTTTCTTACCTTTTCCCAACCTTTTCTTTCCTTTTCTTTCCTTATCTTGCCTTTTCTTTCCTCGTCTTTCCTTTTCTTGCCTTATCTTAACTTATTTTGCCTTTTCTTACCTTTTCATTCCTTTTCTTGAGTTATCTTGCCTTTCTTGCCTTTCTTGCCTTTTCATACCTTTTCATGCCTTTTCTTGCCTTTTCTTTCCTCATCTTTCCTTTTCTTGCCTTATGTTGTCTTTTCTTGCCTTTTCCTTGCCTTTTCTTTCCTTTTCTTGCCTAATCATGCCTTATCTTGCCATTTCTTTCATTTTGTTGCCTTATCTTGCCTTTTCTTTTCTTTTCATTTCTTTCCTTTTAATGCCCTATATTGCCATACCCTAGCTGTTTCTTTCCTTTTCTTTCCTTTTTATACCTTTTCTTGTTTTATCTTTCCTTTTCTTGCCTTTTCTAGCCTTATCTTTCCTTTTCTTCCCTATCCATGCCTTTTCTTTCCTAATCTTGCCTTATCTTTCCTTTTCTTACCTTTTCATGTCTTTTCATGCTTTTCTTAACTTATCTTGCCTTTTCTTGCCTTTTCATACCTTCTCTTGACTTTTCTTGCCTTTTCATGCCTTTTCTTTCCTTTTTTTGCCCTTTCATGCCTTTTCCTTGCATTTTCTTGCCATTTCTTTCCTTATCCGGCCTTTTCTTGCCTTATCTTGCCTTTTCTTTTCTTTTCTTTTCTTTTCTTGTCTTTTCATGTCTTTTCTTGCCTTTTCCATGTCTTTTCTTGCCTTTTCCTACCTTTTCTTGCCTTTCCCTTGCCTATTCTTGCCATTTCTTACCTTTTCTTGCCTTTTTTTTGCCTTATCTCGTCTTTTCTTGCATTTTCTTGCCTTATCTTGAATTTTCTTGAATTTTCTTGCCTTATCTTGCCTTTTCCTGCCTTATCTTTCCTTTTCTTGCCTTATCTTTCCTTTTCTTTCCTTTTCTTGCCTAATCTTGCCTTTTCAGGCCTTTTCCTTGCCTTTTCTTGCCTTATCTTTCCTATTCTTGCCTTTTCTTTCCTTTTCGTGCCTTTCCTTTCCTTTTCTTGCCTTTTCTTACATTTTCTTGCCTTTGGCTTACCTTTTCTTTCATTTTCTTCCATGTTCCTTGCCTTTTATTGCCTTATCTTGCCTTTTCTTACCTCTTCTTGCCTTTTCTTGCCTTTCCTTTTATTTTCATGCCTTTTCCTTGCCTTTTCTTGCATTATCTTTCATTTTCATATCTTTTCTTGCCTTTTCTTACCTTTTCCTTGCCTTTTCTTGCCTTACCTTGCCTTATCTTGCCTTTTCTTACCTTTTCCCTACCTTTTCTTTCCTTATGTTTCCTTTTCTTGCCTCATCTTTCCTTTTCTTGCCTATCCGTCCCATTTCTTGTCTTATCTTAACTGATCTTGCCTTTTCTTACCTTTTCTTACCTTTTCTTTCCTTTTCTTGTCTTATCTTGCATTTTCCTGGTCTTTTCTTGCCTTTTCTATCCTCATCTTTCCTTTTCTTGCCTTTCCTTCCCATTTCTAGCCTTATCTTGCCTTTTCTTAACTTTTCTTGCCTAATCATGCGTAATCTTGCCATTCCTTTGCCTTTTCTATCCTTTTCTTACCTTTCCATCCCATTTGTAGCCTTATCTTGCCTTTTCTTAACTTTTCTTGCCTAATCATGCGTAATCTTGCCATTCCTTTGCCTTTTCTTACCTTATCTTGCCTTTTCTTTCCTTTTCTTACCTTACCTTGCCTTTTCTTTCCTTTTCTTACCTTACCTTGCCTTTTCTTTCCTTTTCTTACCTTATCTTGCCTTTTCTTTTCTTTTCTTTTATTTCCTTTTTTCCTTTTCATGCCTTATATTGCCATTCCCTTACCGTTTCTTTTCTTTTCTTGCCTTACTTTGCCTTTTCTCTTCTTTTCTTACCTTTGCATGCATTTTCTTCCCTTTTCTTTCCTTATCTTTCCTTTTTTTGAATTTTCATGCCTTTTCTCGCCTTATTTTCCTTTTCTTCCCTTTCCAAGCCATTTTTGCCTTATCTTGCCTTATCTTGCCTTTTCTTGCCTTTTCTTGACTTTTCTTGCCTTATCTTGCCTTATCTTGCCTTTTCTTGCCTTTTCATGCCTTTTCTTGCCTTTTCATCATTCCTTCTCTTAACTTTTCTTGCCATTTCATGCCTTTTCTTGCCTATTCTTGCCTTTTAATGCCTTTTCCTTTCTTTTTTTTCCATTTCTTTCCTTATCCGGCCTTTTCTCGCCTTTCTTTTCTTATCTATCCTTTTCTTGTCTTTTCATGCCTTTTCTTGCCTTTTCATGCCTTTTCCAAGCCTTTTCTTACCTTTTCTTACTTTTTCTTACTTTTTTCTTGCCTTTTCTTGCCTTAACTAGTCTTTTCTTTGCTTTTCTATTCTTGTCTTGCCTTATCTCGCCTTTTCCTCGCCTTTTCTTGCCATATCTTGCCTTTTCCTTTTCTTTTCATGCCTTATCTTACCTTATCTTCGCTTTTCTTTGCCTTTTCTTGTCTTACCTTGCCATTTCTTGCCACATCATTCCCTTTCTTTCCTTTTATTACATTTTCTTCCATTTTCTTGCCTTATCTTGATACGAACCCCGCCAACGATGCGACGAGACCCGGCCACAAAGCGTGAAATCCCAGATCGTTCAAGATCAGTTTGTGATGGAGATCTCGACCCGATGCTCACAACCAAACAAGAACCTTGGTATTAAGACCGCGACCCGCTGCTTGAGTTGAAACAAAGAACCTTGATATGTCGATGACGCCACAAACGGTGATGAAAATCCGCTTGATAAGTCGATGGTGAACTCGACGGAATCCCTCCGTTGTGTTCGAACTGTTCCGAAGAACCAAGAGAGCAAAGCCCACGTTTTTCAATCAATAATGGTCTCCTTTTCTCATTGCATAAGCCTCTATAAATAGGCTCAATATTACAAAGAGATTCCAAATCAAACAACTCCTAAAAATCTGGCTAGAAAGGGAAACTAAAAAGGAAACAAATCTCAGCCTTTTAGGAAGGCTAAAAACGTGACAAACAAGCTAAATAAGCCAAGAGTTGTTGGAATATAACTTCCTAATCAAAACTAATGGCTGAAATAAACTTCCTAAATAGAATGCCCAAATCAGAGAGAATAAATCTTCAAGATCTTTGCTGCTGAAAGGACCTTCTAGAACTTGTATTAAGGTCATAAACTTGGCTGAATTTCGTGGCTCTTGGTCCATGGACTTTAATAAATTTGCTTGAGCCCAACTCTCCAAAGTATGCTTGGAAATCAGCCCATTAAGTTATGACTTGAAGCGCTTTGTGTGTGCTCTCTCACTTGGTCAGATTGGCACTTGAAATAATCATATGAGTGCTCTTCATATTCATATCATTCCCCTCCTCTTGAATGGGATTTGTCCTCAAATCCTCACATATGGCAAGTTGCCACAAATTAACAACCATGCTGGAACAAGGTTGAGTCTTCGAACGTCGTGGTTGTACTTGATACCTTGCGTTCCAACAGAACAAGTACTTCGATCTTAAAGAATCTGAAGTCATCTCCAACTCAAAAGCCAAAACCCTACTAATCCGTTTAAGCCTTTCTTTGAACTTCAAACTATTCCAGATGTTGATCAACGGTGAACCTCCAATATAATCAAACTTGTTCACTCCCATGAAATCAATATGCTCAATATATTCAACATGGAAATCTGGAAACATGTAAGATATGGGTTGATCCTCTTCCTTGTTAACAGCAACAATAAGTTCTTCATGTTCACGATCAATAGGAATTGTGCACTTCTTCATGTGAACAATATCCACCACAGATGATTCGTCAAATAAATCTCTTAGGTAAAGTAGTGACATGGTATGGTCATCAAAATAATCTCCATCAAATAAATCAATGGAATATTCACCAAACTCCTCCCATATCAAAACCTCTTCAAAAACTTCATCTGAAGGCATACCAATTTCAGAACAACATACCTGAAATCCTCAATGTTGCACTTAGATTGAATGATCTTCTCTTGTTGTACTTCACTAACTTCTCTTGTATGCAAGTCAATTTTCCTTGCCAAAGACATAAGTTTCTCCCAGCTGTCTTCATCATCCCATGCTGTAACTCTAAGAGTACTATCACCTCTATCCCCAATCTTTCTTTGTTGAGCTCTTGTATCCCTGCATACATTAGGAACATCATGTATCCTCTCTTGTTTGCACACTATCCGGTCTACCTTTCCGCTGAGCTTCTTGACCTCCGTTCTCATTATATGCCTCATCCCACTAAGAAGGGCGTCCATAAACGTGTGTGGATCACCAACCAATGGTGCAACACCTTCAACGGATCTTCTTGAGTAGTTATAAGACATTCTTGCAGATTCTCCTTTTTTTTCTTTCCACTTTTTTGCAAACTTTTTTTTTCAGCCTCTTTTCTTCCTTTGTAGGCTGCCTTCTTTTCTTTTTTTCCTTTTTCCGGATTTTTCTCTCTTTTTTTGATTTTTTTTCTTTCTCCAACTCAGAATACAATAAGAACAACTAACTGAAAACTAATGATAAAAATGAAATTTAAAGGATAGATAGAACTGAAATAGAAGTCTAAGCTCTGATACCAAATGATACGAACCCCGCCAATGATGCGACGAGACCCGGCCACAAAGCGTGAAATCCCAGATCGTTCTAGATCAGTTCGTGATGGAGATCTCGACCCGATGCTCACAACCAAACAAGAACCTTGGTATTAAGGCCGCGACCCGCTGCTTGAGTTGAAACAAAGAACCTTGATATGTCGATGACGCCACAAACGGTGATGAAGATCCGCCTGATAAGTCGATGGTGAACTCGACGGAATCCCTCCGTTGTGTTCGAACTGTTCCGAAGAACCAAGAGAGCAAAGCCCACGTTTTTCAATCAATAATGGTCTCCTTTTCTCATTGCATAAGCCTCTATAAATAGGCTCAATATTACAAAGAGATTCCAAATCAAACAACTCCTAAAAATCTGGCTAGAAAGGGAAACTAAAAAGGAAACAAATCTCAGCCTTTTAGGAAGGCTAAAAACGTGACAAACAAGCTAAATAAGCCAAGAGTTGTTGGAATATAACTTCCTAATCAAAACTAATGGCTGAAATAAACTTCCTAAATAGAATGCCCAAATCAGAGAGAATAAATCTTCAAGATCTTTGCTGCTGAAAGGACCTTCTAGAACTTGTATTAAGGTCATAAACTTGGCTGAATTTCATGGCTCTTGGTCCATGGACTTTAATAAATTTGCTTAAGCCCAACTCTCCAAAGTATGCTTGGAAATCAGCCCATTAAGTTATGACTTGAAGCGCTTTGTGTGTGCTCTCTCACTTGGTCAGATTGGCACTTGAAGTAATCATATGAGTGCTCTTCATATTCATATCATATCTTGCCTTTTCTTGCCTTATCTTTCCTTTTCTTTCCATTTCTTTCCTTTTCTTGCCTTTTCTTGCTTTATCTTGCCTTTTCTTTCCTCTCCTAGCCTTTTTCTCGCCTTTTCTTGCCTTATCTTGTAATTTCTTCCCTTATCTTTCCTTTTCTTGCCTTATCTTGTCTCTTCTTGCCTTTTCCTTACCTTTTCTTTCATTTTCTTGCCTTTTCTTTCCTTATCTTGCCTTTTCTTGCCTTTTCATTGGCTTTTCTCTCCTTTTCTTGCCTTATCTTGCCTCTTCTTTCCCTTTCTTTCCTTTTCATGACTTATCTTACCATTCCCTTGCCTTTTCTTTCCTTTTCTTGCATTTTCATGCCTTTTCCATGCCTTTTCTGGCCTTATCTTTCCTTTTCTTGCCTTTTCATGCCTTATCTTGCCTGTTCTAGTCTTTTCTTGCCTTATCTTGCCTTTTCTTGACTTATCTTGCCTTTTCTTACCTTTTCCGTGCTTTTCTTTCCTTTTCATGCATTTTCTTATCTTTTCTTGACTTATCTTACCTTTTCTTTTCATATCTTTCCTTTGCTTGTCTTTTCATGCCTTTTCTAGCCTTCTCATGCCTTTTCCATGCCTTTTCTTGCCTTTTCTTACCTTTTCTTGCATTTTCCTTCCGTTTTCTTGCCTTATCTTGCCTTTTCTTACCTTTTCTTGCATTTTCCTTCCGTTTTCTTGCCTTTTCTTGCCTTTTCTTGCCTTATCTTGTCTTTTCTTTGCTTTTCTTTGCTTTTCTTGCCTTATCTTGCCTTATCTAAGTCTTTTCTTTGCTTTTCTTGCCTTTTCTTACCTTTCCACGCCTTTTCCTTGCCTTTTCTTGCCTCATCTTTCCTTATCTTTCCCTTTCCTGCCTTATATTGTCTTTTCTTTCCATTTCTTGTCTTTTCTTGCCTTTTCCTTGCTTTTTCTTTCATTTTCTAGGCTTTTCCTTCCCTTTTCTTTCCTTTTCTTTCCTTTTCTTGCCTTTTCCTTCCCTTTTCTTTCCTTTTCATGCCTTTTCTTGCCTCATCTTTCCTTTTCTTGTCTTTTTTTGCCTTTTTTTCCTTTTCTTGCCTAATCGTGCCTTATCTTGCCTTTTCTTCCATTATCTTGCCTTTTCTTGCCTTTTTATACATTTTCTTCTCTTATCTTTCTTTTTCTTGCCTTTTCCTTGCCTTGTCTTTCCTTTTCTTGCCTTTTCTTACCTTTTCATGCCTTATCTTGCCTTAGCTTGTCTTTTCTTGCTTATTCTTAATTTATCATTCCTTTTCTTTTGATTTCTTTGTTTTTCTTGACTTTTATTGCATTATGTTGCATTTTCATGCTTCCCCTTGCCTTTCCTTGCCTTTTCATGCCTTTTCTATGCCTTCTCTTGCTTTATCTTGCCTTTTCCTTGCCTCATCTTTCCTTTTCTTGCCTTTCCTTCTCTTTTCTACCTTATCTTACTTTTTCTTACCTTTTCCTTGCCTTTTCTTTCCTTTTCTCGACTAATCATACCTTATCTTACATTTTCCTTGCCTTTTCTTTCCTTTTCTTTCCTTTTCTTGCACTTTCTTGCCTCACCTTTCCTTTCCATCCCTTTTCTTGCTTTTTCTTGCCTTTTCTTACATTTTCATGCATTTTTCTTGCCTTTTCCGGCCCTTTCTTGCCCTTTCTTTCCTTTTCATGCCTTTTCATGCCTTTTCTTGTCTTATCTTGCCTTTTCTTGCCTTATATTGGATTTTCTTGTCTTTTCCTGGTCTTTTCTTTCCTTTTTTTGCCGTATCTTGCCTTTTCTTGCCTATTCTTGCCTTTTTGTCATTTCTTACCTTTTCCTTGCCTTTTTTAACCTTATCTTTCCTTTTTTTGCCTTTTCTTGCCATTTCTTGCCATATCTTGCCTTTTCTTACCTTTCCTTTCCTTTTCTTGCCTTTTCTTGCCTTTTAATGCCTTTTTCTTGCTTTTTCTTGCCTTATCTTGCCTTTTCCTTGCCTTTTCTTGTCTTTTGCTTGCCTTTTTTGCCTTTTCCGACCTTATCTTGCCATTTCTTGCCTTTTCCTTGCCTTTTTTGCCTTATCTTTCCTTATTTTCCTTTTATTGCCTTTTCTTGCCTTTTCTTAACTTTTCTTGCCTTATCTTTTTTTTCTTTCCATTTCTTTCGTATTCTTGCCTTTTATTGTCTTATCTTGCCTTTTCTTGCCTTTGCTTTAATTTTCATGCCTTTTCCTTGCCTTTTCTTGCATTATCTTTCCTTTTCTTACCTTTTCCTTGCCTTTTCTTGCTTATCTTGCCTTTTCTTTCCTTTTCCCTACCTTTTCTTTCCTTACGTTTCCTTTTCTTGCCTCATCTTTCCTTTTCTTGCCTATCCTTCCCTTTTCTTGCCTTATCTTAACTGATCTTGCCTTTTCTTACCTTTTTTTCCTTTTCATGCCTTTTCTTGCCTTATCTTGCCTTATCTTGCATTTTCCTTGCCGTTTCTTGCCTTTTCTATCCTCATCTTTCCTTTTCTTGCCTTTCCTTCCCTTTTCTAGCCTTATCTTGCCTTTTCTTAACTTTTCTTGCCTAATCATGCGTAATCTTGCCACTCCTTTGCCTTTTCTTTCCTTTTCTTACCTTATCTTGCATTTTCTTTCCTTTTCTTACCTTATCTTGCCTTTTCTTTTCTTTTCTTTTGTTTCCTTTTTTGCCTTTTCATGCCTTATATTGCCATTCCCTTTCCTTTTCTTTTCTTTTCTTGCCTTATCTTGCCATTTCTTTTCTTTTCTTTACTTTTCTTGCCTTTTCATGCATTTTCTTGCATTTTCTTGCCTTATCTTTCCTTTTCTTGCATTTTCATGCCTTTTCTCGCCTTATTTTCCTTTTCTTCCCTTTCCAAGCCTTTTCTTGCCTTATCTTGCATTTTCTTATCTTTTCTTGCCTTATAGTCTTTTCTTGACTTATCTTGCCTTTTGATACATTTTATTGTCTTTTTTTGCCTTTTCTTGCCTTATCTTGCCTTTTCATTCCTTCTCTTGACTTTTCTTGCTATTTCATGCCTTTTCTTGCCTTTTCTTTCCAATTCTTGCCTTTTAATGCCTTTTCCTTGCTTTTTTTCCCTTTCTTTGCTTATCTTACCATTTCTTTCCTTATCCGGCCTTTTCTCGTCTTTTCTTTTCTTATCTTTCCTTTTCTTCTCTTTTCATGCCTTTTCTTGCCTTTTCATGCTTTTCCAAGCCTTTTCTTGCCTTTTCTTGCTTTTTTCTTGCCTTTTCTTACCTTTTCTTGCCTTAACTAGTCTTTTCTGTGCTTTTCATGTCTTGTCTTTCCTTTTCTTACCTTATCTTGCCTTTTCCTTGTCCTTTCTTGCCTTATCTTACCTTATCTTCGCTTTTCCTTGCCTTTTCTTGTCTTATCTTGCCATTTCTCGCCACATCATTCCCAGATCATTGAAATCCGCCAATGATGCGCGAGACCCGTCCAAGAAGCGTTGAAATCCCAGATCATTCTAGATCAGTTTGTGATGGAGATCTCGACCCGATGCTCACAACCAAACAAGAACCTTGGTATTAAGACCGCGACCCGCTGCTTGTGTTGAAACAAAGAACCTTGATATATTGATGACGCCACAAACGGTATGAAAATCCGCTTGATAAGTCGAAGGTAAACTCGATGGAATTGCTCCGCTGTGTTCGAGAAGTTCCGTAGAACCAAGGGAGAGACTTGCTCACGTTTTTTGATCAAAATGTTCTCCTCTTCTCATTGCATAAGGCTCTATAAATAGGCTCAATATTACAAAGAGATTTCAAATAAAAATACTTCCAAAATTGGCCAGAATTTTGGCTGGAAAGATAAACTAAAAATGGAATCAAATCTAAACCTTTTAGGAAGGCCAAAACGTGACAAACAAGCCAAAAGTTGCTGGAAGTAATTTCCTAAACAATACTTATGGCTGAAATTTTATTTCCTAAATAGAATTCCCAGATCAGGGAGAATCACTCTTGTGGATCTTGGCTGCTGAATGGACCTTCTAGAACTTGTATTAAGGTCATAAACTCAGCTGAATTTTGTAGCTCTTGGTCCATGGACTTTAATAAATTTGCTTGGGCCCAACTCTCCGATGTAAGCATGGAAATCAGCCCACAAAGTTGTCACTTGAAGTGCTTTATGCGTGCTCTCTCACTTGGTCAGATTGGCACTTGAAATCATCATATGAGTGCTTCCCATATTCATATCATTCCCCTCCTCTTGAAAGGAATTTGTCCTAAAATCCTCGCATATGTCATAGTGCCACAAATTAATAACCATGTTGGAACAAGGTTGAGTCTTCGAACGTCGTGGTTGTACTTGATACCTTCCTCTCCAACAGAATTGATACTTTGAACATAAACAATCTGATATCATCTCCAAATAAAAAGTTAAAGACTCTCTTTTTCGAATAAGCCTTTCACCAATTTTCAAAGCATTCCACAAGTTGATCAATGCTGATCCTCCAATATATTCAAACTTGTCAACTCCCAAGAAGTCTATATGCTCAACATATTCAACATGAAAATCTGGATATATGTAAGATATGGGCTGAACCTCTTCCTTCTCAACCACAACATCAAATTCTTCATGATCACCATCAATTGGAGTTATACACTTCTTCATATGAACAACATTATTTTCCACAGATGATTCATCAAATAAATCCCTTAAGTAAAGTAGTGACATTGTATGCTCATCAAAGCAATCTCCATCAAATAAGTCAATAGAATATGCACCAAACTCCTCCCATGTCAAAGCCTCTTCAAGAACTTCAAAAGAAGAAGCTTTCATATCAACGTCAGAACCACATACCTTATTCTCAATGTCGCACTTAGTGTAAATGATCTTCTCGCATTGCACTTCACAACCTTCTCTTGCATGCAAGTCAATTTTCCTTGCCAATGACATAAGCTTCTCCCAGCTATCTTGATCATCCCATGCAGTAACTCTAAAAGTGTCATCACCTCTAACCCCAATCTTTCTTTGTTGAGCTCTTGTATCCCTACATACATTGGGAACAACTTCTACCTGCTCTGAAAGTTTACTCTCTATTCGGTCTATCCGTCTGTGAAACTTCTTGATTTCCTCACTCACCAAACAATTCATCTCACTCATCACAGCCTCCATAAACTTTTGTGGATCAGCCAATGACTCATCACCTTCAAAGTTTTTCTTGAGTAATCGTAGGACATGTTCTTGCACATTCTCTTTTTTTTCTTTCCACTTTTTTGCAAACTTTTTTTTTCAGCCTCTTTTCTTCCTTTGTAGGCTGCCTTCTTTTCTTTCTATCCTTTTTCCGGATTTTTCTATCTTTTTTTATTTTTTTTTCTTTCTCCAACTCAGAATATAAAAAGAACAACTAACTGAAAACTAATGATAAAAATGAAATTTAAAGGATAGATAGAACTGAAATAGAAGTCTAAGCTCTAATACCAAATGATACGAACCCTGCCAATGATGCGCGAGACCCGTCCAAGAAGCGTTGAAATCCCAGATCGTTCTAGATCAGTTTGTGACGGAGATGATATGAATCTCAGCGGAAAAGACTCACAACTAGGACCGTTTGTTACTTCAGAATAGAACAGATCACAACTCACAAGAACAAAGGCGCGAAATTGAACCTTAACCCGCATCAAGAGCTTCTGAACCTTGACCTAAGGTCGTATCACGCCACGAGCGGGGATGGATGATCCGCTTGATAAATGAAAGATAAATTCTAGCCAAGACGACTCACCAGCCTAAGCAAGAACAAACGAGTATCTAAACTCACAATTAGCCAATGCTAAGTAATTCTCCGAATTGTTATGTCTTTATTGAATGAGGATGCCTCTTTATATAGGCTCTATAAGTCTTACAACTTCCTAAACGAAAACTAACTCCAAATAAGGAGTTCAAGGCTGGCCCAAACTCTCCTTCCTAATTTAAAGGGATTCTGGCCGAAATATTCAACTAAGTAGGAAAACAATCTAAACATAGATAACTAATAGACTATCTAGTAAATATCACGTCCTAAAACATAGTAGATGCAATTCCTAAAATTTAGGGATGCATGTCCAAGATAAGCTTGAAATTCACGTGCGCATGCATCCAGGAGATTGCGTGCATCTCAAACTTCCCATTTAGCTTCCAAAACGTGCATGGGCCTCCCTTGGACTTCTTGGACGTCCTTGGTCCTCCACGCACCTGCTTGAGCCCAAACTTCTTGCATTAGTCCATTGAAGTCAGATTGCAACTTCCTAGCTCTTGCTCTTGTCATTGGCCCAATTGGAACTTGAACTTGCTGCGAGTCTACAAGCTTGATAGTAGGTGCGTCCTTAGGCTTGCTCACATCAGTCCCCTCCTCTTGAAAAGGATTTGTCCTCAAATCATCACCTACATCAAACGGACTCAAGTCAGCCACGTTAAACGAAGCACTTACATTATACTCACCCGGAAGGTCTAGCTTGTAGGCATTATCATTGATGCGTTCTATCACTTGGAATGGACCATCTCCTCGTGGTAGCAACTTTGAACGTCTTTGGATAGGAAAACGCTCCTTCCTCATATGTAGCCAAACCCAATCTCCCGGCTCAAAGACAACCTTGTGCCTTCCTTTGTTTGCTTGCCTCGCACAGTGCTCTGTGCGCTTCTCGTTTGTTCTTGCTCTCCTAAGACTCCTTGTAGAGCCTACGCCTTCTTCAGATTCAGAATCAGCTCCACTCGACACTCCAATAGGTACTCCTCTCCTACGCCTTTGGAGTTCGCCTCGCGTTTGGGGGTTGTCACGAGAATTCTCCACGGCATCCACGCGTAGTTGCAAAGGCTTCATCTGAGCTTGCACTATCTGCTCGAGCTTCCCGGCCAAGGCATCCACTAATAACTTAAGGTCTATGCTTCCCATAGTTTGACCTTCATGCGACATGTTTGCTACAAGAAAATTTGGTTAGTAAAAAAAATTATGGCCTCACAAGCTCACTCCCTTACGTGTATACTCTCAATGTAAGGTGCACTCAAGTTCACTCGTGTTTGCACTCAAATATTTGGATTTTCTCTCTAAGGTACTCGTACACTCTTGCCTTTTTCCTCTCGTGATACTTGTATGTTCTTACTAAAGCTAGAACAGCCTTTGCTTGAGCTTCACGCTTTAACAAACATAATGTTAAAGTTCCTCTTTTGGCCTTTCTTTGCTTTTTAGTCTTGCTTGTCCCTTTTCTTGATCAGCTGTTGCGCCTTCTTTAGTTCGCTAGCTTCCTTTTTGATTTTGCTTCCTCTTTAGCTTGCTCGCTGCCTATTCTACTTTGTTTCCTCTTTAGGTTTGCGGTTTTCCAAATTAGTCGTGCGGGCCAACTTAGGACTAACTTCTTCCTGTTTTGTTTTCTCTCTTCTTTTTTTTACGCTATTTTCTCTCTTTTCTTTCCTTTTCTTTTCTTTTTTTTTCTTTTCTGTTTTTGCTTCACTCGTTTGTTTTCCTCTCTTTTCTCTCGAACAGCGAAGAACTTCACGGATTAGTAAGCAACAAAACGAACCCAAAAAAGAACAAGAATAACAAGGATAATGAACTAAAGTAACAAGCTAAGCTCTGATACCAAATGATATGAATCTCAGCGGAAAAGACTCACAACTAGGACCGTTTGTTACTTCAGAATGGAACAGATCACAACTCACAAGAACTCACAAGAACTAAGGCGCGAAATTGAACCTTAACCCGCAGCAAGAGCTTCTGAACCTTGACCTAAGGTCGTATCATGCCACGAGCGGGGATGGATGATCCGCTTGATAAGTGAAAGATAAATTCTAACCAAGACGACTCACCAGCCTAAGCAAGAACAAACGAGTATCTAAACTCACAATTAGCCAATGCTAAGTAATTCTCCGAATTGTTATGTCTTTATTGAATGAGGATGCCTCTTTATATAGGCTCCATAAGTCTTACAACTTCCTAAACGAAAACTAACTCCAAATAAGGAGTTCAAGGCTGGCCCAAACTCTCCTTCCTAATTTAAAGGGATTCTGGCCGAAATATTCAACTAAGTAGGAAAACAATCTAAACATAGATAACTAATAGACTATCTAGTAAATATCACGTCCTAAAACATAGTAGATGCAATTCATAAAATTTAGGGACGCATGTCCAAGATAAGCTTGAAATTCACGTGCGCATGCATCCAGGAGATTGCATGCATCTCAAACTTCCCATTTAGCTTCCAAAACGTGCATGGGCCTCCCTTGGACTTCTTGGACGTCCTTGGTCCTCCACGCACCTGCTTGAGCCCAAACTTCTTGCATTAGTCCATTGAAGTCAGATTGCAACTTCCTAGCTCTTGCTCTTGTCATTGGCCCAATTGGAACTTGAACTTGCTGTGAGTCTACAAGCTTGATAGTAGGTGCGTCCTTAGGCTTGCTCACATCAGGAGATCTCGACCCGATGCTCACAACCAAATAAGAACCTTGGTATTAAGACTGCGACCCGCTGCTTGTGTTGAAACAAACAACCTTGATTTATCGATGATGCCACAAACGGTATGAAGATCCGCTTGATAAGTCAAAGGTGAACTCGACGGAATCGCTCCGCTGTGTTCGAGAAGTTCCGTAGAACCAAGGGAGAGACTTGCTCACGTTTTTTGATCAAAATGTTCTCCTCTTCTCATTGCATAAGCCTCTATAAATAGGCTCAATATTACAAAGAGATTTCAAATCAAAATACTTCCTAAATTGGCCAGAATTTTGGCTGCAAAGATCTACTAAAAAGGGAATCAAATCTAAACCTTTTAGGCAGGCCAAAACGTGACAAACAAGCCAAAAGTTCCAGGAACTAATTTCCTAAACAATACTCGTGGTTGAAATTTTATTTCCTAAATAGAATTCCCAAATCAGAGAGAATCAATGGCTGCTGAATAGACCTTCTAGAACTTGTATTAAGGTCATAAACTCAGCTGAATTTCATGGCTCTTGGTCCATGGACTTTAATAAATTTGCTTGGGCCCAACTCTCCGATGTAAGCATGGAAATCAGCCCATAAAGTTGTGACTTGAAGTGCTTTGTGAGTGCTCTCTCAAATGGTCAGATTGGCACTTGAAATCATCATATGAGAGTTTCCCATATTCATATCATTCTTGCCTTTTCCTTCCCTTTTCTTGCCTTATCTTACCTTATCTCCATTTTCCTTGCCTTTTCTTGCCTTATCTTGCCATTTCTTGCCGCATCTTTCCTTTTCTTGCCTTTCCCTTGCCTTTTCTTGCCTTATCTTTCCTTATTTTCCTTTTATTGCTTTTTCTTGCCTTTTCTTAAGTTTTCATGCCTTATCTTTCTTTTTCTTTCCATTTCTTTCCTTTTGTTACCATTTATTACCTTATCTTGCCTTTTCTTGCCTTTCCTTTCCTCTTCATGCCTTTTCCTTGCCTTTTCTTGCATTATCTTTCCTTTTCATGCATTTTCCTTGCCTTTTCTTTCCTTTTCTTGCCTTACCTTGCCTTATCTTGCCTTTTCTTACCTTTTCCCAACCTTTTCTTTCCTTTTCTTTCCTTATCTTGCCTTTTCTTTCCTCATCTTTCCTTTTCTTGCCTTATCTTAACTTATTTTGCCTTTTCTTACCTTTTCATTCCTTTTCTTGCCTTATCTTGCCTTTCTTGCCTTTTCATACCTTTTCATGCCTTTTCTTTCCTCATCTTTCCTTTTCTTGCCTTTCCTTCCATTTTCTAGCCTTATGTTGTCTTTTCTTGCCTTTTCCTTGCCTTTTCTTTCCTTTTCTTGCCTAATCATGCCTTATCTTGCCATTCCCGGGCCTTTTCTGTCCTTTTCTTGCCTTATCTTGCCTTTTCTTTTCTTTTCATTTTTTGCCTTTTAATGCCCTATATTGCCATACCCTTGCTGTTTCTTTCCTTTTCTTTCCTTTTTATGCCTTTTCTTGTTTTATCTTTCCTTTTCTTGCCTTTTCTAGCCTTATCTTTCCTTTCCTTCCCTATCCATGCCTTTTCTTTCCTAATCTTGCCTTATCTTTCCTTTTCTTACCTTTTGTTGTCTTTTCATGCCTTTTCTTGACTTATCTTGCCTTTTCTTGCCTTTTCATGCCTTTTCTTATCTTTTCTTGCCTTATCTTGCATTTTCATACCTTCTCTTGACTTTTCTTGCCTTTTCATGCCTTTTCTTTCCTTTTTTTGCCCTTTCATGCCTTTTCCTTGCATTTTCTTGCCATTTCTTTCCTTATCTTGCCATTTCTAGCCTTATCCGGCCTTTTCTTGCCTTATCTTGCCTTTTCTTTTCTTATCTTTCCTTTTATTGTCTTTTCATGTCTTTTCTTGCTTTTTCATGCCTTTTCCATGTCTTTTCTTGCCTTTTCCTACCTTTTCTAGCCTTTCCCTTGCCTATTCTTGCCATTTCTTACCTTTTTTTGCCTTTTTTTTAACTTATCTTGCCTTTTCTTGCATTTTCTTGCCTTATCTTAGATTTTCTTGCCTTATCTTTCCTTTTCTTTCCATTTCTTTCCTTTTCTTTCCTAATCTTGCCTTTTCTTGACTTTCCTTGCCTTTTCATGCATTTTCCTTGCCTTTTCTTGCCTTATGTTTCCTTTTCTTGCCTTTCCTTTCCTTTTCGTGCTTTTCCTTTCCTTTTCTTGCATTTTCTTGCCTTTTGCTTGCCTTTTTTTTCATTTTCTTCCATTTTCCTTGCCTTTTATTGCCTTATCTTACCTTATCTTACCTTTTCTTGCCTTTGCTTTAATTTTCATACATTTTTCTTGCCTTTTCTTGCATTATCTTTCCTTTTCTTACCTTTTCCTTGCCTTTTCTTTCCTTTTCTTGCCTTACCTTGCCTTATCTTGCCTTTTCTTACCTTTTCCCTACCTTTTCCCTACCTTTTCTTTCCTTATGTTTCCTTTTCTTGCCTCAACTTTCCTTTTCTTGCCTATCCTTCCCTTTTCTTTCCTTTTTTTGCCTTATCTTGCATTTTTATGCCTTTTCTTGCCTTTTCTTACCTTTTCATTCCTTTTCTTGCCTTATCTTGCCTTATCTTGCATTTTCCTTGCCTTTTCTTGCCTTTTCTATCCTCATCATTCCTTTCTTTGCCTTTCCTTCCCTTTTCTAGCCTTATCTTGCCTTTTCTTAACTTTTCTTGCCTAATCATGCGTAATCTTTCCATTCCTTTGCCTTTTCTTTCCTTTTCTTTATGCCTTTTCTTTCCTTTTCTTACCTTATCTTGCCTTTTCTTTTCTTTTCTTTTGTTTCCTTTTTTGCCTTTTCATGCCTTATACTGACATTCCCTTGCCTTTTCTGTTCTATTCTTGCCTTCTCTTGCCTTTTCTATTCTTTTCTTGCCTTTTCATGCATTTTCTTGCCTTTTCTTGCCTTATCTTTCCTTTTCTTGAATTTTCATGGGTTTTCTCGCCTTATTTTCCTTTTCTTCCCTTTCCAAGCATTTTCTTACCTTATCTTCCCTTATCTTGCCTTTTCTTTACTTTTCTTGTCTTTTCTTGACTTATCTTGCCTTTTCATGCCTTTTCATGTCTTTTCTTACCTTTTCTTGCCTTATCTTGCCTTTTCATTCCTTCTCTTGACTTTTCTTGCCATTTCATGCCTTTTCTTGCCTTTTCTTTCCCATTCTTGCCTTTTAATGCCTTTTCCTTGCTTTTTTCCATTTCTTTCCTTATCTTACCATTTCTTTCCTTATCTTTCCTTTTCTTTCCTATTCTTGCTTTTTTCTCGCCTTTTCTTTTCTTATCTTTCCTTTTCTTGTCTTTTCATGCCTTTTTTTGCCTTTTCATGTCTTTTCCAAGCCTTTTCTTACCTTTTCTTGCTTTTTTCTTGCCTTTTCTTGCCTTTTCTTAATTTTTCTTGCCTTAACTATTTTCTTTTTTTCTTGTCTTGTCTTGCCTTTTCTTGCCTTATCTTGCCTTTTCCTTGTCTTTTCATGCTTATCTTACCTTATTTTCCCTTTTCCTTGCCTTTTCTTGTCTTATCTTGCCATTTCTTGCCACATGATTCCCTTTCTTTCCTTTTATTGCCTTTTCTTCCATTTCCTTGCCTTATCTTGCCTTTTCTTGCTTTATCTTTCCTTTTCTTTCCATTTGTTTGCTTTTCTTTCCTTTTCTTGCCTTATCTTGCCTTTTCGTGCCTTTTCTTTCCTCTCCTAGACTTTTCCTCGCCTTTTCTTGCCTTATCTTGCATTTTCTTCCCTTATCTTTCATTTTCTTGCCTTATCCTGTCTTTTCTATCATTTTCTTACCTTTTCTTGCCTTATCTCGCTTTATCTTGCCTTTTCTTGCCTTTTCCTTGCCTTTTCTTTCCTTATCTTGCCTTTTCTTGCCTTTTCTAGCCTTATCTTCCCTTTTTCTTGTCTTTTCTTGCCTTTTCCTAGTCGTTTCTTTCCTTTTCTTGCCTTATCATGCCTTATCAAGCCTTTTCTTGTCTTTTCTTGCCTTTTCTTGCCTTTTCCTTGCCTTTTCTTTCATTTTCTTGCCTTTTATTTCCTTTTCTTGCCTTTTCATTGGCTTTTCTCTCCTTTTCTTGCCTTATCTTGCCTTATCTTGCCTCTTCTTTCCCTTTCTTTCCTTTTCATGACTTATCTTACCATTCCCTTGCCTTTTCTTTCCTTTTCTTGTGTTTTCATGCCTTTTCAGGCCTTATCTTTACTTTTCTTGCCTTTTCATGCCTTATCTTACCTTATCTTGCCTTTTCTTGCCTTATCTTGTCTTTTCTTGACTTATCTTGCCTTTTCTTACCTTTTCAGTGCCTTTTCTTTTTTTTTCATGCATTTTCTTGTCTTTTCTTGCCTTATCTTGCCTTATCTTACCTTATCTTTACTTTTCTTGCCTTTTCATGCCTTTACTTGCCTTTTTATGCCTTTTCCTTGCCTTTTCTTGCCATTTCTTTCCTTATCTTGCTATTTCTTGCCTTATCTGGCCTTTTCTTGCCTTATCTTACCTTTTCTTTTCATATATGTCCTTTGCTTGTCTTTTCATGCCTTTTCTAGCCTTCTCATGCCTTTTCCACGCCTTTTCTTGCCTTTTCTTGCATTTTCCTTCCGTTGTCTTGCCTTATCTTGCCTTATCTAGTCTTTTCTTTGCTTTTCTTTGCTTTTCTTGCCTTATCTTGCCTTATCTATGTCTTTTCTTGCCTTTTCTTGCCTTTCTTTGCCTTTCCATGCCTTTTCTTGCCTTATCTTGCCTTATCTTTCCCTTTCCTGCCTTATATTGTCTTTTCTTTCCATTTCTTATCTTTTCTTGCCTTTTCTTGCCTTTTCCTTGCTTTTTCTTTCATTTTCTAGGCTTTTCCTTGCCTTTTCTTTCCTTTTCTTTCCTTTTCCTTCCCTTTTCTTTCCTTTTCATGCCTTATCTTGCCTTATCTTTCCCTTTCTTTCCTTTTCTTGTCTTTTTTTGCCTTTTCTTTCCGTTTCTTGCCTAATCGTGCCTTATCTTCCCTTTTCCTCCTTTATCTTGCCTTTTCTTGCCTTTTCATACCTTTTCTTCTCTTATCTTTCCTTTTCTTGCCTTATCTTTCCTTTTCTTTCCTTTTTTTACCTTTTCATGCCTTATCTTGCCTTAGCTTGTCTTTTCTTGCTTATTCTTACTTTATCATTCCTTTTCTTTTGATTTCTTTGTTTATCTTGACTTTTATTGCATTATCTTGCATTTTCTTTGCTTTCCCTTACCTTTCCTTGCCTTTTCATGCCTTTTCCTTGCCTTTTCTTGCCTTATCTTGCCTTTTCTTGCCTTTTCTTTCCTTTTCTTACCTTACCTTCCCTTATCTTGCCTTTTCTTACCTTTTCCTTACCTTTTTTTACCTTTTGTTGCCTTTTCTTGCCTCAACTTTCCTTTTCTTGCCTTTACTTCCCTTTTCTTGCCTCAACTTACATTTTCTTGACTTTTCTTGCCTTTTCTTTCCTTATCTTGCCCTTTCTTGCCTTTTCATGCCTTTTCCTGAATTTTCATGCCTCATCTTGCCTTTTCTTGCCTTTTCTTCTTTATCATGCCTTTTCTTTCCTTATCTTGCCTTTTCTTGCTTTTCCTTGCCTTTTCTTGACTTTTCTTTCCGTATCTTGCATTTTCTTACCTTTTCCTGGTCTTTTCATTCCTTTTCTTGCCTTATCTTGCCATATCTTTCCTTTTCTTGCCTATTCTGCCTTTTTCTTGCCTTTCCTTGCCTTTTCTTTCCTTTTTTTCAATTTCTTTCCTTTTCTAGCCTTATCTTGTCTTTTCATGCCTTATCTTGCCATTTCTTGCCACATCATTCCTTTTCTTTCCTTTTATTGCCTTTTCTTGCCTTATCTTTCCTTATTTTCCTTTTATTGCCTTTTCATGCCTTATCTTTCTTTTTCTTTCCATTTCTTTCCTTTTGTTACCATTTATTGCCTTATCTTGCCTTTTCTTACCTTTTCTTGCCTTGCCTTTCCTCTTCATGCCTTTTTCTTGCCTTTTCTTGCATTATCTTTCCTTTTCTTGCCGTACCTTGCCTTATCTGGCCTTTTCTTGCCTTATCTTACCTTTTCTTTTCATATATGTCCTTTGCTTGTCTTTTCATGCCTTTTCTAGCCTTCTCATGCCTTTTCCACGCCTTTTCTTGCCTTTTCTTGCATTTTCCTTCCGTTGTCTTGCCTTATCTTGCCTTATCTAGTCTTTTCTTTGCTTTTCTTTGCTTTTCTTGCCTTATCTTGCCTTATCTATGTCTTTTCTTGCCTTTTCTTGCCTTTCTTTGCCTTTCCATGCCTTTTCTTGCCTTATCTTGCCTTATCTTTCCCTTTCCTGCCTTATATTGTCTTTTCTTTCCATTTCTTATCTTTTCTTGCCTTTTCTTGCCTTTTCCTTGCTTTTTCTTTCATTTTCTAGGCTTTTCCTTGCCTTTTCTTTCCTTTTCTTTCCTTTTCCTTCCCTTTTCTTTCCTTTTCATGCCTTATCTTGCCTTATCTTTCCCTTTCTTTCCTTTTCTTGTCTTTTTTTGCCTTTTCTTTCCGTTTCTTGCCTAATCGTGCCTTATCTTCCCTTTTCCTCCTTTATCTTGCCTTTTCTTGCCTTTTCATACCTTTTCTTCTCTTATCTTTCCTTTTCTTGCCTTATCTTTCCTTTTCTTTCCTTTTTTTACCTTTTCATGCCTTATCTTGCCTTAGCTTGTCTTTTCTTGCTTATTCTTACTTTATCATTCCTTTTCTTTTGATTTCTTTGTTTATCTTGACTTTTATTGCATTATCTTGCATTTTCTTTGCTTTCCCTTACCTTTCCTTGCCTTTTCATGCCTTTTCCTTGCCTTTTCTTGCCTTATCTTGCCTTTTCTTGCCTTTTCTTTCCTTTTCTTACCTTACCTTCCCTTATCTTGCCTTTTCTTACCTTTTCCTTACCTTTTTTTACCTTTTGTTGCCTTTTCTTGCCTCAACTTTCCTTTTCTTGCCTTTACTTCCCTTTTCTTGCCTCAACTTACATTTTCTTGACTTTTCTTGCCTTTTCTTTCCTTATCTTGCCCTTTCTTGCCTTTTCATGCCTTTTCCTGAATTTTCATGCCTCATCTTGCCTTTTCTTGCCTTTTCTTCTTTATCATGCCTTTTCTTTCCTTATCTTGCCTTTTCTTGCTTTTCCTTGCCTTTTCTTGACTTTTCTTTCCGTATCTTGCATTTTCTTACCTTTTCCTGGTCTTTTCATTCCTTTTCTTGCCTTATCTTGCCATATCTTTCCTTTTCTTGCCTATTCTGCCTTTTTCTTGCCTTTCCTTGCCTTTTCTTTCCTTTTTTTCAATTTCTTTCCTTTTCTAGCCTTATCTTGTCTTTTCATGCCTTATCTTGCCATTTCTTGCCGCATCATTCCTTTTCTTTCCTTTTATTGCCTTTTCTTGCCTTATCTTTCCTTATTTTCCTTTTATTGCCTTTTCATGCCTTATCTTTCTTTTTCTTTCCATTTCTTTCCTTTTGTTACCATTTATTGCCTTATCTTGCCTTTTCTTACCTTTTCTTGCCTTGCCTTTCCTCTTCATGCCTTTTTCTTGCCTTTTCTTGCATTATCTTTCCTTTTCTTGCCGTACCTTGCCTTATCTGGCCTTTTCTTACCTTTTCCCAACCTTTTCTTTCCTTTTCTTTCCTTATCTTGCCTTTTCTTTCCTCATCTTTCCTTTTCTTGCCTTATCTTAACTTATTTTGCCTTTTCTTACCTTTTCATTCCTTTTTCTTGCATTTTCTTCCCTTTTCTTTCATATCCTTGCCTTTTCATGCCTATTCCTTGCCTTTTCTTGCCTTATCTTTCCTTATCTTTTCTTATATTATCTTTTCTTTCCTTTTCCTGTCTTCTCTTGCCTTTTTCTTGCCTTTTCTTGCCTTCTCCTTGCCTTTTCTTTCCTTTTCTTGCCTTTTCTTCCCTCATCTTTCCCTTTCTTTCCTTTTCTTTCCTTTCCTTCCCTTTTCTACTCTTATCTTGCCTTTTCCTTGCTTTTTCTTTCCTTTTCTTGCCTTATCTAGCCTTACTTGCCTTTTCCTTACCTTTTCTTTCCTTTTCTTCCCTTATCTTGCATTTTCTTTTCTTTTCTTACCTTTTCATGCCTTTTTTTTGCTTTATCTTTCCTTTTCTTGCCTTTCATGCCTTTTCTTGCCTTATAGTGCCTTATCTTTCCTTTTATTTCCTCTTCTTGCCTTTTCTCGCCTTATATCACCTTATCTTGCATTTTCTTGCCTTATCTTTCATATTCGTTCAATTTCTTTCCTTTTCTTGCCTTTTCTTGCCTTTTCTTGCCTTATCTTGCCTTTTCTTACATTTTCTTGCCTTATCTTTCATTTTCCTTCAATTTCTTTCCTTTTCTTGCCTTTTCTTGCCTTATCTTGCCTTTTCTTACATTTTCTTACCTTTTCTTGTATTTCCTTGCCTTTTCAGGCTTCTTCCTTGCCTTTTCTTGCTTTTTCTTTCCTTTTCTTGTCTTTTCATGCCTTTTCCTTTCCTTTTCTTGCCATTTCTTTCCTTATCTTGCCTTATCTTTCTTTTTCTTGCCTTTTCATACATTTTCCATGGCTTTTCTTGCCTTTTCTTTCCTTTTCTTGCCTTTTCCCTGCCTTTTTCTTGCCTTTTCTTTCCTTTTCTTTCCTTTTCTTGCCTTATCTTGCCTTTTCTTGCATTTTCTTACCTTTTCCTTGTTTTTTCTTGCCTTACTTGTATTTTCTTACCTTTTCCTTGTTTTTTCTAGCCTTATATTGCCTTTTTTTGCCTTTCCTAACCTTTGCATTGCCTTTTCTTGCCTTTTATTGCCTTCTCTTTCCTTTTCTTTCAATTTCTTTCCTTTTCTTGCCTTTTATTACCTTATCTTCTGATATGAATCCCGTCAGGAACTCGCACCAACTCGGACCGTCTACTCTAGGATGATGGTTGATCTTCACCCGTGGCTTTGCGCCTTGCACCAAACCTTAGTGTTGGTTAACTTTGACCCGTAGCAATGGTGAGAACGCGAACCTTGATCTTGAATCGAATATGCCACAAACGGAGATAGGAATTCCGTTTGATAGATACAAACGCCCTAGCTAAGCAATCCAGCCCGCAAGAACAACCAGAGTACCAAAACTCACGAATTTTCTTATGCCAAAAAGTGATCCTTTATTGAATTCGTGGCCCTCCTTATATAGAGGTTAAAACTGACCTGGATAGACTCTAAAGTCAACAAGATAAGTTCTGAAGAGCTCCAAACTTATCATACCACTTAAGCTAGTTCTAAAAACGAATGTTTATCCTAAGAATTGAAAAACACAATCATTATCCACTATTGGATAACTCTTATTCCTAAAAAGTTATAAAAAGTTTGGATAACTCTTATTCCTAAAAAGCAGGAATCTTGGTTCTACTCCTTTAGGCGTCCAAAATAACTCCAATCACGTGCATGGGCTTTGCATGGACGTCCACGGGCTTACACGAACTGGTTGTAGTCCAAATCCCTCGAATTAATCCGTTGAGCTCAGCTTGAAGCGCCTTTGCTCTTGCTCTTGTGATTGGTCCAAGTGGAACTCGAACTGGTTGTGGGTCTTGTAGCTCCATAGTGGACGTGTTCACATCATTTCCCCTCTCTTGAAAAGGATTTGCCCTCAAATCTTCACCTACATCAAACGGGCTTAAGTCAGCATTGTCATTGATGCGCTCTAAAACTTGGAAGGGACCATCCCGACGAGGTAGCAACTTTGAACGCCGTTGCGTGGGAAACCGTTCCTTCCTCATATGCAACCAAACCCAATCACCAGGCTCAAAGACAACTTTGTGTCGTCCTTTATTCGCTTGTCTTGCGTAGTGCTCCGTTCGTTTCTCAATGTTCATTCTCGCCTTCTCTTGCAACTGCTTGACAAATTCAGCCTTCTTCTTGCCATCTAAGTTAACATACTCATTTGAAGGCAAAGGTGATAAATCTAGTGGGGTCAGAGGATTAAATCCATACACAAGTTCAAACGGTGAGAATTGAGTAGCAAAATGAAAAGATCGATTATAAGCAAACTCCACATGTGGCAAACAATCTTCCCAAACTTTAAAGTTATGCTTAATGAGCGCTCTTAACAGTGTAGACAAAGTCCTATTCACAACTTCTGTTTGTCCATCAGTTTGTGGATGACAAGTAGTAGAAAACAATAACTTGGTACCTAACTTACACCACAAAGTCTTCCAAAAGTAGCCTAAGAACTTAGTATCTCTATCTGAAATGATTATCCTAGGCATGCCATGCAATCTTACAACTTCCCGAAAGAACAAATCAGCAATATGTGAGGCATCATCAGTTTTATTGATATGAATCCCGTCAGGAAATCGCACCAACTCGGACCGTCTACTCTAGGATGATGGTTGACCTTGACCCGTCGCTTTGCGCCTTGCACCGAACCTTAGTGTTGGTTAACCTTGACCCGTAGCAATGGTGAGAACGCGAACCTAGATCTTGAATTGAATACGCCACAAACGGAGATGGGAATTCTGTTTGATAAATACAAACGCCCTAGCTAAGCAATCCAGCCCGCAAGAACAACCAGAGTACCAAAACTCACAAATTTTCTTATGCCAAAAAGTGATCCTTTATTGAATTCGTGGCCCTCCTTATATAGAGGTTAAAACTGACCTGGATAGACTCTAAAGTCAACAAGATAAGTTCTGAAGAGCTCCAAACTTATCATAGTAGCTATTTCTAAAAATGAATGTTTATCCTAATGATATGAACCTCGGCAGGAGATTCACAACGGACCGTGCTACTTTGGATGGAACAGACCGCAACCCACGAACTCGAGCCTTGCAAGAACCTTGGTTTGGAAGAACCGCAACCCGAGCAATGTAATTTCATGAACCTTTGGTCCAAGTCGAATCACGCCACAAACGATGATGGAGGAATCGTTTGATAAGTGAAAGATTCGCTCAAGCTAAGCAATCCAGCAATTAGCAAGAACACGCAAGGAGTATCTAACTCACAAAATTATCAATCTCAAAGTTGTGTACGTTTTTATTGCTAGGAGACCTCCTTATATAGGCTCCAAAGTACCAAAGTATTCCTAAACAAGCTAACTCCTTAAAAGGATTTCAAAGGCTGGCCAAAACTCTCTTTCCTAATCTTAGGAGATTCTGGCCGAATTTATTCAACTAAATAAGGAATAATATAAGCAAATAATATCTAATAGAATAACTAATAGGTGCACGTCCAAAACAAGTAGATGCACGGACTAAATAGGCTGATTCTTCTTGATTCTCCATGTGCGCATGCATCTAGAAGCTTACGTGCATGTCAAGCTTCCAAAATAGCCTCTATCACGTGCATGGGCTTTGCATGGGCCTCATGCACGTCCTTGCACTTGTACGCACCATCTTGAGCCCAGACTTCTTGCATTAATCCATTAAATTCGGCCTGAAACTTTTTGGCTCTTGCTCGTGTCACCGATCCAATTGGTACGTGCATTGCCGTGAGTCTTGTGGCTTGAATGTAGGTGTGTTCGTAGGTGTGCTCACATCATTCCCCTCCTCTTGAAAAGGATTTGTCCTCAAATCTTCACCTACGTCAAACGGACTCAAATCAGTAACATTGAAAGAAGCACTAACATTATACTCACCTGGCAGGTCAAGCTTGTAGGCATTGTCATTGATGCGTTCAAGCACTTGAAATGGACCATCTCCCCGTGGTAGGAACTTTGAACGCCATTGCGTGGGAAAGCGTTCCTTTCGCATGTGCAACCAGACCCAATCTCCAGGCTCAAAGACAACCTTGTGATGTCCTTTGTTTGCTTGTCTCGCGTAGTGCTCCGTTCGTTTCTCTATGTTCATTCGCGCCCTCTCATGCAGTTGCTTGACAAAATTAGCCTTCTTCTTGCCATCTAAGTTAACATGCTCACTCGAAGGCAAAGGTGATAAATCCAAAGGAGTCAAAGGATTAAATCCATAAACAAGCTCAAATGGTGAGAATTGAGTAGCAGAATGAACGGAACGATTATAAGCAAATTCAACATGTGGCAAACATTCTTCCCAAGTCTTAATGTTATGCTTGATAAGTGCTCTCAATAAAGTAGACAAGGTCCTATTTACAACTTCAGTTTGACCATCAGTTTGTGGATGACAAGTAGTAGAAAATAACAACTTGGTACCTAACTTACTCCACAAGGTCTTCCAAAAGTAACTCAAGAACTTAGCATCTCTATCAGAAATAATAGTTTCTAGGCATACCATGCAACCTAACAACTTCTCTAAAGAACAAATCAGCAATGTTTGAAGCATCATCAGTCTTATGACAAGGAATAAAATGTTGGAATTTGACTAATGCACGGATAAGGCATACCAACTACTAGACTGAGTTGTGATCTATTCCATTCTGAAGTAACAAACGGTCCGAGTTGTGAGTCTTTTCCGCTGAGATTCATATCATTTGGTATCAGAGCTTAGCTTGTTACTTTAGTTCATTATCGTTGTTATTCTTGTTCTTTTTTTTTTTGGTTCGTTTTGTTGCTTACTAATCTGTGAGGTTCTTCGTTGTTCGAGAGAAAAGAGAGGAAAATAAACGAGTGAAGCAAAAACAGAAAAGAAAAGAAAAGAAAAGAAAAGGAAAGAAAAGAGAGAAAAGTGCGTGAAAAAAAAAGAGAGAGAAAACTAAAAAGGAAGAAGTTAGTCCTAAGTTGGCCCGCACGACTAATTTGGAAGCCGCAAGCTAAAGAGGAAGCAAAATCAAAAAGGAAGCTAGCGAACTAAAGAAGGCGCAACAGCTGATCAAGAAAAGGGATAAGCAAGACTAAAAAGCAAAGAAAGGCCAAAAGAGGAACTTTAACATTCTGTTTGTTAAAGCGTGAAGCTCAAGCAAAGGTGTTCTAGCTTTAGTAAGAACATACAAGTATCACGAGAGGAAAAATGCAAGAGTGTGCGAGTACCTTAGAGAGAAAAGCCAAATATTTGAGTACAAACACGAGTGAACTTGAGTGCACCTTACATTGAGAGTATACACGTAAGGGAGTGAGCTTGTGAGGCCATAATTTTTTTTACTAACCAAATTTTCTTGTAGCAAACATGTCGCATGAAGGTCAAACTATGGGAAGCATAGACCTTAAGTTATTAGTAGATGCCTTGGCCGGGAAGCTCGAGCAGATGGTGCAAGCTCAGATGGAGCCTTTGCAACTACGCGTGGATGCCGTGGAGAATTCTCGTGACAACCCCCAAACGCGAGGCGAACTCCAAAATTGTAGGAGAGGAGTACCTATTGGAGAATAGAGCGGAGCTGATTCTGAATCTGAAGAAGGCGTAGGCTCTACAAGGAGTCTTAGGAGAGCAAGAACAAACCGCCCACCTAGGGAGGCGAGGCAAAAGAGAGACGACAACATAGGGAGTATCAAACTGAAGATACTCTCCTTTGCTGGTCGTTCTGACCCGGAGGCGTATAGCTATAACTTGGTGGGATCAACTTGTGACAAGCAGGAGGAGAAATGGAGAACGCCCTATAGCTACTTGGGAAGACATGAAAGTGGTGATGAGGAAGAGATTTGTTCCAAGTCATTACTATAGAGGGCTGTATAAGAAGTTACAAGGAATGCGGCAAGGAAATTTGAGAGTGGAGGAGTATTTCAAACAGATGGAGATGGCCATGATAAGAGCTGATATAGATGAAGATAGAGAAGTTACAATGGCAAGATTCTTGAATGCAATCAATCCTGAAATTCAAGACAAAGTTGAGTTGCAACACTATGTGGAGTTGGAGGACATGGTGCATATGGCAACGAAAATTGAGAAGCAACTCAAGTGAGGAGAGGGGAGAACAAGAGCTACATCGAGTTCTACTTGGAAGCCAAACTACCAAAAGAAGTTTGACAAGCCACAAGCAGCCAAAGTAGAGCATAAATCCGAGAGTTCTCAAGCTAATTCTCAAAGGAAAGTGGAAGTCACTCCAGCTAGGATCCGTGACATCAAGTGCTTTAAGTGTCAAGGAAGAGGGCACATATCAAGTCAATGCCCTAACAAGCAAGCAATGGTGATCAAGGAAAGTGGAGAGATTGAAACTGAAGAAGAGGATTCGGAGCATGAAAGCATGCCTTCTTTGGAGGACGTATCCGAGGAAGAGTACCAAGCTGCTGAGAGGCTTACTCTTGTGTCTAGAAGAGCATTGAATGTGCAAGTAAAAGAAGAAAATGATGTGGCTCAAAGAGAAAATATTTTTCACACAAGGTGCTATGTCAAAGACAAGGTGTGTAGTGTCATCATAGATGGAGGAAGTTGTGCTAATGTCGCAAGCACTACTATGGTGGAGAGGTTAGGGTTACTCACTGGAAAACACCCTAAGCCTTACAAACTACAATGGCTGAATGATAGTGGAGAAGTATGAGTGATGAAGCAAGTATTGGTAACATTCCGCATTGGCAACTATGAGGATGAAGTGTTGTGTGATGTTGTACCAATGCAAGCTGGTCATCTTTGTTAGGAAGGCCATGGCTGTTTGATAGGAAAGTGCATCATGATGGCTACACCAACAAATATTCATTTATACTTCAGAAGAGAGTAATCACCTTGGCACCCTTGTCACCATCACAAGTTTGTAAAGATCAACAACAGTTGCAAAAAGCAAGTGATGAGCAAAGACAGCGTGACAAAAAGAAAAAGATTGAGAGGAGAGAAGAAGCCGAAAAAAAGATAAGAAAAATGGCCAATAGAGAAGAAAAGATTGAGAAACGGCCAATGAGAGAAAAACCGAGAGTTGGAAAAAGAGTTACTATGTGGGAGCAAGTGAAATTAAGCAAGCATGCTTTGAAAAGAAGCCTATGATCTTACTTCGGTATAGAGAGGCGCTTTTAAACACTAACGAGCTTGAACCACATGTACCTAGTACGGTTGTGTCTCTTTCGCAGGACTACAAGGATGTCTTTCCCGACGAGCTACCACCTGGTTTGCCACCTATTCTTGGGATTGAACATCAAATAGACTTTGTTCCGGGAGCTGCCATACCTAACCGTCCCGCATATAGAAGCAATCCTGAAGAAACAAAGGAGCTTGAGAAGCAAGTCAACGAGCTATTGGAGAAAGGGTACGTGAGAGAGAGCATGAGTCCATGTGCTGTTCCAGTCCTACTTGTGCCCAAGAAGGAGGGATCATGGAGAATGTGTGTTGATTGCCGAGCAGTCAACAACATAACGGTAAAATATCGTCACCCTATTCCTCGTTTAGATGACATGTTAGATGAGTTGCATGGTTCTTGCATGTTTTCTAAGATTGATTTGAAGAGTGGTTATCGTCAAATTAGGATGAAAGAAGGAGATGAGTGGAAGACTGCTTTTAAAACAAAGTATGGGTTGTATGAGTGGATGGTCATGCCATTTGGTTTGTCCAACGCACCTAGCACGTTTATGCGACTCATGAATCATGTTCTACGTCCATTCATTGGTAAATTTGTGGTTGTTTACTTTGATGATATACTCATTTATAGCAAGAGTATGGAGGATCATTTAGAACATTTGAAATCTGTCTTAGATGCACTTAGAGAAGATCAATTGTTTGCTAACTTGAAGAAGTGTACCTTTTGTACGGATAAGCTCGTATTCTTGGGTTTTGTTGTTGGAGCTAACGGAATACAGGTTGATGAAGAAAAGATCCGAGCTATCCGTGAATGGCCAAGCCGTACAAGTGTTGCTAATGTTAGGAGCTTTCATGGACTAGCTAGTTTCTATAGGAGATTTGTGAAGGACTTTAGTAGCATAGCCGCACCCATAACTGAAGTCATCAAGAAGAACATGGGCTTTACTTGGGGAGAAGCTCAAGAGAAGGCCTTCCAACTACTAAAAGGGAAGTTGACTAATGCACCCTTGTTAGCTTTACCTAATTTCTCTAAGACTTTTGAAATAGAGTGTGATGCTTCTGGTATAGGAATTGGAGCTGTCCTTATGCAAGAGGGAAGACCCATGGCATACTTTAGTGAGAAACTAAGTGGTGCAACCTTGAATTACCCGACCTATGACAAGGAGTTGTACGCACTAGTTCGAGCATTGGAGACCTGGCAGCACTACTTGTGGCCAAAGGAGTTCGTGATTCCCACTGATCATGAGTCACTCAAGCACTTAAAGGGGCAACACAAGCTGAACAAGAGGCATGCACAATGGGTGGAATTCATTGAGACATTTCCTTATGTCATTCGCTACAAGCAAGGTAAGGAAAATGTAGTGGCTGATGCACTATCACGAAGGTACGCCTTGATCTCAACTCTTGATGCTAAACTACTTGGCTTTGAACACATTAAAGAGATGTATGTTGATGATGTTGATTTTAGCGAGTTGTTTAGATCAACTGAAAGAAGTGCATTTGGTAAGTTCTTTCGTAATGAAGGATACCTATTTCGTGAAAACAAACTTTGTGTGCCTAATTGCTCGATGCGAGAATTACTCATTCAGGAGGCACATGGAAGTGGCTTAATGGGGCATTTTGGAATTGCAAAGACCTTGGCAATGCTATCATTTCTTTTGGCCACACATGAAGAGAGACGTTGAGAGAGTTTGTGGTCGTTGCATCACTCTCAAGCAAGCCAAGTCAAAGGTAAAACCCCATGGTTTGTACACCCCACTACCTATACCTAGTGAGCCTTGGATTGATATCTCTATGGATTTTGTGTTAGGACTACCTAGGGCTAGGCGTGGAAGAGATTCAATTTTTGTGGTAGTGGATAGGTTTTCTAAGATGGCACATTTCATTCCATGGCATAAGACTGATGATGCTTCGAACATTGCTGATTTGTTCTTTAGAGAGGTTGTTAGATTGCATGGCATGCCTAGGACAATTATCTCTGATAGAGATGCTAAGTTCCTAAGTTACTTTTGGAAGACCTTGTGGTGCAAGTTAGGTACTAAGTTGTTGTTTTCTACTACTTGTCATCCTCAAACTGATGGTCAAACTGAAGTAGTGAATAGGACTTTGTCTACACTTTTGAGAGCACTCATTAAGCATAACATTAAGACTTGGGAAGAATGTTTGCCTCATGTTGAGTTTGCTTATAATCGTTCTGTCCATTCTGCTACTCAATTCTCACCATTTGAGCTTGTTTATGGATTTAATCCTTTGACTCCATTGGATTTATCACCTCTACCTTCGAGTGAGCATGTTAACTTAGATGGCAAGAAGAAAGCTGAATTTGTCAAGCAGTTACATGAGAAAGCAAGAATCAACATCGAGAAGCGCACAGAACACTATGCGAGGCAAGCAAACAAAGGAAGGCACAAGGTTGTCTTTGAGCCGGGAGATTGGGTTTGGCTACATATGAGGAAGGAGCGTTTTCCTGTCCAAAGACGTTCAAAGTTGCTACCACGGGGCGTTCCAAGTGATGGAACGCATCAATGATAATGCCTACAAGCTAGACCTTCCGGGTGAGTATAATGTAAGTGCTTCGTTTAACGTGGCTGACTTGAGTCCGTTTGATGTAGGTGATGATTTGAGGACAAATCCTTTTCAAGAGGAGGGGACTGATGTGAGCAAGCCTAAGGACGCACCTACTATCAAGCTTGTAGACTCGCAGCAAGTTCAAGTTCCAATTGGGCCAATTACAAGAGCAAGAGCTAGGAAGTTGCAATCTGACTTCAAGCTTACCTAATTGGATGCCTCTTCACCTAAGGTCTTTCCCGACGAGCTACCACCTGGTTTGCCACCTATTCGTGGGATTGAACATCAAATAGACTTTGTTCCGGGAGCTGCCATACCTAACCGTCCCGCATATAGAAGCAATCCTGAAGAAACAAAGGAGCTTGAGAAGCAAGTCAACGAGCTATTGGAGAAAGGGTACGTGAGAGAGAGCATGAGTCCATGTGCTGTTCCAGTCCTACTTGTGCCCAAGAAGGATGGATCATGGAGAATGTGTGTTGATTTCCGAGCAGTCAACAACATAACGGTAAAATATCGTCACCCTATTCCTCGTTTAGATGACATGTTAGATGAGTTGCATGGTTCTTGCATGTTTTCTAAGATTGATTTGAAGAGTGGTTATCATCAAATTAGAATGAAAGAAGGAGATGAGTGGGAGACTTCTTTTAAAACAAAGTATGGGTTGTATGAGTGGATGGTCATGCCATTAGGTTTGTCCAACGCACCTAGCACGTTTATGCGACTCATGAATCATGTCCTACGTCCATTCATTGGTAAATTTGTGGTTGTTTACTTTGATGATATACGCATTTATAGCAAGAGCATGGAGGATCATTTAGAACATTTGAGATCTGTCTTAGATGCACTTAGAGAAGATCAATTGTTTGCTAACTTGAAGAAGTGTACCTTTTGTACGGATAAGCTCGTATTCTTGGGTTTTGTTGTTGGAGCTAACGGAATACCGGTTGATGAAGAAAAGATCCGAGCTATCCGTGATAGTGCAATCAACATCATCAACATACATCTCTTTAATGTGTTCAAAGCCAAGTAGTTTAGCATCAAGAGTTGAGATCAAGGCGTAGCTTCGTGATAGTGCATCAGCCACTACATTTTCCTTACCTTGCTTGTAGCGAATGACATAAGGAAATGTCTCAATGAATTCCACCCATCGTGCATGCCTCTTGTTCAGTGACTCATGATCAGTGTGAATCACGAACTCCTTTGGCCACAAGTATTGCTGCCAGGTCTCCAATGCTCGAACTAGTGCGTACAATTCCTTGTCATAGGTCGGGTAATTCAAGGTTGCACCACTTAGTTTCTCACTAAAGTATGCAATGGGTCTTCCCTCTTGCATAAGGACAGCTCCAATTCCTATACCAGTATGCAATGGAAGTTGTTCACATGAACAAGTGCATAATTCCTATTGATGGTGAACATGAAGAACTTGTTGTTGCTGTTTAAAAGGAAGAGGCTTAGCCCATATCTTACATGTCTCCAGATTTCCATGTTGAATATGTTGAGCATATTGACTTCTTGGGTGTGGACAAGTTTAATTATGTTGGAGGTTCATCATTGATCAACTTGTGGAATGCTTTGAAGATTGGTGAAAGGCTTATTCGAAAAGGAGAGTCTTTAACTTTTTATTTGGAGATGATATCAGATTGTTTATGTTCGAAGTATCTATTCTGTTGGAGAGGAAGGTATCAAGTACAACCACGACGTTCGAAGACTCAACCTTGTTCCAGCATGGTTGTTAATTTGTGGCACTATGACATATGCGAGGATTTGAGGACAAATCCCTTTCAAGAGGAGGGGAATGATATGAATATGAAGAGCACTCATATGATGATTTCAAGTGCCAATCCGACCAAGTGAGAGAGCACGCACAAAGCACTTCAAGTCACAACTTTGTGGGCTGATTTCCAAGCATACTTTGGAGAGTTGGGCTCAAGCAAATTTATTAAAGTCCATGGACCAAGAGCCACGAAATTCAGCCTAGTTTATGACCTTAATACAAGTTCTAGAAGGTCCTTTCAATAGCAAAGATCTTGAAGATTCATTCTCCCTGATTTGGGCATTCTATTTAGGAAGTTTATTTCAGCCATTAGTTTTGATTAGGAAGTTATATTCCAACAACTCTTGGCTTATTTAGATTGTTGGACACGTTTTTAGCCTTCCTAAAAGGCATAGATTTGTTTCCCTTTTTAGTTTCCCTTTCCAGCCAGATTTTTAGGAGTTGTTTGATTTGGAATCTCTTTGTAATATTGAGCCTATTTATAGAGGCTTATGCAATGAGAAAAGTAGACCATTATTGATTGAAAAAAATGTGGGCTTTGCTCTCTTGGTTCTTCGGAACTGTTCGAACACAACGGAGGGATTCCGTCGAGTTCACTATCGACTTATCAAGCGGATCTTCATCACCGTTTGTGGCATCTTTGACATATCAAGGTTCTTTGTTTCAACTCAAGCAACGGGTCGCGGTCTTAATGCCAAGGTTCTTGTTTGGTTGTGAGCATCGGGTCGAGATCTCCATCACGAACTGATCTAGAACGATCTGGGATTTCACGCTTTGTGGCCGGGTCTCGTCGCATCGTTGGCGGGGTTCGTATCACATCCACTAATAACTTAAGGTCTATGCTTCCCATAGTTTGACCTTCATGCGACATGTTTGCTACAAGAAAATTTGGTTAGTAAAAAAAAATTATGGCCTCACAAGCTCACTCCCTTACGTGTATACTCTCAATGTAAGGTGCACTCAAGTTCACTCGTGTTTGCACTCAAATGTTTGGCTTTTCTCTCTAAGGTACTCGCACACTCTTGCCTTTTTCCTCTCGTGATACTTGTATGTTCTTACTAAAGCTAGAACAGCCTTTGCTTGAGCTTCACGCTTTAACAAACAGAATGTTAAAGTTCCTCTTTTGGCCTTTCTTTGCTTTTTAGTCTTGCTTGTCCCTTTTCTTGATCAGCTGTTGCGCCTTCTTTAGTTCGCTAGCTTCCTTTTTGATTTTGCTTCCTCTTTAGCTTGCGGCTTCCAAATTAGTCGTGCGGGCCAATTTAGGACTAACTTCTTCCTGTTTAGTTCGCTAGCTTCCTCTCTTTTTTTGTTTTTTTTTGTTTTTCTTTTCTTTTCTTGTCTTTTCTTTTGTTTTCTTTTCTGTTTTTGCTTCACTCGTTTGTTTTCCTCTCTTTTCTCTCGAACAGCGAAGAACCTCACGGATTAGCAAGCAACAAAACGAACCCCAAAAAAAAAGAACAAGAATAACAAGGATAATGAACCAAAGTAACAACCTAAGCTCTGATACCAAATGATATGAATCTCAGCGGAAAAGACTCACAACTCGGACCGTTTGTTACTTCAGAATGGAACAGATCACAACTCACAAAGAACTCACAAGAACTAAGGCGCAAAATTGAACCTTAACCCACTGCAAGAGCTTCTGAACCTTGACCTTAGGTCGTATCACGCCAAGAGCGGGGATGGATGATCCGCTTGATAAGTGAAAGATAAATTCTAGCCAAGACGACTCACCAGCCTAAGCAAGAACAAACGAGTATCTAAACTCACAATTAGCCAATGCTAAGTAATTCTCCGAATTGTTATATCTTTATTGAATGAGGATGCCTCTTTATATAGGCTCCATAAGTCTTTCAACTTCCTAAACGAAAACTAACTCCAAATAAGGAGTTCAAGGCTGGCCAAAATTCTCCTTCCTAATTTAAAGGGATTTTGGCCGAATTATTCAACTAAGTAGGAAAACAATCTAAACATAGATAACTAATAGAATATCTAGTAAATATCACGTCCTAAAACATAGTAGATGCAATTCCTAAAATTTAGGGACGCATGTCCAAAATAAGCTTGAAATTCACGTGCGCATGCATCCAGGAGATTGCGTGCATCTCAAACTTCCCATTTAGCTTCCAAAATGTGCATGGGCCTCCCTTGGGTTTCTTGGACGTCCTTGGTCCTCCACGCACTTGCTTGAGCCCAAACTTCTTGCATTAGTCCATTGAAGTCAGATTGCAACTTCCTAGCTCTTGCTCTTGTAATTGGCCCAATTGGAACTTGAACTTGCTGCGAGTCTACAAGCTTGATAGTAGGTGCGTCTTTAGGCTTGCTCACATCAGTCCCCTCCTCTTGAAAAGGATTTGTCCTCAAATCATCACCTACATCAAACGGACTCAAGTCAGCCACGTTAAACGAAGCACTTACATTATACTCACCCGGAAGGTCTAGCTTGTAGGCATTATCATTGATGCGTTCCATCACTTGGAACGCCCCATGGTAGCAACTTTGAACGTCTTTGGACAGGAAAACGCTCCTTCCTCATATGTAGCCAAACCCAATCTCCCGGCTCAAAGACAACCTTGTGCCTTCCTTTGTTTGCTTGCCTCGCATAGTGTTCTGTGCGCTTCTCGATGTTCATTCTTGCTTTCTCATGTAACTGCTTGACAAATTCAGCTTTCTTCTTGCCATCTAAGTTAACATGCTCACTCGAAGGTAGAGGTGATAAATCCAATGGAGTCAAAGGATTCAATCCATAAACAAGCTCAAATGGTGAGAATTGAGTAGCAGAATGAACAGAACGATTATAAGCAAACTCAACATGAGGCAAACATTCTTCCCAAGTCTTAATGTTATGCTTAATGAGTGCTCTCAAAAGTGTAGACAAAGTCCTATTCACTACTTCAGTTTGACCATCAGTTTGAGGATGACAAGTAGTAGAAAACAACAACTTAGTACCTAACTTGCACCACAAGGTCTTCCAAAAGTAACTTAGGAACTTAGCATCTCTATCAGAGATAATTGTCCTAGGCATGCCATGCAACCTAACAACCTCTCTAAAGAACAAATCAGCAATGTTCGAAGCATCATCAGTCTTATGACATGGAATGAAATGTGCCATCTTAGAAAACCTATCCACTACCACAAAAATTGAATCTCTTCCACGCTTAGTCCTAGGTAGTCCTAACACAAAATCCATAGAGATATCAATCCAAGGCTCACTAGGTATAGGTAGTGGGGTGTACAAACCATGGGGTTTTACCTTTGACTTGGCTTACTTGCAAGTGATGCAACGACCACAAACTCTCTCAACGTCTCTCTTCATGTGTGGCCAAAAGAAATGATCTTGTAGCATTGCCAAGGTCTTTGCAATTCCAAAATGCCCCATTAAGCCACCTCCATGTGCCTCCTGAATTAGTAATTCTCGCATCGAACAATTAGGCACACAAAGTTTGTTTTCACGAAATACGTATCCTTCATTACGAAAGAACTTACCAAATGCACTTCTTTCGGTTGATCTAAACAACTCGCTAAAATCAACATCATCAACATACATCTCTTTAATGTGTTCAAAGCCAAGTAGTTTAGCATCAAGAGTTGAGATCAAGGCGTTCCTTCGTGATAGTGCATCAGCCACTACATTTTCCTTACCGTGCTTGTAGCGAATGACATAAGGAAATGTCTCAATGAATTCCACCCATCGTGCATGCCTCTTGTTCAGTGACTCATGATCAGTGTGAATCACGAACTCCTTTGGCCACAAGTAGTAATGCCAGGTCTCAAATGCTCGAACTAGTGCGTACAATTCCTTGTCATAGGTCGGGTAATTCAAGGTTGCACCACTTAGTTTCTCACTAAAGTATGCAATGGTCTTCCCTCTTGCATAAGGACAGCTCCAATTCCTATACCAGAAGCATCACACTCTATTTCAAAAGTCTTAGAGAAATTAGGTAAAGCTAACAAGGGTGCATTAGTCAACTTCCCTTTTAGTAGTTGGAAGGCCTTCTCTTGAGCTTCTCCCCAAGTAAAGCCCACGTTCTTCTTGATGACTTCAGTTATGGGTGCGGCTATGCTACTAAAGTCCTTCACAAATCTCCTATAAAAACTAGCTAGTCCATGAAAGCTCCTAACATTAGCAACACTTGTAGGGCTTGGCCATTCACGGATAGCTCGGATCTTTTCTTCATCAACCTGTATTCCGTTAGCTCCAACAACAAAACCCAAGAATACAAGCTTATCCGTACAAAAGGTACACTTCTTCAAGTTAGCAAACAATTGATCTTCTCTAAGTGCATCTAAGACAGATCTCAAATGTTCTAAATGATCCTCCATGCTCTTGCTATAAATGAGTATATCATCAAAGTAAACAACCACAAATTTACCAATGAATGGACATAGAACATGATTCATGAGTCGCATAAACGTGCTAGGTGCGTTGGACAAACCAAATGGCATGACCATCCACTCATACAACCCATACTTTGTTTTAAAAGCAGTCTTCCACTCATCTCCTTCTTTCATTCTAATTTGATGATAACCACTCTTCAAATCAATCTTAGAAAACATGCAAGAACCATGCAACTCATCTAACATGTCATCTAAACGAGGAATAGGGTGACGATATTTTACCGTTATGTTGTTGACTGCTCGGCAATCAACACACATTCTCCATGATCCATCCTTCTTGGGCACAAGTAGGACTGGAACAGCACATGGACTCATGCTCTCTCTCACGTACCCTTTCTCCAATAGCTCGTTGACTTGTTTCAAAAGCTCCTTTGTTTCTTCAGGATTGCTTCTATATGCGGGACGGTTAGGTATGGCAGCTCCCGGAACAAAGTCTATTTGATGTTCAATCCCACGAATAGGTGGCAAACCAGGTGGTAGCTCGTCGGGAAAGACATCCTTGTAGTCCTGCAAAAGAGACACAACCGTACTAGGTACATGTGGTTCAAGCTCGTTAGTGTTTAAAAGCGCCTCTCTATACCGAAGTAAGATCATAGGCTTCTTTTCAAAGCATGCTTGCTTAATTTCACTTGCTCCCACATAGTAACTCTTTTTCCAACTCTCGGTTTTTCTCTCATTGGCCGTTTTAATTTCTGTTTTTCCGGCTTCTTTTGTTTTCTCAATCTTTTCTTCTCCATTGGCCGTTTTTCTTCTCTTTTTTTTGGCTTCTTTTCTCCTCTCAATCTTTTTCTTTTTGTCACGCTCTCTTTGCTCATCACTTTCTTTTTGCAACTGTTGTTGATCTTTACAAACTTGTGATGGTGACAAGGGTGCCAAGGTGATTACTCTCTTCTTAAGTATAAATGAATATTTGTTGGTGTAGCCATCATGATGCACTTTCCTATCAAACTGCCATGGCCTTCCTAACAATAGATGACCAGCTTGCATTGGTACAACATCACACAACACTTCATCCTCATAGTTGCCAATGCGGAATGTTACCAATACTTGCTTCATCACTCGTACTTCTCCACTATCATTCAGCCATTGTAGTTTGTAAGGCTTAGGGTGTTTTCCAGTGAGTAACCCTAACTTCTCCACCATAGTAGTGCTTGCGACATTAGCACAACTTCCTCCATCTATGATGACACTACACACCTTGTCTTTGACATAGCACCTTGTGTGAAAAATATTTTCTCTTTGAGCCACATCATTTTCTTCTTTTACTTGCACATTCAATGCTCTTCTAGACACAAGAGTAAGCCTCTTAGCAGCTTGGTACTCTTCGTCGGATACGTCCTCCAAAGAAGGCATGCTTTCATGCTCCGAATCATCTTCTTCAGTTTCAATCTCTCCACTTTCCTTGATCACCATTGCTTGCTTGTTAGGGCATTGACTTGAGATGTGCCCTCTTCCTTGACACTTAAAGCACTTGATGTCACGGTTCCTAGCTGGAGTGACTTCCACTTTCTTTTGAGAAATAGCTTGAGAACTCTCGGATTTATGCTCTACTTTGGCTGCTTGTGGCTTGTCAAACTTCTTTTGGTAGTTTGGCTTCCAAATAGAACTCGATGTAGCTCTTGTTCTCCCCTCTCCTCTCTTGAGTTGCTTCTCAATTTTCGTTGCCATATGCACCATGTCCTCAACTCCACATAGTGTTGCAACTCAACTTTGTCTTGAATTTCAGGATTGAGTCCATTCAAGAATCTTGCCATTGTAACTTCTCTATCTTCATCTATATCAGCTCTTATCATGGCCATCTCCATCTGTTTGAAATACTCCTCCACGCTCAAATTTCCTTGCCTCATTCCTTGTAACTTCTTATACAGCCCTCTATAGTAATGACTTGGAACAAATCTCTTCCTCATCACCACTTTCATGTCTTCCCAAGTAGCTATAGGGCGTTCTCCATTTCTCCTCCTGCTTGTCACAAGTTGATCCCACCAAGTTATAGCATAATCAGTGAATTCGGTGATGGCAAGTTTTACCTTCTTTGCTTCATTGTGGCAATCAAACACGAACTCAATCTTCTTCTCCCACTCTAAGTACGCCTCCGGGTCCGAACGACCAGCAAAGGAGGGTATCTTCAGTTTGATACTCCCTATGTTGTCGTCTCTCTTTTGCCTCGCCTCCCTAGGTGGGCGGTTTGTTCTTGCTCTCCTAAGACTCCTTGTAGAGCCTACGCCTTCTTCAGATTCAGAATCAGCTCCGCTCGACTCTCCAATAGGTACTCCTCTCCTACGCCTTTGGAGTTCGCCTCGCGTTTGGGGGTTGTCACGAGAATTCTCCACGGCATCCACGCGTAGTTGCAAAGGCTCCATCTGAGCTTGCACCATCTGCTCGAGCTTCCCGGACAAGGCATCCACTAATAACTTAAGGTCTATGCTTCCCATAGTTTGACCTTCATGCGACATGTTTGCTACAAGAAAATTTGGTTAGTAAAAAAAATTATGGCCTCACAAGCTCACTCCCTTACGTGTATACTCTCAATGTAAGGTGCACTCAAGTTCACTCGTGTTTGCACTCAAATATTTGGCTTTTCTCTCTAAGGTACTCGCACACTCTTGCCTTTTTCCTCTCGTGATACTTGTATGTTCTTACTAAAGCTAGAACAGCCTTTGCTTGAGCTTCACGCTTTAACAAACAGAATGTTAAAGTTCCTCTTTTGGCCTTTCTTTGCTTTTTTTTTAGTCTTGCTTGTCCCTTTTCTTGATCAGCTGTTGCGCCTTCTTTAGTTCGCTAGCTTCCTTTTTGATTTTGCTTCCTCTTTAGCTTGCTCACTGCCTATTCTACTTTGTTTCCTCTTTCGGTTTGCGGTTTTCCAAATTAGTCGTGCGGGCCAACCCGAGCTATCAGTCAAATGACAAGGCATACCATCCCCGCTCGCATCATTTGTTGGAATTTTCCTGTCAGGGCCTCCACAAATACCTTAAGACCAACATCAGCCAACGTACCCTCTTTTTCTCTTTGATCTTCGTAAGACATCTTGCTGCAAGAAAATTTCGTTAGTAAAACAAAAAATTGATGGCCTCACAAGTTCACTCCCTTACGTCTTTACTCTCAATGTAAGTTGCACTCAAGGTCACTCGTGTTTGCACTCAATTATTTGGCTTTTCTCTCTAATGCACTCACAAACTCTTGCCTTTTTCCTCTCGTGATACTTGTATGTTCTTACTAAAGCTAGAACAGCCTTTGCTTGAACTTCACGCTTCACAGAATGTTAAAGTTCCTCTTTTGGCCTTTCTTTGCTCTTTAGTCTTGCTTGTCCCTCTTCTTGATCAGCTGCTGCGCCTTCTTTAGTTCGCTAGCTTCCTTTTTGATTTTGCTTCCTCTTTAGCTTGCTCGCTGCCTATTCTACTTTGCTTCCTCTTTAGGTTTGCGGTTTTCCAAATTAGTCGTGCGGGCCAACTTAGGACTAACTTCTTCCTGTTTTGTTTTCTCTCTTTTTTTTTCTTTTTTTTAACGCACTTTTCTCTCTTTTCTTTCCTTTTCTTTTCTTTTCTTTTCTTTTCTGTTTTTGCTTCACTCGTTTGTTTTCCTCTCTTTTCTCTCGAACAGCGAAGAACCTCACGGATTAGTAAGCAACAAAACGAACCCAAAAAAAAGAACAAGAATAACAAGGATAATGAACTAAAGTAACAAGCTAAGCTCTGATACCAAATGATATGAACCTCGGCAGGAGATTCACAACGGACCGTGCTACTTTGGATGGAACAGACCGCAACCCACGAACTCGAGCCTTGCAAGAACCTTGGTTTGGAAGAACCGCAACCCGAGCAATGGAATTTCGTGAACCTTTGGTCCAAGTCGAATCACGCCACAAACGATGATGGAGGAATCGTTTGATAAGTGAAAGATTCGCTCAAGCTAAGCAATCCAGCATCTAGCAAGAACACGCAAGGAGTATCTAACTCACAAAATTATCAATCTCAAAGTTGTGTACGTTTTTATTGCTAGGAGCCCTCCTTATATAGGCTCCAAAGTACCAAAGTATTCCTAAACAAGCTAACTCCTTAAAAGGAGTTCAAAGGCTGGCCAAAACTCTCTTTCCTAATCTAAGGAGATTCTAGCCGAATTTATTCAACTAAATAAGGAATAATATAAGCAAATAATATCTAATAGAATAACTAATAGGTGCACGTCCAAAACAAGTAGATGCACGGACTAAATAGGCTGATTCTTCTTGATTCTCCATGTGCGCATGCATCTAGAAGCTTACGTGCATGTCAAGCTTCCAAAATAGCCTCTATCACGTGCATGGGCTTTGCATGGGCCTCATGCACGTCCTTGCACTTGTACGCACCATCTTGAGCCCAGACTTCTTGCATTAATTTCGGCCTGAAACTTTTTGGCTCTTTCTCGTGTCACCGGTCCAATTCGTACGTGCACTTGCCGTGAGTCTTGTGGCTTGAATGTAGGTGTGTTCGTAGGTGTGCTCACATCACCTAAGAATTGAAAAACACAATCATTATCCACTATTGGATAACTCTTATTCCTAAAAAGTTATAAAAAGTTTGGATAACTCTTATTCCTAAAAAGTAGGAATCTTGGTTCTACTCCTTTAGGCGTCCAAAATAACTCCAATCACGTGCATGGGCTTTGCATGGACGTCCACGGGCTTACACGAACTGGTTGTAGTCCAAATCCCTTGAATTAATCCGTTGAGCTCAGCTTGAAGCATCTTTGCTCTTGCTCTTGTGATTGGTCCAAGTGGAACTCGAACTGGTTGTGGGTCTTGTAGCTCCATAGTGGACGTGTTCACATCATTTCCCCTCTCTTGAATAGGATTTGCCCTCAAATCTTCACCTACATCAAACGGGCTTAAGTCAGCAACATTAAAAGAAGCACTTACATTATACTCACCCGGCAGGTCAAGGTTATAAGCATTGTCATTGATGCGCTCTAAAACTTGGAAGGGACCATCCCGATGAGGTAGCAACTTTCAACGCCGTTGCGTGGGAAACCGTTCCTTCCTCATACGCAACCAAACCCAATCACCAGGCTCAAAGACAACTTTTGTGTCGTCCTTTATTCGCTTGTCTTGCGTAGTGCTCCATTCGTTTCTCAATGTTCATTCTCGCCTTCTCTTGCTACTGCTTGACAAATTCAGCCTTCTTCTTGCCATCTAAGTTAACATACTCATTCGAAGGCAAAGGTGATAAATCTAGTGGGGTCAGAGGATTAAATCCATACACAAGTTCAAACTGTGAGAATTGAGTAGCAGAATGAAAAGATCGATTATAAGCAAACTCAACATGTGGCAAACAATCTTCCCAAACTTTAATGTTATGCTTAATGAGCGCTCTTAACAGTGTAGACAAAGTCCTATTCACAACTTCTGTTTGTCGATCAGTTTGTGGATGACAAGTAGTAGAAAACAATAACTTGGTACCTAACTTACACCACAAAGTCTTCCAAAAGTAGCTTAAGAACTTAGTATCTCTATCTGAAATGATTGTCCTAGGCATGCCATGCAATCTTACAACTTCCCGAAAGAACAAATCAGCAATATGCGAGGCATCATCAGTTTTATTGATATGAATCCCGTCAGGAAATCGCACCAACTCGGACCATCTACTCTAGGATGATGGTTGACCTTGACCCGTTGCTTTGCGCCTTGCACCGAACCTTAGTGTTGGTTAACTTTGACCCGTACCAATGGTGAGAACGCGAACCTTGATCTTGAATAGAATACGCCACAAACGGAGATGGGAATTCCGTTTGATAAATACAAACGCCCTAGCCAAGCAATCCAGCCCGCAAGAACAACCAGAGTACCAAAACTCACGAATTTTCTTATGCCAAAAAGTGATCCTTTATTGAATTTGTGGCCCTCGTTATATAGAGGTTAAAACTGACCTGGATAGACTCTAAAGTCAACAAGATATGTTCTGAAGAGCTCCAAACTTATCATGGTAGCTATTTCTAAAAATGAATGTTTATCCTAAGAATTGAAAAACATAATCATTATCCACTACTGGATAACTCTTATTCCTAAAAAGTTATAAAAAGTTTGGATAACTCTTATTCCTAAAAAGTAGGAATCTTGGTTCTACTCCTTTAGGCATCCAAAATAACTCCAATCACGTGTATGGGCTTTGCATGGACGTCCACAGGCTTACACGAACTGGTTGTAGTCCAAATCCCTTGAATTAATCCGTTGAGCTCAGCTTGAAGCGTCTTTGCTCTTGCTCTTGTGATTGGTCCAAGTGGAACTCGAACTGGTTGTGGGTCTTGTAGCTCCATAGTGGACGTGTTCACGTCATTTCCCCTCTCCTGAAAAGGATTTGCCCTCAAATCTTCACCTACATCAAACGGGCTTAAGTAAGCAACATTAAAAGAAGCACTTACATTATACTCACCCGGCAAGTCAAGGTTATAAGCATTGTCATTGATGCGCTCTAAAACTTGGAAGGGACCATCCCGACGAGGTAGCAACTTTGAACACCGTTGCACGGGAAACCGTTTCTTCCTCATATGCAACCAAACCCAATCACCAGGCTCAAAGACAACTTTGTCTCATCCGTTATTCGCTTGTCTTGCGTAGTGCTCCGTTCGTTTCTCAATGTTCATTCTCGCCTTCTCTTGCAACTGCTTGACAAATTCAGCCTTCTTCTTGCCATCTTAGTTAACATACTCATTCGAAGGCAAAGGTGATATATCTAGTGGGGTCAGAGGATTAAATCCATACACAAGTTCAAACGGTGAGAATTGAGTAGCAGAATGAACAGATCGATTATAAGCAAACTCAACATGTGGCAAACAATCTTCCCAAACTTTAATGTTATGCTTAATGAGCGCTCTTAACAGTGTAGACAAAGTCCTATTCACAACTTCTGTTTGTCCATCAGTTTGTGGATGACAAGTAGTAGAAAATAATAACTTGGTACCTAACTTACACCACAAAGTCTTCCAAAAGTAGCTTAAGAACTTAGTATCTCTATCTGAAATGATTGTCCTAGGCATGCCATGCAATCTTACAACTTCCCGAAAGAACAAATCAGCAATATGCGAGGCATCATCAGTTTTATTGATATGAATCCCGTCAGGAAATCGCACCAACTCGGACCGTCTACTCTAGGATGATGGTTGACCTTGACCCGTCGCTTTGCGCCTTGCACCGAACCTTAGTGTTGGTTAACTTTGACCCGTACCAATGGTGAGAACACGAACCTTGATCTTGAATCGAATACGCCACAAACGGAGATGGGAATTCCGTTTGATAAATACAAACGCCCTAGCTAAGCAATCCAGCCCGCAAGAACAACCAGAGTACCAAAACTCACGAATTTTCTTATGCCAAAAAGTGATCCTTTATTGAATTCGTGGCCCTCCTTATATAGAGGTTAAAACTGACCTGGATAGACTCTAAAGTCAACAAGATATGTTCTGAAGAGCTCCAAACTTATCATAGTAGCTATTTCTAAAAATGAATGTTTATCCTAAGAATTGAAAAACATAATCATTATCCACTATTGGATAACTCTTATTCCTAAAAAGTTATAAAAAGTTTGGAAAACTCTTATTCCTAAAAAGTAGGAATCTTGGTTCTACTCCTTTAGGCGTCCAAAATAACTCCAATCACGTGTGTGGGCTTTGCATGGACGTCCACGGGCTTACACGAACTGGTTGTAGTCCAAATCCCTTGAATTAATCCGTTGAACTCAGCTTGAAGAGTCTTTGCTCTTGCTCTTGTGTTTGGTCCAAGTGGAACTCGAACTGGTTGTGGGTCTTGTCGCTCCATAGTGGACGTGTTCACATCATTTCCCCTCTCCTGAAAAGGATTTGCCCTCAAATCTTCACCTACATCAAACGGGCTTAAGTCAGCAACATTAAGAGAAGCACTTACATTATACTCACCCGGCAGGTCAAGGTTATAAGCATTGTCATTGATGCGCTCTAAAACTTGGAAGGGACCATCCCGACAAGGTAGCAACTTTGAACGCCGTTGCGCGGGAAACCGTTCCTTCCTCATATGCAACCAAACCCAATCACCAGGCTCAAAGACAACTTTGCCTCGTCCTTTATTCGCTTGTCTTGCGTAGTGCTCCGTTCGTTTCTCAATGTTCATTCTCGCCTTCTCTTGCAACTGCTTGACAAATTCAGCCTTCTTCTTTTCATCTAAGTTAACATACTCATTCGAAGGCAAAGGTGATATATCTAGTGGGGTCAGAGGATTAAATCCATACACAAGTTCAAACGGTGAGAATTGAGTAGCAGAATGAACAGATCGATTATAAGCAAACTCAACATGTGGCAAACAATCTTCCCAAACTTTAATGTTATGCTTAATGAACGCTCTTAACAGTGTAGACAAAGTCCTATTCACAACTTCTGTTTGTCCATCAGTTTGTGGATGACAAGTAGTAGAAAACAATAACTTGGTACCTAACTTACACCACAAAGTCTTCCAAAAGTAGCTTAAGAACTTAGTATCTCTATCTGAAATGATACTAAGTTCAATCATTTCAGATAGAGATACTAAGTTCTTAAGCTACTTTTGGAAGACTTTGTGGTGTAAGTTAGGTACCAAGTTATTGTTTTCTACTACTTGTCATCCACAAACTGATGGACAAACAGAAGTTGTGAATAGGACTTTGTCTACACTGTTAAGAGCGTTCATTAAGCATAACATTAAAGTTTGGGAAGATTGTTTGCCACATGTTGAGTTTGCTTATAATCGATCTGTTCATTCTGCTACTCAATTCTCACCGTTTGAACTTGTGTATGGATTTAATCCTCTGACCCCACTAGATATATCACCTTTGCCTTCGAATGAGTATGTTAACTTAGATGAAAAGAAGAAGGCTGAATTTGTCAAGCAGTTGCAAGAGAAGGCGAGAATGAACATTGAGAAACGAACTGAGCACTACGCAAGACAAGCGAATAAAGGACGAGGCAAAGTTGTCTTTGAGCCTGGTGATTGGGTTTGGTTGCATATGAGGAAGGAACGGTTTCCCGCGCAACGGCGTTCAAAGTTGCTACCTTGTCGGGATGGTCCCTTCCAAGTTTTAGAGCGCATCAATGACAATGCTTATAACCTTGACCTGCCGGGTGAGTATAATGTAAGTGCTTCTATTAATGTTGCTGACTTAAGCCCGTTTGATGTAGGTGAAGATTTGAGGGCAAATCCTTTTCAGGAGAGGGGAAATGACGTGAACACGTCCACTATGGAGCGACAAGACCCACAACCAGTTCGAGTTCCACTTGGACCAAACACAAGAGCAAGAGCAAAGACTCTTCAAGCTGAGTTCAACGGATTAATTCAAGGGATTTGGACTACAACCAGTTCGTGTAAGCCCGTGGACGTCCATGCAAAGCCCACACACGTGATTGGAGTTATTTTGGACGCCTAAAGGAGTAGAACCAAGATTCCTACTTTTTAGGAATAAGAGTTTTCCAAACTTTTTATAACTTTTTAGGAATAAGAGTTATCCAATAGTGGATAATGATTATGTTTTTCAATTCTTAGGATAAACATTCATTTTTAGAAATAGCTACTATGATAAGTTTGGAGCTCTTCAGAACATATCTTGTTGACTTTAGAGTCTATCCAGGTCAGTTTTAACCTCTATATAAGGAGGGCCACGAATTCAATAAAGGATCACTTTTTGGCATAAGAAAATTCGTGAGTTTTGGTACTCTGGTTGTTCTTGCGGGCTGGATTGCTTAGCTAGGGCGTTTGTATTTATCAAACGGAATTCCCATCTCCGTTTGTGGCGTATTCGATTCAAGATCAAGGTTCGTGTTCTCACCATTGGTACGGGTCAAAGTTAACCAACACTAAGGTTCGGTGCAAGGCGCAAAGCGACGGGTCAAGGTCAACCATCATCCTAGAGTAGACGGTCCGAGTTGGTGCGATTTCCTGACGGGATTCATATCAATAAAACTGATGATGCCTCGCATATTGCTGATTTGTTCTTTCGGGAAGTTGTAAGATTGCATGGCATGCCTAGGACAATCATTTCAGATAGAGATACTAAGTTCTTAAGCTACTTTTGGAAGACTTTGTGGTGTAAGTTAGGTACCAAGTTATTATTTTCTACTACTTGTCATCCACAAACTGATGGACAAACAGAAGTTGTGAATAGGACTTTGTCTACACTGTTAAGAGCGCTCATTAAGCATAACATTAAAGTTTGGGAAGATTGTTTGCCACATGTTGAGTTTGCTTATAATCGATCTGTTCATTCTGCTACTCAATTCTCACCGTTTGAACTTGTGTATGGATTTAATCCTCTGACCCCACTAGATATATCACCTTTGCCTTCGAATGAGTATGTTAACTAAGATGGCAAGAAGAAGGCTGAATTTGTCAAGCAGTTGCAAGAGAAGGCGAGAATGAACATTGAGAAACGAACGGAGCACTACGCAAGACAAGCGAATAAAGGACGAGACAAAGTTGTCTTTGAGCCTGGTGATTGGGTTTGGTTGCATATGAGGAAGGAACGGTTTCCCGTGCAACGGCGTTCAAAGTTGCTACCTCGTCGGGATGGTCCCTTCCAAGTTTTAGAGCGCATCAATGACAATGCTTATAACCTTGACCTGCCGGGTGAGTATAATGTAAGTGCTTCTATTAATGTTGCTGACTTAAGCCCGTTTGATGTAGGTGAAGATTTGAGGGCAAATCCTTTTCAGGAGAGGGGAAATGATGTGAACACGTCCACTATGGAGCTATAAGACCCACAACCAGTTCGAGTTCCACTTCGACCAATCACAAGAGCAAGAGCAAAGACGCTTCAAGCTGAGCTCAACGGATTAATTCAAGGGATTTGGACTACAACCAGTTCTTGTAAGCCCGTGGACGTCCATGCAAAGCCCATACACATGATTGGAGTTATTTTGGACGCCTAAAGGAGTAGAACCAAGATTCCTACTTTTTAGGAATAAGAGTTATCCAAACTTTTTATAACTTTTTAGGAATAAGAGTTATCCAATAGTGGATAATGATTATGTTTTTCAATTCTTAGGATAAACATTCATTTTTAGAAATAGCTACTATGATAAGTTTGGAGCTCTTCAGAACATATCTTATTGACTTTAGAGTCTATCCAGGTCAGTTTTAACCTCTATATAAGGAGGGCCACGAATTCAATAAAGGATCACTTTTTGGCATAAGAAAATTCGTGAGTTTTGGTACTCTGGTTGTTCTTGCGGGCTGGATTGCTTAGCTAGGGCATTTGTATTTATCAAACGGAATTCCCATCTCCGTTTGTGGCGTATTGATTCAAGATCAAGGTTCGCGTTCTCACCATTGGTACGGGTCAAAGCTAACCAACACTAAGGTTCGGTGCAAGGCGTAAAGCGACGGGTCAAGGTCAACCATCATCCTAGAGTAGACGGTCCGAGTTGGTGCGATTTCCTGACGGGATTCATATCAATAAAACTGATGATGCCTCGCATATTGCTGATTTGTTCTTTCGGGAAGTTGTAAGATTGCATGGCATGCCTAGGACAATCATTTCAGATAGAGATACTAAGTTCTTAAGCTACTTTTGGAAGACTTTGTGGTGTAAGTTAGGTACCAAGTTATTGTTTTCTACTACTTGTCATCCACAAACTGATGGACAAACAGAAGTTGTGAATAGGACTTTGTCTACACTGTTAAGAGCGTTCATTAAGCATAACATTAAAGTTTGGGAAGATTGTTTGCCACATGTTGAGTTTGCTTATAATCGATCTGTTCATTCTGCTACTCAATTCTCACCGTTTGAACTTGTGTATGGATTTAATCCTCTGACCCCACTAGATATATCACCTTTGCCTTCGAATGAGTATGTTAACTTAGATGAAAAGAAGAAGGCTGAATTTGTCAAGCAGTTGCAAGAGAAGGCGAGAATGAACATTGAGAAACGAACGGAGCACTACGCAAGACAAGCGAATAAAGGACGAGGCAAAGTTGTCTTTGAGCCTGGTGATTGGGTTTGGTTGCATATGAGGAAGGAACGGTTTCCCGCGCAACGGCGTTCAAAGTTGCTACCTTGTCGGGATGGTCCCTTCCAAGTTTTAGAGCGCATCAATGACAATGCTTATAACCTTGACCTGCCGGGTGAGTATAATGTAAGTGCTTCTCTTAATGTTGCTGACTTAAGCCCGTTTGATGTAGGTGAAGATTTGAGGGCAAATCCTTTTCAGGAGAGGGGAAATGATGTGAACACGTCCACTATGGAGCGACAAGACCCACAACCAGTTCGAGTTCCACTTGGACCAAACACAAGAGCAAGAGCAAAGACTCTTCAAGCTGAGTTCAACGGATTAATTCAAGGGATTTGGACTACAACCAGTTCGTGTAAGCCCGTGGACGTCCATGCAAAGCCCACACACGTGATTGGAGTTATTTTGGACGCCTAAAGGAGTAGAACCAAGATTCCTACTTTTTAGGAATAAGAGTTTTCCAAACTTTTTATAACTTTTTAGGAATAAGAGTTATCCAATAGTGGATAATGATTATGTTTTTCAATTCTTAGGATAAACATTCATTTTTAGAAATAGCTACTATGATAAGTTTGGAGCTCTTCAGAACATATCTTGTTGACTTTAGAGTCTATCCAGGTCAGTTTTAACCTCTATATAAGGAGGGCCACGAATTCAATAAAGGATCACTTTTTGGCATAAGAAAATTCGTGAGTTTTGGTACTCTGGTTGTTCTTGCGGGCTGGATTGCTTAGCTAGGGCGTTTGTATTTATCAAACGGAATTCCCATCTCCGTTTGTGGCGTATTCGATTCAAGATCAAGGTTCGTGTTCTCACCATTGGTACGGGTCAAAGTTAACCAACACTAAGGTTCGGTGCAAGGCGCAAAGCGACGGGTCAAGGTCAACCATCATCCTAGAGTAGACGGTCCGAGTTGGTGCGATTTCCTGACGGGATTCATATCAATAAAACTGATGATGCCTCGCATATTGCTGATTTGTTCTTTCGGGAAGTTGTAAGATTGCATGGCATGCCTAGGACAATCATTTCAGATAGAGATACTAAGTTCTTAAGCTACTTTTGGAAGACTTTGTGGTGTAAGTTAGGTACCAAGTTATTATTTTCTACTACTTGTCATCCACAAACTGATGGACAAACAGAAGTTGTGAATAGGACTTTGTCTACACTGTTAAGAGCGCTCATTAAGCATAACATTAAAGTTTGGGAAGATTGTTTGCAACATGTTGAGTTTGCTTATAATCGATCTGTTCATTCTGCTACTCAATTCTCACCGTTTGAACTTGTGTATGGATTTAATCCTCTGACCCCACTAGATATATCACCTTTGCCTTCGAATGAGTATGTTAACTAAGATGGCAAGAAGAAGGCTGAATTTGTCAAGCAGTTGCAAGAGAAGGCGAGAATGAACATTGAGAAACGAACGGAGCACTACGCAAGACAAGCGAATAACGGATGAGACAAAGTTGTCTTTGAGCCTGGTGATTGGGTTTGGTTGCATATGAGGAAGAAACGGTTTCCCGTGCAACGGTGTTCAAAGTTGCTACCTCGTCGGGATGGTCCCTTCCAAGTTTTAGAGCGCATCAATGACAATGCTTATAACCTTGACTTGCCGGGTGAGTATAATGTAAGTGCTTCTTTTAATGTTGCTTACTTAAGCCCGTTTGATGTAGGTGAAGATTTGAGGGCAAATCCTTTTCAGGAGAGGGGAAATGACGTGAACACGTCCACTATGGAGCTACAAGACCCACAACCAGTTCGAGTTCCACTTGGACCAATCACAAGAGCAAGAGCAAAGACGCTTCAAGCTGAGCTCAACGGATTAATTCAAGGGATTTGGACTACAACCAGTTCGTGTAAGCCTGTGGACGTCCATGCAAAGCCCATACACGTGATTGGAGTTATTTTGGATGCCTAAAGGAGTAGAACCAAGATTCCTACTTTTTAGGAATAAGAGTTATCCAAACTTTTTATAACTTTTTAGGAATAAGAGTTATCCAGTAGTGGATAATGATTATGTTTTTCAATTCTTAGGATAAACATTCATTTTTAGAAATAGCTACCATGATAAGTTTGGAGCTCTTCAGAACATATCTTGTTGACTTTAGAGTCTATCCAGGTCAGTTTTAACCTCTATATAACGAGGGCCACAAATTCAATAAAGGATCACTTTTTGGCATAAGAAAATTCGTGAGTTTTGGTACTCTGGTTGTTCTTGCGGGCTGGATTGCTTGGCTAGGGCGTTTGTATTTATCAAACGGAATTTCCATCTCCGTTTGTGGCGTATTCTATTCAAGATCAAGGTTCGCGTTCTCACCATTGGTACGGGTCAAAGTTAACCAACACTAAGGTTCGGTGCAAGGCGCAAAGCAACGGGTCAAGGTCAACCATCATCCTAGAGTAGATGGTCCGAGTTGGTGCGATTTCCTGACGGGATTCATATCAATAAAACTGATGATGCCTCGCATATTGCTGATTTGTTCTTTCGGGAAGTTGTAAGATTGCATGGCATGCCTAGGACAATCATTTCAGATAGAGATACTAAGTTCTTAAGCTACTTTTGGAAGACTTTGTGGTGTAAGTTAGGTACCAAGTTATTGTTTTCTACTACTTGTCATCCACAAACTGATCGACAAACAGAAGTTGTGAATAGGACTTTGTCTACACTGTTAAGAGCGCTCATTAAGCATAACATTAAAGTTTGGGAAGATTGTTTGCCACATGTTGAGTTTGCTTATAATCGATCTTTTCATTCTGCTACTCAATTCTCACAGTTTGAACTTGTGTATGGATTTAATCCTCTGACCCCACTAGATTTATCACCTTTGCCTTCGAATGAGTATGTTAACTTAGATGGCAAGAAGAAGGCTGAATTTGTCAAGCAGTAGCAAGAGAAGGCGAGAATGAACATTGAGAAACGAATGGAGCACTACGCAAGACAAGCGAATAAAGGACGACACAAAAGTTGTCTTTGAGCCTGGTGATTGGGTTTGGTTGCGTATGAGGAAGGAACGGTTTCCCACGTAACGGCGTTGAAAGTTGCTACCTCATCGGGATGGTCCCTTCCAAGTTTTAGAGCGCATCAATGACAATGCTTATAACCTTGACCTGCCGGGTGAGTATAATGTAAGTGCTTCTTTTAATGTTGCTGACTTAAGCCCGTTTGATGCAGGTGAAGATTTGAGGGCAAATCCTATTCAAGAGAGGGGAAATGATGTGAACACGTCCACTATGGAGCTACAAGACCCACAACCAGTTCGAGTTCCACTTGGACCAATCACAAGAGCAAGAGCAAAGATGCTTCAAGCTGAGCTCAACGGATTAATTCAAGGGATTTGGACTACAACCAGTTCGTGTAAGCCCGTGGACGTCCATGCAAAGCCCATGCACGTGATTGGAGTTATTTTGGACGCCTAAAGGAGTAGAACCAAGATTCCTACTTTTTAGGAATAAGAGTTATCCAAACTTTTTATAACTTTTTAGGAATAAGAGTTATCCAATAGTGGATAATGATTGTGTTTTTCAATTCTTAGGTGATGTGAGCACACCTACGAACACACCTACATTCAAGCCACAAGACTCACGGCAAGTGCACGTACGAATTGGACCGGTGACACGAGAAAGAGCCAAAAAGTTTCAGGCCGAAATTAATGCAAGAAGTCTGGGCTCAAGATGGTGCGTACAAGTGCAAGGACGTGCATGAGGCCCATGCAAAGCCCATGCACGTGATAGAGGCTATTTTGGAAGCTTGACATGCACGTAAGCTTCTAGATGCATGCGCACATGGAGAATCAAGAAGAATCAGCCTATTTAGTCCGTGCATCTACTTGTTTTGGACGTGCACCTATTAGTTATTCTATTAGATATTATTTGCTTATATTATTCCTTATTTAGTTGAATAAATTCGGCTAGAATCTCCTTAGATTAGGAAAGAGAGTTTTGGCCAGCCTTTGAACTCCTTTTAAGGAGTTAGCTTGTTTAGGAATACTTTGGTACTTTGGAGCCTATATAAGGAGGGCTCCTAGCAATAAAAACGTACACAACTTTGAGATTGATAATTTTGTGAGTTAGATACTCCTTGCGTGTTCTTGCTAGATGCTGGATTGCTTAGCTTGAGCGAATCTTTCACTTATCAAACGATTCCTCCATCATCGTTTGTGGCGTGATTCGACTTGGACCAAAGGTTCACGAAATTCCATTGCTCGGGTTGCGGTTCTTCCAAACCAAGGTTCTTGCAAGGCTCGAGTTCGTGGGTTGCGGTCTGTTCCATCCAAAGTAGCACGGTCCGTTGTGAATCTCCTGCCGAGGTTCATATCATTTGGTATCAGAGCTTAGCTTGTTACTTTAGTTCATTATCCTTGTTATTCTTGTTCTTTTTTTTGGGTTCGTTTTGTTGCTTACTAATCCGTGAGGTTCTTCGCTGTTCGAGAGAAAAGAGAGGAAAACAAACGAGTGAAGCAAAAACAGAAAAGAAAAGAAAAGAAAAGAAAAGGAAAGAAAAGAGAGAAAAGTGCGTTAAAAAAAAGAAAAAAAAAGAGAGAAAACAAAACAGGAAGAAGTTAGTCCTAAGTTGGCCCGCACGACTAATTTGGAAAACCGCAAACCTAAAGAGGAAGCAAAGTAGAATAGGCAGCGAGCAAGCTAAAGAGGAAGCAAAATCAAAAAGGAAGCTAGCGAACTAAAGAAGGCGCAGCAGCTGATCAAGAAGAGGGACAAGCAAGACTAAAGAGCAAAGAAAGGCCAAAAGAGGAACTTTAACATTCTGTGAAGCGTGAAGTTCAAGCAAAGGCTGTTCTAGCTTTAGTAAGAACATACAAGTATCACGAGAGGAAAAAGGCAAGAGTTTGTGAGTGCATTAGAGAGAAAAGCCAAATAATTGAGTGCAAACACGAGTGACCTTGAGTGCAACTTACATTGAGAGTAAAGACGTAAGGGAGTGAACTTGTGAGGCCATCAATTTTTTTTTTTACTAACGAAATTTTCTTGCAGCAAGATGTCTTACGAAGATCAAAGAGAAAAAGAGGGTACGTTGGCTGATGTTGGTCTTAAGGTATTTGTGGAGGCCCTGACAGGAAAATTCCAACAAATGATGCGAGCGGGGATGGTATGCCTTGTCATTTGACTGATAGCTCGGGTTGGCCCGCACGACTAATTTGGAAAACCGCAAACCGAAAGAGGAAACAAAGTAGAATAGGCAGTGAGCAAGCTAAAGAGGAAGCAAAATCAAAAAGGAAGCTAGCGAACTAAAGAAGGCGCAACAGCTGATCAAGAAAAGGGACAAGCAAGACTAAAAAAAAAGCAAAGAAAGGCCAAAAGAGGAACTTTAACATTCTGTTTGTTAAAGCGTGAAGCTCAAGCAAAGGCTGTTCTAGCTTTAGTAAGAACATACAAGTATCACGAGAGGAAAAAGGCAAGAGTGTGCGAGTACCTTAGAGAGAAAAGCCAAATATTTGAGTGCAAACACGAGTGAACTTGAGTGCACCTTACATTGAGAGTATACACGTAAGGGAGTGAGCTTGTGAGGCCATAATTTTTTTTACTAACCAAATTTTCTTGTAGCAAACATGTCGCATGAAGGTCAAACTATGGGAAGCATAGACCTTAAGTTATTAGTGGATGCCTTGTCCGGGAAGCTCGAGCAGATGGTGCAAGCTCAGATGGAGCCTTTGCAACTACGCGTGGATGCCGTGGAGAATTCTCGTGACAACCCCCAAACGCGAGGCGAACTCCAAAGGCGTAGGAGAGGAGTACCTATTGGAGAGTCGAGCGGAGCTGATTCTGAATCTGAAGAAGGCGTAGGCTCTACAAGGAGTCTTAGGAGAGCAAGAACAAACCGCCCACCTAGGGAGGCGAGGCAAAAGAGAGACGACAACATAGGGAGTATCAAACTGAAGATACCCTCCTTTGCTGGTCGTTCGGACCCGGAGGCGTACTTAGAGTGGGAGAAGAAGATTGAGTTCGTGTTTGATTGCCACAATGAAGCAAAGAAGGTAAAACTTGCCATCACCGAATTCACTGATTATGCTATAACTTGGTGGGATCAACTTGTGACAAGCAGGAGGAGAAATGGAGAACGCCCTATAGCTACTTGGGAAGACATGAAAGTGGTGATGAGGAAGAGATTTGTTCCAAGTCATTACTATAGAGGGCTGTATAAGAAGTTACAAGGAATGAGGCAAGGAAATTTGAGCGTGGAGGAGTATTTCAAACAGATGGAGATGGCCATGATAAGAGCTGATATAGATGAAGATAGAGAAGTTACAATGGCAAGATTCTTGAATGGACTCAATCCTGAAATTCAAGACAAAGTTGAGTTGCAACACTATGTGGAGTTGAGGACATGGTGCATATGGCAACGAAAATTGAGAAGCAACTCAAGAGAGGAGAGGGGAGAACAAGAGCTACATCGAGTTCTATTTGGAAGCCAAACTACCAAAAGAAGTTTGACAAGCCACAAGCAGCCAAAGTAGAGCATAAATCCGAGAGTTCTCAAGCTATTTCTCAAAAGAAAGTGGAAGTCACTCCAGCTAGGAACCGTGACATCAAGTGCTTTAAGTGTCAAGGAAGAGGGCACATCTCAAGTCAATGCCCTAACAAGCAAGCAATGGTGATCAAGGAAAGTGGAGAGATTGAAACTGAAGAAGATGATTCGGAGCATGAAAGCATGCCTTCTTTGGAGGACGTATCCGACGAAGAGTACCAAGCTGCTAAGAGGCTTACTCTTGTGTCTAGAAGAGCATTGAATGTGCAAGTAAAAGAAGAAAATGATGTGGCTCAAAGAGAAAATATTTTTCACACAAGGTGCTATGTCAAAGACAAGGTGTGTAGTGTCATCATAGATGGAGGAAGTTGTGCTAATGTCGCAAGCACTACTATGGTGGAGAAGTTAGGGTTACTCACTGGAAAACACCCTAAGCCTTACAAACTACAATGGCTGAATGATAGTGGAGAAGTACGAGTGATGAAGCAAGTATTGGTAACATTCCGCATTGGCAACTATGAGGATGAAGTGTTGTGTGATGTTGTACCAATGCAAGCTGGTCATCTATTGTTAGGAAGGCCATGGCAGTTTGATAGGAAAGTGCATCATGATGGCTACACCAACAAATATTCATTTATACTTATGAAGAGAGTAATCACCTTGGCACCCTTGTCACCATCACAAGTTTGTAAAGATCAACAACAGTTGCAAAAAGAAAGTGATGAGCAAAGAGAGCGTGACAAAAAGAAAAAGATTGAGAGGAGAAAAGAAGCCAAAAAAAAGAGAAGAAAAACGGCCAATGGAGAAGAAAAGATTGAGAAAACAAAAGAAGCCGGAAAAACAGAAATTAAAACGGCCAATGAGAGAAAAACCGAGAGTTGGAAAAAGAGTTACTATGTGGGAGCAAGTGAAATTAAGCAAGCATGCTTTGAAAAGAAGCCTATGATCTTACTTCGGTATAGAGAGGCGCTTTTAAACACTAACGAGCTTGAACCACATGTACCTAGTACGGTTGTGTCTCTTTTGCAGGACTACAAGGATGTCTTTCCCGACGAGCTACCACCTGGTTTGCCACCTATTCGTGGGATTGAACATCAAATAGACTTTGTTCCGGGAGCTGCCATACCTAACCGTCCCGCATATAGAAGCAATCCTGAAGAAACAAAGGAGCTTTTGAAACAAGTCAACGAGCTATTGGAGAAAGGGTACGTGAGAGAGAGCATGAGTCCATGTGCTGTTCCAGTCCTACTTGTGCCCAAGAAGGATGGATCATGGAGAATGTGTGTTGATTGCCGAGCAGTCAACAACATAACGGTAAAATATCGTCACCCTATTCCTCGTTTAGATGACATGTTAGATGAGTTGCATGGTTCTTGCATGTTTTCTAAGATTGATTTGAAGAGTGGTTATCATCAAATTAGAATGAAAGAAGGAGATGAGTGGAAGACTGCTTTTAAAACAAAGTATGGGTTGTATGAGTGGATGGTCATGCCATTTGGTTTGTCCAACGCACCTAGCACGTTTATGCGACTCATGAATCATGTTCTATGTCCATTCATTGGTAAATTTGTGGTTGTTTACTTTGATGATATACTCATTTATAGCAAGAGCATGGAGGATCATTTAGAACATTTGAGATCTGTCTTAGATGCACTTAGAGAAGATCAATTGTTTGCTAACTTGAAGAAGTGTACCTTTTGTACGGATAAGCTTGTATTCTTGGGTTTTGTTGTTGGAGCTAACGGAATACAGGTTGATGAAAAAAAGATCCGAGCTATCCGTGAATGGCCAAGCCCTACAAGTGTTGCTAATGTTAGGAGCTTTCATGGACTAGCTAGTTTTTATAGGAGATTTGTGAAGGACTTTAGTAGCATAGCCGCACCCATAACTGAAGTCATCAAGAAGAACGTGGGCTTTACTTGGGGAGAAGCTCAAGAGAAGGCCTTCCAACTACTAAAAGGGAAGTTGACTAATGCACCCTTGTTAGCTTTACCTAATTTCTCTAAGACTTTTGAAATAGAGTGTGATGCTTCTGGTATAGGAATTGGAGCTGTCCTTATGCAAGAGGGAAGACCATTGCATACTTTAGTGAGAAACTAAGTGGTGCAACCTTGAATTACCCGACCTATGACAAGGAATTGTACGCACTAGTTCGAGCATTTGAGACCTGGCATTACTACTTGTGGCCAAAGGAGTTCGTGATTCACACTGATCATGAGTCACTGAACAAGAGGCATGCACGATGGGTGGAATTCATTGAGACATTTCCTTATGTCATTCGCTACAAGCACGGTAAGGAAAATGTAGTGGCTGATGCACTATCACGAAGGAACGCCTTGATCTCAACTCTTGATGCTAAACTACTTGGCTTTGAACACATTAAAGAGATGTATGTTGATGATGTTGATTTTAGCGAGTTGTTTAGATCAACCGAAAGAAGTGCATTTGGTAAGTTCTTTCGTAATGAAGGATACGTATTTCGTGAAAACAAACTTTGTGTGCCTAATTGTTCGATGCGAGAATTACTAATTCAGGAGGCACATGGAGGTGGCTTAATGGGGCATTTTGGAATTGCAAAGACCTTGGCAATGCTACAAGATCATTTCTTTTGGCCACACATGAAGAGAGACGTTGAGAGAGTTTGTGGTCGTTGCATCACTTGCAAGTAAGCCAAGTCAAAGGTAAAACCCCATGGTTTGTACACCCCACTACCTATACCTAGTGAGCCTTGGATTGATATCTCTATGGATTTTGTGTTAGGACTACCTAGGACTAAGCGTGGAAGAGATTCAATTTTTGTGGTAGTGGATAGGTTTTCTAAGATGGCACATTTCATTCCATGTCATAAGACTGATGATGCTTCGAACATTGCTGATTTGTTCTTTAGAGAGGTTGTTAGGTTGCATGGCATGCCTAGGACAATTATCTCTGATAGAGATGCTAAGTTCCTAAGTTACTTTTGGAAGACCTTGTGGTGCAAGTTAGGTACTAAGTTGTTGTTTTCTACTACTTGTCATCCTCAAACTGATGGTCAAACTGAAGTAGTGAATAGGACTTTGTCTACACTTTTGAGAGCACTCATTAAGCATAACATTAAGACTTGGGAAGAATGTTTGCCTCATGTTGAGTTTGCTTATAATCGTTCTGTTCATTCTGCTACTCAATTCTCACCATTTGAGCTTGTTTATGGATTGAATCCTTTGACTCCATTGGATTTATCACCTCTACCTTCGAGTGAGCATGTTAACTTAGATGGCAAGAAGAAAGCTGAATTTGTCAAGCAGTTACATGAGAAAGCAAGAATGAACATCGAGAAGCGCACAGAACACTATGCGAGGCAAGCAAACAAAGGAAGGCACAAGGTTGTCTTTGAGCCGGGAGATTGGGTTTGGCTACATATGAGGAAGGAGCGTTTTCCTGTCCAAAGACGTTCAAAGTTGCTACCATGGGGCGTTCCAAGTGATGGAACGCATCAATGATAATGCCTACAAGCTAGACCTTCCGGGTGAGTATAATGTAAGTGCTTCGTTTAACGTGGCTGACTTGAGTCCGTTTGATGTAGGTGATGATTTGAGGACAAATCCTTTTCAAGAGGAGGGGACTGATGTGAGCAAGCCTAAAGACGCACCTACTATCAAGCTTGTAGACTCGCAGCAAGTTCAAGTTCCAATTGGGCCAATTACAAGAGCAAGAGCTAGGAAGTTGCAATCTGACTTCAATGGACTAATGCAAGAAGTTTGGGCTCAAGCAAGTGCGTGGAGGACCAAGGACGTCCAAGAAACCCAAGGGAGGCCCATGCACATTTTGGAAGCTAAATGGGAAGTTTGAGATGCACGCAATCTCCTGGATGCATGCGCACGTGAATTTCAAGCTTATTTTGGACATGCGTCCCTAAATTTTAGGAATTGCATCTACTATGTTTTAGGACGTGATATTTACTAGATATTCTATTAGTTATCTATGTTTAGATTGTTTTCCTACTTAGTTGAATAATTCGGCCAAAATCCCTTTAAATTAGGAAGGAGAATTTTGGCCAGCCTTGAACTCCTTATTTGGAGTTAGTTTTCGTTTAGGAAGTTGAAAGACTTATGGAGCCTATATAAAGAGGCATCCTCATTCAATAAAGATATAACAATTCGGAGAATTACTTAGCATTGGCTAATTGTGAGTTTAGATACTCGTTTGTTCTTGCTTAGGCTGGTGAGTCGTCTTGGCTAGAATTTATCTTTCACTTATCAAGCGGATCATCCATCCCCGCTCTTGGCGTGATACAACCTAAGGTCAAGGTTCAGAAGCTCTTGCAGTGGGTTAAGGTTCAATTTTGCGCCTTAGTTCTTGTGAGTTCTTTGTGAGTTGTGATCTGTTCCATTCTGAAGTAACAAACGGTCCGAGTTGTGAGTCTTTTCCGCTGAGATTCATATCATTTGGTATCAGAGCTTAGGTTGTTACTTTGGTTCATTATCCTTGTTATTCTTGTTCTTTTTTTTTGGGGTTCGTTTTGTTGCTTGCTAATCCGTGAGGTTCTTCGCTGTTCGAGAGAAAAGAGAGGAAAACAAACGAGTGAAGCAAAAACAGAAAAGAAAACAAAAGAAAAGACAAGAAAAGAAAAGAAAAACAAAAAAAAACAAAAAAAGAGAGGAAGCTAGCGAACTAAACAGGAAGAAGTTAGTCCTAAATTGGCCCGCACGACTAATTTGGAAGCCGCAAGCTAAAGAGGAAGCAAAATCAAAAAGGAAGCTAGCGAACTAAAGAAGGCGCAACAGCTGATCAAGAAAAGGGACAAGCAAGACTAAAAAGCAAAGAAAGGCCAAAAGAGGAACTTTAACATTCTGTTTGTTAAAGCGTGAAGCTCAAGCAAAGGCTGTTCTAGCTTTAGTAAGAACATACAAGTATCACGAGAGGAAAAAGGCAAGAGTGTGCGAGTACCTTAGAGAGAAAAGCCAAACATTTGAGTGCAAACACGAGTGAACTTGAGTGCACCTTACATTGAGAGTATACACGTAAGGGAGTGAGCTTGTGAGGCCATAATTTTTTTTTACTAACCAAATTTTCTTGTAGCAAACATGTCGCATGAAGGTCAAACTATGGGAAGCATAGACCTTAAGTTATTAGTGGATGTGATACGAACCCCGCCAACGATGCGACGAGACCCGGCCACAAAGCGTGAAATCCCAGATCGTTCTAGATCAGTTCGTGATGGAGATCTCGACCCGATGCTCACAACCAAACAAGAACCTTGGCATTAAGACCGCGACCCGTTGCTTGAGTTGAAACAAAGAACCTTGATATGTCAAAGATGCCACAAACGGTGATGAAGATCCGCTTGATAAGTCGATAGTGAACTCGACGGAATCCCTCCGTTGTGTTCGAACAGTTCCGAAGAACCAAGAGAGCAAAGCCCACATTTTTTTCAATCAATAATGGTCTACTTTTCTCATTGCATAAGCCTCTATAAATAGGCTCAATATTACAAAGAGATTCCAAATCAAACAACTCCTAAAAATCTGGCTGGAAAGGGAAACTAAAAAGGGAAACAAATCTATGCCTTTTAGGAAGGCTAAAAACGTGTCCAACAATCTAAATAAGCCAAGAGTTGTTGGAATATAACTTCCTAATCAAAACTAATGGCTGAAATAAACTTCCTAAATAGAATGCCCAAATCAGGGAGAATGAATCTTCAAGATCTTTGCTATTGAAAGGACCTTCTAGAACTTGTATTAAGGTCATAAACTAGGCTGAATTTCGTGGCTCTTGGTCCATGGACTTTAATAAATTTGCTTGAGCCCAACTCTCCAAAGTATGCTTGGAAATCAGCCCACAAAGTTGTGACTTGAAGTGCTTTGTGCGTGCTCTCTCACTTGGTCGGATTGGCACTTGAAATCATCATATGAGTGCTCTTCATATTCATATCATTCCCCTCCTCTTGAAAGGGATTTGTCCTCAAATCCTCGCATATGTCATAGTGCCACAAATTAACAACCATGCTGGAACAAGGTTGAGTCTTCGAACGTCGTGGTTGTACTTGATACCTTCCTCTCCAACAGAATAGATACTTCGAACATAAACAATCTGATATCATCTCCAAATAAAAAGTTAAAGACTCTCCTTTTCGAATAAGCCTTTCACCAATCTTCAAAGCATTCCACAAGTTGATCAATGATGAACCTCCAACATAATTAAACTTGTCCACACCCAAGAAGTCAATATGCTCAACATATTCAACATGGAAATCTGGAGACATGTAAGATATGGGCTAAGCCTCTTCCTTTTAAACAGCAACAACAAGTTCTTCATGTTCACCATCAATAGGAATTATGCACTTGTTCATGTGAACAACTTCCATTGCATACTGGTATAGGAATTGGAGCTGTCCTTATGCAAGAGGGAAGACCCATTGCATACTTTAGTGAGAAACTAAGTGGTGCAACCTTGAATTACCCGACCTATGACAAGGAATTGTACGCACTAGTTCGAGCATTGGAGACCTGGCAGCAATACTTGTGGCCAAAGGAGTTCGTGATTCACACTGATCATGAGTCACTGAACAAGAGGCATGCACGATGGGTGGAATTCATTGAGACATTTCCTTATGTCATTCGCTACAAGCAAGGTAAGGAAAATGTAGTGGCTGATGCACTATCACGAAGCTACGCCTTGATCTCAACTCTTGATGCTAAACTACTTGGCTTTGAACACATTAAAGAGATGTATGTTGATGATGTTGATTGCACTATCACGGATAGCTCGGATCTTTTCTTCATCAACCGGTATTCCGTTAGCTCCAACAACAAAACCCAAGAATACGAGCTTATCCGTACAAAAGGTACACTTCTTCAAGTTAGCAAACAATTGATCTTCTCTAAGTGCATCTAAGACAGATCTCAAATGTTCTAAATGATCCTCCATGCTCTTGCTATAAATGCGTATATCATCAAAGTAAACAACCACAAATTTACCAATGAATGGACGTAGGACATGATTCATGAGTCGCATAAACGTGCTAGGTGCGTTGGACAAACCTAATGGCATGACCATCCACTCATACAACCCATACTTTGTTTTAAAAGAAGTCTCCCACTCATCTCCTTCTTTCATTCTAATTTGATGATAACCACTCTTCAAATCAATCTTAGAAAACATGCAAGAACCATGCAACTCATCTAACATGTCATCTAAACGAGGAATAGGGTGACGATATTTTACCGTTATGTTGTTGACTGCTCGGAAATCAACACACATTCTCCATGATCCATCCTTCTTGGGCACAAGTAGGACTGGAACAGCACATGGACTCATGCTCTCTCTCACGTACCCTTTCTCCAATAGCTCGTTGACTTGCTTCTCAAGCTCCTTTGTTTCTTCAGGATTGCTTCTATATGCGGGACGGTTAGGTATGGCAGCTCCCGGAACAAAGTCTATTTGATGTTCAATCCCACGAATAGGTGGCAAACCAGGTGGTAGCTCGTCGGGAAAGACCTTAGGTGAAGAGGCATCCAATTAGGTAAGCTTGAAGTCAGATTGCAACTTCCTAGCTCTTGCTCTTGTAATTGGCCCAATTGGAACTTGAACTTGCTGCGAGTCTACAAGCTTGATAGTAGGTGCGTCCTTAGGCTTGCTCACATCAGTCCCCTCCTCTTGAAAAGGATTTGTCCTCAAATCATCACCTACATCAAACGGACTCAAGTCAGCCACGTTAAACGAAGCACTTACATTATACTCACCCGGAAGGTCTAGCTTGTAGGCATTATCATTGATGCGTTCCATCACTTGGAACGCCCCGTGGTAGCAACTTTGAACGTCTTTGGACAGGAAAACGCTCCTTCCTCATATGTAGCCAAACCCAATCTCCCGGCTCAAAGACAACCTTGTGCCTTCCTTTGTTTGCTTGCCTCGCATAGTGTTCTGTGCGCTTCTCGATGTTGATTCTTGCTTTCTCATGTAACTGCTTGACAAATTCAGCTTTCTTCTTGCCATCTAAGTTAACATGCTCACTCGAAGGTAGAGGTGATAAATCCAATGGAGTCAAAGGATTAAATCCATAAACAAGCTCAAATGGTGAGAATTGAGTAGCAGAATGGACAGAACGATTATAAGCAAACTCAACATGAGGCAAACATTCTTCCCAAGTCTTAATGTTATGCTTAATGAGTGCTCTCAAAAGTGTAGACAAAGTCCTATTCACTACTTCAGTTTGACCATCAGTTTGAGGATGACAAGTAGTAGAAAACAACAACTTAGTACCTAACTTGCACCACAAGGTCTTCCAAAAGTAACTTAGGAACTTAGCATCTCTATCAGAGATAATTGTCCTAGGCATGCCATGCAATCTAACAACCTCTCTAAAGAACAAATCAGCAATGTTCGAAGCATCATCAGTCTTATGCCATGGAATGAAATGTGCCATCTTAGAAAACCTATCCACTACCACAAAAATTGAATCTCTTCCACGCCTAGCCCTAGGTAGTCCTAACACAAAATCCATAGAGATATCAATCCAAGGCTCACTAGGTATAGGTAGTGGGGTGTACAAACCATGGGGTTTTACCTTTGACTTGGCTTGCTTGAGAGTGATGCAACGACCACAAACTCTCTCAACGTCTCTCTTCATGTGTGGCCAAAAGAAATGATAGCATTGCCAAGGTCTTTGCAATTCCAAAATGCCCCATTAAGCCACTTCCATGTGCCTCCTGAATGAGTAATTCTCGCATCGAGCAATTAGGCACACAAAGTTTGTTTTCACGAAATAGGTATCCTTCATTACGAAAGAACTTACCAAATGCACTTCTTTCAGTTGATCTAAACAACTCGCTAAAATCAACATCATCAACATACATCTCTTTAATGTGTTCAAAGCCAAGTAGTTTAGCATCAAGAGTTGAGATCAAGGCGTACCTTCGTGATAGTGCATCAGCCACTACATTTTCCTTACCTTGCTTGTAGCGAATGACATAAGGAAATGTCTCAATGAATTCCACCCATTGTGCATGCCTCTTGTTCAGCTTGTGTTGCCCCTTTAAGTGCTTGAGTGACTCATGATCAGTGGGAATCACGAACTCCTTTGGCCACAAGTAGTGCTGCCAGGTCTCCAATGCTCGAACTAGTGCGTACAACTCCTTGTCATAGGTCGGGTAATTCAAGGTTGCACCACTTAGTTTCTCACTAAAGTATGCCATGGGTCTTCCCTCTTGCATAAGGACAGCTCCAATTCCTATACCAGAAGCATCACACTCTATTTCAAAAGTCTTAGAGAAATTAGGTAAAGCTAACAAGGGTGCATTAGTCAACTTCCCTTTTAGTAGTTGGAAGGCCTTCTCTTGAGCTTCTCCCCAAGTAAAGCCCATGTTCTTCTTGATGACTTCAGTTATGGGTGCGGCTATGCTACTAAAGTCCTTCACAAATCTCCTATAGAAACTAGCTAGTCCATGAAAGCTCCTAACATTAGCAACACTTGTACGGCTTGGCCATTCACGGATAGCTCGGATCTTTTCTTCATCAACCTGTATTCCGTTAGCTCCAACAACAAAACCCAAGAATACGAGCTTATCCGTACAAAAGGTACACTTCTTCAAGTTAGCAAACAATTGATCTTCTCTAAGTGCATCTAAGACAGATTTCAAATGTTCTAAATGATCCTCCATACTCTTGCTATAAATGAGTATATCATCAAAGTAAACAACCACAAATTTACCAATGAATGGACGTAGAACATGATTCATGAGTCGCATAAACGTGCTAGGTGCGTTGGACAAACCAAATGGCATGACCATCCACTCATACAACCCATACTTTGTTTTAAAAGCAGTCTTCCACTCATCTCCTTCTTTCATCCTAATTTGACGATAACCACTCTTCAAATCAATCTTAGAAAACATGCAAGAACCATGCAACTCATCTAACATGTCATCTAAACGAGGAATAGGGTGACGATATTTTACCGTTATGTTGTTGACTGCTCGGCAATCAACACACATTCTCCATGATCCCTCCTTCTTGGGCACAAGTAGGACTGGAACAGCACATGGACTCATGCTCTCTCTCACGTACCCTTTCTCCAATAGCTCGTTGACTTGCTTCTCAAGCTCCTTTGTTTCTTCAGGATTGCTTCTATATGCGGGACGGTTAGGTATGGCAGCTCCCGGAACAAAGTCTATTTGATGTTCAATCCCAAGAATAGGTGGCAAACCAGGTGGTAGCTCGTCGGGAAAGACATCCTTGTAGTCCTGCGAAAGAGACACAACCGTACTAGGTACATGTGGTTCAAGCTCGTTAGTGTTTAAAAGCGCCTCTCTATACCGAAGTAAGATCATAGGCTTCTTTTCAAAGCATGCTTGCTTAATTTCACTTGCTCCCACATAGTAACTCTTTTTCCAACTCTCGGTTTTTCTCTCATTGGCCGTTTCTCAATCTTTTCTTCTCTATTGGCCATTTTTCTTATCTTTTTTTCGGCTTCTTCTCTCCTCTCAATCTTTTTCTTTTTGTCACGCTGTCTTTGCTCATCACTTGCTTTTTGCAACTGTTGTTGATCTTTACAAACTTGTGATGGTGACAAGGGTGCCAAGGTGATTACTCTCTTCTGAAGTATAAATGAATATTTGTTGGTGTAGCCATCATGATGCACTTTCCTATCAAACAGCCATGGCCTTCCTAACAAAGATGACCAGCTTGCATTGGTACAACATCACACAACACTTCATCCTCATAGTTGCCAATGCGGAATGTTACCAATACTTGCTTCATCACTCATACTTCTCCACTATCATTCAGCCATTGTAGTTTGTAAGGCTTAGGGTGTTTTCCAGTGAGTAACCCTAACCTCTCCACCATAGTAGTGCTTGCGACATTAGCACAACTTCCTCCATCTATGATGACACTACACACCTTGTCTTTGACATAGCACCTTGTGTGAAAAATATTTTCTCTTTGAGCCACATCATTTTCTTCTTTTACTTGCACATTCAATGCTCTTCTAGACACAAGAGTAAGCCTCTCAGTAGCTTGGTACTCTTCCTCGGATACGTCCTCCAAAGAAGGCATGCTTTCATGCTCCGAATCCTCTTCTTCAGTTTCAATCTCTCCACTTTCCTTGATCACCATTGCTTGCTTGTTAGGGCATTGACTTGATATGTGCCCTCTTCCTTGACACTTAAAGCACTTGATGTCACGGATCCTAGCTGGAGTGACTTCCACTTTCCTTTGAGAATTAGCTTGAGAACTCTCGGATTTATGCTCTACTTTGGCTGCTTGTGGCTTGTCAAACTTCTTTTGGTAGTTTGGCTTCCAAGTAGAACTCGATGTAGCTCTTGTTCTCCCCTCTCCTCACTTGAGTTGCTTCTCAATTTTCGTTGCCATATGCACCATGTCCTCCAACTCCACATAGTGTTGCAACTCAACTTTGTCTTGAATTTCAGGATTGATTGCATTCAAGAATCTTGCCATTGTAACTTCTCTATCTTCATCTATATCAGCTCTTATCATGGCCATCTCCATCTGTTTGAAATACTCCTCCACTCTCAAATTTCCTTGCCGCATTCCTTGTAACTTCTTATACAGCCCTCTATAGTAATGACTTGGAACAAATCTCTTCCTCATCACCACTTTCATGTCTTCCCAAGTAGCTATAGGGCGTTCTCCATTTCTCCTCCTGCTTGTCACAAGTTGATCCCACCAAGTTATAGCTATACGCCTCCGGGTCAGAACGACCAGCAAAGGAGAGTATCTTCAGTTTGATACTCCCTATGTTGTCGTCTCTCTTTTGCCTCGCCTCCCTAGGTGGGCGGTTTGTTCTTGCTCTCCTAAGACTCCTTGTAGAGCCTACGCCTTCTTCAGATTCAGAATCAGCTCCGCTCTATTCTCCAATAGGTACTCCTCTCCTACAATTTTGGAGTTCGCCTCGCGTTTGGGGGTTGTCACGAGAATTCTCCACGGCATCCACGCGTAGTTGCAAAGGCTCCATCTGAGCTTGCACCATCTGCTCGAGCTTCCCGGCCAAGGCATCTACTAATAACTTAAGGTCTATGCTTCCCATAGTTTGACCTTCATGCGACATGTTTGCTACAAGAAAATTTGGTTAGTAAAAAAAATTATGGCCTCACAAGCTCACTCCCTTACGTGTATACTCTCAATGTAAGGTGCACTCAAGTTCACTCGTGTTTGTACTCAAATATTTGGCTTTTCTCTCTAAGGTACTCGCACACTCTTGCATTTTTCCTCTCGTGATACTTGTATGTTCTTACTAAAGCTAGAACACCTTTGCTTGAGCTTCACGTTTTAACAAACAGAATGTTAAAGTTCCTCTTTTGGCCTTTCTTTGCTTTTTAGTCTTGCTTATCCCTTTTCTTGATCAGCTGTTGCGCCTTCTTTAGTTCGCTAGCTTCCTTTTTGATTTTGCTTCCTCTTTAGCTTGCGGCTTCCAAATTAGTCGTGCGGGCCAACTTAGGACTAACTTCTTCCTTTTTAGTTTTCTCTCTCTTTTTTTTTCACGCACTTTTCTCTCTTTTCTTTCCTTTTCTTTTCTTTTCTTTTCTTTTCTGTTTTTGCTTCACTCGTTTATTTTCCTCTCTTTTCTCTCGAACAACGAAGAACCTCACAGATTAGTAAGCAACAAAACGAACCAAAAAAAAAAGAACAAGAATAACAACGATAATGAACTAAAGTAACAAGCTAAGCTCTGATACCAAATGATATGAATCTCAGCGGAAAAGACTCACAACTCGGACCGTTTGTTACTTCAGAATGGAATAGATCACAACTCAGTCTAGTAGTTGGTATGCCTTATCCGTGCATTAGTCAAATTCCAACATTTTATTCCTTGTCATAAGACTGATGATGCTTCAAACATTGCTGATTTGTTCTTTAGAGAAGTTGTTAGGTTGCATGGTATGCCTAGAAACTATTATTTCTGATAGAGATGCTAAGTTCTTGAGTTACTTTTGGAAGACCTTGTGGAGTAAGTTAGGTACCAAGTTGTTATTTTCTACTACTTGTCATCCACAAACTGATGGTCAAACTGAAGTTGTAAATAGGACCTTGTCTACTTTATTGAGAGCACTTATCAAGCATAACATTAAGACTTGGGAAGAATGTTTGCCACATGTTGAATTTGCTTATAATCGTTCCGTTCATTCTGCTACTCAATTCTCACCATTTGAGCTTGTTTATGGATTTAATCCTTTGACTCCTTTGGATTTATCACCTTTGCCTTCGAGTGAGCATGTTAACTTAGATGGCAAGAAGAAGGCTAATTTTGTCAAGCAACTGCATGAGAGGGCGCGAATGAACATAGAGAAACGAACGGAGCACTACGCGAGACAAGCAAACAAAGGACATCACAAGGTTGTCTTTGAGCCTGGAGATTGGGTCTGGTTGCACATGCGAAAGGAACGCTTTCCCACGCAATGGCGTTCAAAGTTCCTACCACGGGGAGATGGTCCATTTCAAGTGCTTGAACGCATCAATGACAATGCCTACAAGCTTGACCTGCCAGGTGAGTATAATGTTAGTGCTTCTTTCAATGTTACTGATTTGAGTCCGTTTGACGTAGGTGAAGATTTGAGGACAAATCCTTTTCAAGAGGAGGGGAATGATGTGAGCACACCTACGAACACACCTACATTCAAGCCACAAGACTCACGGCAATGCACGTACCAATTGGATCGGTGACACGAGCAAGAGCCAAAAAGTTTCAGGCCGAATTTAATGGATTAATGCAAGAAGTCTGGGCTCAAGATGGTGCGTACAAGTGCAAGGACGTGCATGAGGCCCATGCAAAGCCCATGCACGTGATAGAGGCTATTTTGGAAGCTTGACATGCACGTAAGCTTCTAGATGCATGCGCACATGGAGAATCAAGAAGAATCAGCCTATTTAGTCCGTGCATCTACTTGTTTTGGACGTGCACCTATTAGTTATTCTATTAGATATTATTTGCTTATATTATTCCTTATTTAGTTGAATAAATTCGGCCAGAATCTCCTAAGATTAGGAAAGAGAGTTTTGGCCAGCCTTTGAAATCCTTTTAAGGAGTTAGCTTGTTTAGGAATACTTTGGTACTTTGGAGCCTATATAAGGAGGTCTCCTAGCAATAAAAACGTACACAACTTTGAGATTGATAATTTTGTGAGTTAGATACTCCTTGCGTGTTCTTGCTAATTGCTGGATTGCTTAGCTTGAGCGAATCTTTCACTTATCAAACGATTCCTCCATCATCGTTTGTGGCGTGATTCGACTTGGACCAAAGGTTCATGAAATTACATTGCTCGGGTTGCGGTTCTTCCAAACCAAGGTTCTTGCAAGGCTCGAGTTCGTGGGTTGCGGTCTGTTCCATCCAAAGTAGCACGGTCCGTTGTGAATCTCCTGCCGAGGTTCATATCATTAGGATAAACATTCATTTTTAGAAATAGCTACTATGATAAGTTTGGAGCTCTTCAGAACTTATCTTGTTGACTTTAGAGTCTATCCAGGTCAGTTTTAACCTCTATATAAGGAGGGCCACGAATTCAATAAAGGATCACTTTTTGGCATAAGAAAATTTGTGAGTTTTGGTACTCTGGTTGTTCTTGCGGGCTGGATTGCTTAGCTAGGGCGTTTGTATTTATCAAACAGAATTCCCATCTCCGTTTGTGGCGTATTCAATTCAAGATCTAGGTTCGCGTTCTCACCATTGCTACGGGTCAAGGTTAACCAACACTAAGGTTCGGTGCAAGGCGCAAAGCGACGGGTCAAGGTCAACCATCATCCTAGAGTAGACGGTCCGAGTTGGTGCGATTTCCTGACGGGATTCATATCAATAAAACTGATGATGCCTCACATATTGCTGATTTGTTCTTTCGGGAAGTTGTAAGATTGCATGGCATGCCTAGGATAATCATTTCAGATAGAGATACTAAGTTCTTAGGCTACTTTTGGAAGACTTTGTGGTGTAAGTTAGGTACCAAGTTATTGTTTTCTACTACTTGTCATCCACAAACTGATGGACAAACAGAAGTTGTGAATAGGACTTTGTCTACACTGTTAAGAGCGCTCATTAAGCATAACATTAAAGTTTGGGAAGATTGTTTGCCACATGTGGAGTTTGCTTATAATCGATCTTTTCATTTTGCTACTCAATTCTCACCGTTTGAACTTGTGTATGGATTTAATCCTCTGACCCCACTAGATTTATCACCTTTGCCTTCAAATGAGTATGTTAACTTAGATGGCAAGAAGAAGGCTGAATTTGTCAAGCAGTTGCAAGAGAAGGCGAGAATGAACATTGAGAAACGAACGGAGCACTACGCAAGACAAGCGAATAAAGGACGACACAAAGTTGTCTTTGAGCCTGGTGATTGGGTTTGGTTGCATATGAGGAAGGAACGGTTTCCCACGCAACGGCGTTCAAAGTTGCTACCTCGTCGGGATGGTCCCTTCCAAGTTTTAGAGCGCATCAATGACAATGCTGACTTAAGCCCGTTTGATGTAGGTGAAGATTTGAGGGCAAATCCTTTTCAAGAGAGGGGAAATGATGTGAACACGTCCACTATGGAGCTACAAGACCCACAACCAGTTCGAGTTCCACTTGGACCAATCACAAGAGCAAGAGCAAAGGTGCTTCAAGCTGAGCTCAACGGATTAATTCGAGGGATTTGGACTACAACCAGTTCGTGTAAGCCCGTGGACGTCCATGCAAAGCCCATGCACGTGATTGGAGTTATTTTGGACGCCTAAAGGAGTAGAACCAAGATTCCTGCTTTTTAGGAATAAGAGTTATCCAAACTTTTTATAACTTTTTAGGAATAAGAGTTATCCAATAGTGGATAATGATTGTGTTTTTCAATTCTTAGGATAAACATTCGTTTTTAGAACTAGCTTAAGTGGTATGATAAGTTTGGAGCTCTTCAGAACTTATCTTGTTGACTTTAGAGTCTATCCAGGTCAGTTTTAACCTCTATATAAGGAGGGCCACGAATTCAATAAAGGATCACTTTTTGGCATAAGAAAATTCGTGAGTTTTGGTACTCTGGTTGTTCTTGCGGGCTGGATTGCTTAGCTAGGGCGTTTGTATCTATCAAACGGAATTCCTATCTCCGTTTGTGGCATATTCGATTCAAGATCAAGGTTCGCGTTCTCACCATTGCTACGGGTCAAAGTTAACCAACACTAAGGTTTGGTGCAAGGCGCAAAGCCACGGGTGAAGATCAACCATCATCCTAGAGTAGACGGTCCGAGTTGGTGCGAGTTCCTGACGGGATTCATATCAGAAGATAAGGTAATAAAAGGCAAGAAAAGGAAAGAAATTGAAAGAAAAGGAAAGAGAAGGCAATAAAAGGCAAGAAAAGGCAATGCAAAGGTTAGGAAAGGCAAAAAAAGGCAATATAAGGCTAGAAAAAACAAGGAAAAGGTAAGAAAATACAAGTAAGGCAAGAAAAAACAAGGAAAAGGTAAGAAAATGCAAGAAAAGGCAAGATAAGGCAAGAAAAGGAAAGAAAAGGAAAGAAAAGGCAAGAAAAAGGCAGGGAAAAGGCAAGAAAAGGAAAGAAAAGGCAAGAAAAGCCATGGAAAATGTATGAAAAGGCAAGAAAAAGAAAGATAAGGCAAGATAAGGAAAGAAATGGCAAGAAAAGGAAAGGAAAAGGCATGAAAAGACAAGAAAAGGAAAGAAAAAGCAAGAAAAGGCAAGGAAGAAGCCTGAAAAGGCAAGGAAATACAAGAAAAGGTAAGAAAATGTAAGAAAAGGCAAGATAAGGCAAGAAAAGGCAAGAAAAGGAAAGAAATTGAAGGAAAATGAAAGATAAGGCAAGAAAATGTAAGAAAAGGCAAGATAAGGCAAGAAAAGGCAAGAAAAGGCAAGAAAAGGAAAGAAATTGAACGAATATGAAAGATAAGGCAAGAAAATGCAAGATAAGGTGATATAAGGCGAGAAAAGGCAAGAAGAGGAAATAAAAGGAAAGATAAGGCACTATAAGGCAAGAAAAGGCATGAAAGGCAAGAAAAGGAAAGATAAAGCAAAAAAAAGGCATGAAAAGGTAAGAAAAGAAAAGAAAATGCAAGATAAGGGAAGAAAAGGAAAGAAAAGGTAAGGAAAAGGCAAGTAAGGCTAGATAAGGCAAGAAAAGGAAAGAAAAAGCAAGGAAAAGGCAAGATAAGAGTAGAAAAGGGAAGGAAAGGAAAGAAAAGGAAAGAAAGGGAAAGATGAGGGAAGAAAAGGCAAGAAAAGGAAAGAAAAGGCAAGGAGAAGGCAAGAAAAGGCAAGAAAAAGGCAAGAGAAGACAGGAAAAGGAAAGAAAAGATAATATAAGAAAAGATAAGGAAAGATAAGGCAAGAAAAGGCAAGGAATAGGCATGAAAAGGCAAGGATATGAAAGAAAAGGGAAGAAAATGCAAGAAAAAGGAATGAAAAGGTAAGAAAAGGCAAAATAAGTTAAGATAAGGCAAGAAAAGGAAAGATGAGGAAAGAAAAGGCAAGATAAGGAAAGAAAAGGAAAGAAAAGGTTGGGAAAAGGTAAGAAAAGGCCAGATAAGGCAAGGTACGGCAAGAAAAGGAAAGATAATGCAAGAAAAGGCAAGAAAAAGGCATGAAGAGGAAAGGCAAGGCAAGAAAAGGTAAGAAAAGGCAAGATAAGGCAATAAATGGTAACAAAAGGAAAGAAATGGAAAGAAAAAGAAAGATAAGGCATGAAAAGGCAATAAAAGGAAAATAAGGAAAGATAAGGCAAGAAAAGGCAATAAAAGGAAAGAAAAGGAATGATGCGGCAAGAAATGGCAAGATAAGGCATGAAAAGACAAGATAAGGCTAGAAAAGGAAAGAAATTGAAAAAAAGGAAAGAAAAGGCAAGGAAAGGCAAGAAAAAGGCAGAATAGGCAAGAAAAGGAAAGATATGGCAAGATAAGGCAAGAAAAGGAATGAAAAGACCAGGAAAAGGTAAGAAAATGCAAGATACGGAAAGAAAAGTCAAGAAAAGGCAAGGAAAAGCAAGAAAAGGCAAGATAAGGAAAGAAAAGGCATGATAAAGAAGAAAAGGCAAGAAAAGGCAAGATGAGGCATGAAAATTCAGGAAAAGGCATGAAAAGGCAAGAAAGGGCAAGATAAGGAAAGAAAAGGCAAGAAAAGTCAAGAAAATGTAAGTTGAGGCAAGAAAAGGGAAGTAAAGGCAAGAAAAGGAAAGTTGAGGCAAGAAAAGGCAACAAAAGGTAAAAAAAGGTAAGGAAAAGGTAAGAAAAGGCAAGATAAGGGAAGGTAAGGTAAGAAAAGGAAAGAAAAGGCAAGAAAAGGCAAGATAAGGCAAGAAAAGGCAAGGAAAAGGCATGAAAAGGCAAGGAAAGGTAAGGGAAAGCAAAGAAAATGCAAGATAATGCAATAAAAGTCAAGATAAACAAAGAAATCAAAAGAAAAGGAATGATAAAGTAAGAATAAGCAAAAAAAGACAAGCTAAGGCAAGATAAGGCATGAAAAGGTAAAAAAAGGAAAGAAAAGGAAAGATAAGGCAAGAAAAGGAAAGATAAGAGAAGAAAAGGTATGAAAAGGCAAGAAAAGGCAAGATAAAGGAGGAAAAGGGAAGATAAGGCACGATTAGGCAAGAAACGGAAAGAAAAGGCAAAAAAAGACAAGAAAAGGAAAGAAAGGGAAAGATAAGGCAAGATAAGGCATGAAAAGGAAAGAAAAGGGAAGGAAAAGGAAAGAAAAGGAAAGAAAAGGCAAGGAAAAGCCTAGAAAATGAAAGAAAAAGCAAGGAAAAGGCAAGAAAAGGCAAGAAAAGATAAGAAATGGAAAGAAAAGACAATATAAGGCAGGAAAGGGAAAGATAAGGCAAGATAAGGCAAGAAAAGGCATGGAAAGGCAAAGAAAGGCAAGAAAAGGCAAGAAAAGACATAGATAAGGCAAGATAAGGCAAGAAAAGCAAAGAAAAGCAAAGAAAAGACTAGATAAGGCAAGATAAGGCAAGACAACGGAAGGAAAATGCAAGAAAAGGCAAGAAAAGGCATGGAAAAGGCATGAGAAGGCTAGAAAAGGCATGAAAAGACAAGCAAAGGACATATATGAAAAGAAAAGGTAAGATAAGGCAAGAAAAGGCCAGATAAGGCAAGAAATAGCAAGATAAGGAAAGAAATGGCAAGAAAAGGCAAGGAAAAGGCATAAAAAGGCAAGTAAAGGCATGAAAAGGCAAGAAAAGTAAAGATAAGGTAAGATAAGGCAAGATAAGGCAAGAAAAGACAAGAAAATGCATGAAAAAAAGAAAAGGCACTGAAAAGGTAAGAAAAGGCAAGATAAGTCAAGAAAAGACAAGATAAGGCAAGAAAAGGCAAGATAAGGTAAGATAAGGCATGAAAAGGCAAGAAAAGTAAAGATAAGGCCTGAAAAGGCATGAAAACACAAGAAAAGGAAAGAAAAGGCAAGGGAATGGTAAGATAAGTCATGAAAAGGAAAGAAAGGGAAAGAAGAGGCAAGATAAGGCAAGATAAGGCAAGAAAAGGAGAGAAAAGCCAATGAAAAGGCAAGAAAAGGAAATAAAAGGCAAGAAAATGAAAGAAAAGGCAAGGAAAAGGCAAGAAAAGGCAAGAAAAGACAAGAAAAGGCTTGATAAGGCATGATAAGGCAAGAAAAGGAAAGAAACGACTAGGAAAAGGCAAGAAAAGACAAGAAAAAGGGAAGATAAGGCTAGAAAAGGCAAGAAAAGGCAAGATAAGGAAAGAAAAGGCAAGGAAAAGGCAAGAAAAGGCAAGATAAAGCGAGATAAGGCAAGAAAAGGTAAGAAAATGATAGAAAAGACAGGATAAGGCAAGAAAATGAAAGATAAGGGAAGAAAATGCAAGATAAGGCAAGAAAAGGCGAGGAAAAGTCTAGGAGAGGAAAGAAAAGGCACGAAAAGGCAAGATAAGGCAAGAAAAGGAAAGAAAAGCAAACAAATGGAAAGAAAAGGAAAGATAAAGCAAGAAAAGGCAAGATAAGGCAAGGAAATGGAAGAAAAGGCAATAAAAGGAAAGAAAGGGAATCATGTGGCAAGAAATGGCAAGATAAGACAAGAAAAGGCAAGGAAAAGGGAAAATAAGGTAAGATAAGCATGAAAAGACAAGGAAAAGGCAAGATAAGGCAAGAAAAGGCAAGACAAGACAAGAAAAAAAGAAAATAGTTAAGGCAAGAAAAATTAAGAAAAGGCAAGAAAAGGCAAGAAAAAAGCAAGAAAAGGTAAGAAAAGGCTTGGAAAAGACATGAAAAGGCAAAAAAAGGCATGAAAAGACAAGAAAAGGAAAGATAAGAAAAGAAAAGGCGAGAAAAAAGCAAGAATAGGAAAGAAAAGGAAAGATAAGGAAAGAAATGGTAAGATAAGGAAAGAAATGGAAAAAAGCAAGGAAAAGGCATTAAAAGGCAAGAATGGGAAAGAAAAGGCAAGAAAAGGCATGAAATGGCAAGAAAAGTCAAGAGAAGGAATGAAAAGGCAAGATAAGGCAAGAAAAGGTAAGAAAAGACATGAAAAGGCATGAAAAGGCAAGATAAGTCAAGAAAAGACAAGAAAAGTAAAGAAAAGGCAAGATAAGGGAAGATAAGGTAAGAAAATGCTTGGAAAGGGAAGAAAAGGAAAATAAGGCGAGAAAACCCATGAAAATTCAAGAAAAGGAAAGATAAGGCAAGAAAAGGCAAGAAAATGCATGAAAAGGCAAGAAAAGAATAGAAAAGGCAAGAGAAGGCAAGAATAGAACAGAAAAGGCAAGGGAATGTCAGTATAAGGCATGAAAAGGCAAAAAAGGAAACAAAAGAAAAGAAAAGAAAAGGCAAGATAAGGTAAGAAAAGGAAAGAAAAGGCATAAAGAAAAGGAAAGAAAAGGCAAAGGAATGGAAAGATTACGCATGATTAGGCAAGAAAAGTTAAGAAAAGGCAAGATAAGGCTAGAAAAGGGAAGGAAAGGCAAAGAAAGGAATGATGAGGATAGAAAAGGCAAGAAAAGGCAAGGAAAATGCAAGATAAGGCAAGATAAGGCAAGAAAAGGAATGAAAAGGTAAGAAAAGGCAAGAAAAGGCATAAAAATGCAAGATAAGGCAAAAAAAGGAAAGAAAAGGGAAGGATAGGCAAGAAAAGGAAAGTTGAGGCAAGAAAAGGAAACATAAGGAAAGAAAAGGTAGGGAAAAGGTAGGGAAAAGGTAAGAAAAGGCAAGATAAGGCAAGGTAAGGCAAGAAAAGGAAAGAAAAGGCAAGGAAAAGGTAAGAAAAGGAAAGATAATGCAAGAAAAGGCAAGAAAAACGTATGAAAATTAAAGCAAAGGCAAGAAAAGGTAAGATAAGGTAAGATAAGGCAATAAAAGGCAAGGAAAATGGAAGAAAATGAAAAAAAAGGCAAGCAAAAGGCAAGAAAATGCAAGAAAAGGAAAGGAAAAGCACGAAAAGGAAAGGAAAGGCAAGAAAAGGAAACATAAGGCAAGAAAAGGCAAGGAAAATGCATGAAAAGGCAAGGAAAGTCAAGAAAAGGCAAGATTAGGAAAGAAAAGGAAAGAAATGGAAAGAAAAGGAAAGATAAGGCAAGAAAATCTAAGATAAGGCAAGAAAATGCAAGAAAAGGCAAGATAAGTTAAAAAAAAGGCAAAAAAAGGTAAGAAATGGCAAGAATAGGCAAGGGAAAGGCTAGAAAAGGTAGGAAAAGGCAAGAAAAGACATGGAAAAGGCATGAAAAAGCAAGAAAAGACATGAAAAGACAATAAAAGGAAAGATAAGAAAAGAAAAGGCAAGATAAGGCAAGAAAAGGCCGGATAAGGCTAGAAATGGCAAGATAAGGAAAGAAATGGCAAGAAAATGCAAGGAAAAGGCATGAAAGGGCAAAAAAAGGAAAGAAAAGGCATGAAAAGGCAAGAAAAGTCAAGAGAAGGTATGAAAATGCAAGATAAGGCAAGAAAAGATAAGAAAAGGCATGAAAAGGCAAGAAAAGGCAAGATAAGTCAAGAAAAGGCATGAAAAGACAACAAAAGGTAAGAAAAGGAAAGATAAGGCAAGATTAGGAAAGAAAAGGCATGGATAGGGAAGGAAAGGAAAGATAAGGCTAGAAAAGGCAAGAAAAGGAAAGATAAAACAAGAAAAGGCATAAAAAGGAAAGAAAAGGAAAGAAACAGCAAGGGTATGGCAATATAGGGCATTAAAAGGCAAAAAATGAAAAGAAAAGAAAAGGCAAGATAAGGCAAGAAAAGGACAGAAAAGGCCCGGGAATGGCAAGATAAGGCATGATTAGGCAAGAAAAGGAAAGAAAAGGCAAGGAAAAGGCAAGAAAAGACAACATAAGGCTAGAAAATGGAAGGAAAGGCAAGAAAAGGAAAGATGAGGAAAGAAAAGGCATGAAAAGGTATGAAAAGGCAAGAAAGGCAAGATAAGGCAAGAAAAGGAATGAAAAGGTAAGAAAAGGCAAAATAAGTTAAGATAAGGCAAGAAAAGGAAAGATGAGGAAAGAAAAGGCAAGATAAGGAAAGAAAAGGAAAGAAAAGGTTGGGAAAAGGTAAGAAAAGGCAAGATAAGGCAAGGTAAGGCAAGAAAAGGAAAGAAAAGGCAAGGAAAATGCATGAAAAGGAAAGATAATGCAAGAAAAGGCAAGGAAAAGGCATGAAGAGGAAAGGAAAGGCAAGAAAAGGCAAGATAAGGTAATAAATGGTAACAAAAGGAAAGAAATGGAAAGAAAAAGAAAGATAAGGCATGAAAACTTAAGAAAAGGCAAGAAAAAGCAATAAAAGGAAAATAAGGAAAGATAAGGCAAGAAAAGGCAAGGGAAAGGCAAGAAAAGGAAAGATGCGGCAAGAAATGGCAAGATAAGGCAAGAAAAGGCAAGGAAAATGGAGATAAGGTAAGATAAGGCAAGAAAAGGGAAGGAAAAGGCAAGAATGATATGAATATGGGAAACTCTCATATGATGATTTCAAGTGCCAATCTGACCATTTGAGAGAGCACTCACAAAGCACTTCAAGTCACAACTTTATGGGCTGATTTCCATGCTTACATCGGAGAGTTGGGCCCAAGCAAATTTATTAAAGTCCATGGACCAAGAGCCATGAAATTCAGCTGAGTTTATGACCTTAATACAAGTTCTAGAAGGTCTATTCAGCAGCCATTGATTCTCTCTGATTTGGGAATTCTATTTAGGAAATAAAATTTCAACCACGAGTATTGTTTAGGAAATTAGTTCCTGGAACTTTTGGCTTGTTTGTCACGTTTTGGCCTGCCTAAAAGGTTTAGATTTGATTCCCTTTTTAGTAGATCTTTGCAGCCAAAATTCTGGCCAATTTAGGAAGTATTTTGATTTGAAATCTCTTTGTAATATTGAGCCTATTTATAGAGGCTTATGCAATGAGAAGAGGAGAACATTTTGATCAAAAAACGTGAGCAAGTCTCTCCCTTGGTTCTACGGAACTTCTCGAACACAGCGGAGCGATTCCGTCGAGTTCACCTTTGACTTATCAAGCGGATCTTCATACCGTTTGTGGCATCATCGATAAATCAAGGTTGTTTGTTTCAACACAAGCAGCGGGTCGCAGTCTTAATACCAAGGTTCTTATTTGGTTGTGAGCATCGGGTCGAGATCTCCTGATGTGAGCAAGCCTAAGGACGCACCTACTATCAAGCTTGTAGACTCACAGCAAGTTCAAGTTCCAATTGGGCCAATGACAAGAGCAAGAGCTAGGAAGTTGCAATCTGACTTCAATGGACTAATGCAAGAAGTTTGGGCTCAAGCAGGTGCGTGGAGGACCAAGGACGTCCAAGAAGTCCAAGGGAGGCCCATGCACGTTTTGGAAGCTAAATGGGAAGTTTGAGATGCATGCAATCTCCTGGATGCATGCGCACGTGAATTTCAAGCTTATCTTGGACATGCGTCCCTAAATTTTATGAATTGCATCTACTATGTTTTAGGACGTGATATTTACTAGATAGTCTATTAGTTATCTATGTTTAGATTGTTTTCCTACTTAGTTGAATATTTCGGCCAGAATCCCTTTAAATTAGGAAGGAGAGTTTGGGCCAGCCTTGAACTCCTTATTTGGAGTTAGTTTTCGTTTAGGAAGTTGTAAGACTTATGGAGCCTATATAAAGAGGCATCCTCATTCAATAAAGACATAACAATTCGGAGAATTACTTAGCATTGGCTAATTGTGAGTTTAGATACTCGTTTGTTCTTGCTTAGGCTGGTGAGTCGTCTTGGTTAGAATTTATCTTTCACTTATCAAGCGGATCATCCATCCCCGCTCGTGGCATGATACGACCTTAGGTCAAGGTTCAGAAGCTCTTGCTGCGGGTTAAGGTTCAATTTCGCGCCTTAGTTCTTGTGAGTTCTTGTGAGTTGTGATCTGTTCCATTCTGAAGTAACAAACGGTCCTAGTTGTGAGTCTTTTCCGCTGAGATTCATATCATTTGGTATCAGAGCTTAGCTTGTTACTTTAGTTCATTATCCTTGTTATTCTTGTTCTTTTTTGGGTTCGTTTTGTTGCTTACTAATCCGTGAAGTTCTTCGCTGTTCGAGAGAAAAGAGAGGAAAACAAACGAGTGAAGCAAAAAACAGAAAAGAAAAAAAAAGAAAAGAAAAGGAAAGAAAAGAGAGAAAATAGCGTAAAAAAAAGAAGAGAGAAAACAAAACAGGAAGAAGTTAGTCCTAAGTTGGCCCGCACGACTAATTTGGAAAACCGCAAACCTAAAGAGGAAACAAAGTAGAATAGGCAGCGAGCAAGCTAAAGAGGAAGCAAAATCAAAAAGGAAGCTAGCGAACTAAAGAAGGCGCAACAGCTGATCAAGAAAAGGGACAAGCAAGACTAAAAAGCAAAGAAAGGCCAAAAGAGGAACTTTAACATTATGTTTGTTAAAGCGTGAAGCTCAAGCAAAGGCTGTTCTAGCTTTAGTAAGAACATACAAGTATCACGAGAGGAAAAAGGCAAGAGTGTACGAGTACCTTAGAGAGAAAATCCAAATATTTGAGTGCAAACACGAGTGAACTTGAGTGCACCTTACATTGAGAGTATACACGTAAGGGAGTGAGCTTGTGAGGCCATAATTTTTTTTACTAACCAAATTTTCTTGTAGCAAACATGTCGCATGAAGGTCAAACTATGGGAAGCATAGACCTTAAGTTATTAGTGGATGCCTTGGCCGGGAAGCTCGAGCAGATAGTGCAAGCTCAGATGAAGCCTTTGCAACTACGCGTGGATGCCGTGGAGAATTCTCGTGACAACCCCCAAACGCGAGGCGAACTCCAAAGGCGTAGGAGAGGAGTACCTATTGGAGTGTCGAGTGGAGCTGATTCTGAATCTGAAGAAGGCGTAGGCTCTACAAGGAGTCTTAGGAGAGCAAGAACAAACGAGAAGCGCACAGAGCACTGTGCGAGGCAAGCAAACAAAGGAAGGCACAAGGTTGTCTTTGAGCCGGGAGATTGGGTTTGGCTACATATGAGGAAGGAGCGTTTTCCTATCCAAAGACGTTCAAAGTTGCTACCACGAGGAGATGGTCCATTCCAAGTGATAGAACGCATCAATGATAATGCCTACAAGCTAGACCTTCCGGGTGAGTATAATGTAAGTGCTTCGTTTAACGTGGCTGACTTGAGTCCGTTTGATGTAGGTGATGATTTGAGGACAAATCCTTTTCAAGAGGAGGGGACTGATGTGAGCAAGCCTAAGGACGCACCTACTATCAAGCTTGTAGACTCGCAGCAAGTTCAAGTTCCAATTGGGCCAATGACAAGAGCAAGAGCTAGGAAGTTGCAATCTGACTTCAATGGACTAATGCAAGAAGTTTGGGCTCAAGCAGGTGCGTGGAGGACCAAGGACGTCCAAGAAGTCCAAGGGAGGCCCATGCACGTTTTGGAAGCTAAATGGGAAGTTTGAGATGCACGCAATCTCCTGGATGCATGCGCACGTGAATTTCAAGCTTATCTTGGACATGCATCCCTAAATTTTAGGAATTGCATCTACTATGTTTTAGGACGTGATATTTACTAGATAGTCTATTAGTTATCTATGTTTAGATTGTTTTCCTACTTAGTTGAATATTTCGGCCAGAATCCCTTTAAATTAGGAAGGAGAGTTTGGGCCAGCCTTGAACTCCTTATTTGGAGTTAGTTTTCGTTTAGGAAGTTGTAAGACTTATAGAGCCTATATAAAGAGGCATCCTCATTCAATAAAGACATAACAATTCGGAGAATTACTTAGCATTGGCTAATTGTGAGTTTAGATACTCGTTTGTTCTTGCTTAGGCTGGTGAGTCGTCTTGGCTAGAATTTATCTTTCATTTATCAAGCGGATCATCCATCCCCGCTCGTGGCGTGATACGACCTTAGGTCAAGGTTCAGAAGCTCTTGATGCGGGTTAAGGTTCAATTTCGCGCCTTTGTTCTTGTGAGTTCTTGTGAGTTGTGATCTGTTCTATTCTGAAGTAACAAACGGTCCTAGTTGTGAGTCTTTTCCGCTGAGATTCATATCATCTCCGTCACAAACTGATCTAGAACGATCTGGGATTTCAACGCTTCTTGGACGGGTCTCGCGCATCATTGGCAGGGTTCGTATCATTTGGTATTAGAGCTTAGACTTCTATTTCAGTTCTATCTATCCTTTAAATTTCATTTTTATCATTAGTTTTCAGTTAGTTGTTCTTTTTATATTCTGAGTTGGAGAAAGAAAAAAAAATAAAAAAAGATAGAAAAATCCGGAAAAAGGATAGAAAGAAAAGAAGGCAGCCTACAAAGGAAGAAAAGAGGCTGAAAAAAAAAGTTTGCAAAAAAGTGGAAAGAAAAAAAAGAGAATGTGCAAGAACATGTCCTACGATTACTCAAGAAAAACTTTGAAGGTGATGAGTCATTGGCTGATCCACAAAAGTTTATGGAGGCTGTGATGAGTGAGATGAAGTGTTTGGTGAGTGAGGAAATCAAGAAGTTTCACAGACGGATAGACCGAATAGAGAGTAAACTTTCAGAGCAGGTAGAAGTTGTTCCCAATGTATGTAGGGATACAAGAGCTCAACAAAGAAAGATTGGGGTTAGAGGTGATGACACTTTTAGAGTTACTGCATGGGATGATCAAGACAGCTGGGAGAAGCTTATGTCATTGGCAAGGAAAATTGACTTGCATGCAAGAGAAGGTTGTGAAGTGCAATGCGAGAAGATCATTTACACTAAGTGCGACATTGAGAATAAGGTATGTGGTTCTGACGTTGATATGAAAGCTTCTTCTTTTGAAGTTCTTGAAGAGGCTTTGACATGGGAGGAGTTTGGTGCATATTCTATTGACTTATTTGATGGAGATTGCTTTGATGAGCATACAATGTCACTACTTTACTTAAGGGATTTATTTGATGAATCATCTGTGGAAAATAATGTTGTTCATATGAAGAAGTGTATAACTCCAATTGATGGTGATCATGAAGAATTTGATGTTGTGGTTGAGAAGGAAGAGGTTCAGCCCATATCTTACATATATCCAGATTTTCATGTTGAATATGTTGAGCATATAGACTTCTTGGGAGTTGACAAGTTTGAATATATTGGAGGATCAGCATTGATCAACTTGTGGAATGCTTTGAAAATTGGTGAAAGGCTTATTCGAAAAAGAGAGTCTTTAACTTTTTATTTGGAGATGATATCAGATTGTTTATGTTCAAAGTATCAATTCTGTTGGAGAGGAAGGTATCAAGTACAACCACGACGTTCGAAGACTCAACCTTGTTCCAACATGGTTATTAATTTGTGGCACTATGACATATGCGAGGATTTTAGGACAAATTCCTTTCAAGAGGAGGGGAATGATATGAATATGGGAAGCACTCATATGATGATTTCAAGTGCCAATCTGACCAAGTGAGAGAGCACGCATAAAGCACTTCAAGTGACAACTTTGTGGGCTGATTTCCATGCTTACATCGGAGAGTTGGGCCCAAGCAAATTTATTAAAGTCCATGGACCAAGAGCTACAAAATTCAGCTGAGTTTATGACCTTAATACAAGTTCTAGAAGGTCCATTCAGCAGCCAAGATCCACAAGAGTGATTCTCCCTGATCTGGGAATTCTATTTAGGAAATAAAATTTCAGCCATAAGTATTGTTTAGGAAATTACTTCCAGCAACTTTTGGCTTGTTTGTCACGTTTTGGCCTTCCTAAAAGGTTTAGATTTGATTCCCTTTTTAGTTTATCTTTCCAGCCAAAATTCTGGCCAATTTTGGAAGTATTTTTATTTGAAATCTCTTTGTAATATTGAGCCTATTTATAGAGCCTTATGCAATGAGAAGAGGAGAACATTTTGATCAAAAAACGTGAGCAAGTCTCTCCCTTGGTTCTACGGAACTTCTCGAACACAGCGGAGCAATTCCATCGAGTTTACCTTCGACTTATCAAGCGGATTTTCATACCGTTTGTGGCGTCATCAATATATCAAGGTTCTTTGTTTCAACACAAGCAGCGGGTCGCGGTCTTAATACCAAGGTTCTTGTTTGGTTGTGAGCATCGGGTCGAGATCTCCATCACAAACTGATCTAGAATGATCTGGGATTTCAACGCTTCTTGGACGGGTCTCGCGCATCATTGGCGGATTTCAATGATCTGGGAATGATGTGGCGAGAAATGGCAAGATAAGACAAGAAAAGGCAAGGAAAAGCGAAGATAAGGTAAGATAAGGCAAGAAAGGACAAGGAAAAGGCAAGATAAGGTAAGAAAAGGAAAGACAAGACATGAAAAGCACAGAAAAGACTAGTTAAGGCAAGAAAAGGTAAGAAAAGGCAAGAAAAAAGCAAGAAAAGGCAAGAAAAGGCTTGGAAAAGCATGAAAAGGCAAGAAAAGGCATGAAAAGAGAAGAAAAGGAAAGATAAGAAAAGAAAAGACGAGAAAAGGCCGGATAAGGAAAGAAATGGTAAGATAAGCAAAGAAAGGGAAAAAAAGCAAGGAAAAGGCATTAAAAGGCAAGAATTGGAAAGAAAAGGCAAGAAAAGGCATGAAATAGCAAGAAAAGTCAAGAGAAGGAATGAAAAGGCAAGATAAGGCAAGAAAAGGCAAAAAAAGACAATAAAATGTATCAAAAGGCAAGATAAGTCAAGAAAAGACTATAAGGCAAGAAAAGATAAGAAAATGCAAGATAAGGCAAGAAAAGGCTTGGAAAGGGAAGAAAAGGAAAATAAGGCGAGAAAAGGCATGAAAATGCAAGAAAAGGAAAGATAAGGCAAGAAAATGCAAGAAAATGCATGAAAAGGCAAGAAAAGTAAAGAAAAGAAAAGAAATGGCAAGATAAGGCAAGAAAAGAAAAGAAAAGGAAAGGGAATGGCAATATAAGGCATGAAAAGGCAAAAAAGGAAACAAAAGAAAAGAAAAGAAAAGGCAAGATAAGGTAAGAAAAGGAAAGAAAATGCAAGATAAGGTAAGAAAAGGAAAGAAAAGGCAAAGGAGTGGCAAGATTACGCATGATTAGGCAAGAAAAGTTAAGAAAAGGCAAGATAAGGCTAGAAAAGGGAAGGAAAGGCAAGAAAAGGAAAGATGAGGATAGAAAAGGCAAGAAACGGCAAGGAAAATGCAAGATAAGGCAAGATAAGGCAAGAAAAGGCATGAAAAGGAAAAAAAGGTAAGAAAAGGCAAGATCAGTTAAGATAAGGCAAGAAAAGGGAAGGATAGGCAAGAAAAGGAAAGATGAGGCAAGAAAAGGAAACGTAAGGAAAGAAAAGGTAGGGAAAAGGAAAGAAAAGGCAAGATAAGCAAGAAAAGGCAAGGAAAAGGTAAGAAAAGGAAAGATAATGCAAGAAAAGGCAAGGAAAAGGCATGAAAATTAAAGCAAAGGCAAGAAAAGGCAAGATAAGACAATAAAAGGCAAGAATACGAAAGAAATGGAAAGAAAAAAAAGATAAGGCAAGAAAAGTTAAGAAAAGGCAAGAAAAGGCAATAAAAGGAAAATAAGGAAAGATAAGGCAAAAAAGGCAAGGAAAAGGCAAGAAATGGCAAGATAAGGTCGGAAAAGGCAAAAAAGGCAAGGAAAAGACAAGAAAAGGCAAGGAAAAGGCAAGATAAGGCAAGAAAAAGCAAGAAAAAGGCATTAAAAGGCAAGAAAAGGCAAGAAAAGGAAAGGAAAGGTAAGAAAAGGCAAGATATGGCAAGAAATGGCAAGAAAAGGCAAAAAAAGGAAAGATAAGGTTAAAAAAGGCAAGGAAAAGGTAAGAAATGACAAAAAGGCAAGAATAGGCAAGAAAAGGCAAGATACGGCAAAAAAAGGAAAGAAAAGACCAGGAAAAGACAAGAAAATCCAATATAAGGCAAGAAAAGGCAAGATAAGACAAGAAAAGGCATGAAAAGGCATGAAAAGGAAAGAAAGGGCAAGAAAGGGCCGGAAAAGGCAAGAAAAATGCATGAAAATGTAAGAAAAGGCAAGAAAAAGCAAGAAAAGGGATGGAAAGGAAAGGTGAGGCAAGAAAGTGCAAGAAAAGGAAAGAAAAGGAAAGAAAAGGCAAGGAAAATGTAAGATAAGGTATGATTAGTCGAGAAAAGGAAAGAAAAGGCAAGGAAAAGGTAAGAAAAAGTAAGATAAGGTAGAAAAGAGAAGGAAAGGCAAGAAAAGGAAAGATGAGGCAAGGAAAAGGCAAGATAAAGCAAGAGAAGGCATAGAAAAGGCATGAAAAGGCAAGGAAAGGCAAGGGGAAGCATGAAAATGCAACATAATGCAATAAAAGTCAAGAAAAACAAAGAAATCAAAAGAAAAGGAATGATAAATTAAGAATAAGCAAGAAAAGACAAGCTAAGGCAAGATAAGGCATGAAAAGGTAAGAAAAGGCAAGAAAAGGAAAGACAAGGCAAGGAAAAGGCAAGAAAAGGAAAGATAAGAGAAGAAAATGTATAAAAAGGCAAGAAAAGGCAAGATAATGGAAGAAAAGGCAAGATAAGGCACGATTAGGCAAGAAAAGGAAAAAAAGGCAAAAAAAGACAAGAAAAGGAAAGATGAGGCAAGAAAAGGCATGAAAAGGAAAGAAAAGGGAAGGAAAAGGCAAGAAAAGGAAAGAAAAGGAAAGAAAAGGGAAGGAAAAGCCTAGAAAATGAAAGAAAAAGCAAGGAAAAGGCAAGAAAAGACAAGAAATGGAAAGAAAAGACAATATAAGGCAGGAAAGGGAAAGATAAGGAAAGATGAGGCAAGAAAAGGCAAGGAAAAGGCGTGGAAAGGTAAGAAAAGGCAAGAAAAGCAAAGAAAAGACTTAGATAAGGCAAGATAAGGCAAGAAAAGCAAAGAAAAGCAAAGAAAAGACAAGATAAGGCAAGAAAAGGCAAGAAAAGGCAAGAAAACGGAAGGAAAATGCAAGAAAAGGTAAGAAAAGGCAAGATAAGGCAAGAAAACGGAAGGAAAATGCAAGAAAAGGTAAGAAAAGGCAAGAAAAGGCATGGAAAAGGCATGAGAAGGCTAGAAAAGGCATGAAAAGACAAGCAAAGGAAAGATATGAAAAGAAAAGGTAAGATAAGTCAAGAAAAGATAAGAAAATGCATGAAAAGGAAAGAAAAGCACGGAAAAGGTAAGAAAAGGCAAGATAAGTCAAGAAAAGGCAAGATAAGGCAAGAAAAGACTAGAACAGGCAAGATAAGGCATGAAAAGGCAAGAAAAGGAAAGATAAGGCCAGAAAAGGCATGGAAAAGGCATGAAAATGCAAGAAAAGGAAAGAAAAGGCAAGGGAATGGTAAGATAAGTCATGAAAAGGAAAGAAAGGGAAAGAAGAGGCAAGATAAGGCAAGAAAAGGAGAGAAAAGCCAATGAAAAGGCAAGAAAAGGCAAGATAAGGAAAGAAAAGGCAAGAAAATGAAAGAAAAGGTAAGGAAAAGGCAAGAAGAGACAAGATAAGGCAAGAAAAGGAAAGATAAGGGAAGAAATTACAAGATAAGGCAAGAAAAGGCGAGAAAAAGGCTAGGAGAGGAAAGAAAAGGCAAGATAAAGCAAGAAAAGGCAAGAAAAGGAAAGAAATGGAAAGAAAAGGAAAGATAAGGCAAGAAAAGGCAAGATATGATATGAATATGAAGAGCACTCATATGATTACTTCAAGTGCCAATCTGACCAAGTGAGAGAGCACACACAAAGCGCTTCAAGTCATAACTTAATGGGCTGATTTCCAAGCATACTTTGGAGAGTTGGGCTTAAGCAAATTTATTAAAGTCCATGGACCAAGAGCCATGAAATTCAGCCAAGTTTATGACCTTAATACAAGTTCTAGAAGGTCCTTTCAGCAGCAAAGATCTTGAAGATTTATTCTCTCTGATTTGGGCATTCTATTTAGGAAGTTTATTTCAGCCATTAGTTTTGATTAGGAAGTTATATTCCAACAACTCTTGGCTTATTTAGCTTGTTTGTCACGTTTTTAGCCTTCCTAAAAGGCTGAGATTTGTTTCCTTTTTAGTTTCCCTTTCTAGCCAGATTTTTAGGAGTTGTTTGATTTGGAATCTCTTTGTAATATTGAGCCTATTTATAGAGGCTTATGCAATGAGAAAAGGAGACCATTATTGATTGAAAAACGTGGGCTTTGCTCTCTTGGTTCTTCGGAACAGTTCGAACACAACGGAGGGATTCCGTCGAGTTCACCATCGACTTATCAGGCGGATCTTCATCACCGTTTGTGGCGTCATCGACATATCAAGGTTCTTTGTTTCAACTCAAGCAGCGGGTCGCGGCCTTAATACCAAGGTTCTTGTTTGGTTGTGAGCATCGGGTCGAGATCTCCATCACGAACTGATCTAGAACGATCTGGGATTTCACGCTTTGTGGCCGGGTCTCGTCGCATCATTGGCGGGGTTCGTATCATTTGGTATCAGAGCTTAGACTTCTATTTCAGTTCTATCTATCCTTTAAATTTCATTTTTATCATTAGTTTTCAGTTAGTTGTTCTTATTGTATTCTGAGTTGGAGAAAGAAAAAAAATCAAAAAAAGAGAGAAAAATCCGGAAAAAGGAAAAAAAGAAAAGAAGGCAGCCTACAAAGGAAGAAAAGAGGCTGAAAAAAAAAGTTTGCAAAAAAGTGGAAAGAAAAAAAAGGAGAATCTGCAAGAATGTCTTATAACTACTCAAGAAGATCCGTTGAAGGTGTTGCACCATTGGTTGGTGATCCACACACGTTTATGGACGCCCTTCTTAGTGGGATGAGGCATATAATGAGAACGGAGGTCAAGAAGCTCAGCGGAAAGGTAGACCGGATAGTGTGCAAACAAGAGAGGATACATGATGTTCCTAATGTATGCAGGGATACAAGAGCTCAACAAAGAAAGATTGGGGATAGAGGTGATAGTACTCTTAGAGTTACAGCATGGGATGATGAAGACAGCTGGGAGAAACTTATGTCTTTGGCAAGGAAAATTGACTTGCATACAAGAGAAGTTAGTGAAGTACAACAAGAGAAGATCATTCAATCTAAGTGCAACATTGAGGATTTCAGGTATGTTGTTCTGAAATTGGTATGCCTTCAGATGAAGTTTTTGAAGAGGTTTTGATATGGGAGGAGTTTGGTGAATATTCCATTGATTTATTTGATGGAGATTATTTTGATGACCATACCATGTCACTACTTTACCTAAGAGATTTATTTGACGAATCATCTGTGGTGGATATTGTTCACATGAAGAAGTGCACAATTCCTATTGATCGTGAACATGAAGAACTTATTGTTGCTGTTAACAAGGAAGAGGATCAACCCATATCTTACATGTTTCCAGATTTCCATGTTGAATATATTGAGCATATTGATTTCATGGGAGTGAACAAGTTTGATTATATTGGAGGTTCACCGTTGATCAACATCTGGAATAGTTTGAAGTTCAAAGAAAGGCTTAAACGGATTAGTAGGGTTTTGGCTTTTGAGTTGGAGATGACTTCAGATTCTTTAAGATCGAAGTACTTGTTCTGTTGGAACGCAAGGTATCAAGTACAACCACGACGTTCGAAGACTCAACCTTGTTCCAGCATGGTTGTTAATTTGTGGCAACTTGCCATATGTGAGGATTTGAGGACAAATCCCATTCAAGAGGAGGGGAATGATATGAATATGAAGAGCACTCATATGATTATTTCAAGTGCCAATCTGACCAAGTGAGAGAGCACACACAAAGCGCTTCAAGTCATAACTTAATGGGCTGATTTCCAAGCATACTTTGGAGAGTTGGGCTCAAGCAAATTTATTAAAGTCCATGGACCAAGAGCCACGAAATTCAGCCAAGTTTATGACCTTAATACAAGTTCTAGAAGGTCCTTTCAGCAGCAAAGATCTTGAAGATTTATTCTCTCTGATTTGGGCATTCTATTTAGGAAGTTTATTTCAGCCATTAGTTTTGATTAGGAAGTTATATTCCAACAACTCTTGGCTTATTTAGCTTGTTTGTCACGTTTTTAGCCTTCCTAAAAGGCTGAGATTTGTTTCCTTTTTAGTTTCCCTTTCTAGCCAGATTTTTAGGAGTTGTTTGATTTGGAATCTCTTTGTAATATTGAGCCTATTTATAGAGGCTTATGCAATGAGAAAAGGAGACCATTATTGATTGAAAAACGTGGGCTTTGCTCTCTTGGTTCTTCGGAACAGTTCGAACACAACGGAGGGATTCCGTCGAGTTCACCATCGACTTATCAAGCGGATTTTCATCACCGTTTGTGGCGTCATCGACATATCAAGGTTCTTTGTTTCAACTCAAGCAGCGGGTCGCGGTCTTAATACCAAGGTTCTTGTTTGGTTGTGAGCATCGGGTCGAGATCTCCATCACAAACTGATCTTGAACGATCTGGGATTTCACGCTTTGTGGCCGGGTCTCGTCGCATCGTTGGCGGGGTTCGTATCAAGATAAGGCAAGAAAATGGAAGAAAATGTAATAAAAGGAAAGAAAGGGAATGATGTGGCAAGAAATGGCAAGGTAAGACAAGAAAAGGCAAAGAAAAGCGAAGATAAGGTAAGATAAGGCATGAAAAGAAAAGGAAAAGGCAAGATATGGCAAGAAAAGGCGAGGAAAAGGCGAGATAAGGCAAGACAAGAATAGAAAAGCAAAGAAAAGACTAGTTAAGGCAAGAAAAGGCAAGAAAAAAGTAAGAAAAAGTAAGAAAAGGTAAGAAAAGGCTTGGAAAAGGCATGAAAAGGCAAGAAAAGGCATGAAAAGACAAGAAAAGGATAGATAAGAAAAGAAAGGCGAGAAAAGGCCGGATAAGGAAAGAAATGGAAAAAAAAGAAAGGAAAAGGCATTAAAAGGCAAGAATAGGCAAGAAAAGGCATGAAATGGCAAGAAAAGTTAAGAGAAGGAATGATGAAAAGGCAAGAAAAGGCATGAAAAGGCAAGAAAAGGCAAGATAAGGCAAGATAAGGCAAGAAAAGTCAAGAAAAGGCAAGAAAAGGCAAGATAAGGCAAGATAAGGCAAAAATGGCTTGGAAAGGGAAGAAAAGGAAAATAAGGCGAGAAAAGGCATGAAAATTCAAAAAAAGGAAAGATAAGGAAAGAAAAGGGAAGAAAATGCATGCAAAGGTAAGAAAAGAAGAGAAAAGGCAAAGTAAGGCAAGAAAAGAAAAGAAACGGTAAGGGAATGGCAATATAAGGCATGAAAAGGAAAAAAGGAAATAAAAGAAAAGAAAAGAAAAGCCAAGATAAGGTAAGAAAAGGAAAGAAAAGGCAAGGTAAGGTAAGAAAAGGAAAGAAAAGGCAAGGTAAGGTAAGAAAAGGAAAGAAAAGGCAAGATAAGGTAAGAAAAGGCAAAGGAATGGCAAGATTACGCATGATTAGGCAAGAAAAGTTAAGAAAAGGCAAGATAAGGCTACAAATGGGATGGAAAGGTAAGAAAAGGATAGAAAAGGCAAAGGAATGGCAAGATTACGCATGATTAGGCAAGAAAAGTTAAGAAAAGGCAAGATAAGGCTAGAAATGGGAAGGAAAGGCAAGAAAAGGAAAGATGAGGATAGAAAAGGCAAGAAAAGACCAGGAAAATGCAAGATAAGACAAGAAAAGGAAAGAAAAGGTAAGAAAAGGTAAGAAAAGGCAAGATCAGTTAAGATAAGACAAGAAATGGGACGGATAGGCAAGAAAAGGAAAGATGAGGCAAGAAAAGGAAACATAAGGAAAGAAAAGGTAGGGAAAAGGTAAGAAAAGGCAAGATAAGGCAAGGTAAGGCAAGAAAAGGCAAGGAAAAGGTAAGAAAAGGCAAGAAAAGATATGAAAATGAAAGATAATGCAAGAAAAGGCAAGGAAAAGGCATGAAAATAAAAGGAAAGGCAAGAAAAGGCAAGAAGAGGTAAGAAAAGGCAAGATAAGGCAATAAAAGGCAAGGAACATGGAAGAAAATGAAAGAAAAGGTAAGCCAAAGGCAAGAAAATGTAAGAAAAGGCAAGAAAAGGAAAGGAAAGGCACGAAAAGGAAAGAAAAGGCAAGAATAGGAAAGATAAGGCAAGAAAAGGCAAGGAAAAGGCCTGAAAAGGCAAGATTAGGCAAGAAAAGGAAAGAAAAGGAAAGATAAGGCAAGAAAAGGAAAGATAAGGCAGGAAAAGGCAAGATAAGGCAAGAAAATTCAAGAAAATTCAAGATAAGGCAAGAAAATGCAAGAAAAGACGAGATAAGGCAAAAAAAAGGCAAGAAAAGGTAAGAAATGGCAAGAATAGGCAAGGGAAAGGCAAGAAAAGGTAGGAAAAGGCAAGAAAAGACATGGAAAAGGCAAGAAAAGACATGAAAAGACAAGAAAAGAAAAGAAAAGAAAAGAAAAGGCAAGATAAGGCAAGAAAAGGCCGGATAAGGAAAGAAATGGCAAGAAAATGCAAGGAAAAGGCATGAAAGGGCAAAAAAAGGAAAGAAAAGGCATGAAAAGGCAAGAAAAGTCAAGAGAAGGTATGAAAAGGCAAGAAAAGGCAAGATAAGTTAAGAAAAGCATGAAAAGACATGAAAAGGTAAGAAAAGGAAAGATAAGGCAAGATTAGGAAAGAAAAGGCATGGATAGGGAAGAAAAGGAAAGATAAGGCTAGAAAAGGCAAGAAAAGGAAAGATAAAACAAGAAAAGGCATAAAAAGGAAAGAAAAGGAAAGAAACAGCTAGGGTATGGCAATATAGGGCATTAAAAGGAAAGAAATGAAAAGAAAAGAAAAGGCAAGATAAGGCAACAAAATGAAAGAAATGGCAAGATAAGGCATGATTAGGCAAGAAAAGGAAAGAAAAGGCAAGGAAAAGGCAAGAAAAGACAACATAAGGCAAGAAAAGGAAAGATGAGGAAAGAAAAGGCAAGAAAAGGCATGAAAAGGTATGAAAAGGCAAGAAAGGCAAGAAAGGCAAGATAACTCAAGAAAAGGAATGAAAAGGTAAGAAAAGGCAAAATAAGTTAAGATAAGGCAAGAAAAGGAAAGACGAGGAAAGAAAAGGCAAGATAAGGAAAGAAAAGGAAAGAAAAGGTTGGGAAAAGGTAAGAAAAGGCAAGATAAGGCAAGGTAAGGAAAGAAAAGGAAAGAAAAGGCAAGGCAAATTCAAGAAAAGGAAAGATAATGCAAGAAATGGCAAGGAAAAGGCATGAAGAGGAAAGGAAAGGCAAGAAAAGGCAAGAAAAGGTAAGAAAAGGCAAGATAAGGCATTAAATGGTAACAAAAGGAAAGAAATGGAAAGAAAAAGAAAAATAAGGCATGAAAAGGCAAGAAAAGGAAAATAAGGAAAGATAAGGCAAGAAAAGGCAAGGGAAAGGAAAGAAAAGGTAATAAAAGGAAAGAAAAGTAATGATGCGGCAAGAAATGGCAAGATAAGGCAAGGAAAGGCAAGGAAAATGGAGATAAGCTAAGATAAGGCAAGAAAAGGCAAGGAAAAGGCAAGAAAAGGCAAGGAAATGGCAAGATAAGGCAAGAAAAGGCAAGGTAAAGTCATTAAAAGGAAAAAAATGCAAGAAAAGGTGAGAAAAGACAAGATAAGGCTAGAAAAGGCAAGAAAAGGAAAGAAATTGAAAAAAAGGAAAGATAAGGAAAGAAAAGGCAAGGAAAGGCAAGAAAAAGGCAAAAAAAGGTAAGATAAAGTAAGAAAAGGCAAGGAAAAGGTAAGAAATGACAAAAAAAGGAAAGAATAGGCAAGAAAAGGAAAGATATGGCAAGATAAGGCAAGAAAAGGAAAGAAAAGATCAGGAAAAGGAAAGAAAAGGCAAGATACGAAAAGAAAAGGTAAGAAAAGGCAAGGAAAAGCAAGAAAAGGCAAGATAAGGAAAGAAAAGGCAAGATATGGAAAGAAAAGGCAAGAAAAGGCAAGATGAGGCAAGAAAAGGCATGAAAATGCATGAAAAGGCAAGAAAAGGCAAGAAATGGCAACAAAGGGCAAGAAAGGGCAAGATAAGGAAAGAAAAGGCAAAAAAAAGCAAGAAAAGTCAAGAAAATGTAAGAAAAGGCAAGATTAGGAAAGATAAGGCAAGAAAAGGGAAGGAAAGGCAAGAAAAGGAAAGTTGAGGCAAGAAAAGGAAAAAAAGGTAAGGAAAAGGTAATAAAAGGCAAGAAAAGGAAAGAAAAGGCAAGGAAAAGGCAAGAAAAGGAAAGAAAAGGCAAGGAAAAGGCAAGAAAAGGCAAGGAAAGGCAAGGAAAAGGCATGAAAAGGCAAGGAAAGGTAAGGGAAAGCAAAGAAAATGCAAGATAATGCAATAACAGTCAAGAAAAAAAAAGAAATCAAAAGAAAAGGAATGATAAGGTAAGAATAAGCAAGAAAAGACAAGCTAAGGCAAGATAAGGCATGAAAAGGTAAGAAAAGGCAAGAAAAGGAAAGATAAGGCAAGGAAAAGGAAAGAAAAGGAAAGATAAGAAAAGAAAAGGTATGAAAAGGCAAGAAAAGGCAAGATAAAGGACGAAAAGGCACGATTAGGCAAGAAAAGGAAAGAAAGGGAAAGAAAGGGAAAGATGAGGCAAGAAAAGGCAAAAAAAGACAAGAAAAGGAAAGAAAGGGAAAGATGAGGCAAGAAAAGGCAAGATAAGGCATGAAAAGGAAAGAAAGGGGAAGGAAAAGGCAAGAAAATGAAAGAAAAGGAAAGAAAAGGCAAGGAAAAGCCAAGAAAATGAAAGAAAAAGCAAGGAAAAGGCAAGAAAAGGCATGAAAAGATAAGAAATGGAAAGAAAAGACAATATAAGGTAGGAAAGGGAAAGATAAGGCAAGATAAGGCAAGAAATGGCAAGGAAAAGGCATGAAAAGGCAAGAAAAGACTTAGATATGGCAAGAAAAGGAAAGATAAGGCAAGAAAATGCAAGGAAAATGCAAGAAAAGGTAAGAAAAGGCAAGAAAAGGCATGAGAAGGCTAGAAAAGGCATGAAAAGGCAAGCAAATGAAAGATAAGAAAAGAAAAGGTAAGATAAAGCAAGAAAAGGCCAGACAAGGCAAGAAATAGCAAGATAAGGATAGAAATTGCAAGAAAAGGCAAGGAAAAAGCATAAAAAGGCAAGTAAAGGCATGAAATGGCAAGAAAAGTAAAGATAAGGTAAGAAAAGGCAAGATAAGGCAAGAAAAGACTAGAAAATGCATGATAAGGAAAGAAAAGGCACTAAAAAGGTAAGAAAAGGCAAGATAAGTCAAGAAAAGGAAAGAAAAAACAAGAACAGGCAAGAAAAGGCAAGATAAGGCATGAAAAGGCAAGAAAAGGAAAGATAAGGCTTGAAAAGGCATGGAAAAGGCATGAAAATGCAAGAAAAGGAAAGAAAAGGTAAGGGAATGGGAAGATAAGTCATGAAAAGGAATGAAAGTGGAAGAAGAGGCAAGATAAGGCAAGAAAAGGAGAGAAAAGCCAATGAAAAGGCAAGAAAAGGTAAGATAAGGAAAGAAAAGGCAAGAAAATGAAAGAAAAGACAAGGAAAAGGCAAGAAAAGGCAAGAAAAGAAAAGATAAGGCAAGAAAAGGAAAGATATGGGAAGAAAATGCAAGATAAGGCAAGAAAAGGCGAGGAAAAGGCTAGGAGAGGAAAGAAAAGGCACGCAAAGGCAAGATAAGGCAAGAAAAGGCAAGAAAAGGAAAGAAATGGAAAGAAAAGGAAAGATAAGGCAAGAAAAGGCAAGATAAGGCATGAAAATGGAAGAAAAGGTAATAAAAGGAAAGAAAGGGAATGATGTGGCAAGAAATGGCAAGATAAGACAAGAAAAGGCAAGGAAAAGCGAAGATAAGGTAAGATAAGGCATGAAAAGAAGAGGAAAAGGCAAGATAAGGCAAGAAAAGGCAAGACAAGACAAGAAAAGCAAAGAAAAGACCAGTTAAGGCAAGAAAACGTAAGAAAAGGCAAGAAAAGGCAAGAAAAAAGCAAGAAGAGGTAAGAAAAGGCAAGAAATGGCTTGGAAAAGCATGAAAAGGCAAGAAAAGGCTTGGAAAGACAAGAAATGGAAAGATAAGACCGAAAAAGGAAAGAATTGGTAAGATTAGCAAAGAAATGGAAAAAAAAGTAAAGAAAAGGCATTAAAAGGCAAGAAACGTCAAGAGAAGGAATGAAAAGGCAAGATAAGGTAAGAAAGGGAATGAAAAGGCAAGATAAGGTAAGAAAAGGAAAAAAAAGATAAGAAAAGGCATGAAAAGGCAAGATAAGTCAAGAAAAGGCAAGATAAGGCAAGAAAAGGCAAGAAAAGGCAAGAAAATGCAAGATAAGGCAAGAAAATGCCTGGAAAGAGAGAATAAGGAAAGATAAGGCAAGAAAAGGCAAAAAAGATAAGAAAAGGCATGAAAAGGCAAGAAAAGGAAAGATAAGGCAAGAAAAGGCAAGAAAATGCATGAAAAGGCAAGAAAAGAAAAGATGAGGCAAGAAAAGAAAAGAAAAGGAAAGGGAATGGCAATATAAGGCATGAAAAGGCAAAAAAGGAAACAAAAGAAAAGAAAAGAAAAGGCAAGATAAGGAAAGAAAAGGAAAGAAAAGACAAGATAAGGTAAGAAAAGGAAAGAAAAGGCGAAGGAATGGCAAGATTACGCATGATTAGTCAAGAAAAGTTAAGAAAAGACAAGATAAGGCTAGAAAAGCGAAGGAAAGGCAAGAAAAGAAAAGATGAGGATAGAAAAGGCAAGAAAATGCAAGGAAAATATAAGATAGGGCAAGAAAAGGCATGAAAAGGCATGAAAAGGCAAGAAAAGGCATGAAAAGGCATGAAAAGGCAAGAAAAGGTAAGAAAAGGAAAGATCAGTTAAGATAAGGCAAGAAAAGGGAAGGATGGGCAAGAAAAGGAAAGATGAGGCAAGAAAAGGAAACATAAGGAAAGAAAAGGTATGGAAAAGGTAAGAAAAGTTAAGAAAAGGCAAGGTAAGGCTAGAAAAGCTAAGGAAAGGAAAGATGAGGATAGAAAAGGCAAGAAAAGGCAAGGAAAATACAAGATAAGGCAAGAAAAGGCATGAAAAGGCAAGAAAAGGCATGAAAAGGCAAGATAAGGCAAGAAAAGGTAAGAAAAGGCAAGATCAGTTAAGATAAGGCAAGAAAAGGGAAGGATGGGCAAGAAAAGGAAAGATGAGGCAAGAAAAGGAAACATAAGGAAAGAAAAGGTATGGAAAAGGTAAGAAAAGGCAAGATAAGGCAAGGTAAGGCAAGAAAAGGAAAGAAAAGGCAAGGAAATGGTAAGAAAAGAAAAGATAATGCAAGAAAAGGCAAGGAAAAGGCATGAAAATGAAAGGAAAGGTAAGAAAAGACAAGAAAAGGTAAGAAAAGGCAAGATAAGGCAATAAAAGGCAAGAAAATGAAAGAAATGGAAAGAAAAAAAAGGAAAATAAGGAAAGATAAGGCAAGAAAAGGCGAGGAAAAGGCAAGAAATGGCAAGATAAGGTCGGAAAAGGCAAAAAATGGCAAAAAAAAGGCAAGAAAAGGCAAGGAAAAGGCATGATAAGGCAAGAAAAAGGAAGGAAAACGCATTAAAAGGTAAGAAAAGGCAAGAAAAGGAAAGGAAAGGTAAGAAAAGGCAAGATAAGGCAAGAAATGGCAAGAAAAGGAAAAAAAAGGAAAGATAAGGTAAGAAAAGGTTAAAAAAGCAAGGAAAAGGTAAGAAATGACAAAAAAGGCAAGAATAGCCCAGAGAAGGCAAGATACGGCAAAAAAAGGAAAGAAAAGACCAGGAAAAGGCAAGAAAAGGCAAGATAAGGCAAGAAAAGGCATGAAAAGGCAAGAAAGGGCCAGATAAGGCAAGATAAGGAAAGAAAAGGCAAGAAAAGGCATGAAAATGTAAGAAAAGGCAAGATTAAGCAAGAAAAGGGACGAAAAGGAAAGATGAGGCAAGAAAATGCAAGAAAAGGAAAGAAAAGGCAAGGAAATGGTAAGAAAAGGCAAGATAAGGCAGTGTACGGCAAGAAAAGAAAAGAAAAGGCAAGATAAGATAAGGTAAGAAAAGGCAAGGAAAAGGAAAGGAAAGGCAATAAAAGGCAAGGAAAAGCAAGCAAAGGTATGAAAAGGAAAGATAATGCAATAAAAGGCAAGAAAAATAAATAAATAAAAAAAATGAATGATAAGGTAAGAATAGGCAAGAAAAGGCAAGAAAAAACAAGCTAAGGCAAGATAAGGCATGAAAAGGAAAGAAAAGCCAAGAAAAAGTAAGAAAAGGAAAGATAAGGCAAGAAAAGGTAAGAAAAGGAAAGATAAGGCACGATAAGGCATGGAAAAGGCAAGAAAAGGAAAAAAAGGCATGGAAAGGGCTTGAAAAGGCAAGAAAAGGCAAGATAAGGGAAGAAAAGGCAAGATAAGGTATGATTAGTCTAGAAAAGGAAAGAAAAGGCAAGGAAAAGGCAAGAAAAAGTAAGATAAGGCTAGAAAAGGGAAGGAAAGGCAAGAAATGGAAAGTTGAGGCAAGGAAAAGGCAAGAAAAGGCAATATAATGCAAGAAAAGGCATGGAAAAGGCATGAAAAGGCAAGGAAAGGCAAGGGGAAGCATGAAAATGCAAGATAATGCAATAAAAGTCAAGAAAAACAAAGAAATCAAAAGAAAAGGAATGATAAATTAAGAATAAGCAAGAAAATACAAGCTAAGGCAACATAAGTCATGAAAAGGTAAGAAAAGGCAAGAAAAGGAAAGATAAGGAAAGGAAAAGGCAAGAAAAGGAAAGATAAGAGAAGAAAAGGTATAAAAAGCCAAGAAAAGGCAAGATAATGGAAGAAAAGGCAAGATAAGGCACGATTAGGCAAGAAAAGGAAAGAAAAGGCAAAAAAAGACAAGAAAAGGGAAGAAAGGGAAAGATGAGGCAAGAAAAGGCAAGATAAGGTATGAAAAGGAAAGAAAAGGGAAAGAAAAGGCAAGAAAAGGAAAGAAAAGGGAAGGAAAAGCCTAGAAAATGAAAGAAAAGGCAAGGAAAAGGCAAGAAAATGTAACAAATGGAAAGAAAAGACAATATAAGGCAGGAAAGGGATAGATAAGGCAAGATAAGGCAAGAAAAGGCAAGAAAAGGAAAGAAAAGCAAAGCAAAGACTAGATAAGGCAAGAAAAGGCAAGATAAGGCAAGATAATGCAAGGAAAATACAAGAAAAGGTAAGAAAAGGTAAGAAAAGGCAAGAAAAGGCTAGAAAAGGCATGAAAAAACAAGCAAAGAAAAGATATGAAAAGAAAAGGCAAGATAAGGCAAGAAAAGGCCAGATAAGGCAAGAAATAGCAAGATAAGGAAAGAAATGGCAAGAAAAGGCAAGGAAAAGGCATAAAAAAGGCAAGTAAAGGCATCAAAAGGCAAGAAAAGTAAAGATAAGGTAAGAAAAGGCAAGATAAGGCAAGAAAAGACAAGAAAATGCACGAAAAGGAAAGAAAAGGCACTGATGATGTGAGCAAGCCTAAGGACGCACCTACTATCAAGCTTGTAGACTCGAAGCAAGTTCAAGTTCCAATTGGGCCAATGACAAGAGCACGAGCTAGGAAGTTGCAATCTGACTTCAATGGATTAATGCAAGAAGTTTGGGCTCAAGCAAGTGCGTGGAGGACCAAGGACGTCCAAGAAACCCAAAGGAGGCCCATGCACGTTTTGGAAGCTAAATGGGAAGCTTGACATGCACGTAAGCTTCTAGATGCATGCGCACATGGAGAATCAAGAAGAATCAGCCTATTTAGTCCGTGCATCTACTTGTTTTGGACGTGCAGCTAGTAGTTATTCTATTAGATATTATTTGCTTATATTATTCCTTATTTAGTTGAATAAGTTCGGCCAGAATCTCTTTAGAATAGGAAAGAGAGTTTTGACCAGCCTTAAACTCCTTATTTGGAGTTAGTTTCGTTTAGGAAAGTTGTAAGACTTATGGAGCCTATATAAAGAGGCGTCCCCCTTCAATAAACACACAACAATTCAGAAAATACTTAGCATTGGCTAACTGAGAGTTTTGATACTCGTTTGTTCTTGCTTAGGCTGGTGAGTCGTCTTGGCTAGAATTTATCTTTCACTTATCAAGCGGATCATCCATCCCCGCTCGTGGCGTGATACGACCTTAGGTCATGGTTCAGAAGCTCTTGCAGCGGGTTAAGGTTCAATTTCGTGCCTTAGTTCGTGTGAGTTCTTGTGAGTTGTGATCTGTTCCATTCTAAAGTAACAAACGGTCCGAGTTGTGAATCTTTTCCGCGGAGGTTCATATCAGTTGGTATCAGACTGAAGATACCTTCCTTTGCTGTTCGTTCTGACCCGGAGGCGTACTTAGAGTGGGAGAAGAAGATTGAGTTCGTGTTTGATTGCCACAATAGCTCCGAAGAAAAGAAGGTAAAACTTGCCATCACCGAATTCACTGATTATGCTATAACTTGGTGGGATCAACTTGTGACAAGCAGGAGGAGAAATTGAGAACGCCCTATAGCTACTTGGGAAGACATGAAAGTGGTGATGAGGAAGAGATTTGTTCCAAGTCATTACTATAGAGGGCTGTATAAGAAGTTACAAGGGATGAGGCAAGGAAGTTTGAGTGTGGAGGAGTATTTCAAACAGATGGAGATGGCCATGATAAGAGCTGATATAGATGAAGATAGAGAAGTTACAATGGCAAGGTTCTTGAATGGACTCAATCCTGAAATTCAAGACAAAGTTGAGTTGCAACACTATGTGGAGTTGGAGGACATGGTGCATATGGCAACGAAAATTGAGAAGCAACTCAAGAGAGGAGAGGGGAGAACAAAAGCTACATCGAATTCTACTTGGAAGCCAAACTACCAAAAGAAGTTTGACAAGCCACAAGCAGCCAAAGTAGAGCATAAATCCGAGAGTTCTCAAGCTAATTCTCAAAGGAAATTGGAAGTCACTCCAGCTAGGAACCGTGACATCAAGTGCTTTAAGTGTCAAGGAAGAGGGCACATCTCAAGTCAATGCCCTAACAAGCAAGCAATGGTGATCAAGGAAAGTGGAGAGATTGAAACTGAAGAAGAGGGTTCGGAGCATGAAAGCATGCCTTCTTTGGAGGACGTATCCGAGGAAGAGTACCAAGCTGCTGAGAGGCTTACTCTTGTGTCTAGAAGAGCATTGAATGTGCAAGTAAAAGAGGAAAATGATGTGGCTCAAAGAGAAAATATTTTTCACACGAGGTGCTTTGTCAAAGACAAGGTGTGTAGTGTCATCATAGATGGAGGAAGTTGTGCTAATGTCGCAAGCACTACTATGGTGGAGAAGTTGGGGTTGCTCACTGGAAAACACCCTAAGCCTTACAAACTACAATGGCTGAATGATAGTGGCGAAGTACGAGTGATGAAGCAAGTATTGGTAGCATTCCGCATTGGCAACTATGAGGATGAAGTGTTGTGTGATGTCGTACCAATGCAAGCTGGTCACCTATTGTTAGGAAGGCCATGGCAGTTTGATAGGAAAGTGCATCATGATGGCTACACCAACAAATACTCATTTATACTCAAGAAGAGAGTAATCACCTTGGCACCCTTGTCACCATCACAAGTTTGTGAAGATCAACGACTGTGGCAACAAGAAAGTGATGAGCAAAGAGAGCGTGACAAAAAGAAAAAGAATGAGAGGAGAGAAGAAGCCGAAAAATAGATAAAAAAAATGGCCAATGGAGAGGAAAAGATTGAGAAAACAAAAGAAGCCGAAAAAACAGAAATTAAAACGGCCAAAGAGAGAAAAACCGAGAGTTGGAAAAAGAGTTACTATGTAGGAACAAGTGATATTAAGCAAGCATGCTTTGAAAAGAAGCCTATGATCTTACTTCGGTATAGGGAGGCATTTTTAAACACTAACGAGCTTGAACCACATGTACCTAGTACGGTTGTGTCTCTTTTGCAGGATTACAAGGATGTCTTTCCCGACGAGCTACCACCTGGTTTTCCACCTATTCGTGGGATTGAACATCAAATAGACTTTGTCCCGGGAGCTACCATACCTAACCGTCCCGCATATAGAAGCAATCCTGAAGAGACAAAGGAGCTTGAGAAGCAAGTCAACGAGCTGTTGGAGAAAGGGTACGTAAGAGAGAGCATGAGTCCATGTGCTGTTCCAGTCCTACTTGTGCCCAAGAAGGATAAAACATGGAGAATGTGTGTTGATTGCCGAGCAGTCAACAACATAACGGTAAAATATCGTCACCCTATCCCTCGTTTAGATGACATGTTAGATGAGTTGCATGGTTCTTGCATGTTTTCTAAGATTGATTTGAAGAGTGGTTATCATCAAATTAGGATGAAAGAAGGAGATGAGTGGAAGACTGCTTTTAAAACTAAGTATGGGTTGTATGAGTGGATGGTCATGCCATTTGGTTTGTCCAACGCACCTAGCACGTTTATGCGACTCATGAATCATGTTCTACATCCATTCATTGGTAAATTTGCAGTTGTTTACTTTGATGATATACTCATCTATAGCAAGAGCATGGGGGATCATCTAGAACATTTGAAATCTGTCTTAGATGCACTTAGAGAAGAACAATTGTTTGCTAACTTGAAGAAGTGCACCTTTTGTACGGATAAGCTTGTATTCTTGGGTTTTGTTGTTGGAGCTAACGGAATACAGGTTGATGAAGAAAAGATCCGAGCTATCCGTGAATGGCCAAGCCCTACAAGTGTTGCTAATGTTAGGAGCTTTCATGGACTAGCTAGTTTTTATAGGAGATTTGTGAAGGACTTTAGTAGCATAGCCGCACCCATAACTGAAGTCATCAAGAAGAACGTGGGCTTTACTTGGGGAGAAGCTCAAGAGAAGGCTTTCCAACTACTGAAATGGAAGTTGACTAATGCACCCTTGTTAGCTTTACCTAATTTCTCTAAGACTTTTGAAATAGAGTGTGATGCTTCTGGTGTAGGAATTGGAGCTGTCCTTATGCAAGAAGGAAGACCCATTGCATACTTTAGTGAGAAACTAAGTGGTGCAACCTTGAATTACCCGACCTATGACAAGGAGTTGTACGCACTAGTTCGAGCATTGGAGACATGGCAGCATTACTTGTGGCCAAAGGAGTTTGTGATTCACACTAATCATGAGTCACTTAAGCACTTAAAGGGGCAACACAAGCTGAACAAGAGGCATGCACGATGGGTGGAATTCATTGAGACATTTCCTTATGTCATTCGCTACAAGCAAGGTAAGGAAAATGTAGTGGCTGATGCACTATCACAAAGGTACGCCTTGATCTCAACTCTTGATGCTAAACTACTTGGCTTTGAACACATTAAGGAGATGTATGTTGATGATGTTGATTTTGCCTAGTTGTTTAGATCAACTGAAAGAAGTGCATTTGGCAAGTTCTTTCGTAATGAAGGTTACCTATTTCGTGAAAACAAACTTTGTGTGCCTAATTGTTCGAAGCGAGAATTACTAATTCAGGAGGCACATGGAGGTGGCTTAATGGGGTATTTTGGAATTGCAAAGACCTTGGCAATGCTACAAGATCATTTCTTTTGGCCACACATGAAGAGAGACGTTGAGAGAGTTTGTGGTCGTTGCATCACTTGCAAGCAAGCCAAGTCGAAGGTAAAACCCCATGGTTTGTACACCCCACTACCTATACCTAGTGAGCCCTGGATTGATATCTCTATGGATTTTGTGTTAGGCCTACCTAGCACTAAGCGTGGAAGAGATTCAATTTTTGTGGTAGTGGATAGGTTTTCTAAGATGGCACATTTTATTCCATGTCATAAAACTGATGATGCTTCAAACATTGCTGATTTGTTCTTTAGAGAGGTTGTTAGGTTGCATGGCATGCCTAGGACAATTATCTCTGATAGAGATGCTAAGTTCCTAAGTTACTTTTGGAAGACCTTGTGGTGCAAGTTAGGTACTAAGTTGTTGTTTTCTACTACTTGTCATCCTCAAACTGATGGTCAAACTGAAGTAGTGAATAGGACTTTGTCTACACTTTTGAGAGCACTCATCAAGCATAACATTAAGACTTGGGAAGAATGTTTGCCTCATGTTGAGTTTGCTTATAATCGTTCTGTCCATTCAGCTACTCAATTCTCACCATTTGAGCTTGTTTATGGATTTAATCCTTTGACTCCATTGGATTTATCACCTCTACCTTCGAGTGAGCATGTTAACTTAGATGGCAAGAAGAAAGCTGAATTTGTCAAGCAGTTACATGAGAAAGCTAGAATGAACATCGAGAAGCGCACGGAGCACTATGCGAGGCAAGCTAGAATCAAGGTTGTCTTTGAGCCGGGAGATTGGGTTTGGCTACATATGAGGAAGGAGCATTTTCCTGTTCAAAGACGTTCAAAGTTGCTACCACGGGGAGATGGTCCATTCCAAGTGCTAGAACGCATTAATGATAATGCCTACAAGCTAGACCTTCCGGGTGAGTATAGTGTAAGTGCTTCGTTTAACGTGGCTGACTTGAGTCCGTTTGATGTAGGTGATGATTTGAGGACAAATCCTTTTCAAGAGGAGGGGACTGATGTAAGCAAGCCTAAGGACGCACCTACTATCAAGCTTGTAGACTCGAAGCAAGTTCAAGTTCCAATTGGGCCAATGACAAGAGCACGAGCTAGGAAGTTGCAATCTGACTTCAATGGATTAATGCAAGAAGTTTGGGCTCAAGCAAGTGCGTGGAGGACCAAGGACGTCCAAGAAACCCAAGGGAGGCCCATGCACATTTTGGAAGCTAAATGGGAAGCTTGACATGCACGTAAGCTTCTAGATGCATGCGCACATGGAGAATCAAGAAGAATCAGCCTATTTAGTCCGTGCATCTACTTGTTTTGGACGTGCAGCTAGTAGTTATTCTATTAGATATTATTTGCTTATATTATTCCTTATTTAGTTGAATAAGTTCGGCCAGAATCTCTTTAGAATAGGAAAGAGAGTTTTGACCAGCCTTAAACTCCTTATTTGGAGTTAGTTTCGTTTAGGAAAGTTGTAAGACTTATGGAGCCTATATAAAGAGGCGTCCCCCTTCAATAAACACACAACAATTCGGAAAATACTTAGCATTGGCTAACTGAGAGTTTTGATACTCGTTTGTTCTTGCTTAGGCTGGTGAGTCGTCTTGGCTAGAATTTATCTTTCACTTATCAAGCGGATCATCCATCCCCGCTCGTGGCGTGATACGACCTTAGGTCAAGGTTCAGAAGCTCTTGCAGCGGGTTAAGGTTCAATTTCGTGCCTTAGTTCGTGTGAGTTCTTGTGAGTTGTGATCTGTTCCATTCTAAAGTAACAAACGGTCCGAGTTGTGAATCTTTTCTGCGGAGGTTCATATCAACTGAAAAGGTAAGAAAAGGCAAGATAAGTCAAGAAAAGGCAAGATAAGGCAAGAAAAGATAAGAACAAGCAAGAAAAGGCAAGATAAGGTAAGATAAGGCATGAAAAGGCATGAAAAGGAAAGATAAGGCCAGAAAAAACATGGAAAAGGCATGAAAATGCAGGAAAAGGAAAGAAAAGGGAAGGGAATGGTAAGATCAGTCATGAAAAGGAAAGAAAGGGAAAGAAGAGGCAAAAAAAGGCAAGATAAGGCAAGAAAAGGAGAGAAAAGCCAATGAAAAGGCAAGAAAAGGCAAAGATAAGGAAAGAAAAGGCAAGAAAATGAAAGAAAAGGCAAGGAAAAGGCAAGAAAAGGCAAGAAAAGACAAGATAAGGCAAGAAAAGGAAAGATAAGGGAAGAAAATGCTAGATAAGGCAAGAAAAGGCGAGGAAAAGGCTAGGAGAGGAAAGAAAAGGCACGAAACGGCAAGATAAGGCAAGAAAAGGCAAGAAAAGGAAAGAAATGGAAAGAAAAGGAAAGATAAGGCAAGAAAATAGAAGAACAGGCAATAAAATGAAAGAAAGGGAATGATGTGGCAAGTAATGGCAAGATAAGATAAGAAAAGGCAAGGAAACAGGAAGATAAGGTAAGATAAGGCAGGAAAAGACAAAGAAAAGGCAAGATAAGGCAAGAAAAGGCAAGACAAGAAAAGAAAAGAAAAGAAAAGACTAGTTAAGGCAAGAAAAGGCATGAAAAGGTAAGAAAAGGCAAGAAAAAAGCAAGTAAAGGCAAGAAAAGACTTGGAAAAGGCATGCAAAGGCAAGAAAAGGCATGAAAAGACAAGAAAAGGAAAGATAAGAAAAGAAAAGGCGAGAAAAGGCCGGATAAGCAAAGAAATGGTAAGATAAGCAAAGAAATGGAAAAAAAAAGCAAGGAAAAGGCATTAAAAGGCATGAAATGATGTGAAGCTAGAAGACTCACAACAAGTGCAAGTACCAATTGGGACCGGTGACACGAGCAAGGGCAAAAACGTTTCAAGCAGAACTTAATGGATTAATGCAAGAAGTCTGGGCTCAAGCCAATGCGTACAAGTGCAAGGACGTGCATGAGGCCCATGCAAAGCCCATGCACGTGATAGAGGCTATTTTGGAAGCTTGACATGCACGTAAGCTTCTAGATGCATGCGCACATGGAGAATCAAGAAGAATCAGCCTATTTAGTCCGTGCATCTACTTGTTTTGGACGTGCAGCTATTAGTTATTCTATTAGATATTATTTTCTTAGATTATTTCTTGTTTAGTTGAAATAATTCGGCCAGAATCTCCTTAGATTAGGAAAGAGAGTTTTGGCCAGCCTTGAACTCCTTTTTAGGAGTTAGCTTGTTTAGGGATATTTTGGTACTTTGGAGCCTATATAAGGAAGTCTCCTAACAATAAAAAGGGACGAAACTTTTGAGATTAAATTCTTTCTTGTGAGTTAAGATACTCCTTGTGTGTTCTTGCTAATTGCTGGCTTGCTTAGCTTGAGCGCAACTTTCACTTATCAAACGATTCTTCCATCATCGTTTGTGGCGTGATTCGACTTGGACCAAAGGTTCACGAAATTCGATTGCTTGGGTTGTGGTTCTTCCAAACCAAGGTTCTGGCAAGGCTCGAGTTCGTGGGTTGCGGTCTTTTCCATCCAAAGTAGCACGGTCCATTGTGAGCCTCCTGCTGAGGTTCATATCATTTGGTATCAGAGCCACGGCTTGCTACTATCTATCCTTACCTGTCCTTTTGTTGGTCTAGTATCCAATTCATTTTTTTATAAGTAGTTTGATTCGTTTGTGTTTCGAGCAATCAGATTCGTGCCTTAGTTATTCTAGGTTGTGTATTCTGATCAAAAGAAAAAAAAAGAAAAAAAAGAAAAAAAAAGAAGAAGCAAGACTAAACAGGAAATTGCAAGACTAAAGCGGAGCAAGGCAAATTGGGAAGCTTGTGATTAAAGAGAAAACGCAAGAGAAACAAAAGAGGAAGCAAGAAGCAAGTTCAATAGGCGGACAGAAAACAAGAGGAAGTCAGTCCGAATAAATCTACGTGCAGCGCAAGAAGACAAGGAACTACCTTTGATAGTGATCCGTGTAGTTCAAGCAAAGCCTTGTTAGCTTAGTAAGAACGTACAAGAGTATCACGAGAGGAAAAAGGCAAGAGTTTGTGAGTGCATTAGAGAGAAAAGCCAAATAATTGAGTGCAAACACGAGTGAACTTGAGTGCAACTTACATTGAGAGTAAACACGTAAGGGAGTGAACTTGTGAGGCCATCAATTTTTTTTTACTAACGAAATTTTCTTGCAGCAAGATGTCTTATGAAGATCAAAGAGAAAAAGAGGGTACGTTGGCTGATGTTGGTCTTAAGGTATTTGTGGAGGCCCTGACAGGAAAATTCCAACAAATGATGCGAGCGGAGATGGAGCCGTTGCAACAACGCATGGATGCAATGGAGGACACTCGCAACAGCCAACAACCAAGAAGCGAAGTCCAAGCACAACGAAGGTTTGCACCTTTGGGAGGCACAAGTGGAGGAGAATTCCGTGCACAAAGAAGGAGAGCCCCTTTGGGAAGCACAAGTGAAGAAGATTCCGACCCTTTCCAGGAGGAGGACGTAGGTTCTACAAGGAATCTTAGGCGAGCAAGGACTAACCGCCCACCTAGAGAGGCAAGGCGAAGAAGAGATGACAACTTGGGAAGTATTAAGCTGAAGATACCTTCCTTTGCAGGTCGTTCTAACCCGGAAGCATACCTAGAGTGGGAGAAGAAGATTGAGTTCGTGTTTGATTGCCACAATTGTTCCGAAACAAAGAAGGTAAAGCTAGCTGTGACTGAATTCGCTGATTATGCTATAACGTGGTGGGATCAACTTGTAATAAGCAGGAGGCGTAATGGAGAGCGTCCTATAGCTACATGGGAGAAGATGAAAGCGATGATGAGGAAACGTTTTGTTCCAAGTCATTACTACCGAGAGCTATAGAAGAAGTTACAAGGAATGAGACAAGGAAATCTGAGCGTGGAAGAATATTACAAACAGATGGAGATGGCCATGATAAGAGCTGACGTGGAGGAAGATAGAGAAGCTACCATGGCAAGGTTCTTGAATGGACTCAATCCCGAGATCCATGACAAAGTAGAGTTGCAACACTATGTGGAGTTGGAGGACATGGTGCATATGGCCACAAAAATTGAGAAGCAACTGAAGAGAGGAGGAGGAGGAGGAACAAGAGCTACATCAAGTGCTAATTGGAAGCCAAACTATTCAAAGAAATTTGACAAACCACAGGCAACCAAGATAGAGCACAAGACTGAGAGTTCCAATGCCAATTCCCAAAAGAAGGTGGAAGCCACTCCCACACGAAACCGTGATATCAAGTGCTTCAAGTGTCAAGGAAGGGGGTACATCTCAAGTCAATGCCCTAACAAACAGATTATGGTGATTAGAGAGAGTGGGGAGGTCGTAACAGAAGGAGAAGATTCGGATCATGATAGCATGCCTTCATTGGAAGACGTATCCGAAGAGGAAATTCAAGTTCCTGAAGGACTCACTCTAGTGGCAAGAAGAGCCTTGAACTTGCAAGCAAGAGAAGAAGATGACAAAGCACAAAGGGAGAATATCTTCCATACAAGGTGTTATGTCAAGGACAAGGTGTGTAGTGTCCTCATTGATGGAGGCAGCTGTGCTAACGTGGCAAGCACTACTATGGTTGAGAAGTTAGGGTTACTCACGAAGAAACACCCTAAACCTTACAAGCTGCAATGGCTGAATGATAGTGGAGAAGTACGAGTGGAGAAGCAAGTGCTAGTGACATTCTGCATTGGCAAGTACGAAGATGAAGTGTTGTGCGATGTTGTGCCAATGCAAGCTAGTCATCTACTGTTGGGGAGGCCGTGGCAGTTTGATAGAAGAGTAACTCATGACGGACACACCAACAAGTACTCATTCACACTCAATAGGCGTGTGTTCACTTTGGCACCCTTAGCGCCATCACAAGTTTGTGAAGATCAGATGAAGTTACAAAAAGAAAGTGATGAGAGAAAAAAAGGTGAGCAAAAGAAACGAATTGAGAGGAGAGAAGAAGCCGAAAAACAGAAAGGAAAAATGGCCAAAAGAGAGGATACAATGGAGCGAGCAAAAAAAGCCAGAAAAACAGAATTGAAATCGGCCATTGAGAGAAAATCCGAGGGATGGAAAAAGAACTACTATGTGGGAGCAAGTGAAATCAAGCAAGCTTGTTTTGAAAAAAAGTCTATGATCTCACTTCGGTGGAGGGAGACACTTTTGATCACTAACGAACTTGAGCCACACTTGCCTAGTATGGTTGTTTCTCTCTTGCAGGACTACAATGATGTCTTTCCTGAAGAGCTACCAGCTGGATTACCACCTATACGAGGGATTGAGCATCAAATTGATTTTGTTCCAGGAGCTACCATACCTAACCACCCCGCATATAGAAGTAATCCTGAGGAAACAAAGGAACTTGAGAGGCAAGTCAATGAGCTTTTGGAAAAAGGGTACGTGAGAGAAAGCATGAGCCCATGTGCTGTTCCAGTCCTACTTGTGCCTAAGAAGGATGGATCACAGAGGATGTGTTTTGATTGCCGAGCTGTCAACAACATCACGGTAAAATATCGTCACCCTATTCCTCGCTTAGATGACATGTTAGATGAGTTGCATGGATCTTGCATGTTTTCTAAGATTGACTTAAAAAGTGGTTATCATCAGATTAGACTGCTTTTAAAACAAAATATGGGTTGTATGAGTGGATGTCATGCCGTTCGGATTATCTAATGCACCTAGTACATTCATACGCCTTATGAATCATGTCTTACGTCCATTCATTGGCAAATTTGTCGTCGTGTACTTTGATGATATACTCATTTATAGTACGAGTTTAGAGGATCATGTAGAGCATTTGAAATCTGTCCTAGATGCACTTAGAGAGGATCAATTATTTGCCAACTTGAAGAAGTGCACCTTTTGCACAGATAAACTTGTATTCTTGGGTTTTGTTGTTAGTGCTCACGGGATACAGGTTGATGAGGAGAAGATCCGAGCCATCCGGGACTGGCCAAGTCCTACAAGTGTTGCTAATGTTCGAAGTTTTCATGGCTTAGCTAGCTTTTATAGGAGGTTCGTGAAAGACTTTAGTAGCCTAGCCGCGCCCCTCACTGAAGTCATCAAGAAGAACATTGGATTTAGTTGGGAAGAAGCTCAAGAGCACTCATTCCAACTCATCAAAGAGAAGTTGACTAATGCTCCTTTGTTGGCTTTGCCTAACTTTGCAAAAACCTTTGAAGTTGAATGTGATGCCTCAGGTATAGGGATTAGAGCTGTCCTCATGCAAGAAGGGAGACCAATTGCCTACTTTAGTGAGAAATTAAGTGGAGCAACCTTGAACTATCCAACTTATGACAAAGAGTTGTATGCACTAGTTCGAACATTGGAAACATGGCAGCATTACTTGTGGCCCAAGGAATTCATGATCCACACTGATCATGAATCACTCAAGCACTTAAAGGGGCAACACAAGTTGAATAGGAGGCATGCACGATGGGTGGAGTTCATTGAGACATTTCCTTATGTCATTTGCTACAAGCAAGGTAAGGAAAATGTAGTAGCTGATGCCCTATCGCGAAGGTATGCTTTGATCTCAACTCTTGATGTGAAGTTAATTAGTTTTGAACACCTTAAAGAGTTGTATGCTGATGATACTGATTTTGGTGATCTATTCCGAGCTACGGAGAAGAGTGCAAGTGGTAAATTTTTCCAGAATGAATGTTACCTATTTCGTGAGAACAAACTTTGTGTGCCTAATTGTTCTATGCGAGAGTTGCTAATTCAGGACGCACATGGAGGCGGATTGATGGGGCACTTTGGAATCGCAAAGACTTTGGCAATGCTACAAGATCACTTCTATTGGCCACACATGAAGCGCGACGTTCAAAGAGTTTGTGGGCGTTGCATCACATGCAAGCAAGCCAAGTCAAAGGTAAAACCCCACGGTTTGTATACCCCACTACCTATACCTAGTGAGCCTTGGATTGATATCTCTATGGATTTTGTGTTAGGACTGCCTAGGACTAAACATGGAAGGGATTCAATCTTTGTGGTAGTGGATAGGTTTTCTAAGATGGCACATTTTATTCCATGTCATAAGACTGATGATGCTTCAAACATTGCTGATTTGTTCTTTAGAGATGATGTTAGGTTGCATGGTATGCCTAGAACTATTATTTCTGATAGAGATGCTAAGTTCTTGAGTTACTTTTGGAAGACCTTGTGGAGTAAGTTAGGTACCAAGTTGTTATTTTCTACTACTTGTCATCCACAAACTGATGGTCAAACTGAAGTTGTAAATAGGACTTTGTCTACTTTATTGAGAGCACTTATCATGCATAACATTAAGACTTGGGAAGAATGTCTACCACATGTTGAATTTGCTTATAATCGTTCAGTTCATTCTGCTACTCAATTCTCACCATTTGAGCTTGTTTATGGATTTAATCTTTTGACTCCATTAGATTTATCACCTTTGCCTTCGAGTGAGCATGTTAACTTAGATGGCAAGAGGAAGGCTGAATTTGAATGGAGTGTGATCGCTGCCCCTATTACATCATTGCTTAAGAAGGGAGTGCCTTTTGAATGGAGTGAAGAAGTAGACAAAGCTTTTGCTACTTTGCACAGCGGAATTAACTTGTGTGTTTGTGAATTCTGGAACGAACTCAATGGAACGTGCTCCTCTGTGGCTTAGCAAACTCAGAATATTCTGGATTAATTCAACATGTCATTTCCTTCTTTGTGATGCTCAATTTAAACGAGCTAAATTCCAGCCAGAAATTAAGGCTCCAGCTGTTACAATCTTTTCCCTTCCCACGTCCATATTAGGACAGCCATAACTAACATTCACACGCCTCATTATTAGTTGCTAAACCCCCTTTAGCAACAGAAGGAAATAAAACGAAACATGTCCTAATTATTATAATCCAGATTCGGAAATAAAAGCAACACATTAAATAAACGACTTGAGGATCCCATGCAGCTCATGCACACCCTTGTGCACGTCCTTGTACCTTGATTTGGGACGTCCTACGTCACAAGAGGAAGGCTGAATTTGTCAAGCAACTACATGAGAGGGCGCGAATGAACATAGAGAAACGAACGGAGCACTATGCGAGACAAGCAAACAAAGGACGGCACAAGGTTGTCTTTGAGCCTGGTGATTGGGTCTGGTTGCACATGAGAAAGGAACGCTTTCCCACGCAACGACGTTCAAAGTTGCTACCACGAGGAGATGGTCCATTTTAAGTGCTTGAACGCATCAATGACAATGCCTACAAGCTTGACTGCCAGGTGAGTATAGTGTTAGTGCTTATTTCAATGTTGCTGATTTGAGTCCGTTTGATGTAGGTGACGATTTGAGGACAAATCCTTTTCAAGCGGAGGGGAATGATGTGAAACTACAACACTCAAAGCAAGTGCAAGTACCAATTGGGCCGGTGACATGAGCAAGGGCAAAAACGTTTCAAGCAGAACTTAATGGATTAATGCAAGAAGTCTGGGCTCAAGCCAATGCGTACAAGTGCAAGGACGTGCATGAGGCCCATGCAAAGCCCATGCACGTGATAGAGGCTATTTTGGAAGCTTGATATGCACGTAAGCTTCTAGATGCATGCGCACATGGAGAATCAAGAAGAATCAGCCTATTTAGTCCCTGCATCTACTTGTTTTGGACGTGCAGCTATTAGTTATTCGATTAGATATTATTTGCTTAGATTATTTCTTGTTTAGTTGAAATAATTCGGCCAGAATCTCCTTAGATTAGGAAAGAGAGTTTTGGCCAGCCTTAAACTCCTTTTTAGGAGTTAGCTTGTTTAGGGATATTTTGGTACTTTCGAGCCTATATAAGGAGTTCTCCTAACAATAAAAAGGGACGAAACTTTTGAGATTGAATTCTTTCTTGTGAGTTAAGATACTCCTTTTGTGTTCTTGCTAATTGCTGGCTTGCTTAGCTTGAGCGCAACTTTCACTTATCAAACGATTCTTCCATCATCGTTGTGGCGTGATTCGACTTGGACCAAAGGTTCACGAAATTCCATTGCTTGGGTTGCGGTTCTTCCAAACCAAGGTTCTGGCAAGGCTCGAGTTCGTGGGTTGCGGTCTGTTCCATCCAAAGTAGCACGGTCCATTGTGAGCCTCCTGCTGAGGTTCATATCAATGACATGGCAAGAAAAATCAAGAGAAGGAATGAAAAGGTAAGAAAAGGCAAGAAAAGATAAGAAAATGCATGAAAAGGCAAGATAAGTCAAGAAAAGGCAAGATAAGGCAAGAAAAGACAAGAAAAGGCAAAAAAATGCAAGATAAGGCAAGAAAAGGCTTGGAAAGGCAAGATAAGGTGAGAAAAGGCATGAAAATGCAAAAAAAGGAAAGATAAGGCAAGAAAATGCATGAAAAGGCAAGAAAAGAAAAAAAAGAAAAGAAAAGGCAAGATAAGGCAAGAAAAGAAAAGAAAAGGCAAGGGAATGGCAATATATGGCATGAAAAGGCAAAAAAGGAAACAAAAGAAAAGAAAAGAAAAGGCAAGATAAGGTAAGAAAAGGAAAGAAAAGGCAAGATAAGGTAAGAAAAGGAAAGAAAAGGCAAAGGAATGGCAAAACTACGCATGATTAGGCAAGAAAAGTTATGAAAAGGCAAGATAAGGCTAGAAAAGGGAAGGAAAGGCAAGAAAAGGAAAGATGAGGATAGAAAAGGCAAGAAAAGGAAAGGAAAATGATACGAACCCCGTCAATGATGCACGAGACCCGTCCAAGAAGCGTTGCATTCCCAGATCGTTCTAGATCAGTTATGAAGGAGATCTCAACCCGATGCTCACAACCAGACAAGAACCTTGGTATTACGACCGCGACCCGCTGTTTGAGTTGAAACAAAGAACCTTGATATGTCGATGACGCCACAAACGGTTATGAAGATCCGCTTGATAAGTCGATGGTGAATTCGATGGAATCCCTCCGTTGTGTTCAAAAAGTTCTGAAGAACCAAGAGAGCAAAGCCCACGTTTTTCAATCAATAATGGCCTCCTTTTCTCATTGCATAAGCCTCTATAAATAGGCTCAATACTACAAAGAGATTCCAAATCAAACAACTCCTAAAAATTTGGCTGGAAAGGGAAACTAAAAAGGAAACAAATCTATGCCTTTTAGGAAGGCTACAAACGTGACAAACAAGCTAAATAAGCCAAGAGTTGTTGGAATATAACTTCCTAATCAAAACTAATGGCTGAAATAAACTTCCTAAATAGAATGCCCAAATCAGAGAGAATAAATCTTCAAAATCTCTGCTGCTGAAAGGACCCTCTAAAACTTGTATTAAGGTCATAAACTCAGCTGAATTTCGTGGCTCTTGGTCCATGAACTTTAATAAATTTGCTTGGGCCAAACTCTCCAAAGTATGCTTGGAAATCAGCCCACAAAGTTGTGACTTGAAGTGCTTTGTGCGTGCTCTCTCACTTGTTCAGATATGCATTTGAAATCATCATATGAGTGCTTCTCAAATTCATATCAGAAAATGCAAGATAAGGCAAGAAAAGGCAAGATAAGTTAGGAAAAGGCAAAAAATGGCAAGGAAAAGGCAAGTTAAGGCAAAAAAAGCAAGGAAAAGGCATTAAAAGAAAAGAAAAGGCAAGAAAAGGAAAGGAAAGGTAAGAAAAGGCAAGATAAGGCAAGAAATGGCAAGAACATGCAAAAAAAGGAAAGATAAGGTAAGAAAAGGTTAAAATGGCAAGGAATACGTAAGAAATGACAAGAATATGCAAGAAAAAGTAATATACTACAAAAAAAGGGAAGAAAAGACCAGGAAAAGACAAGAAAAGCCAAGATAAGGAGAGAAAAGGCAAGGCAAGAAAGGGCCAGATAAGGCAAGATAGGGAAAGAAAAGGGATGAAAAGGCATGAAAAGGCAAGAAATGGCAAGACTAGGTGGAAAAGGTAAGATAAGGAATTAAAAGGCAAGATAAGGCAAGAAAAGATAAGAAAAGACTTGAAAAGGCAAGAAAAGGCAAGATAAGTCAAGAAAAGGTAAGATAAGGCAAGAAAAGGCAAGAAAAGGCAAGATAAGGCAAGGAAAGGCAAGAAAAGGCAAGATAAGGCAAGGAAAGGCAAGAAAAGGAAAGATAAGGCAAGAAAAGGCAACAAAAGGCAAGATAAGGAAAGATAAGGCAAGAAAAGGAAAGAAAGGAAAAGGCAAGATAAGGCATGATAAGGAAAGAAAAGGAATAAAAAGGTAAGAAAAGGCAAGATAAGACAAGAAAAGGCATGAAAAGATAAGAGAGGGCAAGAAAGGTCAAGATAAGGCAAGATAATGCAAGAAAAGGGAAGAAAAGGTAAAAAAAAAGGCAAGAAAAGAAAATGCAAGAAAAGGTAAGAAAAGGTAAGGCAAGATAAGGCTAGAAAAGGGAAGAAAAGGAAAAAATAGGAATGATGAGGCAAGAAAAGGCAAGATAAGGCAAGAAAAAGTGAGATAAGGCAAGAAAAGGGAAGAAAATGAAAGAAAAGACAGGATAAGGCAAGAAAATGAAAGATAAGGGAAGAAAATGCAAGATAAGGCAAGTAAAAACAAGGAAAAGGCATGAAAAGGCAAGGAAAGGAAAGAAAAGGCAAAAAAGGCAAGAAAAGGAAAGGAAAAGGCAAGAAAAGGCAAAAAAAGGAAAGAAAAGGCAAGGAAAGGCAAGATAAGTCAAGAAAAGGAAAGAAAATACCATATAAGGCAAGAAAAGGAAAGAAAATACCATATAAGGCAAGAAAAGTTAAGATAAGGCAAGAAAAGAAAAGGCAAGGAAAAAGAACGAAATGCAAAAGGCAAGATAAGGCAAGAAAAGGCAAGATAAGGCAAGGCAAAGGCATAAAAAGGCAAGAAAAAGAAAGATAAGGCAAGAAAAGGAAAATAAAAAAAGAAAAGGCAAGTTAAGGCAAGAAAAGGCAAGATAAGACAAGAAAAAGGCATGAAAATGCATGATAAGAGAAGAAAAGGAAAGATAAGGTAAGAAAAGGCCAGAAAAGAAATGAAAAAGCAAGATAAGGCCAGATAAGGCAAGAAAAGACAAGAAAAGGCATAAAAAGGCCAGAAAAGGCAAGATCTGTCAAGAAAAGGCAAGATATGGCAAGAAAAGACAAGAAAAGGCGAGTAAATTCAAGAAAAGGCAAGAAAATGGCAGAAAAGGAAAGTTATGGCAAGAAAAGGCATGGAAAAGGCATGAAAAGGCAAGAAAATGCAAGAAAAGGCTTTAAATGGTAAGAAAAGGTAAGAAAAGAAAAGATAAGGCAATAAAAGGCTAGGAAAAGGCAAGGAAAGGCATGAAAAGGCAAGAAAAGGAAAGAAAAGGCAAGAAAAAGGCAAGAAAAGGCAAGACAAGGCTAGAAAAGGCAAGATATGGAAAGAAAAGGCAAGATAAGCAAAGAACAGGCAAGATAAGACAAGAAAATGCAAGATAAGGCGATATAAGGCGAGAAAAGGCAAGATAAGGCAAGAAATGGAAAGAAAAGGAAAGATAAGGCACTATAAGGCAAGGAAAGGCAAGAAAAGGAAAGAAAAGGCATGAAAAGGTAAGAAAAGGAAAGATAAGGCAAGAAAAGGAAAGATAAAGCAAAAAAAAGGCATGAAAAGGTAAGAAAAGAAAAGAAAAGGCAAGACAAGGCAAGAAAAGGAAAGAAAAGTCATGGAAAAGACAAGTAAAGCTAGATAAGGCATGATAAGGCAAGAAAAGGAAAGAAAAAGCAAGGAAAAGGGAAGATAAGGGTAGAAAAGGGAAGGAAAGGAAAGAAAAGGCCAGGAGAAGGCAAGGAAAAGCCTAGAAAATGAAAGAAAAGGCAAGGAAAAGGCAAGAGAAGACAAGAAAAGGAAAGAAAAGATAATATAAGGCAAGAAAAGGAAAGATAAGGCAAGAAAAGGCAAGGAATATGCATGAAAAGGCAAGGAAATGAAAGAAAAGGCAAGAAAAGGCAAGATAGGGAAAGAAATGGGAAGATAAGGCAAGATAAGGCAAGAAAAGGGAAGAAAAGCAAAGAAAAGACTAGATAAGATAAGAAAAGGCAAGAAAAGGAAAGAAAAGGTAAGAAAAGGAAAGAAAAGACAGAAAAGGCAAGAAAAGGCATGAAAAGACAAGAAAAGGAAAGATAAGATAAGATAAGGCAAGAAAAGGTCAGATAAGGTAAGAAATGGCAAGATAAGGAAAGAAATGGCAAGAAAAGGCAAGCAAAAGACATAAAAAGGCAGGAAAAGTCAAGATAAGGTAAGAAAAGGCAAGATTAGGCAAGGAAAGAAAAAAAATAATGCATGAAAAGGTAAGAAAAGGCAAGATAAATCAAGAAAGGTCTAGATAAGGCAAGAAAAGACAAGAAAAGGCAAGAAAATGCAAGATAAGGCATGAAAAGGCAAGAAAAGGAAATATAAGGCCAAAAAAGGCATGGAAGAGGCATAAAAAGGAAAGATAAGGCAAGAAAAGGCATGAAAAGGCAAGAAAAGGAAAGAAAAGAAAAGAAAAGGCAAGATAAGGCAAAAAAAAAGGAAAGAAAAGGCAAGGGAATGGTAAGATAAGGCATGAAAAGGAAAGAAAAGGCAAGAGAAGACAAGAAAAGCAAAGAAAATTTAAGAAAAGGCAAGATAAGGCAAGAAAAGGAAAGAAAAGGCAAAGAGAAGGCAAGAAAAGGAAAGGAAAAGCCTAGAAAATGAAAGAAAACGCAAGGAAAAGGCAAGAGAAGACAAGAAAAGGAATGAAAAGATAATATAAGGCAAGAAAAGGAAAGATAAGGCAAGAATAGGCAAGGAATAGGCATGAAAAGGAAAGATAGGGAAAGAAATGGGAAGAAAAGGCAAGATAAGGCAAGAAAAGGCATGATAAGGCAAGATAAGGCAAGAAAAGGAAAGAAAAGCAAAGAAAAGACTAGATAAGATAAGAAAAGGCAAGATAAGGCAAGAAAAGAAAAGAAATGGAAAGGGAATGGCAATATAAGGCATGAAAAGGCAAAAAAGGAAACAGAAGAAAAGAAAAGAAAAGGCAAGATAAGGTAAGAAAAGGAAAGAAAAGGCAGGATAAGGTAAGAAAAGGAAAGAAAAGGCAAAGGAATAGCAAGATTACACATGATTAGGCAAGAAAAGTTAAGAAAAGGTAAGATAAGGCTACAAAAGCGAAGGAAAGGCAAGAAAAGGAAAGATAAGGATAGAAAAGGCAAAAAAAGGCAAGAAAAGGGAAGAAAAGGCATAAAAAGGCAAGAAAAGGCATAAAAAGGCAAGATATGGCAAGAAAAGGAAAGAAAAGGTAAGAAAAGGCAAGATCAGTTAAGATAAGGCAAGAAAAGGGAAGGATGGGCAAGAAAAGGAAAAATGAGGCAAGAAAAGGAAACATAAGGAAAGAAAAGGTAGGGAAAAGGTAAGAAAAGGCAAGATAAGGCAAGGTAAGGCAAGAAAAGGAAAGAAAAGGCAAGGAAAAGGTAAGAAAAGAAAAGATAATGCAAGGAAAGGCAAGGAAAAGGCATGAAAATGAAAGGAAAGGCAAGAAAAGGTAAGAAAAGGCAAGATAAGGCAATAAAAGGCAAGAAACTGAAAGAAATGGAAAGAAAAAAATGATAAGGCAAGAAAAGTTAAGAAAAGGCAAGAAAAGGCAATAAAAGGAAAATAAGGAAAGATAAGGCAGGAAAAGGCAAGAAAAAGGCAAGAAATGACAAGATAAGGTCGGAAAAGGCAAAAAAGGCAAGGAAAAGGCAAGAAAAGGCAAGGAAAAGGCAAGAAAAAGCAAGGAAAAGGCAAAAAATGGCAAGGAAAAGGCAAGAAAAGGAAAGAAAATGTAAGAAAAGGCAAGATAAGGCAAGAAATGTCAAGAAAAGGCAAAAAAAAAGGAAAGAATAGGCAAGAAAAGGCAAGATACGGAAAAAAAAAGGAAAGAAAAGACCAGGAAAAGACAAGAAAAGGCAAGATAAGGAAAGAAAAGGCAAGATAAGGCAAGAAAAGGCATGAAAAGGCAAGAAAGGGCAAGTAAGGGCCAGATAAGGCAACATAAGGAAAGAAAAGGCAAGAAAAGGCATGAAAATGTAAGAAAACGCAAGATAAAGCAAGAAAAGGGACGAAAAGGAAACATGAGGCAAGAAAATGCAAGAAAAGGAAAGAAAAGGAAAGAAAAGGCAAGGAAAAGGTAAGAAAAGGCAAGAGAAGGCAGTGTAAGCAAGCAAAGAAAAGAAAAGGCAAGGAAAAGCCAAGAAAAGGCAAGATAAGGTAAGAAAAAGCAAGGAAAAGGCAAGGAAAGGCAATAAAAGGCAAGAAAAAGCAAGCAAAGGTATGAAAAGGAAAGATAATGCAATAAAAGGCAAGAAAAATAAATAAATCAAAAAGATGAATGATAAGGTAAGAATAGGCAAGAAAAGGCAGGAAAAAACCAGCTAAGGCAAGATAAGGCATGAAAAGGAAAGAAAAGTCAAGAAAAAGTAAGAAAAGGAAAGATAAGGCTAGAAAAGGTAAGAAAAGGAAAGGTAAGGCACGATAAAGCATGGAAAAGGCAAGAAAAGGAAAAAAGGCATGGAAAAGGCATGAAAAGGCAAGAAAAAGAAAGAACAATAAGGCGAGAAAAGGCATGAAAAGGCAAGAAAAGGAAAGACAAGGGAAGAAAAGGCAAGATAAGGTATGATTAGTCAAGAAAAGGAAAGAAAAGGCAAGGAAAAGGTAAGAAAAAGTAAGATAAGGCTAGAAGAGGGAAGGAAAGGCAAGAAAAGGAAAGATGAGGCAAGGAAAAGGCAAGATAATGCAAGATAATGCAAAAAAAGTCAAGAAAAACAAAGAAATGAAAAGAAAAGGAATGATAAATTAGAAATGAAAAGAAAAGGAATGATAAATTAAGAATACGCAAGAAAAGACAAGCTAAGGTAAGATAAGGCATAAAAACGTAAGAAAAGGCAAGAAAAGGAAAGATAAGGCAAGGAAAAGGCAAGTCAATGAGAGATAAGAGAAGAAAAGGCAAGAAAAGGCAAGATAAGGCACGATTAGGTAAGAAAAGGGAAGAAAATGCAAAAAAAGACAAGAAAAGGAAAGAAAGGGAAAGAATAGGCAAGATAAGGCATGAAAAGGAAAGAAAATGGAAGGAAAAGGCAAGAAAAGGACAGAAAAGGCAAGAAAAAGCCTAGAAAATGAATGAAAATGCAAGGAAAAGGCAAGAAAAGATAAGAAATGGACAGAAAAGACAATATAAGGCAGGAAAGGGAAAGATAAGGTAAGAAAAGGCATGGAAAAGGCATGAAAAGGCTTGAAAAGGCATGAAAAGACAAGCAAAGGAAAGATATGAAAAGAAAAGGCAAGATAAGGCAAGAAAATGCCACACAAGGCAAGAACTAGCAAGATAAGGAAAGAAATGGCAAGGAAAAGGCATAAAAAGGCAAGTAAAGGCATGAAAAGGCAAGAAAAGTCAAGATAAGGTAAGAAAAGTCAAGAAAAGGCACTGAAAAGGTAAGAAAAGACAAGAAAATGCATGAAAAGGAAAGAAAAGGCACTGAAAAGGTAAGAAAAGGCAAGATAAGTTAAGAAAAGGCAAGATAAGGCAAGAAAAGACAAGAACAGGCAAGAAAAGGCAAGATAAGGTAAGATATGGCATGAAAAGGCAAGAAAAGGAAAGATAAGGCCAGAAAAAACATGGAAAAGGCATGAAAATGTAAGAAAAGGAAAGAAAAGGGAAGGGAATGGTAAGATAAGTCATGAAAAGGAAAGAAAGGGAAAGAAGAGGCAAGAAAAGGCAAGAAAAGGAGAGAAAAGCCAATGAAAAGGCAAGAAAAGGCAAGATAAGGAAAGAAAAGGCAAGAAAATGAAAGAAAAGGGAAGGAAAAGGCAAGAAAAGGCAAGAAAAGTCAAGAAAAGGCAAGATAAGGCAAGAAAAGGCAAGATAAGGGAAGAAAATGCAAGATAAGGCAACAAAAGGCGAGGAAAGGGCTAGGAGAGGAAAGAAAAGGCATGAAAAGGCAAGATAAGGCAAGAAATGGCAAGAAAAGGAAAGAAATGGAAAGAAAAGGAAAGATAAGGCAAGATAAGGCAAGAAAATAGAAGAAAAGGCAATAAAATGAAAGAAAGGGAATGATGTGGCAAGAAATGGCAAGATAAGACAAGAAAAGGCAAGGAAAAGGGAAGATAAGGCATGAAAAGATAAGGAAAAAGCAAGATAAGGCAAGAAAAGGCAAGACAAGACAAGAAAAGAAAAGAAAAGACTAGTTAAGGCAAGAAAAGGTAAGAAAAGGCAAGAAAAAAGCAAGAAAAGGAAAGAAAAGGCTTGGAAAAGGCATGAAAAGGCAAGAAAAGGCATGAAAAGACAAGAAAAGGAAAGATAAGAAAAGAAAAGGCGAGAAAAGGACGGACAAGGAAAGAAATGGTAAGATAAGCAAAGAAATTGAAAAAAAGTAAGGAAAAGGCATTAAAAGGCAAGAATAGGAAAGAAAAGGCAAGAAAAGACATGAAATGGCAAGAAAAGTCAAGAGAAGGAATGAAAAGGCAAGAAAAGGCAAGAAAAGGCAAGAAAAGGCAAGAAAAGACAAGAAAATGCATGAAAAGGCAAGAAAAGGCAAGATAAGTCAAGAAAAGGCAAGATAAGGCAAGAAAAGACAAGAAAAGGCAAGAAAAGGCAAGATAAGGCAAGAAAAGACAAGAAAAGACAAGAAAAGGCAAGATAAGGCAAGAAAAGGCTTGGAAAGGCTAGAAAAGGCATGAAAATGCAAGATAAGGTAAGATAAGGCAAGAAAAGGCAAGAAAATGCATGAAAAGGCAAGAAAAGAAAAGAAAAGGCAAGATAAGGTAAGAATAGAAAAGAAAAGGCAAGGGAATGGCAATATAAGGCATGAAAAGGCAAAAAAGGAAACAAAAGAAAAGAAAAGAAAAGGCAAGATAAGGTAAGAAAAGGAAAGAAAAGGCAAAGGAATGGCAAGATTACGCATGATTAGGCAAGAAAAGTTAAGAAAAGGCAAGATAAGGCTAGAAAAGGGAAGGAAAGGCAAGAAAAGGAAAGATGAGGATAGAAAAGGCAAGAAAATACAAGGAAAATGTAAGATAAGGCAAGAAAAGGTAGGAAAAGGCAAATAAATGGCAAGGAAAAGGTAAGAAAAGGCAAGGAAAAGGCAAGATAAGGCAAGAAAAAGCAAGGAAAAGGCATTAAAAGGTAAGAAAAGGAAAGAAAAGGAAAGGAAAGGTAAGAAAATGCAAGATAAGGCAAGAAATGGCAAGAACAGGCAAAAAAAGGAAAGATAAGGTAAGAAAAGGTTAAAAAAGGCAAGAAAAACATAAGAAATGACAAAAAAAGGCAAGAAAAGGCAATATACGGCAAAAAAAGGAAAGGAAAGACCAGGAAAAGACAAGAAAAGCCAATAAAGGCAAGAAAAATGCAAGATAAGGCAAGCTAAGTCAATAAAATGCAAGAAAATGAAAGAAATTGAAAGAAAAAGAAAGAAAATGCAATATAAGATAAGAAAAGGCTAGATAAGGAACGATATGGCAAGGAAAAGGCAAGAAAAGGCATGAAAAGGCAAGAAATGGAAAGATAAGGCAAGAAAAGGAAAGAAAAGGAAAGAAAAGAAAAGAAAAGGCAAGATAAGGCAAGAAAAGGAAAGAAAAGGGAAGAAAAAGGCAAGAAAAGGCTTGATAAGGCATGATAAGGCAAGAAAAGGAAAGAAACGACTAGGAAAAGGCAAGATAAGGCTAGAAAAGGCTTAAAAAGGCAAGGAAAAGGCAAGGAAAAGGCAAGATAAGGCAAGATAAGGCAAGAAAAAGCGAGATAAGGCAAGAAAAGGGAAGAAAATGATAGAAAAGACAGGATAAGGCAAGAAAATGAAAGATAAAGGAAGAAAATGCAAGATAAGGCAAGTAAAGGCAAGGGAAAGGCATGAAAAGGCAAGGAAAGGAAAGAAAAGGCAAAAAAAGGCAAGAAAAGGAAAGGAAAAGGTAAGAAAAGGCAAAAAAAGGTAAGAAAAGGCAAGGAAAGGCAAGATAAGTTGATTAAAGGAAGGAAAATACCATTTAAGGCAAGAAAAGGTAAGATAAGGCAAGAAAAGGCAAGGAAAAAGAAAGAAATGCAAAATGCAAGATAAGGTAAGAAAAGGAAAGAAAAGGCCAGATAAGGCAAGGAAAAGGCATAAAAAGGCAAGAAAAAGAAAGATAAGGCAAGAAAAGGAAAATAAAAAAAGAAAAGGTAAGTTAAGGCAAGAAAAGGCAAGATAAGACAAGAAAAAGGCCTGAAAAGGCATGATAAGATAAGAAAAGGCAAGATAAGGTAAGAAAAGGCAAGAAAAGAAATGAAAAGGAAAGATAAGGCCAGATAAGGCAAGAAAAGACAAGAAAAGGCATAAAAGGCCAGAAAAGGCAAGATATGTCAAGAAAAGGCAAGATATGGCAAGAAAAGACAAGAAAAGGTGATTAAATTCAAGATAAGGCAAGAAAAGGCAAGAAAATGCCAGAAAAGGAAAGTTAGGGCATGGAAAAGGCATGAAAAGGCAAGAAAATAAAAGAAAAGGCTTTAAATGGCAAGAAAAGGTAAGAAAAGAAAAGATAAGGCAAGCAAAGGCTAGGAAAAGCCAAGAAAAGGCAAGAAAAGGCAAGGAAAAGGAAAGAAAAGGAAAGACAAGGCAAGAAAATGCAAGATGTGGAAAGAAAAGGCAAGATAAGGAAAGAAAAGGAAAGAAAAGGGAAGGAAAAGACAAGAAAAGGCAAGATAAGGGAAGAAAAGAAAAGAAAAGGCAAGGAAATGGCAATATAAGGCAAGAAAAGGCAAAAAAGGAAACAAAAGAAAAGAAAAGAAAAGAAAAGGCAAGATAAGGTAAGAAAAGGAAAGAAAAGGCAAAGGAATGGCATGATTACGCATGATTAGGCAAGAAAAGTTAAGAAAAGGCAAGATAAGGCCAGAAAAGGGAAGGAAAGGCAAGAAAAGGAAAGATGAGGATAGAAAAGGCAAGAAAAGGCAAGAAAATGCAAGGAAAATGTAAGATAAGGCAAGAAAAGGTAGGAAAAGGCAAAAAAATGGCAAGGAAAAGGTAAGAAAAGGCAAGGAAAAGGCAAGATAAGGCAAGAAAAAGCAAGGAAAAGGCATTAAAAGGTAAGAAAAGGAAAGATAAGGCAAGAAATGGCAAGAACAGGCAAAAAAAGGAAAGATAAGGTAAGAAAAGGTTAAAAAAGGCAAGAAAAACGTAAGAAATGACAAAATAAATGCAAGAATAGGCAAGAAAAGGCAATATAAAGCAAAAAAAGGAAAGGAAAGACCAGGAAAAGACAAGAAAAGCCAATAAAGGCAAGGAAAATGCAAGATAAGGCAAGCTAAGTTAATTAAATGCAAGAAAATGAAAGAAATTTAAAGAAAAGGAAAGAAATGGCAAGAAAAGGCAATATAAGATAAGAAAAGGCAAGATAAGGAACGATATGGATGGGAAAAGGCAATAAAAGGCATAGAAAAGGCATGAAAAGGAAAGAAAAGGAAACATAAGGCAATAAAAGGCAAGAAAAGAAAAGAAAAGGCAAGATAAGGCAAGAAAAGGAAAGAAAAGGGAAGAAAAAGGCAAGAAAAGGCTTGATAAGGCATGATAAGGTCAGAAAAGGAAAGAAACGACTAGGAAAAGGCAAGAAAAGAGAAGATAAAGGGAAGATAAGGCTAGAAAAGGCTAGAAAAGGCAAGAAAAGGCAAGATAAGGAAAGAAAAGGAAAGGAAAAGACAAGAAAAGGCAAGATAAAGCGAGATAAGGCAAGAAAAGGGAAGAAAATGATAGAAAAGACAGGATAAGGCAAGAAAATGAAAGATAAGGGAAGAAAATGCAAGATAAGGGAAGGAAAAGGCATGAAAAGGCAAGGAAAGGAAAGAAAAGGCAAAAAAAGGAAAGAAAAGGCAAGGAAAGGCAAGATAAGTTCATAAAAGGAAGGAAAATACCATTTAAGGTAAGATAAGGCAAGAAAAGGCAAGGAAAAAGAAAGAAATGCAAATGGCAAGATAAGGTAAGAAAAGGAAAGAAAAGGCAAGATAAGGAAAGGAAAATGATGTGAGCAAGCCTAAGGACGCACCTACTATCAAGCTTGTAGACTCGCAGCAAGTTCAAGTTCCAATTGGGCCAATTACAAGAGCAAGAGCTAGGAAGTTGCAATCTGACTTCAATGGACTAATGCAAGAAGTTTGGGCTCAAGCAAGTGCGTGGAGGACCAACGACGTCCAAGAAACCCAAGGGAGGCCCATGCACGTTTTGGAAGCTAAATGGGAAGTTTGAGATGCACGCAATCTCCTGGATGCATGCGCACGTGAATTTCAAGCTTATCTTGGACATGCGTCCCTAAATTTTAGGAATTGCATCTACTATGTTTTAGGACGTGATATTTACTAGATATTCTATTAGTTATCTATGTTTAGATTGTTTTCCTACTTAGTTGAATAATTCGGCCAAAATCCCTTTAAATTACGAAGGAGAATTTTGGCCAGCCTTGAACTCCTTATTTGGAGTTAGTTTTCGTTTAGGAAGTTGTAAGACTTATGGAGCCTATATAAAGAGGCATCCTCATTCAATAAAGACATAACAATTCGGAGAATTACTTAGCATTGGCTAATTGTGAGTTTAGATACTCGTTTGTTCTTGCTTAGGCTAGTGAGTCGTCTTGGCTAGAATTTATCTTTCACTTATCAAGCGGATCATCCATCCCCGCTCGTGGCGTGATACGACGTTAGGTCAAGGTTCAGAAGCTCTTGCTGCGGGTTAAGGTTCAATTTCGTGCCTTAGTTCTTGTGAGTTCTTGTGAGTTGTGATCTGTTCCATTCTGAAGTAACAAACGGTCCGAGTTGTGAGTCTTTTCCGCTGAGATTCATATCAGAAAAGGCATAAAAAGGCAAGAAAAAGAAAGATAAGGCAAGAAAAGGAAAATAAAAAAAGAAAATGTAAGTTAAGGCAAGAAAAGGCAAGATAAGACAAGAAAAAGGCCTGAAAAGGCATGATAAGACAAGAAAAGGCAAGATAAGGTAAGAAAAGGCAAGAAAAGAAATGAAAAGGAAAGATAAGGCCAGATAAGGCAAGAAAAGACAAGAAAAGGCATAAAAGGCCAGAAAAGGCAAGGTATGTCAAGAAAAGGCAAGATATGGCAAGAAAAGACAAGAAAAGGTGATTAAATTCAATATAAGGCAAGCAAAGGCTAGGAAAAGCCAAGAAAAGGCAAGAAAAGGCAAGGAAAAGGAAAGAAAAGGAAAGACAAGGCAAGAAAAGGCAAGATGTGGAAAGAAAAGGCAAGATAAGGAAAGAAAAGGAAAAAAAAGGCAAGGAAAAGACAAGAAAAGGAAAGATAAGGTAAGAAAAGAAAAGAAAAGGCAAGGGAATGGCAATATAAGGCAAGAAAAGGCAAAAAAGGAAACAAAAGAAAAGAAAAGAAAAGGCAAGATAAGGTAAGAAAAGGAAAGAAAAGGCAAAGGAATGGCATGATTACGCATGATTAGGCAAGAAAAGTTAAGAAAAGGCAAGATAAGGCTAGAAAAGGGAAGGAAAGGCAAGAAAAGGAAAGAAAAGGATAGAAAAGGCAAGAAAAGGCTAGAAAATGCAAGGAAATGGTAAGATAAGGAAAGGAAAAGCAAGATAAGGCAAGAAAAAGCAAGGAAAAGGCATTAAAAGGTAAGAAAAGGCAAGAAAAGGAAAGGAAAGGTAAGAAAACGCAAGATAAGGCAAGAAATGGCAAGAACAAGCAAAAAAAGGAAAGATAAGGTAAGAAAAGGTTAAAAAAGGCAAGAAAAACGTAAGAAATGACCAAAAAAAAGGCAAGAATAGGCAAGAAAAGGCAATATACGGCAAAAAAAGGAAAGGAAAGACCAGGAAAAGACTAGAAAAGCCAATAAAGGCAAGGAAAATGCAAGATAAGGCAAGCTAAGTCAATAAAATGCAAGAAAATTAAAGAAATTTAAAGAAAAGGAAAGAAAAGGCAAGAAAAGGCAATATAAGATAAGAAAAGGCAAGATAAGGAACGATATGGATGGGAAAAGGCATAGAAAAGGCATGAAAAGGAAAGAAAAGGAAAGATAAGGCAAGAAAAGGCAAGAAAAGAAAAGAAAAGGCAAGATAAGGCAAGAAAAGGAAAGAAAAGGGAAGAAAAAGGCAAGAAAAGGCTTGATAAGGCATGATAAGGCAAGAAAAGGAAAGAAACGACTAGGAAATGGCAAGAAAAGACAAGAAAAAGGGAAGATAAGGCTAGAAAACGCTAGAAAAGGCAAGATAAGGCAAGATAAGGAAAGAAAAGGCAAGGAAAAGGCAAGAAAAGGCAAGATAAAGCGAGATAAGGCAAGAAAAGGGAAGAAAATGATAGAAAAGACAGGATAAGGCAAGAAAATGAAAGATAAGGGAAGAAAATGCAAGATAAGGCAAGTGAAGGCAAGGAAAAGGCATGAAAAGGCAAGGAAAGGAAAGAAAAGGCAAAAAATGGCAAGAAAAGGAAAGGAAAAGGTAAGAAAAGGTAAAAAAAGGAAAGAAAAGCCAAAAAAAGGCAAGAAAAGGAAAGGAAAAGGTAAGAAAAGGTAAAAAAAGGATAGAAAAGGCAAGATAAGTCAAGAAAAGGAAGGAAAATACCATTTAAGGCAAGAAAAGGTAAGATAAGGCAAGAAAAGGCAAGGAAAAAGAAAGAAATGCAAAAGGCAAGATAAGGTAAGAAAAGGAAAGAAAAGGCAAGATAAGGCTAGGAAAAGGCATAAAAAGGCAAGAAAAAGAAAGATAAGGCAAGAAAAGGAAAATAAAAAAAGAAAAGGTAAGTCAAGGCAAGAAAAGGCAAGATAAGATAAGAAAAAGCCCTGAAAAGGCATGATAAGACAAGAAAAGGCAAGATAAGGTAAGAAAAGGCAAGAAAAGAAATGAAAAGGAAAGATAAGGCCAGATAAGGCAAGATATGTCAAGAAAAGGCAAGATATGGCAAGAAAAGACAAGAAAAGGCGATTAAATTCAAGATAAGGCAAGAAAAGGCAAGAAAATGCCAGAAAAGGAAAGTTAAGGCATGGAAAAGGCATGAAAAGGCAAGAAAATAAAAGAAAAGGCTTTAAATGGCAAGAAAAGGTAAGAAAAGAAAAGATAAGGCAAGCAAAGGCTAGGAAAAGCCAAGAAAAGGCATGAAAAGGCAAGAAAAGGCAAGGAAAAGGAAAGAAAAGGAAAGACAAGGTAAGAAAAGGCAAGATGTGGAAAGAAAAGACAAGATAAGGAAAGAAAAGGAAAGAAAAGGCAAGGAAAAGACAAGAAAAGGCAAGATAAGGGAAGAAAAGAAAAGAAAAGAAAAGGCAAGGGAATGGCAATATAAGGCAAGAAAAGGCAAAAAAGGAAACAAAAGAAAAGAAAAGAAAAGGCAAGATAAGGTAAGAAAAGGAAAGAAAAGGCAAAGGAATGGCATGATTACACATGATTAGGCAAGAAAAGTTAAGAAAAGGCAAGATAAGGCTAGAAAAGGGAAGGAAAGGCAAGAAAAGGAAAGATGAGGATAGAAAAGGCAAGAAAAGGCTAGAAAATGCAAGGAAAATGTAAGATAAGGCAAGAAAAGGAGGAAAAGGCAAAAAAAATTGCAAGGAAAAGGTAAGAAAAGGAAAGGAAAAGGTAAGATAAGGCAAGAAAAAGCAAGGAAAAGGCATTAAAAGGTAAGAAAAGGCAAGAAAAGGAAAGGAAAGGTAAGAAAATGCAAGATAAGGCAAGAAATGGCAAGAACAAGCAAAAAAAGGAAAGAAAAGACCAGGAAAAGACAAGAAAAGCCAATAAAGGCAAGGAAAATGCAAGATAAGGCAAGCTAAGTCAATAAAATGCAAGAAAATGAAAGAAATTTAAAGAAAAGGAAAGAAAAGGCAATATAAGATAAGAAAAGGCAAGATAAGGAACGATATGGATGGGAAAAGGCATAGAAAAGGCATGAAAAGGAAAGAAAAGGAAAGATAAGGCAAGAAAAGGCAAGAAAAGAAAAGAAAAGGCAAGATAAGGCAAGAAAAGGAAAGAAAAGGGAAGAAAAAGGCAAGAAAAGGCTTGATAAGGCATGATAAGGCAAGAAAAGGAAAGAAACGACTAGGAAATGGCAAGAAAAGACAAGAAAAAGGGAAGATAAGGCTAGAAAAGGCTAGAAAAGGCAAGAAAAGGCAAGATAAGGAAAGAAAAGGCAAGGAAAAGGCAAGAAAAGGCAAGATAAAGCGAGATAAGGCAAGAAAAGGGAAGAAAATGATAGAAAAGACAGGATAAGGCAAGAAAATGAAAGATAAGGGAAGAAAATGCAAGATAAGGCAAGTAAAGGCAAGGAAAAGGCATGAAAAGGCAAGGAAAGGAAAGAAAAGGCAAAAAAAGGCAAGAAAAGGAAAGGAAAAGGTAAGAAAAGGTAAAAAAAGGAAAGAAAAGGCAAGAAAAGGCAAGATAAGTCAAGAAAAGGAAGGAAAATACCATTTAAGGCAAGAAAAGGTAAGATAAGGCAAGAAAAGGCAAGGAAAAAGAAAGAAATGCAAAAGGCAAGATAAGGTAAGAAAAGGAAAGAAAAGGCAAGATAAGGCAAGGAAAAGGCATAAAAAGGCAAGAAAAAGAATGATAAGGCAAGAAAAGGAAAATAAAAAAAGAAAAGGTAAGTCAAGGCAAGAAAAGGCAAGATAAGACAAGAAAAAGCCCTGAAAAGGCATGATAAGACAAGAAAAGGCAAGATAAGGTAAGAAAAGGCAAGAAAAGAAATGAAAATAAAAGATAAGGCCAGATAAGGCAAGAAAAGACAAGAAAAGGCATAAAAGGCCTGAAAAGGCAAGATATGTCAAGAAAAGGCAAGATATGGCAAGAAAAGACAAGAAAAGGCGATTAAATTCAAGATAAGGCAAGAAAAGGCAAGAAAATGCCAGAAAAGGAAAGTTAAGGCATGGAAAAAGGCATGAAAAGGCAAGAAAATAAAAGAAAAGGCTTTAAATGTCAAGAAAAGGTAAGAAAAGAAAAGATAACGCAAGCAAAGGCTAGGAAAAGCCAAGAAAAGGCATGAAAAGGCAAGAAAAGGTAAGGAAAAGGAAAGAAAGGAAAGACAAGGCAAGAAAAGGCAAGATGTGGAAAGAAAAGGCAAGATAAGGAAAGAAAAGGAAAGAAAAGGCAAGGAAAAGACAAGAAAAGGCAAGATAAGGTAAGAAAAGAAAAGAAAAGGCAAGGCAAGGGAATGGCAATATAAGGCAAGAAAAGGCAAAAAAGGAAACAAAAGAAAAGAAAAGAAAAGGCAAGATAAGGTAAGAAAAGGAAAGAAAAGGCAAAGGAATGGCATGATTACGCATGATTAGGCAAGAAAAGTTAAGAAAAGGCAAGATAAGGCTAGAAAAGGGAAGGAAAGGCAAGAAAAGGAAAGATGAGGATAGAAAAGGCAAGAAAAGGCTAGAAAATGCAAGGAAAATGTAAGATAAGGCAAGAAAAGGTAGGAAAAGGCAAAAAAATGGTAAAGAAAAGGCAAGGAAAGGCAAGGAAAAGGCAAGATAAGGCAAGAAAAAGCAAGGAAAAGGCATTAAAAGGTAAGAAAAGGCAAGAAAAGGAAAGGAAAGGTAAGAAAATGAAAGGTAAGGCAAGAAATGGCAAGAACAGGCAAAAAAAGGAAAGATAAGGTAAGAAAAGGTTAAAAAAGGCAAGAAAAACGTAAGAAATGACAAAAAAAGGCAAGAATAGGCAAGAAAAGGCAATATACGGCAAAAAAAGGAAAGGAAAGGAAAGACCAGGAAAAGACAAGAAAAGCCAATAAAGGCAAGGAAAATGCAAGATAAGGCAAGCTAAGTCAATAAAATGCAAGAAAATGAAAGATAAGGAACGATATGGCAAGGAAAAGGAAAGAAAAGGCAAGAAAAGGAAAGAAAAGAAAAGAAAAGGCAAGATAAGGCAAGAAAAGGGAAGAAAAAGGCAAGAAAAGGCTTGATAAGGCATGATAAGGCAAGAAAAGGAAAGAAACGACTAGGAAAAGGAAAGAAAAGACAAGAAAAAGGGAAGATAAGGCAAGATAAGGCTAGAAAAGGCTAGAAAAGGCAAGAAAAGGCAAGGAAAAGGCAAGGAAAAGGCAAGATAAGGCAAGATAAGGCAAGAAAAAGCGAGGTAAGGCAAGAAAAGGGAAGAAAATGATAGAAAAGACAGGATAAGGCAAGAAAATGAAAGATAAGGGAAGAAAATGCAAGATAAGGCAAGTAAAGGCAAGGAAAAGGCATGAAAAGGCAAGGAAAGGAAAGAAAAGTCAAAAAAAGGCAAGAAAAGGAAAGGAAAATGTAAGAAAAAAAAAAGGCAAGAAAAGGAAAGGAAAAGGTAAGAAAAGGAAAAAAAAGGAACGAAAAGGCAAGAAAAGTGAAGAAAAAGAAGGAAAATAACATTTAAGGCAAGAAAAGGTAAGATAAGGCAAGAAAAGGCAAGGAAAAAGAAAGAAATGCAAAAGGCAAGATAAGGTAAGAAAAGGAAAGAAAAGGCAAGATAAGGCAAGGAAAAGGCATAAAAAGGCAAGAAAAAGAAAGATAATGCAAGAAAAGGAAAATAAAAAAAGAAAAGGTAAGTTAAGGCAAGAAAAGGCAAGATAAGACAAAAAGAAGGCCTGAAAAGGCATGATAAGACAAGAAAAGGCAAGATAAGGTAAAAAAAGGCAAGAAAAGAAATGAAAAGGAAAGTTAAGGCCAGATAAGGCAACAAAAGACAAGAAAAGGCATAAAAGGCCAGAAAAGGCAAGATATGTCAAGAAAAGGCAAGATATGGCAAGAAAAGACAAGAAAAGGCGATTAAATTCAAGATAAGGCAAGAAAAGGCAAGAAAATGCCAGAAAAGGAAAGTTGAGGCATGGAAAAGGCATGAAAAGGCAAGAAAATAAAAGAAAAGGCTTTAAATGGCAAGAAAAGGTAAGAAAAGAAAAGATAAGGCAAGCAAAGGCTAGGAAAAGCCAAGAAAAGGCAAGAAAAGGCAAGGAAATGGAAAGAAAAGGAAAGACAAGGCAAGAAAATGCAAGATGTGGAAAGAAAAGGCAAGATAAGGAAAGAAAAGGAAAGAAAAGGCAAGGAAAAGACAAGAAAAGGCAAGATAAGGGAAGAAAAGAAAAGAAAAGGCAAGGAAATGGCAATATAAGGCAAGAAAAGGCAAAAAAGGAAACAAAAGAAAAGAAAAGAAAAGAAAAGGCAAGATAAGGTAAGAAAAGGAAAGAAAAGGCAAAGGAATGGCATGATTACGCATGATTAGGCAAGAAAGGTTAAGAAAAGGCAAGATAAGGCTAGAAAAGGGAAGGAAAGGCAAGAAAAGGAAAGATGAGGATAGAAAAGGCAAGAAAAGGCAAGAAAATGCAAGGAAAATGTAAGATAAGGCAAGAAAAGGGAAAAGGCAAAAAAAGGCAAGGAAAAGGTAGGAAAAGGCAAGGAAAAGGCAAGATAAGGCAAGAAAAAGCAAGGAAAAGTCATTAAAAGGTAAGAAAAGGCAAGAAAAGGAAAGAAAAGGTGAGAAAATGCAAGATAAGGCAAGAAATGGCAAGAACAGGCAAAAAAAGGAAAGATAAGGTATGAAAAGATTAAAAAAGGCAAGAAAAACGTAAGAAATGACAAAAAAAAGGTAAGAATAGGCAACAAAAGGCAATATACGGCAAAAAAGGAAAGGATATGGTATGAATCTCAGAGGAAAAGACTCACAACTCGGACCGTTTGTTACTTCAGAATGGAACAGATCACAACTCACAAGAACTCACAAGAACTAAGGCGCGAAATTGAACATTAACCCGCTGCAAGAGCTTCTGAACCTTGACCTAAGGTCGTATCACGCCACGAGCGGGGATGGATGATCCGCTTGATAAGTGAAAGATAAATTCTAGCCAAGACGACTCACCAGCCTAAGCAAGAACAAACGAGTATCTAAACTCACAATTAGCCAATGCTAAGTAATTCTCTGAATTGTTATGTCTTTATTGAATGAGGATGCCTCTTTATATAGGCTCCATAAGTCTTACAACTTCCTAAACGAAAACTAACTCCAAATAAGGAGTTCAAGGCTGGCCAAAATTCTCCTTCGTAATTTAAAGGGATTTTGGCCGAATTATTCAACTAAGTAGGAAAACAATCTAAACATAGATAACTAATAGAATATCTAGTAAATATCACGTCCTAAAACATAGTAGATGCAATTCCTAAAATTTAGGGATGCATGTCCAAGATAAGCTTGAAATTCACGTGCGCATGCATCCAGGAGATTGCGTGCATCTCAAACTTCCCATTTAGCTTCCAAAACGTGCATGGGCCTCCCTTGGACTTCTTGGACGTCCTTGGTCCTCCACGCACTTGCTTGAGCCCAAACTTCTTGCATTAGTCCATTGAAGTCAGATTGCAACTTCCTAGCTCTTGCTCTTGTAATTGGACCAATTGGAACTTGAACTTTCTGCGAGTCTACAAGCTTGATAGTAGGTGCGTCCTTAGGCTTGCTCACATCAGTCCCCTCCTCTTGAAAAGGATTTGTCCTCAAATCATCACCTACATCAAACAGACTCAAGTCAGCCACGTTAAACGAAGCACTTACATTATACTCACCCGAAAGGTCTAGCTTGTAGGCATTATCATTGATGCGTTCTATCACTTGGAATGGACCATCGCCCCGTGGTAGCAACTTTGAACGTCTTTGGACAGGAAAACGCTCCTTCCTCATATGTAGCCAAACCCAATCTCCCGGCTCAAAGACAACCTTGTGCCTTCCTTTGTTTGCTTGCCTCGCATAGTGCTTTGTGCGCTTCTCGATGCTCATTCTTGCTTTCTCATGTAACTGCTTGACAAATTCAGCTTTCTTCTTGCCATCTAAGTTAACATGCTCACTCGAAGGTAGAGGTGATAAATCCAATGGAGTCAAAGGATTAAATCCATAAACAAGGTCAAATGGTGAGAATTGAGTAACAGAATGGACAGAATGATTATAAGCAAACTGAACATAAGGCAAACATTCTTCCCAAGTCTTAATGTTATGCTTAATGAGTGCTCTCAAAAGTGTAGACAATGTCCTATTCACTACTTCAGTTTGACCATCAGTTTGAGGATGACAAGTAGTAGAAAACAACAACTTAGTACCTAACTTGCACCACAAGGTCTTCCAAAATTAACTTAGGAACTTAGCATTTCTATCAGAGATAATTGTCCTAGGCATGCCATGCAACCTAACAACCTCTCTAAAGAACAAATCAGCAATGTTTGAAGCATCATCAGTCTTATGACATGGAATGAAATGTGCCATCTTAGAAAACCTATCCACTACCACAAAAATTGAATCTCTTCCACGCTTAGTCCTAGGTAGTCCTAACACAAAATCCATAGAGATATCAATCCAAGGCTCACTAGTTATAGGTAGTGGGGTGTACAAACCATGGGGTTTTACCTTTGACTTGGCTTGCTTGCAAGTGATGCAACGACCACAAACTCTCTCAACGTCTCTCTTCATGTGTGGCCAAAAGAAATGATCTTGTAGCATTGCCAAGGTCTTTGCAATTCCAAAATGCCCCATTAAGCCACCTCCATGTGCCTCCTGAATTAGTAATTTTCGCATCGAACAATTAGGCACACAAAGTTTGTTTTCACGAAATAGGTATCCTTCATTACGAAAGAACTTACCAAATGCACTTCTTTCAGTTGATCTAAACAACTCGCTAAAATCAACATCATCAACATACATCTCTTTAATGTGTTCAAAGCCAAGTAGTTTAGCATCAAGAGTTGAGATCAAGGCGTACCTTCGTGATAGTGCATCAGCCACTACATTTTCCTTACCTTGCTTGTAGCGAATGACATAAGGAAATGTCTCAACGAATTCCACCCATCGTGCATGCCTCTTGTTCAGCTTGTGTTGCCCCTTTAAGTGCTTGAGTGACTCATGATCAGTGTGAATCACGAACTCCTTTGGCCACAAGTAGTGCTGCCATGTCTCCAATGCTCGAACTAGTGCTTAGAATTCCTTGTCATAGGTCGGGTAATTCAAGGTTGCACCACTTAGTTTCTCACTAAAGTATGCAATGGGTCTTCCCTCTTGCATAAGGACAGCTCCAATTCCTATACCAGAAGCATCACACTCTATTTCAAAAGTCTTAGAGAAATTAGGTAAAGCTAACAAGGGTGCATTAGTCAACTTCCCTTTTAGTAGTTGAAAGGCCTTCTCTTGAGCTTCTCCCCAAGTAAAGCCCACGTTCTTCTTGATGACTTCAGTTATGGGTGCGGCTATGCTACTAAAGTCCATCACAAATCTCCTATAAAAACTAGCTTGGCCATTCACGGATAGCTCGGATCTTTTCTTCATCAACCTGTATTCCGTTAGCTCCAACAACAAAACCCAAGAATACAAGCTTATCCGTACAAAAGGTACACTTCTTCAAGTTAACAAACAATTGATCTTCTCTAAATGCATCTAAGACAGATCTCAAATGTTCTAAATGATCCTCCATACTCTTGCTATAAATGAGTATATCATCAAAGTAAACAACCACAAATTTACCAATGAATGGACGTAGAACATGATTCATGAGTCGCATAAACGTGCTAGGTGCGTTGGACAAACCAAATGGCATGACCATCCACTCATACAACCCATACTTTGTTTTAAAAGCAGTCTTCCACTCATCTCCTTCTTTCATCCTAATTTGATGATAACCACTCTTCAAATCAATCTTAGAAAACATGCAAGAACCATGCAACTCATCTAACATGTCATCTAAACGAGGAATAGGGTGACGATATTTTACCGTTATGTTGTTGAATGCTCGGCAATCAACACACATTCTCCATGATCCATCCTTCTTGGGCACAAGTAGGACTGGAACAGCACATGGACTCATGCTCTCTCTCACGTACCCTTTCTCCAATAGCTCGTTGACTTGCTTCTCAAGCTCCTTTGTTTCTTCAGGATTGCTTCTATATATGGGACGGTTAGGTATGGCAGCTCCCGGAACAAAGTCTATTTGATGTTCAATCCCACGAATAGGTGGCAAACCAGGTGGTAGCTCATCGGGAAAGACATCCTTGTAGTCCTGCAAAAGAGACACAACCGTACTAGGTACATGTGGTTCAAGCTCGTTTGTGTTTAAAAGCGCCTCTCTATACCGAAGTAAGATCATAGGCTTCTTTTCAAAGCATGCTTGCTTAATTTCACTTGCTCCCACATAGTAACTCTTTTTCCAACTCTCGGTTTTTCTCTCATTGGCCGTTTTAATTTCTGTTTTTCCGGCTTCTTTTGTTTTCTCAATCTTTTCTTCTCCATTGGCCATTTTTCTTATCTTTTTTTCGGCTTCTTCTCTCCTCTCAATCTTTTTCTTTTTGTCACGCTCTCTTTGCTCATCACTTTCTTTTTGCAACTGTTGTTGATCTTTACAAACTTGTGATGGTGACAAGGGTGCCAAGGTGATTACTCTCTTCTTAAGTATAAATGAATATTTGTTGGTGTAGCCATCATGATGTACTTTCCTATCAAACTGCCATGGCCTTCCTAACAATAGATGACCAGCTTGCAGTGGTACAACATCACACAACACTTCATCCTCATAGTTGCCAATGCGGAATGTTACCAATACTTGCTTCATCACTCGTACTTCTCCACTATCATTCAGCCATTGTAGTTTATAAGGCTTAGGGTGTTTTCCAGTGAGTAACCCTAACTTCTCCACCATAGTAGTGCTTGCGACATTAGCACAACTTCCTCCTTCTATGATGACACTACACACCTTGTCTTTGACATAGCACCTTGTGTGAAAAATATTTTCTCTTTGATCCACATCATTTTCTTCTTTTACTTGCACATTCAATGCTCTTCTAGACACAAGAGTAAGCCTCTCAGCAGCTTGGTACTCTTCCTCGGATACGTCCTCCAAAGAAGGCATGCTTTCATGCTCCGAATCCTCTTCCTCAGTTTCAATCTCTCCACTTTCCTTGATCACCATTGCTTGCTTGTTAGGGCATTGACTTGATATGTGCCCTCTTCCTTGACATTTAAAGCACTTGATGTCACGGTTCCTAGCTGGAGTGACATCCACTTTCCTTTGAGAATTAGCTTGAGAACTCTCGGATTTATGCTCTACTTTGGCTGCTTGTGGCTTGTCAAACTTCTTTTGGTAGTTTGGCTTCCAAGTAGAACTCGATGTAGCTCTTGTTCTCCCCTCTCCTCTCTTGAGTTGCTTCTCAATTTTCGTTGCCATATGCACCATGTCCTCCAGCTCCACATAGTGTTGCAACTCAACTTTGTCTTGAATTTCAGGATTGAGTCCATTCAAGAATCTTGCCATTGTAACTTCTCTATCTTCATCTATATCAGCTCTTATCATGGCCATCTCCATCTGTTTGAAATACTCCTCCACACTCAAATTTCCTTAACTCATTCCTTGTAACTTCTTATACAGCCCTCTATAGTAATGACTTGGAACAAATCTCTTCCTCATCACCACTTTCATGTCTTCCCAAGTAGCTATAGGGCGTTCTCCATTTCACCTCCTGCTTGTCACAAGTTGATCCCACCAAGTTATAGCATAATCAGTGAATTCAGTGATGGCAAGTTTTACCTTCTTTGCTTCGGAGCTATTGTGGCAATCAAACACGAACTCAATCTTCTTCTCCCACTCTAAGTACGCCTCCGGGTCAGAACGACCAGCAAAGGAGGGTATCTTCAGTTTGATACTCCCTATGTTGTCGTCTCTCTTTTGCCTCGCCTCCCTAGGTGGGCGGTTTGTTCTTGCTCTCCTAAGACTCCTTGTAGAGCCTACGCCTTCTTCAGATTCAGAATCAGCTCCGCTCGACTCTCCAATAGGTACTCCTCTCCTACGCCTTTGGAGTTCACCTCGCGTTTGGGGGTTGTCACGAGAATTCTCCACGGCATCCACGCGTAGTTGCAAAGGCTCCATCTGAGCTTGCACCATCTGCTCGAGCTTCCCGGCCAAGGCATCCACTAATAACTTAAGGTCTTTGCTTCCCATAGTTTGACCTTCATGCGACATGTTTGCTACAAGAAAATTTGGTTAGTAATAAAAAATTATGGCCTCACAAGCTCACTCCCTTACGTGTATACTCTCAATGTAAGGTGCACTCAAGTTCACTCGTGTTTGCACTCAAATATTTGGCTTTTCTCTCTAAGGTACTCGCACACTCTTGCCTTTTTCCTCTCGTGATACTTGTATGTTCTTACTAAAGCTAGAACAGCCTTTGCTTGAGCTTCACGTTTTAACAAACAGAATGTTAAAGTTCCTCTTTTGGCCTTTCTTTGCTTTTTTTTTAGTCTTGCTTGTCCCTTTTCTTGATCAGCTGCTGCGCCATCTTTAGTTCGCTAGCTTCCTTTTTGATTTTGCTTCCTCTTTAGCTTGCGGCTTCCAAATTAGTCGTGCGGGCCAACTTAGGACTAACTTCTTCCTGTTTTGTTTCCTCTCTTTTTTTCTTTTTTTTTCCTTTTCTTTTTTTTCCTTTCCTTTCCTTTTCTTTTCTTTTCTGTTTTTGCTTCACTCGTTTGTTTTCCTCTCTTTTCTCTCGAACAGCGAATAAAACAAGAATAACAAGGATAATGAACCAAAGTAACAACCTAAGCTCTGATACCAAATGATATGAATCTCAGCGGAAAAGACTCACAACTCGGACCGTTTGTTACTTCAGAATGGAACAGATCACAACTCACAAGAACTCACAAGAACTAAGGCGCAAAATTGAACCTTAACCCGCTGCAAGAGCTTCTGAACCTTGACCTAAGGTCGTATCATGCCACGAGCGGGGATGGATGATCCGCTTGATAAGTGAAAGATAAAGCCAAGACGACTCACCAGCCTAAGCAAGAACAAACGAGTATCTAAACTCACAATTAGCCAATGCTAAGTAATTCTCCGAATTGTTATGTCTTTATTGAATGAGGATGCCTCTTTATATAGGCTCCATAAGTCTTACAACTTCCTAAACGAAAACTAACTCCAAATAAGGAGTTCAAGGCTGGCCAAAATTCTCCTTCGTAATTTAAAGGGATTTTGGCCGAATTATTCAACTAAGTAGGAAAACAATCTAAACATAGATAACTAATAGAATATCTAGTAAATATCACGTCCTAAAACATAGTAGATGCAATTCCTAAAATTTAGGGACGCATGTCCAAGATAAGCTTGAAATTCACGTGCGCATGCATCCAGGAGATTGCGTGCATCTCAAACTTCCCATTTAGCTTCCAAAACGTGCATGGGCCGGGCCTCCCTTGGACTTCTTGGACGTCCTTGGTCCTCCACGCACTTGCTTGAGCCCAAACTTCTTGCATTAGTCCATTGAAGCCAGATTGCAACTTCCTAGCCCTTGCTCTTGTAATTGGCCCAATTGGAACTTGAACTTGCTGCGAGTCTACAAGCTTGATAGTAGGTGCGTCCTTAGGCTTGCTCAAATCAGGAAAGACCAGGAAAAGACAAGAAAAGCCAATAAAGGCAAGGAAAATGCAAGATAAGGCAAGCTAAGTCAATAAAATGCAAGAAAATGAAAGAAATTGAAAGAAAAGGAAAGAAAAGGCAAGAAAAGGCAATATAAGACAAGAAAAGGCAAGATAAGGAACGATATGGATGGGAAAAGGTAAGAAAAGGCATAGAAAAGGCATGAAAAGGAAAGAAAAGGAAAGATAAGGCAAGAAAAGGCAAGAAAAGGAAAGGAAAGAAAAGAAAAGAAAAGGCAAGATAAGGCAAGAAAAGGAAAGAAAAGGAAAGAAAAAGGCAAGAAAAGGCTTGATATGGCATGATAAGGCAAGAAAAGGAAAGAAACGACTAGGAAAAGGAAAGAAAAGACAAGAAAAAGGGAAGATAAGGCTAGAAAAGGCTAGAAAAGGCAAGAAAAGGCAAGGAAAAGGCAAGAAAAGGCAAGATAAAGCGAGATAAGGCAAGAAAAGGGAAGAAAATGATAGAAAAGACAGGATAAGGCAAGAAAATGAAAGATAAGGGAAGACATGTGGTTGCTCTTGTTTGCACAATATCTGATCCATCTTTTCGCTGAGCTTCTTGACCTTCGTTCTCATTATAGGCCTCATCCCACTAAGAAGGGCATCCATAAACGTGTGTGGATCACACCCCAATGGTGCAACACCTTCAAAGGATCTTCTTGAGTAGTTATAAGACATTCTTGCAGATTCTCTTTTTTTCTACTTTTAATTTTTTTTTTCTTTTTTTTTTGATTTTTTTCAGCCTTCTATCTTCTTCTTTTCTTGGCTGCCTTCTTCTCTATCTTTCTTTTTTTTTCGGAATTTTTTCCCTCTTTTTTTATTTTTTTTCTTTCTCCAACTCAGAATAAAATAAGAACAATAATTGAAAACTAATGAAAACAAAAATGAAATTTAAAGGTAGATGATCTGAAGTAGAGCCTAAGCTCTGATACCAACTGATGTGAATCTCGTTATGGATCCACGCGAAAGCCGGATCTATCTACGTTCAGATTGATGGAAATCTCGACCCGTTGTTTGCACCTTTGCAAGAACCTCGGTATGAACAACCTCGACCCGCTGCTGTAGGGAAACAAGAACCTTGATTTGATGAGGACGCCACAAACGGTGATGTAGATCCGCTTGATTAGTCGAAGGTGAACGAACGGAATCCCTCCGCTCTGTTCGAACAGTTCCGAAGAACTAAGAGAGCAAAGCCCACGTTTTTTGTACTCAAATTATTCTCCTCATTCTCATTGATAAAGCCTTTATATATAGGCAGATTGTTACAAAAAGAATCCTAGTTAAATAAAATTTCTAACTAGATAAATATGACTTAAAAAGGGAAACTAAAAAGGAAAATAACTCTAATCCTACTAGGAATACTCAAAAACGTGATTATCTCATAATTGAGTTCCTAAACAGACTAGAACTCCTAATAAAACAAAATTATCTTTTTTGTAACTTCCTAAACAGAATAGAACTCCTGTAAAATGAAATTAACAAATAATTAACTTCCTAAATAGACTTTGAAACTCAAAAACGAATTATTAAATAATTATGGCTTCTTACAGATCTGATTCATATCATTCCCCTCCTCTTGAAATGGATTTGTCCTCAAATCCTTACATCCGTCATACTTTTTCCGATTCACGGTCATGCTTGAACAAGGCAAGGAAAAGGTAAGAAAAGGCAAGGAAAAGGCAAGATAAGGCAAGAAAAAGCAAGGAAAAGGCATTAAAATGTAAGAAAAGGCAAGAAAAGGAAAGGAAATGTAAGAAAATGCAAGATAAGGCAAGAAATGGCAAGAACAGGCAAAAAAAGGAAAGATAAGGTAAGAAAAGGTTAAAAAAGGCAAGAAAAACGTAAGAAAGGACAAAAAAAGGCAAGAATAGGCAAGAAAAGGCAATATACGGCAAAAAAAGGAAAGGAAAGACCAGGAAAAGACAAGAAAAGCCAATAAAGGCAAGGAAAATGCAAGATAAGGCAAGCTAAGTCAATAAAATGCAAGAAAATGAAAGAAATTGAAAGAAAAGGAAAGAAAAGGCAAGAAAAGGAAATATAAGACAAGAAAAGGCAAGATAAGGAATGATATGTCAACGAAAAGGCAAGAAAAGGCAAGAAAAGGCAAGAAAAGGCATAGAAAATGATGTGAGCAAGCCTAAGGACGCACCTCTATCAAGCTTGTAGACTCGCAGCAAGTTCAAGTTCCAATTGGGCCAATTACAAGAGCAAGAGCTAGGAAGTTGCAATCTGACTTCAATGGACTAATGCAAGAAGTTTGGGCTCATGCAAGTGCGTGGAGGACCAAGGACGTCCAAGAAACCCAAGGGAGGCCCATGCACGTTTTGGAAGCTAAATGGGAAGTTTGAGATGCACGCAATCTCCTGGATTCATGCGCACGTGAATTTCAAGCTTGTCTTGGACATGCGTCCCTAAATTTTAGGAATTGCATCTACTATGTTTTAGGATGTGATATTTATTAGCCATCTATGTTTAGATTGTTTTCCTACTTAGTTGAATAATTCGGCCAAAATCCCTTTAAATTAGGAAGGAGAATTTTGGCCAGCCTTGAACTCCTTATTTGGAGTTAGTTTTCGTTAAGGAAGTTGAAAGACTTATGGAGCCTATTTAAAGAGGCATTCTCATTCAATAAAGACATAACAATTCGGAGAATTACTTAGCATTGGCTAATTGTGAGTTTAGATGCTCGTTTGTTCTTGCTTAGGCTGGTGAGTCATCTTGGCTAGAATTTATCTTTCACTTATCAAGCGGATCATCCATCCCCGCTCGTGGTGTGATACGACCTTAGGTCAAGGTTCAGAAGCTCTTGCTGCGGGTTAAGGTTCAATTTCGCGCCTTAGTTCTTGTGAGTTCTTGTGAGTTGTGATCTGTTCCATTCTAAAGTAACAAACGGTCCGAGTTGTGAGTCTTTTCCGCTGAGATTCATACCATTTGTTATCAGAGCTTAGCTTGTTACTTTAGTTCATTATCCTTGTTATTCTTGTTCTTTTTTTTTTTGGGTTCGTTTTGTTGCTTACTAATCCGTGAGGTTCTTCGCTGTTCGAGAGAAAAGAGAGGAAAACAAACGAGTGAAGCAAAAATAGAAAAGAATAAAAAAGAAAAGAAAAGGAAAGAAAAGAGAGAAAAGTGCGTGAAAAAAAAAAGAAAAAAAGAGAGGAAACAAAACAGGAAGAAGTTAGTCCTAAGTTGGCCCGCACGACTAATTTGGAAAACCGCAAACCTAAAGAGAAAACAAAGTAGAATAGGCAGCGAGCAAGCTAAAGAGGAAGCAAAATCAAAAAGGAAGCTAGCGAACTAAAGAAGGCGCAGCAGCTGATCAAGAAAAGGGACAAGCAAGACTAAAGAGCAAAGAAAGGCCAAAAGAGGAACTTTAACATTCTGTGAAGCGTGAAGTTCAAGCAAAGGCTGTTCTAGCTTTAGTAAGAACATACAAGTATCAAGAGAGGAAAAAGGCAAGAGTGTACGAGTACCTTAGAGTGAAAAGCCAAATATTTGAGTGCAAACACGAGTGAAATTGAGTGCACCTTACATTGAGAGTATACACGTAAGGGAGTGAGCTTGTGAGGCCATAATTTTTTTATTACTAACCAAATTTTCTTGTAGCAAACATGTCGCATGAAGGTCAAACTATGGGAAGCATAGACCTTAAGTTATTAGTGGATGCCTTGGCCGGGAAGCTCGAGCAGATGGTGCAAGCTCAGATGGAGCCTTTGCAACTACGCGTGGATGCCGTGGAGAATTCTCGTGACAACCCCCAAACGCGAGGCGAACTCCAAAGATGTAGGAGAGGAGTACCTATTGGAGAGTCGAGCGGAGCTGATTCTGAATCTGAAGAAGGCGTAGGCTCTACAAGGAGTCTTAGGAGAGCAAGAACAAACCGCCCACCTAGGGAGTGAGAGTATACACGTAAGGGAGTGAGCTTGTGAGGCCATAATTTTTTTATTACTAACCAAATTTTCTTGTAGCAAACATGTCGCATGAAGGTCAAACTATGGGAAGCATAGACCTTAAGTTATTAGTGGATGCCTTGGCCGGGAAGCTCGAGCAGATGGTGCAAGCTCAGATGGAGCCTTTGCAACTACGCGTGGATACCGTGGAGAATTCTCGTGACAACCCCCAAACGCGAGGCGAACTCCAAAGATGTAGGAGAGGAGTACCTATTGGAGAGTCGAGCGGAGCTGATTCTGAATCTGAAGAAGGCGTAGGCTCTACAAGGAGTCTTAGGAGAGCAAGAACAAACCGCCCACCTAGGGAGTGAGAGTATACACGTAAGGGAGTGAGCTTGTGAGGCCATAATTTTTTTATTACTAACCAAATTTTCTTGTAGCAAACATGTCGCATGAAGGTCAAACTATGGGAAGCATAGACCTTAAGTTATTAGTGGATGCCTTGGCCGGGAAGCTCGAGCAGATGGTGCAAGCTCAGATGGAGCCTTTGCAACTACGCATGGATGCCGTGGAGAATTCTCGTGACAACCCCCAAACGCGAGGCGAACTCCAAAGATGTAGGAGAGGAGTACCTATTGGAGAGTCGAGCGGAGCTGATTCTGAATCTGAAGAAGGCGTAGGCTCTACAAGGAGTCTTAGGAGAGCAAGAACAAACCGCCCACCTAGGGAGGCGAGGCAAAAGAGAGACGACAACATAGGGAGTATCAAACTGAAGATACCCTCCTTTGCTGGTCGTTCTGACCCGGAGGCGTACTTAGAGTGGGAGAAGAAGATTGAGTTCGTGTTTGATTGCCACAATAGCTCCGAAGCAAAGAAGGTAAAACTTGCCATCACCGAATTCACTGATTATGCTATAACTTGGTGGGATCAACTTGTGACAAGCAGGAGGAGAAATGGAGAATGCCCTATAGCTACTTGGGAAGACATGAAAGTGGTGATGAGGAAGAGATTTGTTCCAAGTCATTACTATAGAGGGCTGTATAAGAAGTTACAAGGAATGAGGCAAGGAAATTTGAGCGTGGAGGAGTATTTCAAACAGATGGAGATGGCCATGATAAGAGCTGATATAGATGAAGATAGAGAAGTTACAATGGCAAGATTCTTGAATGGACTCAATCATGAAATTCAAGACAAAGTTGAGTTGCAACACTATGTGGAGTTGGAGGACATGGTGCATATGGCAACGAAAATTGAGAAGCAACTCAAGAGAGGAGAGGGGAGAACAAGAGCTACATCGAGTTCTACTTGGAAGCCAAACTACCAAAAGAAGTTTGACAAGCCACAAGCAGCCAAAGTAGAGCATAAATCTGAGAGTTCTCAAGCTATTTCTCAAAGGAAATTGGAAGTCACTCCAGCTAGGAACCGTGACATCAAGTGCTTTAAGTGTCAAGGAAGAGGGCACATCTCAAGTCAATGCCCTAACAAGCAAGCAATGGTGATCAAGGAAAGTGGAGAGATTGAAATTGAAGAAGAGGATTCGGAGCATGAAAGCATGCCTTCTTTGGAGGACGTATCCGAGGAAGAGTACCAAGCTGCTGAGAGGCTTACTCTTGTGTCTAGAAGAGCATTGAATGTGCAAGTAAAAGAAGAAAATGATGTGGCTCAAAGAGAAAATATTTTTCACACAAGGTGCTATGTCAAAGACAGGGTGTGTAGTGTCATCATAGATGGAGGAAGTTGTGCTAATGTCGCAAGCACTACTATGGTGGAGAAGTTAGGGTTACTCACTGGAAAACACCCTAAGCCTTACAAACTACAATGGCTGAATGATAGTGGAGAAGTACGAGTGATGAAGCAAGTATTGGTAACATTCTGCATTGGCAACTATGAGGATGAAGTGTTGTGTGATGTTGTACCAATGCAAGCTGGTCATCTATTGTTAGGAAGGCCATGGCAGTTTGATAGGAAAGTGCATCATGATGGCTACACCAACAAATATTCATTTATACTTAAGAAGAGAGTAATCACCTTGGCACCCTTGTCACCATCACAAGTTTGTAAAGATCAACAACAGTTGCAAAAAGAAAGTGATGAGCAAAGAGAGCGTGACAAAAAGAAAAAGATTGAGAGGAGAGAAGAAGCCGAAAAAAAGATAAGAAAAATGGCCAATGGAGAAGAAAAGATTGAGAAAACAAAAGAAGCCAGAAAAACAGAAATTAAAACGGCCAATGAGAGAAAAACCGAGAGTTGGAAAAAGAGTTACTATGTGGGAGCAAGTGAAATTAAGCAAGCATGCTTTGAAAAGAAGCCTATGATCTTACTTCGGTATAGAGAGGCGCTTTTAAACACTAACGAGCTTGAACCACATGTACCTAGTACGGTTGTGTCTCTTTTGCAGGACTACAAGGATGTCTTTCCCGACGAGCTACCACCTGGTTTGCCACCTATTCGTAGGATTGAACATCAAATAGACTTTGTTCCGGGAGCTGCCATACCTAACCGTCCCGCATATAGAAGCAATCCTGAAGAAACAAAGGAGCTTGAGAAGCAAGTCAACGAGCTATTGGAGAAAGGGTACGTGAGAGAGAGCATGAGTCCATGTGTTGTTCCAGTCCTACTTGTGCCCAAGAAGGATGGATCATGGAGAATGTGTGTTGATTGCCGAGCAGTTCATAATGGTAAAATATCGTGACCCTATTCCTCGTTTAGATGACATGTTAGATGAGTTGCATGGTTCTTGCATGTTTTCTAAGATTGATTTGAAGAGTGGTTATCATCAAATTAGGATGAAAGAAGGAGATGAGTGGAAGACTGCTTTTAAAATAAAGTATGGGTTGTATGAGTGGATGGTCATGCCATTTGGTTTATCCAACGCACCTAGCACGTTTATGCGACTCATGAATCATGTTCTACGTCCATTCATTGGTAAATTTGTGGTTGTTTACTTTGATGATATACTCATTTATAGCAAGAGTATGGAGGATCATTTAGAACATTTGAAATCTGTCTTAGATGCACTTAGAGAAGATCAATTATTTGCTAACTTGAAGAAGTTACCTTTTGTACGGATAAGCTCGTATTCTTGGGTTTTGTTGTTGGAGCTAACGGAATACAGGTTGATGAAGAAAAGATCCGAGCTATCCGTGAATGGCCAAGCCCTACAAGTGTTGCTAATGTTAGGAGCTTTCATGGACTAGCTAGTTTCTATAGGAGATTTAAAAAGGACTTTAGTAGCATAGCCGCACCCATAACTGAAGTCATCAAGAAGAACGTGGGCTTTACTTGGGGAGAAGCTCAAGAGAAGGCCTTCCAACTACTAAAAGGGAAGTTGACTAATGCACCCTTGTTAGCTTTACCTAATTTCTCTAAGACTTTGTAAATAGAGTGTGATGCTTCTGGTATAGGAATTGGAGCTGTCCTTATGCAAGAAGGAAGACCCATTGCATACTTTAGTGAGAAACTAAGTGGTGCAACCTTGAATTACCCGACCTATGATAAGGAGTTGTACGCACTAGTTCGAGCATTGGAGACATGGCAGCATTACATGTGGCCAAAGGAGTTCGTGATTCACACTGATCATGAGTCACTCAAGCACTTAAAGGGGCAACACAAGCTGAACAAGAGGCATGCACGGTGGGTGGAATTCATTGAGACATTTCCTTATGTCATTCGCTACAAGCAATGTAAGGAAAATGTAGTGGCTGATGCACTATCACGAAGGTACGCCTTGATCTCAACTCTTGATGCTAAACTACTTGGCTTTGAACATATTAAAGACATGTATGTTGATGATGTTGATTTTAGCGAGTCGTTTAGATCCACTGAAAGAAGTGCATTTGGTAAGTTCTTTCGTAATGAAGGTTACCTATTTCGTGAAAATAAACTTTGTGTGCCTAATTGCTCGATGCGAGAATTACTCATTCAGGAGGCACATGGAGGTGGCTTAATGGGGCATTTTGGAATTGCAAAAACCTTGGCAATGCTACAAGATCATTTCTTTTGGCCACACATGAAGAGAGACGTTGAGAGAGTTTGTGGTCGTTGCATCACTTGCAAGCAAGCCAAGTCAAAGGTAAAACCCCATGGTTTGTACAGCCCACTACCTATACCTAGTGAGCCTTGGATTGATATCTCTATGGATTTTGTGTTAGGACTACCTAGGACTAAGCGTGGAAGAGATTCAATTTTTATGGTAGTGGATAGGTTTTCTAAGATGGCACATTTCATTCCATGTCATAAGACTGATGATGCTTCGAACATTGCTGATTTGTTCTTTAGTGAGGTTGTTAGGTTGCATGGCATGCCTAGGACAATTATCTCTGATAGAGATGCTAAGTTCCTAAGTTACTTTTGGAAGACCTTGTGGTGTAAGTTAGGTACTAAGTTGTTGTTTTCTACTACTTGTCATCCTCAAACTGATGGTCAAACTGAAGTAGTGAATAGGACTTTGTCTACACTTTTGAGAGCACTCATTAAGCATAACATTAAGACTTGGGAAGAATGTTTGCCTCATGTTGAGTTTGCTTATAATCGTTCTGTCCATTCTGCTACTCAATTCTCACCATTTGAGCTTTTTTATGGATTTAATCCTTTGACTCCATTGGATTTGTCACCTCTACCTTCGAGTGAGCATGTTAACTTAGATGGCAAGAAGAAAGCTGAATTTGTCAAGCAGTTACATGAGAAAGCAAGAATGAACATCGAGAAGCGCACGGAACACTATGCGAGGCAAGAAAACAAAGGAAGGCACAAGGTTGTCTTTGAGCCGGGAGATTGGGTTTGGCTACATATGAGGAAGGAGCATTTTCCTGTCCAAAGACATTCAAAGTTGCTACCACGGGGCGATGGTCCATTCCAAGTGATAGAAAGCATCAATGATAATGCCTACAAGCTAGACCTTCCGGGTGAGTATAATGTAAGTGCTTCGTTTAACGTGGCTGACTTGAGTCCGTTTGATGTAGGTGATTATTTGAGGACAAATCCTTTTCAAGAGGAGGGGACTGATGTGAGCAAGCCTAAGGATGCACCTACTATCAAGCTTGTAGACTCGCAGCAAGTTCAAGTTCCAATTGGGCCAATTACAAGAGCAAGAGCTAGGAAGTTGCAATCTGACTTCAATGGACTAATGCAAGAAGTTTGGGCTCAAGCAAGTGCGTGGAGGACCAAGGACGTCCAAGAAACCCAAGGGAGGCCCATGCACGTTTTGGAAGCTAAATGGGAAGTTTGAGATGCACGCAATCTCCTGGATTCATGCGCACGTGAATTTCAAGCTTGTCTTGGACATGCGTCCCTAAATTTTAGGAATTGCATCTACTATGTTTTAGGACGTGATAATTATTAGCCATCTATGTTTAGATTGTTTTCCTACTTAGTTGAATAATTCGGCCAAAATCCCTTTAAATTAGGAAGGAGAATTTTGGCCAGCCTTGAACTCCTTATTTGGAGTTAGTTTTCGTTTAGGAAGTTGAAAGACTTATGGAGCCTATATAAAGAGGCATCTTCATTCAATAAAGACATAACAATTCGGAGAATTACTTAGCATTGGCTAATTGTGAGTTTAGATACTCGTTTGTTCTTGCTTAGGCTGGTGAGTCGTCTTGGCTAGAATTTATGTTTCACTTATCAAGCGGATCATCCATCCCCGCTCGTGGCGTGATACGACCTTAGGTCATGGTTCAGAAGCTCTTGCTGCGGGTTAAGGTTCAATTTCGCGCCTTAGTTCTTGTGAGTTCTTGTGAGTTGTGATCTGTTCCATTCTGAAGTAACAAACGGTCTGAGTTGTGAGTCTTTTTCGTTGAGATTCATATCAGAAAAGGCATGAAAAGGCAAGAAAAGGAAAGATAAGGCAAGAAAAGGCAAGAAAAGGAAAGAAAAGAAAAGAAAAGGCAAGATAAGGAAAGAAAAGGAAAGAAAAGGGAAGAAAAAGGCAAGAAAAGGCTTGATAAGGCATGATAAGGCAAGAAAAGGAAAGAAACGACTAGGAAAAGGCAAGAAAAGACAAGAAAAAGGGAAGATAAGGCAAGAAAAGGCTAGAAAAGGCTAGAAAAGGCAAGGAAAAGGCAGGATAAGGCAAGAAAAAGCGAGATAAGGCAAGAAAAGGGAAGAAAATGATAGAAAAGACAGGATAAGGCAAGAAAATGAAAAATAAGAGAAGAAAATGCAAGATAAGGCAAGTAAAGGCAAGGAAAAGGCATGAAAAGGCAAGGAAAGGAAAGAAAAGGCAAAAAAAGGCAAGAAAAGGAAAGGAAAAGGTAAGAAAAGGCAAAAAAAAAGGAAAGAAAAGGCAAGAAAAGGTAAGATAAGTCAAGAAAAGGAAGGAAAATACCATTTAAGGCAAGAAAAGGTAAGATAAGGCAAGAAAAGGCAAGGAAAAAGAAAGAAATGGAAAAGGCAAGATAAGGTAAGAAAAGGAAAGAAAAGGCAAGATAAGGAAAGGAAAAGGCATAAAAAGGCAAGAACAAGAAAGATAATGCAAGAAAAGGAAAAAAAGAAAAGAAAAGGTAAGTTAAGGCAAGAAAACACAAGTTAAGACAAGAAGAAGGCCTGAAAAGGAATGATAAGACAAGAAAAGGCAAGATAAGGTAAAAAAAAGGCAAGAAAAGAAATGAAAAGGAAAGATAAGGCCAGATAAGGCAAGAAAAGACAAGAAAAGGCATAAAAGGCCAGAAAAGGCAAGATATGTCAAGAAAAGGCAAGATATGGCAAGAAAAGACAAGAAAAGGCAAGAAAATGCTAGAAAATGCTAGAAAAAGAAAGTTAAGGCAAGAAAAGGCATGGAAAAGGCATGAAAAGGCAAGAAAATAAAAGAAAAGGCTTTAAATGGCAAGAAAAGGTAAGAAAAGAAAAGATAAGGCAAGCAAAGGCTAGGAAAAGCCAAGAAAAGGCATGAAAAGGCAACAAAAGGCAAGGAAAAGGAAAGAAAAGGCAAGATAAGATAAGAAAAGGCAAGATAAGGAAAGAACAGGCAAAATAAGATAAGAAAAGGCAAGATAAGGCGAGAAAAGGCAAGATAAGGCAAGAAATGGAAAGAAAAGGAAAGATAAGGCACTATAAGGCAAGGAAAGGTAAGAAAAGGAAAGAAAAGGCATGAAAAGGCAAGAAAAGGAAGATAAGGCAAGAAAAGGAAAGATAAAGCAAAAAAAAGGCATGAAAAGGTAAGAAAAGAAAAGAAAAGGCAAGAAAAGGCAAGATAAGGAAAGAAAAGGAAAGAAAAGTCATGGAAAAGACAAGTAAGTCTAGATAAGGCATGATAAGGCAAGAAAAGGAAAGAAAATGCAAGGAAAAGGAAAGATAAGGGTAGAAAAGGGAAGTAAAGAAAAGAAAAGGAAAGAAAGAGAAAGATGAGTCAAGAAAAGGAAAGAAAAGGAAAGAAAAGGCAAGGAGAAGGCAAGGAAAAGCCTAGAAAATGAAAGAAAAGGAAAGGAAAAGGCAAGAGAAGACAAGAAAAGGAAAGAAAAGATAATATAAGGCAAGAAAAGGATAGATAAGGCAAGAAAAGGCAAGGAATAGGCATGAAAAGGCAAGAAAAGGAAAGAAAAGGCAAGAAAAGGCAAGATATGGAAAGAAATGGGAAGAAAAGGCAAGATATGGCAAGAAAAGGCAAGAAAAGGCAAGAAAAGATAAGAAAAGCAAAGAAAAGACTAGATAAGATAAGAAAAGGCAAGATAAGGCAAGAGAAGGTAAAGAAAAGGCAAGAAAAGGTAATAAAAGACAGAAAAGGCATAAAAAGGCAAGAAAAGGCATGAAAAGTTAAGAAAAGGAAAGATAAGATAACAAAAGGCAAAAAATGGCCACATAAGGTAAGAAATGGCAAGATAAGGCAAGAAATGGCAGGAAAAGACATAAAAAGGCAGGAAAAGTCAAGATAAGTTAAGAAAAGGCAAGATAAGGTAAGGAAAGAAAAAAAAATGCAAGAAAAGGTAAGAAAAGGCAAGATAAAACAAGAAAAGCCTAGATAAGGCAAGAAAAGACAAGAAAAAGCAAGAAAAGGCAAGAAAAGGCAAGATAAGGCATGAAAAGGCAAGAAAAGGAAATATAAGGCTAAAAAAGGCATGAAAACGCAAGAAAAGGAAAGAAAAGGGAAGGGAATGGTAAGATAAGGCATGAAAAGGAAAGAAAAGGCAAGATAAGGCAAGATAAGACAAGAAAAGCAAAGAAAATGTAAGAAAAGGCAAGATAAGGCAAGAAAAGGCAAGATAAGGCAAGAAAAGGAAAGAAAAGGCAAAGAGAAGGCAAGAAAAGGCAAGGAAAAGCCTAGAAAATGAAAGAAAAGGAAAGGAAAAGGCAAGAGAAGGCAAGAATAGGAAAGAAAAGATAATATAAGGCAAGAAAAGGAAAGATAAGGCAAGCAAAGGCAAGGAATAGGTATGAAAAGGCAAGGAAAGGAAAGAAAAGGCAAGAAAAGGCAAGATAGGGAAAGAAATGGGAAGAAAAGGCAAGATAAGGCAAGAAAAGGCATGATAAGGCAAGATAAGGCAAGAAACGGAAAGAAAAGACTAGATAAGATAAGAAAAGGCAAGATAAGGCAAGGAAAAGGCAAGAAAAGGCAAGAAAAGGCATGAAAAGACAAGAAAAGGAAAGATAAGAAAAGGTAAGGCAAGAAAAGGCCAGATAAGGTAAGAAATGGCAAGATAAAGAAAGAAATGGCTAGAAAAGGCAAGGAAAAGACATAAAAAGGCAGGAAAAGTCAAGATAAGATAAGAGAAGATAAAAAAATGCATGAAAAGGTAAGAAAAGGCAAGATAAATCAAGAAAAGTCTAGATAAGGCAAGAAAAGATAAGAAAAATCAAGAAAATGCAAGATAAGGCATCAAAATGCAAGAAAATGAAATATAAGGCCAAAAAAGGCATGGAAGAGGCATAAAAAGGAAAGATAAGCCAAGAAAAGGCATGAAAATGCAAGAAAAGGAAAGAAAAGAAAAGAAAAGGCAAGATAAGGCAAAAAAAGGAAAGAAAAGGCAAGGGAATGGTAAGATAAGGCTCGAAAAGGAAAGAAAGGGAAAGATGAGGCAAGAAAAGATAAGATAAGGCAAGAAAAGGAAAGAAAAGGTAAGGAAAGGTGAGAAAAGGTAAGATAAGGAAAGAAAAGGCATCAAAAAGGCAAAAAAATGAAAGAAAAGGTAAGGAAAAGGCAAGATAAGGCAAGAAAATGCAAGATAAGGTAAGAAAACGTAAGATAAGGCAAGAAAAGGCAAGGAAAAGGCATGTAAAGGCAAGGAAAGGAAAGAAAAGGCAAGATAAGGCAAGATAAGATAAGAAAAGCAAAGAAAATGTAAGAAAAGGCAGGATAAGGCAAAAAAGGCAAGATAAGGCAAGAAAAGGAAAGTAAAGGCAAAGAGAAGGCAAGAAAAGGCAAGGAAAAGCCTAGAAAATGAAAGAAATGGCAAGGAAAAGGCAAGAGAAGACAAGAAAAGGAAAGAAAAGATAATATAAGGCAAGAAAAGAAAAGATATGATATAAATATGAGAAGTACTCATATGATGATTTCAATTGCCAATCTGTGCACGGACAAAGCGCTTCAAGTCACAACTTAATGGGCTGATTTCCAAGCTTACATCGGAGAGTTAGGCCCAAGCAAATTTATTAAAGTCCATGGACCAAGAGCCACGAAATACAGCTGAGTTTATGACCTTAATACAAGTTCTAGAGGGTCCTTTCAGCAGCAAAGATCTTGAAGATTTATTCTCTCTGATTTGGGCATTCTATTTAGGAAGTTTATTTCAGCCATTAGTTTTGATTAGAAAGTTATATTCCAACAACTCTTGGCTTATTTAGCTTTTTTGTCACGTTTGTAGCCTTCCTAAAAGGTTTAGATTTGATTCCCTTTTTAGTTTATCTTTCCAGCCAAAATTCTGGCCAATTTAGGAAGTATTTTGATTTGAAATCTCTTTGTAATATTGAGCCTATTTATAGAGGCTTATGCAATGAGAAGAGGCAGAATATTTTGATCAAAAAACGTGAGCAAGTCTCTCCCTTGGTTCTACGGAACTTCTCGAACACAGCGGAGCGATTCTGTGGAGTTCACCATCGACTTATCAAGCGGCCCATCATCACCGTTTGTGGCGTCATCAACATATCAAGGTTCTTTTTTTCAACTCAAGCAGCGGGTCGCGGTCTTCATACCAAGGTTCTTGTTTGGTTGTGAGCATCGGGTCGAGATCTCCATCACGAACTGATCTAGAATGATCTGGAATTTCAACGCTTCGTTGACGGGTCTCGCGCATCATTGGCGGGGTTCACATCATTTGGTATCAGAGCTTAGGCTCTACTTCAGATCATCTATCTTTAAATTTTGTTTTTGTTTTCATTAGTTTTCAATTATTGTTCTTATTTTATTCTGAGTTGGAGAAAGAAAAAAAATAAAAAAGTGGACAAAAATTCCGAAAAAAAAGAAAGATAGAGAAGAAGGCAGCCAAGAAAAGAAAAAGAAAGAAGGTTGAAAAAAAATCAAAAAAAGAAAAGAAAAGTTGAAAGTAGAAAAAAAGAGAATCTGCAAGAATGTCTTATAACTACACAAGAAGATCCTTTGAAGGTGTTGCACCATTGGTTGGTGATCCACACACGTTTATGGACGCCCTTCTTAGTGGGATGAGGCATATAATGAGAACGGAGGTCAAGAAGCTCAGCGAAAAGGTGGACCGGATAGTGTGCAAAAAAGAGAGGATACATGATGTTCCTAATGTCTGTAGCGGAAGAAAAATTCAACAAAGGAGGATGAGGGTCAAAGATGAGAAGAATTCAGGAGCTAATTTTGTTGGAGAAGTCAATGGAAAGAGGGAGAACACAATTAACACTAAGCACGACATTGAGGGGAAGGTATGTAGTTCTGACGATTTGTAGGTTACACCTGAAGTGATTGTTGAAGAAGAGGTTTTGACATGGGAGGAATTTGGTGAATATTCTATTGACTTGTTCGATGGAGAATGTTTTGATGACCATGCCATGCCACTTCTTTACTTGAGGGATTTGTTCAATGAATCAGAATTGGTGGATGTTGTTCATATGAAGAAGTGCTTAACTGCTATTGATGGTGAACAAGAAGAACTTATTGTTTTAGTTGACAAGGAAGATGTCCAACCCATATCTTACATGTCTCCTGATTTACATGTTGAACATATTGACTTCTTAGGTGTGGACGAGTTTAATTATGTTGGAGGTTCATCGTTGATCAACATCTGGAATAGTTTGAAGTTCAAAGAAAGGCTTAAACGGATTAGTAGGGCTTTTGCTTTTGAGTTGGAGATGACTTCAGATTCTTTAAGATCGAAGTACTTGTTCTGTTGGAAAGGAAGGTATCAAGTGCAGCCACGACGTTCAAAGAGTTCATCTTGCACCAGCATGGTTGTGAGTTGGCAAAAGCATGACGGATGCAAGGATTTGAGGACAAATCCATTTCAAAAGGAGGGGAATGATATGAATCTGATCAGCAAGAAGATTAATTTCGTTTTTGAGGTTTTTGAGTCTGTTTAGGAAGTTAATTATATGTTATTTTCGTTTTATAAGAGTTCTAGTCTATTTAGGAAGTCAATAATTTAAGAATTTCGTTTCTTTAAGAGTTCAAGTCAGTTTAGGAATGTGATTATGTTATAATCACGTTTTTAACAATCATAGGAATACTAGACTTGTTTTCCTTTTTAGTTTCCCTTTTAACGTCATATTTATCTAGTTAGAAGTTTTATTTAACTAGGATTCTTTTTGTAACAATCTGCCTATATATAAAGGCTTTATCAATGAGAATGAGGAGAATAATTTGAGTACAAAAAACGTGGGCTTTGCTCTCTTTGTTCTTCGGAACTGTTCGAACACAGCGGAGGGATTCCGTTCGTTCACCTTCGACTTATCAAGCAGATCTACATCACCGTTTGTGGCGTCTTCATCAAATCAAGGTTCTTGTTTCCCTACAGCAGCGGGTCGAGGTTGTTCATACCGAGATTCTTGCAAAGGTGCAAACAACGGGTCGAGATTTCCATCAATCTGAACGTAGATAGATCCGACTTTCGCATGGATCCGTAATGAGATTTACATAAGTTGATCTCCAAATCAAAAGTTAAAGACTCTCTTTTTTGAATAAGCCTTTCACCAATCTTCAAAGCATGCCATATGAAAGCTCTTCAAGAGAATAAATCTTCAAAGCTTTCATAATTTGTGGCAGCATGCCATATGCGAGGATTTAAGGAAAAATCCCATTCAAGAGGAGGGGAATGATATGAATATGAGAAACACTCATATGATGATTTCAAGTGCTAATCTGTTCAAGTGAGAGAGCACGGACAAAGCGCTTCAAGTCACAACTTAATGGGCTGATTTCCAAGCTTACATCGGAGAGTTAGGCCCAAGCAAATTTATTAAAGTCCATGGACCAAGAGCCACGAAATTCAGCTGAGTTTATGACCTTAATACAAGTTCTAGAAGGTCCTTTCAGCAGCAAAGATCTTGAAGATTTATTCTCTCTGATTTGGGCATTCTATTTAAGAAGTTTATTTCAGCCATTAGTTTTGATTAGAAAGTTATATTCCAACAACTCTTGGCTTATTTAGCTTGTTTGTCAAGTTTGTAGCCTTCCTAAAAGGTTTAGATTTGATTCCCTTTTTAGTTTATCTTTCCAGCCAAAATTCTGGCCAATTTAGGAAGTATTTTGATTTGAAATCTCTTTGTAATATTGAGCCTATTTATAGAGGCTTATGTAATGAGAAGAGGCAGAATATTTTGATCAAAAAACGTGAGCAAGTCTCTCCCTTGGTTCTACGGAACTTCTCGAACACAGCGGAGCGATTCTGTGGAGTTCACCATCGACTTATCAAGCGGCCCATCATCATCGTTTGTGGCGTCATCAACATATCAAGGTTCTTGGCTTCAACTCAAGCAGCGGGTCGCGGTCTTAATACCAAGGTTCTTGTTTGGTTGTGAGCATCGGGTCGAGATCTCCATCACGAACTGATCTAGAACGATCTGGGAATTCAACGCTTTTTGGACGGGTCTCGTGCATCATTGACGGGGTTCGTATCATTTGAAGCGCTTTGTCCGTGCTCTCTCACTTGAATAGATTGGCACTTGAAATCATCATATGAGTGCTTCTCATATTCATATCAAGATAAGGCAAGAAAAGGCAAGGAATCGGCATGAAAAGGCAAGGCATGGAAAGAAAAGGCAAGAATAGGCAAGAAAGGGAAAGAAATGGAAAGAAAATGCAAGATAAGGCAAGAAAAGGCAAGATAACGCAACATAAGGCAAGAAAAGGTAAGATAAGGCAAGAAAAGCAAAGAAAAGACTAGATAAGGTAAGAAAAGGCAAGATAAGGCAAGAAAAGGCAAGGAAAAAATGAGAAAAGGTAAGAAAAGGCAAGAAAAGACAGAAAAGGCATGAAAAGGTAAGAAAATGCATGAAAAGATAAGAAAATGAAAGATAAGATAAGAAAAGCCAAAATAAGGCAAGAAAAGGCCAGATAAGGTAAGAAATGGCAAGATAAGGAAAGAAATGGCAAGAAAAGGCAAGGAAAAGACATAAAAAGGCATGAAAAGTCAAGATAAGGTAAGAAAAGGGAAGACAAGGCAAGAAAAGATAAAAAGAATGCATGAAAAGGTAAGAAAAGGCAAGTTAAATCAAGAAAAGGCTAGATAAGGCAAGTAAAGACAAGAAAAGGCAAGAAAATGCAAGATAAGGCATGAAAAGGCAAGAAAATGCATGAAAAGGCAAGAAAAGGAAAGAAAAGAAAAGAAAAGGAAAGGAAAGATAAGAAAAGGCAAGATAAGGAAAGAAAAGGCATCGCAAATGCAAGAAAATGAAAGAAAAGGCAAGGAAAAGGCAAGATAAGGCAAGAAAATGCAAGATAAGGCAAGAAAACGTAAGATAAGGCAAGAAAAGGCAAGAAAAAGGCATGAAAAGGTAAGGAAAGGAAAGAAAAGGCAAGATAAGATAAGAAAGTGTAAGAAAAGGCAAGATAATGCAAGAAAAGGTGAGAAAAGGAAAAGAGAAGACAAGAAAAGGCAAGGAAAAGCCTAGAAAATGAAAGAAAAGGCAAGAAAAAGGCAAGAGAAGACAAGAAAATGAAAGAAAAGATAATATAAAGCAAGAAAAGGAAAGATAAGGCAAGAAAAGGCAAGGAATTGGCATGAAAAGGCAAGGAAAGGAAAGAAAAGGCAAGAATATGCAAGATAGGGAAAGAAATGGAAAGAAAAGGCAAGATAAGGCAAGATAAGGCAAGAAAAGCAAAGAAAAGACTAGATAAGGTAAGAAAAGGCAAGATAAGGCAAGAAAAGGCAAGGAAAAAGTGAGAAAAGGTAAGAAAAGGTAAGAAAAGACAGAAAAGGCATGAAAAGGTAAGAAAAGGTATAAAAAGACAAGAAAATGAAAGATAAGATAAGAAAATACAAGATAAGGCAAGAAAAGGCCAGATAAGGTAAGAAATAGCAAGATAAGGAAACAAATGGCAAGAAAAGGCAAGGAAAAGGCACGAAAAGTCAAGATAAGGTAAGAAAAGGCAAGATAAGGCAAGAAAAGACTAAAAAAATGCATGAAAAGGTAAGAAAAGGCTAGATAAATCAAGAAAAGGCTAGATAAGGCAAGAAAAGATAAGATAAGGCAAGATAAGGTATGAAAAGGCAAGAAAAGGAAAGATAAGGCCAAAAAAGGCATGGAAAAGGCATAAAAATGAAAGATAAGCAAGAAAAAGAAAGAAAAGAAAAGAAAAGGTAAGAAAAGGAAAAAAAAAGGAAAGAAAAGGCAAGGAAATGGTAAGATAGGGCATGAAAAGGAAAGAAAGGGAAACATGAGGGAAGAAAAGGCAAGAAAAGGAAAGAAAAGGCAAGGAAAGGCAAGAAAAGACAAGATAAGGAAAGAAAAGGCATCGAAAAGGCAAGAAAATGAAAGAAAAGGCACGGAAAAGGCAAGAAAAGGCAAGAAAAGGAAAGAAAAGACAAGATAAGGCAAGAAAAGGAAAGATAAAGCAAGATAAGACAAGAAAAGGCAAGAAAAGGCAAGAAAAGTTATGAAAAGGCATGAAAAGGCAAGAAAATGAAAGATAAGAAAATAAAAGGCAAGATAAGGTAAGAAAAGATAAGAAAAGACATGAAAAGGAAAGAAAAGGCAAGATAAGTCAAGGAAAGGCAAGATAAGGCAAGAAAAGACAAGAAAAGGCAAAAAATGCAAGATAAGGCACGAAAAGGAAAGATAAGGCAAGAAATGGCAAGAATAGGCAAGAAAAGAAAAGAAAAGGCAAGATAAGGCAAGAAAAGGAAAGAAAAGGCAAGGGAATGGCAATATAAGGCATGAAAAGGCAAGAAAAGGAAAGAAAAGAAAAGAAAAAAAGGCAAGAAAAAGGCAAGAAAAGGAAAGATAAGGCTAGAAATAGGCAGGAAAGGAAAGAAAAGGAAAGATGAGCAAAGAAAAGGCAAGAAAAGGCAAGGAAAATGCAAGAAAAGGCAAGATAAGGCAAGAAAAGGAAAGAAAAGGCAAGGAAAAGGCAAGATAAGGTAAGAAAAGGAAAGAAAAGGCAAGGAAAAGGAAAGATAAGGCAAGATAAGGCAAGAAAAGGAAAGAAAAGGCAAGGAAAAGGAGAGATAAGGAAAGAAAAGGCAAGGAAAAGGCAAGAAAATGATAGAAAAGGCAAGCAAAATGCAAGAAAATGCAAAAAAAGGCAAGAAAAGGAAAAAAAAGACACGAAAAGGAAAGAAAAGGCAAGAAAAGGAAAGATAAGGCAAGAAAAGGCAAGATAAGTGATACGAACCTCGTCAATGATGCACGAGACCCGTCCAAGAAGCGTTGAATTCCCAGATCGTTCTAGATCAGTTTGTGAAGGAGATCTCGACCCGATGCTCACAACCAAACAAGAACATTGGTATTACGACCGTGACCCGATGATTGAGTTGAAACAAAGAACCTTGATATGTCGATGACGCCACAAACGATTATAAAGATCCGCTTGATAAGTCGATGGCGAACTCGACGGAATACCTCCGTTGTGTTCGAACAGTTACGAAGAACCAAGAGAGCAAAGCCCACGTTTTTCAATCAATAATGGTCTCCTTTTCTCATTGCATAAGCCTCTATAAATAGGCTCAATATTACAAAGAGATTCTAAATCAAACAATTCCTAAAAATCTGGCTAGAAAGGGAAACTAAAAAGGAAACAAATCTATGCCTTTTAGAAAGGCTACAAACGTGACAAACAAGCTAAATAAGCCAAGAGTTGTTAGAATATAACTTCCTAATCAAAACTAATGGCTGAAATAAACTTCCTAAATAGAATGCCCAAATCAGAGAGAATAAATCTTCAAGATCTTTGCTGCTGAAAGGACCTTCTAAAACTTGTATTAAGGTCATAAACTCAGCTGAATTTCGTGGCTTTTGGTCCATGGACTTTAATAAATTTGCTTGGGCCCAACTCTCCGATGTAAGCTTGGAAATCGGCGCATTAAGTGGTGAGTTGAAGCGCTTTGTCCGTGCTCCCTCACTTGGTCAGATTGGCACTTGAAATCATCATATGAGTGCTTCACATATTCATATCATTAATGATACAAACCCCGTCAATGATGCACGAGACCCGTCCAAGAAGCGTTGAATTCCCAGATCGTTCTAGATCAGTTTGTGAAGGAGATCTCGACCCGATGCTCACAACCAAACAAGAACATTGGTATTACGACCGCGACCCGATGTTTGACTTGAAACAAAGAACCTTGATATGTCGATGACGCCACAAACGGTTATGAAGATCTGCTTGATAAGTCGATGGTGAACTCGACGGAATCCCTCCGTTGTGTTCGAACAGTTCCGAAGAACCAAGAGAGCAAAGCCCACGTTTTTCAATCAATAATGGTCTCCTTTTCTCATTGCATAAGCCTCTATAAATAGGCTCAATATTACAAAGAGATTCCAAATCAAACAACTACTAAAAATCTGGCTGGAAAGGGAAACTAAAAAGGAAACAAATCTATGCCTTTTAGGAAGGCTACAAACATGACAAACAAGCTAAATAAGCCAAGAGTTGTTGAAATATAACTTCCTAAATAGAATGCCCAAATCAGAGAGAATAAAACTTCAAGATCTTTGCTGCTGAAAGGACCTTCTAAAACTTGTATTAAGGTCATAAACTCAGCTGAATTTCGTGGCTCTTGGTCCATGGACTAATAAATTTACTTGGGCCCAACTCTTCGATGTAAGCTTGGAAATCAGCCCATTAAGTTGTGACTTGAAGCACTTTGTCCGTGCTCCCTCACTTGGTCAGATTGGCACTTGAAATCATCATATGAGTACTTCTCATATTCATATCATTCCCCTCCTCTTGAATGGAATTTGTCCTCAAATCCTTGCATATGGCATGCTGCCATAAATTAACAACCATGCTGGACCAAGGTTGAGTCTTCGAACGGCGTGGTTGCACTTGATACCTTCCTCGCCAACAAAATAGATACTTCGGACATAAATAATCTGATATCATCTCCAAATCAAAAGTTAAAGACTCTCTTTTTCGAATACGCCTTTCACCAATCTTCAAAGCATTCCACAAGTTGATCAATGCTGATCCTCCAACATATTCAAACTTGTCAACTCCCAAGAAGTCTATATGCTCAACATATTCAACATGAAAATCTGGATATATGTAAGATATGGGCTGAACCTCTTTCTTCTCAACCACAACAACAAATTCTTCATGATCACCATCAATTTGAGTTATACACTTCTTCATGTGAACAACATTATTTTCCACAGATGATTCATCAAATAAATCCCTTAAGTAAAGTAGTGACATTGTATGCTTATCAAAGCAATCTCCATCAAATAAGTCAATAGAATATGCACCAAACTCCTCCCATGTCAAAGCCTCTTCAAGAACTTCAAAAGAAGAAGCTTTTATATCAACTTCAAAACCACATACCTTATTCTCAATGTCGCACTTAGTATGAATGATCTTCTCACGTTGCACTTCACAACCTTCTCTTACATGCAAGTCAATTTTCCTTGCTAATGACATAAGTTTCTCCCAGCTGTCTCCATCATCCCACGCTGTAGCTCGATGATAACCTCTCACCCCAATCTTCCTTTATTGAGCTCTTGTATCCCTACAAACATAAGGAACAGCTTGTGCATGCCCCGAGAGTTTATTCTCAATCCAGGCTATCCGTTTGTTCATATTTTTGAACTCCCCGCTCACCATGCACTTCATCTCACTCATCATGGCATCCATGAACTTTTGTGGATCAGCCAATGACTCATCACCTCAAAGTTCCTTCCTGAGTAGTTGAGGGACATAATGTTCTTGCACATTTTTTTTCCCTTCCACTTTTTTTTTCCAATTTTTTTTCAGCCTTCTTTCTTCTTTTTTAGGATGCCTTCTTTTCTTTCTTTCTTTTTTTTTCGGATTTTTCCCTTTTTTATCTTCCAACTCAGAATACAATAAGTAACAAACTAACTAAAAACTAATGATAAAAACAAAATTTAAAGGATAGATAGAACTGAAATAGAACCTTGAGCTCTGATACCAAATGATACGAACCCCGTCAATGATGCACGAGACCCGTCCAAGAAGCGTTGAATTCCCAGATCATTCTAGATCAGTTTGTGAAGGAGATCTCGAACCGATGCTCACAACCAAACAAGAACATTAGTATTACGACCGCGACCCGATGTTTGAGTTGAAACAAAGAACCTTGATATGTCGATGTCGCCACAAACAGTTATGAAGATCCTCTTGATATGTCGATGGTGAAATCGACGGAATCCCTCCGTTGTGTTCGAACAGTTCCGAAGAACCAAGAGAGCAAAGCCCATGTTATTCAATCAATAATAGTCTCCTTTTCTCATTGCATAAGCCTCTATAAATAGGCTCAATATTACAAAGAGATTTCAAATCAAACAACTCCTAAAAATCTGGCTGGAAAGGGAAACTAAAAAGGAAACAAATCTATGACTTTTCGGAAGGCTACAAACGTGACAAACAAGCTAAATAAGCCAAGAGTTGTTGGAATATAACTTCCTAATCAAAACTAATGGCTGAAATAAACTTCCTAAATAGAATGTTAAAATCAGAGAGAATAAATCTTCAAGATCTTTGCTGCTAAAAGGACCTTCTAAAACTTGTATTAAGGTCATAAACTCAGCTGAATTTCGTGGCTCTTGGTCCATGGACTTTAATAAATTTGCTTGGGCCCAACTCTCCGATGTATGCTTGGAAATCGGCCCATTAAGTTGTGACTTGAAGCGCTTTGTCCGTGCTCCCTCACTTGGTCAGATTGGCACTTGAAATCATCATATGAGTGCTTCTCATATTCATATCAATAAGGGAAGGAAAAGGCATGAAAAGGCAAGGAAAGTCAAGAAAATACAAGATTAGGCAAGAAAAGGAGAGAAATGGAAAGAAAAGGAAGGATAAGGCAAGAAAAGGCAAGATAGGGCAAGAAAAGGCAAGATAAGGCAAGAAAAGGTAAGAAAAGGAAAGATTACGCAAGAAAAGGTAAGAAAAGGAAAGAAAAGGCACGATAAGGCATGGAAAAGGCAAGAAAAGGAAAAAAAGGCATGGAAAAGGCATGAAAATGCAAGAAAAGGAAAGATAAGGCGAGAAAAGGCATGAAAAGGCAATAAAATGCAAGATGAGGGAAGAAAAGTCAAGATAAGGTATGATTAGTCAAGAAAAGGAAAGAAAAGGCAAGGAAAAGGCAAGAAAAAGTAAGATGAGGCTAGAAAAGGGAAGGAAAGGCAAGAAAAGGAAAGATGAGGCAAGGAAAAGGGTAGAAAAGGCAAGATAATGCAAGAAAAGGCATGGAAAAGGCATGAAAAGGCAAGGAAAGGCAAGGGGAAGCATGAAAATGCAAGATAATGCAATAAAAGTCAAGAAAAAAAAAAGAAATCTAAAGAAAAGGAATGATAAATTAAGAATAAGCAAGAAAAGACAAGCTAGGGCAAGATAAGGCATGAAAAGGTAAGAAGAGGCAAGAAAAGGAAAGATAAGGCAAGGAAAAGGCAAGAAAAGGAAAGATAAGAGAAGAAAAGGTATGAAAAGGCAAGAAAAGGCAAGATAAAGGAAGAAAAGGCAAGATAAGGCACGATTAGGAAAGAAAAGGCAAGATAAGGCACGATTAGGCAAGAAAAGGAAAGAAAAGGAAAAAAAGACAAGAAAAGGAAAGAAAGGGAAAGATGAGGCAAGAAAAGGCAAGATAAGGCATGAAAAGGAAACAAAAGGGAATGAAAAGGCAAGAAAAGGAAAGAAAAGGCAAGGAGAAGCCTAGAAAATGAAAGAAAAAGTAAGGAAAAGGCAAGAAAAGGCCAGAAAAGATAAGAAATGGAAAGAAAAGACAATATAAGCAGGAGAGGGAAAGATGGGCAAGATAAGGCAAGAAAAGGCAAAGAAAAGGCATGGAAAGGCAAGAAAAGGCAAGAAAAGCAAAGAAAAGGCAAGAAAAGCAAAGAAAAGACTTAGATATGGCAAGATAAGGCAAGAAAAGGAAAGAAAAGCAAAAAAAGACTAGATAAGGTGAGAAAAGGTAAGATAAGGCAAGAAAACAGAAGGAAAATGCAAGAAAAGGTAAGAAAAGGCAAGAAAAGGCATGGAAAAGGCATAAGAAGGCTAGAAAAGGCATGAAAAGATAAGCAAAGGAAAGATATGAAAAGAAAAGGTAAGATAAGGCAAGAAAATGCCAGATAAGGCAAGAAATAGCAAGATAAGGAAAGAAATGGCAAGAAAAGGTAAGGAAAAGGCATAAAAAGGCAAGTAAAGGCATGAAAAGGCAAGAAAAGTAAAGATAAGGCAAGAAAAGACAAGATAAGGAAGAAAAGACAAGAAAATGCACGAAAAGGAAAGAAAAGGCACTGAAAAGGTAAGAAAAGGCAAGATAAGTCAAGAAAAGGAAAGATAAGGCAAGAAAAGGCAAGATAAGGTAAGATAAGGCTTGAAAAGGCAAGAAAAGGAAAGATAAGTCCAGAAAAGGCATGGAAATGGCATGAAAATGGAAGAAAAGGAAAGAAAAGGCAAGGGAATGGTAAGATAAGTCATGAAAAGGAAAGAAAGGGAAAGAAGAGGCAAGATAAGGCATGATAAGGCAAGAAAAGGAGAGAAAAGCCAATGAAAAGGCAAGATAAGGAAAGAAAAGATAAGAAAATGAAAGAAAAGGCAAGAAAAGTAAAGAAAAGGCAAGAAAAGACAAGATAAGGCAAGAAAAGGAAAGATAAGGGAAGAAAATGCATGATAAGGCAAGAAAAGGCGAGGAAAGGGCTAGGAGAAGAAAGAAAAGGCACGGAAAGGCAAGAAAAGGAAAGAAATGGAAAGAAAAGGAAAGATAAGGCAAGAAAATGGAAGAAAGGGCAATAAAAGGAAAGAAAGGGAATGATGTGGCAAGAAATGGCAAGATAAGACAAGAAAAGGCAAGGAAAAGGGAAGATAAGGTAAGATAAAGCATGAAAAGACAAGGAAAAGGCAAGATAAGGCTAGACAAGATAAGAAAAGCAAAGAAAAGACTAGTTAAGGCAAGAAAAGGCAAGAAAAAAGTAAGAAAAGGTAAGAAAAGGCAAGAAAAGGCTTGGAAAAGGCATGAAAAGGCAAGAAAAGGCATGAAAAGACAAGAAAAGGAAAGATAAGAAAAGAAAGGCGAGAAAAGACCGAATAAGGAAAGAAATGGTAAGATAAGGAAAGATAAGGCAAGAAAAGGCTTGGAATGTGATATGAAAAGGCAAGAAAAGTTAAGTGAAGGAATGAAAAGGCAAAAAAAGGCAAGATAAGTCAATATAAGGCAAGAAAAGACAAGAAAATGCAAGAAAAGGCAAGATAACGCAAGATAAGGCAAGAAAAGGCTTGGAATGTGATATGAATCCCTTCAGGAACTCGCACCAACTCGGACCGTCTACTTTAGGATGATGGTTGATCTTGACCCGACGCTTTGCGCCTTGCACCGAACCTCAGTGTTGGTTAACTTTGACCCGTAGCAGTGGTGAGAACGCGAACCTTGATCTTGAATCGAATTACTCCACAAACGGAGATGGATATTCCGTTTGATAAGTACAAACGCCTTAGCTAAGCAATCCGGCCCGCAAGAACAACACGAGTATCAAAACTCACGAATTTTCTTATGCCAAAAAGTGATGTCCTTTATTGAAACTGACCTGGATAGACTCCAAAGTCAACAAGATAAGTTTTGAAGAGCTCCAAACTTATCGTACTACTTAAACTAGGTCTAAAATGAATGTTTATCCTAAGAATTGAAAAACACAATCATTATCCACTATTGGATAACTCTTATTCCTAAAAAGTTATAAAAAGTTTGGATAACTCTTATTCCTAGAAAGTAGGAATCTTGGTTCTACTCCTTTAGGCGTCCAAAATAACACCAATCACGTGCATGGGCTTTGCATGGACGTCCGCGGGCCTACACGAACTGGTTGTAGTCCAAATCCCTTGAATTAATCCATTGAGCTCAGCTTGAAGCATCTTTGCTCTTGCTCTTGTGATTGGTCCAAGTGGAACTCGAACTGGTTGTGGGTCTTGTAGCTCCATAGTGGACGCGTTCACATCATTCCCCCTCTCTTGAAAAGGATTTTCCCTCAAATCTTCACCTACAACAAACGGGCTTCAGTCAGCAACATTAAAAGAAGCACTTACATTATACTCACCTGGCAGGTCAAGCTTATAAGCATTATCATTGATGCGCTCAAAAACTTGGAAGGGACCATCCCCACGAGGTAGCAACTTTGAACGCCGTTGCGCGGGAAACCGTTCCTTCCTCATATGCAACCAAACCCAATCACCAGGTTCAAAGACAACTTTGTGTCGCCCTTTATTCGCTTGTCTGGCGTAGTGCTCTGTTCGTTTCTCAATGTTCATTCTCGGCTTCTCATGGAGCTGCTTGACAAATTCAGCCTTCTTCTTGCCATCTAAGTTAACATACTCATTCGAAGGCAAATGTGATAAATCTAGTGGGGTCAGAGGATTAAATCCATACACAAGTTCAAACGGTGAGAATTGAGTAGCAGAATGAACAGATCTATTATAAGCAAACTCAACATGTGGCAAACAGTCTTCCCAAGCTTTAATGTTATGCTTAATGAGCGCTCTTAACAGTGTAGACAAGGTCCTATTCACAACTTCTGTTTGTCCATCAGTTTGTGGATGACAAGTAGTAGAAAATAATAATTTAGTACCTAATTTACACCACAAAGTCTTCCAAAAGTAGCTTAAGAACTTAGTATCTCTATCCAAAATGATTGTTCTAGGCATGCCATGCAATCTTACAACCTCCCGAAAGAACAAATCAGCAATATGTGAGGCATCATCAGTTTTATGACATGGAATAAAATGCGCCATCTTAGCAAACCTATCCACCACGACAAAAATTGAATCTCTACCACGTTTAGTCTTAGGAAGTCCTAACACAAAGTCCATAGAAATATCAATCCAAGGCTCACCAGGTATAGGTAGGGGAGTGTACAATCCGTGGGGTTTTACCTTAGACTTAGCTTACTTGTAAGTGATGCAATGTCCACAAATTCTCTCAACGTCGCGCTTTATGTGCGGCCAGTGGAAGTGCTCTTGTAAAATTGCTAAAGTCTTTGCTATTCCAAAATGTCCCATCAATCCGCCTCCGTGAGCCTCTTGTATCAACAATTCTCGCATGGAACAATTAGGCACACAGCTTATTCTCACGAAATAAATACCCTTCATTCCGAAAGAACTTACCAGACGCACTCCTCTCGGTTTCACGAAACACATCTCCAAAGTCAATATCATCAGCGTATAACTCTTTAATGTGTTCAAAACCAAGTAACTTTGCATCAAGAGTTGAGATCAAAGTATACCTTCGTGACAGTGCATCGGCTACTACATTTTCCTTACCTTGCTTGTAGCGTATGACATAAGGAAACATCTCAATAAATTCAACCCATCGTGCATGCCTTTTATTCAGCTTGTGTTGACCCTTTAAATGCTTCAAAGATTCATGGTCAGTATGAATCACAAATTCCTTGGGCCATAAGTAATGTTTCCATGTCTCCAATGTTTGAACCAATCCGTACAACTCCTTGTCGTAAGTTGGGTAATTCAAGGCTGCTCCGCTTAGCTTTTCGCTAAAGTAAGCAATTGGTCGTCCTTCTTGCATGAGCACAGCGCCTATTCCAACACCTGAAGCATCACACTCAACCTCAAACGTCTTAGAAAAATTAGGTAACGATAATAAAGGTGCATTTGTCAACTTCTCCTTGATGAGCTGAAATGCCTTCTCTTGAGCTTCACCCCAGCTAAATCCAACATTCTTCTTGATCACTTCAGTAAGTGGTGCGGCTAAGCTACTAAAATCTTTCACAAATCTCCTGTAGAAACTAGCTAGTCCATGGAAACTTTGGACTTTAGCAACGCTCGTGGGACTTGGCCAATCTCGAATTGCATGTATTTTTTCTTCATCGACCTGTATTCCTTTAGCACTAACAACAAAACCCAAGAAAACAAGCTTATCTGTGCAAAAGGTGCACTTCTTCAAGTTAGCAAACAATTGATCCTTTCTAAGTGCATTTAGAACAGATTTCAAATGTTCCATGTGATCCTCCATGCTCTTGCTATAAATAAGTATATCATCAAAATAAACGACTACAAATTTGCCAATAAATGGACGTAAAACATGATTCATGAGTCGCATAAATGTGCTAGGAGCATTAGACAAACCGAATGGCATGACCATCCATTCATATAATCCATATTTCGTTTTAAAGGCTGTCTTCCACTCATCTCCTTCTTTCATTCTAATTTGATGATAACCACTCGTCAAGTCAATTTTAGAAAACATGCTCGATCCATACAGCTCATCTAACATGTCATCTAAATGAGGAATAGGGTGACGATATTTTACCGTTATGTTGTTAACTGCTCGATAATCAACACACATCCTCCATGATCCATTCTTCTTTGTCACGAGTAGGACTGGCACGGCACAAGGACTCATGCTCTCTCTCACGTACCCTTTCTCCAATAGTTCATTGACTTGTCGCTCAAGTTCCTTTGTTTCCTCCAGATTGCTCCTATATGCGGGACGATTAGGTATGGCAGCTCCTGGAACCAAGTCAATTTGGTGCTCAATCCCTCGGATAGGTGGTAATCCTGATGGTAGCTCATTGGGGAATACATCCTCGTAGTCCTGCAAAAGGGAAACAACCATACGAGGCAAGTGTGATTCAAGTTCGTTAGTATTTAAAAATGCCTCCTTGTACATAAGTACGATCATTGGCTTTTTGTCAAAACATGCGTGCTTGATCTAGCTCCCACATAAAAAATCCTTTTCCACCCCTCGATTTTTCTCTCATTGGCCGTTTTAATTTCTGTTTTTCCGACTTCTTTTGCTCTCTCAAGCTCTTTCTCTTCATTGGCCATTTTTCCTTTCTTTTTTTCGGCTTCTTCTCTCCGCTCAATCCTTTTCTTTTGACCACTCTTCTTTTTCTCGTCATTCTCCTTTTGTAACTTCAATTGATCTTCACAAACTTATGACGGTGTTAAGGGTACTAATGTGATTACTCGTCGATTGAGGGTGAACGAGTACTTGTTCGTGTAGCCATCATGCTTAACCTCCCTATCAAATTGCCATGGTCTTCCGAGTAGTAGGTGACCAGCTTGCATTGGCACTACATCGCATAGCACTTCATCTTCATATTTGCCAATTCGAAATGTCACTAGCACTTGCCCTTCCACGCGTACTTCTCTACTATCATTCAACCACTGTAGCTTGTAAGGTTTAGGGTGTTTCTTTGTGATCAACCCCAACTTTTCTACCATAGTGGTGCTTGCAACATTAGCACAGCTTCCTCCATCAATAATGACGCTACACACCTTTCCCTTGACATAACACCTTGTGTGGAAAATATTCTCTCGTTGTGCATCATCTTCTCCTTCTTTTGCTTGCAAGTTCAAAGCCCTTCTTGTCACCAAAGTGAGTGCTTCAGTAGCTTGGAATTCCTCCTCGGACAGATCTTCCAATGAGGGCATACTTCCATGGTCTGAGTCTTCTCCTTCTGTCTCGACCTCCCCGCTCTCTCTAAGCACCATAACCTGCTTGTTAGGACATTGACTTGCTATGTGCCCCCTTCCTTGACATTTAAAGCACCTAATGTCTCGATTTCTTGTAGGAGGGGCTTCCACTTTCTTTTTAGAGCTGGTATTAGAACTCTCGGTCTTGTGTTCTACTTTGGCTGCCTGTGGCCTATCAAACTTCTTTGGATAATTCGGCTTCCAAGTAGTACTTGATGTAGCTCGTGTTCCTCCTTTCTTCATTTGTTTCTCTATCTTGTTGGCCATATGAACCATATCTTCCAATTCGACGTAGTGTTGTAGCTCAACTTTGTCTTGAATTTCAGGATTTAGTCCATTCAAGAACCTAGCCATAGTGGCTTCACGATCCTCCTCTACGTTGGCTCGTATCATGGCCATCTCCATCTGCTTATAGTAATCTTCCACAATCATACTTCCTTGTCACAGTCCTTGTAACTTTTTAAAAAGATCACGGTAGTAATGACTAGGAACAAAGCGTTTCCTCATCACAACTTTCATCTCCTCCCATGTCTCTATAGCATGTTCTCCGTTACGTCTCCTGCTTGTGACAAATTGATCCCACCAAGTTATAGCATAATCAGTAAATTCAGTCACAGTCAGCTTTACCTTCTTTACCTCGGAACAATTGTGACAATCAAACACAAATTCAATCTTCTTCTCCCATTCAAGATAAGCCTCCGGATCAGAACGACCTACAAAGGAAGGTATTTTTAACTTGATGCTTCCCAAATTGTCATCCCTTCTCCGCCTGGCCTCCCTAGGTTGGCGTTCATTTCTCAACCTCCTAACATTCCTTGTAGAGCCTACGTCCTCATCAAAGTCAGACTCATCTCCACTCATTCCTCCCAAAGGTGCTATTCTTCTTTGGACATGAGGTATGCCTTGTGGTTGTTGGCTAGCACGTGAATTCTCTATGATATCCAGGCGTTGGTCAACCTCCGCTCTCATCATTTGTTGGAGCTTCCCTGTTAAGGCCTCCACAAATACCTTAGGGTCAACATTGCCCAAAGTTCCTTCTCTTTCTCCTTCGTTTTCTTGAGACATGTTACTGCAAGAAAAATGGTAAGTTAAAATAATAATGGACCTCACCAATTACTCCCTTACGTGTTTACCCTCAAGGTGTGTTGCACTCGGGTTTACTCGTGTTTACACTCAATTATTTGGCTCTTTTCTCTCTAATGTGCTCACCACTCTTGTCTTTTTCCTCTCGTGACACTCTTGTTGTGATGTGAGCAAGCCTAAGGACGCACCTACTATCAAGCTTGTAGACTCGCAGCAAGTTCAAGTTCCAATTGGGCCGATTACAAGAGCAAGAGCTAGGAAGTTGCAATCTGACTTCAATGGACTAATGCAAGAAGTTTGGGCTCAAGCAAGTGCGTGGAGGACCAAGGACGTCCAAGAAGTCCAAGGGAGGCCCATGCACGTTTTGGAAGCTAAATGGGAAGTTTGAGATGCACGCAATCTCCTGGATGCATGCGCACGTGAATTTCAAGCTTATCTTGGACATGCGTCCCTAAATTTTAGGAATTGCATCTACTATGTTTTAGGACGTGATATTTACTAGATATTCTATTAGTTATCTATGTTTAGATTGTTTTCCTACTTAGTTGAATATTTCGGCCAGAATCCCTTTAAATTAGGAAGGAGAGTTTTGGCCAGCCTTGAACTCCTTATTTGGAGTTAGTTTTCGTTTAGGAAGTTGTAAGACTTATGGAGCCTATATAAAGAGGCATCCTCATTCAATAAAGGGGACAATTTTTCGGAGAATTACTTAGCATTGGCTAATTGAGAGTTTAGATACTCGTTTGTTCTTGCTTAGGCTGGTGAGCCATCTTAGCTAGAATTTATCTTTCACTTATCAAGCGGAACATCCATCCCCGCTAGTGGCGTGATACGACCTTAGGTCAAGGTTCAGAAGCTCTTGCAGCGGGTTAAGGTTCAATTTCGCGCCTTAGTTCTTGTGAGTTCTTTGTGAGTTGTGATCTGTTCCATTCTGAAGTAACAAACGGTCCGAGTTGTGAGTCTTTTCCGCTGAGATTCATATCATTTGGTATCAGAGCTTAGGTTGTTACTTTGGTTCATTATCCTTGTTATTCTTGTTCTTTTTTTTTTGGGTTCGTTTTGTTGCTTGCTAATCCGTGAGGTTCTTCGCTTTTCGAGAGAAAAGAGAGGAAAACAAACGAGTGAAGCAAAAACAGAAAAGAAGAGAAAAGAAAAGAAAAGGAAAGGAAAGAAAAAGAAAAGGAAAAAAAAACAAAAAAAAAAGAGAGGAAACAAAACAGGAAGAAGTTAGTCCTAAGTTGGCCCGCACGACTAATTTGGAAGCCGCAAGCTAAAGAGAAAGCAAAATCAAAAAGGAAGCTAGCGAACTAAAGAAGGCGCAGCAGCTGATCAAGAAAAGGGACAAGCAAGACTAAAAAAAAAGCAAAGAAAGGCCAAAAGAGGAACTTTAACATTCTGTTTGTTAAAGCGTGAAGCTCAAGCAAAGGCTGTTCTAGCTTTAGTAAGAACATACAAGTATCACGAGAGGAAAAAGGCAAGAGTGTGCGAGTACCTTAGAGAGAAAAGCCAAATATTTGAGTGCAAACACGAGTGAACTTGAGTGCACCTTACATTGAGAGTATACACGTAAGGGAGTGAGCTTGTGAGGCCATAATTTTTTTATTACTAACCAAATTTTCTTGTAGCAAACATGTCGCATGAAGGTCAAACTATGGAAAGCATAGACCTTAAGTTATTAGTGGATGCCTTGGCCGGGAAGCTCGAGCAGATGGTGTAAGCTCAGATGGAGCCTTTGCAACTACGCGTGGATGCCGTGGAGAATTCTCGTGACAACCCCCAAACGCGAGGCGAACTCCAAAGGCGTAGGAGAGGAGTACCTATTGGAGAGTCGAGCGGAGCTGATTCTGAATCTGAAGAAGGCGTAGGCTCTACAAGGAGTCTTAGGAGAGCAAGAACAAACCGCCCACCTAGGGAGGCGAGGCAAAAGAGAGACGACAACATAGGGAGTATCAAACTGAAGATACCCTCCTTTGCTGGTCGTTCTGACCCGGAGGCGTACTTAGAGTGGGAGAAGAAGATTGAGTTCGTGTTTGATTGCCACAATAGCTCCGAAGCAAAGAAGGTAAAACTTGCCATCACCGAATTCACTGATTATGCTATAACTTGGTGGGATCAACTTGTGACAAGCAGGAGGAGAAATGGAGAACGCCCTATAGCTACTTGGGAAGACATGAAAGTGGTGATGAGGAAGAGATTTGTTCCAAGTCATTACTATAGAGGGCTGTATAAGAAGTTACAAGGAATGAGGCAAGGAAATTTGAGCGTGGAGGAGTATTTCAAATAGATGGAGATGGCCATGATAAGAGCTGATATAGATGAAGATAGAGAAGTTACAATGGCAAGATTCTTGAATGGACTCAATCCTGAAATTCAAGACAAAGTTGAGTTGCAACACTATGTGGAGTTGGAGGACATGGTGCATATGGCAATGAAAATTGAGAAGCAACTCAAGAGAGGAGAGGGGAGAACAAGAGCTACATCGAGTTCTACTTGGAAGCCAAACTACCAAAAGAAGTTTGACAAGCCACAAGCAGCCAAAGTAGAGCATAAATCCGAGAGTTCTCAAGCTATTTCTCAAAGGACAGTGGAAGTCACTCCAGCTAGGAACCGTGACATCAAGTGCTTTAAGTGTCAAGGAAGAGGGCACATCTCAAGTCAATGCCCTAACAAGCAAGCAATGGTGATCAAGGAAAGTGGAGAGATTGAAACTGAAGAAGAGGATTCGGAGCATGAAAGCATGCCTTCTTTGGAGGACGTATCCGAGGAAGAGTACCAAGCTGTTGAGAGGCTTACTCTTGTGTCTAGAAGAGCATTGAATGTGCAAGTAAAAGAAGAAAATGATGTGGCTCAAAGAGAAAATATTTTTCACACAAGGTGCTATGTCAAAGACAAGGTGTGTAGTGTCATCATAGATGGAGGAAGTTGTGCTAATGTCGCAAGCACTACTATGGTGGAGAAGTTAGGGTTACTCACTGGAAAATACCCTAAGCCTTACAAACTACAGTGGCTGAATGATAGTGGAGAAGTACGAGTGATGAAGCAAGTATTGGTAACATTCCGCATTGGCAACTATGAGGATGAAGTGTTGTGTGATGTTGTACCAATGCAAGCTGGTCATCTATTGTTAGGAAGGCCATGGCAGTTTGATAGGAAAGTACATCATGATGGCTACACCAACAAATATTCATTTATACTTAAGAAGAGAGTAATCACCTTGGCACCCTTGTCACCATCACAAGTTTGTGAAGATCAACGACAGTTGCAAAAAGAAAGTGATGAGCAAAGAGAGCGTGACAAAAAGAAAAAGATTGAGAGGAGAGAAGAAGCCGAAAAAAAGATAAGAAAAATGGCCAATGGAGAGGAAAAGATTGAGAAAACAAAAGAAGCCAGAAAAACAGAAATTAAAACGGCCAATGAGGGAAAAACCGAGAGTTGGAAAAGGAGTTACTATGTGGGAGCAAGTGATATTAAGCAAGTATGCTTGAAAAAGAAGCCTATGATCTTACTTCGGTATAGAGAGGCGCTTTTAAACACTAACGAGCTTGAACCACATGTACCTAGTACGGTTGTGTCTCTTTTGCAGGACTACAAGGATGTCTTTCCCGACGAGCTACCACCTGGTTTGCCACCTATTCGTGGGATTGAACATCAAATAGACTTTGTTCCGGGAGCTGCCATACCTAACCGTCCCGCATGTAGAAGCAATCCTGAAGAAACAAAGGAGCTTGAGAAGCAAGTCAACGAGCTATTGGAGAAAGGGTACGTGAGAGAGAGCATGAGTCCATGTACTGTTCCAGTCCTACTTGTGCCCAAGAAGGATGGATCATAGAGAATGTGTGTTGATTGCCGAGCAGTCAACAACATAACGGTAAAATATCGTCACCCTATTCCTCGTTTAGATGACATGTTAGATGAGTTGCATGGTTCTTGCATGTTTTCTAAGATTGATTTGAAGAGTGGTTATCATCAAATTAGGATGAAAGAAGGAGATGAGTGGAAGACTGGTTTTAAAACAAAGTATGGGTTGTATGAGTGGATGGTCATGCCATTTGGTTTGTCCAACGCACCTAGCACGTTTATGCGACTCATGAATCATGTTCTACGTCCATTCATTGGTAAATTTGTGGTTGTTTACTTTGATGATATACTCATTTATAGCAAGAGTATGGAGGATCATTTAGAACATTTGAAATCTGTCTTAGATGCACTTAGAGAAGATCAATTGTTTGCTAACTTGAAGAAGTGTTCCTTTTGTACGGATAAGCTCGTATTCTTGGGTTTTGTTGTTGGAGCTAACGGAATACAGGTTGATGAAGAAAAGATCCGAGCTATCCGTGAATGGCCAAGCCCTACAAGTGTTGCTAATGTTAGGAGCTTTCATGGACTAGCTAGTTTCTATAGGAGATTTGTGAAGGACTTTAGTAGCATAGCCGCACCCATAACTGAAGTCATCAAGAAGAACGTGGGCTTTACTTGGGGAGAAGCTCAAGAGAAGGCCTTCCAGCTACTAAAAGGGAAGTTGACTAATGCACCCTTGTTAGCTTTATCTAATTTCTCTAAGACTTTTGAAATAGAGTGTGATGCTTCTGGTATAGGAATTGGAGCTGTCCTTATGCAAGAAGGAAGACCAATTGCATACTTTAATGAGAAACTAAGTGGTGCAACCTTGAATTACCCGACCTATGACAAGGAGTTGTACGTACTAGTTCCAGCATTGGAGACATGGCAGCATTACTTGTGGCCAAAGGAGTTCGTGATTCACACTGATCATGAGTCACTCAAGTACTTAAAGGGGCAACACAAGCTGAACAAGAGGCATGCACGATGGGTGGAATTCATTGAGACATTTTTTTATGTCATTGGCTACAGGCAAGGTATGGAAAACGTAGTGGCTGATGCACTATCACGAAGGTACGCCTTGATCTCAACTCTTGATGCTAAACTACTTGGCTTTGAACACATTAAAGACATGTATGTTGATGATGTTGATTTTAGCGAGTTGTTTAGATCCACTGAAAGAAGTGCATTTGGTAAGTTCTTTCGTAATGAAGGTTACCTATTTCGTGAAAACAAACTTTGTGTGCCTAATTGCTCGATGCGAGAATTACTCATTCAGGAGGCACATGGAGGTGGCTTAATGGGGCATTTTGGAATTGCAAAGACCTTGGCAATGCTACAAGATCATTTCTTTTGGCTACACATGAAGAGAGACGTTGAGAGAGTTTGTGGTCGTTGCATCACTTGCAAGCAAGCCAAGTTAAAGGTAAAACCCCATGGTTTGTACACCCCACTACCTATACCTAGTGAGCCTTGGATTGATATCTCTATGGATTTTGTGTTAGGACAACCTAGGACTAAGCGTGGAAGAGATTCAATTTTTGTGGTAGCGGATAGGTTTTCTAAGATGGCACATTTCATTCCATGTCATAAGATTGATGATGCTTCGAACATTGCTGATTTGTTCTTTAGAGAGGTTGTTAGGTTGCATGGCATGCCTAGGACAATTATCTCTGATAGAGATGCTAAGTTCCTAAGTTACTTTTGGAAGACCTTGTGGTGCAAGTTAGGTACTAAGTTATTGTTTTCTACTACTTGTCATCCTCAAACTGATGGTCAAACTGAAGTAGTGAATAGGACTTTGTCTACACTTTTGAGAGCACTCATTAAGCATAACATTAAGACTTGGGAAGAATGTTTGCCTCATTTTGAGTTTGCTTATAATCATTCTGTCCATTCTGCTACTCAATTCTCACCATTTAAGCTTGTTTATGGATTTAATCCTTTGACTCCATTGGATTTATCACCTCTACCTTCGAGTGAGCATGTTAACTTAGATGGCAAGAAGAAAGCTGAATTTGTCAAGCAGTTACATGAGAAAGCAAGAATGAATATCGAGAAGCGCACGGAGCACTATGCGAGGCAAGCAAACAAAGGAAGGCACAAGGTTGTCTTTGAGCCGGGAGATTGGGTTTGGCTACATATGAGGAAGGAGCGTTTTCCCATCCAAAGACGTTCAAAGTTGCTAGCACAGGGCGATGGTCCATTCCAAGTGATAGAACGCATCAATGATAATGCCTACAAACTAGACCTTCCGGGTGAGTATAATGTAAGTGCTTTGTTTAACGTGGCTGACTTGAGTCCGTTTGATGTAGGTGATGATTTGAGGACAAATCCTTTTCAAGAGGAGGGGACTGATGTGAGCAAGCCTAAGGACGCACCTACTATCAAGCTTGTAGACTCGCAGCAAGTTCAAGTTCCAATTGGGCCAATTACAAGAGCAAGAGCTAGGAAGTTGCAATCTGACTTCAATGGACTAATGCAAGAAGTTTGGGCTCAAGCAAGTGCGTGGAGGACCAAGGACGTCCAAGAAGTCCAAGGGAGGCCCATGCACGTTTTGGAAGCTAAATGGGAAGTTTGAGATGCACGCAATCTCCTGGATGCCTGCGCACGCGAATTTCAAGCTTATCTTGGACATGCGTCCCTAAATTTTAGGAATTGCATCTACTATGTTTTAGGACGTGATATTTACTAGATATTCTATTAGTTATCTATGTTTAGATTGTTTTCCTACTTAGTTGAATATTTCGGCCAGAATCCCATTAAATTAGGAAGGAAAGTTTGGGCCAGCCTTGAACTTCTTATTTGGAGTTAGTTTTCGTTTAGGAAGTTGTAAGACTTATGGAGCCTATATAAAGAGGCATCCTCATTCAATAAAGGGGACAATTTTTTGGAGAATTACTTAGCATTGGCTAATTGAGAGTTTAGATACTCGTTTGTTCTTGCTTAGGCTGGTGAGTCGTCTTAGCTAGAATTTATCTTTCACTTATCAAGCGGAACATCCATCCCCGCTCGTGGCGTGATACGACCTTAGGTCAAGGTTCAAAAGCTCTTGCAGTGGGTTAAGGTTCAATTTCGCGCCTTAGTTCTTGTGAGTTCTTTGTGAGTTGTGATCTGTTCCATTCTGAAGTAACAAACGGTCCGAGTTGTGAGTCTTTTCCGCTGAGATTCATATCAAGTTGGTTATTGCGGAGCTAGTAGAGATTAGCTTGGCCTTCGCACTCTTTAGTTGCCGAGTCCTCTTCTTTCTTCTTCTTGCTTTCGTTCTTGCCTTCGCTTTTATCTTCTTGAGTCACGAAATTGCACTATCCAATACTTCTAGTCCTACTTGAATTCTGATTCTACTAATCCTACTTGAATTCTGACTTCTTTTTTTTTCTTTTTTTTCTCTTTTTTTAATCAGAATACACGACTTAGAACACTAAAGTCACGAATCTGAAATACAAAAAAAATAATAAAGACAATAAATGTAAAGATATAAGGTCTAAAGTAGAACCTAAGCTCTGATACCAACTGATATGAATCCCTTCAGGAACTCGCACCAACTCGGACCGTCTACTTTAGGAAGATGGTTGATCTTGACCCGACGCTTTGCGCCTTGCACCGAACCTCAGTGTTGGTTAACTTTGACCCGTAGCAATGGTGAGAATGCGAACCTTGATCTTGAATCGAATTACGCCACAAACAGAGATGGATATTCCGTTTGATAAGTACAAACGCCCTAGCTAAGCAATCCAGCCCGCAAGAACAACACGAGTATCAAAACTCACGAATTTTCTTATTCCAAAAAGTGATGTCCTTTATTGAATTCGTGGCCCCCCTTATATAGAGGTTAAAACTGACCTGGATAGACTCCAAAGTCAACAAGATAAGTTTTGAAGAGCTCCAAACTTATCGTACTACTTAAACTAGGTTTAAAACGAATGTTTATCCTAAGAATTGAAAAACACAATCATTATCCACTATTGGATAACTCTTATTCCTAAAAAGTTATAAAAAGTTTGGATAACTCTTATTCCTAAAAAGTAGGAATCTTGGTTCTACTCCTTTAGGCGTCCAAAATAACTCCAATCACGTGCATGGGCTTTGCATGGACGTCCACGGGCCTACACGAACTGGTTGTAGTCCAAATCCCTTGAATTAATCCGTTGAGCTCAACTTGAAGCGTCTTTGCTCTTGCTCTTGTGATTAGTCCAAGTGCAACTCGAACTGGTTGTGGGTCTTGTAGCTCCATAGTGGACGTGTTCACATCAGAATGGGAAGAAAAGGAAAATAAGGCGAGAAAAGGCATGAAAATTCAAGAAAAGGGAAGATAAGGCAAGAAAAGGCAAGAAAATGCATGAAAATGTATGAAAAGAAAAGAAAAGGCAAGATAAGGCAAGGAAAGAAAAAAAAAGAAAAGGCAAAGGAATGGCAATATAAGGCATGAAAAGGCAAAAAAGCAAACAAAAGAAAAGAAAAGAAAAGGCAAGATAAGGTAAGAAAAGGAAAGAAAAGGCAAGATAAGGTAAGAAAAGGCAAAAAAGGAAACAAAAGAAAAGAAAAGAAAAGGCAAGATAAGGTAAGAAAAGGAAAGAAAAGGCAAGATGATACGAACCCCGCCATCGATGCGCGAGACCCGTCCAAGAAGCGTTGAAATTCCAGATCGTTCTATATCAGTTCCCGATGGAGATCTCGACCCGATGCTCACAACCAAACAAGAACCTTGGTATTAAGACCACGACCCGCTGCTTGAGTTGAAACAAAGAACCTTGATATGTCGATGACGCCACAAACGATGATGAAGATCCGCTTGATAAGTCGATGGTGAACTCGACGGAATCCCTCCGTTGTGTTCGAACTGTTCCGAAGAACCAAGAGAGCAAAGCCCACGTTTTTCAATCAATAATGGTCTACTTTTCTCATTGCATAAGCCTCTATAAATAGGCTCAATATTACAAAGAGATTCCAAATCAAACAACTCCTAAAAAGGAATTGAAATCTGGCTGGAAAGGGAAACTAAAAAGGAAACAATTCTCAGCCTTTTAGGAAGGCTAAAAACGTGTCCAACAATATAAATAAGCCAAGATTTGCTAGAATATAACTTCCTAATAAAAACTATTGGCTGAAATAAACTTCTTAAATAGAATGCCCAAATCAGAGGGAATGAATCTTCAAGATCTTTGCTGCTAGAATTTCCTTCTTTAATATGAACTAATGCTCTCCAATTTCGTGGTTCTTCAACAATGGACTTCAATGAACTCACTTGAATCCAACTCTTCAATATAAGCTTGGAAATCAGCCCGTTAAATTGTAACTTGAAGTGCTTTGCACATGCTCTCACAATTGGTCAATTTAGTACTTTTTAAGGCAGCTAGGATTCATATCATTCCCCTCCTCTTGAAAGGTGATTTGTCCTCAAATCCTTGCATATGGCATGCTGCCACAAATTAACAACCATGCTGGAACAAGGTTGAGTCTTCGAACAGCGTGGTTGCACTTGATACCTTCCTCTCCAATAAAATAGATACTTCGAACATAAATAATCTGATATCATCTCCAAATCAAAAGTTAAAGACTCTCTTTTTCGAATAAGCCTTTCACCAATCTTCAAAGCATTCCACAAGTTGATCAATGCTGATCCTCCAACATATTCAAACTTGTCAACTCCCAAGAAGTCTATATGCTCAACATATTCAACATGAAAATCTGGATATATGTAAGATATGGGCTGAACCTCTTCCTTCTACCACGACAACAAATTCTTCATGATCACCATCAATTGGAGTTATACACTTCTTCATGTGAACAACATTATTTTCCACAGATGATTCATCAAATAAATCCCTTAAGTCAAGTAGTGACATTGTATACTCATCAAAGCAATCTCCATCAAATAAGTCAATAGAATATGCACCAAACTCCTCCCATGCAAAGCCTCTTCAAGAACTTCAAAAGAAGAAGCTTTCATATCAACTTTAGAACCACATACCTTATTCTCAATGTCGCACTTAGTATGAATGATCTTCTCACGTCGCACTTCACAACCATCTCTTGCATGCAAGTCAATTTTTCTTGCCAATGACATAAGTTTCTCCCAGCTGTCTTCATCATCCCATGTTGTAACTGATGTAGGACATCTTTATTTTATCAAGTTTGAATAAGTACATTTGTGCACATCGTACCCAGTTGTGTTGACCTTGGTTTGTTTTACGTATGCATGGCTGGATTTAACGTGCGCATGGCTGTATGCAGCCATTAGATGTGAGACATAAATGCCTTTAAGGCCTTAGCTAGCATTTGTAACTCCTTTAAGGCATTAGTTAGCCTTGGTGGCAGCTGGAAAGGATTTGTAACCGCCACCATCATTTGAAAGGTCATGCCTGGCCTATTTGAACTTGTTTCCCTGAATAAAGAAGTCAGATTTTAATCCAAAAAAAAACCTTCCGTGAGTTTAACTCCCTTTAATGCATGGATTTGCATATGTTGTGATGGAACCCTTGCCCTTTGCTGGCTGCCTAAACCCTTGGTCCCATCTTCAATCGAATTCGGAAGGATTTGGCTGGAGGTTTATCTTGTTGATCAAATTTAATTCCAGAACTCATCGAGGTCACTTCTCGCTACGTCAAGTGGTATCAGAGCTTGAGTGAGATCCATCTCAGCTTCTACGTTGAGATTGAGTGCACGTTATCACCTGGTGAGCTGCGAGAGACCCCATCTACGAGCCGATCCACAAGATTTCATGATCTCCTGATCCAAGTCTCATTTTTAACCACCTAGCACCACCAAAAGCCGATGCACTATGGCCGATCCTAATGACATCCCAAGACCCGACATGAATCAGAGATTCACTCAAATGGAGGCGGCGATTCAGGCAATCCTTACATGCCTGGACAACCTTGCGGTGCAACCACCCGTAGGGCAGCCCCCTCCAGCCGAAGTACGTAATGATTTAAGAGAGGACGAGGAGCATATAGATTCTGATGCTACCCTTTATGTGAGAAGGGGAGGGATAGGGTTGAGAGGACGAGGTAGAGGAGGTGGTGGACGTGGTGATCTAGGACTTGCACCTAGAAGAGAAGCCAATAGGGAGGATTATGAGCGTGGAGGAGAGTATAGAAGGGTGGATTGCCCTTTTAAGATGAATATTGAAAAGTTCTTCGGTGACGTTGATGTTGAGGGGTTTCTGAATTGGCTAGACTCAGTTGAGAAGTATTTTGACTGTATGGACCTTACGGAGGAGCAGAAGGTCAGTTATATAGCCTTCAAACTTGAATCCGGAGCCGCGGTGTGGTGGAGAAAGGAACAGGAATCTCGGAGAAGGAGAGGAGATCGCCCTATCCGTGACTGGCCTACTATGGAGCAAGCTCTACGTGAAAGATTCCTCCCGGTTGACTACCATCAGACCTTGTACTCACAATTCCTCACTTGCACTCAAGGTAATAGATCTGTTGATGAGTACACTTCTGAGTTCGTAAGGCTGGCATCCCATAATAATGTAGAGGAGAATGAGGATCAGATGATTGCACGGTTTGTTGAGGGCCTCAGTTATGAGATCAAGAGCAAGATGGAGTTTGACACGTTTTTGTTTTTCAACGATGCGTGTGCCAAAGCTAGAAAGATCGGGGCTGCCTTGAAGAGGAAGAAGCCATTCGCACCCCGCCTTTCAAGCCCTGGCCTGACTTCTAGTCCCGCGAGAGGAGTTGAGAGGAGTGCACCCCAAACAATGGCTCCTAGGCCCCCTACTAAGAAGCCTACCCCTGAGGTGGTGCAAAGAAAGGGAACGGAAGCTGACACGAGCTCGGTGATTCGTTGTTACAAGTGCAATGAGATGGGGCATAAGTCTAGCGATTGTCCCAAGAGGAAATACACTCAGTTGTGTGAAAAGGAAGATGAGGAGGAGGAATCTTCGGGAGCTTACTTGTGCGCACCAGTTGAAGAGAGTGGGGATGAGGACCAAGAGTATTCAGAAGAGGAGGATGAGTACTGTGGGGTCTTGCGCAAGTTGGCTTTGACCGCATCAAAGAAGGATGACTCACAATGCCACAATCTATTCCGCACACGTTGTCATGTAGGAGAGGAGGTGTGCGACGTGATTATAGACGGAGGCAGCCAGGAGAACTTCATTAGCAAGCAAGTTGTGGAGAAGCTTGGATTGAAGACATCTCCGCACCCTTCACCTTATTCTATAGGGTGGATTCGCTCTGGTGGAGGGGTTAAGGTGACAACCAAATGCAAGGTACCTATTTCCATTGGCAAGTATAGTGATACCATTATTTGTGACGTGTTGGAGATGGATGCTTGCCAAATTCTGTTGGGCAGGCCGTGGGAGTTTGACAACCAGGCCTTGCATCGTGGCAAGGAGAACACCTACGAATTTAGGAAGGAGAGCCAGCAATTTACTCTCTTGCCAAGGAAGCCAAAATATGGGAAATCTAAGTTGAACAGCGCCATGCAAGTCATGTCGTTGGTCACGTCCTCAAAGTTATTCCTTGCGTCGATGAAGGAGTATGGGGGCTGCCATGTTCTTGTGATTAAAGAAGTGACTCCCAAGCAAGAAGGGGAGATGGAGGAGCTACCTGATCGAGTGAGACAATTACTTAGATTGTTCCCCGAAGTTGCACCCGAGGAATCACCAAAGGGTTTGCCACCTTTGAGGGACATTCAGCATCAAATTGATCTGATCCCGGGTGCCACTTTGCCAAATTTGCCCCACTACCGAATGAGTCCTCAAGAGAACCAAGTTCTACATGATCAGATTCAAGAGCTCCTAAGCAAGGGTCACATCCAGGAGAGCTTAAGTCCGTGTGGGGTGCCCGCTCTTTTGGTTCCTAAAAAGGATGGATCGTGGAGGATGTGCGTGGATAGTAGAGCAATCAACAAGATCACCGTGGGATACAGATTTCCTATCCCTCGTTTGAATGACATGCTTGATAACTTGAGTGGATCCGTGGTGTTTTCTAAGATAGATTTGAAGAGCGGATACCATCAGATTAGAATTCGACCTGGTGACGAATGGAAGACTGCTTTTAAAACTCGTGATGGCTTGTACGAGTGGTGATATGAATCAGATCTGCAAGAAGCCATAATTATTTAATAATTCGTTTTTTAGTTTCAAAGTCTATTTAGGAAGTTAATTATTTGTTAATTTCATTTTACATGAGTTCTATTCTATTTAGGAAGTTACAAAAAAGATAATTTAGTTTTATTAGGAGTTTTAGTCTGTTTAGGAACTCAATTATGAGATAATCACATTTTTGAGTATTCCTAGTAGGATTAGAGTTATTTTCCTTTTTAGTTTCCCTTTTTAAGTCATATTTATCTAGTTAGAAATTTTATTTAACTAGGATTCTTTTTGTAACAATCTGCCTATATATAAAGGCTTTATCAATGAGAATGAGGAGAATAATTGGAGTACAAAAAACGTGGGCTTTGCTCTCTTGGTTCTTCGGAACTGTTCGAACACAGCGGAGGCATTCCGTTCGTTCACCTTCGACTTATCAAGCGGATCTACATCACCGTTTGTGGCGTCTTCATCAATTCAAGGTTCTTGTTTCCCTACAGCAGCGGGTCGAGGTTGTTCATACCGAGGTTCTTGCAAAGGTGCAAACAACGGGTCGAGATTTCCATCAATCTGAACGTAGATAGATCCGACTTTCGCGTGGATCCGTAACAAGATTCACATCAAGTGGCTTGTCATGCCATTTGGCTTGACTAACGCACCAAGCACCTTCATGAGACTGATGCACCAAGTCTTGAAGCCCTTCCTTGATCGGTTCGTGGTAGTATATTTTGATGATATCTTAGTGTATAGCAAGTCCAAAGAAGAACATCAAGAACACTTGAAGTAAGTTTTTGATGCTTTAAGAGGTAATAGCCTTATTGTGAACCTGAAGAAGTGCATCTTTTGGAAAGAAAATCTTGTGTTTCTTGGTTTTGTTGTTGGGAAAGAAGGAGTGCAGGTTGATCAGGCCAAGATTGAAGCCATTCAGATGTGGCCTATTCCCCTTAATGTGAGACAAGTGCGGAGTTTCCTCGGATTAGCCACGTTCTATCGAAGGTTCATCAGCAACTTCAGCTCAATTGCCGCACCGTTGACTTCCTTGCTGAAGAAGCAAACTAAATTTGAATAGGGAGAAGCGGCCCATAAAGCTTTCTAAGAGGTTAAGGAGAAATTAAGCTCAGCCCCGGCACTTGCACTTCCTGATTTCTCTAAGTTATTTCAGGTTGATGTAGATGCTTGTGGTGTGGGAATTGGAGCCGTGTTGTCTCAAGAGAAGCGTCCGATCGCTTTCTTTAGTGAGAAGCCAAGTGAGCATAGGCAGACCTGGTCCACTTATGAACAAGAGTTTTATGCCGTGTTTAGAGCTCTTAAGACGTGGGAGCACTATCTAATTGGGAAAGAATTTGTGTTGTATACTGATCATAAAGCTCTCAAGTTTTTGAATGATCAATCCAAGCTGAGCAACCACATGCATGCAAGGTGGATCACATACTTGCAAAAGTTCCCATTTAAGATTGCTCATAAGAGTGGGAATCAGAATATTGTGGTTGATGCATTGAGCAGAAGAGAGAGTCTTCTTGTTGAGCTTAAAGGTTCGATCACTGCCTTTGATTGCTTGAAAGAACTCTATGATGGAGACGAAGATTTCGGAGTGATTTGGGATCAATGCAAAAATGGAAGGGCCGTGGCAGATTATTTTGTGCATGATGGTTTCCTTATGCGAGGGAATCAATTGTGCATTCCAAAGACTTCCCTCAGAGAACATTTGATGTGGGAGATGCACGGAGGAGGTCTATCAGCTCATTTGGGAAGGGATAAGACCATGGCAGCCTTGGTTGCTCGTTTTTATTGGCCAAAGATGGCAAGAGATGTGGCTCGCATGGTCAAGCATTGTAGGGTCTGCCAAGAGACTAAAGGCACGGTGCATAACACGGGCCTCTATACACCGTTGCCTATTCCAAAGGCAATTTGGGAAGATCTCAGTATGGATTTCATACTTGGCTTACCCCGCACCCCTCGTGGTGTGGATTCTATTTTTGTGATTGTGGACAGGTTATCCAAGATGGCACACTTCGTTGCTTGCAAGAAGACTAATGATGCGCATGGAATTGCCAAGCATTTCTTTAAGGAGGTGGTGAGATTGCATGGAGTTCCTAAAACCATCACGTCTGATCGGGATGTCAAGTTCCTCGCCAGCTTTTGGAAGACCCTTTGGAAGATGTTTGATGCAACCCTCCAATTTAGCACCACAGCTCATCCTCAAACTGATGGGCAGACCGAGGTCACCAATAGAACCCTTGGTAATATGCTACGAAGCTTATCTCATGAGAAAAAGAGACAATGGGACTTTGCCTTGCCCATTGCTGAGTTTGCTTACAACGGAGCGGTTCATCGTGTTACAGGGAAAACACCTTTCTCTTTGATGTATACGAAGGAGCCTAACCACTTTATTGATGTTTCTTCAGTCCCTAAGCTTCCTAAAGCAAATCCAAGTGCGGTTGACTTCGCGGAGCAAGCCAAAGGTGTCATTGATGGCGTACGCAAAAGGTTGGACGAGGCTTATAGCAAGGAGAAGGCAAGGTTAGACGCACATAGGCGAGAACCGATTTTCCAACCAGGTGAGCAAGTTATGGTTCACTTTAGGAAGGAAAGGATGCCAAGTAACATGGGTGGCAAGTTGCAAGCTAGGAAGTTTGGACCATTCAAGGTGCTCAGATGCATAAGTGACAATGCCTATGTGATTGATCTTCCGGACGAGTTTGGAGTGTCAAAGAGCTTCAACGTTGCTGATCTTACCCCGTATTTCGATGCCTTTCCCGTACCATCCCGTCTTGCTGCTCGTGGTCAAGCTTCATCCTAAGAAGGGGAGGATGATGTAGGACATCTTTATTTTATCAAGTTTGAATAAGTGCGTTTGTGCACATCGTACCCAGTTGTGTTGACCTTGGTTTGTTTTACGTATGCATGGCTGGATTTAACGTGCGCATGGCTGTATGCAGCAATTAGATGTGAGACATAAATGCCTTTAAGGCCTTAGCTAGCATTTGTAACTCCTTTAAGGCATTAGTTAGCATTGGTAGCAGCTGGAAAGGATTTGTAACTGCCACCATCATTTGAAAGGTCATGCCTGGTCTATTTAAACTTGTTTCCCTGAATAAAGAAGTCAGATTTTAATCCCAAAAAAAACCTGCCGTGAGTTTAACTCCCTTTAATGCATGGATTTGCATATGATGTGTTGGAACCCTTGCCCTTTACTGGCTGCCTAAACCCTTAGGCCCATCTTCAATCGAATTTGGAAGGATTTTGCTGGAGGTTTATCTTGTTGATCAAATTTAATTCCTGAACTCATCCGCGTCGCTTCTCGCTACGTCAGTAACTCGATGAGTGCTGTCACCTCTCACCCCAATCTTCCATTGTTGAGCTCTTGTATCCTTGCATACTTTAGATACAACATCTACCCACTTCGAAAGTTTACTCTCTATACAGACTATCCGTCTGTGAAACTTATCGATCTCCCCACTCACTATGCAATTCATCTCACTCATCACAGCCTCCATAAACTTTTGTGGATCAGCCAATGACTCATCACCTTCAAAGTTTCTTCTTGAGTAATCGTAGGACATGTTCTTGCACATTCTCTTTTTTTTTATTTCCACTTTTTTGCAAACTTTTTTTCAGCCTCTTTTCCTCCTTTGTAGGCTGCCTTCTTTTCTTTCTTTCCTTTTTCCAGATTTTTCTCTCTTTTTTTTGATTTTTTTTTCTTTCTCCAACTCAGAATACAATAAGAACAACCAATTGAAAACTAATGATAAAAACGAAATTTAAAGGATAGATAGAACTGAAATAGAAGTCTAAGCTCTGATACCAAATGATATGAACCCCGCCATCGATGCGCGAGACCCGTCCAAGAAGCGTTATAATTCCAGATCGTTCTAGATCAGTTCCTGATGGAGATCTCGACCCGATGCTCACAACCAAATAAGAACCTTGGTATTAAGAGCGCGACCCGCTGCTTGAATTAAAATAAAGAACCTTGATATGTCGATGATACCACAAACGGTGATGAAGATCCGCTTGATAAGTCGATGGTGAACTCGACGGAATCCCTCCGTTGTGTTCGAACTGTTCCGAAGAACCAAGAGAGCAAAGCCCACATTTTTCAATCAATAATGGTCTACTTTTCTCATTGCATAAGCCTCTGTAAATAGGCTCAATATTACAAAGAGATTCCAAATCAAACAACTCCTAAAAAGGAATTGAAATCTGGCTGGAAAGGGAAACTAAAAAAGAAACAATTCTCAGCCTTTTAGGAAGGCTTTAACGTGTCCAACAATATAAATAAGCCAAGATTTGCTAGAATATAACTTCCTAATAAAAACTATTGGCTGAAATAAACTTCTTAATTAGAATGTCCAAATCAGAGGGAATGAATCTTCAAGATCTTTGCTGCTGGAATTTCCTTCTTTAACATGAACTAATGCTCTCCAATTTCGTGGTTCTTCAACAATGGACTTCAATGAACTCACTTGAGTCCAACTCTTCAAATAAGGTTGGAAATCAGCCTGTTAAATTGTAACTTGAAGTGCTTTGCACATGCTCTCACAATTGGTCAATTTAGTACTTTTTAAGGCAGCCAGGATTCATATCACAAGATAAGGTAAGAGAAAAGGAAAGAAAAGGCAAGATAAGGTAATAAAAGGAAAGAAAAGGCAAAGGAATGGGAAGATTACGCATGATTAGGCAAGAAAAGTTAAGAAAAGGCAAGATAAGGCTAGAAATGGGAAGGAAAGGCAAGAAAAGGAAAGATGCGGATAGAAAAGGTAAGAAAAGGCAAGGAAAATGCAAGATAAGGCAAGAAAAGGCATGAAAAGGCAAGATAAGGCAAGAAAAGGAAAGAAAAGGCAAGAGATAAGGCAAGAAAAGGCAAGGGAAAGGCAAGAAAAGGCAATAAAAGGAAAGAAAAGGAATGATGCGGCAAGAAATGGCAAGGAAAGGCAAGGAAAATGGAGATAAGGTAAGATAAGGCTAGGAAAAGACAAGAAAAGGCAAGGAAATGGCAAGATAAGGCAAGAAAGGCTAGGTAAAGTCATTAAAAGGCAAGAAAATGCAAGAAAAGGTAAGAAAAGACAAGATAAGGCTAGAAAAGGAAATAAATTGAAAAAAAGGAAAGATAAGGCAAAAAAAGGCAAGGAAAGGAAAGAAAAAGGCAAAAAAAGGTAAGATAAAGTAAGAAAAGGCAAGGAAAAGGTAAGAAATGACAAAAAAAAAAGGCAAGAATAGGCAAGAAAGGGAAAGATATGGCAAGATAAGGCAAGAAATGGAAACAAAAGATCAGGAAAAGGCAAGAAAAGGCAAGATACGAAAAGAAAAGGCAAGGAAAAGCAAGAAAAGGCAAGATAAGGAAATAAAAGGTAAGATAAGGAAAGAAAAGGCAAGAAAAGGCAAGATGAGGCAAGAAAAGGCATGAAAATGCATGAAAAGGCAAGAAAAGGCAAGAAAGGGCAACAAAGGGCAAGAAAGGGAAAGATAAGGAAAGAAAAGGCAAAAAAAGGAATGAAAAGTCAAGAAAATGTAAGAAAAGGCAAGATTAGGAAAGATAAGGCAAGAAAAGGGAATGAAAGGCAAGAAAAGGCAAGAAAAGGCAAGAAAAGGAAAAAAAGGTAAGGAAAAGGTAATAAAAGGCAAGATAAGGCAAGGTAAGGCAAGAAAAGGAAAGAAAAGGCGAGGAAAAGGTAAGAAAAGGCAAGAAAAGGCAAGGAAAAGGCATGAAAAGGCAAGGAAAGGCAAGGGAAAGCAAAGAAAATGCAAGATAGTGCAATAACAATCAAGAAAAACAAAGAAATCAAAAGAAAAGGAATGATAAGGTAAGAATAAGCAAGAAAAGACAAGCTAAGGCAAGATAAGGCATGAACAGGTAAGAAAAGGCAAGAAAAAGGCAAGAAAAGGAAAAGATAAGAGAAGAAAAGGTATGAAAAGGCAAGAAAAGGCAAGATGATGTGAATCTCGTTACGGATCCACGCGAAAGCCGGATCTATCTACATTCAGATTGATGGAAATCTCGACCCGTTGTTTGCACCTTTGCAAGAACCTCGATATGAACAACCTCGACCCGCTGCTGTAGGGAAACAAGAACCTTGAATTGATGAAGATGCCACAAACGGTGATGTAGATCCGCTTGATAAGTCGAAGGTGAACGAACGGAATCCCTCCACTGTGTTTGAACAGTTCCGAAGAACCAAGAGAGCAAAGCCCACGTTTTTTGTACTCCAATTATTCTCCTCATTCTCATTGATAAAGCCTTTATATATAGGCAGATTGTTACAAAGAGATTCCTAATTAAATATAACTTCTAACTAGATAAATATGACTTAAAAAGGGAAACTAAAAAGTAAAACAAGTCTAGTACTCCTATGATTGCTAAAAACGTGATTATCACATAATCACATTCCTAAACTGACTTGAACACTTAAAGAAACAAAATTCTCAAATTATTGACTTCCTAAATAGACTAGAACTTTTATAAAACGAAAATAACATATAATTAACTTCCTAAACAGACTCAAAAACCTCAAAAATGAAATTAATCTTCTTGCTGATCAGATTCATATCATTCCCCTCCTCTTGAAATGGATTTGTCCTCAAATCCTTGCATACGTCATGCTTTTTCTAATTCACGATCATGCTTGAACAAGTCTTGGAACGTCTGGGTTGAACTTGATATCTTCCATCCCAACAAAATAGATACTTTGAACATAAGCAATCTGAAGTCCTCTCCAAATGAAAAACCAAAATCTTACTTATTTGCACAAGCCTTTCTTTGAACTTCAAACTATTCCAGAAGTTGATCAATGATGAACCTCTAACATAATTAAACTTGTCCACACCTAAGAAGTCAATATGTTTAACATGTAAATCAAGAGACATGTAAGATATGGGTTGGACATCTTCCTTGTCAACTAAAACAACAAGTTCTTCTTGTTCACCATCAATAGCAGTTAAGCACTTCTTCATATGAACAACATCCACCAATTCTGATTCATTGAACAAATCCCTCAAGTAAAGAAGTGACATGGCATGGTCATCAAAACATTCTCCATCGAACAAGTCAATAGAATATTCACCAAATTCCTCCCATGTCAAAACCTCTTCTTCAACAATCACTTCAGGTGTAACCTCCAAATCGTCAGAACTACATACCTTCCGCTCAATGTCGTGCTTAGTGTTAATGGAGTTCTCCCTCTTTGCATTGACTTCTCCAACAAAATTAGCTCCTTAATTCTTCTCATCTTTGACCCTAATCCTCCTTTGTTGAATTTGTCTACCGCTACAGACATTAGGAACATCATGTATCCTCTCTTATTTGCACACTATCCGGTCCACCTTTTCGCTGAACTTCTTGACGTCCGTTCTCATTATATGCCTCATCCCACTAAGAAGGGCATCCATAAACGTGTTTGGATCAGCAACCAATGGTGCAACACCTTCAAAGGATCTTCTTGAGTAGTTACAAGACATTCTTGCAGATTCTCTTTTTTTTCTACTTTCAACTTTTCTTTTTTTTTTGTTGATTTTTTTTTCAGCCTTCTTTCTTCTTCTTTTCTTGGCTGCCTTCTTCTCTATCTTTCTTTTTTTTCGGAATTTTTTTCCTCTTTTTTTTATTTTTTTTTCTTTCTCCAACTTAGAATAAAATAAGAACAATAATTGAAAACTAATGAAAACAAAAACGAAATTTAAAGATAGATGATCTGAAGTAGAGCCTAAGCTTTGATACCAACTGATGTGAATCTCGATACGGATCCACGCAAAAGCCGGATCTATCTACGTTCAGATTGATGGAAATCTCGACCCGTTGTTTGCACCTTTGCAAGAACCTCGATTTGAACAACCTCGACCCGCTGCTGTAGGGAAACAAGAACCTTGAATTGATGAAGACGCCACAAACGGTTATGTAGATCCGCTTAATAAGTCGAAGGTGAACGAACGGAATCCCTCCGCTGTGTTCGAACAGTTCCGAAGAACCAAGAGAGCAAAGCCCACATTTTTTTGTACTCCAATTATTCTCCTCATTCTCATTGATAAAGCCTTTATATATAGGCAGATTGTTACATAGAGATTCCTAATTAAATATAACTTCTAACTAGATAAATATGACTTAAAAAGGGAAACTAAAAAGGAAAACAAGTCTAGTACGCCTATGATTGCTAAAAACGTGATTATCACATAATCACATTCCTAAACTGACTTGAACTCTTAAAGAAACGAAATTCTCAAGTTATTGACTTCCTAAATAGAGTAGAACTTTTATAAAACAAAAATAACATATAATTAACTTCCTAAATAGACTCAAAAACCTCAAAACCGAAATTAATCTTCTTGCTGATCAGATTCATATCACAAGATAAAGGAAGAAAAGGCAAGATAAGGCACGATTAGGCAAGAAAAGGAAAGAAAGAGGAAAAAAAGACAAGAAAAGGAAAGAAAGGGAAAGATAAGGCAAGATAAGGCATGAAAAGGCAAGAAAAGGGAAGGAAAAGGAATGAAAAGGCAAGGAAAAGCCTAGAAAATGAAAGAAAAAGCAAGGAAAGAAAAGACAATATAAGGCAGGAAAGGGGAAGATAAGGCAAGATAAGGTAAGAAAAGGCAAGGAAAAGGCATGGAAAGGCAAAGAAAGGCAAGAAAAGGCAAGAAAAGCAAAGAAAAGACTTAGATAAGGCAAGAAAAGGCAAGAAAAGCAAAGAAAAGACTTAGATAAGGCAAGAAAAGGCAAGAAAAGCAAAGAAAAGACTTAGATAAGGCAAGAAAAGGGAAGAAAAGGAAAGCAAAGCAAAGAAAAGACTAGATAAGGCAAGATAAGGCAAGAAAATGCAAGGAAAATGCAAGAAAATGTAAGAAAAGGCAAGAAAATGCATGGAAAAGGCATGAGAAGGCTAGAAAGAAAAGGCATGAAAAGACAAGCAAAGGAAAGATATGAAAAGAAATGGTAAGATAAAGCAAGAAAAGGCCAGATAAGGCAAGAAATAGCAAGATAAGGAAAGAAATGGCAAGAAAAGGCAAGGAAAAGTCATAAAAACGTAAGTAAAGGCAAGAAAAGTAAAGATAAGGTAAGAAAAGGCAAGATAAGTCAAGAAACGGCAAGATAAGGCAAGAAAAGAAAAGAACAGGCCAGAAAAGGCAAGATAAGGTAAGATAAGGCATGAAAAGGCAAGAAAAGGAAAGATAAGGCCAGAAAAGGCATGCAAAAGGCATAAAAATGCAAGAAAAGGAAAGAAAAGGTAAGGGAATGGTAAGATAAGTAATGAAAAGGAAAGAAAGGGAAAGAAGAGGTAAGATAAGGCAAGAAAAGGTGAGAAAAGCCAACAAAAAGGAAAGAAAAGGCAAGATAAGGAAAGAAAAGGCCAGAAAATGAAAGAAAAGGCAAGGAAAAGGCAAGAAAAGGCAAGAAAAGACAAGATAATGCAAGAAAAGAAAAGATAAGGGAAGAAAATGCAAGATAAGGCAAGAAAATGCGAGGAAAAGGCTAGGAGAGGAAAGAAAAGGCACGAAAAGCCAAGATAAGGCAAGAAAAGGCAAGAAAAGGAAAGAAATGGAAAAAAAAGGAAAGATAAGGCAAGAAAAGGTAAGATAAGGCAAGAAAATGGAATGATGTTGCAAGAAATGGCAAGATAAGACAAGAAAATGCAAGGAAAAGCGAAGATAAGGTAAGATAAGGCATGAAAAGACAAGGAAAAGGCAAGATAAGACAAGAAAATGCAAGGAAAAGCGAAGATAAGGTAAGATAAGGCATGAAAAGACAAGGAAAAGGCAAGATAAGGCAAGAAAACGCAAGGAAAAGCGAAGATAAGGTAAGATAAGGCATGAAAAGACAAGGAAAAGGCAAGATAAGGCAAGAAAAGGCAAGACAAGATAAGAAAAGCAAAGAAAAGACTAGTTAAGGCAAAAAAAGGTAAGAAATGGCAAGAAAAGGCAAGAAAAAATCAAGAAAAGGTAAGAAAAGGCAAGAAAAGACTTGGAAAAGCATGAAAAGGCAAGAAAAGGCATGAAAAGACAAGAAAAGGAAAGATAAGAAAAGAAAAGGCGAGAAAAGGCTAGATAAGGAAAGAAAATGGTAATATAAGCAAAGAAATGGGAAAAAAAGGAAGGAAAAGGCATTAAAAGGCATGAAATGGCAAGAAAAGGTAAGAAAAGGCATGAAATGGCAAGAAAAGTCAAGAGAAGGAATGAAAAGGCAAGATAAGACAAGAAAAGGCAAAAAAAGACATGAAAAGGCAAGAAAAGGCAAGATAAGTCAAGAAAAGGAAAGAAAAGACAAGAAAAGGCAAGATAAGGCAAGAAAAGGCTTGAAAAGGGAGGAAAAGGAAAATAAGGCGAGAAAAGGCATGAAAATGCAAGAAAAGGAAAGATAACGCAAGAAAAGGCTAGAAAATGCATGAAAAGGCAAGAAAAGAAAAGAAAAGGCAAGATAAGGCAAGAAAAGAAAAGAAAAGGAAAGGAAAGGGAATGGCAATATAAGGCATGAAAAGGCAAAAAAGGAAACAAAAGAAAAGAAATGAAAAGAAAAGAAAAGGGAAGATAAGGTAAGAAAAGGAAAGAAAAGGCAAGATAAGGTCAGAAAAGGAAAGAAAAGGCAAGGTAGGGTAAGATTACGCATGATTAGGCAAGAAAAGTTAAGAAAAGGCAAGATAAGGCTAGAAAAGCAAAGGAAAGGCAAGAAAAGGCTAGGAAAATGCAAGATAAGGCAAGAAAATGCAAGAAAAGGCATGAAAAGGCAAGAAAAGGCATGACAAGGCAAGAAAAGACATGAAAAGGCATGAAAAGGCAAGATAAGGCAAGAAAAGGAAAGAAAAGGTAAGAAAAGGTAAGAAAAGGCAAGATCAGTTAAGATAAGGCAAGAAAAGTGATATGAATCTCAGCGGAAAAGACTCACAACTCGGACCGTTTGTTACTTCAGAATGGAACAAATCACAACTCACAAAGAACTCACAAGAACTAAGGCGCGAAATTGAACCTTAACCCGCTGCAAGAGCTTCTGAACCTTGACCTAAGGTCGTATCACGCCACGAGCGGGGATGGATGTTCCGCTTGATAAGTGAAAGATAAATTCTAGCTAAGACGGCTCACCAGCCTAAGCAAGAACAAACGAGTATCTAAACTCTCAATTAGCCAATGCTAAGTAATTCTCCGAAAAATTGTCCCCTTTATTGAATGAGGATGCCTCTTTATATAGGCTCCATAAGTCTTACAACTTCCTAAACGAAAACTAACTCCAAATAAGGAGTTCAAGGCTGGCCCAAACTCTCCTTACTAATTTAAAGGGATTCTGGCCGAAATATTCAACTAAGTAGGAAAACAATCTAAACATAGATAACTAATAGAATATCTAGTAAATATCACGTCCTAAAACATAGTTGATGCAATTCCTAAAATTTAGGGACGCATGTCCAAGATAAGCTTGAAATTCACGTGCGCATGCATCCAGGAGATTGCGTGCATCTCAAACTTCCCATTTAGCTTCCAAAACGTGCATGGGCCTCCCTTGGACTTCTTGGACGTCCTTGGTCCTCCACGCACTTGCTTGAGCCCAAACTTCTTGCATTAGTCCATTGAAGTCAGATTGCAACTTCCTAGCTCTTGCTCTTGTAATTGGCCCAATTGGAACTTGAACTTGCTGCGAGTCTACAAGCTTGATAGTAGCTGCGTCCTTAGGCTTGCTCACATCAGTCTCCTCCTCTTGAAAAGGATTTGTCCTCAAATCATCACCTACATCAAACGGACTCAAGTCAGCCACGTTAAACGAAGCACTTACATTATACTCACCCGGAAGGTCTAGTTTGTAGGCATTATCATTGATGCGTTCTATCACTTGGAATGGACCATCACCCTGTGGTAGCAACTTTGAACGTCTTTGGACGAGAAAACGCTCCTTCCTCATATGGAGCCAAACCCAATCTCCCGGCTCAAAGACAACCTTGTGCCTTCCTTTGTTTGCTTGCCTCGCATAGTGCTCCGTGCGCTTCTCGATGTTCATTCTTGCTTTCTCATGTAACTGCTTGACAAATTCAGCTTTCTTCTTGCCATCTAAGTTAACATGATCACTCGAAGGTAGAGGTGATAAATCCATTGGAGTCAAAGGATTAAATCCATAAACAAGCTCAAATGGTGAGAATTGAGTAGCAGAATGGACAGAATGATTATAAGCAAACTCAACATGAGGCAAACATTCTTCCCAAGTCTTAATGTTATGCTTAATGAGTGCCCTCAAAAGTGTAGACAAAGTCCTATTCACTACTTCAGTTTGACCATCAGTTTGAGGATGACAAGTAGTAGAAAATAACAACTTAGTACCTAACTTGCACCACAAGGTCTACCAAAAGTAACTTAGGAACTTAGCATCTCTATCAGAGATAATTGTCCTAGGCATGCCATGCAACCTAACAACCTCTCTAAAGAACAAATCAGCAATGTTCGAAGCATCATCAGTCTTATGACATGGAATGAAATGTGCCATCTTAGAAAACCTATCCACTACCACAAAAATTGAATCTCTTCCACGCTTAGTCCTAGGTAGTCCTAACACAAAATCCATAGAGATATCAATCCAAGGCTCACTAGGTATAGGTAGTGGGGTGTACAAACCATGGGGTTTTACCTTTGACTTGGCTTGCTTGCAAGTGATGCAACGACCACAAACTCTCTCAACGTCTCTCTTCATGTGTGGCCAAAAGAAATGATCTTGTAGCATTGCCAAGGTCTTTGCAATTCCAAAATGCCCCATTAAGCCACCTCCATGTGCCTCCTGAATGAGTAATTCTCGCATCGAGCAATTAGGCACACAAAGTTTGTTTTCACGAAATAGGTAACCTTCATTACGAAAGAACTTACCAAATGCACTTCTTTCAGTGGATCTAAACAACTCGCTAAAATCAACATCATCAACATACATGTCTTTAATGTGTTCAAAGCCAAGTAGTTTAGCATCAAGAGTTGAGATCAAGGCGTACCTTCGTGATAGTGCATCAGCCACTACGTTTTCCTTACCTTGCTTGTAGCGAATGACATAAGGAAATGTCTAAATGAATTCCACCCATCGTGCATGCCTCTTGTTCAGCATGTGTTGCCCCTTTAAGTGCTTGAGTGACTCATGATCAGTGTGAATCACGAACTCCTTTGGCCACAAGTAATGCTGCCATGTCTCCAATGCTGGAACTAGTGCGTACAACTCCTTGTCATAGGTCGGGTAATTCAAGGTTGCACCACTTAGTTTCTCACTAAAGTATGCAATGGGTCTTCCTTCTTGCATAAGGACAGCTCCAATTCCTATACCAGAAGCATCACACTCTATTTCAAAAGTCTTAGAGAAATTAGGTAAAGCTAACAAGGGTGCATTAGTCAACTTCCCTTTTAGTAGCTGGAAGGCCTTCTCTTGAGCTTCTCCCCAAGTAAAGCCCACGTTCTTCTTAATGACTTCAGTTATGGGTGCGGCTATCCTACTAAAGTCCTTCACAAATCTCCTATAGAAACTAGCTAGTCCATGAAAGCTCCTAACATTAGCAACACTTGTAGGGCTTGGCCATTCACAGATAGTTCGGATCTTTTCTTCATCAACCTGTATTCCGTTAGCTCCAACAATAAAACCCAAGAATACGAGCTTATCCGTACAAAAGGTACACTTCTTCAAGTTAGCAAACAATTGATCTTCTCTAAGTGCATCTAAGACAGATTTCAAATGTTCTAAATGATCCTCCATACTCTTGCTATAAATGAGTATATCATCAAAGTAAACAACCACAAATTTACCAATGAATGGACGTAGAACATGATTCATGAGTCGCATAAACGTTCTAGGTGCGTTGGACAAACCAAATGGCATGACCATCCACTCATACAACCCATACATTGTTTTAAAAGCAGTCTTCCACTCATCTCCTTCTTTCATCCTAATTTGATGATAACCACTCTTCAAATCAATCTTAGAAAACATGCAAGAACCATGCAACTCATCTAACAGGTCATCTAAACGAGGAATAGGGTGACGATATTTTACCGTTATGTTGTTGACTGCTCGGCAATCAACACACATTCTCCATGATCCATCCTTCTTGGGCACAAGTAGGATTGGAACAGCACATGGACTCATGCTCTCTCTCACGTACCCTTTCTCCAATAGCTCGTTGACTTGCTTCTCAAGCTCCTTTGTTTCTTCAGGATTGCTTCTATATGCGGGACGGTTAGGTATGGCAGCTCCCGGAACAAAGTCTATTTGATATTCAATCCCACGAATAGGTGGCAAACTAGGTGGTAGCTCGTCGGGAAAGACATCCTTGTAGTCTTGCAAAAGAGACACAACCGTACTAGGTACATGTGGTTCAAGCTCGTTAGTGTTTAAAAGCGCCTCTCTATACCGAAGTAAGATCATAGGCTTCTTTTTCAAGCATGCTTGCTTAATATCACTTGCTCCCACATAGTAACTCCTTTTCCAACTCTCGGTTTTTCCCTCATTGGCCGTTTTAATTTCTGTTTTTCTGGCTTCTTTTGTTTTCTCAATCTTTTCCTCTCCATTGGCCGTTTTTCTTATCTTTTTTTTGGCTTCTTCTCTCCTCTCAATCTTTTTCTTTTTGTCACGCTCTCTTTGCTCATCACTTTCTTTTTGCAACTGTCGTTGATCTTCACAAACTTGTGATGGTGACAAGGGTGCCAAGGTGATTACTCTCTTCTTAAGTATAAATGAATATTTGTTGGTGTAGCCATCATGATGCACTTTCCTATCAAACTGCCATGGCCTTCCTAACAATAGATGACCAGCTTGCATTGGTACAACATCACACAACACTTCATCCTCATAGTTGCCAATGCGGAATGTTACCAATACTTGCTTCATCACTCGTACTTCTCCACTATCATTCAGCCACTGTAGTTTGTAAGGCTTAGGGTGTTTTCCAGTGAGTAACCCTAACTTCTCCACCATAGTAGTGCTTGCGACATTAGCACAACTTCCTCCATCTATGATGACACTACACACCTTGTCTTTGACATAGCACCTTGTGTGAAAAATATTTTCTCTTTGAGCCACATCATTTTCTTCTTTTACTTGCACATTCAATGCTCTTCTAGACATAAGAGTAAGCCTCTCAGCAGCTTGGTACTCTTCCTCGGATACGTCCTCCAAAGAAGGCATGCTTTCATGCTCCGAATCCTCTTCTTCAGTTTCAATCTCTCCACTTTCCTTGATCACCAATGCTTGCTTGTTAGGGCATTGAATTGAGATGTGCCCTCTTCCTTGACACTTAAAGCACTTGATGTCACGGTTCCTAGCTGGAGTTACTTCCACTTTCCTTTGAGAAATAGCTTGAGAACTCTCGGATTTATGCTCTACTTTGGCTGCTTGTGGCTTGTCAAACTTCTTTTGGTAGTTTGGCTTCCAAGTAGAACTCGATGTAGCTCTTATTCTCCCCTCTCCTCTCTTGAGTTGCTTCTCAATTTTTGTTGCCATATGCACCATGTCCTCCAACTCCACATAGTGTTGCAACTCAACTTTGTCTTGAATTTCAGGATTGTGTCCATTCAAGAATCTTGCCATTGTAACTTCTCTATCTTCATCTATATCAGCTCTTATCATGGCCATCTCCATCTGCTTGAAATACTCCTCCACGCTCAAATTTCCTTGCCTCATTCCTTGTAACTTCTTATACAGCCCTCTATAGTAATGACTTGGAACAAATCTCTTCCTCATCACCACTTTCATGTCTTCCCAAGTAGCTATAGCGCGTTCTCCATTTCTCCTCCTGCTTGTCACAAGTTGATCCCACCAAGTTATAGCATAATCAGTGAATTCGGTGATGGCAAGTTTTACCTTCTTTGCTTCGGAGCTATTGTGGCAATCAAACACGAACTCAATCTTCTTCTCCCACTCTAAGTACACCTCTGGGTCAGAACGACCAGCAAAGGAGGGTATCTTCAGTTTGATACTCCCTATGTTTTCGTCTCTCTTTTGCCTCGCCTCCCTAGGTGGGCGGTTTGTTCTTGCTCTCCTAAGACTCCTTGTAGAGCCTACGCCTTCTTCAGATTCAGAATCAGCTCCGCTCGACTCTCCAATAGGTACTCCTCTCCTACGCCTTTGGAGTTCGCCTCGCGTTTGGGGGTTGTCACGAGAATTCTCCACGGCATCCACGCGTAGTTGCAAAGGCTCCATCTGAGCTTGCACCATCTGCTCGAGCTTCCCGGCCAAGGCATCCACTAATAACTTAAGGTCTATGCTTCCCATAGTTTGACCTTCATGCGACATGTTTGCTACAAGAAAATTTGGTTAGTAATAAAAAAATTATGACCTCACAAGCTCACTCCCTTACGTGTATACTCTCAATGTAAGGTGCACTCAAGTTCACTCGTGTTTGCACTCAAATATTTGGCTTTTCTCTCTAAGGTACTCGCACACTCTTGCCTTTTTCCTCTCGTGATACTTGTATGTTCTTACTAAAGCTAGAACAGCCTTTGCTTGAGCTTCACGCTTTAACAAACAGAATGTTAAAGTTCCCCTTTTGGCCTTTCTTTGCTTTTTTTTTTTTAGTCTTGCTTGTCCCTTTTCTTGATCAGCTGCTACGCCTTCTTTAGTTCGCTAGCTTCCTTTTTGATTTTGCTTCCTCTTTAGCTTGCGGCTTCCAAATTAGTCGTGCGGGCCAACTTAGGACTAACTTCTTCCTGTTTTGTTTCCTCTCTTTTTTCTTTTTTTTTCCTTTTCTTTTTCTTTCCTTTCCTTTTCTTTTCTTTTCTTTTCTTTTCCTTTCTTTTCTTTTCTTTTCTTTTCTTTTTTTGCTTAACTCGTTTGTTTTCCTCTCTTTTCTCTCGAACAGCGAAGAACCTCACGGATTAGCAAGCAAATAAATGAAATAACCTAAGCTCTGATACCAAATGATATGAATCTCAGCAGAAAAGACTCACAACTCAGACCGTTTGTTACTTCAGAATGGAACAGATCACAACTCACAAAGAACTCACAAGAACTAAGGCGCAAAATTGAACCTTAACCCGCTGCAAGAGCTTCTGCACCTTGACCTAAGGTCGTATCACGCCACGAGCGGGGATGGATGTTCCGCTTGATAAGTGAAAGATATATTCTAGCTAAGACGGCTCACCAGCCTAAGCAAGAACAAATGAGTATCTAAACTCTCAATTAGCCAATGCTAAGTAATTCTCCGAAACATTGTCCCCTTTATTGAATGAGGATGCCTCTTTATATAGGCTCCATAAGTCTTACAACTTCCTAAACGAAAACTAACTCCAAATAAGGAGTTCAAGGCTGGCCAAAACTCTCCTTCCTAATTTAAAGGGATTCTGGCCGAAATATTCAACTAAGTAGGAAAACAATCTAAACATAGATAACTAATAGAATATCTAGTAAATATCACGTCCTAAAACATAGTAGATGCAATTCCTAAAATTTAGGGACGCATGTCCAAGATAAGCTTGAAATTCACGTGCGCATGCATCCAGGAGATTGCGTGCATCTCAAACTTCCCATTTAGCTTCCAAAACGTGCATGGGCCTCCCTTGGACTTCTTGGACGTCCTTGGTCCTCCACGCACTTGCTTGAGCCCAAACTTCTTGCATTAGTCCATTGAAGTCAGATTGCAACTTCCTAGCTCTTGCTCTTGTAATTGGCCCAATTGGAACTTGAACTTGCTGCGAGTCTACAAGCTTGATAGTAGGTGCGTCCTTAGGCTTGCTCACATCAAAAAGGGAAGGATATGCAAGAAAAGGAAATATGAGGCAAGAAAAGGAAACATAAGGAAAGAAAAGGTAGGGAAAAGGTAAGAAAAGGCAAGATAAGGCAAGGTAAGGCAAGAAAAGATAAGAAAAGGCAAGGAAAAGGTAAGAAAAGAAAAGATAATGCAAGAAAAGGCAAGGAAAAGGCATGAAAATGAAAGGAAAGGCAAGAAAAGGTAAGAAAATGCAATAAAAGGCAAGAAAATGAAAGAAATGGAAAGAAAAAAAAGATAAGTCAAGAAAAGTCAAGAAAAGGCAATAGAAGGAAAATAAGGAAAGATAAGACAAGAAAAGGCAAGAAATGGCAAGATAAGGTCGGAAAAGGGAAAAAATGGCAAGGAAAAGGAAAGAAAAGGCAAGCAAAAGGCAAGATAAGGCAAGAAAAAGCAAGAAAAAGGTAAGATAAGGCAAGAAATGGGAAGAAAAGGGAAAAAAAGGAAAGATAAGGTAAGAAAAGGTTAAAAAAGGCAAGGAAAAGGTAAGAAATGATTAAAAAAAAGGCAAGAATAGGCAAGAAAAGGAAAGATACGGCAAAAAAAGGAAAGAAAAGACCAGGAAAAGACAAGAAAAGCCAAGATAAGGAAAAAAAATGCAAGAAAAGGTAAGATAAGGCAAGAAAAGGCATGAAAAGACATGAAAAGGCAAGAAAAAGGCAAGATAAAGCAAGAAAAGGGACGAAAAGGAAAGATGAGGCAAGAAAATGCAAGAAAAGGAAAGAAAAGGCAAGGAATAGGTAAGAAAAGGCAAGATAAGGCAGTGTAAGGCAAGAAAAGGAAAGAAAAGGCAAGGAAAAGGCAAGATAAGGTAAGAAAAGGCAAGGAAAAGGCATGAAAAGGCAAAGAAAGGCAAGGAAAAGCAAGCAAAGGTATGAAAAGGAAAGATAATGCAATAAAAGGCAAGAAAAATAAATAAATCAAAAAAATGAATGATAAGGTAAGAATAGGGAAGAAAAGGCCAGAAAAAACAAGCTAAGGCAAGATAAGGCATAAAAAGGAAAGAAAAGGCAAGAAAAAGTAAGAAAAGGAAAGATAAGGCACGATAAGGCATGGAAAAGGCAAGAAAAGGAAAAAAAAGGCATGGAAAAGGCATGAAAAGGCAAGAAAAGAAAAGAAAGATAAGACAAGAAAAGGCATGAAAAGGCAGGAAAAGGCAAGATAAGGTATGATGAGTCAAGAAAAGGAAAGAAAAGGTTAGGAAAAGGCAAGAAAAAGTAAGATAAGGCTAGAAAAGGGAAGGAAAGGCAAGAAAAGGAAAGATGAGGCAAGGAAAAGGCAAGATAATGCAAGAAAAGGCATGGAAAAGGCATGAAAAGGTAAGGAAAGGCAAGGGGAAGCATGAAAATGCAAGATAATGCAATAAAAGTTAAGAAAAAAAAGAAATCAAAAGAAAATGAATGATAAATTAAGAATAAGCAAGAGAAGACAAGCTAAGGCAAGATAAGGCATGAAAAGTTAAGAAAAGGCAAGAAAAGGAAAGATACGGCAAGGAAAAGGCGAGAAAAGGAAAGATAAGAGAAGAAAAGGTATGATAAGGCACGATAAGGCAAGATAAGGCAAGATAAGGCACGATAAGGCAAGATAAGGCACGATAAGGCAAGATAAGGCACGAAAAAGCAAGAAAAGGCAAGATAAAGGAAGATAAGGCAAGATAAGGCACGATTAGGCAAGAAAAGGAAAGAAAAGGCAAAAAAACACAAGAAAAGGCAAGAAAAGGCATGGAAAAGGCATGAGAAGGCTAGAAAAGGCATGAAAGGACAAGAAAAGGAAACATATGAAAAGAAAAGGCAATAAAAGGCCAGATATGGTAAGAAATAGCAAGATAAGGAAAGAAATGGCAAGAAAAGGCAAGGAAAATGCATGATAAGGTAAGATAAGGCATGAAAAGGCAAGAAAAGGAAAGATAAGGCCATAAAAAACATTGAAAATGCATGAAAATGCAAGAAAAGGAAAGAAAAGGGAAGGGAATGGTAAGATAAGTCATGAAAAGGAAAGAAAGGGAAAGAAGAGGCAAGAAATGGCATGATAAGGCAAGAAAAGGAGAGAAAAGCCAATGAAAAGGCAAGAAAAGGCAAGAAAATGAAAGAAAAGGCAAGGAAAAGGCAAGAAAATGCAAGAAAAGATAAGATAAGGCAAGAAAAGGAAAGATAAGGGAAGAAAATGCAAGATAAGGCAAGAAAAGGCGAGGAAAAGGCTAGGAGAGGAAAGAAAAGGCACGAAAAGGTAAGATAAGACAAGAAAATGCAAGAAATGGAAAGATAAGGAAACATAAGGCAAGAAAAGGCAAGATAAGGCAAGAAAATGGAAGAAAAGGTAATAAAAGGAAAGAAAGGGAATGATGTTGCAAGAAATGGCAAGATAAGACAAGAAAACGCAAGGAAAAGCGAAGATAAGGTAAGATAAGGCATGAAAAGACAAGGAAAAGGCAAGATAAGGCAAGAAAAGACAAGACAAGATAAGAAAAGCAAAGAAAAGACTAGTTAAGGCAAAAAAAGGTAAGAAATGGCAAGAAAAGTCAAGAAAAAAGCAAGAAAAGGTAAGAAAAGGCAAGAAAAGGCTTGGAAAAGTATGAAAAGGCAAGAAAAGGCATGAAAAAACAAGAAAAGGAAAGATAAGAAAAGAAAAGGCGAGAAAAGGCCGGATAAGGAAAGAAATGGTAATATAAGCAAAGAAATGGGAAAAAAAGCAAGGAAAAGGCATTAAAAGGCAAGAAAAGGCATGAAATGGCAAGAAAAGTCAAGAGAAGGATTGAAAAGGCAAGATAAGGCAAGAAAAGGGAAAAAAACACAAGAAAAGGCATGAAAAGGCAAGAAAAGGCAAGATAAGTCAAGGAAAGGCAAGAAAAGACAAGAAAATGCAAGATAAAGCAAGAAAAGGCCTTGAAAGGGAGGAAAAGGAAAATAAGGCGAGAAAAGGCATGAAAATGCAAGAAAAGGAAAGATAAGGCAAGAAAATGCATGAAAAGGCAAGAAAAGAAAAGAAAAGGCAAGATAAGGCAAGAAAAGAAAAGAAAAGGAAAGGGAATGGCAATATAAGGCATGAAAAGGCAAAAAAGGAAACAAAAGAAAGGAAAAGAAAAGGCAAGATAAGGTAAGAAAAGGAAAAAAAAGGCAAGAAAAGGTAAGAAAAGGAAAGAAAAGGCAAGGTAAGGTAAGAAAAGGAAAGAAAAGGCAAAGGATTGGCAAGATTACGCATGATTAGGCAAGAAAAGTTAAGAAAAGGCAAGATAAGGCTAGAAAAGCAAAGGAAAGGCAAGGAAAATGCAAGATAAGGCAAGATAAGGCAAGAAAATGCAAGAAAAGGCATGAAAAGGCAAGAAAAGGCATGACAAGGCAAGAAAAGGCATGAAAAGGCAATTACAGGAAAGAAAAGGTAAGAAAAGACAAGATCAGTTAAGATAAGGCAAGAAAAGGGAAGGATATGCAAGAAAAGGAAATATGAGGCAAGAAAACGAAACATAAGGAAAGAAAAGGTAAGGAAAAGGTAAGAAAAGGCAAGATAAGGCAAGGTAAGGCAAGAAAAGGAAACAAAAGGAAAGGAAAAGGTAAGAAAAGAAAAGATAATGCAAGAAAAGGCAAGGAAAAGGCATGAAAATGAAAGGAAAGGCAAGAAAAGGTAAGAAAAGGCAAGATAAGGCAATAAAAGGCAAGAAAATGAAAGAAATGGAAACAAAAAATAGATAAGGGAAGAAAAGTTAAGAAAAGGCAATAAGAGGCAATAAAAGGAAAATAAGGAAAGATAAGACAGGAAAAGGAAAAAAATGGCAAGGAAAAGGCAAGCAAAAGTCAAGATAAGGCAAGATAGGCAAGAAAAAGCAAGGAAAAGGAAAGAAAAGGAAAGGAAAGGTAAGAAAAGGCAAGATAAGGCAAGAAATGGCAAGAAAAGGGAAAAAAAGGAAAGATAAGGTAAGAAAAGGTTAAAAAAGGCAAGGAAAAGGTAAGAAATGATTTAAAAAAAGGTAAGAATAGGCAAGAAAAGGCAAGATACGGCAAAAAAAGGAAAGAAAAGACCAGGAAAAGACAAGAAAAGCCAAGATAAGGAAAGAAAATGCAAGAAAAGGTAAGATAAGGCATGAAAAGACATGAAAAGGCAAGAAAACGCAAGAACGGACCAGATAAGGCAAGATAAGGAAAGAAAAGGCAAGAAAAGGCATGAAAATGTAAGAAAAGGCAAGAAAAACAAGAAAAGGGACGAAAAGGAAAGATGAGGCAAGAAAATGCAAGAAAAGGAAAGAAAAGGCAAGGAAAAGGTAAGAAAATGCAAGATAAGGCAGTGTAAGGCAAGAAAAGGAAAGAAAAGGCAAGGAAAGGGCAAGGAAAAGGCAAGAAAAGGCAAGATAAGGTAAGAAAAGGCAAGGAAAAGGCATGAAAAGCCAAGGAAAGGCAATAAAAGGCAAGGAAAAGCAAGCAAAGGTATGAAAAGGAAAGATAATGCAATAAAAGGCAAGAAAAATAAATAAATCAAAAAAATGAATGATAAGGTAAGAATAGGGAAGAAAAGGCAAGACAAAACAAGCTAAGGCAAGATAAGGCATAAAAAGGCAAGAAAAGGCAAGAAAAGGAAAGAAAATGAAAGATAAGGCAAGAAAAGGTAAGAAAAGGAAAGATAAGGCACGATAAGGCATGGAAAAGGCAAGAAAAGGAAAAAAGGCATGGAAAAGGCAAGAAAAGGAAAAAAGGCATGGAAAAGGCATGAAAAGGCAAGAAAAGAAAAGAAAGATAAAGCGAGAAAAGGCATGAAAAGGCAAGAAAAGGTAAGATAAGGGAAGAAAAGGCAAGATAAGGTATGATGAGTCAAGAAAAGGAAAGAAAAGGCTAGGAAAAGGCAAGAAAAAGTAAGATAAGGCTAGAAAAGGGAAGGAAATGCAAGAAAAGGAAAGATGAGGCAAGGAAAAGGCAAGATAATGCAAGAAAAGGCATGGAAAAGGCATGAAAAGGTAAGGAAAGGCAAGGGGAAGCATGAAAATGCAAGATAATTCAATAAAAGTCAAGAAAAAAAAGAAATCAAAAGAAAAGGAATGATAAATTAAGAATAAGCAAGAAAAGACAAGCTAAGGCATGAAAAGGTAAGAAAAGGCAAGAAAAGGAAAGATAAGGCAAGGAAAAGGCAAGAAAAGGAAAGATAAGAGAAGAAAAGGTATGAAAAGGCAAGAAAAGGCAAGATAAAGGAAGATAAGGCACGATTAGGCAAGAAAAGGAAAGAAAAGGCAAAAAAAGACAAGAAAAGGAAAGAAAGGGAAAGATGAGGTAAGATAAGGCATGAAAAGAAAAGAAAAGGGAAGGAAAAGGCAAGAAAAGGAAAGAAAAAGAAAGAAAAGGCAAGGAAAAGCCTAGAAAATGAAAGAAAAAGCAAGGAAAAGGCAAGAAAAGGCAAGAAAAGATAAAAAAAATGAAAAGAAAAGACAATATAAGGCAGGAAAGGGAAAGATAAGGCAAGAAAAGGCAAGAAAAGGCAACAAAAGCAAAGAAAAGCAAAGAAAAGACTAGATAAGGCAAGATAAGGCAAGAAAATGCAAGGAAAAGGCAAGAAACGGTAAGAAAAGGCAAGAAAAGGCATGGAAAAGGCATGAAAAGGCTAGAAAAGGCATGAAAGGACAAGCAAAGGAAAGATATGAAAAGAAAAGGCAAGAAAATGCCAGATAAGGCAAGAAATAGCAAGATAAGGAAAGAAATGGCAAGAAAAGGCAAGGAAAAGGCATGATAAGGTAAGATAAGGCATGAAAAGGCAAGAAAAGGAAAGATAAGGCCAGAAAAAACATTGAAAAGGCATGAAAATGGAAGAAAAGGAAAGAAAAGGGAAGGGAATGGTAAGATAAGTCATGAAAAGGAAAGAAAGGGAAAGAAGAGACAAGAAAAGGCAAGATAAGGCAAGAAAAGGAGAGAAAAGCCAATGAAAAGGCAAGAAAAGGCAAGATAAGAAAAGAAAAGGCAAGATAAGAGAAGAAAAGGCAAGAAAATGAAAGAAAAGGCAAGGAAAAGGCAAAAAAGGCAAGAAAAGACAAGATAAGGCAAGAAAAGGAAAGATAAGGGAAGAAAATGCAAGAAAAGGCAAGAAAAGGCGAGGAAAAGGCTAGGAGAGGAAAGAAAAGGCACGAAAAGGCAAGATAAGGCAAGAAAAGGCAAGAAAACGAAAGAAATGGAAAGAAAAGGAAAGATAAGGCAAGAAAAGGCATGATCAGGCAAGAAAATAGAAGAAAAGGCAATAAAAGGAAAGAAAGGGAATGATGTGGCAAGAAATGGCAAGATAAGACAAGAAAAGGCAAGGAAAAGGGAAGATAAGGTAAGATAAGGCATGAAAAGACAAGGAAAATGCAAGATAAGGCAAGAAAAGGCAAGACAAGACAAGAAAAGAAAAGAGAAGACTAGTTAAGGCAAGAAAAGGTAAGAAAAGGCAAGAAAAATGCAAGAAAAGGCAAGAAAAGGCTTGGAAAAGGAAAGAAAAGGCATGAAAAGACAAGAAAAGGAAAGATAAGAAAAGTAAAGGCGAGAAAAGGCCGGATAAGGAAAGAAATGGTAAGATAAGCAAAGAAATGGGAAAAAAAGCAAGGAAAAGGCATTAAAAGGCAAGAATAGGAAAGAAAAGGCAAGAAAAGGCATGAAATGGCAAGAAAAGTCAAGAGAAGGAATGAAAAGACAAGAAAATGCATGAAAAAGCAAGAAAAGGCAAGATAAGTCAAGAAAAGGCAAGATAAGGCAAGAAAAGACAAGAAAAGGCAAGATAAGGCAAAAAAGGCAAGGAAAGGCAAGAAAAGATAAGGCAAGAAAAGGCATGGAAAAGGCATCAAAATGCAAGATAAGGAAAGATAAGGAAAGAAAAGGAAAGAAGGGAAAAGGCAAGATAAGGCATGAAAAGGCATAAAAAGATAAGAAAGGGCAAGAAAGGGCAAGAAAGGTCAAGATAAGGCAAGATAATGCAAGAAAAGGGAAGAAAAGGTAAAAAAAAGGCAAGAAAAGGCAAGAAAAGGTAAGAAAAGGGAAGATAAGGCGAATAAAGGCAAGGAAAATGCAAGATAGGGCAAGATAAGTCAATAAAATGCAAGAAAATGAAAGAAATTGAAAGAAAAGGAAAGAACAGGCAAGCAAAGGCAATATAAGACAAGATAAGGCAAGATAAGGAACGATATGGCAAGGGAAAGGAAAGAAAAGGAAAGAAAAGTAAAGAAAAGGCATAGAAAAGGCATGAAAAGGCAAGAAAAGGAAAGATAAGGCAAGAAAAGGCATGAAAAGGCAAGAAAAGGAAAGAAAAGAAAAGGCAAGATAAGCAAGAAAAGGAAAGAAAAGGCTTGATAAGGCATGATAAGGCAAGAAAAGGAAAAAAACGGCTAGGAAAAGGCTAGAAAAGACAAGAAAAAGGGAAGAAAAGGAAAGAAACGGCTAGGAAAAGGCAAGAAAAGACAAGAAAAAGGGAAGATAAGGCAAGATAAGGCTGGAAAAGGCAAGAAAAGGAAAGAAAAGGAATGATGAGGCAAGAAAAGGCAAGATAAGGAAAGAAAAGGCAAGAAAAGGCAAGGAAAAGGCAAGATAAGGCAAGAAAAAGCGAGATAAGGCAAGAAAAGGGAAGAAAATGAAAGAAAAGACACGATAAGGCAAGAAAATGAAAGATAAGGGAAGAAAATGCAAGATAAGGCAAGTAAAGGCAAGGAAAAGGCATGAAAAGGCGAGGAAATGAAAGAAAAGGCAAGAAAAGGAAAGGAAAAGGTAAGATAAGGCAAAAAAAGGAAAGAAAAGGCAAGATAAGTCAAGAAAAGGAAAGAAAATACCATATAAGGCAAGAAAAGGTAAGATAAGGCAAGAAAAGGCAAGGAAAAAGAAAGAAATGCAAAAGGCAAGATAAGGCAAGAAAAGGAAAGAAAAGGCAAGATAAGGCAAGAAAAAGGCATAAAAAGGCAAGAAAAAGAAAGATAAGGCAAGAAAAGGAAAATAAAAAAAGAAAAGGCAAGTTAAGGCAAGAAAAGGCAAGATAAGACAAGAAAAAGGCATGAAAAGGCATGATAAGACAAGAAAAGGCAAGATAAGGTAGGAAAAGGCAAGAAATAAAAATAAAAGGCAAAATAAGGCCAGATAAGGCAAGAAAAGGCATAAAAAGGCCTGAAAAGGCAAGATATGTCAAGAAAAGGAAAGATATGGCAAAAAAAGACAAGAAAAGGCGAATAAATTCAAGATAAGGCAAGAAAAGGCAAGAAAATGCCAGAAAAGGAAAGTTACGGCAAGAACAGGCATGGAAAAGGCATGAAAAGGCAAGAAAATGCAAGAAAAGGCTTTAAATGGCAAGAAAAGGTAAGAAAAGAAAAGGCAAGAAAAGGTAAGAAAAGAAAAGATAAGGCAAGAAAAGGTAAGAAAAGAAAAGATAAGGCAAGAAAATGCAAGAAAAGAAAAGATAAGGCAAGAAAATGATAGGAAAAGGCAAGAAAAGGCAAGGAAAAGGCAAGAAAAGGCAAGACAAGGCAAGAAAAGGCAAGATGTGGAAAGAAAAGGCAAGAAAAGGAAAGAAAAGGCAAGGAGAAGACAAGAAAATGCAAGATAAGGAAAGAACAGGCAAGATAAGACAAGAAAAGGAAACATAAAGTGATATAAGGCGAGAAAAGGCAAGAAAAGGCAAGATAAGGCAAGAAATGGAAAGAAAAGGAAAGATAAGGCACTATAAGGCAAGGAAAGGCAAGAAAAGGAAAGAAAAGGCATGAAAAGGCAAGAAAAGGAAAGAAAAGGCAAGAAAAGGAAAGATAAAGTAAAAAAAAAGGCATGAAAAGGTAAGAAAAGAAAAGAAAAGGCAAGAAAAGACAAGATAAGTTAAGAAAAGGAAAGAAAAGTCATGGAAAAGACAAGTAAGGCTAGATAAGGCATGATAAGGCAAGAAAAGGAAAGGAAAAGGGAAGATAAGGGTAGAAAAGGGAAGGAAAGGAAAGAAAAGGAAAGAAAGGGAAAGATGAGGCAAGAAAAGGCAAGATAAGGCAAGAAAAGGAAAGAAAAGGCAAGGAGAAGGCAAGGAAAAGCCTAAAAAATGAAAGAAAAGGCAAGGAAAAGGCAAGAGAAGACAAGAAAAGGAAAGAAAAGATAATATAATATAAGGTAAGAAAAGGAAGGATAAGGCAAGAAAAGGCAAGGAATAGGCATGAAAAGGCAAAGAAAGGAAAGAAAAGGCAAGAAAAGGCAAGATAGAGAAAGAAATGGGAAGAAAAGGCAAGATAAGGCAAGATAAGGCAAGAAAAGGTTTGAAAAGCAAAGAAAAGACTAGATAAGGTAAGAAAAGGCAAGATAAGGCAAGAGAAAGGTAAGAAAAGGTAGGAAAAGGGACAACCAAGACTAAAAAGCAAAGAAAGGCCAAAAGAGGAACTTTAACATTCTGTTTGTTAAAGCGTGAAGCTCAAGCAAAGGCTGTTTTAGCTTTAGTAAGAACATACAAGTATCACGAGAGGAAAAAGGCAAGAGTGTGCGAGTACCTTAGAGAGAAAAGCCAAATATTTGAGTGCAAACACGAGTGAACTTGAGTGCACCTTACAATGAGAGTATACACGTAAGGGAGTGAGCTTGTGAGGCCATAATTTTTTTTACTAACCAAATTTTCTTGTAGCAAACATGTCGCATGAAGGTCAAACTATGGGAAGCATAGACCTTAAGTTATTAGTGGATGCCTTGGTCGGGAAGCTCGAGCAGATGGTGCAAGCTCAGATGGAGCCTTTGCAACTACGCGTGGATGCCATGGAGAATTCTCGTGACAACCCCCAAACGCGAGGCGAACTCCAAAGGCGTAGGAGAGGAGTACCTATTGGAGAGTCGAGCGGAGCTGATTCTGAATCTGAAGAAGGCGTAGGCTCTACAAGGAGTCTTAGGAGAGCAAGAACAAACCGCCCACCTAGGGAGGCGAGGCAAAAGAGAGACGACAACATAGGGAGTATCAAACTGAAGATACCCTCCTTTGCTGGTCGTTCTGATCCGGAGGCGTACTTAGAGTGGGAGAAGAAGATTGAGTTCGTGTTTGATTGCCACAATAGCTCCGAAGTAAAGAAGGTAAAACTAGCCATCACCGAATTCACTAATTATGCTATAACTTGGTGGGATCAACTTGTGACAAGCAGGAGGAGAAATGGAGAACGCCCTATAGCTACTTGGGAAGACATGAAAGTGGTGATGAGGAAGAGATTCGTTCCAAGTCATTACTATAGAGGGCTGTATAAGAAGTTACAAGGAATGAGGCAAGGAAATTTGAGCGTGGAGGAGTATTTCAAACAGATGGAGATGGCCATGACAAGAGCTGATATAGATGAAGATAGAGAAGTTACAATGGCAAGATTCTTGAATGGACTCAATCCTGAAATTCAAGACAAAGTTGAGTTGCAACACTATGTGGAGTTGGAGGACATGGTGCATATGGCAACGAAAATTGAGAAGCAACTCAAGAGAGGAGAGGGGAGAACAAGAGCTACATCGAGTTCTACTTGGAAGCCAAACTACCAAAAGAAGTTTGACAAGCCACAAGCAGCCAATGTAGAGCATAAATCTGAGAGTTCTCAAGCTATTTCTCAAAGGAAAGTGGAAGTCACTCCAGCTAGGAACTGTGACATCAAGTGCTTTAAGTGTCAAGGAAGAGGGCACATCTCAAGTCAATGCCCTAACAAGCAAGCAATGGTGATCAAGGAAAGTGGAGAGATTGAAACTGAAGAAGAGGATTCGGAGCATGAAAGCATGCCTTCTTTGGAGGACGTATCCGAGGAAGAGTACCAAGCTGCTGAGAGGCTTACTCTTGTGTCTAGAAGAGCATTGAATGTGCAAGTAAAAGAAGAAAATGATGTGGCTCAAAGAGAAAATATTTTTCACACAAGGTGCTACGTCAAAGACAAGGTGTGTAGTGTCATCATAGATGGAGGAAGTTGTGCTAATGTCGCAAGCACTACTATGGTGGAGAAGTTAGGGTTACTCACTGGAAAACACCCTAAGCCTTACAAACTACAATGGCTGAATGATAGTGGAGAAGTACGAGTGATGAAGCAAGTATTGGTAACATTCCGCATTGGCAACTATGAGGATGAAGTGTTGTGTGATGTTGTACCAATGCAAGCTGGTCATCTATTGTTAGGAAGGCCATGGCAGTTTGATAGGAAAGTGCATCATGATGGCTACACCAACAAATATTCATTTATACTTAAGAAGAGAGTAATCACCTTGGCACCCTTGTCACCATCACAAGTTTGTAAAGATCAACAACAGTTGCAAAAAGAAAGTGATGAGCAAAGAGAGCGTGACAAAAAGAAAAAGATTGAGAGGAGAGAAGAAGCCGAAAAAAAGATAAGAAAAACGGCCAATGGAGAAGAAAAGATTGAGAAAACAAAAAAAGCCAGAAAAACAGAAATTAAAGCGGCCAATGAGAGAAAAACCGAGAGTTGGAAAAAGAGTTACTATGTGGGAGCAAGTGAAATTAAGCAAGCATGCTTTGAAAAGAAGCCTATGATCTTACTTCGGTATAGAGAGGCGCTTTTAAACACTAACGAGCTTGAACCACATGTACCTAGTACGGTTGTGTCTCTTTTGCAGGACTACAAGGATGTCTTTCCCGACGAGCTACCACCTGGTTTGCCACCTATTCGTGGGATTGAACATCAAATAGACTTTGTTCCGGGAGCTGCCATACCTAACCGTCCCGCATATAGAAGCAATCCTAAAGAAACAAAGGAGCTTGAGAAGCAAGTCAACGAGCTATTGGAGAAAGGGTACGTGAGAGAGAGCATGAGTCCATGTGCTGTTCCAGTCCTACTTGTGCCCAAGAAGGATGGATCATGGAGAATGTGTGTTGATTGCCGAGCAGTCAACAACATAACGGTAAAATATCGTCACCCTATTCCTCGTTTAGATGACATGTTAGATGAGTTGCATTGACATAGCACAACGAAAGGAGTTGACAACACGCTGACTCGGACGTGAATCGAACAAGATAGTGGCCTTGAGCTCGATCCTTCCGAATCAAGCAAAGGTGTGTTTTCCGAAGGAAACAGCCAATAAGAGGGCCAATCTTTCAATACATTTGCAAAACCATGCAAAAAAAAAAGGAAAGCACGATTAGCTTTGTTGGATTCAAAATTCTGTCCGTTTATTTCCTTCCAAGCGGGTACAAATAGGGGCGTGATTTCAGGCGGCATTAAGGCAATATTAACCACGCACCTTCTCACCTTTCAGCCAGCCGTTCCATCAACTTTAACCGCCTAGTAATGGCATTAACTTGCCTTATTACTTACGCACATTAAACACACATATAATTCGGACAGTTTGTCATAATAACTTGCATGCACACCATGCAAGAGAGAAAGAGTAGGCCGAATGGACGAGAAACATGGACGTCCTACGTCATCCTCCCCTCCTTAAGAGCATGCTAGTCCCACGCAGCTAACCTGGAGGGCATAGGAGGTGGATCATAGTACGGAGTTAAATCTGCAACGTTGAACGTCTTCGACACTCCCAAGTCTTCAGGTAGATCAATCACATAGGCGTTGTCATGGACTCGCCTCAACACCTTGTAAGGGCCAAACTTTCGGGCTTGCAACTTGCCTCCTAAGTGCGCGGGCATGCGTTCCTTGCGAAAATGCACCATAACCTTTTCTCCTGGTAAGAACAATTGTGCATGCCTGTGTTCATCCACTCGCACCTTCTCCTTGGAGTACGTTGCTTCCAGCCTCTTCTTGACCGCGTCAAGCACACTTTGGACATGTTCCGCATAGGTCACAGCAGCGGGGTTGGCACGAAGAGGCCTTGGCACTACGGACACATCAACCAAATGATTAGGTACCTTCGTGTAAACCAAAGAGAATGGAGACTGGCCAGTAGATCTATGGACAGCCCCATTGTAAGCGAATTCAGCAATAGGAAGTGCAAGATCCCACTGCCTTTGCCGTTCATGACATAAACTCCGCAAGAGGTTGCCAAGTGTGCGGTTTGTAGCTTCGGTCTGGCCATCGGTCTGAGGGTGCGCGGTTGTGCTGAATTGGAGGGTTGCATCAAACATCCTCCACAAGGTCCTCCAAAAACTAGCAAGGAACTTTGTGTCACGATCTGAGACAATGGTCTTTGGAACACCATGCAAGCGCACCACTTCCCGAAAGAAATGTCTTGCCACCGCGGATGCATCATTGGTTTTCTTGCAAGGCACGAAGTGCGCCATCTTTGACAACCTGTCCACAATGACAAAAATAGAATCCGCTCCTCTTGGAGTGCGGGGTAAGCCAAGAACAAAATCCATACTGAGGTCTTCCCAAATTGCACTCGGAATTGGTAAAGGAGAGTACAAGCCCGTGTTGTTTACTGTCCCCTTCATCTCTTGACAAACAGGACAATGCTTGACATGCTTTGCAACCTCTCTTGCCATCCGCGGCCAGTAAAACCTTTCTTGCAACGATGACAAGGTTTTGTCTCTTCCCATGTGCACGGACAATCCACCACCATGTACTTCCCAAATCAACTGATCTCGCAATGAAGTCTTCGGAACACACAACTGATTCCCTTTCATCAAGAACCTATCTTGCAAATAGTAGTCATCCACCCCCTTTTCATTTGCACATTTTAACCAAATGGTGCCAAAGTCCTCGTCATTTTCATATAACTCAGGCAAACAATCAAATGAGGTGATGGTTCCACGTAGTTCAGTGAGCAATGCAATCCTTCTACTCAATGCGTCAGCTACTACATTTTGATTTCCACTCTTATGAGAAATACGAAAGGGAAATTTCTGAAGATAAGTACACCAACGTGCATGCATGGAATTGCTTAACTTCGATTGATCATGCAAGAATTTCAGTGCTCTATGATCAGTAAAGAGGACGAATTTCTTACCAATCAGGTAGTGTTCCCACGTCTTGAGTGCTCGGAAGACCGCGTAGAACTCTTTCTGATACGTGGTCCACTTCAATCTGGCTTCACTCAGCTTTTCACTGAAAAAAGCTACGGGCTTCTTTTCTTGTGAAAGCACGGCTCCAATTCCAAGTCCGGATGCATCCACCTCCACTTCGAACAATTTGGCGAAATCAGGGAGGGCTAGTACGAGTGCACTACTCAGCTTGTTTTTAAGAGCTTGGAAAGCTTGCTCGGCTTCGGTGCTCCACACGAAAGGGGTTTGTTTCTTGAGCAAGGAAGTCAAAGGAGCTGCAAGCAAGCTGAAGTCCCGGATAAATCTTCTATAGAAGCTTGCCAAACCAAGGAAGCTCCTCGTTTGACTCACATTCTGAGGGGCAGGCCAGGATCTAATAGCATCAATCTTGGCTTGATCCACGTGAATTCCCTCCTTTCCAACCACAAACCTTAAGAAAAGTAGCTTGTCCTTCCAAAAGCTACATTTCATTTGATGTAGCTCGTGTTCCTCCCCCTTTCTTCATTTGTTTCTCTATCTTGTTGGCCACATGATCCATATCTTCCAACTCGACGTAGTGTTGTAGCTCCACTTTGTCTTGAATTTCAGGATTTAGTCCATTCAAGAACCTAGCCATAGTGGCTTTACGATCCTCCTCTACATTGGCTCGTATCATGGCCATTTCCATCTGCTTATAGTAATCTTCCACACTCATACTTCCTTGTCGCAGCCCTTGTAACTTTTTAAAAAGATCACGGTAGTAATGACTAGGAACAAAGCATTTCCTCATCACAACTTTCATCTCCTCCCATGTCTCTATGGTATATTCTCCATTACAAATTGATCCCACCAAGTTATAGCATAGTTAGTAAATTCGGTCACATCCAGCTTTACCTTCTTAGCCTTGGAACAATTGTGACAATCAAACACAAATTCAATCTTCTTCTCCCATTCAAGATAAGCCTCCGGATCAGAACGGCCTGCAAAGGAAGGTATTTTTAACTTGATGCTTCCCAAATTGTCATTCCCTCTCCGCCTGGCCTCCCTAGGTTGGCATTCATTCCTCAGCCTCCTAACATTCCTTGTGGAGCCTACGTCCTCATCAAAGTCAGACTCATCTCCACTCATTCCTCCCAAAGGTGCTATTCTTCTTTGGGCACGAGGTATGCTTTGTGGTTGTTGGCTAGCACATGAATTCTCTATGATATCCAGGCGTTGGTATATTTGCTCAACTTCCGCTCTCATCATTTGTTGGAGCTTCCCCGTTAAGGCCTCCACAAATACCTTAGGGTCAACGTTGCCCCAAGTTCCTAATCTTTCTCCTTCGTTTTCTTGAGACATGTTGCTGTAAGAAAATTGGTTAGTTAAAATAATAATGGACCTCACCAATCACTCCCTTACGTGTTTACCCTTAAGGTATGTTGCACTCGAATTCACTCGTGTTTACACTCAACTATTTGGCTCTTTTCTCTCTAATGTGCTCACCACTCTTGCCTTTTTCCTCTCGTGACACTCTTGTTGGTTCTTGCGGAGGTAGTAGAGATTAGCTTGGCCTTCGCACACTTTAGTTGCCAAGTCTTCTTCTTTCTTCTTCTTGCTTTCGTTCTTGCCTTCGCTTCTATCTTCTTGAGTCACGAAATTGCACTATCCAATACTTCTAGTCCTACTTGAATTCTGATTCTATTAATCCTACTTGAATTTTGACTTCTTTTTTTTCTTTTTTTTGATCAGAATACACGTCTTAGAACACTAGAGTCACGAATGTGAAATACCAAACAAATAAAGACAATAAATGTAAAGATATAAGGTCTAAAGTAGAACCTAAGCTCTTGATACCAATTGATATGAATACCGTCAGGAACTCGCACCAACTCGGACCGTCTACTCTAGGATGATGGATGATCTTGACCCGTCGCTTTGCACCTTGCACTGAACCTCAGTGTTGGTTAACTTTGACTCGTAGCAATGGTGAGAACGCGAACCTTGATCTTGAAACGAATACGCCACAAACGGACATGGGAAATCCGTTTGATAAGTACAAACGCCCTAGCTAAGTAATCTAACCCGTAAGAACAACCAGAGTATCAAAACTCATGAATTTTCTTATGCCAAAAAGTGATCCCTTTATTGAATTCGTGGCTCCCCTTATATAGAGGTTAAAACTGACCTGGATAGACTCCAAAGTCAACAAGATAAGTTCTGAAGAGCTCCAAACTTATCATACTACTTAAACTAGGTCTAAAACTTATCATACCACTTAAACTAGGTCTAAAACGAATGTTTATCTAAGAATTGAAAAAACACAATCATTATCCACTATCGGATAACTCTTATTCCTAAACAAGAAATAACGAAAAGATTTAATTTCCTAATCAAAGTCTGAAAAGGCCTCCAAAATAACTCCAATCACGTGCGTGGGCTTTGTATGGGCTCCTTGAACGTCCACGGGCTTACACGAACTGGTTGTAGTCTAAATCCCTTGAATTAATCCGTTGAGCTCAGCTTGAAACGTCTTTGCTCTTGCTCTTGTGATTGGTCCAAGTGGAACTTGAACTGGTTGTGGGCCTTGTAGCTCCATAGTGGACGTGTTCACATCAAAAAGACAAGGTAAGGCAAGAAAAGAAAAGATAAGGGAAGAAAATGCAAGATAAGGCAAGAAAAGGCGAGGAAAAGGCAAGGAGAGGAAAGAAAAGGCAAGAAAAGGCAAGATAAGGCAAGAAAAGGCAAGAAAATGAAAGAAGTGGAAAGAAAAGGAAAGATAAGAGAAGAAAAGGCAAGAAAATGAAAGAAGTGGAAAGAAAAGGAAATATAAGGCAAGATAAGGTAAGAAAAGGGAAGAAAAGGCAATAAAAGGAAAGAAAGGGAATGATGAGGCAAGAAATGGCGAGACAAGAAAAGGCAAGGAAAAGGGAAGATAAGGTAAGATATGGTATGACAATTCAAGAAAAGGCAAGATAAGATAAGAAAAGTAAAGAAAAGACTAGATAAAGCAAGAAAAGGCAAGAAAAGGTAAGAAAAGGCAAGAAAAAGCAAGAAAAAGGCATGAAAAGGTAAGAAAAGGCAAGAAAAGGCATGGAAAAGGTATGAAAAGGCAAGAAAAGGCAGGAAAAGATAAGAAAAGGAAAGATAAGAAAAGAAAAGGCTAGAAACGGCCGGATAAGGAAAGAAATGGCAAGATAAGGAAAGAAAAGGCAAGAAAAGGCATGAAATGGCAAGAAAAGGAAAGAAAAGGCATGAAATGGCAAGAAAAGACAAGAGAAGGAATGAAAAGGCAAGATAAGGCAAGATAAGGGAAGAAAAGACCAGAAAAGGGATGAAAAGAAAAGAAAAGGCAAGATAAGTCAAGAAAAGGCAAAATAAGGCAAGAAAAGACAAGAAATGGCAACAAAAGGCTTGGAAAGGGAAGAAAAGGAAAATAAGGCAAGAAAAGGCAAGAAAAGGAAAGATAAGGCAAGAAAAGAAAAGAAAAGGCAAGATAAGGCAAGAAAGGAAAGAAAAGGGAAGGGAAGGGCAATATAAGGCATGAAAAGGAAAAAAAGGAAACAAAAGAAAAGAAAAGAAAAGGCAAAGGAATGGCAAGATTACGCAAGAAAAGGCAAGATAAGGCTAGAAAACGGAAGGAAAGGCAAGAAAAGGAAAGATGAGGATAGAAAAGGCAAGATAAGGCAAGAAAAGGAAAGAAAAATGCATGATAAGGCATGAAAAGGCAAGAAAAGGCAAGATAAGGCAAGAAAAGGAAAGAAAAATGCATGATAAGGCATGAAAAGGCAAGAAAAGGCAAGATAAGGCAAGAAAAGGGAAGAAAAGGTAAAATAAGGCAAGATTAGTTAAGATAAGGCAAGAAAAGGGAAGCAAATGAAAGAAAAGGAAAGATGAGGCAAGAAAAGGTAACATAAGGAAAGAAAAGGTTGGAAAAAGGTAAGAAAAGGCAAGAAAAGGAAAATAAGGAAAGATAAAGCAAGAAAAGTCAAGAGAAGGAATGAAAAGGCAAGAAAAGGCAATAAAAGGAAAGAAAAGGCAAGGAAAAGGCAAGGATGAGTCAAGAAATAGCAAGATAAGGCAAGAAAAAGAAAGAAAAGGCAAGGAAAGAAAAGGTAAGGCAAGATAAGGCAAGAGAAGGAAAGAAAAGGCAAGAAAAAGGTAAAAAAAGGCAAGGAAAAGGCATTAAAAGGCAACATAAGGTAAGAAAAGGTAGGAAAAGGCAAGATAAGGCTAGAAAAGGCAAGAAAAGGAAAGAAATTGAAAAAAAAGGAAAGATAAGGCAAGGAAAAGGCAAGAAAAGGCTAGAAAAGGGAAGATAAGGCAAGAAAATGCAAGGAAAAGGCAAGAAAAGGCAAGAAAAGGAAAGATAAGACAAGAAATTGCAAGATAAGGCAAGAAAAGGAAAAAGAAAAGAAAAGTCAAGATAAAGCCAGAAAAGGCAAGGAAAAGGCATGAAAAGGCAAAAAAGAAAAGAAAATGCAAGAATAGGGCAAGAAAAGGCAAGATAAAGTAAGAAAAGGAATGGAAAGGCAAGATAAGGAATGAAAAGGCAAGAAAAGACATGAAAAGGTAAGAAAAGGACAGAAAAGGAAGTAAAAGGAAAGGTAAGGCAAGAAAAGGCATGAAAAGGCAAGAAAAGGTAAGATAAGGTAAGAAAAGGCAACATAAGGCAAGAAAAGGCAAGAAAATGCTAGAAAAGGGAAGATAAGGGAAGAAAATGTAAGAAAAGTAAAAAAAAAGGCAAGAATAGGCAAGAAAAGGCAAGATAAGGTAAAGAAAGGAAAGAAAAGGCAAGGAAAAGTTAAAAAAAAAGCAAGTTAATGCAAGAAAATGCAAGATAAGGCAAGAAAATGCAAGATAATGCAAGAAAAGGCAAAAAAAGGTAAGATAAGGCAAGAAAAGGCAAGGAAATGGCAAGAAAAGGCAAGAAAAGGCAAGATAAGGCAAGGAAAGGAAAGAAAAGTCAAGGATAAGGCAAGATAAGGAAAGAAAAGGCAAGGAAAAAGCATGAAAAAGAAAAAAAGGAAAGAAAAAGCAAGAAAAGGGAAGATAAGGAATAAAAAGGCAAGAAGAGGCAAGATAAAGCATGGAAAGGCATGAAAAGGAATGAAAGGGCAAGAAAGGGCAACATAAGGCAAGATAGGGAAAGAAAAGTAAATAAAAGTCAAGAAAAGGTATGAAAAGTTAAGAAAAGGCAAGGAAAAGGTAAGAAAAGACAAAAAAGGCAAGAGTAGGCAAGATAAGGCAAGATAAGGGAAGATAAGGCAAGGAAAGGAAAGAAAAGAAAAGGCAAGAAAAAAGAATAAAAAAGCAAAAAAAGGAAAGAAACAGCAAGATAAGGCAAGATAAGGAATAAAAAGGCAAGAAAAAGCAATATAAGGCAAGGAAAGACATGAAAAGGCAAGAAAGGGCAGAAAGGGGAAGATAAGGTAAGATATGGAAAGAAAAGGCAAGAAAAGTCAAGAAAAGGTAAGAAAAGGCAAGATAAGGCAAGATAAGAGAAGAAAGGGGAAGGAAAGGCAAGAAAAGGAAAGATGAGGCAGGAAAAGGCAAGAAAAGACAAGAAAACGAAAGAAAAGGAAGGGAAAAGGTAACAAAAGGTAAGATAAGGCAAGGTAAGGCAAGAAAAGGAAATAAAAGGCAATGAAAAGGCAAGATAAGGCAAGGAAAAGGCATGAAAAGGCAAGGAAAAGCAAGAAAAGGTAAGAAAAGGCAAGATAAGGCAATAAAAAGTACGAAAACCAGAGAAATCAAAAGAAAAGGGATAGTAGTAACCAAGAAAAGGACAGAAAAGGCAAGGAAAAGGAAAGAAAAGGAAAGAAAAGGCAAGAAAAGGAAAGAAAAGACAAGATAAAGCAAGAAAAGGAAAGGTAAGCCAAGAAAAGGCAAGGAAATGGTAAGGAAAGGAAAGAAAAGGCAAGATAAGGCAAGAAAAGGAAAGATAAGGCACGATAAGGCTTGGAAAAATCAAGAAAAGGAAAAAAAAGGCAAGATAAGGAAAGATAAGGCAAGAAAGGAAAGATAAGGAAAGAAAAGGCATGGAAAAGGCAAGAAAAGGAAAGATAAGGCAAGGAAAAAGGTAAGAAGAGACAAAAAAAAAAGGCAAGAAAAGGCAAGATAAGGCAAGGAAAGGAAAGAAAAGGCAAGGAAAAGGCAAGGAAAAGGCAAGATAAGGAAAGAAAAGGTAAGGAAAAAGCATGAAAAAGCAAAAAAAGGAAAGAAAAAGTAAGAAAAGGCAAGATAAGGAATAAAAGGCAAGAAAAGGGAAGGAAAGGCATGAAAAGGCAAGAAAGGGCAAAAAGGGCATGATAAGTGCTGTGAACACATCCACTATGGAGCTACAAGGCCCACAACCAGTTCGAGCTGAGCTCAACGGATTAATTCAAGGGATTTGGACTACAACCAGTTTGTGTAAGCCCGTGGACGTTCAAGGAGCCCATGCAAAGCCCATGAACGTGATTGGAGTTATTTTGGAGGCCTTTTCAGACTTTGATTAGGAAATTATATCTCTTCGTTATTTCTTGTTTAGGAATAAGAGTTATCCAATAGTGGATAATGATTGTGTTTTTTCAATTCTTAGATAAACATTCGTTTTAGACCTAGTTTAAGTAGTATGATAAGTTTGGAGCTCTTCAGAACTTATCTTGTTGACTTTGGAGTCTATCCAGGTCAGTTTTAACCTCTATATAAGGAGAGCCACGAATTCAATAAAGGGGAACACTTTTTGGCATAAGAAAATTCGTGAGTTTTGATACTCAGGTTGTTCTTGCGGGCTGGATTGCTTAGCTAGGGCATTTGTACTTATCAAACAGAATTCCCATCTCCGTTTGTGGCATATTCGTTTCAAGATCAAGCTTCGCGTTCTCACCATTGCTACGGGTCAAAGTTAAACAACACTGAGGTTCGGTGCAAGGCACAAAGCGACGGGTCAAGGTCAACCATCATCCTAGATATCATAGAGAATTTACGTGCTAGCCAACAACCACAAAGCATACCGCATGCCCAAAGAGGAATAGCACCTATCGGAGGAATGAGTGGAGATGAGTGTGACTTTGATGAGGACGTAGGCTCCACAAGGAATGTTCGGAGGTTGAGGAATGAACGCCAACCTAGGGAGGCCAGGCAGAGAGAGAATGACAATTTGGGAAGCATCAAGTTAAAAATACCTTCCTTTGCAGGTCGTTCTGATCTGGAGGCTTATCTTGAATGGGAGAAGAAGATTGAATTTGTGTTTGATTGTCACAATTGTTCCGAGGCAAAGAAGGTAAAGCTGGCTGTGACTGAATTTACTGACTATGCTATAACTTGGTGGGATCAATTTGTCACAAGCAGCAGACGTAATGGAGAATATACCATAGATACATGGGAGGAGATGAAAGTTGTGTTGAGAAAATGCTTTCTTCCTAGTCATTACTACCGTGATCTTTTTAAAAGGTTACAAGGACTGCAACAAGGAAGTATGAGTGTGGAAGATTACTATAAGTAGATGGAGATGGCCATGATACAAGCCAACGTAGAGGAGGATCGTGAAGCCACTATGGCTAGGTTCTTGAATGGACTAAATCCTGAAATTCAAGACAAAGTGGAGCTACAACACTACGTCGAATTGGAAGATATGGTTCATGATATGAATATGGGAAGCACTCATATGATGATTTCAAGTGCCAATCTGACCAAGTGAGAGAGCACGCACAAAGCACTTCAAGTCACAACTTTGTGGGCTGATTTCCAAGCTTACATCGGAGAGTTGGGCCCAAGCAAATTTATTAAAGTCCATAGACCAAGAGCCATGAAATTCAACTTAGTTTATGACCTTAATACAAGTTCTAGAAGGTCCATTCAGCAGCCAAGATCCACAAGAGTGATTCTCTCTGATTTGGGAATTCTATTTAGGAAATAAAATTTCAGCCATGAGTATTGTTTAGGAAATTAGTTCCAGCAACTTTTGGCTTGTTTGTCACATTTTGGCCTTCCTAAAAGGTTTAGATTTGATTCCCTTTTTAGTTTATCTTTACAGCCAAAATTCTGGCCAATTTAGGAAGTATTTTGATTTGAAATCTCTTTGTAATATTGAGCCTATTTATAGAGGCTTATGCAATGAGAAGAGGCAGAATATTTTGATAAAAAAATGTGAGCAAATCTCTCCCTTGGTTCTACGGAACTTCTCGAACACAGTAGAGCGATTCCGTAGAGTTCACCATCGACTTATCAAGCGAAGCATCATCACCTTTTGTGGCGTCATCAACATATCAAGGTTCTTTGTTTCAACTCAAGCAGCGGGTCGCGGTCGTAATACCAAGGTTCTTATTTGGTTGTGAGCATCGGGTCGAGATCTCCATCACAAACTGATCTAGAACGATCTGGGATTTCAACTGATGTGAGCACACCTATGAACACACCTACAATCAAGCCACAAGACTCACGGCAAGTGCACGTACCAATTGGACCGGTGACACGAGCAAGAGCCAAAAAGTTTCAAGCAGAATTTAATGGATTAATGCAAGAAGTCTGGGCTCAAGATGGTGCGTACAAGTGCAAGGACGTGCATGAGGCCCACGCTAAGCCCATGCACGTGATAGAGGCTATTTTGGAAGCTTGATATGCACGCAAACTTCTGGATGCATGCACACATGGAGAATCAGAAAGAATCAACCTATTTAGGCCGTGCATCTACTTGTTAGGACGTGCAACTATTAGTTATTCTATTAGATATTATTTGCTTAGATTATTTCCTATTTTAGTTGAATAATTCGGCCAGAATATCCTTAGATTAGGAAAGGGAGTTTTGGCCAGCCTTTGAACTCCTTTTAAGGAGTTAGCTTGTTTAGGAATACTTTGGTACTTTGGAGATTATATAAGGAGGTCTTCTCGGAATAAAACGGACACAACTTTTGAGATTGATAATTTTGTGAGTTAGATACTCCTTGCGTGTTCTTGCTAATTTCTTGATTGCTTAGCTTGAGCGAAACTTTTCACTTATCAAACGATTCATCCATCATCGTTTGTGGTGTGGTTCGACTTGGACCATAGGTTCTCGAATTTCCATTGCTTGGGTTGCGGATCTTCTAGACCAAGGTTCTCGCAAGGCTCGAGTTCGGGGGTTGCGGTCTCTTCCATCCAAAGTAGCACGGTCCGTTGTGAATCTCCTGCCGAGGTTCATATCATTTGGTATCAGAGCCACGGCTTGCTACTATCTATCCTTACCTTTCCTTTTGTTGGTCTAGTATCCAATTCATTTTTTTTATAAGTAGTTTGATTCGTTTGTGTTTCAAGCAATCAGATTCGTGACTTAGTTATTCTAGGTTGTGTATTCTCATCAAAAGAAAAAAAAAGAAAACAAAAGAAAACAAAAGAAGAAGCAAGACCAAACAGGAAATTGCAAGACTAAAGCGGAGCAAGGCGAATTGGGAAGCTTGTGATTAAAGAGAAAACGCAAGAGAAACAAAAGAGGAAGCAAGAAGCAAGTCCAATAGGCGGACAGAAAATAAGAGGAAGTCAGTCCGAATAAATCTACGTGCAGCGCAAGAAGACAAGGAACTACTTTTGATAGTGATCCGTGTAGTTCAAGAAAAGCCTTGTTAGCTTAGTAAGAACGTACAAGAGTATCACGAGAGGAAAAAGGCAAGAATTTGTGAGTGCATTAGAGAGAAAAGCCAAATAATTGAGTGCAAACACGAGTGAACTTGAGTGCAACTTACATTTAGAGTAAACACGTAAGGGAGTGAACTTGTGAGGCCATCAATTTTGTTTTTTACTAACGAAATTTTCTTGCAGCAAGATGTCTTACGAAGATCAAAGAGAAAAAGAGGGTACGTTGGCTGATGTTGGTCTTAAGGTATTTGTGGAGGCCCTGACAGGAAAATTCCAACAAATGATGCGAGCGGAGATGGAGCCGTTGCAACAACGCATGGATGCAATCGAGGACACTCGCAACAGCCAACAACCAAGAAGCGAAGTCCAAGCACAACGAAGGTTTGCACCTTTGGGAGGCACAAGTGGAGGAGAATTCCGTGCGCAAAGAAGGAGAGCCCCTTTGGGAAGCACAAGTGAAGAAGATTCCGACCCTTTCCAGGAGGAGGACGTAGGTTCTACAAGGAATCTTAGGCGAGCAAGGACTAACCGCCCACCTAGAGAGGCAAGGCGAAGAAGAGATGACAACTTGGGAAGTATTAAGCTGAAGATACCTTCCTTTGCAGGTCGTTCTGACCCGGAAGCATACCTAGAGTGGGAGAAGAAGATTGAGTTTGTGTTTGATTGCCACAATTGTTCCGAAACAAAGAAGGTAAAGCTAGCTGTGACTGAGTTTGCTGATTATGCTATAACGTGGTGGGATCAACTTGTCACAAACAGGAGGCGTAATAGAGAGCGTCCTATAGCTACATGGGAGGAGATGAAAGTGGTGATGAGGAAACATTTTGTTCCAAGTCATTACTACCGAGAGCTATACAAGAAGTTACAAGGGATGAGACAAGGAAGTCTGAGCGTGGAAGAATATTACAAACAAATGGAGATGGCCACCATAAGAGCTGATGTGGAGGAAGATAGAGAAGCTACCATGGCAAGGTTTTTGAATGGACTCAATCCTGAGATCCATGACAAAGTAGAGTTGCAACACTATGTGGAGTTGGAGGACATGGTGCATATGGCCACGAAAATTGAGAAGCAACTGAAGAGAGGAGGAGGAGGGACAAGAGCTACATCAAGTGCTAATTGGAAGCCAAACTATTCAAAGAAATTTGACAAACCACAGGCAACCAAGATAGAGCACAAGACTGAGAGTTCCAATGCCAACTCTCAAAAGAAGGTGGAAGCCACTCCCACACGAAACCGAGATATCAAGTGCTTCAAGTGTCAAGGAAGGGGGCACATCTCAAGTCAATGCCCTAACAAATAGATTATGGTAATTAGAGAGAGTGGAGAGGTCGTAACAAAAGGAGAAGACTCGGATCATGCTAGCATACCTTCATTGGAAGACGTATCCGAAGAGGAAATTCAAGTTCCTGAAGGACTCACTCTAGTGGCAAGAAGAGCCTTGAACTTGCAAGCAAGAGAAGAAGATGACAAAGCATAAAGGGAGAACATCTTCCATACAAGATGTTATGTCAAGGAGAAGGTGTGTAGTGTCCTCATTGATGGAGGCAGCTGTGCTAACGTGGCAAGCACTACTATGGTTGAGAAGTTAGGGTTACTCACGAAGAAACACCCTAAACCTTACAAGCTGTAATGGCTGAATGATAATGGAGAAGTACGAGTGGAGAAGTAAGTGCTAGTGACATTCCGCATTGGCAAGTACGAAGATGAAGTGTTGTGCGATGTTGTGCCAATGCAAGCTAGTCATCTCCTGTTGGGGAGGCCGTGGCAGTTTGATAGAAGAGTAACTCATGACGGACACACCAACAAGTACTCATTTACACTCAATAGGCATTTGTTCACTTTGGCACCCTTAGCGCCATCACAAGTTTGTGAAGATCAGATGAAGTTACAAAAAGAAAGTGATGAGAGAAAAAAGAGTGAGCAAAAGAAACGAATTAAGAGGAGAGAAGAAGCCAAAAAATAGAAAGGAAAAATGGCCAAAAGAGAGGATACAATGGAGCGAACAAAAGAAGCCGAAAAACCTGAATTGAAATCGGCCATTGAGAGAAAATCCGAGGGATGGAAAAAGAACTACTATGTGGGAGCAAGTGAAATCAAGCAAGCTTGTTTTGAAAAAAAGTCTATGATCTTACTCCGGTATAGGGAGACACTTTTTATCACTAACGAACTTGAGCCACACTTGCCTAGTGTGATTGTTTCTCTCTTGCAGGACTACAAGGATGTCTTTCCCGAAGAGCTACCAGCTGGATTACCACCTATACGAGGGATTGAGCATCAAATTGACTTTGTTCCAGGAGCTACCATACCTAACCGCCCCGCATATAGAAGTAATCCGGAGGAAACAAAGGAACTTGAGAGGCAAGTCAATGAGCTTTTGGAAAAAGGGTACATGAGAGAAAGCATGAGCCCATGTGCTGTTCCAGTCCTACTTGTGCCTAAGAAGGATAGATCATGGAGGATGTGGGTTGATTGCCGAGATGTCAACAATATCACGGTAAAATATCATCATACTATTCCTCGCTTAGATGACATGTTAGATGAGTTGCATGGCTCTTGCATGTTTTCTAAGATTGACTTAAAAAGTGGTTATCATCAGATTAGGATGAAAGAAGGAGATGAGTGGAAGACTGCTTTTAAAACAAAATATGGGTTGTATGAGTGGATGGTCATGCTGTTCGGGTTATCTAATGTACCTAGTACATTCATGCGCCTTATGAATCATGTCTTACGTCCATTCATTGGCACATTTGTCGTTGTGTACTTTGATGATATACTCATTTATAGTACGAGTTTAGAGGATCATGTAGAGCATTTGAAATCTGTCCTAGATGCACTTAGAGAGGATCAATTATTTGCCAACTTGAAGAAGTGCACCTTTTGTACAGATAAACTTGTATTCTTGGGATTTGTTGTTAGTCCTCATGGGAAATAGGTTGATGAGGACAAAATCCGAGCCATCCGGGACTGGCCAAGTCCTACAAGTGTTGCTAATGTTCAAAGTTTTCATGGCTTAGCTAGCTTTTACAGGAGGTTCGTGAAAGACTTTAGTAGCCTAGCCGCGCCCTTCACTGAAGTCATCAAGAAGAACGTTGGATTTAGTTGGGGAGAAGCTCAAGAGAACGCATTTCAACTCATAAAAGAGAACTTGACTAATGCTCCTTTGTTAGCTTTGCCTAACTTTACTAAAACCTTTAAAGTTGAATGTGATGCCTCATGTATAGGGATTAGAGCTGTCCTCATGCAAGAAGGGAGACCAATTGCCTACTTTAGTGAGAAACTAAGTGGAGCAACCTTGAACTATCCAACTTATGACAAAGAGTTGTATGTGTTAGTTCGAGCGTTGGAAACATGGCAGCATTACTTGTGGCCCAAGGAATTCGTGATCCACACTGATCATGAGTCACTCAAGCACTTAAAGGGGCAACACAAGCTGAATAAAAGGCATGCACGATGGGTGGAGTTCATTGAGACATTTCCTTATGTCATTCGCTACAAGCAAGGTAAGGAAAATGTAGTAGCTGATGCCCTATCGCGAAGGTATGCTTTGATCTCAACTCTTGATGCGAAGTTAATTGGTTTTGAACACATTAAAGAGTTGTATGCTGATGATACTAATTTTGGTGATCTGTTCTGAGCTACGGAGAAGAGAGCAAGTGGTAAATTTTTTTGGACTGAAGGTTACCTATTTCGTGAGAACAAACTTTGTGTGCCTAATTGTTCTATGCGAGAGTTGCTAATTCAGGAGGCACATGGAGGCGGATTGATGGGGCACTTTGGAATCGCAAAGACTTTGGCAATGCTACAAGATCACTTCTATTGGCCGCACATGAAGCGTGACGTTGAAAGAGTTTGTGGATGTTGCATCACATACAAGCAAGCCAAGTCAAAGGTAAAACCCCACGGTTTGTATACCCCACTACCTATACCTAGTGAGCCTTGGATTGATATCTCTATGGATTGTGTGTTAGGACTGCCTAGGACTTAACGTGGAAGGGATTCAATCTTTGTGGTAGTGGATAGGTTTTCTAAGATGGCACATTTTATTCCATGTCATAAGATTGATGATACTTCAAACATTGCTGATCTGTTCTTTAGAGAAGTTGTTAGGTTGCATGGCATGCCTAGAACTATTATTTCTGATAGAGATGCTAAGTTCTTAAGTTACTTTTGGAAGACCTTGTGGAGTAAGTTAGGTACCAAGTTGTTATTTTCTACTACTTGTCATCCACAAACTGATGGTCAAACTGAAGTTGTAAATAGGACCTTGTCTACTTTATTGAGAGCACTTATCAAGCATAACATTAAGACTTGGGAAGAATGTTTGCCACATGTTGAATTTGCTTATAATCGTTCCGTTCATTCTGCTACTCAATTCTCACCATTTGAGCTTGTTTATGGATTTAATCCTTTGACTCCTTTGGATTTATCACCTTTGCCTTCGAGTGAGCATGTTAACTTAGATGGCAAGAAGAAGGCTGCTTTTGTCAAGCAACTGCATGAGAGGGCGCGAATGAACATAGAGAAACGAACGGAGCACTACGCGAGACAAGCAAACAAAGGACGGCACAAGGTTGTCTTTGAGCCTGGAGATTGGGTCTGGTTGCACATAAGAAAGGAACGCTTTCCCGCGCAACGGCGTTCGAAGTTGCTACCACGGGGCGATGGTCCATTTCAAGTGCTTGTACGCATCAATGACAATGCCTACAGGCTTGACCTGCCAGGTGAGTATAATGTTAGTGCTTCTTTCAATGTTACTGATTTGAGTCCGTTTGATGTAGGTGAAAATTTGAGGACAAATCCTTTTCAATAGGAGGGGAATGATGTGAGCACACCTACATTCAAGCGACAAGACTCACGGCAAGTGCACGTACCAATTGGACCGGTGACACGAGCAAGAGCCAAAAAGTTTCAGGCAGAATTTAATGGATTAATGCAAGAAGTCTGGGCTCAAGATGGTGCGTACAAGTGTAAGGACGTGCATGAGGCCCACGCTAAGCCCATGCACGTGATAGAGGCTATTTTGGAAGCTTGATATGCACGCAAACTTCTGGATGCGCACATGGAGAATAAGAAAGAATCAGCCTATTTAGGCCGTGCATCTACTTGTTAGGACGTGCAACTATTAGTTATTCTATTAGATATTATTTTCTTAGATTATTTCCTATTTTAGTTGAATAATTCGGCCAGAATATCCTTAGATTAGGAAAGGGAGTTTTGGCCAGCCTTTGAACTCCTTTTAAGGAGTTAGCTTGTTTAGGAATACTTTGGTACTTTGGAGCCTATATGAGGAGGTCTCCTAGCAATAAAACGGAAACAACTTTTGAGATTGATAATTTTGTGAGTTAGATACTCCTTGCGTGTTCTTGCTAATTGCTGGATTGCTTTGCTTGAGCAAAACTTTTCACTTATCAAACGATTCATCCATCATTGTTTGTGGCGTGGTTCGACTTGGACCATAGGTTCTCGAATTTCCATTGCTTGGGTTGCGGATCTTCTAGACCAAGGTTCTTGTAAGGCTTGAGTTCGGGGGTTGCGGTCTCTTCCATCCAAAGTAGCACGGTCCGTTGTGAATCTCCTGCCGAGGTTCATATCATCAACACTTCATGGACGGGTCTCGTGCATCATTGACGGGGTTCGTATCATTTGGTATCAGAGCTCAAGGTTCTATTTCAGTTCTATCTATCCTTTAAATTTTGTTTTTATCATTAGTTTTTAGTTAGTTGCTCTTATTGTAATCTGTGTTGGAGAAAGAGAAAAAAATCCAAAAAAAAGAAAGAAAGAAGGAAGCCTACAAAAGAAAAGAAAAGAAAAGAAGGCTGAAAAAAAAGTGAAAGAAAAGGTTAAAAGGAAATAAAAAAGATGAGCAAGAACATGTCCTGCTACTACTCACGAAGAAACTTTGAAGATGATGAGTCATTGGCTGATCCAAAAAAGTTTATGGAGGCCATGATGAGTGAGATGAATTGCATATTGAGTGGGGAGATCAAGAAGTTTCATAAACGGATAGATCGGATTGAGAGAAAACTTTCAGCGCAGGTACAAATTGTTCCTAATGTATGTAGGAATACAAGAACTCAACAAAGGAAGATTGGGATGAGAGGTGATAGCACTCATCGAGTTACAGCGTAGGATGATGAAAATAGCTGGGAGAAACTTATGTCTTTGGCAAGGAAAATTGACCTGCATACAAGAGAAGTTAGTGAAGTGCAACGAAAGAAAATCATTCAAGCAAAGTGCGACATTGAGGAAAAGGTATGTTGTTCTGAAATTGGTATGCCTTCGGATGAAGTTCTTGAAGAGGTTTTGACATTGGAGGAGTTTGGTGCATATTCTATTGACTTATTTGATGGAGATTGCTTTGATGAGCATACAATGTCACTACTTTACCTAAGAGATTTATTTGACGAATCATCTGTGGTGGATATCATTCACATGAAGAAGTGCACAATTCCTATTGATGGTGAACATGAAGAACTTATTGTTGCTGTTAACAAGGAAGAGGATCAACCTATATCTTACATGTTTCCAGATTTTTACGTTGAATATGTTGAGCATTTTGATTTCTTGGGAGTTGACAAGTTTGATTATGTTGGTGGTTCACCATTGATCAATTTATGGAATAGTTTGAAGGTTACAGACAGGCATATTCGAATAAATAAATCTTGGGATTTTGATTTGGAGATGATATCAGATTGTTTATGTTCGAAGTATCTATTCTGTTGGAGAGGAAGGTATCAAGTACAACCACGACGTTCGAAGACTCAACCTTGTTCCAACATGGTTGTTAATTTCTGGCACTATGACATATGCGAGGATTTGAGGACAAATCCCTTTCAAGAGGAGGGGAATGATATGAATATGGGAAGCACTCATATGATGATTTCAAGTGCCAATCTGACCAAGTGAGAGAACACGCACAAAGTACTTCAAGTCACAACTTTGTGGGCTGATTTTCAAGCTTACATCGGAGAGTTGGGCCCAAGCAAATTTATTAAAGTCCATAGACCAAGAGCCACGAAATTCAAATGAGTTTATGACCTTAATACAAGTTTTAGAAGGTCCATTCAGCAGCCAAGATCCACAAGAGTGATTCTCCCTGATTTGGGAATTCTATTTAGGAAATAAAATTTCAGCCATGAGTATTGTTTAGGAAATTAGTTCTAGCAACTTTTGGCTCACAACGGACCGTGCTACTTTGGATGGAACAGACCGCAACCCACGAACTCGAGCCTTGCCAGAACCTTGGTTTGGAAGAACCGCAACCCAAGCAATGGAATTTTGTGAACCTTTGGTCCAAGTCGAATCACGCCACAAACGATGATGGAAGAATCGTTTGATAAGTGAAAGTTGCGCTCAAGCTAATCAAGCCAGCAATTAGCAAGAACACACAAGGAGTATCTTAACTCACAAGAAAGAATTCAATCTCAAAAAGTTTTGTCCCTTTTTATTGTTAGGAGACCTCCTTATATAGGCTCCAAAGTACCAAAGTATTCCTAAACAAGCTAACTCCTAAAAAGGAGTTCAAAGGCTGGCCAAAACTCTCTTTCCTAATCTAAGGAGATTCTGGCCGAATTATTTCAACTAAACAAGAAATAATCTAAGCAAATAATATCTAATAGAATAACTAATAGCTGCACATCCAAAACAAGTAGATGCACGGACTAAATAGGCTGATTCTTCTCGATTCTCCATGTGCGCATGCATCTAGAAGCTTACGTGCATGACAAGCTTCCAAAATAGCCTCTATCACGTACACGGGCTTTGCATGGGCCTCATGCACGTCCTTGCACTTGTACGCATTGGCTTGAGCCCAGACTTCTTGCATTAATCCATTAAGTTCCGCTTGAAACGCTTTTGCCCTTGCTCGGGTCACCGGCCCAATTGGTACTTGCACTTGCTGTGAGTCTTGTAGCTTCACATCACGCTTTGTTGTTTTGGGATCAGTCATCGTGGTTGATCGGTTAAGGACTAGAAAAGATAGCACAAGATGTGCGAGGCAAGGACCAGTGGGGTCACGATGCCTTGTGGACGGTTATTTAGGCTAGGAATGGGTAACTCGTTGTGAGTGAGGCAAGGACCAGTAGGGTCGCGATGCCTTGTGGATGGCTTGTCTAATGGGGCTAATAGGGTCCATATGTTCGTGATCACGGCTCAAATGGAAGTATGATCGGATCTGAAATGGAGCTCTGATACCAACTGACGTAGCGTAGCAGAATTCTAAGTGAAATTCGGATAGATTCAACTATACGTGACTTCCGTCAACGTGATGGAAGTTTTTCCAAGAAAGGACGGCCAGCCAAGGGCATTAAGAACGAACAACAAGAACAAGTCACAGGGACGCACCCAAAGAGAAGACAAGAAGTCTATATGAATCTGATGTTATTTCTGAATGTGTTTATTACATAAACATTCCCATTTTTTATAAGGTTTGAAGGGAAACGAGATACATTCATAAATGCACTTACATACATGCTTTCTAATTAAATCAGATCACTAATGAGAGACTTTGAAAGTCATTTAATCATTAATTCAGCCAACGGACGAATGTGGACGCCCACTTCTCCTTATCTTGAACTTGGACGCCTTAGATGGTAGATGGATGTACTTGGACATCCCTACGTCAGTGTCTAGCGTCATTATTGATGGAGGAAGCTGTGCTAATGTTGCAAGCACCACTATGGTAGAAAAGTTGGGGTTGATCACAAAGAAACACCCTAAACCTTACAAGCTACAGTGTTTGAATGATAGTGGAGAAGTATGCGTGGAAGGGCAAGTGCTAGTGACATTTCGAATTGGCAAATATGAAGATGAAGTGCTATGTGATGTGGTACCAATGCAAGCTGGTCACGTACTACTCGGAAGGCCATGGCAATTTTATAGGAAGGTTAAGCATAATGGCTACACGAACAAGTACTCGTTCACACTCAATCGACGAATAATCACACTAGCACCCTGAACACCGTCACAAGTTTGTGAAGATCAATTGAAGTTACAAAAAGAGAATGATGAGAAAAAGAAGAGTGACCAAAAGAAAAGAATTGAGCGGAGAGAAGAAGCCAAAAAAAAGAAAGAAAAAATGGCCAATGAAAAGAAAGAGCTTGAGAGAGCAAAAGAAGTCAGAAAAACAAAAATTAAAATGGCCAATGAGAGAAAAACCGAGGGGTGGAAAAGGAGTTTTTATGTGGGAGCTAGTGATATCAAGCAAGCATGTTTTGACAAAAAGCCAATGATCGTACTTATGTACAAGGAGGCATTTTTAAACACTAACGAACTTGAACCACACTTGCCTAGTATGGTTGTTTCCGTTTTGCAGGACTATGAGGATGTATTCCCTAACGAGCTACCATCAGGATTACCATCTATCCGAGGGATTGAGCACCAAATTGCCTTGGTTCCGAGAGCTGCCATACCTAATCGTCCCGCCTATAGGAGCAATTTGGAGGAAACAAAGTAACTTGAGCGACAAGTCAACGAACTATTGGAGAAAGGGTACGTGAGAGAGAGCATGAGTCCTTGTGCCGTGCCAGTCTTACTCGTGCCTAAGAAGGATAGATCATGGAGGATGTGTGTTGATTCTCGAGACGTCAACAACATAACGGTAAAATATCGTCACCCTATTCCTCGTTTAGATGACATGTTAGATGAGCTGCATGGATCGAGCATGTTTTCTAAAATTGACTTGAAGAGTGGTTATCATCAAATTAGAATGAAAGAAGGAGATGAGTGGAAGACAGCCTTTAAAACGAAATATGGATGGTCATGCCATTCGGGTTGTCTAATGCTCCTAGTACATTTATGCGGCTCATGAATCATGTTTTACGCCCATTTATTGGCAAATTTGTAGTCGTTTATTTTGATGATATACTTGTTTATAGCGACAGCATGGATCACATGGAACATTTGAAATTTGTTCTAAATGCACTTAGAAAGGATCAATTGTTTGCTAACTTGAAGAAGTGCACCTTTTGCACAGATAAGCTTGTCTGCTTGGGTTTTGTTGTTAGTGCTAAAGGAATACAGGTCGATGAAGAAAAGATACGTGCAATTCGAGATTGGCCAAGTCCCACGAGCATTGCTAAAGTCTGAAGTTTCCATGGACTAGCTAGTTTCTACAGGAGATTTGTGAAAGATTTTAGTAGCTTAGCCGCACCACTTACTGAGGTGATCAAGAAGAACGTTGGATTTAGCTGGGGTGAAGCTCAAGAGAAGGCGTTTCAGCTCATCAAGGAGAAGTTGACAAATGCACCTTTATTATCGTTACCTAACTTTCTAAGACGTTTGAGGTTGAGTGTGATGCTTCAGGTGTTGGAATAGGCGCCGTGCTCATGCAAGAAGGACGACCAATTGCCTACTTTAGCGAAAGGCTAAGCGGAGCAGCCTTGAATTACCCAACTTACGACAAGGAGTTGTATGCATTGGTTCGCACATTGGAGACATGGGAACATTACTTATGGCCCAAGGAATTTGTGATTCATACTGACCATGAATCTTTGAAGCATTTAAAGGGCAATCACAAACTGAATAAAAGGCATGCAAGTTGGGTTTAATTTATTGAGACATTTCCTTATGTCATACGCTACAAGCAAGGTAAGGAAAACGTAGTAGCCGATGCACTGTCACGAAGGTATCTTTTGATTTCAACTCTTGATGCAAAATTACTTGGTTTTGAACACATTAAAGAGTTATACGCTGACGATACTGACTTTGGTGATGTGTTTCGTGAAATCGAGAGGAGTGCGTCTGGTAAGTTCTTTCGGAATGAAGGGTATATATTTCATGAGAATAAGCTTTGTGTGCCTAATTGTTCCATGCGAGAATTTTTGATACAAGAGGCAAACAGAGGCAGATTGATGGGATATTTTGGAATAGCAAAGACTTTAGCAATTTTACAAGAGCACTTCTACTGGCCGCACTTAAAGCGCGACGTTGAGAGAATTTGTGGACGTTGCATCACTTGCAAGCAAGCTAAGTCTAAAGTAAAACCCCACGGATTGTACACTCCCCTACCTATACCTAGTGAGCCTTGGATTGATATTTCTATGGACTTTGTTTTAGGACTTCCTAGGACTAAACATGGTAGAGATTCAATTTTTGTCGTGGTGGATAGGTTTTCTAAGATGGCGCATTTTATTCCATGTCATAAAACTGATGATGCCTCACATATTGCTAATTTGTTCTTTCGGGAAGTTGTAAGACTGCATGGCATGCCTAGAACAATCATTTCAGATAGAGATACTAAATTCTTAAGCTACTTTTGGAAGAATTTGTGGTGTAAGTTAGTTACCAAGTTATTGTTTTCTACTACTTGTCATCCACAAACTGATGGACAAACAGAAGTTGTGAACAGGACTTTGTCTACACTGTTAAGAGTGCTCATTAAGCATAACATTAAAGCTTGGGAAGATTGTTTGCCACAGGTTGAGTTTGCTTATAATCGATCTGTTCATTCTGCTACTCAATCCTCACCGTTTGAACTTGTGTATGGATTTAATCCTCTGACCCCACTATATTTATCACCTTTGCCTTCGAATGAGTATGTTAACTTAGATGGCAAGAAGAAGGCTGAATTTGTCAAGCAGTTGCAAGAGCAGGCGAGAATGAACATTGAGAAACGAATGGAGCACTACACAAGACAAGCGAATAAAGGATGACACAAAGTTGTCTTTGAGCCTGGTGATTGGGTTTGGTTGCATATGAGGAAGGAACGGTTTCCCGCGCAACGACGTTCAAAGTTGCTACCTCGTGGAGATGGTCCCTTCCAAGTTTTAGAGCGCATCAATGACAATGCTTATAAGCTTGACCTGCCAGGTGAGTATAATGTAAGTGCTTCTTTTAATGTTGCTGACTTAAGCCCGTTTGATGTAGGTGAAGATTTGAGGGCAAATCCTTTTCAAGAGTGGGGGAATGATGTGAACACGTCCACTATGGAGCTACAAGACCCACAACCAGTTCGAGTTCCACTTGGACCAATCACAAGAGCTAGAGCAAAGACGCTTCAAGCTGAGCTCAACGGATTAATTCAAGGGATTTGGACTACAACCAGTTCGTGTAAGCCCGTGGACGTTCAAGGAGCCCATGCAAAGCCCATGCACGTGATAGGGGTTATTTTGGAGGCCTTTTTCGACTTTGATTAGGAAATTATATCTTTTCGTTATTTCTTGTTTAGGAATAAGAGTTATCCAATAGTTGATAATGATTGTGTTTTTTCAATTCTTATATAAACATTCGTTTTAGACCTATTTTAAGTAGAATGATAAGTTTGGAGCTCTTCAGAACTTATCTTGTTGACTTTGGAGTCTATCCAGGTCAGTTTTAACCTCTATATAAGGGAAGCCACGAATTCAATAAAGGGGAACACTTTTTGGCATAAGAAAATTCGTGAGTTTTGATCCTCGGGTTGTTCTTGCGGGCTGGATTGCTTAGCTAGGGCGTTTGTACTTATCAAACAGAATTCCCATCTCCGTTTGTGGCGTATTCGTTTCAAGATCAAGGTTCGCATTCTTACCATTGCTACGGGTCAAAGTTAACCAACACTGAGGTTCGGTGCAAGGCGCAAAGCGACAGGTCAAGATCAACCATCATCCTAGAGTAGACGGTCCGAGTTGGTGCGAGTTCCTGATGGGAATTCATATCAAAGAAAGGGTAGAAGGGCAAGTAAGGGCAACATAAGGCAAGATGTGGAAAGAAAAGTCAAGAAAAGGTAAGAAAGGGTAAGAAAAGGCAAGATAAGGCAAGGTAAGGCAAGAAAAGGGAAGGAATGGCAAGAAAAGGAAAGATGAGGCAGGAAAAGGCAAGAAAAGGCAAGAAAAGGAATGAAAAGGCAGGGAAAAGGTAAGAAAAGGCAAGATAAGGCAAGGTAAGGCAAGAAAAGGTAATGAAAAGGCATGAAAAGGCAAGGAAAGGCAATAAAAGGCAAGGACAAGCAAGAAAAGGTAAGATAAGGCAAGATAAGGCAATAAAAAGCAAGAAAACCAAAGAAATCAAAAGAAAAGGGATGATAAGCCAAGAATAGGCAAGAAAAGGCATGAAAAGAATAGATAAGGCAAGATAAGGCATGAAAAGGCAAGAAAAGTCAAGAAAAGGAAAGAAAAGGCAAGGAAAAGGCTAGATAAGGCATGATAAGGCTAGAAAAGGAAAGAAAAGGCAAGGAAAAGGCAAGATAAGGCTGGAAAAGGGAAGCAAATGCTGGAAAAGTCAAGAAAAGGATAGAAAAGGCAAGGAAAAGGCAAGATAAGGAAAGAAAAAGTAAGAAACGCCAAGGAAATGGTGAGGAAAGGAAAGAAATGGCAAGGAAAGGCAAGATAATGTAAGATAATACAAGAAAACGAAAGAAAAGACCAGATAAGGCAAGAAAAGGCAAGGAAATGGCAAGAAAAGGCAAGAAAATGCATGGAAAAAGCATGAAAAGTCACGAAAAGGAATGAAAAGGCAAGATAAGGCATGAAAAGGCATGATAAGGTAAGAAAATGAAAGAAAAGACAAGATAAGGCAAGAAAAGGAAAGATAAGGCAAGTTAAGGCAAGAAAAGGCCAGGAAATGGTAAGGAAAGGAAAGTAAAGACAAGATAAGGCAAGAAAAGGCAAGATAAGGCACGATAAGGCTTGGAAAAGGCAAGAAAAGGAAAAAAAGGCATAGAAAAGGCGAGAAAAGGAAAGATAAGGCAAGAAAAGGCATGAAAATGCAAGAAAAGGCAAGATAATGTAAGAAAAGGCAAGAAAAGCAAAGAAAAGACAAGATAAGGCAAAGAAAGGAAAGATGAGGCAAGATAAGTCAAGAGAAGGGAAGGAAATGGTAAGGAAAGGAAAGAAAAGGCAAGAAAAGGAAAGATATGGAAAGAAAAGAAAAGATAAGGCAAGAAAAGGCAAGAAAGGGAAAGAAAAGAGAAGAAAAGGCAAGATAAGATATGATAATGCAAGAAAAGGAAAGAAAATGAAAGAAAAGACCAGATAAGGCAAGAAAAGGCAAAATACGGCAAGAAAAAGTAAGGAAATGGCAAGAAAAGGAAAGAAAAGGCATGAAAAGTCAAGAAAAGGAAAGATAAGGCAAGAAAAGTAATGAATAGGCATGAAAAGGAAAGATAAGAAAAGATAAGGTAAGATAAGCAAGAAAAGGCATAAAAAGTCAAGAAATGGAAAGATAAGAAAAGCAAATGTAAGGAAAGGCAAGATAAGGCAAGAAAAGGCAAGATAAGGAAAGAAAAGTCAAGGAAATGGTGTGAAAAGGCAAGAAAAGGGAAGAAAAGGCGAGAAAAGGGAAGATATGGTAAGAGAAGGCAAGATAAGGCAAGATAAGGCATGAAAAGCCAAGAAAAGGTAAGATAATTTAAGAAAGGGCAAGATCAGGCAAGAAAAGACAAAAAAGGAAAAAAAGGCAAGATAAGTGATACGAACCCTGCCAACGATGCGCGAGACCCGTCCAAGAAGCATTGAAATCCCAGATCATTCTAGATCAGTTCGTGATGGAGATCTCGACCCGATGCTCACAACCAAACAAGAACCTTGGTATTAAGACCGCGACCCGCTGCTTGAGTTGAAACAAAGAACCTTGATATGTCGATGACGCCACAAACGGTGATGAAGATCCGCTTGATAAGTCGATGGTGAACTCGACGGAATCCCTCCATTGCGTTTGAACAGTTCCAAAGAACCAAGAGAGCAAAGCCCACGTTTCTGAATCAATAATAGTCTCCTTTTCTTATTGCATAAGCCTCTATAAATAGGCTCAATATTACAAAGAGATTCCAAATCAAACAACTTCTAAAAATCTGGCTGGAAAGGGAAACTTAAAAGGAAACAAATCTATGCCTTTTAGGAAGGCTACAAACGTGACAACCAAGCTAAATAAGCCAAGAGTTGTTGGAATATAACTTCCTAAACAAAACTAATGGCTGAAATAAACTTCCTAAATAGAATGCCCAAATCAAAGGGAATGAATCTTCAAGATCTTTGCTGCTGAAAGGACCTTCTAGAACTTGTATTAAGGTCATAAACTCAGCTGAATTTCGTGGCTCTTGGTCCATGGACTTTAATAAATTTGCTTGGGCACAACTCTCTGATGTAAGCTTGGAAATCAGCCCATTAACTTGTGACTTGAAGCGCTTTGTCCGTGCTCTCTCACTTGGTCAGATTGGCACTTGAAATCATCATATGAGTGCTTCTCATATTCATATCATTGGGTCGAGAAGGAAGAGGTTCAGCCTAAGATTCAGCTGAGTCTAGAAGGTCCTTTCAGCACAAAGATCTTAAAGATTTATTCTCTCTGATTTGGGCATTCTATTTAGGAAGTTTATTTCAGCAATTAATTTTGTTTAGGAAGTTATATTCCAATAACTCTTGGCTTCTTTAGCTTGTTTGTCACATTTGTAGCCTTCCTAAAAGGCAGAGATTTGTTTCCTTTTTAGTTTCCCTTTCCAGCCAGATTTTTAGGAGTTGTTTGATTTGGAATCTCTTTGTAATATTGAGCCTATTTATAGAGACTTATGCAATGAGAAAAGGAGACTATTATTGATTGAGAAACGTGGGCTTTGCTCTCTTGGTTCTTTGGAACTGTTCGAACGCAACAGAGGGATTCCGTCGAGTTCACCATCGTCTTATCAAGCGAATCTTCCTCACCGTTTGTGGCGTCATCGACATATCAAGGTTCTTTGTTTCAACTCAAGCAGCAGGTCGTCGTCTTAATACCGAGGTTATTGTTTGGTTGTAAGCATCGGGTCGAGATCTCCATCACGAACTGATCTAGAACGATCTGGGATTTCAACGCTTCTTGGACGGGTCTCGCGCATCGTTGGCGGGGTTCGTATCATTTGGTATCAAAGCCTAGGTTCTATTTCAGTTCTATCTATCCTTTAAATTTTGTTTCTTTATCTTTAGTTTTCAGTTTGTTACTTATTGTATTCAGAGTTGGAAGAAAAAAAACAAAAAAAGAGAAAAATCAGAAAAAAAGGAAAGAAAGAAAAGAAGGCAGCCTAAAAAAAGAAGAAAGAAGGCTAGAGGTGATAGGACTCATCGAACTACAGCGTGGGATGATGAAGACAGCTGGGAGAAACTTATGTCATCAGCAAGGAAAATTGACATGCATGTAAGAGAAGGTTGTGAAGTACAACGTGAGAAGATCATTCACACTAAGCGTGACATTGAGAGTAAGGTATATGGTTCTGAAGTTGATGTGGAAGTTTCTTCTTTTGAAGTTCTTGAAGAGGCTTTGACATGGGAGGAGTTTGGTGCATATTCTATTGACTTATTTGATGGAGATTGCTTTGATGAGTATACAATGTCACTACTTTATTTAAGGGATTTATTTGATGAATCATCTGTGGTGAATAATGTTGTTCACATGAAGAAGTGCATAACTCCAATTGATGGTGATCATGAAGAATTTATTGTTGTGGTTGAGAAGGAAGAGGTTCAGCCCATATCTTACATATATCCAGATTTTCATGTTGAATATGTTGAGCATATTGACTTCTTGGGAGTTGATAAGTTTGAATATGTTAGAGGATCAACATTGATCAACTTGTGGAATGCTTTGAAGATTGGTGAAATGCTTACTCAAAAAGAGAGACTTTTGATTTGGAGATGAATTCAGATTGTGATCAACTTTTGATTTGGAGATGAATTCAGATTGTTTATGTTCAAAGTATCTATTCTGTTGGAGCGGAGAATATCAAGTGCAACCACGTCGTTTGAAGATTCAACCTTGTTCCAGCATGATTTTTAATTGGCACAAGCATGACATATGCAAGGATTTGAGGACAAATCCCTTTTAAGAGATGGGGAATGATGTGAATCCTACTAGCCTTATAAAGTGTCAATCTGACCAATTGTGAGAGCATCTGCAAAGTGCTTCAACTTATACAACTTAACGGTCTGATTTCCAAGCTTACATCAGAGAGTTGGGCCCAAGAAATTTATTAAAGTCCATGGATTAAGAGCCACGAAATTCAGCTGAGTTTATGACCTTAAATACAAGTTCTAGAAGGTCCTTCCAGCAGTAAAGATCTTGAAGATTCATTCTCTCTGATTTGGGCATTTTATTTAGGAAGTTTATTTCAGCCATTAGTTTTGATTAGGAAGTTATATTCCAATAACTCTTGGCTTATTTAGCTTGTTTGTCACGTTTTTAGCCTTCCTGAAAGGCTGAGATTTGTTTTCTTTTTAGTTTCCCTTTCCAGCCAGATTTTTAGGAGTTGTTTGATTTGGAATCTCTTTGTAATATTGAGCCTATTTATAAAGGCTTATGCAATGAGAAAAGGAGACCATGATTGATTGAAAAATGTGGGCTTTGCTCACTTGGTTCTTCAAAGCTGTTCGATTACAACAGATGTATTCTGTCGAGTTTACCATCAACTTATCAAGCAGATCTTCATCACCGTTTGTGGTGTCATCGACATATCAAGGTTTTTTGTTTCAACTCAAGCAGCGGGTCGCGGTCTTAATACCAAGGTTCTTATTTGGTTGTGAGCATCGGGTCAGATCTCCATCACGAACTGATCTAGAACGATTTGGAATTTCAATGCTTCTTGGATGGGTCTCGCGCATCATTGGCGGGGTTCGTATCAATAAGGCAAGAAAAGGGATGGAAATGGCAAGAAAAGGCAAAAAAAAGGCAAGATAAGGCAAGGAAAGGAAAGAAAAGGCAAGAAAAAGGCAAGATAAGGAAAGAAAAGGCAAGAAAAGGGAAGATAAGGAATAAAAAGGCAAGAAAAGGAAAGATAAGGCAAGGAAAGGTTTGAAAAGGCATGAAAAGGCAAGAAAGGGCAAGAAAGGGCAAGATAAGGCAAGATAGGGAATGAAAAGGCAAGAAAAGTCAAGAAAATGTATGAAAAGTTAAGAAAAGGCAAGGAAACGGTAAGAAAATACAAAAAAAGGCAAGAATAGGCAAGATAAGGCAAGGAAAGGAAAGAAAAGAAAAGGTAAGGAAAAGCCAAGAATAGGCAAGATAAGGAAAGAAAAGGTAAGAAAAGTCAAGAAACAAGAATGGAAAAGCAAAAAAAGGAAAGAAACAGCAAGATAAGGCAAGATAAGGAATAATAAGGCAAGAAAGGGCAATATAAGGCAAGGAAAGGCATGAAAAGGCAAGAAAGGGCAGAAAGGGCAAGATGATACGAACCCCGTTAATGATGCACGAGACCCGTCCACGAAGTGTTGAAATCCCAGATCGTTCTAGATCAGTTTGTGATGGAGATCTCGACCCGATGCTCACAACCAAACAAGAACCTTCGTATTACGATCGCGACCCGCTGCTTGAGTTGAAACAAAGAACCTTGATATGTTGATGACGTCACAAACAGTGATGATGCTCTGCTTGATAAGTCGATGGTGAACTCTACGGAATCGCTCCGCTGTGTTCGAGAAGTTCCGTAGAACCAAGGGAGAGACTTGCTCACGTTTTTTGATCAAAATATTCTGCCTCTTCTCATTGCATAAGCCTCTATAAATAGGTTCAATATTACAAAGAGATTTCAAATCAAAATACTTCCTAAATTGGCCAGAATTTTGGCTGTAAAGATAAACTAAAAAGGGAATCAAATCTAAACCTTTTAGAAAGGCCAAAACGTGACAAGGAAGCCAAAAGTTGCTGGAACTAATTTCCTAAACAATACTCATGGCTGAAATTTTATTTCCTAAATAGAATTCCCAAATCAGAGAGAATCACTCTTGTGGATCTTGGCTGCTGAATGAACCTTCTAGAACTTTTATTAAGGTCATAAACTCGGCTGAATTTTGTGGCTCTTGGTCCATGGACTTTAATAAATTTGCTTGGGCCCAACTCTCCGATGTAAGCTTAGAAATCAGCCCATTAAGTTGTGACTTGAAGCGCTTTGTACGTGCTCTATTAACAGGTCCAATTGGCACTTGAACAACATCATTTGTAGCTCCGCTAGACCCCATGCTAATCTGATCCATTGATTTGTGATTCGCATCATTCCCCTCCTCTTGAAAAGGATTTGTCCTCAAATCTTCATCGCCTACATTAAACAAACTCAAGTCAGAAACATTGAAAGTTGCACTCACGTTATACTCACAAGATAAATCCAACTTGTAAGCGTTGTCATTAACGCGTTAGATCACTTGGAAAAGACCATCTCCTCTTGGAAGCAACTTGGAATGTCTTTGCGCTGGAAAGCGCTCTTTTCGCATATGCAACCAAACCCAATCCCCAGGTTCAAAGACCACCTTATGACGCCCCTTGTTTGCTTTTTTAGCGTATTGCTCTATTCATCTCTCAATGTTGAGCCGTGCTTTCTCGTGAATCTGCTTGACAAACTCAGCTTTCTTTTTCCCATCTAAATTAACCCGCTCAATTGGTGGTAAAGGAGTTAAATCAAATGGGGTCAAAGGATTAAATCCATACACAATTTCAAAAGTCGAAAATTGAGTAGCAGAATGAATAGATCAATTATAGGCAAACTCAACATGTGGTAAACATTCTTCCCAAGTTTTGATGTTCTTTTTAATGATTGCTCTTAACAAAGTGGACAATGTTCGATTAACTACTTCTGTTTGACCATCAGTTTGTGGATAACAAGTAGTAGAAAACAAGAGCTTAGTACCTAGCTTGCACCTCAAAGTCTTCCAAAAATAGCTTAAGAACTTTGTATCCCTATCAGAAACAATTGTTCTAGGCATACCATGTAGTTTCACAACCTCCTTAAAGAACAAGTCAGCAATGTGAGAAGCATCATCAGTTTTATGACATGGAATAAAGTGTGCCATCTAAGAGAACCTATCCACAACCACAAAAATTGAATCTCTACCACGTTTAGTCCTAGGGAGCCCTAACACAAAATCCATCGAAATATCAATCCAAGGTTCACTAGGAATTGGTAAAGGAGTATACAAACAGTTAGGTTGCACGTGAGATTTAGCTTGCCGACATGTGACACACCTACCACATATTCTCTCCACATCTTTCTTCATATGCGGCCAATAAAAATGCTCCTGCAAAACATGCAAAGTTTTTACAACTCCAAAATGGCCCATTAATCCTCCACCATGAGATTCATGAACTAATAACTCTCGCATAGAACAATTAGGCACACATAACTTATTTTCTCGGAATAGAAATCCATGATGCCTATAAAACTTTCCAAATGTAATCTTCTCAGAAGCTCGGTATTCCTCATTAAAGTCTTTATCATCAGCATATAACTCTTTAATATGTTCAAAGCCTAGTAATTTTGCATCCAGAGTAGAAAGTAATGCATACCTGCGAGAAAGTGCATCAGCAACCACATTCTCCTTACCTTGCTTATATCAGATGACGTACGAGAATGTCTCAATGAACTCCACCCAACGCGCGTGCCTTTTGTTCAGCTTGTGTTGACCCTTCAAATGTTTCAATGATTCATGGTCACTGTGTATCATGAACTCCTTAGGCCATAGATAGTGTTGCCATGTTTCCAAAGCCCGAACCAATGCATACAACTCCTTGTCATAAGTTGGGTAGTTTAAGGCTACCCCACTTAATTTTTCGCTAAAGTAAGCAATTGGTCATCCTTTTTGCATAAGAACAGCGCCTATACCAACACCTGAAGCATCACATTCAATTTCAAACGTTTTAGAAAAGTTAGGTAAAGACAATAAGGGTGCATTTGTCAACTTCTCTTTGATCAGTTGAAATGCCTTTTCTTGTTCTTCTCCCCATCAAAATCCAACATTCTTCTTGATCACTTCAGTAATTGGTGCAGCGATGCTACTAAAATCCTTCACGAATCTCCGGTAGAAACTAGCAAGTCCGTGAAAACTCCTTACATTTGCTACACTTTTGGGACTTGGCCACTCTTGAATTGCACGTACCTTCTCTTCGTCAACCTGTATACCTTGAGCACTAACAACATATCCCAAGAACACAAGCTTGTTTGTGCAAAAGGTACACTTCTTCATATTTGCAAATAATTCTCCCTTCCTAAGTGCATCCAAAACAGATTTCAAATGTACTACATGATCATCTAAGCTTTTGCTATAAATAAGTATATCATCAAAATAGATGACAATAAATCTTCCAATAAATGGACGCAAAACATGATTCATGAGTCTCATAAAAGTGCTTGGAGCATTAGACAAACCAAAAGGCATGACCATCCATTCGTATAAACCATATTTTGTTTTAAAGGCAGTTTTCCACTCGTCTCCTTCTTTCATTCTAATCTGATGATAACCACTTTTCAAATCAATCTTAGAAAACACACAAGATCCATGCAGCACATCCAACATATCATCTAAACGAGGAATAGGATGACGATACTTTACCGTTATGTTGTTGATGGCTCGACAATCAACACACATTCTCCATGTTCCATCCTTCTTTGGCACAAGTAAAACCGGAACAGCACAAGGGCTCATGCTTTCTCTCACGTACCCTTTCTCCAATAACTCATTTACTTGTCGTTGAAGCTCTTTTGTCTCCTCGGGATTGCTCCTATAGGCTGGTCGATTTGGAATTGCTGCACCTGGAACAAAGTCAATTTGATGTTCGATTCCCCGTATGGGTGGTAACCCTGGCGGTAGGTCCTCGGGAAAGACATCAGCAAACTCCTGCAAAAGAGTGACAACAATACTTGGCAAACAAAGATCCAATTCATTAGTGGTTAAAAATGCCTCTTTGTATCTAAGTATAATCATTGGCTGTTTTGAAAACATTGCTAACTTGATTTCGCTCACTCTTGCATATAAACTCTTTTCTTGTTCCCCATATTTTCTCTCAATGGCCGATTTTATTTTTTCTGTTTCACCCTCATTTTTTTCGGCTTCTTTTCTACTCTCATTCCTTTTCTTTTGATCACTCTCCTTTTGTAATCTGACCTGATCCTCATATACTTGTTGTGGTGTCAATGGCACAAGAGTGACTGGTCTTTCGTTGAGTACAAAAGAATATTTATTTGTGAATCCATCATGCCTCACACGCCTATCAAACTGTTATGGCCGCCCTAGTAATAAGTGTCCCGCTTGTATTGGCACTACATCACACAACACCTCATCTTCATATTTACCGATCTGGAATGCAACTAACACTTGTTTGTTCACCCTTATCTCACCACTACCATTCAGCCATTGCAACTTGTACGGCCTAGGATGTTTTAGCATAGGCAGTTCCAACTTCTCCACCATTGTTGTGCTTGCAACATTAGTACAACTACCACCATCAATAATCATACTACATACCTTGTCCTTGATGTAGCACCTAGTGTGAAAGATATTCTCTCGCTGTACTTCATCAACCTCTTTTGTTTGCAAGCTCAATGCTCTCCTTGCCACCAATGTTAATGAACCAGGGGCTGAATACTCCTCCTCAGAAACATCCTCCAATGGCGGCATGTCATCTTCTTCATCTTCATTGTCAGTCTCGACCTCTCCATTATCTCGCATCACCATGATATGTTTATTTGGACATTGACTTGAACGTGTCCCCTTCCTTGACACCTGAAACACTTAATGTCACGATTCCTAGAAGTAGAAGTATCCATCTTACTTTTAGAAGCATGGTTGGTACTCTTTGTTTTATGCTCTGCTTTGAACATTTGTGGCTTTTCCATCTTCTTTGCATAATTCGGTTTCCATGTAGAAGAACCGAGGTTATGAGTTGCACGCGAATTACTCCTTCTTTTGAGTTGATGTTCAACCTTGTTGGCCATGTGCACCATGTCTTCTAATTCCACATAATGTTGCATCTCAACTTTGTCTTGAATTTCAGGGTTCAATCCACATAAGAACCTAGCCATTGTGGCTTCTCGATCCTCTTCGACATTAGCTTGGATCATAGCCATCTCCATCTCTTTATAGTAATCCTCGACACTCTTGTTGCCCTGTTTGAGACCTTGTAGCTTCTTGTACAACTCACGATAGTAGTGACTTGGTACAAACCGATTTCTCATCACCGTTTTCATCTCCTCCCAAGTCTCCAATGGGCACTCTCTATTTTGCCTCCTACTTGTAATAAGCTGGTCCCACCAAGTTAGAGCATAATCACAAAACTCAGTTACAGCTAACTTTACCCTCTTTGCTTCCAAATAGTTATTGCAATCAAAGACAAACTCCATCTTCTTCTCCCACTCAAGATAAGCTTCCGGGTTAGATCTTCCTTGAAACGAAGGAATCTTCATCTTAATACTGCCCAGATTGCCATCCCCTCAATTTCTAGTTTCACCGCCATGTCTCCTACTGCCAAAGATTGAATCACCATCATCATCATCAAACCCAGCTCCCACATCTCCATTGTCTCTATGCCTAGTTTCTTTTGATTGAGCTGGTCTAGCACTACGCACATGAGAAACTTCTTGTGACAGCTCCAATTTGTTCTCTAGCTTATCAATTCGTACATTCATCTCCTCCAACCCGTTCTTCATCAATTGCCTCATTTCACTCATCAAGGCTTCCATGTGAAACTTTGGATCAAACCAACCAGGAACACCTTCTTCGTTACTATTATTAGACATGCTTTGCTGCAAATAAAACAAGGTTAGGAAAAAAAAAGAATGGACCTCACCAATTCTCTCCCTCACGTGTTTACACTCAAGGCTGTGATGCACTCAATTCCCTCGTGTTTCATTCAAATAATTTGGCTTTTACTCGCTCTAATATCCTCACCCTCTTGCCTTTTTCCGCTCGTTGATGCCTCCCTTGGATTTATTTGGAACCACCAAACTCAGCGACTCTTATTGGATTATAGAACGATGGTTAGAACAATGGTTCCTTGTGCACCAATCTGATCTAAAGCAACAACTTGTGATGTTTCAGAATCCTTGCTTCAATCTTCTTCTAAATTCTAAGAAACTTTTCGTTCAACTTTCCACCTTTTTCTCTTCTTCTTTTTTTCGTCCTTTTTTTCCTCCTTTTCTTCTCTTTTGTAGGCTTCCTTTCTTTCTTTCTCCAACTCAGATTACAATAAGAACAACTAACTGAAAACTAATGATAAAAAAAAATTTAAAGGATAAATAGAACTGAAATAGAACCTTGAGCTTTGATACCAAATGATACGAACCCCGTCAATGATGCACGAGACCCATCCACGAAGTGTTGAAATCCCAGATCGTTCTAGATCAGTTTGTGATGGAGATCTCGACCCGATGCTCACAACCAAACAAGAACCTTGGTATTACGACCGCGACCCGCTGCTTGAGTTGAAACAAAGAACCTTGATATGTTGATGATGCCACAAACGGTGATGATGCTCCGCTTGATAAGTCGATGGTGAACTCTACGGAATCGCTCCGCTGTGTTCGAGAAGTTCTGTAGAACCAAGGGAGAGACTTGCTCACGTTTTTTGATCAAAATATTCTGCCTCTTCTCATTGCATAAGCCTCTATAAATAGGCTCAATATTACAAAGAGATGTCAAATCAAAATACTTCCTAAATTGGCCAGAATTTTGGCTGTAAAGATAAACTAAAAAGGGAATCAAATCTAAACCTTTTAGGAAGGCCAAAACATGACAAGCAAGCCAAAAGTTGTTGGAACTAATTTCCTAAACAATACTCATGGCTGAAATTTTATTTCCTAAATAGAATTCCCAAATCAGAGAGAATCACTCTTGTGGATCTTGGCTGCTGAATGGACCTTCTAGAACTAGTATTAAGGTCATAAACTCAGCTGAATTTCGTGGCTCTTTGTCCATGGACTTTAATAAATTAGCTTGGGCCCAACTCTCCGATGTAAGCTTGGAAATCAGCCCATTAAGTTGTGACTTGAAGCGCTTTGCATGTACTCTTGTAACAGGTCCAATTGGCACTTGAACAACATCATTTGTAGCTCCGCTAGACCCCATGCTAATCTGATCGATTGATTGTGATTCGCATCACAAGATAAGGAAAGAAAAGGTCAGAAAAGTGAAGAAAAGGTAAGAAAAGGCAAGATAAGGCAAGATAAAAGAAGATAGGGGAAGGAAAGGCAAGAAAAGGAAAGATGAGGTAGGAAAAGGCAAGAAAAGGCAAGAAAAGGAAAGAAAAGGCAGGGAAATGGTAAGAAAAGGCAAGGTAAGGCAAGAAAAGGAAAGAAAAGGCAAGGAAAAGGCATGAAAATGCAAGGAAAGGCAATAAAAGGCAAGGAAAAGCAAAAAAAGGTAAGAAAAGGCAAGATAAGGCAATAAAAAGCAAGAAAACTGAAGAAATCAAAAGAAAAGGGATGGTAAGCTAAGAATAGGCATGAAAAGGCAAGAAAAGGAAAGAAAAGGCAAGGAAAAGGTAAGAAAAGGCAAGATAAGGTTGGAAAAGGGAAGGAAATGCAAGATAAGGAAAGAAAAGGATAAAAAAGGCAAGGAAAAGGCAAGATAGGGAAAGAAAAGGAAAAAAAAGGAAAGAAAAGGCAAGAAAAGGAAAGAAAAGATAAGATAAGGCAAGGAAATGGTAAGGAAAGGAATTAAAGGCAAGATAAGGTAAGATAATACAAGAAAAAGAATGAAAAGACCAGATAAGGCAAGAAAAGGAAAAATAAGGCATGAAAACGCAAGGAAATTGTAAGAAAAGGAAACAAAAGGCAAGCAAATGCATGGAAAAAGCATGAAAAGTCAAGAAAAGGAATGAAAATGCAAGATAAGGCATGAAAAGGCAAGAGAAGGCTAGATACGGCAAGAAAAGGAAAGAAAAGATAAGAAAAGGATAAGAAAAGATAAGAAAAGGAAAGAAAAGATAAGATAAGGCAAGAAAAGGAAAGATAGGGCAAGAAAAGGCAAGGAAATGGTAAGGAAAGGAAAGAAAAGGCAAGATAAAGCAAGAAAAGGAAAGATAAGGCACGATAAGGCTTGGAAAAGGCAAGAAAAGGAAAAAAAAGGCAAGATAAGGAAAGATAAGGCAAGAAATGGAAAGATAAGGCAAGAAAAGGCATGGAAAAGGGAAGAAAAGGCAAGATAAGGCAAGAAAAGGAAAGAAAAGATAAGATAAGGCAAGGAAAGCAAAGATAAGGCAAGATAAGTCAAGAAAAGACAAGTAAATGGTAAGGAAAGGAAAGAAAAGGCAAGATAAGGCAAGAAAAGGAAAGATATGGAAAGAAAAGAAAAGAAAAGAAAGGCAAGAAAAAGAAAGAAAAGACAAGAAAAGGCAAGATAAGGCAAGAAAATTCAAGAAAAGGAAAGCTAAGGTTAGATAAGGCAAAAAAAAGGCATCAAAAGTCAAGAAATGGAAAGATAAGAAAAGAAAAGGTAAGATAAGGCAAGAAAAGGAAGATAAGGTAAGAAAAGGCAAGATGAGGCAGGAAAAGGAAAGATAAGGCAAGATAAGGCAAGAAAAGGCATGGAAATGGTAAGGAAAGGAAAGAAAAGACCAGATAAGGCAAGAAAAGGCAAAATAAGGCAAGAAAAAGTAAGGAAATGGAAGGAAAAGGAAAGAAAAGGCAAGAAAAGTCATAAAAAGTCAAGAAAAGGAAAGATAAGGCAAGAAATGGCATGAAAAAGCATGAAAAGGAAAGATAAGAAAAGAAAAGGTAAGATAAGGCCAGAAGAGGCATGAAAAGTCAAGAAAAGGTTAGATAAGGCAAGAAATGGAAAGAAAAGAAAAGAAAAGGCAAGATAAGGCAAGAAAATGCATGAAAATGCAAGAAAATGAAAGAATAGAAAAGAAAAGGCAAGATAAGGCAAGAAAAGGAAAGAAAAGGCAAGGGAATGGCAATATAAGGCATGAAAAGGCAAGAAAGGAAACAAAAGAAAAGAAAAGGCAAGATAAGGTAAGAAAAGGAAAGAAAAGGCATAGAAATGGCAAGATTACGCATGATTAGGCAAGAAAAGGAAAGAAAAGGCAAGATAAGGCTAGAAAAGGAAAGATGAGGATAGAAAAGGCAAGAAAAGGCAAGAAAAGGCAACGAAAATGCAAGATAAGGCAAGAAAAGGCAAGAAAAGGCAAGATAATGCAAGAAAAGGCAAGAAAAGGCAAGATCAGTTAAGATAAGGCAAGAAAAGGGATGGAAAGGCAAGAAAAGGAAAGATGAGGCAAGAAAAGGCAACATAAGGAAAGAAAAGGTTGGGAAAAGGTAAGAAAAGGCAAGAAAAGGTAAGAAAAGAAAAATAAGGAAAGATAGGGCAAGAAAAGTCAAGAGAAGGAATGAAAAAGCAAGAAGAGGCAAGAAAAGGCAACATAAGGAAAGAAAAGGAAAGAAAAGGTTGGGAAAAGGTAAGAACAGGCAAAAAAGGGCAAGAAAAGAAAAATAAGGAAAGATAAGGCAAGAAAAGGCCAGAAAAGGCAATAAAAGGAAAGAAAAGGCAAGGAAAAGGCAAGGATGGGGCAAGAAATGACAAGATAAGGCAAGAAAAGGAAAGAAAAGGCAAGGAAAAGGAAAGAAAAGGCAAGGAAAAGGGAAGGTAAGGCACGATAAGGCAAGAGAAGGAAAGAAAAGGCAAGAAAAAGGCAAAAAAGGCAAGGAAAAGGCATTAAAAGGCAAGATAAGGCTAGAAAAGGCAAGAAAAGGAAAGAAATTGAAAAAAGGAAAGATAAGGCAAGAAAAGGAAAGATAAGGCAAGAAAATGCAAGATAAGGTAAGAAAAGGCAAAAGGAAAGAAAAGGCAAAAAAAAGTCAAGATAAGGCCAGAAAATGCAAGGAAAAGGCATGAAAAGGCAAAAAAGATAAGACAATGCAAGAATAGGAAAGAAAAGGAAAGATAAGGCAAGAAAAATCATGAAAAGGTAAGAAAAGGCATGATAAGGTAAGAAAAGGCAAGATAAGGAAAAAAAGGCAAGATAAGGCAAGAAAAAGGCAAGATAAAGTAAGAAAAGGAATGGATAGGCAAGATAAGGAAAGAAAAGGAAAGAAAAGGATAGAAAAGGAAGTAAAAGGAAAGAAAAGGCATAAAAAGGCAAGAAAAGGTAAGATAAGGTAAGAAAAGGCAAGATAAGGAAAGAAAAGGCTAGAAAAGGGAAGATAAGGCAAGAAAATGTAAGAAAAGAAAAAAAGGCAAGAATAGGCAAGAAAAGGCAAGATAAGGGAAGGAAAGGAAAGAAAAGGCAAGGAAAAGTTAAAAAAGCAAGATAATGCATGAAAATGCAAGAAAAGGCAAGGAAAAAGCATGAAAAACCAAAAAAAGGAAAGAAAAAGTAAGAAAATTCAAGAAAATGTAAGGAAAGGCATGAGAAGGCAAGAAAGGGCAAGATAAGACAAGATAAGACAAGATAAGGAAAGAAAAGGCAAGAAAAGTCAAGAAAAGGTAAGAAAAGTTAAGAAAAGGCAAGGTAAAGGTAAGAAAAGACAAAAAAAGACAAGAAAAGGCAAGAAAAGGCAATATAAGGCAAGGAAAGGAAAGAAAAGGCAAGGAAAAGGGAAGGAAAGGCAAGAAAAGGAAAGATGAGGCAGGAAAAGGCAAGAAAAGAAAAGAAAAGGCAGGAAAAAGGTAAGAAAAGGCAAGATAAGGCAATAAAAAGCAAGAAAACAAAAGAAATCAAAAGAAAAGGGATGATAAGCCAAGAATAGGCAAAAAAAGGCAAGAAAATTCAAGAAAAGGGAAGATAAGGCATGAAAAGGCAAGAAAAGTCAAGAAAAGGAAAGAAAAGGCAAGGAAATAGAAAGAAAAGGCTAGACAAGGCATGATAAGGCTAGAAAAGGAAAGAAAAGGCAAGGAAAAGGCAAGATAAGGTTGGAAAAGGGAAGCAAATGCAAGAGAAGGCAAGAAAAGGATAGAAAAGGCAAGGAAAAGGCAAGATAAGGAAAGAAAAAGCAAGAAAAGGCAAGGAAATGGTGAGGAAAGGAAAGAAAAGGCAAGATAAGGCAAGAAAAGGAAAGATTTAGAAAGAAAAGAAAAGATAAGGCAAGAAAAGGAAAGAAAAGGCAAGAAAAGGCATGGAACAAACATGAAAAGTCAAGAAAAGGAATGAAAAGGCAAGATAAGGCATGAAAAGGCAAGATAAGGCAAGAAAATGAAAGAAAATACAAGATAAGGCAAGAAAAGGAAAGATAAGGCAAGAAAAGGCCAGGAAATGGGAAGGAAAGGAAAGAAAAGGCAAGATAAGGCACGATAAAGTGCAGAAAAGGCAAGAAAAGGAAAAAAGGCATGGAAAAGGCAAGAAAAGGAAAGATAAGGCAAGAAAAGGCAAGATAAGGTAAGAAAAGGCAAGATAAGGAAAGAAAAGGAAAGACAAGACAAGATAAGGCAAAGAAAGGAAAGATAAGGCAAGATAAGTCAAGAAAAGGAAAGGAAATGGTAAGGAAAGGAAAGAAAAGGCAAGATAAGGCAAGAAAAGGAAAGATATGGAAAGAAAAGGCAAGATAAGGCAAGAAAAGGAAAGAAAAGACAAGAAAAGGCAAGATAAGGTAAGATAATGATATGGATATGAGAAGCACTCATATGATGATTTCAAGTGCCAATCTGACCAAGTGAGAGAGCACGGACAAAGCGCTTCAAGTCACAACTTAATGGGCTGATTTCCAAGCTTACATCGGAGAGTTGGGCCCAAGCAAATTTATTAAAGTCCATGGACCAAGAGCCACGAAATTCAGCTGAGTTTATGACCTTAATACAAGTTCTAGAAGGTCCTTTCAGCAGCAAAGATCTTGAAGATTTATTCTCTCTGATTTGGGCATTATATTTAGGAAGTTTATTTCAGCCATTAGTTTTGATTAGGAAGTTATATTCCAACAACTCTTGGCTTATTTAGCTTGTTTGTCACGTTTGTAGCCTTCCTAAAAGGCATAGATTTGTTTCCTTTTTAGTTTCCCTTTCCAGCCAGATTTTTAGGAGTTGTTTGATTTGGAATCTCTTTGTAATATTGAGCCTATTTATAAAGGCTTATGCAATGAGAAAAGGGGACCATTATTGATTGAAAAACGTGGGCTTTGCTCTCTTGGTTCTTCGGAACTGTTCGAACACAACGGACGGATTCCGTCGAGTTCACCATCGACTTATTAAGCGGATCTTCATCACCGTTTGTGGCGTCATCGACATATCAAGGTTCTTTGTTTCAACTCAAGCAGCGGGTCGCGGTTTTAATACCAAGGTTCTTGTTTGGTTGTGAGCATCGGGTCGAGATCTCCATCACGAACTAATCTAGAACGATCTGGAATTTCAACGCTTCTTGGACGGGTCTCGCGCATCGATGGCCGGGTTCGTATCATTTGGTATCACAGCTCAAGGTTCTATTTCAGTTCTATCTATCCTTTAAATTTTGTTTTTATCATTAGTTTTCAATTAGTTATTCTTGTTATATTCTGAGTTGGAGAAAGAAAAAAAAATCAAAAAAGAGAGAAAAATCCAGAAAAAGGAAAGAAAGAAAAGAAGGCAGCCTACAAAGGAAGAAAAGAGGCTAAAAAAAGTTTGCAAAAAAGTGAAAAGAAAAAAAAGAGAATGTGCAAGAACATATTCTACGATTACTCAAGAAGAAACTTTGAAGGTGATGAGTCATTGGCTGATCCACAGAAGTTTATGGAGGCTGTGATGAGTGAGATGAAGTGTATGGTGAGTGAGGAAATCAAGAAGTTTCACAGACGGATAGACCAAATAGAGAGTAAATTTTCAGCGCAGGTACAAGTTGTTCCTAATGTATGTAGGGATACAAGAGCTCAACAAAGGAAAATTAGGATGAGAGGTGATAGCACTCATCGAGTTACAACGTGGGATGATGAAGACAGCTGGGAGAAACTTATGTCTTTGGCAAGGAAAATTGACTTGCATACAAGAGAAGTTAGTGAAGTGCAACGAGAGAAGATCATTCAGGCTGAGTGCGACATTGAGGAAAAGATATGTTATTCTAAAATTGGTATGCCTTCAGATGAAGTTCTTGAAGAGGTTTTGATATGGGATGAGTTTGGTGAATATTCTATTGATTTATTTGATGGAGATTATTTTGATGACCATACCATGTCACTACTTTACCTAAGAGATTTATTTGACGAATCATCTGTGGTGGATATCGTTCACATGAAGAAGTGCACAATTCCTATTGATGGTGAACATGAAGAACTTATTGTTGCTATTAACAAGGAAGCGGATCAACCCATATCTTACATCTTTCCAGATTTTCACGTTGAATATGTTGAGCATTTTGATTTCTTGGGAGTTGACAAGTTTGATTATGTTGGTGGTTCACCATTGATCAATTTATGGAATAGTTTAAAGGTTGCAGAAACACATATTCGAATAAATAATTCTTGGGCTTTTGATTTGGAGATGATATCAGATTGTTTATGTTCGAAGTATCTATTCTGTTGGAGAGGAAGGTATCAAGTACAACCACGACTTTCGAAGACTCAACCTTGTTCCAGCATGGTTGTTAATTTGTGGCACTATGACATATGCGAGGATTTGAGGACAAATCCCTTTCAAGAGGAGGGGAATGATATGGATATGAGAAGCACTCATATGATGATTTCAAGTGCCAATCTGACCAAGTGAGAGAGCACGAACAAAGCGCTTCAAGTCACAACTTAATGGGCTGATTTCCAAGCTTACATCAGAGAGTTGGGCCCAAGCAAATTTATTAAAGTCCATGGACCAAGAGCCACGAAATTCAGCTAAGTTTATGACCTTAATACAAGTTCTAGAAGGTCCTTTCAGCAGCAAAGATCTTGAAGATTTATTCTCTCTGATTTGGGCATTCTATTTAGGAAGTTTATTTCAGCCATTAGTTTTGATTAGGAAGTTATATTACAACAACTCTTGGCTTATTTAGCTTGTTTGTCACATTTGTAGCCTTCCTAAAAGGCATAGATTTGTTTCCTTTTTAGTTTCCCTTTCCAGCCAGATTTTTAGGATTTGTTTGATTTGGAATCTCTTTGTAATATTGAGCCTATTTATAGAGGCTTATGCAATGAGAAAAGAGGACCATTATTGATTGATAAACGTGGGCTGTGCTCTCTTGGTTCTTCGGAACTGTTCGAACACAACGGAGGGATTCCGTCGAGTTCACCATCGACTTATCAAGCGGATCTTCATCACCGTTTGTGGCATCATCGACATATCAAGGTTCTTTGTTTCAACTCAAGCAGCGGGTCGCGATCTTAATACTAAGGTTCTTGTTTGGTTGTGAGCATCGGGTCGAGATCTCCATCACGAACTGATCTAGAACGATCTGGAATTTCAACGCTTCTTGGACAGGTCTCGCGCATCGATGGCGGGGTTTGTATCAGATAATGCAAGAAAATGAAAGAAAATACTAGATAAGGCAAGAAAAGGTAAGGAAATGGCAAGAAAAGGAAAGAAAAGGCATAAAAAGTCAAGAAAAGGAAAGATAAGGCAAGATAAGGCATGAAAAGGAAAGATAAGAAAAGACAAGGTAAGATAAGGCAAGAAAAGGCATAAAAAGTCAAGAAATGGAAGGATAAGAAAAGAAAAGGTAAGAAAAGGCAAGATAAGGCAAGAAAAGGCAAGATAAGGAAAGAAAAGGAAAGAAAAGGCAAGGAAATGGTAAGAAAAGGCAAGAAAAGGGAAGAAAAGGCAAGGAAATGGCATGAAAAGGCAAGAAAATGGAAGAAAAGGCGAGAAAAGGCAAGATATGGTAAGAAAAGGCAAGATAAGGAATGAAAAGGCAAGATAAGGCAACGTAAGGCATGAAAAGGCAAAAAAAAGGTAAGATAATTTAAGAAAAGGCAAGATCAGGCAGGAAAAGACAAAAAAAGACAAAAAAAAAAGGCAAGATAAGGCAAAGAAAAGGCAAGGAAATGGCAAGAAAAGGCAAAAAAATGCAAGATAAGGCAAGGAAAGGAAAGAAAAGGCAAGGAAAAGGCAAGAAAAGGCAAGGAAAAAGCATGAAAAAGGAAAAAAAGGAAAGAAAAAGCAAGAAAAGGGAAGATAAGGAATAAAAAGGCAAGAAAAGGCAAGATAAGGCAAGGAAAGGCAAGAAAGGGCAAGAAAGGGCAAGATAGGGAAAGAAAAGGCAGGAAAAGTCAAGAAAATGTATGAAAAGTTATGAAAAGGTAAGGAAAAGGTAAGAAAAGACAAAAAAAAGGCAAGAATAGGCAAGATAAGGCAAGGAAATGAAAGAAAAGAAAAGGCAAGGAAAAGCCAAGAAAAGGCAAGATAAGGAAAGAAAAGGCAAAAAAAGGCAAGGAAAAATAATGAAAAAGCATAAAAAAGAAAGAAACACCAAGATAAGGAATAAAAAGGCAAGAAAGGGCAATATAAGGCAAGGAAAGGCATGAAAAGGCAAGAAAGGGCAGAAAGGGCAAGATAAGGCAAGATAAGGAAAGAAAAGGCAAGAAAAGTCAAGAAAAGGTAAGATAAGGCAAGATAAAAGAAGATAGGAGAAGGAAAGGCAGGAAAAGGAAAGATGAGGTAGGAAAAGCCAAGAAAAGGCTAGAAAAGGCAGGGAAAAGGTAAGAAAATGCAAGATAAGGAATGGTAAGGCAAGAAAAGGAAATAAAAGGCAAGATAAGGCAAGAAAAAGGCATGGAAAGGCAATAAAAGGCAAGGAAAAGTAAGAAAAGATAAGAAAAGGCAAGATAAGGCAATAAAAAGCAAGAAAACCAAAGAAATCAAAAGAAAAGGGATGGTAAGCCAAGAATAGGCATGAAAAGGTAAGAAAAGTCAAGAAAAGGAAAGAAAAGGCAAGGAAAAGGAAAGAAAAGGATAGATAAGGCATGATAAGACTAGAAAAGGAAAGAAAATGATAAAAACCCCGCCAACGATGCGCGAGACCCATCCACGAAGCGTTGAAATCCCAGATCGTTCTAGATCAGTTCGTGATGGAGATCTCGACCCGATGCTCACAACCAAACAAGAACCTTGGTATTAGGACCGCGACCCGCTGTTTGAGTTGAAACAAAGATCCTTGATATGTCGATGATGCCACAAACGGTGATGAAGATCCACTTGATAAGTCGATGGTGAACTCGATGGAATCCCTCCGTTGTGTTTGAACTGTTCCAAAGAACCAAGAGAGCAAAGCCCACGTTTTTCAATCAATAATGGTCCCCTTTTCTCATTGCATAAGCCTCTATAAATAGGCTCAATATTACAAAGAGATTCCAAATCTAATAACTCCTAAAAATCTGGGTGGAAAGGGAAACTAAAAAGGAAACAAATCTCTTCCTTTTAGGAAGGCTACAAACGTGACAAACATGCTAAATAAGCCAAGAGTTGTTGGAATATAACTTCCTAATCAAAACTAATGGCTGAAATAAACTTCCCAAATAGAATGCCCAAATCTGAGAGAATGAATCTTCAAGATCTTTGCTGCTGAAAGGACCTTCTAGAACTTGTATTAAGGTCATAAACTCAGCTGAATTGCATGACTCTTGGTCCATGGACTTAATAAATTTGCTTGGGCCCAACTCTCTGATGTAAGCTTGGAAATTAGCCCATTAAGTTGTGACTTGAATGAGATTTGTCCTCAAATCCTTGCATACGTCATGCTTGTACCAATTAAAATTCATGCTGGAAAAAGGTTGAATCTTCGATCGTCGTGGTTGCACTTGATACCTTCCGCTCCAACAGAACAGATACTTTGATGATAAATAATTAGATTTCACCTCCAAATCAAAAGTTAAAGACTTACTTTTTCGAATAAGCCTTTTACCAATCTTCAAAGCATTCCACAAGTTGATCAATGCTGATCCTCCAACATATTCAAACTTGTCAACTCCCAAGAAGTCTATATGCTCAACATATTCAACATGAAAATCCGGATATATGTAAGATATGGGCTGAACCTCTTTTTTCTCAACCACAACAACAAATTCTTCATGATCACCATCAATTGGAGTTATGCACTTCTTCATGTGAACAACATTACTCATCACAGATGATTCATCAAATAAATCCCTTAAGTAAAGTAGTGACATTGTATGCTCATCAAAGCAATCTCCATCAAATAAGTCATTAGAATATGCACCAAACTCCTCCCATGTCAAAGCATCTTCAAGAACTTCAAAAGAAGAAGCTTTCATATCAACTTCAGAACCACATACCTTATTCTCAATATCAGACGTAGTGTGAATTATCTTCTCACGTTGCACTTCCCAACCTTCTCTTGCATGCAAGTCAATTTTCCTTGCCAATGACATAAGCTTCTCCCAGCTGTCTTGATCATCCCATGCTGTAACTCTAAAAGTGTCATCACCTCTAACCCCAATCTTCCTTTGTTGAGCTCTTGTATCCCTACATACACTGGGAACAACTTCTACCTGCTCTGAAAATTTACTCTCTATTCGGTCTATCCGTCTGTGAAACTTCTTGATTTCCTCACTCACCATACACTTCATCTCACTCATCAGAGCCTCCATAAACTTTTGTGGATCAGCCAATGACTCATCACCTTCAAAGTTTCTTCTTGAGTAATCGTAGGACATGTTCTTGCACATTCTCTTTTTTTTTCTTTCCACTTTTTTGCAAACTTTTTTTTTCAGCCTATTTTCTTCCTTTGTAGGCTACCTTCTTTTCTTTCTTTCCTTTTTCCATATATTTCTCTCTTTTTTTGATTTTTTATTCTTTCTCCAACTCAGAAAATGCAATAAGAACAACTAATTGAAAACTAATGATAAAAACGAAATTTAAAGGATAGATAGAACTAAAATAAAAAGTCTAAGCTCTGATACCAAATGATACGAACCCCGCCAACGATGCGCGAGACCCGTCCATCAAGCGTTGAAATCCCAGATCGTTCTAGATCAGTTTGTGATGGAGATCTCGACCCGATGCTCACAACCAAACAAGAACCTTGGTATTACGACCGCGACCCACTGTTTGAGTTGAAACAAAGAACCTTGATATGTCGATGACGCCACAAACGGTGATGAAGATCCGCTTGATAAGTCGATGGTGAACTCGACAGAATCCCTCCGTCGTGTTCGAACTGTTGTTGGAATATAACTTCCTAATCAAAACTAATGGCTGAAATAAACTTCCTAAATAGAATGCCCAAATCTGAGAGAATGAATCTTCAAGATCTTTGCTGCTGAAAGGACCTTCTAGAACTTGTATTAAGGTCATAAACTCAGCTGAATTGCGTGGCTCTTGGTCCATGGACTTTAATAAATTTGCTTGGGCCCAACTCTCTGATGTAAGCTTGGAAATCAGCCCATTAAGTTGTGACTTAAAGCGCTTTATCCGTGCTCTCTCACTTGGACAGATTGGCACTTGAAATCATCGTATGAGTGCTTCTCATATTCTCAGAAAAGGCAAGGAAAAGGCAAGAAAAGGAAAGATAAGATTGGAAAATGGAAGGAAATGCAAAATAAGGCAAGAAAAGGACAGAAAAGGCAAGGAAAAGGCAAGATAAGGAAAGAAAAGGCAAGAAAAGGAAGGATAAGATAAGAAAAGGCAAGATAAGGAATGAAAAGGCAAGATAATGTAAGATAAGGCTTGAAAACGCATGAAAAGGCAAGAAAAGTAAAGAAAAGGTAAGATAATTCAAGAACAGGCAAGAACAGGCAAGAAAAGACAAAAAAAGGCAAGAAAAGACATGATAAGGTAAGAAAAGGCAAGAAAAGGCAAGATAAGGCAATAAAAGGCAAGAAAAGGAAAGAAATGGAAAGAAAAAGAAAGATAAGGCAAGAAAAGTTATGAAAAGGCAAGAAAATGCAATAAAAGGAAAATAAGGCAAGGAAAGGCAAGGAAAAGGCAGGAAAAGGCAAGAAAAGGAAAGAAATGGAATGATGAGGCAAGAAATTGCAAGATAAGGCAAGAAAAGGTAAGAAAAGGTAAGGAAAAGGGAAGATAAGGTAAGATAAGGCAAGAAAAGGCAAGGCAAAGGTAAGAAAAGGCATGAAAAAGGTAAGATAAGGCAAAAAAAGGCTAGAAAAGGTTAGAAAAGGCAAGATAAGGCTAGAAAAGGCAAGAAAATGAAAGAAATTGAAAAAAAGGAAAGATAAGGTAAGAAAAAGCAAGATAAGGTAAGAAAAGGTAAGAAAAGGTAAGGAAAAGGTAAGAAATGACAAAAAAAAGGATAGATAAGGCAACAAAAGGCCAGAAAGGGCAAGATAAGGTAAGATAAGGAAAGAAAAGGCCAGAAAAGGCAATAAAATGTAAGAAACGGCAAGACATGGCAAGATAAGGCAAGATAAGGGTAGGAAAGGCAAGAAAAGAAAAGATGAGGCAAGAAAAGGAAAGAATTGGAAAGAACAGGTAAGGAAAAGGTAAGAAAAGGCAAGATAAGGCAAGATAAGGAAAGAAAAGGCAAGGAAAAGGAATGATAAGGTAAGAATAGGCAAGAAAAGACAAGCTAAGGCAAGATAAGGCATGACAAAGAAAGAAAAGGCAAGAAAAGGAAAGAAAAGGAAAAAAAAGGCATGGAAAAGGCATGGAAAGGCGAGAAAAGGAAAGATAAGGCAAGAAAAGGCATGAAAAGGCAAGAAAAGGCAAGATAAGTGAAGAAATGGTAAGAAAATGCAAAGAAAAGACAAGGAAAAGCAAGAAAAGGAAAGAAAAAGCAAGAAAAGGCAAGATGAGGAAAGAAAAGGCAAGAAAATGCATGAAAAGGTAAGAAAAGGCAAGAAAGGGAAAGAAAGGTAGATAAGTCAAGAAAAGGCAAGAAAAGGTAAGAAAAGTCAAGAAAATGTAAGAAAAGGCAAGATAAGGCAAGAGAAGGGAAGGCAACGCAAGAAAAGGGAAGGCAACGCAAGAAAAGGCAAGAAATGGAAAGAAAAGGTAAGGAAAAGGTAAGAAAAGGCAAGATAAGGCATGGTAATGAAAGAAAAGGTAAGAAAAACCAAGATAAGGCAAGAAAAGGCCAGAAGATGGCATGAAAAGGCAAGGAAAGGCAATAAAAGGCAAGGAAAAGCAAGAAAAGGGTATGAAAAGGCAAGATAATGAAACAAAGAAATCGAAAGAAAAGGAATGATAAGGTAAGAATGGGCAAGAAAAGGCAAGACAAGACAAGCTAAGGCAAGATAAGGCAAGAAAAGAAAAGAAAAGGAAAGAAAGGCACGACAAGGCATGGAAAAGGAAAGAAAAGGAAAAAAAAGGCAAGATAATGCAACAAAGAAATCGAAAGCAAAGGAATGGTAAGGTAAGAATAGGCAAGATAAGGCAAGACAAGATAAGCTAAGGCAAGATAAGGCAAGAAAAGGCAAGAAAAGAAAAGAAAAGGAAAGGAAGGCATGATAAGGCATGGAAAAGGAAAGAAACGAAAAAAAAGGCATGGAAAAGGCATGAAAAGAAAAGATAAGGCAAGAAAAGGAAAGATAGGGCAAGAAAAGGCATGAAACGGCAAGAAAAGGCAAGATAAGTCATGATTAGGTAAGAAAAGGAAAGAAAAGGCAAGCAAAAGGCAAGAAAAATTAAGATAAGGCTAGAAAAGGGAAGGAAAGGCAAGAAAAGGAAAGATGAGGAATGAAAAGGCAAGATAAGGCAAGGAAAAGGCAAGATAAGGCAAGAAAAGGCATGAAAGGGCAAAAAAAGAGAAGGAAAGGCAAGAAAAGGAAAGATGACGCAAAATAAGGAAAGAAAAGGTTGGGAAAAGGTAAGAAAAGGCAAGATAAGGCAAGGTTAGGCAAGAAAAGAAAAGAAAAGGCTTGGAAATGGCAAGAAAAGGCAATAAAAGGAATGAAAAGGAATGATGAGGCAAGAAATGGCATGATAAGGCAAGAAAAGGAAAGAAAAGGCAAGGAAAAGGGAAGATAAGGCAAGATAAGGCAAGAAAAGGAAAGAAAAGCAAAGAAAAGCAAAGGAAAAGGTAAGCAAAGGCAAGGAAAAGGCAAGAAAAGGTAAGGAAAAGGCATTAAACGGCAAGAAAATGCAAGAAAAGGTAAGAAAAGTCAGGATAAGGGTAGAAAAGAAAAGAAATTGAAAAAAAGGAAAGATAAGGCAAGAAAATGAAGGAAAAGTCAAGAATAAGGCCAGAAAAAGAAAGGAAAAGGCATGAAAAGGCAAAAAAGATAAGAAATTGTAAGAATAGGAAAGAAAAGGAAAGATAAGGCAAGAAAAAATATGAAAAGGTAAGAAAAGGCATGATAAAGTGAGAACATGCAAGATAAGGTAAAAAAGGCAAGATAAGGCAAGAAAAGGCGAGATAAAGTAAGAAATGGAATGGAAAGGCAAGATAAAGCAAGAAAAGGCATGAAAAGGCAAGAAAATGCAAGAAAAGGAAGTAAAAGGAAGATAAGGCAAGAAAAGGCATGAAAAGGCAAGAAAATGTAAGATAAGGTAAGAAAAGGCAAGATAAAGCAAGAAAAGGCAAGAAAGGGCAGAAAGGGCAAGATAAGGCAAGATAAGGAAAGAAAAGGCAATAAAAGGTAAGAAAAGGCAAGATAAGGTAAGAAAAGGGAAGGAAAGGCAAGAAAAGGAAAGAAAAGGCAAGGAAAAGGTAAAAAAGGTAAGATAAGGCAAGGTAAGTCAAGAAAAGAAAAGAAAAGGCAAGATAATGCCAGGAAAGGCAATAAAAGGCAAGGAAAAGCAAGAAAAGGTAAGAAAAGGCAAGAAAAGGTTAGAAAAGGTAAGATAAGGCAAGATTAGGCAAGATAAGGCATGAAAAGGCAAGAAAAGTCAAGAACATGAAAGAAAAGGAAAGATAAGGCACGATAAGGCATGAAAAAGGCAAGAAAAGGAAAAAAAAGGCATGAAAAAGGCATGGAAAAGGCAAGAAAAGGAAAGATAAAGCAAGAAAAGGCAAGAAAAGGAAAGATAAGGGAAGAAAAGGCAAGATAAGGCCAGAAAAGGCAAGGAAAGGCAAGGAAAGGAAAGAAAAGGCTAGGAATAGGTAAGAAAAGGCAAGATAAGGCTAGAAAAGGCAAGATAAGGCTAGAAAAGGGAAGGAAATGCAAGAAAAGAATAGAAAAAGCAAGGAAAAGGCAAGAAAAGGCAAGAAAAGGAAAGAAAAGACAAGATAAGGCAAGAAAATTAAAGATATCGAAAGAAAAGAAAAGATTAGGCAAGAATAGGCAAGAAAAAGAAAGAAAAGGCAAGATAATGCAAGATAAGGGAAGATAATGTAAGAAAAGGAAAGAAAAGACCAAATAAGGCCAGAAAAGGCAAAATAAGGCAAGAAAAGGTAAGGATATGGCAAGAAAAGGATAGAAAAGATAAGAAAAGGCATGGAAAAGGCAAGATAAGGCAAGAAAAGGTAAGAAAATGCATGGAAAAGGCAAGAAAAGGAAAGAAAATGCATGAAAAGGCAAGAAAAGGAAGTAAAAGGAAAGAAAATGCATGAAAAGGCAAGAAAATGTAAGATAAGGTAAGAAAAGGAAAGAAAAGGAATATAAGAAAAGAAAAGGCAAGAAAAGGGAAGATAAGGCAAGAAAATGTAAAAAAAGACAAGAATAGGCAAGAAAAGGCAAGATAAGTCAAGGAAAGGAAAGAAAAGGCAAGGATAAGGCAAGAAAAGGCAAGATAAAGAAAAGGCAAGAAAAGGCAGGGAAAAAGCATGAAAAAGAAAAAAAAGGAAAGAAAAAGCATGAAAAGGTAAGATATGGAATAAAAAGGCAAGAAAATGCAATCTAAGGCAAGAAAAGGCATGAAAAGGAAAGAAAGGGTAGAAAGGGCAAGAAAAGGAAAGAAAAGTCAAGAAAAGGTAAGAAAAGTTAAGAAAAGGCAAGGAAAAGGTAAGAAAAGACAAAAAAGGAAAGAATACGAAAGAAAAGGCCAGAAAAGGCAAGATAAGGCAAGGAAAGGAAAGAAAAGGCAAGGAAAAGGCAAGAAAAGACAAGATAAGGAATGAAAAGGCAAGAAAATGCAAGGAAAAAGGATGAAAAAGCAAAAAAAGGAAAGAAAAAGAAAGAAAAGGCAAGATAAGGAATAAAAACGCAATAAAAGGCAAGATAAGGCAAGGAAAGGCATGAAAAGGCAAGAAAAGGTAGAAAGGGCAAGATAAGGAAAGAAAAGGCAAGAAATGTCAAGAAAAGGTAAAAAAAGGTAAGAAAAGGCAAGATAAGGCAAGAAAAGGGAAGGAAAGGTAAGGTAAGGGAAGAAAAGGAAAGAAAAGGCAAGGAAAAGGAAAGATAAGGTAAGAAAAGACAAGGAAAAGGCATGAAAAGGCAAGGAAAGGCAATAAAAGGCAAGGAAAAGCAAGAAAAGGTAAGAAAAGGCAAGATAAGGCAATAAAAAGCAAGAAAAACAAAGAAATCAAAAGAAAAGGCACGATAAGGCATTGAAAAGGTAAGAAAAGGAAAAAAAGGCTTGGAAAAGGCATAAAAAGGCAAGAAAAGGAAAGATAAAGCAAGAAAAGGGCTTTAAATTCAAAAAAAGGCAAGATATGGGAAGAAAAGGCAAGATAAGGCCAGAAAAGGAAAGAAAAGGCAAGGAAAGGAAAGAAAAGGGAAGGAAAAGGCTAGATAAGGCATGATAAGGCAAGAAAAGGAAAGAAAAGGCAAGAAAAAGGCAAGATAAGGCAAGAAAAGGGAAGGTAATGCAAGATAAGGGAAGAAAAGGACAAAAAAGGCAAGAAAAAGGCAAGATAAGGAAAGAAAAGGCAAAGAAAGGCAAGATAAGGAAAGAAAAGGCAAGATAAGGCAAGAAAAGGCAAGATAAGGTAAGAAAAGGCAAGATAATGCAAGAAAAGGAAAGATAAGGCAAGGAAATGGTAAGAAAAGAAAAGAAAAGACAAGATAAGGCAAGAAAAGGAAAGATATCGAAAGAAAAAAAAAGATAAGGCAAGAAAAGGAAAGAAAAAGAAAGAAAAGGCAACATAAGGTAAGATAATGTAAGAAAAGGCAAGAAAAGAAAAGCTAAGATAAAGCATGAAAAGACAAGAAAAGGCAAGGAAAAGGCCAGAAAAGGCGAGAAAAGGCAAGATACGGTACGAAAAGGGAAGATAATGAAGGAAAAGGCAAGATAAGGCAAGATAAGGCATGAAAAGGCAAGAAAAGGTAAGATAATTCAAGAAAAGGAAAGATCATGCAAGAAATGACGTAGGGACGTCCAAGTGCATCCATCTACCATCTGAGGCATCCAAGTTCAAGATAAGGAGAAGTGGGCGTCCACATTCGTCCGTTGGCTGACTTAATGAATAAATGACTTTCAAAGTTTCTCATTAGTGATCTGATTTAATAAGAATGCATGTATGTAAGTACATCTATGAATGTATCCCATTTCCCTTAGAACCTTATAAAAATGGGGAATGTTTATGTAATAAACACATTCAGAAATAATATCAGATTCATCTAGACTTTGTCTATTATCTTTGGGTGCGTCCCTTGGTTCCAATTTGATCTATCCGCCCTTGGCTGGCCGTCCCATTGGACAAACCTCCATCATGTTGACGGAAGTCACGTATGGTTGAATTTATCCGAATTTTACTTAAAATTCTGCTACGCTACGTCAGTTGGTATCAGAGCTCTATTTCAGATCCGATCACACTTCCATTTGAGGCATGATCACGAACATACGCACCCTATTAGCCCCATTAGACAAGCCATCCACAAGGCATCGTGACCCTACTGGTCCTTGCCTCGCTCACAACGAGTTAACCATTCGTAGCCTAAATAATCGTCCACAAGGCATCGTGACCCTACTGGTCCTTGCCTCCCACATCTTGTGCTATCTTTCTAGTCCTTAACCGATCAATCAAGATGACTGATCCAAAAACAACCAAGCGTTTAGGAGATTTGGAAGTAACCATGCAAGAAGTTCTACGTCAATTGCGCAATTTGGCAGTGCAACCACCGGCTGCCATGGGAGATAATGCAAGGGAAGATGAAGGCGAGGAGGATCGTGATGACCTTGACTCGGTGCATACGCTACCGATCAGAGGAGGACATGGAAATAGAGGGGGACGAGGTCGAGGAGGAGATGGAGGATGAGGTGCGCGAAGAGAAGCCCATAGAGGAGAAGAAAGAGGTTTTGGCTATCCCCAACGAGTGGATCGACCATTCAAGATGAACATTGAAAAGTTCTATGGTGATGTAGACATAGAATCTTTCTTGAATTGGTTGGATTCAGTGGAGAAGTACTTTGATTGCATGGATCTAACGAAAGAGCAAATGGTCAATTATGTGGCCTTCAAGTTAGAGTCCAGGTCTGCTGTTTGGTGGAGGAAAGAACAAGAATCTAGAAGGAGACATGGAGAACATCTAATACGTGACTGGCCTTCAATGGAGCAAGCCTTAAGGGCACGATTTCTGCCCGTGGATTACCATCAATCCTTGTACTTGCAATTCTTATCTTGCTCTCAGGGAAATCTCTCCGTGGATGAATATACGGCTGAGTTTATGAGGTTGGCTGCCCGGAATGACGTGGAGGAGAATGAAGACCAACATATTGCTCGTTACATTGATGGTCTAAATTATGAGGTGAAGAGCAAGATGGAGTTTGATACTTTCTTGTATTTTCAGGATGCTTGTCACAAAGCAAGAAAAATTGGAGCCACATTGAAGAAGAAGAGAATGGTTCCAAATCGTTTTACTAGTCCAGGTCAGACATCCACTGCCCCTAAAGGTGGATTTGACAAGAGTATGATACAAGCAAGTGATCCAAAGAATCAACCAAAGACAAAGATGGTTCTCGAGTCATCTCAGAGGAAAGGGAAGGAGGTGGAAACTAACTCGGCAATCAGGTGCTTCAAGTGCAACGCACTGGGCCATAAATCAAGCGAGTGTCCGAGGTGGAAGTTCACACAATTGAGTATACGTGAAGAATCCGAAGAGCAATCTGGGGCTTTCCTATGTGCTCCCATAGATGAAGGGGAAGACGGGGAAAAGGAGGAATCAGAAGATGAGGAGGAGGAATATTGTGGGATCATACGCAAATTTGCTCTAGCTGCTCACAAAGTGGAAGACTCGCAATGCCACAATCTTTTTCGCACACGCTGCCATATGGGAAAAGATGTTTGTGATGTGATCATTGATGGGGGAAGTCAAGAGACTTTCATTAGTGGCAAAACTGTGGAGAAGTTAGGTTTGAAGGTTACGCCTCATCCTGCACCGTATACTATTGGGTGGGTTCAATCTGGTGGAGGACTCCAAGTGAACTCAAGGTGTACTGTGCCCTTTTCAATTGGCCAATATTCAGATGAGGTTACTTGTGATGTGCTTAAAATGGATGCTTGCAACATTCTGTTATGAAGACCGTGGGAGTTTGACAATAAAGTGGTACACAAAGGTCAAGAAAACACCTATGAAATCCGAAAAGATGGGAAGCAGTTTACTTTGCTTCCAAGGAAGCCTGGTCTAAGCAAGACAAAGCCAAATGAAGTCCGTCGGATGGTGTCCCTAGTCACTTCCACCAAAGAATTACAAGACTCTTTCAAAGAGATTGGGTGGTGCTATGCCTTTGTTATGAAAGATGCAAGTCAAGACCATGAAGCTAGCATTCCTCCTGAGGTGGCTGACCTTCTTAAAGAATTCCATGAGGTTGTCTCAGAAGACCTTCCCAAGGGTTTACCACCCTTGCAAAATATTCAACATCGGATTGACCTTATTCCGGGTTCAACCTTGCCTAATTTGCCTCATTACAGGTTGAGTCCCAAAGAGAATCAGATTTTGAGAGAAAAGGTGCAAGAATTGTTAGACATGGGCTACATTCAAGAAAGCCTTAGTCCTTGTGGAGTTCCTGCTCTCTTGGTGCCTAAGAAGGATGGTTCTTGGAGTATGTGTATTGACAGCCGCGCGATTAACCAAATTACCGTCAGGTATCGATTTCCAATTTTGCGGTTGAATGACATGTTGGATAACCTGAGCGGATCAATTATTTTCTCCAAGATCAACTTGAGGAGTGGTTACCATCAGATCCGCATAAGGCCTGGAGATGAATGGAAGACCGCTTTCAAGACCAAGGATGGTTTGTGTGAATGGCTGGTCATGCCATTTGGTCTAACCAATGCTCCAAGCACCTTCATGAGGTTAATGCATCAGGTATTACGACCTTTTCTTGATAAATTTATGGTCGTATACTTTGATGATATTCTTGTGTATAGCAAATCAGAAGAGTAGCATTTGGTTCGTCTAAAAGATGTGTTCACCGCACACCATAGTAATCATCTATTTGCCAACTTAAAGAAGTGCATATTTTGGCAAGAGGAACTCCTATTTCTTGGATTTGTGGTAGGCAAGGAAGGAGTGCAAGTTGATCCAGCCAAGATCGAGGCAATTCAATCTTGGCCTACTCCGATTGATGTGAAGCAACAAGACTCACAGCAAGTGCAAGTACCCATTGGGCCGGTGACACGAGCAAGGGCGAAAACATTTCAAGCAGAAGTTAATGGATTAATGCAAGAAGTCTGGGCTCAAGCCAATGCAAACAAGTGCAAAGACGTGTATGAGGCCCATGCAAAGCCCATGCACGTGATAGAGGCTATTTTGGAAGCTTGACATGTACGTAAGCTTCTTGATGCGTGCGCACATGGAGAATCAAGAAGAATCAGCCTATTTAGTCCGTGCATCTACTTGTTTTGGATGTGCAGCTATTAGTTATTCTATTAGATATTATTTGCTTAGATTATTTCTTGTTTAGTTGAAATAATTCGGCCAGAATCTCCTTAGATTAGGAAAGAGAGTTTTGGCCAGCCTTTGAACTCCTTTTTTGGAGTTAGCTTGTTTAGGAATACTTTGGTACTTTGGAGCCTATATAAAGAGGTCTCCTAACAATAAAAAAGGGAAGAAACTTTTGAGATTGAATTCTTTCTTGTGAGTTAAGATACTCCTTGTGTGTTCTTGCTAATTGCTGGCTTGCTTAGCAAATAATATCTAATAGATTAACTAATAGCTGCATGTCCAAAACAAGTAGACGCACGGACTAAATAGGCTGATTCTTCTTGATTCTCCATGTGCGCATGCATCTAGAAGCTTACGTGCATATCAAGCTTCCAAAATAGCTTCTATCACGTGCATGGGCTTTGCATGGGCCTCATGCACGTCCTTGCACTTGTACGCATTGGCTTGAGCCCAGACTTCTTGCATTAATCCATTAAGTTCTGCTTGAAACATTTTCGCCCTTGCTCGTGTCACCGGCCCAATTGGTACTTGCACTTGCTGTGAGTCTTGTAGCTTCACATCATTCCCGAAGAGCTACCAGCTGGATTATCACCTATGCAAGGGATTGAGCATCAAATTGATTTTGTTCCAGGAGCTACCATACCTAACCACCCCGCATATAGAAGTAATCCTGAGGAAACAAAGGAACTTGAGAGGCAAGTCAATGAGCTTTTGGAAAAAGGGTACGTGAGAGAAAGCATGAGCCCATGTGCTGTTCCAGTCCTACTTGTGCCTAAGAAGGATGGATCATGGAGGATGTGTGTTGATTGCCGAGCTGTCAACAACATCACGATAAAATATCGTCACCCTATGCCTCGCCTAGATGACATGTTAGATGAGTTGCATGGATCTTGCATGTTTTCTAAGATTGACTTAAAAAGTGGTTATCATCAGATTAGGATGAAAGAAGGAGATGAGTGGAAGACTGCTTTTAAAACAAAATATGGGTTGTGTGAGTGGATGGTCATGCCGTTCGGGTTATCTAATGCACCTAGTACATTCATGCGCCTTATGAATCATGTCTTACGTCCATTCATTGGCAAATTTATCGTTGTGTACTTTGATGATATACTCATTTATAGTACGAGTTTAGAGGATCATGTAGAGCATTTGAAATCTGTCCTAGATGCACTTAGAGAGGATCAATTGTTTGCCAATTTGAAGAAGTGCACCTTTTGCACAGATAAACTTGTATTCTTGGGTTTTGTTGTTAGTGCTCACGGGATACAGGTTGATAAGGAGAAGATCCGAGCCATCCGGGACTGGCCAAGTCCTACAAGTGTTGCTAATGTTCGAAGTTTTCATGGCTTAGCTAGCTTTTACTTGAGGTTCGTGAAAGACTTTAGTAGCCTAGCCGTGCCCCTCACTGAAGTCATCAAGAAGAACGTTGGATTTAGTTGGGGAGAAGCTCAAGAGAACTCATTCCAACTCATCAAAGAGAAGTTAACTAATGCTCCTTTGTTGGCTTTGCCTAACTTTGCTAAAACCTTTGAAGTTGAATGTGATGCCTCATGTATAGGGATTGGAGCTGTCCTCATGCAAGAAGGGAGACAATTGCCTACTTTAGTGAGAAACTAAGTGGGGCAACCTTGAACTATCCAACTTATGACAAAGAGTTGTATGCGCTAGTTCGAACATTAGAAACATGGCAGCATTACTTGTGGCCCAAGGAATTCGTGATCCACACTGATCATGAATCACTCAAGCACTTAAAGGGGCAACACAAGTTGAATAGGAGGCATGCACGATGGGTGGAGTTCATTGAGACATTTCCTTATGTCATTCGCTACAAGCAAGGTAAGGAAAATGTAGTAGCTGATGCCCTATCGTGAAGGTATGCTTTGATCTCAACTCTTGATGCGAAGTTAATTGGTTTTGAACACCTTAAAGAGTTGTGCACAAGTGGTAAAATTTTGCGGAATGAAGGTTACCTATTTCGTGAGTTCAAACTTTGTGTGCCTAATTGTTCTATGCGAGAGTTGCTAATTCAGGAGGCACATGGAGGCGGATTGATGGGGCACTTTGGAATCGTAAAGACTTTGGTAATGCTACAAGATCACTTCTATTGGCCACACATGAAGCGCGACGTTGAAAGAGTTTGTGAGCGTTGCATCACATGCAAGCAAGCCAAGTCAAAGGTAAAACCCCACGGTTTGTATACCCCACTACCTATACCTAGTATGCCTTTGGTTGATATCTCTATGGATTTTGTGTTAGGACTGCCTAGGACTAAACGTGGAAGGGATTCAATCTTTGTGGTAGTGGATAGGTTTTCTAAGATGTCACATTTTATTCCATGTCATAAGACTGATGATGCTTCAAACATTGCTGATTTGTTCTTTAGAGAAGTTGTTAGGTTGCATGGTATGCCTAGAACTATTATTTCTGATAGAGATGCTAAGTTCTTGAGTTACTTTTGGAAGACCTTGTGGAGTAAGTTAGGTACCAAGTTGTTATCTTAACTCACAAACTGATGGTCAAACTGAAGTTGTAAATAGGACTTTGTCTACTTTATTGAGAGCACTTATCAAGTATAACATTAACACTTGGGAAGAATGTCTACCACATGTTGAATTTGCTTATAATCGTTCAGTTTATTCTGCTACTCAATAAAGTGCAAGACTCAGCTGGTAATCCAGCTGGTAGCTCTTCGGGAATGATGTGAAGCTACAAGACTCACAGCAAGTGCAAGTACCAATTGGGCCGGTGACACGAGCAAGGGCGAAAACGTTTCAAGCGGAACTTAATGGATTAATGCAAGAAGTCTGGGCTCAAGCCAATGCGTACAAGTGCAAGGACGTGCATGAGGCCCATGCAAAGCCCATGCACGTGATAGAGGCTATTTTGGAAGCTTGACATGCACGTAAGCTTCTAGATGCATGCACATATGGAGAATCAAGAAGAATCAGCCTATTTAGTCCGTGCACCTACTTGTTTTGGACGTGCAGTTATTAGTTATTCTATTAGATATTATTTACTTAGATTATTTCTTGTTTAGTTGAAATAATTCGGCCAGAATCTCCTTAGATTAGGAAAGAGAGTTTTGGCCAGCCATTGAACTCTTTTTTAGGAGTTAGCTTGTTTAGGAATACTTTGGTACTTTGGAGCCTATATAAGGAGGTCTCCTAACAATAAAAAAGGGACGAAACTTTTGAGATTGAATTCTTTCTTGTGAGTTAGGATACTCCTTGTGTGTCCTTGCTAATTGCTGGCTTGCTTAGCTTGAGCGCAATTTTCACTTATCAAACGATTCTTCCATTATCGTTTGTGGCGTGATTCGACTTGGACCAAAGGTTCACGAAATTCCATTGCTTGGGTTGCGGTTCTTCCAAACCAAGGTTCTGGCAAGGCTCGAGTTCGTGGGTTGTAGTCTGTTCCATCCAAAGTAGCACGGTCCATTGTGAGCCTCCTGCCGAGGTCCATATCACTGATAAATGAAAATCAGATCAGAAGTTTTCTTGGCTTGGCAACCTTTTATCATCATTTCATCAAGGGTTTTAGTGCTATTGCTGCCCCACTTACTTCTCTTCTCAAGAAGCAAGTTCCTTTTGTTGTGGGATGGAGAGGCAGAGCGTGCTTTCCGTCAACTCAAGGACGCTCTAAGTTCAGCGCCCGTGCTTGCCTTACCTGATTTTGGTAAACTTTTTGAAGTGGATGTGGATGCTTCCAGACTTGGTATAGGGGTTGTGTTGTCTCAAGAGAAACGTCCTATTGCCTTTTTCAGCGAGAAGTTAAGTGATCATCGACAGACTTGGTCCACGTACGAGAAGGATTTATATGCTGTGTTCCGTGCCTTCAAGAATTGGGAACATTACCTAGTTGGTAAGCAATTTGTCTTATACACGGATCATAGAGCTCTAAAATTTCTCGATGATCAAACTAAGTTGTCCAATCATATGCATGCTCGTTGGACCACTTACTTACAGAAATTTCCTTTCCTAATCACGCATAAAAGTGGCACTTAGAATGTTGTGGCTGATGCTTTGAGTAGGAGTGTCACTTTACTTACTTAATTGAGGGGTTCCATTACCGCCTTTGATAGTCTACGTGATTCGTATATTGAAGATGAAGATTTTTCTGAGATTTGGTTGAAATGCGAGAAGGGAATTGGCCACGAAGATTATTTTGTGCATGATGGTTTTCTGATGAAAGGCAATCAGCTTTGCATTCCTAAGACCTCGTTGTGTGATCATTTGGTTTGGGAAATGCATGGTGGAGGCCTCTCAGCTCATTTGGGTCGGGACAAGACTTTGGCTGCCTTGGCCGAACATTTTTATTGGCCAAAGATGAGAACAAAAGTTGGCAAGGTGGTGAAGCATTGTCGTGTATGCCAAGAAATGAAGGGTACCGTGCAAAACACAGGATTGTATACTCCTTTACCAATCCTGAAGAACATTTGGAAAGATCTCAGCATGGACTTTTTTCTTGGCTTACCTCGTACCCCGCGTGGTACAAATTCTATTTTTGTTGTTGTTGGCAGGTTGTCCAAGATGGCGCATTTTGTTCCGTGCAAGAAAATAACCGATGCTCATGGTGTGGCCAAACTATTCTTTAGAGAGGTGGTGCGACTCCATGGTGTACCAAGGACGATCACTTCTGATCGGGACACGAAGTTCCTTGCAAGTTTTTGCAAGACTTTATGGCGGATGTTTGATGCAACCTTGCAATTTAGCACCACCGCTCATCCTAAAACTGATGGACAAACTGAAGCTACCAACCGCACACTTGGAAGTCTCTTGCGGAGACTTTGTCATGAGAGGCAACATCAATGGGATTTGGCCTTGCCTATCGCTAAATTTGCATACAATGGAGTTGTTCACAGGTCAGCGGGACACTCACCATTCTCCTTAGTCTACACCAAAGTTCCGAATCGTGCTAATCCGGCAACTGTGACTTATGCCAAGCACGTGAACTCAGTGTTGGAAGCCGTCAGGAAAAGGCTAGAAGCTACTAATCAAAAGGAGAAGGCTCGTGTTGATAGGCATCGATGTGTGCAAATATTTCAGCCTGGTGAGGAAGTTATGGTTTATTTCAGGAAGGAGCGGATGCCCGCCAATATGGGTGGAAAACTTTAGCCTAAGAAGTATGGACCATACAAGATTTTACGATGGGTCAATGATAACACCTATGTTGTTGATCTTCCTGACGAGTTTGGTGTGTCCAAGACTGATGTGAATCTCGTTACGGATCCACGCGAAAGCTGGATCTATCTACTTTCAGATTGATGGAAATCTTGACCAGTTGTTTGCACCTTTGCAAGAACCTTGGTATGAGCAACCTCGACCCGCTGCTGTAGGGAAACAAGAACCTTGAATTGATGAAGATGCCACAAACGGTGATGTAGATCCGCTTGATAAGTCGAAGGTGAACAAACAGAATCCCGCCGCTGTGTTCGAACAGTTTCGAAGAACTAAGAGAGCAAAGCCCACGTTTTTTTGTACTCTAATTATTCTCCCTTATTCTCATTGATAATGCCTTTATATATAGGCAGATTGTTACAAAGAGATTCCTAATTAAATATAACTTCTAACTAGATAAATATGACTTAAAAAGGGAAACTAAAAAAGGAAAATAACTCTAATCCTACTAGGAATACTCAAAACATGATTATCTCATAATTGACTTCCTAAATAGACTAGAACTCCTAATAAAACTAAATTATCTTTTTTGTAACTTCCTAAACAGAATAGAACTCATGTAAAATAAAATTAACAAATAATTAACTTCCAGCTGTAGGGAAACAAGAACCTTGAATTGAAGAAGACGCGACAAACGGTGATGTAGATTCGCTTGATAAGTCGAAGGTGAACGAACGGAATCCCTCCACTGTGTTCAAACAGTTCCGAAGAACTAAGAGAGCAAAGCCCACGTTTTTTTGTACTGAAATTATTCCCCCTTATTCTCATTGATAATGCCTTTATATATAGGCAGATTGTTACAAAGAGATTCCTAATTAAATATAACTTCTAACTAGATAACTATGACTTAAAAAGGGAAACTAAAAAAGGAAAATAACTCTAATCCTACTAGGAATACTCGAAACGTGATTATCTCATAATTGACTTCCTAAACAGACTAGAACTCCTAATAAAACGAAATTATCTTTTTTGTAACTTTCTAAACAGAATAGAACTCATGCAAAATAAAATTAACAAATAATTAACTTCCTAAATAGACTTTGAAACTCAAAAATGAAGGAGAAAGAGAAGGAGCTTGGGGCAACGTTGACCCTAAGGTATTTGTGGAGGCCTTAACAGGGAAGCTCTAACAAATGATGAGAGCGGAGGTTGAGCAAATACACCAACGCCTGGATATCATAGAGAATTTACGTGCTAGCCAACAACCACGAGGCATACCTCATGCCCAAAGAAGACTAGCACCTATGGGAGGAATGAGTGGAGATGAGTCTGACTTTGATGAGGACGTAGGCTCCACAAGGAATGTTAGGAGGTTGAGGAATGAACGTCAACCTAGGGAGGCCAGGAGGAGAGGGAATGATAATTTGGGAAGCATCAAGTTAAAAATACCTTCCTTTGCAGGTCGTTCTGATCCGGATGCTTATCTTGAATGGGTGAAGAAGATTGAATTTGTATTTGATTGTCACAATTGTTCTGAGGCAAAGAAGGTAAAGCTGGCGGTGACTGAATTTACTGATTATGCTATAACTTGGTGGGATCAATTTGTCATAGCAGGAGACGTAACGGAGAATATACCATAGAGACGTGGGAGGATATGAAAGTTGTGATGAGGAAACGCTTTGTTCCTAGTCATTACTACCGTGATCTTTTTAAAAGGTTACAAGGACTGCGTCAAGGAAGTATGAGTGTGGAAGATTACTATAAGCAGATGGAGATGGCCATGATACGAGCCAACGTAGAGGAGGATCGTGAAGCCACTATGGCTAGGTTCTTGAATGGACTGAATCCTGAAATTCAAGACAAAGTGGAGGAGCTACAACACTACGTCGAATTGGAAGATATGGTTCATATGGCCAACAAGATAGAGAAATAAATGAAGAAAGGGGGAGGAACTCGAGCTACATCAAGTACTACTTGGAAGCTGAATTATCCAAAGAAGTTTGATAGGCCACAGGCGGCCAAAGTAGAACACAAGGCCGAGAGTTCTAATACCAGCTCTCAAAATAAAGTGGAAGCCTCTCCTACAAGAAATCGAGACATTAGGTGCTTTAAATGTCAAGGAAGGGGGCACATAGCAAGTCAATGTCCTAACAAGCAGGTTATGGTGCTTAGAGAGAGCGGGGAGGTCGAGATAGAAGGAGAAGACTCAGACCATGGAAGCATGCCCTCATTAGAAGACCTGTCCGAGGAGGAATTCCAAGCTACTGAAGCACTCACGTTGGTGACAAGAAGGGCTTTGAACTTGCAAGCAAAAGAAGAAGATGATGATGCACAACGAGAGAATATTTTCCACACAAGGTGTTATATCAAGGGCAAGGTGTGTAGCGTCATTATTGATGGAGGAAGCTGTGCTAATGTTGCAAGCACCACTATGGTAGAAAAGTTGGGGTTGATCACAAAGAAACACCCTAAACCTTACAAGCTACAGTGGTTGAATGATAGTGGAGAAGTACGCGTGGAAGGGCAAGTGCTAGTGACATTTCGAATTGGAAATCTCGACCCGTTGTTTGCACCTTTGCAAGAACCTCGGTATGAACAACCTCAACCCGCTACTGTAGGGAAACAAGAACCTTGAATTGATGAAGACGCCACAAATGATGATGTAGATCTGCTTGATAAGTCGAAGGTGAACGAACAGAATCCCTCCGCTGTGTTCGAACAGTTCCGAAGAACTAAGAGAGTAAAGCCCACATTTTTTTGTACTCTAATTATTCTCCCTTATTCTCATTGATAATGCCTTTATATATAGGCAGATTGTTACAAAGAGATTCCTAATTAAATATAACTTCTAACTAGATAAATATGACTTAAAAAGGGAAACTAAAAAAGGAAAATAACTCTAATCCTACTAGAAATACTCAAAACGTGATTATCTCATAATTGACTTCCTAAACAGACTAGAACTCCTATTAAAACAAAATTATCTTTTTTGTAACTTCCTAAACAGAATAGAACTCATGTAAAATAAAATTAACAAATAATTAACTTCCTAAATAGACTTTTAAACTCAAAAACGAATTATTAAATAATTATGGCTTCTTGCAGATCTAATTCATATCATTCCCCTCCTCTTGAAATAGATTTGTCCTCAAATCCTTGCATCCGTCATACTTTTTCCAATTCACGATCATGCTTGAACAAGTCTTGGAACGTCTTGGTTGAACTTGATATCTTCCATCCCAACAGAATAGATACTTTGAACATAAAGAATCTGAAGTCATCTCCAACTTGATATGAATCCCGTCAGGAACTCGCACCAACTCGGACCGTCTACTCTAGGATGATGGTTGATCTTGACCCGTCGCTTTGCGCCTTGCACCGAACCTTAGTGTTGGTTAACTTTGACCTGTAGAAATGGTGAGAATGCGAACCTTGATCTTGAATCGAATACGCCACAAACGGAGATGGAAATTCCGTTTGATAAGTACAAATGCCCTAGCTAAACAATCCAGCCCGCAAGAACAACCAGAGTACCAAAACTCACGAATTTTCTTATGCCAAAAAGTGATCCTTTATTAAATTCGTGGCCCTCCTTATATAGAGGTTAAAACTGACCTGGATAGACTCCAAAGTCAACAAGATAAGTTCTGAAGAGCTCCAAACTTATCATACTACTTAAACTAGTTCTAAAAATGAATGTTTATCCTAAGAATTGAAAAACACAATCATTATCCACTATTGGATAACTCTTATTCCTAAAAAGTTATAAAAAGTTTGGATAACTCTTATTTCTATAAAGTAAGAATCTTGGTTCTACTCCTTTAGGCGTCCAAAATAACTCCAATCACGTGCATGGGCTTTGCATGGACGTCCACGAGCTTACACGAATTGGTTGTAGTCCAAATCCCTTGAATTAATCCGTTGAGCTCAGCTTGAAGTGTCTTTGCTCTTGCTCTTGTTATTGGTCCAAGTGGAACTCGAACTGGTTGTGGGTCTTATAGCTCCATAGTGGACGTGTTCACATCATTCCGCCTCTCTTCAAAAGGATTTTCCCTCAAATCTTCACCTACATCAAACGGGCTTAAGTCAGCAACATTAAAAGAAGCACTTACATTATACTCACCCGGTAGGTCAAGCTTATAAGCATTGTCATTGATGCGCTCTAAAACTTGGAAAGGACCATCCCCACGAGGTAGCAACTTTGCACGCCGTTGCGCGGGAAACCGTTCCTTCCTCATATGCAACCAAACCCAATCACCAGGCTCAAAGACAACTTTGTGTCGCCTTTTATTCGCTTGTCTTGCGTAGTGCTCCGTTCGTTTCTCAATGTTCATTCTCGCCTTCTCATGCAACTGCTTGACAAATTTAGCCTTCTTCTTGCCATCTAAGTTAACATACTCATTCGAAGGCAAAGGTGATAAATCTAGTGGGGTCAGAGGATTAAATCCATACACAAGTACAAACGGTGAGAATTGAGTAGCTGAATGAACAGATCGATTATAAGCAAACTCAACATGTGGCAAACAATCTTCCCAAGCTTTAATGTTATGCTTAATGAGCGCTCTTAACAGTGTAGACAAAGTCCTATTCACAACTTCTGTTTGTCCATCAGTTTGTGGATGACAAGTAGTAGAAAACAATAACTTGGTACCTAACTTACACCACAAAGTCTTCCAAAAGTAGCTTAAGAACTTAGTATCTCTATCTGAAATGATTGTCCTAGGCATGCCATGCAATCTTACAACTTCCCGAAAGAACAAATCAGCAATATGTGAGGCATCATCAGTTTTATGACATGGAATAAAATGCGCCATCTTAGAAAACCTATCCATCACGACAAAAATTGAATCTCTTCCACGTTTAGTCCTAGGAAGTCCTAACACAAAGTCCATAGAAATATCGATCCAAGGCTCACTAGGTATAGGTAGGGGAGTGTACAAACCGTTGGGTTTTACCTTAGACTTAGCTTGCTTGTAAGTGATGCAACGTCCACAAATTCTCTCAACGTCGCGCTTCATGTGCGGCCAGTAGAAGTGCTCTTGTAAAATTGCTAAAGTCTTTGCTATTCCAAAATGTCCCATCAATCCGCCTCCGTGTGCCTTTTGTATCAACAATTCTCGCATGGAACCATTAGGCAAACAAAGCTTATTCTCACGAAATAAGTACCCTCCTTCATTACGAAAGAACTTACCAGACGCACTCATCTCGGTTTCACGAAACACATCACCAAAGTCGGTATCATCAGCGTATAACTCTTTAATGCATTCAAAACAAAGTAGTTTTGCATCAAGAGTTGAGATGAAAACATACCTTCGTGACAGTGCATCGGCTACTACATTTTCCTTACCTTGCTTGTAGCGTACGACATAAGGAAACGTCTCAATAAATTCAACCCAACGTGCATGCCTTTTATTCAGCTTGTGTTGCCCCTTTAAATGCTTCAAAGATTCATGGTCAGTATGAATCACAAATTCCTTGGGCCATAAGTAATGTTGCCATGTCTCCAATGTCCGAACCAATGCATACAACTCCTTGTCGTAAGTTGGGTAATTCAAGGCTGCTCCGCTTAGCTTTTCGCTAAAATAGGCAATTGGTCGTCCTTCTTGCATGAGCACGGCGCCTATTCCAACACCTGAAGCATCACACTCAACCTCAAACGCCTTAGAAAAGTTAGGTAACGATAATAAAGGTGCATTTGTCAACTTCTCCTTGATGAGCTGAAACGCTTTCTCTTGAGCTTCACTCCAACGTTCTTCTTGATCACCTCAGTAAGTGGTGCGGCTAAGCTACTAAAATCTTTCACAAATCTCTTGTAGAAACTAGCTAGACCATGGAAACTTCGGACTTTAGCAACACTCGTGGGACTTGGCCATTCTTGAATTGCACGTATCTTTTCTTCATCGACCTGTATTCCTTTAGCACTAACAGCAAAACCTAAGAAGACAAGCTTATCTGTGCAAAAGGTGCACTTCTTCAAGTTAGCAAACAATTGATCCTTTCTAAGTGCATTTGGGACAGATTTCAAATGTTCCATGTGATCCTCCATGCTCTTGCTCTAAATAAGTATATCATCAAAATAAACGACTACTAATTTGCCAATAAATGGACGTAAAACATGATTCATGAGCCGCATAAATGTACTAGGAGCATTAGACAAACCGAATGGCATGACCATCCATTCATATAATCCATATTTCGTTTTAAAGGCTGTCTTCCACTCATCTCCTTCTTCCATTCTAATTTGATGATAACCACTCTTCAAGTCAATTTTAGAAAACATGCTCGATCCATGCAGTTCATCTAACATGTCATCTAAACGAGGAATAGGGTGACGATATTTTACCGTTATGTTGTTGACTGCTCGACAATCAACACACATCCTCCATGATCCATCCTTCTTAGGCACAAGTAGGACTGGCACGGCACAAGGACTCATGCTCTCTCTCACGTACCCTTTCTTCAATAGTTCATTGACTTGTCGCTCAAGTTCCTTTGTTTCCTCTGGATTGCTCCTATATGCGAGACGATTAGGTATGGCAGCTCCCGGAACCAAGTCAATTTGGTGCTCAATCCCTCGGATAGGTGGTAACCCTGATGGTAGCTCGTTGGGGAATACATCCTCGTAGTCATGCAAAAGGGAAACAACCATACTAGGCAAGTGTGGTTCAAGTTCGTTAGTGTTTAAAAATGCCTCCTTGTACATAAGTACGATCATTGGCTTTTTGTCAAAACATGCTTGCTTGATATCACTAGCTCCCACATAAAAACTCCTTTTCCACCCCTCGGTTTTTCTCTCATTGGCCATTTTAATTTCTATTTTTTCGACTTCTTTTGTTCTCTCAAGCTTTTTCGCTTTATTGGCCATTTTTCCTTTCTTTTTTTCGGCTTCTTCTCTCCTCTGAATTCTTTTCTTTTGGTCACTCTTCTTTTTCTCATCATTCTCTTTTTGTAACTTCAATTGATCTTCACAAACTTGTGACGGTGTTAAGGGTGCTAATGTGATTACTCGTCGATTGAGTGTGAACGAGTACTTGTTCGTGTAGCCATCATGCTTAACCTTCCTATCCAATTGCCAGGGCCTTCCGAGTAGTAGGTGACCAGCTTGCATTGGCACCACATCACATAGCACTTCATCTTCATATTTGCCAATTCGAAATGTCACTGGCACTTGCCCTTCCACGCGTACTTCTCCACTATCATTCAACCACTGTAGCTTGTAAGGTGTTTCTTTGTGATCAACCCTAACTTTTCTACCATAGTGGTGCTTGCAACATTAGCATAGCTTCCTCCATCAATAATGACGCTACACACCTTGCCCTTGACATAACACCTTGTGAGGAAAATATTCTCTCGTTGTGCATCATCATCTTCTTCTTTTTCTTGCAAGTTCAAAGCCCTTCTTGTCACCAAAGTGAGTGCTTCAGTAGCTTGGAATTCCTCCTCGGATAGATCTTCTAATGAGGGCATGCTTCCATGGTCTGAGTCTTCTCCTTCTGTCTCGACCTCCCTGCTCTCTCTATGCACCATAACCTGCTTGTTAGGACATTGACTTGCTATGTGCCCCCTTCCTTGACATTTAAAGCACCTAATGTCTCGATTTCTTGTAGCAGGGGCTTCCACTTTCTTTTGAGAGCTGGTATTAGAACTCTCGGCCTTGTGTTCTACTTTGGCCGCCTGTGGCCTATCAAACTTCTTTGGATAATTTGGCTTCCAAGTAGTACTTGATGTAGCTCGAGTTCCTCCCCCTTTCTTCATTTGTTTCTCTATCTTGTTGGCCATATGAACCATATCTTCCAATTTGACGTAGTGTTGTAGCTCCACTTTGTCTTGAATTTCAGGATTCAGTCCATTCAAGAACCTAGCCATAGTGGCTTCACGATCCTCCTCTACGTTGGCTCGTATCATGGCCATCTCCATCTGCTTATAGTAATCTTCCACAATCATACTTCCTTGACGCAGTCCTTGTAACCGTTTAAAAAGATCACGGTAGTAATGACTAGAAACAAAGTGTTTCCTCATCACAACTTTCATCGCCTCCCATGTCTCTATGGTATATTCTCCGTTACGTCTCCTGCTTGTGATAAATTGATCCCACCAAGTTATAGCAAAATCTGTAAGTTCAGTCACAACCAGCTTTACCTTCTTTGCCTCAGAACAATTGTGACAATCAAACATAAATTCAATCTTCTTCTCCCATTCATGATAAGCCTCCGGATCAGAACGACCTGCAAAGGAATGTATTTTTAACTTGATGCTTCCCAAATTATCATTCCCTCTCCGCCTGGCCTCCCTAGGTTGGCGTTCATTCCTCAACCTCCTATCATTCCTTGTGGAGCCTACCCATAGGTGCTAGTCTTCTTTGGGCATGAGGTATGCCTCGTGGTTGTTGGCTAGCACGTGAATTCTCTATGGTTGTGTCCGTTTTATTGCTAGGAGACCTCCTTATATAGGCTCCAAAGTACCAAAGTATTCCTAAACAATCTAACTCCTTAAAAGGAGTTCAAAGGCTGGCCAAAACTCTCTTTCCTAATCTAAGGATATTCTGGCCGAATTATTCAACTAAAATAGGAAATAATCTAAGCAAATAATATCTAATAGAATAACTAATAGTTGCACGTCCTAACAAGTAGATGCACGGCCTAAATAGGTTGATTCTTTCTGATTCTCCATGTGCGCATGCATCCAGAAGTTTGCGTGCATATCAAGCTTCCAAAATAGCCTCTATCACGTGCATGGGCTTAGCGTGGGCCTCATGCACGTCCCTGCCTGAAACTTTTTGGCTCTTGCTCGTGTCACCGGTCCAATTGGTACGTGCACTTGCCGTGAGTCTTGTGGCTTGAATGTAGGTGTGTTCGTAGGTGTGCTCACATCATTCCCCTCCTCTTGAAAAGGATTTGTCCTCAAATCTTCACCTACATCAAACGGATTCAAATCAGTAACATTGAAAGAAGCACTAACATTATACTCACCTGGCAGGTCAAGTTTGTAGGCATTGTCATTGATGCGTTCAAGCACTTGAAATGGACCATCTCCCCGTGGTAGCAACTTTGAACGCCGTTGCGCGGGAAAGCGTTCCTTTCTCATGTGCAATCAGACCCAATCTCCAGGCTCAAAGACAACCTTGTGCTGTCCTTTATTTCCTTGTCTCGCGTAGTGCTCCGTTCGTTTCTCTATGTTCATTCGTGCCCTCTCATGCAATTGCTTGACAAAATCAGCCTTCTTCTTGCCATCTAAGTTAACATGCTCACTCGAAGGCAAAGGTGATAAATCCAAAGGAGTCAAAGGATTAAATCCATAAACAAGCTCAAATGGTGAGAATTGAGTAGCAGAATGAACGGAACGATTATAAGCAAATTCAACATGTGGCAAACATTCTTCCCAAGTCTTAATGTTATGCTTGATAAGTGCTCTCAATAAAGTAGACAAGGTCCTATTTACAACTTCAGTTTGACCATCAGTTTGGGGATGACAAGTAGTAGAAAATAACAACTTGGTACCTAACTTACTCCACAAGGTCTTCCAAAAGTAACTCAAGAACTTAGCATCTCTATCAGAAATAATAGTTCTAGGCATACCATGCAACCTAACAACTTTTCTAAAGAACAGATCAGCAATGTTTGAAGCATCATCAGTCTTATAACATGGAATAAAATGTGCCATCTTAGAAAACCTATCCACTACCACAAATATTGAATCCCTGCCACGTCTAGTCCTAGGCAGTCCTAACACAAAATCCATAGAGATATCAATCCAAGGCTCACTAGGTATAGGTAGTAGGGTATACAAACCGTGGGGTTTTACCTTTGACTTGGCTTGCTTGCATGTGATGCAACGCCCACAAACTCTTTCAACGTCGCGCTTCATATGTGGCCAATAGAAGTGATCTTGTAGCATTGCCAAAGTCTTTGCGATTCCAAAGTGCCCCATTAATCCGCCTCCATGTGCCTCCTGAATTAGCAACTCTCGCATAGAACAATTAGGCACACAAAGTTTGTTCTCACGAAATAGGTAACCTTCATTCCGAAAAAATTTACCACTTGCACTCTTCTCCGTAGCTCGGAACAGATCACCAAAATCAGTATCATCAGCATACAACTCTTTAAGGTGTTCAAAACCAATTAACTTCGCATCAAGAGTTGAGATCAAAGCATACCTTCGCGATAGGGCATCAGCTACTACATTTTCCTTACCTTGCTTGTAGCGAATGACATAAGGAAATGTCTCAATGAACTCCACCCATCGTGCATGCCTCCTATTCAACTTGTGTTGCCCCTTTAAGTGCTTGAGTGATTCATGATCAGTGTGGATCACGAATTCCTTGGGCCACAAGTAATGCTGCCATGTTTCCAATGTTCGAACTAGTGCATACAACTCTTTGTCATAAGTTGGATAGTTCAAGGTTGCCCCACTTAGTTTCTCACTAAAGTAGGCAATTGGTCTCCCTTCTTGCATGAGGACAGCTCCAATCCCTATACCTGAGGCATCACATTCAACTTCAAAGGTTTTAGCAAAGTTAGGCAAAGCCAACAAAGGAGCATTAGTCAACTTCTCTTTGATGAGTTGCAATGATTTCTCTTGAGCTTCTCCCCAACTAAATCCAACGTTCTTCTTGATGACTTCAGTGAGGGACGCGGCTAGGCTACTAAAGTCTTTCACGAACCTCCTGTAAAAGCTAGCTAAGCCATGAAAACTTCGAACTTTAGCAACACTTGTAGGACTTGGCCAGTCCCGGATGGCTCGGATCTTCTCCTCATCAACCTGTATTCCGTGAGCACTAACAACAAAACCCAAGAATACAAGTTTATCTGTGCAAAAGGTGCACTTCTTTAAGTTGGCAAACAATTGATCCTCTCTAAGTGCATCAAGGACAGATTTCAAATGCTCTACATGATCCTCTAAACTCGTACTATAAATGAGTATATCATCAAAGTACACAACGACAAATTTGCCAATGAATGGACGTAAGACATGATTCATAAGGCGCATGAATGTACTACGTGCATTAGATAACCCGAACGGCATGACCATCCACTCATACAACCCATATTTTGTTTTAAAAGCAGTCTTCCACTCATCTCCTTCTTTCATCCTAATCTGATGATAACCACTTTTTAAGTCAATCTTAGAAAATATGCAAGATCCATGCAACTCATCTAACATGTCATCTAGGCGAGGAATAGGGTGACGATATTTTACCGTGATGTTATTGACAGCTCGGCAATCAACACACATCCTCCATGATCCATCCTTCTTAGGCACAAGTAGGACTGGAACAGCACATGGGCTCATGCTTTCTCTCACGTACCCTTTTTCCAAAAGCTCATTGACTTGCCTCTCAAGTTCCTTTGTTTCCTCCGGATTACTTCTATATGCGGGGCGGTTAGGTATGGTAGCTCCTGGAACAAAGTCAATTTGATGCTCAATCCCTCGTATAGGTGGTAATCCAGCTGGTAGCTCTTCGAGAAAGACATCCTTGTAGTCCTGCAAGAGAGAAACAATCACACTAGGCAAGTGTGGCTCAAGTTCGTTAGTGATAAAAAGTGTCTCCCTATACCGGAGTAAGATCATAGACTTTTTTTTAAAACAAGCTTGCTTGATTTCACTTGCTCCCACATAGTAGTTCTTTTTCCATCCCTCGGATTTTCTCTCAATGGCCGATTTTAATTCTATTTTTCCGGCTTCTTTTGCTCGCTCCATTGTATCCTCTCTTTTGGCCGTTTTTCCTTTCTGTTTTTCGGCTTCTTCTCTCCTCTCAATTCGTTTCTTTTGCTCACTTTTTTTTCTCTCATCACTTTCTTTTTGTAACTTCATCTGATCTTCACAAACTTGTGATGGCGCTAAGGGTGCCAAAGTGAACACACGCCTATTGAGTGTGAATGAGTACTTGTTGGTGTGTCCGTCGTGAGTTACCCTTCTATCAAACTGCCACGGCCTCCCCAACAGTAGATGACTAGCTTGCATTGGCATAACATCGCACAACACTTCATCTTCGTACTTGCCAATACGGAATGTCACTAGCACTTGCTTCTCCACTCGTACTTCTCCACTATCATTCAGCCATTGCAGCTTGTAAGGTTTAGGGTGTTTCTTTGTGAGTAACCCTAACTTCTCAACCATAGTAGTGCTTGCCACGTTAGCACAGCTGTCTCCATCAATGAGGACACTACACACCTTGTCCTTGACATAACACCTTGTATGGAAGATATTCTCCCTTTGTGCTTGGTCATCTTCTTCTCTTGCTTGCAAGTTCAAGGTTCTTCTTGCCACTAGAGTGATTCCTTCAGGAACTTGAATTTCCTCTTCGGATACGTCTTCTAATGAAGGCATACTAGCATGATCCGAGTCTTCTCCTTCTGTTACGACCTCTCCACTCTCTCTAATTACCATAATCTGTTTGTTAGGGCATTGACTCGAGTTGTGCCCCCTTCCTTGACACTTGAAGCACTTGATATCTCAGTTTCGTGTGGGAGTGGCTTCCACCTTCTTTTGAGAGTTGGCATTGGAACTCTCAGTCTTGTGTTCTATCTTGGTTGCCTGTGGTTTGTCAAATTTCTTTGAATAGTTTGGCTTCCGATTAGCACTTGATGTAGCTCTTGTCCCTCCTCCTCCTCTCTTTAGTTGCTTCTCAATTTTCGTGGCCATATGCACCATGTCCTCCAACTCCACATAGTGTTGCAACTCTACTTTGTCATGGATCTCAGGATTGAGTCCATTCAAGAACCTTGCCATGGTAGCTTCTCTATCTTCCTCCACATCAGCTCTTATCATGGCCATCTCCATTTGTTTGTAATATTCTTCCATGCTCAGACTTCCTTGTCTCATCCCTTGTAACTTTATGTATAGCTTTCGGTAGTAATGACTTAGAACAAAACGTTTCCTCATCACCACTTTCATCTCCTCCCATGTAGCTATAGGACGCTCTCTATTACGCCTCTTGCTTGTGACAAGTTGATCCCACCACGTTATAGCATAATCAGCGAATTCAGTCACAGCTAGCTTTACCTTCTTTGTTTCGAAACAATTGTGGCAATCAAACACGAACTCAATCTTCTTCTCCCACTCTAGGTATGCTTTCGGGTCAGAACGACCTGCAAAGGAAGGTATCTTCAGCTTAATACTTCCCAAGTTGTCATCTCTTCTTCGCCTTGCCTCTCTAGGTGGGCGGTTAGTCCTTTCTTGCCTAAGATTCCTTGTAGAACCTACGTCCTCCTCCTGGAAAGGGTCGGAATCTTCTTCACTTGTGCTTCCCAAAGGGGCTCTCCTTCTTTGTGCATGGAATTCTCCTCCACTTGCGCCTCCCAAATGTGCAAACCTTCGTTGTGCTTGGACTTCTCTACTTGGTTGTTGGCTGTTGCAAGTGTCCTCCATTGCATCTATTCGTTGTTGCAATGGCTCCATCTCACTCGCATCATTTGTTGGAATTTTCCTGTCATGGCCTCCACAAACACCTTAAGACCAACATCAGCCAACGTACCCTCCTTTTCTCTTTGATCTTGCTGCAAGGAAATTTCGTTAGTAAAAAAAATTGATGGCCTCACAAGTTCACTCCCTTACGTGTTTACTCTCAATGTAAGTTTCACTCAAGTTCACTCGTGTTTGCACTCAATTATTTGGCTTTTCTCTCTAATTGCACTCACAAACTCTTGCCTTTTTCCTCTTGTGATACCCTTATATGTTCTTACTAGGCTAACAAGGCTTTGCTTGAACTACATGGATCACTATCAAAGGTAGTTCCTTGTTTTCTTGCGCTGCACGTAGATTACTTCGGACTGACTTCCTCTTGTTTTCTGTCCGCCTATTTGTTTTTGCTTCTTGCTTCCTCTTTTGTTTCTCTTGCGTTCTTCTTGCTTCCTCTCTTTCTTGCGTTTCCTCTTTAATTCGCAAGCTTCCTAATTCGTCTTGTTCTTGCAATTTCTTGTTTAGTCTTGCTTCTTCTTTTTGTTTTTTCCCATTTTCTTTTCCCTTTTTTTTTATCAGAATACACAACCTAGGATAACTAAGTCACGAATCTGATTGCTCGAAACACAAACGAATCAAACTACTTATGAAAAAAAAAGAATTGGATAGTAGACTAACAAAAGGAAAGGTAAAGATAGATAGTAGCAAGCCGTAGCTTTGATACCAAATGATATGAACCTCGGCAGGAGATTCACAACGGACTGTGCTACTTTGGATGGAAGAGACCGCAACCCCCGAACTCGAGCCTTGCAAGAACCTTGGTCTAGGAGATCCGCAACCCAAGCAATGGAAATTTGAGAACCTATGGTCCAAGTCAAACCACGCCAAAAACGATGATGGATGAATCGTTTGATAAGTGAAAAGTTTCACTCAAGCTAAGCAATCCAGTAATTAGCAAGAACACGCAAGGAGTATCTAACTCTCAAAATTATCAATTTCAAAAGTTGTGTCCGTTTTATTGCTAGGAGACCTCCTTATATAGGCTCCAAAGTACCAAAGTATTCCTAAACAAGCTAACTCCTTCTTAAAAGGAGTTCAAAGGCTGGCCAAAACTCTCTTTCCTAATCTAAGGATATTCTTACCTTTTCCTTGCGTTTCTGACCTTTTAATGCATTATCTTGACTTATTTTTCCTTATCTTGCCTTTTCCTTGCCTTTTCTTGTGTTATCTTGCCTTTTCTTGCCATATCTTTCCTTTTCCTTGCCTTTAATTGCATTTTCTTTCCTTTTCTTGTCTTTCTTCCCTTGTCTTGACTTATCTTACCTTTTTAATGCATTTCTTGCCTTTTCTTAAATTATCTTGCCTTTTCTTTCCTTATCTTGCCTTTTTCATGCCTCTCAATGCCTTTTCTTGCCTTATCATGCCCTTTCTTTCCTTATCTTCCCTTCCCTTATCTTACCTTTTCATGCCTTTTCTTTCCTTTTCTTGCCTTTTCATTCCTTATCTTGCCTTTTCTTACCTTATCTTGCATTTTCTTGCCTTTTCATACCTTTTCTATCCTTTTCTTTCCTTTTCATGCCTTTTCCTTGTCTTTTCTTGCCTTTTCTTTCCATATCTTGTCTTTTCTTTCCTTTTCTTCCCTTATCTTGCCTTTTCAATCCTTTTCTTTCCTTTTCTTGCATTATCTTGCCTTTTCTTACCTTATCTTTCCTTTTCATGCCTTTTTTCACCTTATCTTGCCTTTTCTTTCCTGCTCTTGCTCTTGTGATTGGTCCAAGTGGAACTCGAACTGGTTGTGGGTCTTGTAGCTCCATAGTGGACGTGTTCACATCATTTCCCCTCTCTTGAAAAGGCTTTGCCCTCAAATCTTCACCTACATCAAACGGGCTTAAGTCAGCAACATTAAAAGAAGCACTTACATTATACTCACCCGGCAGGTCAAGGTTATAAGCATTGTCATTGATGCGCTCTAAAACTTGGAAGGGACCATCCCGACGAGGTAGCAACTTTGAACGCCATTGCGCGGGAAACCGTTCCTTCCTTATATGCAACCAAACCCAATCACCAGGCTCAAAGACAACTTTGTGTCGTCCTTTATTCGCCTGTCTTGCGTAGTGCTCCGTTCGTTTCTCAATGTTCATTCTCGCCTTCTCTTGCAACTGCATGACAAACTTGCCTTATCTTTCCTTTTCTTTACTTTTCTTCTGATAGGAATCCTCCCACCACAATAAGGACACCAAAAGATCAAGTTCTAGTGCCAAACGGACCACTCACAAGAGCAAGAGCCAAGAAGTTTCAAGCTGAGTTCAATGCCTTAATTCAAGAAATTTGGGCTCAAGCCAATCTGTTGAAGCCCATTGGTGACCCAGAAGCTAATAAGAAGCCCATAAATATTGTTAAGGCTGTTTAGGAAGTTAATTATGTCTTGATTTCATTTTTAGGAGTTCTAGAATATCTAGGAAGTCAGATGTTTGTTAATTCCAAATTTTTAGGAGTATCCCGAATTTTTAGGAGTTATAGTCTATCTAGGAAGTCCCTTATGAGATAATTTCGTTTTTGGAAGTTTAAATCAGTTTAGGATACTATAATTTCGTTTTGAGCATATCTCAATTCAAATTAGGAGTCTCTAAACTTTGCCTATTTATAAAGGCACAAACAGAATAAGGAGACACTTTCTTTTGGCTGAATAAAATTTCGTGAGTTGTTGACTCCCTTTTGGTTCTTGCGGGCTGATTAGTTCTTGCACGAACGACCACTTATCAAATGGTTCATCCACCACCATTTGTGGCGTATTCGCTTTAAGATCGAGGTTCTTGTTTCCCTACAGCAGCAGGTCAAGGTTATTCAATACCGAGGTTCTTGCAGAGGCGTAAACAACGGGTTGAGATCTCCATCATTCTGAACATAGAAGATCCGGCTTCCGCGTGGATCCGTAACAAGATTCACCTCAGTTTTTATCAGAGCTTAGGCTCTACTTTGACCTATCTATCTTTGAATTTTTGTTTGTTTATGTTAGTATTCAGATTAGAGAGTTAGTAGTTCATTATCTAATTGTTTCTTAGTTACCGAAAAAAATCCGAAAAAAAAGGATCAAAAAAAAAAAGAAAAGAAAAGAAAAGAAGGGTTGTTGCAGTAGCCAAGAAAAGAAAAGAACTCAAAAGAAAAGGAAAAGAAGTCCAAAAAAGAAAGGAAAGTTGATAGAAGGATTGTTGAAGCGTAGACCAGATTTTTTTTGCAATATTGCAACTTTGTTATTTTAGATCATTCCCGTGCTGAAAGAACCATTGCTTCATTAGATCTTGTTGATAGAGACATCTACTGTGTTTGAATTGGTTCCAACAGATCCAAGAGAGTAGTCAACGAGTGGAAAAAGGCAAGAGTGGTAAGAATATTAGAGTGAATAAGAGCCAATTGTTGAGTGAAACACGAGGGAATTGAGAGCATCACACCCTTGAGTGTAAACACGTGAGGGAGAGAATTGGTGAGGTCCATTGTTTATCTAACCTTGTTTTCTTGCAGCAATATGTCTCACAATGATGAAAGGAGTGGAGAAGGTACTTTAGGCAATGTTGATCAAAAGGTGTTTGTGGAATCTTTGTTAGGGCAGTTTAGACAACTAATGAGGGCAAAGATAGAGCCGTTGCAAGTGCGAATAGATGAGTTGGAGAATTCACGTACCGGGCAGCCACAAAGAGCCTCTACTGCACGAGGAGGAAGTGTGCCACCTAGGGAAGGAAGGGGTGGAGACGAGGTAGATTTTGGTGTCTATGAAGCAGATGATAGCGGTTCTGCCATTGGTAGTAGGAGGAATGAACGACATCCTAGAGATGTTAGGCATAGGGGTGATGACAACTTGGGAAGTATCAAGTTGAAGATCCCATTGTTTAAAGGACGGTCTGATCCAGAAGCGTACCTCGAGTGGGAGAAGAAGATTGAATTTATTTTTTATTGCCACAACTGTTCTGAAGCAAAGATGGTAAAGCTTGCTGTGACTGAGTTTTCTGATTATGTTATTACTCGGTGGGATCAATTTGTTACAAGCAGGAGACGGTACGGAGAACGACCAATTGAAACATGGGAAGAGATGAAAGTGGTGATGAGAAAACGATTTGTTCCTAGTCATTACTATCGGGAGCTGTATAAGAAGTTACAAGGACTTCGACAAGGGAATATGAGTGTGGAGGATCGTAGAGGAGGATCGTGAAGCCACTATGGCTAGGTTCTTGAATGGACTGAATCCTGAAATTCAAGACAAAGTGGAGCTACAACACTACGTCGAATTGGAAGATATGGTTCATATGGCCAACAAGATAGAGAAACAAATGAAGAAAGGGGGAGGAACTCGAGCTACATCAAGTACTACTTGGAAGCCAAATTATCCAAAGAAGTTTGATAGGCCACAGGTGGCCAAATTAGAACACAAGGCCGAGAGTTCTAATACCAGCTCTCAAAAGAAAGTGGAAGCCCCTCCTACAAGATATCGAGACATTAGGTACTTTAAATGTCAAGGAAGGGGGCACATAGCAAGTCAATGTCCTAACAAGCATTAGAGAGAGCGGGGAGGTCGAGACAGAAAGAGAAGACTCAGACCATGGAAGCATGCCCTCATTAGAAGACCTATCCGAGGAGGAATTCCAAGCTACTGAAGCACTCACTTTGGTGACAAGAAGGGCTTTGAACTTGCAAGCAAAAGAAGAAGATGATGATGCACAACGAGAGAATATTTTCCACACAAGGTGTTATGTCTAGGGCAAGGTGTGTAGCGTCATTATTGATGGAGGAAGCTATGCTAATGTTGCAAGCACCACTATGGTAGAAAAGTTGGGGTTGATCACATAGAAACACCCTAAACCTTACAAGCTACAGTGGTTGAATGATAGTGGAGAAGTACGCGTGGAAGGGCAAGTGCTAGTGACATTTCGAATTGGCAAATATGAAGATGAAGTGCTATGTGATGTGGTGCCAATGCAAACTGGTCACCTACTACCCGGAAGGCCCTGGCAATTTGATAGGAAGGTTAAGCATAATGGCTACACGAATAAGTACTCGTTCACACTCAATCGACGAGTAATCACATTAGCACCCTTAACACCATCACAAGTTTGTGAAGATCAATTGAAGTTACAAAAAGAGAATGATGAGAAAAAGAAGAGTGACCAAAAGAAAAGAATTGAGAGGAGAGAAGAAGCCAAAAAAAAGAAAGGAAAAATGGCCAATAAAGCGAAAGAGCTTGAGAGAACAAAAGAAGTCAGAAAAACAGAAATTAAAACGGCCAATGAGAGAAAAACCGAGGGGTGGAAAAGGAGTTTTTATGTGGGAGCTAGTGATATCAAGCAAGCATGTTTTGACAAAAAGCCAATGATCATTTTTAAACACTAACGAACTTGAACCACACTTGCCTAGTATGGTTGTTTCCCTTTTGCAGGACTACGAGGATGTATTCCCCAACGAGCTACCATCAGGGTTACCACCTATCCGAGGGATTGAGCACCAAATTGACTTGGTTCCGAGAGCTACCATACCTAATCGTCCCGCATATAGGAGCAATCCGGAGGAAACAAAGGAACTTGAGCGATAAGTCAATGAACTATTGGAGAAAGGGTACGTGAGAGAGAGCATGAGTCCTTGTGCCGTGCTAGTCCTACTTGTGCCTAAGAAGGATGGATCATGGAGGATGTGTGTTGATTGTCGAGCAGTCAACAACATAATGGTAAAATATCATCACCCTATTCCTCGTTTAGATGACATGTTAGATGAACTGCATGGATCGAGCATGTTTTCTAAAATTGACTTGAAGAGTGGTTATCGTCAAATTAGAATGAAAGAAGGAGATGAGTGGAAGACAGCCTTTAAAACAAAATATGGATTATATGAATGGATGATCATGCCATTCGGGTTGTCTAATGCTCCTAGTACATTTATGCGGCTCATGAATCATGTTTTACGTCCATTTATTGGCAAATTAGTAGTCGTTTATTTTGATGATATACTTATTTATAGCAAGAGCATGGAGGATCACATGGAACATTTGAAATCTATTCTAAATGCACTTAGAAAGGATCAATTGTTTGCTAACTTGAAGAAGTGCACCTTTTGCACAGATAAGCTTGTCTTCTTGGGTTTTGTTGTTAGTGCTAAAGGAATACAGGTCGATGAAGAAAAGATACGTGCAATTCGAGAATGACCAAGTCCCACGAGCGTTGCTAAAGTCCGATGTTTCTATGGCCTAGCTAGTTTCTACAGGAGATTTGTGAAAGATTTTAGTAGCTTAGCCGCACCACTTACTGAGATGATCAAGAAGAACGTTGGATTTAGCTGGGGTGAAGCTCAAGAGAAGGCGTTTCAGCTCATCAAGGAGAAGTTGACAAATGCACCTTTATTATCGTTACCTAACTTTTCTAAGGCGTTTGAGGTTGAGTGTGATGCTTCAGGTGTTGGAATAGGCGTCGTGCTCATGGAAGAAGGACGACCAATTGCCTATTTTAGCGAAAAGCTAAGCGGAGCAGCCTTGAATTACCCAACTTACGACAAGGAGTTGTATGCATTGGTTCGGACATTGGAGACATGGCAACATTACTTATGGCCCAAGGAATTTGTGATTCATATTGACCATGAATCTTTGAAGCATTTAAAGGGACAACACAATCTGAATAAAAGGCATGCACGTTGGGTTGAATTTATTGAGACGTTTCCTTATGTCATACGCTACAAGCAAGGTAAGGAAAATGTAGTAGCCGATGCACTGTCACGAAGGTATGTTTTGATCTCAACTCTCGATGCAAAACTACTTGGTTTTGAACGCATTAAAGAGTTATACGCTGACGATACTGACTTTGGTGATGTGTTTCGGGAAACCGAGAGGAGTGCGTCTGGTAAGTTCTTTCGTAATGAAGGAGGGTACTTATTTCGTGAGAATAAGCTTTGTTTGCCTAATTGTTCCATGCGAGAATTGTTGATACAAGAAGCACACGAAGGCAGATTGATGGGACATTTTGGAATAGCAAAGACTTTAGCAATTTTACAAGAGCACTTCCACTGGCCGCACATGAAGCGCGACGTTGAGAGAATTTGTGGACGTTGCATCACTTGCAAGCAAGCTAAGTCTAAGGTAAAACCCCACGGTTTGTACACTCCCCTACCTATACCTAGTGAGCCTTGGATTGATATTTCTATGGACTTTGTGTTAGGACTTCCTAGGACTAAACGTGGTAGAGATTCTATTTTTGTGGTTGTGGATAGATTTTCCAAGATGGCACATTTTATTCCATGTCATAAAACTGATGATGCTTCGCATATTGCTGATTTGTTCTTTAGAGAGGTCGTGAGACTACATGGCATGCCTAGAACGATTATTTCAGATAGAGATACTAAGTTCTTGAGCTATTTCTGGAAGACTTTGTGGTGTAAGTTAGGCACTAAGCTATTGTTTTCTACTACTTGTCATCCACAAACTGATGGTCAAACAGAAGTCGTAAATAGGACTTTGTCTTCTTTGTTAAGGGTAGTCATTAAGCAAAACATTAAAACTTGGGAAGATTGTTTGCCACATATTGAGTTTGCTTATAACCGGTCTATTCATTCTGTTACTCAATTCTCACCGTTTGAACTTGTGTATGGATTTAACCCTTTAACTCCTTTGGATTTAAGCTCTTTGCCTTCAACTGATTTTGTCAAGCTGTTGCATGAGATGGCTAGGTTGAACATCGAGCGTCGAACAGAGCAGTATGCAAAATAAGCAAACAAGGGATGGGATAAGGTGGTCTTTGAACCTGGTGATTCAGTCTGGTTGCATATGAGGAAGGAATGTTTTCCAGCGCATCGACGTTCCAAGTTGCTACCACGAGGAGATGGTCCCTTTCAAGTTCTCGAACTCCTCAACGACAATGCTTACAAACTTGATTTACCTGGTGAGTATAATGTAAGTGCAACTTTCAATGTTTCTGATTTAAGCCCGTTTGATATAGGTGATGATTTGAGGACAAATCCTTTTCAAGAGGAGGGGAATGATAGGAATCCTCCCACCACAATAAGGACACCAAAAGATCAAGTTCAAGTGCCAAATGGACCACTCACAAGAGCAAGAGCCAAGAAGTTTCAAGCTGAGTTCAATGCCTTAATTCAAGATATTTGGGCTCAAGCCAATCTGTTGAAGCCCATTGGTGACCCAGAAGCTAATAAGAAGCCCATAAACATTGTTAAGGCTGTTTAGGAAGTTAATTATGTCTTAATTTCGTTTTTAGGAGTTCTAGAATATCTAAGAAGTCAGATGTTTGTTAATTCCAAATTTGTAGGTGTATCCCGAATTTTTAGGAGTTATAGTTTATCTAGGAAGTCCCTTATGAGATAATTTCGTTTTTGGAAGTTTAAATCAGTTTAGGATACTATAATTTCATTTTGAGCATATCTCAATTCAAATTTGGAGTCTCTAAACTTTGCCCATTTATAAAGGCACAAACAGAATAAGGAGACACTTTCTTTTGGCTGAATAAAATTTCGTGAGTTGTTGACTCCCTTTTGGTTCTTGCGGGCTGATTAGTTCTTCCACGAACGACCACTTATCAAATGGTTCATCCACCACCATTTGTGGCGTATTCACTTGAAGATCGAGGTTCTTGTTTCCCTACAGCAGCGGGTCAAGGTTATTCAATACCAAGGTTCTTGCAGAGGCATAAACAATGGCTTAAGATCTCCATCATTCTGAACGTAGAAGATCCGGCTTCCGCGTGGATCCATAACAAGATTCACATCATCTTCCCTTTTCTTTCCTTTTCTTGCCTTATCTTTCCTTTTCTTGCCTTTTCTGGCCTTATCTTAACTTTCCTTGCCTTATCTTTCCTTATCTTGCCTTATCATGCCTTTTCTTGGCTTATCCTGCCTTTTCTTTCCTTTTCTTGCCTTTTCCTGCCTTATCTTTTCCCTTTTTTGCCTTTTCATTCCTTTTCCTTGCCTTTTCTTGGTTTTTTTGCCTTTCTTTCATTTTCTTTGCCCTTTCTTGCCTTATCTTTCCTTTTCTTTCCTTTTCTTGCCTTTTGTTGCCTTTTCTTTCCTTTTCTTGACGTTTCTTGCCTTTTATTACATTTTCAGGCCTTTTCCTTTCCTTTTCTTGCCTTATCTTACCATATCTTTCCTTTTCTTTCCTTTCCTTTTCTTGCCTTATCTTACCATATCTTTCCTTTTCTTTCCTTTCCTTGCCTTATCTTGCCTTTCTTTGCCTTTTCTTGTCTTCTCTTACCTTATCTTGCCTTTCCTTGCCTTATCATGCCTTTTCTTGTCCTCTCTTACCTTTTCTTGCCTTATCTTGCCTTTTCTTGCCTTATCTTTCCTTTTCTTTACTTATATTCCCTTTTCTTGCCTTATCTTTCCTTTTCTTGCCTTTTCTTGCCTTATCTTAACTTTCCTTGCCTTATCTTTCCTTTTCTTTCCTTATCATGCCTTTTCTTGGCTTATCTTCCATTTTCTTTCTTTTTCTTGCCTTTTCCAACCTTATCTTTCCCTTTTTTGCCTTTTCATTCCTTTTCCTTGCCTTTTCTTGCCATATCTTGCCTTTTCTTGCCATATCTTTCCTTTTCTTGCCTTATCTTTCCTTTTCTTGACTTTTCTTGCCTTTCCTTGCCTTATCTTGCCTTTTCTTGACTTTTCTTTCCTTTTATTGCATTTTCAGGCCTTTTCCTTTCCTTTTCTTACCTTATCTTGCCTTTTCTTGCCATATCTTTTCTTTTCTTTCATTTTCTTACCTTTCCTTCCCTTATCTTACCTTTCCTTGCCTTTTCTTGACTTCTCTTACCATATCATGCCTTTTCTTATCTTCTCTTACCTTATCTTGCCTTTTCTTGCCTCTTCCTTGCCTTTTCTTTCCTTTTCTTGCCTTATCTTTCCTTTTCTCACCTTTTCTTACCTTATCTTACCTTTTCTTGCCTTATCTTGCCTTTTCTTGCCTTATCTTGCCTTTTCTTGCCTTATCTTGCCTTATCTTTTCTTATCTTGCCTTTTCTTGCCTTATCTTGCCTTTTCATGCCTTTTCTTGCCTTATCTTGCCTCATCTTGCCTTTTCATTCCTTATCTTGCTTTTTCTTACCTTATCCTGTATTTTCTTGCCTTTTCATGCCTTTTCTTTCCTTTTTTAGCCTTTTCCTTGCTTTTTCATGCCTTTTCTTTCCATATCTTTCCTTTTCTTTCCATATCTTATCTTATCTTTTCTTTTCTGGCCTTATCTTGCCTTTTCTTGCCTCATCTTTCCTTTTCTTTCCTTTCCTTCCCTTTTCTTGCCTTATCTTGCCTTATCTTGCCTTTTATTGCCTTATCTTGCCTTTTCTTATCTTTTCTTGCTTTTTCCTAGCCTTTGCTTTCCTTTTCTTGCCTTATCTTGCCTTTTCTAACCCTTTCCTTGCCTTTTCTTGCCTTTTCATGCCTTTTATTTCCTTATCTTGCCTTTTATTGCCTTATCTAGTCTTTTCATTCTTTTTCTTTCCTTTTCTAGCCTTATCTTCCCTTTTCTTGCCTTTTCTTTCATTTTTTGCCTTTTCCTTGCCTTTTCTTGCCTTACCTTTCCTTATCTTTCCTTTTTCGTGCCTTTTCTTGCCTTTTTCATGCCTTTTTCGTGCCTTTTTTTGCCTTTTTTTCCTTATTTTGCCTTTTCTTGCCTCATCGTTCCTTTTCTTTCCTTGGCATATCTTTCCTTTTCTTTGCCCTTTCTTGTCTTATCTTTCCTTATCTTTCCTTTTATTTCCTTTTCTTGCCTTTCTTTACCTTATCTTGCCTTTTCTAGCATTTTCCTTTCCTTGCCTTATCTTGCCTTTTCCTTGCTTTCTCTGTCCTTTTCTTGCTTTATCTTGTCTTTTCTTCCCATATCTTTCCTTTTCTTTGCCTTATCTTGCCTTTCCTTGCATTTTCTTGTCTTCTCTTACCTTATCTTGCCTTTCCTTGCCTTATTATGCCTTTCCTTGCCTTATCATGACTTTTCTTGCATTTTCTTGTCTTCTCTTACCTTATCTTGCATTTTCTTGCCTTATCTTGCTTTTTTTTTTGCCTTTTCCTTGCCTTATCTTATCTTTTCTTGCCTTATCCTTTATTTTCTTACATTTTCTTATGTTTTCTTACCTTATCTAGCATTTTCTTGCCTTTTCATGCATTTTCTTGCCTTATCTTTCCTTATCTTACCTTTTCTTACCTTATCTTGCCTTTTCATGCCTTTTCTCGTCATTTAGTTCATCTTCTTGCCTTTTCTTACCTGTTCTTGCCTTATCTTGACTTTTCTTGCATTATCTTTCTGTATCTTTCCTTTTCTTAGCTTTTTATGCATTTTCTTGCCTTTTCCTTTTCTTATTTTTTCTTGCCTTTTCCTTGCCTTTTCTTACTTTTTCTTGCCTTTTCTTGACTTATCTTTCCTTTTTTTTGCCTATTCTTGCCTTTTCATTACCTTTTCATTGATTTTTCTTTCCTTTTCATGCCTTTTCTTGCCTTTACTTACATTTTCTTGCCTTTTCTTGCCTTTACATTCATTTTCCTTGCCTTTTTTAGCCTTTTCTTGCCTTATCTTGCCCTTTCTGGTCTTTTCCTTGCCCTATCTTTCCTTTTCTTGCCTTATCTTGTCTTTTCTTGCCTTTTCCTTACCTTTTCTTTCCTTTTCTTTCCTTATCTTGCTATTTCCTTCCCTTTTCTTGCCTTATCTGGACTTATAGTGCCTTTTCCTTTTCTTTTCTTTCCTTTTCTTGCCTTATTTGGCCTTTTCTTGCTTTATCTTTCCTTTTCATTCCTTTTCCTTGCCTTTTCTTTCCGTTTCCATGCCTTTTATTATCGTTTCTTACCTTTTCATGCCTTATCTTATCTTTTCTTTACTTTGCCTGCCTTTTCTCTCCTTTTCTAGCCTTTACTCCCCTTTTTCTTTCCTTTTCTTACCTTTTCATGTCTTTTCATGCCTTATCTTGCCTTTTCTTGCCTTTTCCTTGCATTTTCTAGCCTTATCTAGCCTTTTCCTTGCCTTTTCTTTCCTTTTCTTACCTTATCTTGCCTTTTCTTTCCTTTTCTTACCATTCCTTCCCTTTTCTTGCCTTATCTTGCCTTTTCTTGCCATATCTTGCCCGTTCTTCCTTTTTCTTACCTTTTCTTGCCTTTTCCTTACCTTTTCTTTTCTTTTCATACCTTTTCATGCCTTTTCATGCCTTTTTTTGCCTTCTTTTGCCTTTTCTTGCCTTTTCCTTCCCTTTACTTTCCTTTTCATTCCTGTTCTTTCCTTTTCCTACCTTATCTTTCCTTTTTTAGCCTTTTCATTCATTTTCTTTCCATTTCATGCCTATTCATGCCTTTTCTTGGCTTTTCCTTGCCTTTTCTTGCCTTTTTGTGCCTTATCTTTCCTTATCTTTCCTTTTCTTGCCTTTTCTATCGTTATCTTGCCTTTTCTTAACTTTTCTTGCCTTTTCTTGCCTTTTCATGCCTTTCATGGCTTTTCATTCCTTTTTATTCCTTACCTTGCCTTTTCTTACCTTATCTTGCCTTTTCTTGCCTTTTCTTTCCTATTCTTGCATTTTCATGCCTTTTCCTTGCCTTTTCTTTCCTTATCTAGCCTTTTCTTGCCTTATCCTGCCTTTTCTTGCCATATCTTACCTTTTCTTTTCTTTCCTTTTCTTACATATTCATGCCTTTTTTTGCCTTATCTTTCCTTTTCTTGCCTTTTTATGCCTTTTCCATCCTTTTCTTGCCTTTTCTTGCCTTTTCCTTGCCTTTTCTGGCCTTATCTAGTCTTTTCATTCCTTTTCTTTCCTTTTCTTCCCTTATCTTGCCATTTCTTGCCTTTTCTTACCTTATCTTGCCTTTCCAAGCCTTTTCTTTCTTTACCTTGCCTTTTCTTGCATCTTGTTGCCTTTTCTTGCCTGATCTTTTCTATTCTTTCCTTTTCTTGCCTTCCCTTCCCTTATCTTGCCTTTTCATGCCTTTCCTTGCCTTATCTTTTCTTTTCTTGCCTTTTCATGCCTTGCCTTGCCTTTCCTTTTCTAAGCTTTTCTTGCCTTTTCATGCCTTTTCTTGCCTTTCCATGCCTTGCCTTACCATTCCTTTTCTAAGCTTTTCTTGCCTTTTATGCCTTTTCTTTCCTTTTCATTCCTTATCCTTCCTTTTCTTGCCTTTTCTTACCTTTTCATGCATTTTCTTGCCTTTTCTTTACTTTTCTTGTCTTTCTATGCCTTTTCCATGCATTTTCTTACCTTTTCTTGCCTTTCCCTTTCCTTTTCTTGCCTTATTTGGCCTTTTCTTGCTTTATCTTTCCTTTTCTTTCCTTTTCATTCCTTATCTTGCCTTTTCTTACCTTATCTTGCCTTTTCTTGCCTTTTCATGCCGTTTCTTGCCTTTTCTTTCCTATTCTTACCTTTTCATGCCTTTTCCTTGCCTTTTCTTTCCTTATCTAGCCTTTTCTTGCCTTATCCTGCCTTTTCTTGCCTTATCTTACCTTTTCTTTTCTTTCCTTTTCTTACCTATTCATGCCATTTTTTGCCTTATCTTTCCTTTTCTTGCCTTTTTATGCCTTTTCCATCCTTTTCTTGCCTTTTCTTGCCTTTTCCTTGCCTTTTCTTGCCTTATCTAGTCTTTTCATTCCTTTTCTTTCCTTGTCTTCCCTTATCTTGCCTTTTCATGCCTTTTCTTATCTTATCTTGCCTTTCCATGCCTTTTCTTTCTTTACCTTGCCTTTTCTTGCCTCTTCTTGCTTGATCTTTTCTATTCTTTCCTTTTCTTGCCTTCCCTTCCCTTATCTTGCCTTTTCATGCCTTTCCTTGCCTTATCTTTTTTTTTATTGCCTTTTCATGCCTTGCCTTGCCTTTTCTTTTCTAAGCTTTTCTTGCCTTTTCATGCCTTTTCTTGCCTTTTCTTTCCTTTTCATTCCTTATCCTGCCTTTTCTTGCTTTATCTTACCTTTTCTTTTCTTTTTTTTCCTTTTCTTACCTTATCTTGCCTTTTCATGCCTTTCCTTGCCTTATCTTTTCTTTTCTTGCCTTTTCATGTCTTGCTTTTCCTTTTCTTACCTTATTTTGCCTTTTCATGCCTTTCCTTGCCTTATCTTTTCTTTTCTTGCCTTTTCATGCCTTGCCTTGCCTTTCCTTTTCTAAGCTTTTCTTGCCTTTTCATGCCTTTTCTTGCCTTTTCTTTCCTTTTCATTCCTTATCCTGCCTTTTCTTTCCTTTTCTTACCTTTTAATGCCTTTTCTTGCCTTATCTTTACTTTTCTTGCCTTTCTATGCCTTTTCCATGCATTTTCTTACCTTTTCTTGCCTTATTTGGCCTTTTCTTGCTTTATCTTTCCTTTTCTTGCCTTTTCATTCCTTTTGCTTGCCTTTTCTTTCTTTTTCCATGCCTTTTATTATCGTTTCTTACCTTTTCTTGCCTTATCTTATCTTTTCTTTCCTTTGCTTACATTTTCTCTCCTTTTCTCGCCTTTACTCCCCTTTTTCTTTCCTTTTCTTACCTTTTCATGCCCTTTCTTGCCTTATCTTGCCTTATCTTGCCTTTTCCTAGCCTTGTCTTTCCTATTCTTACCTTATCTTGTCTTTTCCTTGCCTTTTCTAGCCTTATCTTGCTTTTTCCTTGCCTTTTTTTTCTTTTTCTTACCTTATCTTGCCTTTTTTTGTCTTATCTTTCCTTTTCTTACCATTCCTTCCCTTTTCTTGCCTTTTCTTGCCTTATCTTGCCCTTTCTTCCGTTTTCTTACCTTTTCTTGCCTTTTCCTTACCTTTTCTTTCCTTTTCTTACCTTTTCATGCCTTTCCATGCCTTTTCATGCCTTTTTTTTACCTTTTCTTGCCTTTTCCTTCCATTTACTTTCCTTTTCATTCCTTTTCTTTCCTTTTCCTGCCTTATCTTTCCTTTTTTAGCCTTTTCATTCCTCTTCTTTCCATTTCATGCCTATTCATGCCTTTTCTTGGCTTTTCCTTGCCTTTTCTTGCCTTTTTGTGCCTTATCTTTCCTTATCTTTCCTTTTCTTGCCTTTTCTATCATTATATTGCCTTTTCTTAACTTTTCTTGCCTTTTCTTGCCTTTTCTTGCATTTTATGCCTTTTCTTTCCTTTTCATTCCTTATCTTGCCTTTACTTACCTTATCTTGCCTTTTCATGCATTTTCTTGCCTTTTCTTTCCTATTCTTGCCTTTTCATGCCTTTTCCTTGCGTTTTCTTTCCTTGTCTAGACTTTTCTTGCCTTTTCTTGCTTTATCCTGCCTTTTCTTGCCTTAGCTTACCTTTTCTTTTCTTTCCTTTTCTTACCTATTCATGCCTTTTTTTGCCTTATCTTTCCTTTTCCATGCCTTTTCTTACCTTTTCTTGCCTTTTCCTTGCCTTTTATTTCCTTTTCTTATCTTATCTAGACTTTTCATTCCTTTTCTTCCCTTATCTTGCCTTTTCTTGCCTTTTCTTACATTATCTTGCCTTTCCATGCCTTTTCTTACCTTATCTTGCCTTTTCTTTCTTTACCTTGCCTTTTCTTACCTTATCTTGCCTTTTCTTGCCTCTTCTTGCCTTTTCTTGCCTGATCTTTTCTATTCTCCCCTTTTCTTGCCTTCGCTTCCCTTATCTCACCTTTTCATGCCTTTCCTTAACTTATCTTTTCTTTTCTTGCCTTTTTATGCCTTTTCATGCCTTGCCTTGCCTTTCCTTTCCTTTTCAAAGCTTTTCTTGGCTTTTCATGCCTTTTCTTTCCTTTTCATTCCTTTTCATTCCTTATCCTGCCTTTTCTTGCCTTTTCTTTCCTTTCTTTCCTTTTCTTACCTTTTCATGCCTTATCTTTACTTTTCTTGCCTTTCCATGCCTTTTCTTACCTTTTATTGCATTTTCTTGCCTTTTCTTGCCTTATCTTTACTTTTCTTGCCTTTCCATGCCTTTTCTTACCTTTTATTGCATTTTCTTGCCTTTTCCTTGCCTTTTATTTCCTTTTCTTGCCTTAACTAGTCTTTTCATTCCTTTTCTTGCCTTTTCTTGCATTTTCTTGCCTTTTCATACCTTATTTTGCCTTTTCTTTCCTTACCTTGCCTTTTCTTGCCTTATCTTGCCTTTTCTTGCCTCTTCTTGGCTTTTCTTGCGTGATCTTTTCTATTCTTTCCTTTTCTTGCCTTCCTTTCCCTTATCTTGCCTTTTCATACATTTTCTTTCCTTTTCTTGCCTTGTCTTCCCTTTTATTACCTTATCTTGCATTTTCTTACCTTTTCATAACTTTTCTTGCCGTTTCGTTGCCTTTTCTTTCCATATCTTGCCTTTTCCTTGCCTTTTCTTTCCTTTTCTTCCCCTATCTTGCCTCATCTTTCCTTTTCTTTCCCTTCCTTTCCTTTTCTTGCCTTATCTTGCTTTATATTACCTTTTCTTGCCTTATCTTGCCTTTTCTTGCCTTATCTTGCATTTTCTAGCCTTTTCCTGGCCTTTTCTTTCCTTTTATTGCCTTATCTTGCCTTTTCTAGCCTTTTCCTTGCCTTTTCTTGCCTTTTCATGCCTTTTCTTGCCTTTTCTTGCCTTTTCTTTCCTTTTATTGCCTTATCTTGCCTTTTCTAGCCTTTTCCTTCCCTTTTCTTGCCTTATCTTGCCTTTTCTTGCCATATCTTGCCCGTTCTTCCTTTTCTTACCTTTTCTTGCCTTTTCCTCACCTTTTCTTTTCTTTTTATACCTTTTCATGCCTTTTCATGCCCTTTTTTGCCTTCTTTTGCCTTTTCTTGCGTTTTCCTTCCCTTTACATTCCTTTACATTCCTGTTCTTTCCTTTTCCTACCTTATCTTTCTTTTTTTAGCCTTTTCATTCATTTTCTTTCCATTTCATGCCTATTCATGCCTTTTCTTGGCTTTTCCTTGCCTTTTCTTGCCTTTTTATGCCTTATCTTTCCTTATCTTTCCTTTTCTTGCCTTTTCTATCGTTATCTTGCCTTTTCTGAACTTTTCTTGCCTTTTCTTGCCTTTTCATGCCTTTCATGGCTTTTCTTTCCTTTTTATTCCTTATCTTGCCTTTTCTTACCTTATCTTGCCTTTTCTTGCCTTTTCTTTCCTATTCTTGCATTTTCATGCCTTTTCCTTGCCTTTTCTTTCCTTATCTAGCCTTTTCTTGCCTTATCCTGCCTTTTCTTGCCTTATCTTACCTTTTCTTTTCTTTCCTTTTCTTACATATTCATGCCTTTTTTTGCCTTATCTTTCCTTTTCTTGCCTTTTTATGCCTTTTCCATCCTTTTCTTGCCTTTTCTTGCCTTTTCCTTGCCTTTTCTGGCCTTATCTAGTCTTTTCATTCCTTTTCTTTCCTTTTCTTACCTTATCTTGCCTTTCCAAGCCTTTTCTTTCTGTACCTTGCCTTTTCATGCCTTGCCTTGCCTTTCCTTTTCTAAGCTTTTCTTGCCTTTTCATGCCTTTTCATGCCTTGCCTTGCCGTTCCTTTTCTAAGCTTTTCTTGCCTTTTCATGATTTTTCTTTCCTTTTCATTCCTTATCCTGCCTTTTCTTGCCTTTTCTTACCTTTTCATGCATTTTCTTGCCTTATCTTTACTTTTCTTGCCTTTCTATGCCTTTTCCATGCATTTTCTTACCTTTTCTTGCCTTTCCCTTTCCTTTTCTTGCCTTATTTGGCCTTTTCTTGCTTTATCTTTCCTTTTCTTTCCTTTTTCATTCCTTATCTTGCCTTTTCTTACCTTATCTTGCCTTTTCTTGCCTTTTCATGCCGTTTCTTGCCTTTTCTTTCCTATTCTTGCCTTTTCATGCCTTTTCCTTGCCTTTTCTTTCCTTATCTAGCCTTTTCTTGCCTTATCCTGCCTTTTCTTGCCTTATCTTACCTTTTCTTTTCTTTCCTTTTCTTACCTATTCATGCCATTTTTTGCCTTATCTTTCCTTTTCTTGCCTTTTTATGCCTTTTCCATCCTTTTCTTGCCTTTTCTTGCCTTTTCCTTGCCTTTTCTTGTCTTATCTAGTCTTTTCATTCCTTTTCTTTCCTTGTCTTCCCTTATCTTGCCTTTTCATGCCTTTTCTTATCTTATCTTGCCTTTCCATGCCTTTTCTTTCATTACCTTGCCTTTTCTTGCCTCTTCTTGCTTGATCTTTTCTATTCTTTCCTTTTCTTGCCTTCCCTTCCCTTATCTTGCCTTTTCATGCCTTTCCTTGTCTTATCTTTTCTTTTATTGCCTTTTCATGCCTTGCCTTGCCTTTTCTTTTCTAAGCTTTTCTTGCCTTTTCATGCCTTTTCTTGCCTTTTCTTTCCTTTTCATTCCTTATCCTGCCTTTTCTTGCTTTATCTTACCTTTTCTTTTTCTTTTTTTCCTTTTCTTACCTTATCTTGCCTTTTCATGCCTTTCCTTGCCTTATCTTTTCTTTTCTTGCCTTTTCATGCCTTGCCTTGCCTTTCCTTTTCTTACCTTATTTTGCCTTTTCATGCCTTTCCTTGCCTTATCTTTTCTTTTCTTGCCTTTTCATGCCTTGCCTTGCCTTTCCTTTTCTAAGCTTTTCTTGCCTTTTCATGCCTTTTCTTGCCTTTTCTTTCCTTTTCATTCCTTATCCTGCCTTTTCTTGCCTTTTCTTACCTTTTAATGCCTTTTCTTGCCTTATCTTTACTTTTCTTGCCTTTCTATGCCTTTTCCATGCATTTTCTTACCTTTTCTTGCCTTATTTGGCCTTTTCTTGCTTTATCTTTCCTTTTCTTGACTTTTCATTCCTTTTGCTTGCCTTTTCTTTCTTTTTCCATGCCTTTTATTATCGTTTCTTACCTTTTCTTGCCTTATCTTATCTTTTCTTTCCTTTGCTTGCCTTTTCTTGCCTTTTCTCTCCTTTTCGCCCCTTTACTCCCCTTTTTCTTTCCTTTTCTTACCTTTTCATGCCTTTTCTTGCCTTATCTTGCCTTATCTTGCCTTTTCCTAGCCTTGTCTTTCCTATTCTTACCTTATCTTGTCTTTTCCTTGCCTTTTCCTTGCCTTTTCTAGCCTTATCTTGCTTTTTCCTTGCCTTTTCTTTCTTTTTCTTACCTTATCTTGCCTTTTTTTGCCTTATCTTTCCTTTTCTTACCATTCCTTCCCTTTTCTTGCCTTTTCTTGCCTTATCTTGCCCTTTCTTCCGTTTTCTTACCTTTTCTTGCCTTTTCCTTACCTTTTCTTTCCTTTTCTTACCTTTTCATGCCTTTCCATGCCTTTTCATGCCTTTTTTTACCTTTTCTTGCCTTTTCCTTCCCTTTACTTTCCTTTTCATTCCTTTTCTTTCCTTTTCCTGCCTTATCTTTCCTTTTTTAGCCTTTTCATTCCTTTTCTTTCCATTTCATGCCTATTCATGCCTTTTCTTGGCTTTTCCTTGCCTTTTCTTGCCTTTTTGTGCCTTATCTTTCCTTATCTTTCCTTTTCTTGCCTTTTCTATCATTATCTTGCCTTTTCTTAACTTTTCTTGCCTTTTCTTGCATTGTATGCCTTTTCTTTCCTTTTCATTCCTTATCTTGCCTTTTCTTACCTTATCTTACCTTTTCTTGCCTTTTCATGCATTTTCTTGCCTTTTCTTTCCTATTCTTGCCTTTTCATGCCTTTTCCTTGCATTTTCTTTCCTTGTCTAGACTTTTCTTGCCTTTTCTTGCCTTATCCTGCCTTTTCTTGCCTTATCTTACGTTTTCTTTTCTTTCCTTTTCTTACCTAGTCATGCCTTTTTTTGCCTTATCTTTCCTTTTCCATGCCTTTTCTTACCTTTTCTTGCCTTTTCCTTGCCTTTTATTTCCTTTTCTTATCTTATCTAGACTTTTCATTCCTTTTCTTCCCTTATCTTGCCTTTTCTTGCCTTTTCTTACATTATCTTGCCTTTCCATGCCTTTTCTTACCTTATCTTGCCTTTTCTTTCTTTACCTTGCCTTTTCTTACCTTATCTTGCCTCTTCTTGCCTTTTCTTGCCTGATCATTTCTATTCTCCCCTTTTCTTGCCTTCCCTTCCCTTATCTCACCTTTTCATGCCTTTCCTTAACTTATCTTTTCTTTTCTTCCCTTTTTATGCCTTTTCATGCCTTGCCTTGCCTTTCCTTTTCAAAGCTTTTCTTGGCTTTTCATGCCTTTTCTTTCCTTTTCATTCCTTTTCATTCCTTATCCTGCCTTTTCTTGCCTTTTCTTTCCTTTCTTTCCTTTTCTTACCTTTTCATGCCTTTTCTTGCCTTATCTTTACTTTTCTTGCCTTTCCATGCCTTTTCTTACCTTTTATTACATTTTCTTGCCTTTTCTTGCCTTATCTTTACTTTTCTTGCCTTTCCATGCCTTTTCTTACCTTTTATTGCATTTTCTTGCCTTTTCCTTGCCTTTTATTTCCTTTTCTTGCCTTAACTAGTCTTTTCATTCCTTTTCTTGCCTTTTCTTGCATTTTCTTGCCTTTTCATACCTTATTTTGCCTTTTCTTTCCTTACCTTGCCTTTTCTTGCCTTATCTTGCCTTATCTTGCCTCTTCTTGGCTTTTCTTGCGTGATCTTTTCTATTCTTTCCTTTTCTTGCCTTCCTTTCCCTTATCTTGCCTTTTCATACATTTTCTTTCCTTTTCTTGCCTTGTCTTCCCTTTTATTACCTTATCTTGCATTTTCTTACCTTTTCATAATTTTTCTTGCCTTTTCCTTGCCTTTTCTTTCCATATCTTGCCTTTTCCTTGCCTTTTCTTTCCTTTTCTTCCCCTATCTTGCCTTTTTTTGCCTCATCTTTCCTTTTCTTTCCCTTCCTTTCCTTTTCTTGCCTTATCTTGCTTTATATTACCTTTTCTTGCCTTTTCTTGCCTTATCTTGCATTTTCTAGCCTTTTCCTGGCCTTTTCTTTCCTTTTATTGCCTTATCTTGCCTTTTCTAGCCTTTTCCTTGCCTTTTCTTGCCTTTTCATGCCTTTTCTTGCCTTTTCTTGCCTTTTCTTTCCTTTTATTGCCTTATCTTGCCTTTTCTAGCCTTTTCCTTCCCCTTTCTTGCCTTATCTTGCCTTTTCTTGCCATATCTTGCCCGTTCTTCCTTTTTCTTACCTTTTCTTGCCTATTCCTTACCTTTTCTTTTCTTTTTATACCTTTTCATGCCTTTTCATGCCTTTTTTTGCCTTCTTTTGCCTTTTCTTGCCTTTTCCTTCCCTTTACTTTCCTTTTCATTCCTGTTCTTTCCTTTTCCTACCTTATCTTTCCTTTTTTAGCCTTTTCATTCATTTTCTTTCCATTTCATGCCTATTCATGCCTTTTCTTGGCTTTTCCTTGCCTTTTCTTGCCTTTTTGTGCCTTATCTTTCCTTATCTTTCCTTTTCTTGCCTTTTCTATCGTTATCTTGCCTTTTCTGAACTTTTCTTGCCTTTTCTTGCCTTTTCGTGCCTTTCATGGCTTTTCTTTCCTTTTTATTCCTTATCTTGCCTTTTCTTACCTTATCTTGCCTTTTCTTGCCTTTTCTTTCCTATTCTTGCATTTTCATGCCTTTTCCTTGCCTTTTCTTTCCTTATCTAGCCTTTTCTTGCCTTATCCTGCCTTTACTTGCCTTATCTTACCTTTTCTTTTCTTTCCTTTTCTTACATATTCATGCCTTTTTTGCCTTATCTTTCCTTTTCTTGCCTTTTTATGCCTTTTCCATCCTTTTCTTGCCTTTTCTTGCCTTTTCCTTGCCTTTTCTGGCCTGATCTAGTCTTTTCAGTCCTTTTCTTTCCTTTTCTTACCTTATCTTGCCTTTCCAAGCCTTTTCTTTTTTTACCTTGCCTTTTCTTGCCTCTTCTTGCCTTTTCTTGCCTGAACTTTTCTATTCTTTCCTTTTCTTGACTTCCCTTCCCTTATCTTGCCTTTTCATGCCTTTCCTTGCCTTATCTTTTCTTTTCTTGCCTTTTCATGCCTTGCCTTGCCTTTCCTTTTCTAAGCTTTTCTTGCCTTTTCATGCCTTTTCTTGCCTTTTCATGCCTTGCCTTGCCGTTCCTTTTCTAAGCTTTTCTTGGCTTTTCATGCCTTTTCTAAAATTTCATGAGTTGTTGACTCCCTTTTGGTTCTTGCGGGCTGATTAGTTCTTCCACGAACGACCACTTATCAAATGGTTCATCCACCACCGTTTGTGGCGTATTCACTTGAAGATCAAGGTTCTTGTTTCCCTACAGCAGCGGGTCAAGGTTATTCAATACCAAGGTTCTTGCAGAGGCATAAACAATGGCTTAAGATCTCCATCATTCTGAACGTAGAAGATCCGGCTTCCGCGTGGATCCATAACAAGATTCACATCATCTTCCCTTTTCTTTCCTTTTCTTGCCTTATCTTTCCTTTTCTTGCCTTTTCTGGCCTTATCTTAACTTTCCTTGCCTTATCTTTCCTTATCTTGCCTTATCATGCCTTTTCTTGGCTTATCCTGCCTTTTCTTTCCTTTTCTTGCCTTTTCCTGCCTTATCTTTTCCCTTTTTTGCCTTTTCATTCCTTTTCCTTGCCTTTTCTTGGTTTTTTTTCCTTTCTTTCATTTTCTTTGCCCTTTCTTGCCTTATCTTTCCTTTTCTTTCCTTTTCTTGCCTTTTGTTGCCTTTTGTTGCCTTTTCTTGACGTTTCTTGCCTTTTATTACATTTTCAGGCCTTTTCCTTTCCTTTTCTTGCCTTATCTTACCATATCTTTCCTTTTCTTTCCTTTCCTTGCCTTATCTTGCCTTTCTTTGCCTTTTCTTGTCTTCTCTTACCTTATCTTGCCTTTCCTTGCCTTATCATGCCTTTTCTTGTCCTCTCTTACCTTTTCTTGCCTTATCTTGCCTTTTCTTGCCTTATCTTTCCTTTTCTTTACTTATATTCCCTTTTCTTGCCTTATCTTTCCTTTTCTTGCCTTTTCTTGCCTTATCTTAACTTTCCTTGCCTTATCTTTCCTTTTCTTTCCTTATCATGCCTTTTCTTGGCTTATCTTCCATTTTCTTTCTTTTTCTTGCCTTTTCCAGCCTTATCTTTCCCTTTTTTGCCTTTTCATTCCTTTTCCTTGCCTTTTCTTGCCATATCTTGCCTTTTCTTGCCATATCTTTCCTTTTCTTGCCTTATCTTTCCTTTTCTTGACTTTTCTTGCCTTTCCTTGCCTTATCTTGCCTTTTCTTGACTTTTCTTTCCTTTTATTGCATTTTCAGGCCTTTTCCTTTCCTTTTCTTACCTTATCTTGCCTTTTCTTGCCATATCTTTCCTTTTCTTTCATTTTCTTACCTTTCCTTCCCTTATCTTACCTTTCCTTGCCTTTTCTTGACTTCTCTTACCATATCATGCCTTTTCTTATCTTCTCTTACCTTATCTTGCCTTTTCTTGCCTTTTCCTTGCCTTTTCTTTCCTTTTCTTGCCTTATCTTTCCTTTTCTCACCTTTTCTTACCTTATCTTACCTTTTCTTGCCTTATCTTGCCTTTTCTTGCCTTATCTTGCCTTTTCTTGCCTTATCTTGCCTTATCTTTTCTTATCTTGCCTTTTCTTACCTTATCTTGCCTTTTCATGCCTTTTCTTGCCTTATCTTGCCTCATCTTGCCTTTTCATTCCTTATCTTGCTTTTTCTTACCTTATCTTGTATTTTCTTGCCTTTTCATGCCTTTTCTTTCCTTTTTAAGCCTTTTCCTTGCTTTTTCATGCCTTTTCTTTCCATATCTTTCCTTTTCTTTCCATATCTTATCTTATCTTTTCTTTTCTGGCCTTATCTTGCCTTTTCTTGCCTCATCTTTCCTTTTCTTTCCTTTCCTTCCCTTTTCTTGCCTTATCTTGCCTTTTATTGCCTTATCTTGCCTTTTCTTATCTTTTCTTGCTTTTTCCTAGCCTTTGCTTTCCTTTTCTTGCCTTATCTTGCCTTTTCTAACCCTTTCCTTGCCTTTTCTTGCCTTTTCATGCCTTTTATTTCCTTATCTTGCCTTTTATTGCCTTATCTAGTCTTTTCATTCTTTTTCTTTCCTTTTCTAGCCTTATCTTCCCTTTTCTTGCCTTTTCTTTCATTTTTTGCCTTTTCCATGCCTTTTCTTGCCTTACCTTTCCTTATCTTTCCTTTTTCGTGCCTTTTCTTGCCTTTTTCATGCCTTTTTCGTGCCTTTTTTTGCCTTTTTTTCCTTATTTTGCCTTTTCTTGCCTCATCGTTCCTTTTCTTTCCTTGGCATATCTTTCCTTTTCTTTGCCCTTTCTTGTCTTATCTTTCCTTATCTTTCCTTTTATTTCCTTTTCTTGCCTTTCCTTACCTTATCTTGCCTTTTCTAGCATTTTCCTTTCCTTGCCTTATCTTGCCTTTTCCTTGCTTTCTCTGTCCTTTTCTTGCTTTATCTTGTCTTTTCTTCCCATATCTTTCCTTTTCTTTGCCTTATCTTACCTTTCCTTGCATTTTCTTGTCTTCTCTTACCTTATCTTGCCTTTCCTTGCCTTATTATGCCTTTCCTTGCCTTATCATGACTTTTCTTGCATTTTCTTGTCTTCTCTTACCTTATCTTGCATTTTCTTGCCTTATCTTGCATTTTTTTTGCCTTTTCCTTGCCTTATCTTATCTTTTCTTGCCTTATCCTTTATTTTCTTACATTTTCTTATGTTTTCTTACCTTATCTAGCATTTTCTTGCCTTTTCATGCATTTTCTTGCCTTATCTTTCCTTATCTTACCTTTTCTTACCTTATCTTGCCTTTTCATGCCTTTTCTCGTCATTTAGTTCATCTTCTTGCCTTTTCTTACCTGTTCTTGCCTTATCTTGACTTTTCTTGCATTATCTTTCTGTATCTTTCCTTTTCTTAGCTTTTTATGCATTTTCTTGCCTTTTCCTTTTCTTATTTTTTCTTGCCTTTTCCTTGCCTTTTCTTACTTTTTCTTGCCTTTTCTTGACTTATCTTTCCTTTTTTTTGCCTATTCTTGCCTTTTCATTACCTTTTCATTGATTTTTCTTTCCTTTTCATGCCTTTTCTTGCCTTTACTTACATTTTCTTGCCTTTTCTTGCCTTTACATTCATTTTCCTTGCCTTTTTTAGCCTTTTCTTGCCTTATCTTGCCCTTTCTGGTCTTTTCCTTGCCCTATCTTTCCTTTTCTTGCCTTATCTTGTCTTTTCTTGCCTTTTCCTTACCTTTTCTTTCCTTTTCTTTCCTTATCTTGCTATTTCCTTCCCTTTTCTTGCCTTATCTGGACTTATAGTGCCTTTTCCTTTTCTTTTCTTTCCTTTTCTTGCCTTATTTGGCCTTTTCTTGCTTTATCTTTCCTTTTCATTCCTTTTCCTTGCCTTTTCTTTCCGTTTCCATGCCTTTTATTATCGTTTCTTACCTTTTCATGCCTTATCTTATCTTTTCTTTACTTTGCCTGCCTTTTCTCTCCTTTTCTAGCCTTTACTCCCCTTTTTCTTTCCTTTTCTTACCTTTTCATGTCTTTTCATGCCTTATCTTGCCTTTTCTTGCCTTTTCCTTGCATTTTCTAGCCTTATCTAGCCTTTTCCTTGCCTTTTCTTTCCTTTTCTTACCTTATCTTGCCTTTTCTTTCCTTTTCTTACCATTCCTTCCCTTTTCTTGCCTTATCTTGCCTTTTCTTGCCATATCTTGCCCGTTCTTCCTTTTTCTTACCTTTTCTTGCCTTTTCCTTACCTTTTCTTTTCTTTTCATACCTTTTCATGCCTTTTCATGCCTTTTTTTGCCTTCTTTTGCCTTTTCTTGCCTTTTCCTTCCCTTTACTTTCCTTTTCATTCCTGTTCTTTCCTTTTCCTACCTTATCTTTCCTTTTTTAGCCTTTTCATTCATTTTCTTTCCATTTCATGCCTATTCATGCCTTTTCTTGGCTTTTCCTTGCCTTTTCTTGCCTTTTTGTGCCTTATCTTTCCTTATCTTTCCTTTTCTTGCCTTTTCTGAACTTTTCTTGCCTTTTCTTGCCTTTTCATGCCTTTCATGGCTTTTCATTCCTTTTTATTCCTTACCTTGCCTTTTCTTACCTTATCTTGCCTTTTCTTGCCTTTTCTTTCCTATTCTTGCATTTTCATGCCTTTTCCTTGCCTTTTCTTTCCTTATCTAGCCTTTTCTTGCCTTATCCTGCCTTTTCTTGCCTTATCTTACCTTTTCTTTTCTTTCCTTTTCTTACATATTCATGCCTTTTTTTGCCTTATCTTTCCTTTTCTTGCCTTTTTATGCCTTTTCCATCCTTTTCTTGCCTTTTCTTGCCTTTTCCTTGCCTTTTCTGGCCTTATCTAGTCTTTTCATTCCTTTTCATTCCTTTTCTTCCCTTATCTTCCTTTTTCTTGCCTTTTCTTACCTTATCTTGCCTTTCCAAGCCTTTTCTTTCTTTACCTTGCCTTTTCTTGCATCTTGTTGCCTTTTCTTGCCTGATCTTTTCTATTCTTTCCTTTTCTTGCCTTCCCTTCCCTTATCTTGCCTTTTTCATGCCTTTCCTTGCCTTATCTTTTCTTTTCTTGCCTTTTCATGCCTTGCCTTGCCTTTCCTTTTCTAAGCTTTTCTTGCCTTTTCATGCCTTTTCTTGCCTTTTCATGCCTTGCCTTGCCGTTCCTTTTCTAAGCTTTTCTTGCCTTTTATGCCTTTTCTTTCCTTTTCATTCCTTATCCTGCCTTTTCTTGCCTTTTCTTACCTTTTCATGCATTTTCTTGCCTTTTCTTTACTTTTCTTGTCTTTCTATGCCTTTTCCATGCATTTTCTTACCTTTTCTTGCCTTTCCCTTTCCTTTTCTTGCCTTATTTGGCCTTTTCTTGCTTTATCTTTCCTTTTCTTTCCTTTTCATTCCTTATCTTGCCTTTTCTTACCTTATCTTGCCTTTTCTTGCCTTTTCATGCCGTTTCTTGCCTTTTCTTTCCTATTCTAACCTTTTCATGCCTTTTCATGCCTTTTCCTTGCCTTTTCTTTCCTTATCTAGCCTTTTCTTGCCTTATCCTGCCTTTTCTTGCCTTATCTTACCTTTTCTTTTCTTTCCTTTTCTTACCTATTCATGCCATTTTTTGCCTTATCTATCCTTTTCTTGCCTTTTTATGCCTTTTCCATCCTTTTCTTGCCTTTTCTTGCCTTTTCCTTGCCTTTTCTTGCCTTATCTAGTCTTTTCATTCCTTTTCTTTCCTTGTCTTCCCTTATCTTGCCTTTTCATGCCTTTTCTTATCTTATCTTGCCTTTCCATGCCTTTTCTTTCTTTACCTTGCCTTTTCTTGCCTCTTCTTGCTTGATCTTTTCTATTCTTTCCTTTTCTTGCCTTCCCTTCCCTTATCTTGCCTTTTCATGCCTTTCCTTGCCTTATCTTTTTTTTATTGCCTTTTCATGCCTTGCCTTGCCTTTTCTTTTCTAAGCTTTTCTTGCCTTTTCATGCCTTTTCTTGCCTTTTCTTTCCTTTTCATTCCTTATCCTGCCTTTTCTTGCTTTATCTTACCTTTTCTTTTCTTTTTTTTCCTTTTCTTACCTTATCTTGCCTTTTCATGCCTTTCCTTGCCTTATCTTTTCTTTTCTTGCCTTTTCATGTCTTGCTTTTCCTTTTCTTACCTTATTTTGCCTTTTCATGCCTTTCCTTGCCTTATCTTTTCTTTTCTTGCCTTTTCATGCCTTGCCTTGCCTTTCCTTTTCTAAGCTTTTCTTGCCTTTTCATGCCTTTTCTTGCCTTTTCTTTCCTTTTCATTCCTTATCCTGCCTTTTCTTGCCTTTTCTTACCTTTTAATGCCTTTTCTTGCCTTATCTTTACTTTTCTTGCCTTTCTATGCCTTTTCCATGCATTTTCTTACCTTTTCTTGCCTTATTTGGCCTTTTCTTGCTTTATCTTTCCTTTTCTTGCCTTTTCATTCCTTTTGCTTGCCTTTTCTTTCTTTTTCCATGCCTTTTATTATCGTTTCTTACCTTTTCTTGCCTTATCTTATCTTTTCTTTCCTTTGCTTACATTTTCTCTCCTTTTCTCGCCTTTACTCCCCTTTTTCTTTCCTTTTCTTACCTTTTCATGCCTTTTCTTGCCTTATCTTGCCTTATCTTGCCTTTTCCTAGCCTTGTCTTTCCTATTCTTACCTTATCTTGTCTTTTCCTTGCCTTTTCTAGCCTTATCTTGCTTTTTCCTTGCCTTTTTTTTCTTTTTCTTACCTTATCTTGCCTTTTTTTGTCTTATCTTTCCTTTTCTTACCATTCCTTCCCTTTTCTTGCCTTTTCTTGCCTTATCTTGCCCTTTCTTCCGTTTTCTTACCTTTTCTTGCCTTTTCCTTACCTTTTCTTTCCTTTTCTTACCTTTTCATGCCTTTCCATGCCTTTTCATGCCTTTTTTTACCTTTTCTTGCCTTTTCCTTCCCTTTACTTTCCTTTTCATTCCTTTTCTTTCCTTTTCCTGCCTTATCTTTCTTTTTTTAGCCTTTTCATTCCTCTTCTTTCCATTTCATGCCTATTCATGCCTTTTCTTGGCTTTTCCTTGCCTTTTCTTGCCTTTTTGTGCCTTATCTTTCCTTTTCTTGCCTTTTCTATCATTATCTTGCCTTTTCTTAACTTTTCTTGCCTTTTCTTGCCTTTTCTTGCATTTTATGCCTTTTCTTTCCTTTTCATTCCTTATCTTGCCTTTACTTACCTTATCTTGCCTTTTCATGCATTTTCTTGCCTTTTCTTTCCTATTCTTGCCTTTTCATGCCTTTTCCTTGCGTTTTCTTTCCTTGTCTAGACTTTTCTTGCCTTTTCTTGCCTTAGCTTACCTTTTCTTTTCTTTCCTTTTCTTACCTATTCATGCCTTTTTTTGCCTTATCTTTCCTTTTCCATGCCTTTTCTTACCTTTTCTTGCCTTTTCCTTGCCTTTTATTTCCTTTTCTTATCTTATCTAGACTGTTCATTCCTTTTCTTGCCTTATCTTGCCTTTTCTTACATTATCTTGCCTTTCCATGCCTTTTCTTACCTTATCTTGCCTTTTCTTTCTTTACCTTGCCTTTTCTTACCTTATCTTGCCTTTTCTTGCCTCTTCTTGCCTTTTCTTGCCTGATCTTTTCTATTCTCCCCTTTTCTTGCCTTCCCTTCCCTTATCTCACCTTTTCATGCCTTTCCTTAACTTATCTTTTCTTTTCTTGCCTTTTTATGCCTTTTCATGCCTTGCCTTGCCTTTCCTTTTCAAAGCTTTTCTTGGCTTTTCATGCCTTTTCTTTCCTTTTCATTCCTTTTCATTCCTTATCCTGCCTTTTCTTGCCTTTTCTTTCCTTTCTTTCCTTTTCTTACCTTTTCATGCCTTATCTTTACTTTTCTTGCCTTTCCATGCCTTTTCTTACCTTTTATTGCATTTTCTTGCCTTTTCTTGCCTTATCTTTACTTTTCTTGCCTTTCCATGCCTTTTCTTACCTTTTATTGCATTTTCTTGCCTTTTCCTTGCCTTTTATTTCCTTTTCTTGCCTTAACTAGTCTTTTCATTCCTTTTCTTGCCTTTTCTTGCATTTTCTTGCCTTTTCATACCTTATTTTGCCTTTTCTTTCCTTACCTTGCCTTTTCTTGCCTTATCTTGCCTTTTCTTGCCTCTTCTTGGCTTTTCTTGCGTGATCTTTTCTATTCTTTCCTTTTCTTGCCTTCCTTTCCCTTATCTTGCCTTTTCATACATTTTCTTTCCTTTTCTTGCCTTGTCTTCCCTTTTATTACCTTATCTTGCATTTTCTTACCTTTTCATAACTTTTCTTGCCGTTTCGTTGCCTTTTCTTTCCATATCTTGCCTTTTCCTTGCCTTTTCCTTGCCTTTTCTTTCCTTTTCTTCCCCTATCTTGCCTCATCTTTCCTTTTCTTTCCCTTCCTTTCCTTTTCTTGCCTTATCTTGCTTTATATTACCTTTTCTTGCCTTATCTTGCCTTTTCTTGCCTTATCTTGCATTTTCTAGCCTTTTCCTGGCCTTTCTTTCCTTTTATTGCCTTATCTTGCCTTTTCTAGCCTTTTCCTTGCCTTTTCTTGCCTTTTCATGCCTTTTCTTGCCTTTTCTTGCCTTTTCTTTCCTTTTATTGCCTTATCTTGCCTTTTCTAGCCTTTTCCTTCCCTTTTCTTGCCTTATCTTGCCTTTTCTTGCCATATCTTGCCCGTTCTTCCTTTTCTTACCTTTTCTTGCCTTTTCCTTACCTTTTCTTTTCTTTTTATACATTTTCATGCCTTTTCATGCCCTTTTTTGCCTTCTTTTGCCTTTTCTTGCGTTTTCCTTCCCTTTACATTCCTGTTCTTTCCTTTTCCTACCTTATCTTTCTTTTTTTAGCCTTTTCATTCATTTTCTTTCCATTTCATGCCTATTCATGCCTTTTCTTGGCTTTTCCTTGCCTTTTCTTGCCTTTTTGTGCCTTATCTTTCCTTATCTTTCCTTTTCTTGCCTTTTCTATCGTTATCTTGCCTTTTCTGAACTTTTCTTGCCTTTTCTTGCCTTTTCATGCCTTTCATGGCTTTTCTTTCCTTTTTATTCCTTATCTTGCCTTTTCTTACCTTATCTTGCCTTTTCTTGCCTTTTCTTTCCTATTCTTGCATTTTCATGCCTTTTCCTTGCCTTTTCTTTCCTTATCTAGCCTTTTCTTGCCTTATCCTGCCTTTTCTTGCCTTATCTTACCTTTTCTTTTCTTTCCTTTTCTTACATATTCATGCCTTTTTTTGCCTTATCTTTCCTTTTCTTGCCTTTTTATGCCTTTTCCATCCTTTTCTTGCCTTTTCTTGCCTTTTCCTTGCCTTTTCTGGCCTTATCTAGTCTTTTCATTCCTTTTCTTTCCTTTTCTTACCTTATCTTGCCTTTCCAAGCCTTTTCTTTCTGTACCTTGCCTTTTCATGCCTTGCCTTGCCTTTCCTTTTCTAAGCTTTTCTTGCCTTTTCATGCCTTTTCTTGCCTTTTCATGCCTTGCCTTGCCGTTCCTTTTCTAAGCTTTTCTTGCCTTTTCATGATTTTTCTTTCCTTTTCATTCCTTATCCTGCCTTTTCTTGCCTTTTCATGCATTTTCTTGCCTTATCTTTACTTTTCTTGCCTTTCTATGCCTTTTCCATGCATTTTCTTACCTTTTCTTGCCTTTCCCTTTCCTTTTCTTGCCTTATTTGGCCTTTTCTTGCTTTATCTTTCCTTTTCTTTCCTTTTTCATTCCTTATCTTGCCTTTTCTTACCTTATCTTGCCTTTTCTTGCCTTTTCATGCCGTTTCTTGCCTTTTCTTTCCTATTCTTGCCTTTTCATGCCTTTTCCTTGCCTTTTCTTTCCTTATCTAGCCTTTTCTTGCCTTATCCTGCCTTTTCTTGCCTTATCTTACCTTTTCTTTTCTTTCCTTTTCTTACCTATTCATGCCATTTTTTGCCTTATCTTTCCTTTTCTTGCCTTTTTATGCCTTTTCCATCCTTTTCTTGCCTTTTCTTGCCTTTTCCTTGCCTTTTCTTGTCTTATCTAGTCTTTTCATTCCTTTTCTTTCCTTGTCTTCCCTTATCTTGCCTTTTCATGCCTTTTCTTATCTTATCTTGCCTTTCCATGCCTTTTCTTTCATTACCTTGCCTTTTCTTGCCTCTTCTTGCTTGATCTTTTCTATTCTTTCCTTTTCTTGCCTTCCCTTCCCTTATCTTGCCTTTTCATGCCTTTCCTTGCCTTATCTTTTCTTTTATTGCCTTTTCATGCCTTGCCTTGCCTTTTCTTTTCTAAGCTTTTCCTGCCTTTTCATGCCTTTTCTTGCCTTTTCTTTCCTTTTCATTCCTTATCCTGCCTTTTCTTGCTTTATCTTACCTTTTCTTTTTCTTTTTTTCCTTTTCTTACCTTATCTTACCTTTTCATGCCTTTCCTTGCCTTATCTTTTCTTTTCTTGCCTTTTCATGCCTTGCCTTGCCTTTCCTTTTCTTACCTTATTTTGCCTTTTCATGCCTTTCCTTGCCTTATCTTTTCTTTTCTTGCCTTGCCTTGCCTTTCCTTTTCTAAGCTTTTCTTGCCTTTTCATGCCTTTTCTTGCCTTTTCTTTCCTTTTCATTCCTTATCCTGCCTTTTCTTGCCTTTTCTTACCTTTTAACGCCTTTTCTTGCCTTATCTTTACTTTTCTTGCCTTTCTATGCCTTTTCCATGCATTTTCTTACCTTTTCTTGCCTTATTTGGCCTTTTCTTGCTTTATCTTTCCTTTTCTTGACTTTTCATTCCTTTTGCTTGCCTTTTCTTTCTTTTTCCATGCCTTTTATTATCGTTTCTTACCTTTTCTTGCCTTATCTTATCTTTTCTTTCCTTTGCTTGCCTTTTCTTGCCTTTTCTCTCCTTTTCTCGCCTTTACTCCCCTTTTTCTTTCCTTTTCTTACCTTTTCATGCCTTTTCTTGCCTTATCTTGCCTTATCTTGCCTTTTCCTAGCCTTGTCTTTCCTATTCTTACCTTATCTTGTCTTTTCCTTGCCTTTTCCTTGCCTTTTCTAGCCTTATCTTGCTTTTTCCTTGCCTTTTCTTTCTTTTTCTTACCTTATCTTGCCTTTTTTTGCCTTATCTTTCCTTTTCTTACCATTCCTTCCCTTTTCTTGCCTTTTCTTGCCTTATCTTGCCCTTTCTTCCGTTTTCTTACCTTTTCTTGCCTTTTCCTTACCTTTTCTTTCCTTTTCTTACCTTTTCATGCCTTTCCATGCCTTTTCATGCCTTTTTTTACCTTTTCTTGCCTTTTCCTTCCCTTTACTTTCCTTTTCATTCCTTTTCTTTCCTTTTCCTGCCTTATCTTTCCTTTTTTAGCCTTTTCATTCCTTTTCTTTCCATTTCATGCCTATTCATGCCTTTTCTTGGCTTTTCCTTGCCTTTTCTTACCTTTTTGTGCCTTATCTTTCCTTATCTTTCCTTTTCTTGCCTTTTCTATCATTATCTTGCCTTTTCTTAACTTTTCTTGCCTTTTCTTGCATTGTATGCCTTTTCTTTCCTTTTCATTCCTTATCTTGCCTTTTCTTACCTTATCTTGCCTTTTCTTGCCTTTTCATGCATTTTCTTGCCTTTTCTTTCCTATTCTTGCCTTTTCATGCCTTTTCCTTGCATTTTCTTTCCTTGTCTAGACTTTTCTTGCCTTTTCTTGCCTTATCCTGCCTTTTCTTGCCTTATCTTACGTTTTCTTTTCTTTCCTTTTCTTACCTATTCATGCCTTTTTTTGCCTTATCTTTCCTTTTCCATGCCTTTTCTTACCTTTTCTTGCCTTTTCCTTGCCTTTTATTTCCTTTTCTTATCTTATCTAGACTTTTCATTCCTTTTCTTCCCTTATCTTGCCTTTTCTTGCCTTTTCTTACATTATCTTGCCTTTCCATGCCTTTTCTTACCTTATCTTGCCTTTTCTTTCTTTACCTTGCCTTTTCTTACCTTATCTTGCCTCTTCTTGCCTTTTCTTGCCTGATCATTTCTATTCTCCCCTTTTCTTGCCTTCCCTTCCCTTATCTCACCTTTTCATGCCTTTCCTTAACTTATCTTTTCTTTTCTTCCCTTTTTATGCCTTTTCATGCCTTGCCTTGCCTTTCCTTTTCAAAGCTTTTCTTGGCTTTTCATGCCTTTTCTTTCCTTTTCATTCCTTTTCATTCCTTATCCTGCCTTTTCTTGCCTTTTCTTTCCTTTCTTTCCTTTTCTTACCTTTTCATGCCTTTTCTTTACTTTTCTTGCCTTTCCATGCCTTTTCTTACCTTTTATTACATTTTCTTGCCTTTTCTTGCCTTATCTTTACTTTTCTTGCCTTTCCATGCCTTTTCTTACCTTTTATTGCATTTTCTTGCCTTTTCCTTGCCTTTTATTTCCTTTTCTTGCCTTAACTAGTCTTTTCATTCCTTTTCTTGCCTTTTCTTGCATTTTCTTGCCTTTTCATACCTTATTTTGCCTTTTCTTTCCTTACCTTGCCTTTTCTTGCCTTATCTTGCCTTATCTTGCCTCTTCTTGGCTTTTCTTGCGTGATCTTTTCTATTCTTTCCTTTTCTTGCCTTCCTTTCCCTTATCTTGCCTTTTCATACATTTTCTTTCCTTTTCTTGCCTTGTCTTCCCTTTTATTACCTTATCTTGCATTTTCTTACCTTTTCATAACTTTTCTTGCCTTTTCCTTGCCTTTTCTTTCCATATCTTGCCTTTTCCTTGCCTTTTCCTTGCCGTTTCTTTCCTTTTCTTCCCCTATCTTGCCTTTTCTTGCCTCATCTTTCCTTTTCTTTCCCTTCCTTTCCTTTTCTTGCCTTATCTTGCTTTATATTACCTTTTCTTGCCTTTTCTTGCCTTATCTTGCATTTTCTAGCCTTTTCCTGGCCTTTTCTTTCCTTTTATTGCCTTTTCTTGCCTTTTCTAGCCTTTTCCTTGCCTTTTCTTGCCTTTTCATGCCTTTTCTTGCCTTTTCTTGCCTTTTCTTTCCTTTTATTGCCTTATCTTGCCTTTTCTAGCCTTTTCCTTCCCCTTTCTTGCCTTATCTTGCCTTTTCTTGCCATATCTTGCCCGTTCTTCCTTTTTCTTACCTTTTCTTGCCTTTTCCTTACCTTTTCTTTTCTTTTTATACCTTTTCATGCCTTTTCATGCCTTTTTTTGCCTTCTTTTGCCTTTTCTTGCCTTTTCCTTCCCTTTACTTTCCTTTTCATTCCTGTTCTTTCCTTTTCCTACCTTATCTTTCCTTTTTTAGCCTTTTCATTCATTTTCTTTCCATTTCATGCCTATTCATGCCTTTTCTTGGCTTTTCCTTGCCTTTTCTTGCCTTTTTGTGCCTTATCTTTCCTTATCTTTCCTTTTCTTGCCTTTTCTATCGTTATCTTGCCTTTTCTGAACTTTTCTTGCCTTTTCTTGCCTTTTCGTGCCTTTCATGGCTTTTCTTTCCTTTTTATTCCTTATCTTGCCTTTTCTTACCTTATCTTGCCTTTTCTTGCCTTTTCTTGCCTTTTCTTTCCTATTCTTGCATTTTCATGCCTTTTCCTTGCCTTTTCTTTCCTTATCTAGCCTTTTCTTGCCTTATCCTGCCTTTACTTGCCTTATCTTACCTTTTCTTTTCTTTCCTTTTCTTACATATTCATGCCTTTTTTTGCCTTATCTTTCCTTTTCTTGCCTTTTTATGCCTTTTCCAACCTTTTCTTGCCTTTTCTTGCCTTTTCCTTGCCTTTTCTGGCCTGATCTAGTCTTTTCATTCCTTTTCTTTCCTTTTCTTACCTTATCTTGCCTTTCCAAGCCTTTTCTTTTTTTACCTTGCCTTTTCTTGCCTCTTCTTGCCTTTTCTTGCCTTATCTTTTCTTTTCTTGCCTTTTCATGCCTTGCCTTGCCTTTCCTTTTCTAAGCTTTTCTTGCCTTTTCATGCCTTTTCTTGCCTTTTCATGCCTTGCCTTGCCGTTCCTTTTCTAAGCTTTTCTTGGCTTTTCATGCCTTTTCTTTCCTTTTCTTTCCTTTTCATTCCTTATCCTGCCTTTTCTTGCCTTTTCTTTCCTTTCTTTCCTTTTCTTACCTTTTCATGCCTTTTCTTGCCTTATCTTTACTTTTCTTGCCTTTCCATGCCTTTTCTTACCTTTTATTGCATTTTCTTGTCTTTTCTTGCCTTATCTTTACTTTTCTTGCCTTTCCATGCCTTTTCTTACCTTTTATTGCATTTTCTTACCTTTTCCTTGCCGTTTATTTCCTTTTCTTGCCTTAACTAGTCTTTTCATTCCTTTTCTTGCCTTTTCTTGCATTTTCTTGCCTTTTCATACCTTATTTTGCCTTTTCTTTCCTTACCTTGCCTTTTCTTGCCTTATCTTGCCTTTTCTTGCCTCTTCTTGGCTTTTCTTGCGTGATCTTTTCTGTTCTTTCCTTTTCTTGCCTTCCTTTCCCTTATCTTGCCTTTTCATACATTTTCTTTCCTTTTCTTGCCTTGTCTTCCCTTTTATTACCTTATCTTGCATTTTCTTACCTTTTCATAACTTTTCTTGCCTTTTCCTTGCATTTTCTTTCCATATCTTGCCTTTTCTTTCCTTTTCTTCCCCTATCTTGCCTTTTCTTGCCTCATCTTTCCTTTTCTTTCCCTTCCTTTCCTTTTCTTGCCTTATCTTGCTTTATATTACCTTTTCTTGCCTTATCTTGCCTTTTCTTGCCTTATCTTGCATTTTCTAGCCTTTTCCAGGCCTTTTCTTTCCTTTTATTGCCTTATCTTGCCTTTTCTAGCCTTTTCCTTGCCTTTTCTTTCCTTTTCATGCCTTTTCTTGCCGTATCTTTCCTTTTCTTACATTTTCATGCCTTTTCTTGCCATTTAGTTCATCTTCTTGCCTTTTCTTGCCTGTTCTTCTCTTATCTTGACTTTTCTTGCCTTTTCATGCCGTAACTTTCCTTTTCTTAGCTTTTTATGCCTTTTCTTTCCTTTGCAATTTCTTATTTTTTCTTGCATTTTCTTGCATTTTCCTTGCCTTTTCATTGCCTTTTCTTGCCCTATTTTGCCTTTACTTACCTTTTCTTGCATTTTCTTGCCTTTACATTCATTTTCCTTTCCTTTTTTTGCCTTTTCTTGCCTTATCTTGCCCTTTCTTATCTTTTCCTTGCCTTATCTTTCCTTTTCTTGCCTTATCTTGGCTTTTCTTGCCTTTTGCTTACCTTTTCTTTCCTTTTCTTGCCTTTTCTTTCCTTATCTTGCCCTTTCCTTCCATTTTCTTGCCTGATCTTGCCTTATCTTGCCTTTTCTTTGCCTTTTCTTTCCTTTTCTTCCCTTATCTGGCATTTTCTTGCTTTATCTTTCCTTTTCTTGCCTTTTCTTTCCTTTTCCTTGCCTTTTTATTTTCGTTTCTTTCCTTTTCTTGGCTTATCCTAACTTTTCTTTCCTTTGCTAGCCTTTTCTTGTCTTTTCTCCCCTTTTCTTGCCTTTTTCTTTTCTTTTCTTGCCTTTCCTTGCCTTTTATTGTCTTTTCCTTGCCTTTTCCTTCACATTCTTACCTTATCTTGCCTTTTCCTTCCCTTTTCTAGCCTTATCTTGCCTTTTCCTTGCCTTTTCTTTCCTTTTCTTACCTTATCTTACCTTTTTTTGCTTTATTGTTTCTTTTCTTACCTTTCCTTGCCATTTCTTACTTTATCTTTTCTTATCTTGCCCTTTCTTGCCCTATATTGCCCTTTCCTCCCTTTTCTTACCTTTTATTGCCTTTTCCTTACCTTTTCTTTCCTTTTCTTACCTTTTCATGCCTTTCCATGCCTTTTCTTCCCTCCTTTTGCCTTTTCTTGCCTTTTCGTGAATTTTCCTTCCCTTTTCTTGCCTTTTCTTTCTATTTCTTGCCTTTTCATGTCTTATCTTGCCTTTTCTTGGCTTTTCATAGCCTTTTCGTTCCTTTTCTTGCCTTTTTGTGCTTTATCATTCCTTTTTGTGCCTTATCTTTCCTTTTCTTGCCTTTTCTATCCTTATCTTGCCTTTTCTTAACTTTTCTTGCCTTTTTATGCCTTTTCTTTCCTTTTCATTCGTTATCTGGCCTTTTCTTACCATATCTTGCATTTTCTTTCCAATTCTTGCCTTTTCATGCCTTTTTCTTGCCTTTTCTTGCCTTATCTTGCCTTTTCTTGCATTTTCTTGTCTTATCTTACCTTTTCTTTTCTTTTCTTTCCTTTTCTTACCTTTTCATGCCTTTTCTTTCCTTTTCTTGCCTTTTCTTGCCTTTTCCATGCCTTTTCTCACCTTTTCTTGCCTTTTCTTGCCTTTTCCTTGCATTTTCTTGCATTTTCTTGCCTTATCTAGTCTTTTCATTCCTTTTCTTGACTTTTCTTACCTTATCTTGCTTTTTCTTACCTTAGCTTGCCTTATCTTGCCTTATCTTGCATTTTCTAGCCTTTTCTTTGCCTTTTCTTGCATTACCTTGCCTTTACTTTACTTTTCTTTCCTTTCCTTGCCTTTGCTTGAATTTTCTTTTCTTTGTCTTGCCTTATCTTGCCTTTTCCTTTTTCTTTTCTTGCTTTACCTTGCCTTTTCATTCATTTTCTTGCCATATCTTGCCCTTTCTTGCCTTTTCATTCATTTTCTTGCCTTTTCTTGAATTTCCTTGCCTTATCTTGCCCTTTCATCCCTTTTTAGCCTTTTCTTACCTTATCTTGTCTTTTCCTGCCTTTTCATGCCTTTCCTTTCCATATATAACATTTTCATGCCTTTTACTTGCCTTGCCTATCCTTTTCTTTTCTTTTCTAACCTTTTCTTGCCTTATCTTGCATTTTCTTTCCTTTTCTTGCCTTATCTTGCCTTATCTGGTCTTTTCTTTCCTTATCTTGCCTTATCTTGCATTTTGATATGAACCTTGGTAGGAAGGTTCACAACGGACCGTGCTACTTTGGATGGAACAGACCGCAACCCACGAACTCGAGCCTTGCGAGAACCTTGGTTTGGAAGAACTGCAACCCAAGCAATGGAATTTCGTGAACCTATGGTCCAAGTCGAATCACGCCACAAACGATGATGGAAGAATCATTTGATAAGTGAAAATTTTCGCTCAAGCTAAGCAATCCAACAATTAGCAAGAACACACAAGGAGTATCTTAACTCACAAAAATTATCAATCTCAAAAGTTCATCCCCTTTTATTGCTAGGAGACCTCCTTATATACGCTCCAAAGTACCAAAGTATTCCTAAAGAAGCTAACTCCTAAAAAGGAGTTCAAAGGCTGGCCAAAACTCTCTTTCCTAATCTAAGGATATTCTGGCCGAATTATTCAACTAAATAAGAAATAATCTAAGCAAATAATATCTAATAGAATAACTAATAGCTGCACGTCCTAAACAAGTAGATGCACGGACTAAATAGGCTGATTCTTCTTGATTCTCCATGTGTGCATGCATCCAGAAGTTTACGTGCATGTCAAGCTTCCAAAATAGCCTCTATCACGTGCATTGGCTTTGCATGGGCCTCATGCACGTCCTTGCACTTGTACGCACTGGCTTGAGCCCAGACTTCTTGCATTAATCCATTAAGTTCTCCTTGAAACGTTTTGGCTCTTGCTCGTGTCATCGGCCCAATTGGTACTTGCACTTGCTGTGAGTCTTGTAGCTTCACATCACATTTTCCATTATTATCTTCCCTTTTCTTGCCTTATCATGCCTTTTCTTACCTTATCTTACCTTTTCTTTCCTTTTCAAGCCTTTTCTTGCCTTATCTTTCCTTTTACTTCCTTTTCTTGCCTGTTCTTGCCTTTTCATGCCTTTTCTTTCCTTATCTTGCCTTTCCATTCCTTTTCTTACTTTATCTTGCCTTTTCTTGCCTTTTTTTCCTTATCTTGCCTTTTCATGCCTTTTCTCGCCTTTTCTTACCTTATCATGCATTTTCTTACCTTTTCATGATTTTTCTTGCCTTATCTTTCCTTTTCTTTCCTATTCTTGCATTTTCTTATCTTTTTTGCCTTTTCATGCCTTTTCCTTGCCTTTTCTGGTGATGTGAATCTTGTTACGGATCCACGCGGAAGCCGGATCTTCTACGTTCAGAATGATGGAGATCTCAACCCGTTGTTTACGCCTCTGCAAGTACCTCGGTATTGAATAACCTTGACCCGCTGCTGTAGGGAAACAAGAACCTCGATCTTAAAGCGAATACGCCACAAACGGTGGTGGATGAACCGTTTGATAAGTGGTCGTTCGTGCAAGAACTAATCAGCCCGCAAGAACCAAAAGGGAGTCAACAACTCACGAAATTTTATTCAGCCAAAAGAAAGTGTCTCCTTATTCTGTTTGTGCCTTTATAAATAGGCAAAGTTTAGAGACTCCTTATTCGAATTGAGATATGCTCAAAACAAAATTATAGTATCCTAAACTGATTTAAACTTCCAAAAACGAAATTATCTCATAAGGGACTTCCTAGATAGACTATAACTCCTAAAAATTCGGGATACTCCTAAAAAGTCAGAATTAACAAACATCTGACTTCCTAGATAGTCAGAATTAACAAACATCTGACTTCCTAGATATTCTAGAACTCCTAAAAATGAAATCAAGACATAATTAACTTCCTAAATAGCCTTAACAATGTTTATGGGCTTCTTATTAGCTTTTGGGTCACCAATGGGCTTCAACAGATTGGCTTGAGCCCAAATTTATTAAATTAAGGCATTGAACTCAGCTTGAAACTTCTTGGCTCTTGCTCTTGTGAGTGGTCCGTTTGGGACTTGAACTTGATCTTTTGGTGTCCTTATTGTGGTGGGAGGATTCCTATCATTCCCCTCCTCTTGAAAATGATTTGTCCTCAAATCATCACCTACATCAAATGGGCTTAAGTCAGAAACATTGAAAGTTGCACTTACATTATACTCACCAGGTAAATCAAGTTTGTAAGCATTAACGTTGAGGCGTTCGAGAACTTGAAAGGGACCATCTCCTCGTGGTAGCAACTTGGAACGTCGATGCACTGGAAAATGTTCCTTCCTCATATGCAACCAGACCCAATAACCAGGTTCAAAGACCACCTTATGCCGTCCCTTATTTGCTTGTTTTGCATACTGCTCTGTTCGACGCTCGATGTTCAACCTAGCCTTCTCATGCAGCTGATTGACAAAATCAACCTTCTTCTTTCCATCTAAGTTAACATACTCAGTTGAAGGCAAAGGGCTTAAATCCAAAGGAGTTAAAGTGTTAAATCCATACACAACTTCAAACGGTGAGAATTGAGTAGCAGAATGAACAGACCGGTTATAAGCAAACTCAACATGCGGCAAACATTCTTCCCAAGTTTTAATGTTTTGCTTAATGAGTGCCCTTAACAAAGTAGACAAAGTCCTATTTACGACTTCCGTTTGACCATCAGTTTATGGATGACAAGTAGTAGAAAACAATAGCTTAGTGCCTAACTTACACCACAAAGTCTTCCAGAAATAGCTCAAGAACTTAGTATCTCTATCTGAAATAATCGTTCTAGGCATGCCATGTAGTCTCACAACCTCTCTAAAGAACAAATAAGCAATATGCGAAGCATCATCAATTTTATGACATGGAATAAAATGTGCCATCTTGGAAAATCTATCCACAACCACAAAAATAGAATCTCTCCCACGTTTAGTCCTAGGCAGACCTAACACAAAATCCATAGAAATGTCAATCCAAGGCTCACTAGGAATAGGTAGAGGGGTATACAAACCGTGGGGCTGAACTTTTGACTTAGCTTGCCTACATGTGATGCATCCGCCACATATTCGCTCGACGTCACGCTTCATGTGTGGCCAATAGAAGTGTTCCTGCAAAATCGTCAGAGTCTTTGCAACTCCAAAATGACCCATTAAGCCCCCACCATGGGATTCCTGCACTAACAACTCTCTCAACGAACAATTAGGCACACATAACTTATTTTCTCGAAATAAGAACGCTTCATGCCTAAAGAATTTACCAGATGCAATTTTCTCATAATCTTTGTACAACTCAGAAAAGTCACTATCATCAGCATATAGTTCCTTAATGTGCTCAAAACCAAGCAATTTTGCATCAAGAGTAGAAATTAATGCGTACCTTCGAGAAAGTGAATCAGCTACCACATTTTCCTTACCTTGCTTATATCGAATGACGTACGGAAATGTCTCAATGAACTCCACCCAATGTGCATGCCTTTTGTTTAGTTTGTGCTGACCCTTCAAGTATTTCAATGACTTATGGTCAGTGTGAATCACGAATTCCTTAGGCCATAGGTAATGTTGCCATATTTGCAAAGTTCGAACCAATGCGTACAACTCCTTGTCATACGTTGGGTAGTTTAAGGCTGCCCCACTTAGTTTTTCGCTAAAGTAAGCAATTGGTCTTCCTTCTTGCATAAGAACAGCGCCGATACCAACACCTGAAGCATCACATTCAACCTCAAATGCCTTAGAAAAGTTAGGTAAAGACAATAAAGGTGCATTTGTCAACTTCTCTTTAATTAGCTGAAATGCCTTTTCTTGTTCTTCTCCCCATCGAAATTCGACATTCTTCTTGATCACTTCAGTAAGTGGTGCAGCTATGCTACTGAAGTCTTTCACAAACCTTCGGTAGAAGCTAGCTAGTCCATGAAAACTCCAAATATTAGCAACACTTGTGGGACTTGGCCACTCTTGGATTGCACGTACCTTCTCTTCATCGACCTGTATACCTTCTGCACTAATAACAAATCCCAAGAACACAAGCTTGTTTGTGCAAAAAGTACACTTCTTTATATTGGCAAATAACTAATCTTTTCTAAGTGCATCTAGAACAGATTTCAAATGTACTACATGATCTTCCAAGCTTTTGCTATAAATCAGTATATCATCAAAATAAATGACAATAAATCTACCAATAAATGGATGCAAAACATGAATGTGCTAGGAGCATTAGACAATCCAAAAGGCATGACCATCCATTCATATAAATCATATTTTGTTTGAAAGGCAGTTTTCCACTTGTCTCCTTCTTTCATTCTAATCTGATGATAACCACTTTTCAAATCAATCTTAGAAAATATACAAGATCCATGCAGCTCATCTAACATATCGTCTAAACGAGGAATAGGATGACGATACTTTACCATTATGTTGTTGATGGATCGACAATCAACACACATTCTCCATGTTCCATCTTTCTTCGGTACAAGTAAAACTGGAACAACGCAAGGACTCATGCTTTCTCTCACATACCCCTTCCCTAACAACTCATTTACTTGTCGTGCAAGCTCTTTTGTCTCCTCAGGGTTGCTCCTATAGGCTGGACAATTCGGAATTGCAGCTCCTGGAACAAAGTCAATTTGATGTTCAATTCCTCGGATTGGTGGTAACCCCGGTGGTAATTCCTCGGGAAAGACATCTTCAAACTCCTGCAAAAGAGTAACAACGATACTTGGCAAAGCATGATCCAATTCGTTAGTGTTCAAAAGTGCCTTTTTGTACCTAAGTACAATCATTGGCTGTTTTGAAAGACAAGCTTGCTTGATATCACTCACTCCCGCATAATAACTCTTTTTCAGACCCTCATATTTTCTCTCATTGGCCATTTTTCCTTCAGCTTTTTTGGCTTCTTTTATTCTTTCACCATCTTTCTTTCCAGTTCTCACATCATTTTTCTCATTGGCCATTTTTCCTTCCTTTTTTTTGGCTTCTTTTTTCCTTTCAATTCTTTTCTTTTGTTCTATTTTTCTTTTTTCATCACTTTCCTTTTGCAATTTCAATTGATCTTCAAAGACTTGCTGTGGTGTTAATGGCACAAGAGTGACTACTCATCGGTTGAGTACAAAAGAGTACTTGTTGGTGAAGCCATCATGCGTCACTCGTCTATCAAACTGCCATGGCCTTCCAAGCAACAAGTGTCCAGCTTGCATTGGCACTACATCACATAACACCTCATCTTCATACTTGCCAATCTGAAATGCCACTAACACTTGCCTTTCCACCCTTATTTCTCCATTATCCTTCAGCCATTGTAGCTTGTATGGCCTAGGGTACTTCTTCATGAGCAACCCTAATTTTTCCACCATTGTAGTGCTTGCAACATTAGTTCAACTTCTCCCATCAATAATGACACTACAAACCTTGTCCTTGACATAGCACCTTGAATGGAAGATGTTCTCCCGATGTACAAGATCGTCAACTTCTTTTGCCTGCAAGCTCAAAGCTCTCCTAGTCACCAAAGTCAATGAATCAGGAGCTACAAACTCCTCCTCCGAAATGTCCTCCAATGAGGGCATGCTATCATTGTCTGAATCTTCCTTATCAGTCTCGACTTCTCTATTATCTCGCATCACCATGATCTGCTTGTTAGGACATTGACTTGCGATGTGCCCTCTTCCCTGACACTTAAAATAGTTAATGTCACGATTCCTAGAAATAGAGGCTTCCGTCTTTTGTTGTGGAGTGCTTTGGTTCTCTCCATCTTTTTCTCCATTTTGGATGCTTGTGACTTGTCCAACTTCTTTCCATAGTTTGGCTTCCAAGAAGAAGCACCAGATGTTGCTCGTGAAACTCCCAACTTCTTTGATTGTTTCTCCACTTTGATTGCCATGTGCACCATATCTTCCAACTCTACATAGTGTTGTAACTCCACATTATCTTGAATCTCAGGGTTTAATCCACACAAAAACCTAGCCATAGTGGCTTCTCGATCTTCCTCAACATTGGCTCGAATTATGGTAATCTCCATCTCCTTGTAGTAATCCTCCACACTCATATTCCCTTGTCGAAGTCCTTGTAACTTCTTATACAGCTCTCGATAGTAATGACTAGGAACAAATCATTTTCTCATCCTTTTCTTGCCTCATCTTCCCTTTTCTTGCATTATCTTGCCTTTTCTTATATTTTATTTCCATTTCTTGTGTCATCTTGCCTTTTTTTGTCTTTTCTTGCCCTTTCTGGCCTTTTCTTGCCTTTTCATTCCTTATCTTGCCTTTTCTTACCTTATCTTGCCTTTTCTTTCCTTTTCATGCATTTTTATGCCTTTTCCTTGCCTTTTCTTACCTTTTCTTGGCTTATCTTTCCTTTTCTTACCTCATCTTTCCTTTTCTTTCCTTTTCTTGCCTTATCTTGCCTTTTCTTGCCTCATCATTCCTTTACTTCCCTATTCTAGCCTTATCTTGCCTTTTCTTGCCTTTTCCTTTCATTTTCTTTCCTTTGCTTTCCTTATTATGCCTTATCTTACCTTTTCTTGGCTTTTCCTTGCCTTTTCTTTCCTTTTCTTGCCTTATCATGCCTTTTCCACGCCTTTTCTTGCCTTATCTTTCCTTTTCTTGCCTTTCCTTGTCTTTTCTTGCCTTATCTTGCCTTTTCCTGCCTTTTCTTCTCTTTTCTTGCCTTATCTAGCCTTTTTTGATTTATTTTGCCTTTTCTTGATTTATCTTGCCTTATCTTGCTTTTTTATTACTTATCTTCTCTTTTCTTACCTTATCTTGCCTTTTCACGCCTTTTCATGCCTTTTCTTGAATTTTCTTTCCTTTTATTGCCTTTTTATGCCTTTTCTCTGCCGTTTCTTGCAATTTCTTTCATTTTCTTGGCTTATCTTGCCTCATCTTGCCTCTTCTTTCCTTTTCTTGCATTTCCTTCCCTTTTCTTGCCTTTTCTTTCCTTTTCTTGCATTTTCATGCCTTTTTCTTGCCTTTTCTTTCCTTTTCTTGCCTTATCTTGTCTTTTCGTTTCGTATCTTGCCTTTTCTGATACGAACCCCGCCAATGATGCACGAGACCCGTCCACGAAGCGTTGAAATCCCAGATCATTCTAGATCAGTTCATGATGGAGATCTCGACCCGATGCTCACAACCAAACAAGAACCTTGGTATTAAGACTGTGATCTGCTGCTTGAGTTGAAACAAAGAACCTTGATATGTTGATGATGCCACAAACGGTGATGAAGATCCACTTGATAAGTCGATGTTGAACTCGACGGAATCCCTCCGTTGCATTCGAACTGTTCCAAAGAACCAAGAGAGCAAAGTCCACGTTTTTCAATCAATAATGGTCCATTTTTCTCATTGCATAAGCCTCTATAAATAGGCTCAATATTACAAAGAGATTTCAAATCAACAAACTCCTAAAAATCTGGATGGAAAGGGAAACTAAAAAGGGAATCAAATCTAAACCTTTTAGGAAGGCCAAAATGTGACAAGCAAGCCAAAAGTTGCTGGAACTAATTTCCTAAACAATACTCACGGCTGAAATTTTATTTTCGAAATAGAATTCCCAAATCAGAGAGAATCACTCTTGTGGATCTTGGCTGCTGAATGGACCTTCTAGAACTTGTATTAAAGTCATAAACTCAGCTGAATTTTGTGGCTCTTGGTCCATGGACTTTAATAAATTTGCTTGGGCCCAACTCTACGATGTAAGCTTAGAAATCAGTCCATTAAGTTGTGACTTGAAGCACTTTGCAGATGCTGTCACAATTGGTCAGATTAAGACTTTATAAGGCTACTAGGATTCACATCATTCCCCTCCTCTTGAAAGGGATTTGTCCTCAAATCCTTGCATATGTCATGCTTGTGCAAATTAAAAATCATGCTGGAACAAGGTTGAATCTTCAAACGACGTGGTTGCACTTGATATCTTCCGCTCCAACAGAATAGTTACTTTGAACATAAACAATCTGAATTCATCTCCAAATCAAAATTTAAAGACTCTCCTTTTCGAATAAGCCTTTCACCAACCTTCAAAGCATTCCACAAGTTGATCAATGTTGATTCTCCAACTTATTCAAACTTGTCAACTCCCAAGAAGTCAATATGCTCAACATATTCAACATGAAAATCTTGATATATGTAAGATATGGGCTGAACCTCTTCCTTCTCAACCATAATAACAAATTCTCCATGATCACCATCAATTGGAGTTATGTACTTCTTTATGTGAACAACATTATTCACCACAGATGATTCATCAAATAAATCCCTTAAGTAAAGTAGTGACATTGTATGCTCATCAAAGCAATCTCCATCAAATAAGTCAATAGAATATGCACCAACTCCTCCCATGTCAAAGCCTCTTCAAGAACTTCAAAAGAAGAAGCTTTCATATCAACTTCAGAACCACAGACCTTATTCTCAATGTCACACTTAGTGCGAATGATCTTCTCACGTTGCATTTCACAACCTTCTCTTACATGCAAGTCAATTTTCCATGCTAATGACATAAGTTTCTCCCAGCTGTCTCCATCATCCCACGCTGTAGCTCGATGATAACCTCTCACCCCAATCTTCCTTTGTTGAGCTCTTGTATCCCTACAAACATAAGGAACAGCTTGTGCATGCCCCAAAAGTTTATTCTCAATCTGACCAATTGTGAGAGCATCTGCAAAGTGCTTCAAGTCATAAATTAATGGGCTGATTTCCAAGCTTACATCGTAGTGTTGGGCCCAAGAAAATTTATTAAAGTCCATGGACCAAGAGTGCTTCTCATATGAGTGCTTCTCATATTCATATCATTTTCTTTACTTTCCTTTCCTTATCTTGCCTTACCTTTCCTTTTGGATACCTTTTCTTGCCTTTTCCTTATAGTGCCTTTTCTTTCCTTTTCTTCCCTTCTCATGCCTTTTCTTGCCTTTTGGATACCTTTTCTTGCCTTTTCCTTATAGTGCCTTTTCTTTCCTTTTCTTCCCTTCTCTTGTCTTTTCTTGCCTTTTCATGTCTTATCTTGCCTCTTCTTGCCTCTTCTTGCCTTTTCTTGCCTTTTTTTGCCTTTCCATGCCTTTTCTTGCATTTTCCTTGCTTTTTCTTGCATTTTCTTTCCCTTTTTTGCTTGTTCGTTGCTTTTTCTTGCATTATCTTGCCTTATCTTTCCTTTTCTTTTAATTTCTTTCCTTTTCTTGACTTTTATTGCCTTATCTTGCCTTTTCTTATCTTTTCTAGCCTTTTCTTGCCTTCCTTGACATTTCATGCCTTTCCTTGGTTTTTCTTGCCTTATCTTGCCTTTTCCTTGCTTTATCTTTCCTTTTCTTGCCTTACCTTGCCTTATCTTGCCTTTTTTTACCTTTTCCTTGCCTTTTCTTTCCTTTTCTTGCCTTTTTATTCCTTATCTTGCCTTTTTATTCCTTATCTTATCTTGCCTTTTCATGCCTTTTCTTTCCTTATCTTGCCTTATCTTGCCTTTTTCTTGCCTTTTCTTTCATTTTCTTGCCTTATCTTGCCTCATTTTCCCTTTTCTTTCCTTTTCTTGCCTTTCTTTCCCTTTTCTACCCTTATCTTGCCTTATCTTGACTTTTCTTCTCTTTTCTTGCCATTTTCTTTCCTTTTCTTGCCTCAACTTGCCTTTTCTTGCCTTTTCCTTTCCTTTTCTTTCCTTTTCTAGCCTTATCTTGCCTTGCCTTTTTCTTGCCTTTTATTTCCTTTTCTTGCCTTTCCATTCCTTTTCTTTCCTTTTCTTGCCTTGCCTTTTTATTCCCTTTTATTTCCTTTTCTTGCCTTTCCATTCCTTTTCTTGCCTTTTCATACCTTTTTATGCCTTTTCTTGACTTCTCTTCCCTTTTCTTCCCTTTTCCTAGCCTTATCGTGCCTTATCTTTCCTTTTCATGCCTTTTCATGCCTTATCTTGCCTTATCTTGCCTTTTCTTTCCTTTTCTTACCTATTCTATCCTTTTCTTGCCCTTTCATGCCATTTCTTACCTTTTCCTTATTTTTTTTTGCCTTTTCTTGCCCTATCTTCCTTTTTTGCCTTTTTTTGCCTTTTCTTTGCCTTTTCTTGCCTTTTCTTGCCTTATCTTTCCTTTCCTTTCAATTTCTTTCCATTTCTTACCTTTTTTTGCCTTTTCTTAAATTGTCTTATCGTTTCTTTTCTTTTCTTTACTTTTCTTGCATTTTCATGCCTTTTCTTGCTTTATCTTTTCTTTTCTTAACTTTTCATACCTTTTCGATGCCTTTTCTTGAATTTTCTTTCTTTTTCTTGCCTTTTCCTTGCCTTATCGTGCCTTATCTTTCCTTTTCTTTCCTTTTCTTGCCTTTTCATGCCTTATCTTGCCTTATCTTGCCTTTTCTTTCCATTTCTTCTCTTATCTTGCCTTTTCTTACCTGTTCATGCCTTTTCTTGCCTTTTTCTTATTTTATCTTGCCTTTTCTTGCCTTTTGTTTCCTTTTCTTGCCTTTCCTTGCATTTTCTTTCCTTATCTTACCTTATCTTGCCTTTACTTGCCCTTTCTTGCCTTATCTTTCCTTTTCTTGCCTTTTCATGCCTTATCTTGCCTTTTCTTGCCTTTTCTTTCCTTATCTTGCCTTTTCTTTTCTTTTTTTCCTTTTCTTGCCTTTTTCCTTACCTTTTTCTTGCTTGATCTTTTCTTTTCTTTAAATTTCTTTCCTTATCTTGCCTTTTCTTGCCTTTTCTTGGCTTTCCTTTCCTTTTCTTGCCTTATCTTGTCTTTTATTTCCTTTTCTTATCTTATCTTGCCCTTTCTAGCCTTTTCTTACCTTTTCTTTCCATATCTTGGCCTTTCTTACTTTTTCTTACCTTTTCCCGCCTTTTCTTGCCTTATCTTTCCTTTTCTTGCCTTTTCTTGTCTTTTTATTCCTTATCTTGCCTTATTTTGCCTTTTCCTTGCCTTTTCTTTCCTTTTCTTGCCTTTTCTTGACTTTTCTTATCTTTTTCTGTCATTTCGTTGCATTTTCTTTCATTTTCTTACCTTATCCTTATCATGCCTTATATTGCCTTTTCTTTGCGTTTTCTTGCCTTATCTTGCCGTATCTTGCCTTTTCTTGCCTTTTCCATGCCTTTTCTTTCCTTTTCTTGCCTTTCCATGCTTTTTCTTGCGTTATCTTTCCCTTTCTTGCATTTTCATGCCTTTTCGATGCCTTTTCTTGACTTTTCTAACCTTTTCTTGCCTTTTTCCTAGCCTTATCATGGCTTATCTTTCCTTTTCTCTCCTTTTCTTTCCTTTTCATGCCTTATCTTGACTTATCTTGCCTTTTCTTGCCTTTTCCTTGCCGCTTCTTGCCTTATCTTGCCTTATCTTTCCTTTCCTTTCAATTTTCTTTCCTTTTCTTGACTTTTATTACCTTATCTTGCCTTTTCTTACCTTTTCTTGCCTTTTCTTGCCCTGTCTTGCCTTTTTCGTTCTCTTCTTTTCTTTCCTTTTCATGCATTTTCTTGCCTTATCTTTCCTTTTCATGCCTTTTTGATGCCTTTTTTTGCCTTTTCTTTCCTTTTTTTGCCTTATCTTGCCTTTTATTTTCATTTCTTGTCTTTTCTTGCCTTATCCTTTCCTTTTCTTACCTTTCCTTGCCTTTTCTTACGTTATCTTCCTTTATCTTGCCTTTTCTCGCCCTTTTTTGCCCTTTCTTTCATTTTCTTACTTTTTTTGCCTTTTCCTTGCCTTTTCTTTCCTTCTCTTGCCTTTTCTTACCTTTTTTTGCCATTTCTTACTTTTTATGCCTTTTCTTTCCTTATCTTGCCCTTTTCTTGCCTTTTCTTTCCTTATCTTGCCTTTTCTTACCCTTTCCTTTCCTTTTCTTACCTTTTCATGCCTTTTCTTGCCTTTTCGTGCCTTTTCATGCCTTCATCTAAGACCATCAACGTATCGTGCGTTCATCTGATCTTCGTTCTCTTCCACGTCATTACGTGATGCCAATCTCATAAACTCAGATGTGTACTCGTCAACAGATCGACTTGCTTGAGTACAAGACAAAAATTGAGTGTACAAGGTTTGATGGTAATCAATGGGAAGAAACCTTTCTCGTAGGGCTTGCTCCATAGTGGGCTAATCACGAATGGGATGATCTCCTCTCCTTCTCCGGGTGTCTTGTTCCTTTCTCCACCAAACCGCGGCTCCAGATTGAAGTTTGAACGTGACGTAGTTAACATTCTGCTCCTCAGTGAGATCCATGCATTCGAAATATTTCTCCACCGAGTCGAGCCAGTTTAGGAAACCCTCGACATCCATATCGCCATAGAATTTTTCGATGTTTATCTTAAAAGGGTGATCCACTCGTCGAGCAAAATTTCTTTCTTCTCCTCTATAGGCATCTTCCCTATTAGCTTCTCTTCATCCGCCTCGTCCTCCATCTCCTCCTCGTCCTCGTCCCCCTCTAATTCCATGTCGTCCTCTGACCGGTAGCGTATGCACTGAGTCGAGGTCATCGCAATCCTCCTCGGCCTCCTATTCACGTGTATGTCTCCTGTGGCAGCCGGTGGTTGCACTGCCATTTTCCTTAGTTGAGTCAAAACCTCTTGCATCAAGGTCTCAAGATCTCCAAGTCTCCTTGTTTTATCCAGATCGGCCATGAGGGAGCTCGGCTTTTAGTGGTGCTTGGTGGGTAAACGAGGCACGGATCAGGAGATCGCGATGCCCTGTGGATCCGCTCGTAGATGGGCTGCAATTTTGAATGTCTAGGTGAAGGTAAATGCGGATTGGAATGAGAGCACTCTGGCTCTGATACCACTTGGCGTAGCAAAAATGTGGATTCAAGTTTCTCGGGGATAACTTCTTAACAAGTACAACTTCTGCTGTGCGAATTAAGATTGTTCTAAACGTAGAACGGCCAGCAAGGGAAAGAACACACTCAAACTCATTGATTCCGTGAGGGATAACTCAACAATTTACGTTGAAATTGGATAAAACTCTCTGCCTTTATTGAATTCGGATGATTACATATATAGGGGCGGAAGTTAAGGCAAAAATCAAGGAGAGTTTGAAACCTCCTTTCTGTTCACCTTCCTCCTCTTTAGCTCCCTAACTAATAGGTAATAACTTCCCCTTATTTAAACTATAATCAATCAGTAACAGCTGAGAATGATTACATTTATTGTAATAAGCTCACGCAAGTCAAAAGGCGCATGTAACTCATGCAACGTAAGGTCGTCCTACGGCATCTTGCATTTTCTTGCTTTTTCTTTCCTTATCTTGCCTTATCTTGCCATTTCTTGCCTTTTCATGCCATTTCTTGACTTATCTTGCCTTTTCTTGCCTTTTTATTCCTTATCTTACCTGTTCTTTCCAGATCTTTCCTTTTCTTGCCTTTTCCTTTACTTTTTCCCTTTTCTTACCTTATCTTGCCTTTTCTTGCCTCATTTTTCCTTTTCTTTCCTTTTCTTGCCTTTCCTTCCATTTTCTATCCTTATCTTGACTTATCTTGACTTTTCTTGCCTTTTCCAGCCATTTCCTTGCATTTTCTTTCATTTCCTTGCATTTTCTTTCTTTTTCTTGCATTTTTTTTTCTTGCATTTTTTTTTATCTTGCCTTATCATTCCTTATATTTCCGTTTCTTCCCTTTTCTTGCCTTTTCCTTGCCTTTTCTTTCCTTTTTTTACCTTATCTTGCCTTATCTTGCCTTTTCTTTCCTTTTCTTGCATTTCCATGCCTTTTCTTGCATTATCTTTCCCTTTCATGCCTTCTCCTGCTTTTTCGATGCCTTTTCTTGACTTTTCTTTCCTTGTCTTACCTTTTCCTAGCCTAATCGTGCCTTATCATTCCTTTTCTTTCCTTTTGACATGAATCAGATTTGCAAAAAAAACCCAAATTAGTTATAATTTTGTTTATAATGTTATTGAGTGTATTTACGAAGTTAATTATTTGTTAATTTCATTTTACCATGAGTTCTATTCTGTTTAGGAAGTTACAAAAAAGATAATTTCGTTTTATTAGGAGTTCTAGTCTATTTAGGAAGTCAATTATGAGATAATCACATTTTTTAGTATTCCTAGTAGGATTAGAGTTATTTTCCTTTTTAGTTTCCCTTTTTAAGTCATATTTATCTAGTTAGAAGTTTTATTTAACTAGGATTCTTTTTATAAAAATCTGCCTATATATAAAGGCTTTATCAATGAGAATGGGAAGAATAATTTGAGTGCAAAAAACGTGGGCTTTGCTCTCTTGGTTCTTCGGAACTATTCGAACACAACGGAGGGATTCTGTTCGCATTCTCCAATGACTTATCAAGCGATCGACATCACCGTTTGTGGCGTCTTCATCAAATCAAGGTTCTTGTTTCCCTACAGTAGCGGGTCGAGGTTGTTCATACCGAGGTTCTTGCAAAGGTGCAAACAATGGGTCGAGATTTCCATCAATCTGAACGTAGATAGATCTGGCTTTCGCGTGGATCCGTAACGAAATTCACATCAGTTGGTATCAAAGCTTAGGCTCTACTTCAGATCATCTATCTTAAAATTTTTTTATCATTAGTTTTCTTTGTTCTTATTGTATTCTGAGTTCGAGAAAGAAAAAAAAATAGAGAAAAAAAAATTCTGAAAAAAAGAAAGAAAGAAAGAAAGGGAGGCAGCCTAGAAAAGAAGAAGAAAGAAGGTTGTTAAAAAAATCCAAAAAAAAAAGAAAAAGTAGAGTGGAAAGAAAAGAGAATTGTGAAAAAAAAATGTCTTGCAACTACACAAGAAGAGACTTTGAAGCTGATTTGTCAATGCTTGATCCAAAGATTATAGAGGCCATGATGAGTGGGATGAGGCATATAGTGAGAACGGAGGTCAGGAAGCTCAGCAAAAAGGTAGACAGGATATTGTGCAAACAAGAGCAACTACACGATGTTCCTAATGTCCGTAGGGGAAAACAAATTCAACAAAGGAAGATGAGGGTCAGAGATGAGAAAAATTCAGGAGCTAATTTTGTTGGAGAATTCGATGTAAAGAGGGAGAACACCATTGACACTAAGCACGGCATTGAGGAGAAGGTTTTTAGTTCTGACGATTTGGAGGTTACATCTGAAGAGATTATTGAAGAAGAGGTTTTGACATGGGAGGAATTTGGTGAATATTCTATTGACTTGTTTGATGGAGCATGTTTTGATGAGCATACCATGTCACTTCTTTATTTGATGAATATGTTCAATGAATCATAAGTTGTGAAAGTTGTCCACATGAACAAGTGCATAATTCCTATTGATGGTGAACATGAAGAACTTGTTGTTGCTGTTGAAAAGAAAGAGGTTCAGCCTATATCTTACATGTCTCTAGATTTCCATGTTGAATATGTTGAGCATATTGATTTCTTGGGAGTGAACAAGTTTGATTATATTGGAGGTTCACCGTTGATCAACATCTAGATTAGTTTGAAGTTCAAAGAAAGGCTTAAACAGATTAGTAGGGTTTTGGCTTTTAAGTTGGAGATGACTTCAGATTCTTTAAGATCGAAGTACTTGTTCTGTTGGAACGGAAGGTATCAAGTGCAGCCACGACATTCAAAGAGTTCATCTTGCACCAGCATGGTTGTGAATTGGCAAAAGCATGAAGGATGCAAGGATTTGAGGACAAATCCATTTCAAGAGGAGGGGAATGATATGAATCAGATTTGCAAAAAAATCCCAAATTAGTTATAATTTCGTTTATGATGTTATTGAGTGTATTTAGGAAGTTCATTATTTGTTAATTTCATTTTACCATGAGTTGCATTCTGTTTAGGAAGTTACAAAAAAGATAATTTCGTTTTATTAGGAGTTCTAGTCTGTTTAGGAAGTCAATTATGAGATAATCACATTTTTGAGTATTTGTAGTAGGATTATAGTTATTTTCCTATTTAGTATCCCTTTTTAAGTCATATTTATTTAGTTAGAAGTTTTATTTAACTAGGATTCTTTTTGTAACAATCTGCCTATATATAAAGGCTTTATCAATGAGAATGGGTAGAATAATTTGAGTGCAAAAAACGTGGGCTTTGCTCTCTTGGTTCTTCGGAACTATTCGAACACACCGGAGGGATTCCGTTCGCATTCTACAACGACTTATCAAGCGGATCTACATCACCGTTTGTGGCATCTTCATTAAATCAAGGTTCTTGTTTCCCTACAGTATCGGGTCGAGGTTGTTCATACCGAGGTTCTTGCAAAGGTGCAAACAACGGGTCGAGATTTCCATCAATCTGAACGTAGATAGATCCAGCTTTCGCGTGGATCCGTAACGAGATTCACATCACCTTTTCTTGCCTTTTTATGCCTTATCTTGCCTTTTCTTGCGTTTTCTTCCCTTTTCTTGCCTTATCTTACCTTTTTTTTGCCTTTTCATTTCTTTTCTTGCCTTTTCCTTATTTTTTCTTGCCTTATCTTTCCTTTTTTTTTTCCTTTTCTTGCCTTTTCCTTGCCTTTTCTTGCATTTTCTAGCCTTATCTATCCTTTTCTTTCAATTTTTTCCTTTACTTGCCTATTATTACCTCATCTTGCCTTATCTTTCCTTTTCTTGCCTTTTCATGCCTTTTTGATGGCTTTCATGACTTTTTCTTGCCATTTCTTGCCTTATCTTGCCTTTTCTTACCTTTTCTTGCCCTTTCCTTTCCTTTTCATGGCTTTTCCATGCCTTTTCATTCCTTATCTTGTCATTTCTTGCCTTTTCCTTGCTAGTCCTTGCCTTATCTTTCCTTTTCTTGCCTTTTCTTGCCTTATCTTGCCTTATCTTGACTTTTCTTTCCTCTTCTTACCTTATTTTTCCTTTTCTTGCCTTACCTTTCCTTATCTTTCCTTTTCTTTTCTTTTTTTTTGTTTTCTTGCCTTATCTTTCCTTATCTTTACTTTTCTTTTCTTTTTTTGCCTTTTCATGCCTTTTCTTCCCTTTTCCTTGCCTTTCTTGCCTTATCTTGCCTTTTCTTGCCTTATCTTTCCATTTCTTTCCCTTTCTTGCCTTATCTTGCCTTTTCTTATCTTTTCTTGCATTTTCTTAACTTTTTTTGCCTTTTCTTTCCTTTCCTTGCCTTTTCATGCATTTTCCTTGCTTTTATTGCCTTTTTTAGCCTTTTTTTTTTACCTTTTCATTCCTTTTCCTTGACTTTTCTTTCCTTTTTTTTACCTTTTCCTTGCCTTTTCTTTCCTTTTCTTGCCTTTTCATGACTTCTCCTTGCCATTTCTTGCCTTATCTTGCCTTTTCCTTGACTTTTCTTTCCTCTTCTTACCTTACTTGCCTTTCCTTGCCTTATTTTTCCTTTTCTTTCCTTTTCTTGCCTTATCTTTCCTTTACTTTCCTTTTCTTGCCTTATCTTGCCTTATCTTGTCTTTTCTTACCTTTTTTTGCCTTTTCCTTGCCTTTTCTTGCTTATTCCATGCCTTTTCTTTCCTTTTATTACCTTTTCTTTCCTTTTCCTTGCCTTATCTTTCCTTTTCTTTCCTTTTCCTTGCCTTTTCATGGCTTTTCCATGCCTTATCTTTCCTTTTCTTTCCTTTTCCTTTTTTTCCTTTTGTTGCATTATCTTGCCTTTTCTTACCTTTTCTTTCCTTTTCCTTGCCTTTTCATGGCTTTTCAGCCTTATCTTGCCTTTTCTTGCCTTATCCAACCCTTTCTTGCCTTTTCTTTCCTTTTTTTGCCTTTTAATTCCTTTTCATGCATTTTCTTGCCTTATCTTTCCTTTTTCTTTCCTTATCTTCCTTTTTTTGCCTTTTAAATCCTTTTCATGCATTTTCTTGCCCTTCCTAGTCTTTCCTTACCTTACCATGCCTTTTCTTACCTTTTCTAGTCCTTTCTTGCCTTTTCTTGCCTTATCTAGCCCTTTCTTGCCTTTTCTTTCCTTTTTTTGCCTTTTAATTCCTTTTCATGCATTTTCTTGCTATATCTTGCCTTTTCTTACCTTTTCTTGCCTTATCTCGCCTTTTCCTTACCTTTTCTTTCCTTATCTTGCCTTTTCTTGCCTTCTCTTGCCTTTTCCTTACCTTTTCATTTTGAAGCATTTTCTTGCATTATCTTGCCTTTTCTTCACTTTTCTTGGCTTTTCATGCCTTTTCTTGGCTTTTCTTACATTTTCATGCTTTTTCCTTACCTTTTCTTCCCTTATCTTGCCATTTTATGCCTTATCTTTCCTTTTCTTTTTTTTTCTCGCCTTTTCCTTGCCTTTCCTTGCCTTTTCTTGTCTTTTCCTACCTTATCTTTCCTTTTCTTGACTTATCTTGTCTTTTCTTCCCTTTTCTTGCCTTTTCATTCCTTTTCTTTCCTTTTCTTTCCTTTTCTTGCCTTTTATTACCTTATCTTGCCTTTTCTTGCCTTTTCTTACCATATCGTTCCTTTTCTTGCCTTTCCATTCCTTTTCCAATCCTTTTACTGCCTTTTCTTTCCTTTTCTTGCCTTTTCTTATCTTTTCTTGCCTTTTCTTGTATTATCTTTCCTTTTCTTGCCTTTTCTTGCCTTTTCTTGCATTTTCTTGCCTTTTCTTGCCTTTTTCTTGGCTTTTCTTGCTGTATCTTTCCTTTTCTTCCATTTTCTTGCCTTTCCTTGCCTTTTCTTCCCTTTTCTTTCCTTATCCTACCTTTTCTAAACTTATCGTGCCTTTTCTTGCATTTTCTTGCCTTTTCTTTCCTTTTCTTGCCTTTTCATGCCTTTTCCTTGTCTTTTCTTGCCTTTTCCTTGCCTTTTCTTTCCTTTTCTTGCCTTATCTTGCCTTTCCTTTAATTTTCTTTCCTTTTCTTGCCTTTACTTGCCTTATCTTTCCTTTTCTTGCATTTTCATGCCTTTTCTTACCTTTTCTTCCCTGTTCTTACCTTATCTTAATTTTTCTAGCCTTATCTTACCTTTTCTTTCCTTTTCTTGCCTTTTCTTACCTTATCTTTCCTTTTCTTACCTTTTCTTGCCTTTTCCTTGCCATTTCTTGCCTTATATTTCTTTTTCTTTCCATTTCATTCCTTTTCTTGCCTTATCTTGCTATTTCTTGCCTTCTCTTGCCTTTTCCTTGCCTTTTCTTTCTTTTTCATTCTTTTTCTTGCCGTTTCTTGCCTTATCTTCCCTTTTCCTTACCTTTTCTTTCCTTTTCTTGCCTTTTCTTACTTTATCGTTCCTTTTCTTTCCTTTCCTTTTCTTTTCTTTTCATGCCTTTTCTTGCCTTATCTTTCCTTTTCTTGCATTTTCTTACCTTTTCTTGCCTTTTCATTCCTTATCTAGCCTTTTCATGAATTTTCCTTGACTTTTTTGCCTTATATTTCCTTTTCCTGGCCCTTTCTTTCCTTTTCTTACCGTATCTTGCCTTTCCTAGGCTTATCATGCCTTTTCTTGCCTTTTTTGTCTTTTTTTGCCTTTTCTTGCCATTTCTTACTTTATCTTACCCTTTCTTCTCTTTTCTTATATTTTCTTGCCTTTTCATTCCTTTTCATGCATTTTCTTGCCTTATCTTTCCTATTCTTGTCTTTTCCTTGCCTTTTCTTTCCTTATCTTGCCTTTTCATGCCATTTCTTACAAATTCTTGCCTTATCTTGCCTTTTCCTTGCATTTTCTTGCCTTTTCTTTCCTTATCTTTCCTTTTTATGCCTTTTCATCCCTTTTCTTGCCTTTTCCCTGCCTTTTCCTTGCCTTTTGTTTTCTTTTCATGCCTTTTCTTGCCTTATCTTGCCTTTTCCTTGCCTTTTCTTGCCTTTTCCTTGCCTTATCGTGCCTTATCTTTCCTTTTCTTTCCTTTTCAAGCCCTTTCCTTTTCTTTCCTTTTCAAGCCTTTTTTTGCCTTATCTTAACTTTATTTACCTTTTCTTTCATTTTCAAGCCTTTTCCTTGCATTTTCTTGTCTTATCTTACCTTTTCTCTCCTTATCTTTCCCTTTCTTGGGCTTTTGCCTTTTCTTGTCTTTTCTTACTTTATCTTGCCTTTTCTTAACTTATCTTGCCTTTTCTTTCCTTTTCTTGCCTTTTCTTGCCTATTCATTCCTTTTCTTGCCTTATCTTGCCTATTCATTCCTTATCTTGCCTTTTATTACCTTTTCTTTCATTTTCTTGCCTTATCATGCCTTTTCTTGCCTTATCTTTTCTCTTCTTTCCTTTTCTTTCCTTTTCTTGCCTTATCTAGCCTTTTCTTATCTTTTCTCTTCTTTCCTTTTCTTTCCTTTTCTTGCCTTATCTAGCCTTTTCTTGCCTTTTCCATGCCTTTTCTTGTCAATTCTTTCCTTTTCTTGCCTTTCCCCTACCTTTTCTTACCTTATCTTGCCTTTTTTTGCCCTTTCCTTGCCTTTTCTTATCTGTTCTTGCCTTTTTTTTCCTTTTCCCTACCTTTTCTTATATTTTCTTGCCTTTTCTTGCCTTTTCTTGCCTTATCATTCCTTTTCTTGCCTTAACTTGCCTTTTCTTGCCTTAACCCGTCGCTTTCTAAGTGCATTTAGAACAGATTTCAAATGTTCCATGTGATCCTCCATGCTCTTGCTATAAACAAGTATATCATCAAAATAAACGACTACAAATTTGCCAATAAATGGACGTAAAACATGATTTATGAGCCGCATAAATGTATTAGGAGCATTAGACAACTCGAATGGCATGAGCATCCATTCATATAATCCATATTTTGTTTTAAAGGCTGTCTTCCACTCATCTCCTTCTTTCATTCTAATTTGATGATAACCACTCTTCAAGTCAATTTTAGAAAACATGCTCGATCCATGCAGCTCATCTAACATGTCATCTAAACGAGGAATAGGGTGACGATATTTTACCGTTATGTTATTGACTGCTCGACAATCAACACACATCCTCCATGATCCATCCTTCTTATGCACGAGTAGGACTTGCACGGCACAAGGACTAAGGCTCTCTCTCACATACTCTTTCTCCAATAGCTCGTTGACTTGTCACTCAAGTTCCTTTGTTTCCTCCAGATTGCTCCTATATGCGGGACGATTAGGTATGGCAGCTCCCGGAACCAAGTCAATTTGGTGCTAAATCCCTCGGATAGGTGGTAATCCTGATGGTAGCTCATTGGGGAATACATCCTCGTAGTCCTGCAAAAGGGAAACAACCATACTAGGCAAGTGTGGTTCAACTTTATTAGTGTTTAAAAATGCCTCCTTGTACATAACTACGATCATTGGCCTTTTGTCAAAATATGCTTGCTTGATATCACTAGTTCCCACATAAAAACTCCTTTTCGACCCCTCGGTTTTTTTCTCATTGGCCGTTTTAATTTATGTTTTTCCGACTTCTTTTGCTCTCTTAAGCTCTTTCTCTTTATTGGCCATTTTTCCTTTCTTTTTTTCGGCTTCTTCTCTCCGCTCAATTCTTTTCTTTTGGTCACTCTTCTTTTTCTCATCATTCTCTTTTTGTAACTTCAATTGATCTTCACAAACTTGTGACGGTGTTAAGGGTGCTAATATGATTATTCATCGACTGAGTATGATTGAGTACTTGTTCGTGTAGCCATCATGCTTAACCTTCCTATCAAATTGCCATGGCCTTCCGAGTAGTACGTGACCAGCTTGCATTGGTACCACATCACATAGAACTTCATCTTCATATTTGCCAATTCGAAATGGCACTAGCACTTGCCCTTCCACGCATACTTCTCCAATATCATTCAAACACTATAGCTTGTAAGGTTTAGGGTGTTTCTTTGTGATCAACCCCAACTTTTCTACCATAGTGGTGCTTGCAACATTAGCACAGCTTCCTCCATCAATAATGACGCTACACACCTTGCCCTTGACATAACACCTTGTATGAAAAATATTCTCTCATTGTGCATCATCATCTCCTTCTTTTTATGCTATTCTTCTTTGGGCACGAGGTATGCTTTGTGGTTGTTGGCTAGCACGTGAATTCTCTATGATATCTAGGCATTGGTGTATTTGCTCAACCTCCGCTCTCATCATTTGTTGGAGCTTCCCCGTTAAAGCCTCCACAAATACCTTAGGGTCAATGTTGCCCCAAGTTCCTTCTCTTTCTCCTTCGTTTTCTTGAGACATGTTACTGCAAGAAAATTGGTTAGTTAAAATAATAATGGACCTTACGTGTTTACCCTCAAAGTATGTTGCACTCGGATTCATTCGTGTTTACACTCAACTATTTCGCTCTTTTCTCTCTAATGTGCTCACCACTCTTGCCTTTTTCCTCTCGTGACACTCTTGTTGGTTCTTGCAGAGCTAGTAGAGATTAGCTTGCCCTTATCTTGCCTTATCTTGTCTTTTCATTCCTTATCTTGCCTTTTCTTAACTTATCTTGCATTTTCTTGCCTTTTCCTTGCCTTTCCTTTCCTTTTCTTGCCTTATCTTGCCTTATCTTGTCTCATCTTTCATTTTCTTCCTTTTCCTTCCCTTTTCTTACCTTATATTGCCTTATCTTGACTTTTCTTCCCTTTTCTTGGCTTATCTTACCTTTTCTTGCCTTTTCCTTGCCTTTTCTATCATTTTTTTGCCTTATATTGCCTTTTCTTGCCTTATCCTGCCTTTTCTTGCCTTTTATTTCCTTTTCTTGCCTTTTTATGCCTTTTCTTGCCTTATCTTTCCTTTTCATACATTTTCACGCCTTTTCCATGCATTTTCTTGCCTTATCTTCCCTTTTCATGCCTTATCTTCCCTTTTCTTACATGTTATTGTCTTTTCTTGCCTTTTCTTTCCTTATTTTTCCTTTCCTTGCCTTTTCTTGCCATATCATTCCTTTTCTTGCCTTTTCCTGCCTTATCTTTAATTTTTTTGCATTTTCTTGCCTTTTCCTTTCCTTTTCTTGCCTATTCTTCCCTATTCTTGCCTTATCTTTCCTTTTCTTTCCATTTCTTCCTTTTGTTGCCTTTTCTGGCCTTATCTTGCCTTTTCTTACCTTTTCTTGCCTTTTTTGCCTTCTCTTGCCATTTTTTCCTTTTCTTGTCTTTTCGATGTCTTTTCTTTCCTTTTCTTGGCTTTTCTTGCTGTTTTCTTGCATTTTCCTTGCATTTTGTTTCCTTTTCTTGCATTTTCATGCCTTTTCCTTGCCCTTTCTTTCCTTTTCTTACCTTGTCTTGCCTTTTCTTGCCTAATGTTTCTTTTTCTTGCCTTTTCCTACTTTATCATGCCTTTCCTTACTTTATCATGCCTTTTCTTGCCTTTCCTTATCTTTATTTTCCTTTTCTAGCTTTTTTTTGCCTTATTTTTCATTTTCTTGCCTTTTCATTCCTTTTCCTTGGCATTTCTTGATTTTTCTTTCCTTTTCTTGCCTTTTCTTGCCTTATCTGCCCTTTTCTTTCCTTTTCTTGCCTTTTCTTGCATTATCTTTCCTTGTCTTGCCTTTTCTTGCGTTATCTTGCCTTTTCTTACCTTTTCCTTGGCTTTTCTTTCATTTTCTTGCCTTTTCTTTCCTTATCTTTCCTTTTCTTGACTTTCCTTGCCTTTTCTTGCTTTATTTTGCCTTTTCTTACCTTTTCTTCTTTTTCCTAACCTTATCTTGCCTTTCCTTGCCTTATCTTGCCTTTTCTTGCCTTTTCTTACATTATCTTGCCTTTTCTTGCCTTATCTTGCCTTTTCTTTCCTTTTTATGCCTTTCCTTGCCTTTTCTTGTTTTTTCACCCCTTATTTTGCCTTTCCTTTCCTTTTCTTGCCATTTCTTGCCATATCTTGCATTTTCTTGCCTTATCTTGCCTTCCCATTCCTTATCTTAAATTATCTTGCCTTTTCTTGCCTTTTCATACCTTTTTCTTGCCTTTTCTTGCCTTTTGCTTGCCTTTTCTTTCCCTTTCTTGCCTTATCTTGCCTTATCATGACTTTTCTTGCATTTTCTAGCCCTTTATTTGCCTTTTCTTTCATTTTCTTGCCTTATCTTGCCTTTTCCTTGCATTTTCATTCCTTTTCATGCCTTTTCTTGCCTTATTTTTGCTTTTTTGCCTTTTCCTTGCTTTTTCTTTCCTTATCTTACCTTTTTTTGGCTTTTCCTTTCCATTACTTTCTTTTTTTTCCTTTTCTTGCCTTTTCTTTCCTTTTCTTGCCTTATCTTGCCTTTTCTCGCCTTCTCTTGCCTTTTATTTCCTTTTCTTGTCTTTTTATGCATTTTATTGCCTTATCTCGCCTTATCTTGTCTTTTATTTCCTTTTCTTGCCTTTTTATGCATTTTCTTGCCTTATCTTTCATTTTCTTGCATTTTCATGCCTTTTCCATGCATTTTCTTGCCTTATCTTACCTTTTGTTGCCTTTTCTTGCATGTTCTTGCCTTTTCTTTCCTTATCTTGCCTTTTTTTTGCCTTTTCCTTACCTTTTCATTTTGAAGCATTTTCTTACATTATCTTGCCTTTTCTTCACTTTTCTTGGCTTTTCATGCCTTTTCTTGGCTTTTCTTACATTTTCATGCTTTTTCCTTACCTTTTCTTCCCTTATCTTGCCATTTTATGCCTTATCTTTCCTTTTCTTTTTTTTCTCGCCTTTTCCTTGCCTTTCCTTGCCTTTTCTTGTCTTTTCCTACCTTATCTTTCCTTTTCTTGACTTATCTTGTCTTTTCTTCCCTTTTCTTGCCTTTTCATTCCTTTTCTTTCCTTTTCTTGCCTTTTATTACCTTATCTTGCCTTTTCTTACCATATCTTTCCTTTTCTTGCCTTTCCATTCCTTTTCCAATCCTTTTACTGCCTTTTCTTTCCTTTTCTTGCCTTTTCTTATCTTTTCTTGCCTTTTCTTGTATTATCTTTCCTTTTCTTGCCTTTTCTTGCCTTTTCTTGCATTTTCTTGCCTTTTCTTGCCTTTTTCTTGGCTTTTCTTGCTGTATCTTTCCTTTTCTTCCATTTTCTTGCCTTTCCTTGCCTTTTCTTCCCTTTTCTTTCCTTATCCTACCTTTTCTAAACTTATCGTGCCTTTTCTTGTATTTTCTTGCCTTTTCTTTCCTTTTCTTGCCTTTTCATGCCTTTTCCTTGTCTTTTCTTGCCTTTTCCTTGCCTTTTCTTTCCTTTTCTTGCCTTATCTTGCCTTTCCTTTAATTTTCTTTCCTTTTCTTGCCTTTACTTGCCTTATCTTTCCTTTTCTTGCATTTTCATGCCTTTTCTTACCTTTTCTTCCCTGTTCTTACCTTATCTTAATTTTTCTAGCCTTATCTTACCTTTTCTTTCCTTTTCTTGCCTTTTCTTACCTTATCTTTCCTTTTCTTACCTTTTTTTGCCTTTTCCTTGCCATTTCTTGCCTTATATTTCTTTTTCTTTCCATTTCATTCCTTTTCTTGCCTTATCTTGCTATTTCTTGCCTTCTCTTGCCTTTTCCTTGCCTTTTCTTTCTTTTTCATTCTTTTTCTTGCCGTTTCTTGCCTTATCTTCCCTTTTCCTTACCTTTTCTTTCCTTTTCTTGCCATTTCTTACTTTATCGTTCCTTTTCTTTCCTTTCCTTTTCTTTTCTTTTCATGCCTTTTCTTGCCTTATCTTTCCTTTTCTTGCATTTTCTTACCTTTTCTTGCCTTTTCATTCCTTATCTAGCCTTTTCATGAATTTTCCTTGACTTTTTTGCCTTATCTTGCCTTTTCCTGGCCCTTTCTTTCCTTTTCTTACCTTATCTTGCCTTTCCTAGGCTTATCATGCCTTTTCTTGCCTTTTTTGTCTTTTTTTGCCTTTTCTTGCCATTTCTTACTTTATCTTACCCTTTCTTCTCTTTTCTTATATTTTCTTGCCTTTTCATTCCTTTTCATGCATTTTCTTGCCTTATCTTTCCTATTCTTGTCTTTTCCTTGCCTTTTCTTTCCTTATCTGGCCTTTTCATGCCATTTCTTGCAAATTCTTGCCTTATCTTGCCTTTTCCTTGCATTTTCTTGCCTTTTCTTTCCTTATCTTTCCTTTTTATGCCTTTTCATCCCTTTTCTTGCCTTTTCTTGCCTTTTCCCTGCCTTTTCCTTGCCTTTTGTTTCCTTTTCATGCCTTATCTTGCCTTATCTTGCCTTTTCCTTGCCTTTTCTCGCCTTTTCTTGCCTTTTCCTTGCCTTATCGTGCCTTATCTTTCCTTTTCTTTCCTTTTCAAGCCCTTTCCTTTTCTTTCCTTTTCAAGCCTTTTCTTGCCTTATCTTAACTTTTTTTACCTTTTCTTTCATTTTCAAGCCTTTTCCTTGCATTTTCTTGTCTTATCTTACCTTTTCTCTCCTTATCTTTCCCTTTCTTGGGCCTTTGCCTTTTCTTGTCTTTTCTTACCTTATCTTGCCTTTTCTTAACTTATCTTGTCTTTTCTTTCCTTTTCTTGCATTTTCATGCCTTTTCTTACCTTTTCTTCCCTGTTCTTACCTTATCTTAATTTTTCTAGCCTTATCTTACCTTTTCTTTCCTTTTCTTGCCTTTTCTTACCTTATCTTTCCTTTTCTTACCTTTTCTTGCCTTTTCCTTGCCATTTCTTGCCTTATATTTCTTTTTCTTTCCATTTCATTCCTTTTCTTGCCTTATCTTGCTATTTCTTGCCTTCTCTTGCCTTTTCCTTGCCTTTTCTTTCTTTTTCTTTCTTTTTCTTGCCGTTTCTTGCCTTATCTTCCCTTTTCCTTACCTTTTCTTTCCTTTTCTTGCCATTTCTTACTTTATCGTTCCTTTTCTTTCCTTTCCTTTTCTTTTCTTTTCATGCCTTTTCTTGCCTTATCTTTCCTTTTCTTGCATTTTCTTACCTTTTCTTGCCTTTTCATTCCTTATCTAGCCTTTTCATGAATTTTCCTTGACTTTTTTGCCTTATCTTGCCTTTTCCTGGCCCTTTCTTTCCTTTTCTTACCTTATCTTGCCTTTCCTAGGCTTATCATGCCTTTTCTTGCCTTTTTTGTCTTTTTTTGCCTTTTCTTGCCATTTCTTACTTTATCTTACCCTTTCTTCTCTTTTCTTATATTTTCTTGCCTTTTCATTCCTTTTCATGCATTTTCTTGCCTTATCTTTCCTATTCTTGTCTTTTCCTTGCCTTTTCTTTCCTTATCTAGCCTTTTCATGCCATTTCTTGCAAATTCTTGCCTTATCTTGCCTTTTCCTTGCATTTTCTTGCCTTTTCTTTCATTATCTTTCCTTTTTATGCCTTTTCATCCCTTTTCTTGCCTTTTCTTGCCTTTTCCCTGCCTTTTCCTTGCCTTTTGTTTCCTTTTCATGCCTTATCTTGCCTTATCTTGCCTTTTCCTTGCCTTTTCTCGTCTTTTCTTGCCTTTTCCTTGCCTTATCGTGCCTTATCTTTCCTTTTCTTTCCTTTTCAAGCCCTTTCCTTTTCTTTCCTTTTCAAACCTTTTCTTGCCTTATCTTAACTTTTTTTACCTTTTCTTTCATTTTCAAGCCTTTTCCTTGCATTTTCTTGTCTTATCTTACCTTTTCTCTCCTTATCTTTCCCTTTCTTGGGCCTTTGCCTTTTCTTGTCTTTTCTTACCTTATCTTGCCTTTTCTTAACTTATCTTGCCTTTTCTTTCCTTTTCTTGCCTTTTCTTGCCTATTCATTCCTTTTCTTGCCTTATCTTGCCTATTCATTCCTTATCTTGCCTTTTATTACCTTTTCTTTCATTTTCTTGCCTTATCATGCCTTTTTTTGCCTTATCTTTTCTCTTCTTTCCTTTTCTTTACTTTTCTTGCCTTATCTAGCCTTTTCTTGCCTTTTCCATGCCTTTTCTTGTCAATTCTTTCCTTTTCTTGCCTTTCCCCTACCTTTTCTTACCTTATCTTGCCTTTTTTTGCCCTTTCCTTGCCTTTTCTTATCTTTTCTTGCCTTTTTTTGCCTTTTCCCTACCTTTTCTTATATTTTCTTGCCTTTTCTTGCCTTTTCCTTGCCTTTTCTTGCCTTATCATTCCTTTTCTTGCCTTAACTTACCTTTTCTTTCCTTATCATTCCTTTTCTTGCCTTAACTTGCCCTTTCTTTCCTTTTCTTACCTTGTCTTTCCTTTTCTTGCCTAATCTTTCCTTTTCTTGCCTTTTCTTACCTTATCATGCCTTTACTTGCCTTTCCTTATCTTTATTTTCCTTTTCTAGCTTTTTTTTGCCTTATTTTTCATTTTCTTGCCTTTTCATTCCTTTTCCTTGGCTTTTCTTGATTTTTCTTTCCTTTTCTTGCCTTTTCTTGCCTTATCTGCCCTTTTTTTTCCTTTTCTTGCCTTTTCTTGCATTATCTTTCCTTGTCTTGCCTTTTCTTACGTTATCTTGCCTTTTCTTACCTTTTCCTTGCCTTTTCTTTCATTTTCTTGCCTTTTCTTTCCTTATCTTTCCTTTTCTTGACTTTCCTTGCCTTTTCTTGCTTTATTTTGCCTTTTCTTACCTTTTCTTCTTTTTCCTAACCTTATCTTGCCTTTCCTTACCTTATCTTGCCTTTTCTTGCCTTTTCTTACATTATCTTACCTTTTCTTGCCTTATCTTGCCTTTTCTTTCCTTTTTATGCCTTTCCTTGCCTTTTCTTGTTTTTTCACCCCTTATTTTGCCTTTCCTTTCCTTTTCTTGCCATTTCTTGCCATATCTTGCCTTATCTTGCATTTTCTTGCCTTATCTTGCCTTCTCATTCCTTATCTTTCCTTTTCTTAAATTATCTTGCCTTTTCTTGCCTTTTCATACCTTTTTCTTGCCTTTTCTTGCCTTTTGCTTGCCTTTTCTTTCCCTTTCTTGCCTTATCTTGTCTTATCATGACTTTTCTTGCATTTTCTAGCCCTTTATTTGCCTTTTCTTTCATTTTCTTGCCTTATCTTGCCTTTTCCTTGCATTTTCATTCCTTTTCATGCCTTTTCTTGCCTTATTTTTGCTTTTTTGCCTTTTCCTTGCTTTTTCTTTCCTTATCTTACCTTTTTTTTGGCTTTTCCTTTCCATTACTTTCATTTTTTTCCTTTTCTTGCCTTTTCTTTCCTTTTCTTGCCTTATCTTGCCTTTTTTTGCCTTCTCTTGCCTTTTATTTCCTTTTCTTGCCTTTTTATGCATTTTATTGCCTTATCTTGCCTTTTCTCGCCTTATCTTGCCTTTTATTTCCTTTTCTTGCCTTTTTATGCATTTTCTTGCCTTATCTTTCATTTTCTTGCATTTTCATGCCTTTTCCATGCATTTTCTTGCCTTATCTTACCTTTTGTTGCCTTTTCTTGCATGTTCTTGCCTTTTCTTTCCTTATCTTGCCTTTTTTTTGCCTTTTCCTTACCTTTTCATTTTGAAGCATTTTCTTACATTATCTTGCCTTTTCTTCACTTTTCTTGGCTTTTCATGCCTTTTCTTGGCTTTTCTTACATTTTCATGCTTTTTCCTTACCTTTTCTTCCCTTATCTTGCCATTTTATGCCTTATCTTTCCTTTTCTTTTTTTTCTCGCCTTTTCCTTGCCTTTCCTTGCCTTTTCTTGTCTTTTCCTACCTTATCTTTCCTTTTCTTGACTTATCTTGTCTTTTCTTCCCTTTTCTTGCCTTTTCATTCCTTTTCTTTCCTTTTCTTTCCTTTTCTTGCCTTTTATTACCTTATCTTGCCTTTTCTTGCCTTTTCTTACCATATCTTTCCTTTTCTTGCCTTTCCATTCCTTTTCCAATCCTTTTACTGCCTTTTCTTTCCTTTTCTTGCCTTTTCTTATCTTTTCTTGCCTTTTCTTGTATTATCTTTCCTTTTCTTGCCTTTTCATGCATTTTCTTGCCTTTTCTTGCCTTTTTCTTGGCTTTTCTTGCTGTATCTTTCCTTTTCTTCCATTTTCTTGCCTTTCCTTGCCTTTTCTTCCCTTTTCTTTCCTTATCCTACCTTTTCTAAACTTATCGTGCCTTTTCTTGCATTTTCTTGCCTTTTCTTTCCTTTTCTTGCCTTTTCATGCCTTTTCCTTGTCTTTTCTTGCCTTTTCCTTGCCTTTTCTTTCCTTTTCTTGCCTTATCTTGAATTTCCTTTAATTTTCTTTCCTTTTCTTGCCTTATCTAGCCCTTTCTTGCCTTTTCTTTCCTTTTTTTGCCTTTTAATTCCTTTTCATGCATTTTCTTGCTATATCTTGCCTTTTCTTACCTTTTCTTGCCTTATCTCGCCTTTTCCTTACCTTTTCTTTCCTTATCTTGCCTTTTCTTGCCTTCTCTTGCCTTTTCCTTACCTTTTCATTTTGAAGCATTTTCTTGCCTTTTCTTCACTTTTCTTGGCTTTTCATGCCTTTTCTTGGCTTTTCTTACATTTTCATGCTTTTTCCTTACCTTTTCTTCCCTTATCTTGCCATTTTATGCCTTATCTTTCCTTTTCTTTTTTTTTCTCGCCTTTTCCTTGCCTTTCCTTGCCTTTTCTTGTCTTTGCCTACCTTATCTTTCCTTTTCTTGACTTATCTTGTCTTTTCTTCCCTTTTCTTGCCTTTTCATTCCTTTTCTTTCCTTTTCTTTCCTTTTCTTGCCTTTTATTACCTTATCTTGCCTTTTCTTGCCTTTTCTTACCATATCTTTCCTTTTCTTGCCTTTCCATTCCTTTTCCAATCCTTTTACTGCCTTTTCTTTCCTTTTCTTGCCTTTTCTTATCTTTTCTTGCCTTTTCTTGTATTATCTTTCCTTTTCTTGCCTTTTCTTGCCTTTTCTTGCATTTTCTTGCCTTTTCTTGCCTTTTTCTTGGCTTTTCTTGCTGTATCTTTCCTTTTCTTCCATTTTCTTGCCTTTCCTTGCCTTTTCTTCCCTTTTCTTTCCTTATCCTACCTTTTCTAAACTTATCATGCCTTTTCTTGCATTTTCTTGCCTTTTCTTTCCTTTTCTTGCCTTTTCATGCCTTTTCCTTGTCTTTTCTTGCCTTTTCCTTGCCTTTTCTTTCCTTTTCTTGCCTTATCTTGCCTTGCCTTTCCTTTAATTTTCTTTCCTTTTCTTGCCTTTACTTGCCTTATCTTTCCTTTTCTTGCATTTTCATGCCTTTTCTTACCTTTTCTTCCCTGTTCTTACCTTATCTTAATTTTTCTAGCCTTATCTTACCTTTTCTTTCCTTTTCTTGCCTTTTCTTACCTTATCTTTCCTTTTCTTACCTTTTCTTGCCTTTTCCTTGCCATTTCTTGCCTTATATTTCTTTTTCTTTCCATTTCATTCCTTTTCTTGCCTTATCTTGCTATTTCTTGCCTTCTCTTGCCTTTTCCTTGCCTTTTCTTTCTTTTTCATTCTTTTTCTTGCCGTTTCTTGCCTTATCTTCCCTTTTCCTTACCTTTTCTTTCCTTTTCTTGCCTTTTCTTACTTTATCGTTCCTTTTCTTTCCTTTCCTTTTCTTTTCTTTTCATGCCTTTTCTTGCCTTATCTTTCCTTTTCTTGCATTTTCTTACCTTTTCTTGCCTTTTCATTCCTTATCTAGCCTTTTCATGAATTTTCCTTGACTTTTTTGCCTTATCTTGCCTTTTCCTGGCCCTTTCTTTCCTTTTCTTACCTTATCTTGCCTTTCCTAGGCTTATCATGCCTTTTCTTGCATTTTTTGTCTTTTTTTGCCTTTTCTTGCCATTTCTTACTTTATCTTACCCTTTCTTCTCTTTTCTTATATTTTCTTGCCTTTTCATTCCTTTTCATGCATTTTCTTGCCTTATCTTTCCTATTCTTGTCTTTTCCTTGCCTTTTCTTTCCTTATCTGGCCTTTTCATGCCATTTCTTGCAAATTCTTGCCTTATCTTGCCTTTTCCTTGCATTTTCTTGCCTTTTCTTAACTTATCTTGCCTTTTCTTTCCTTTTCTTGCCTTTTCTTGCCTATTCATTCCTTTTCTTGCCTTATCTTGCCTATTCATTCCTTATCTTGCCTTTTATTACCTTTTCTTTCATTTTCTTGCCTTATCATGCCTTTTTTTGCCTTATCTTTTCTCTTCTTTCCTTTTCTTTCCTTTTCTTGCCTTATCTAGCCTTTTCTTGCCTTTTCCATGCCTTTTCTTGCCTTTCCCCTACCTTTTCTTACCTTATCTTGCCTTTTTTTGCCCTTTCCTTGCCTTTTCTTATCTTTTCTTGCTTTTTTTGCCTTTTCCCTACCTTTTCTTATATTTTCTTGCCTTTTCTTGCCTTTTCCTTGCCTTTTCTTGCCTTATCATTCCTTTTCTTGCCTTAACTTGCCTTTTCTTGCCTTAACCCGTCGCTTTCTAAGTGCATTTAGAACAGATTTCAAATGTTCCATGTGATCCTCCATGCTCTTGCTATAAACAAGTATATCATCAAAATAAACGACTACAAATTTGCCAATAAATGGACGTAAAACATGATTTATGAGCCGCATAAATGTATTAGGAGCATTAGACAACTCGAATGGCATGAGCATCCATTCATATAATCCATATTTTGTTTTAAAGGCTGTCTTCCACTCATCTCCTTCTTTCATTCTAATTTGATGATAACCACTCTTCAAGTCAATTTTAGAAAACATGCTCGATCCATGCAGCTCATCTAACATGTCATCTAAACGAGGAATAGGGTGACGATATTTTACCGTTATGTTATTGACTGCTCGACAATCAACACACATCCTCCATGATCCATCCTTCTTATGCACGAGTAGGCCTGGCATGGCACAAGGACTCATGCTCTCTCTCACATACCCTTTCTCCAATAGGTCGTTGACTTGTCGCTCAAGTTCCTTTGTTTCCTCCAGATTGCTCCTATATGCGGGACGATTAGGTATGGCAGCTCCCAGAACCAAGTCAATTTGGTGCTAAATCCCTCGGATAGGTGGTAATCCTGATGGTAGCTCATTGGGGAATACATCCTCGAAGTCCTGCAAAAGGGAAACAACCATACTAGGCAAGTGTGGTTCAACTTCGTTAGTGTTTAAAAATGCCTCCTTGTACATAACTACGATCATTGGCCTTTTGTCAAAATATGCTTGCTTGATATCACTAGTTCCCACATAAAAACTCATTTTCGACCCCTCGGTTTTTTTCTCATTGGCCGTTTTAATTTATGTTTTTCCGACTTCTTTTGCTCTCTTAAGCTCTTTCTCTTTATTGGCCATTTTTCCTTTCTTTTTTTCGGCTTCTTCTCTCCGCTCAATTCTTTTCTTTTGGTCACTCTTCTTTTTCTCATCATTCTCTTTTTGTAACTTCAATTGATCTTCAGAAACTTGTGACGGTGTTAAGGGTGCTAATATGATTATTCATCGACTGAGTATGATTGAGTACTTGTTCGTGTAGCCATCATGCTTAACCTTCCTATCAAATTGCCATGGCCTTCCGAGTAGTACGTGACCAGCTTGCATTGGTACCACATCACATAGAACTTCATCTTCATATTTGCCAATTCGAAATGTCACTAGCACTTGCCCTTCCACGCATACTTCTCCAATATCATTCAAACACTGTAGCTTGTAAGGTTTAGGGTGTTTCTTTGTGATCAACCCCAACTTTTCTACCATAGTGGTGCTTGCAACATTAGCACAGCTTCCTCCATCAATAATGACGCTACACACCTTGCCCTTGACATAACACCTTGTATGGAAAATATTCTCTCGTTGTGCATCATCATCTCCTTCTTTTTATGCTATTCTTCTTTGGGCATGAGGTATGCTTTGTGGTTGTTGGCTAGCACGTGAATTCTCTATGATATCTAGGCATTGGTGTATTTGCTCAACCTCCGCTCTCATCATTTGTTGGAGCTTCCCCGTTAAGGCCTCCACAAATACCTTAGGGTCAATGTTGCCCCAAGTTCCTTCTCTTTCTCCTTCATTTTCTTGAGACATGTTACTGCAAGAAAATTGGTTAGTTAAAATAATAATGGACCTTACGTGTTTACCCTCAAAGTATGTTGCACTCGGATTCATTCGTGTTTACACTCAACTATTTGGCTCTTTTCTCTCTAATGTGCTTACCACTCTTGCCTTTTTCCTCTCGTGACACTCTTGTTAGTTCTTGCAGAGCTAGTAGAGATTAGCTTGCCCTTATCTTGCCTTATCTTGTCTTTTCATTCCTTATCTTGCCTTTTCTTAACTTATCTTGCCTTTTCTTGCCTTTTCCTTGCCTTTCCTTTCCTTTTCTTGCCTTATCTTGCCTTATCTTGTCTCATCTTTCATTTTCTTCCTTTTCCTTCCCTTTTCTTACCTTATATTGCCTTATCTTGACTTTTCTTCCCTTTTCTTGGCTTATCTTACCTTTTCTTGCCTTTTCCTTGCCTTTTCTATCATTTTTTTGCCATATATTGCCTTATCTTGCCTTTTCTTTCCTTTTCTTGCCTTATCTTGCCTTTTATTTCCTTTTCTTGCCTTTTTATGCCTTTTCTTGCCTTATCTTTCCTTTTCATACATTTTCACGCCTTTTCCATGCATTTTCTTGCCTTATCTTCCCTTTTCATGCCTTATCTTCCCTTTTCTTACATGTTATTGTCTTTTCTTGCCTTTTCTTTCCTTATTTTTCCTTTCCTTGCCTTTTCTTGCCATATCATTCATTTTCTTGCCTTTTCCTGCCTTATCTTTAATTTTTTTGCATTTTCTTGCCTTTTCCTTTCCTTTTCTTGCCTATTCTTCCCTATTCTTGCCTTATCTTTCCTTTTCTTTCCATTTCTTCCTTTTGTTGCCTTTTCTTGCCTTATCTTGCCTTTTCTTACCTTTTCTTGCCTTTTTTGCCTTCTCTTGCCATTTTTTCCTTTTCTTGCCTTTCCATGCCTTTTCATTGCCTTTTCTTAGCTTATCTTGTCTTTTCCATGTCTTTTCTTTCCTTTTCTTGGCTTTTCTTGCTGTTTTTTTTGCATTTTCCTTGCATTTTGTTTCCTTTTCTTGCATTTTCATGCCTTTTCCTTGCCCTTTCTTTCCTTTTCTTACCTTGTCTTGCCTTTTCTTGCCTAATCTTTCCTTTTCTTGCCTTTTCTTACCTTATCATGCCTTTTCTTGCCTTTCCTTATCTTTCCTTTCCTTTTCTAGCTTTTTTTTGCCTTATTTTTCATTTGCTTGCCTTTTCATTCCTTTTCCTTGGCTTTTCTTGCCTTTTCTTTCCTTTTCTTGCCTTCTCTTGCCTTATCTGCCCTTTTCTTTCCTTTTCTTGCCTTTTCTTGCATTATCTTTCCTTGTCTTACCTTTTCTTGCGTTATCTTGCCTTTTCTTACCTTTTCCTTGCCTTTTCTTTCATTTTCTTGCCTTTTCTTTCCTTATCTTTCCTTTTCTTGACTTTGCTTGCCTTTTCTTGCTTTATTTTGCCTTTTCTTACCTTTTCTTCTTTTTCCTAACCTTATCTTGCCTTTCCTTACCTTATCTTGCCTTTTCTTACATTATCTTGCCTTTTCTTGCCTTATCTTGCCTTTTCTTTCCTTTTTATGCCTTTCCTTGCCTTTTCTTGTTTTTTCACCCCTTATTTTGCCTTTCCTTTCCTTTTCTTGCCATTTCTTGCCATATCTTGCCTTATCTTGCATTTTCTTGCCTTATCTTGCCTTCTCATTCCTTATCTTTCCTTTTCTTAAATTATCTTGCCTTTTCTTGCCTTTTCATACCTTTTTCTTGCCTTTTCTTGCCTTATCTTGCCTTTTGCTTGCCTTTTCTTTCCCTTTCTTGCCTTATCTTGCCTTATCATGAGTTTTCTTGCATTTTCTAGCCCTTTATTTGCCTTTTCTTTCATTTTCTTGCCTTATCTTGCCTTTTCCTTGCATTTTCTTTCCTTTTCATGCCTTTTCTTGCCTTATTTTTGCTTTTTTGCCTTTTCCTTGCTTTTTCTTTCCTTATCTTACCTTTTTTTGGCTTTTCCTTTCCATTACTTTCATTTTTTTCCTTTTCTTGCATTTTCTTTCCTTTTCTTGCCTTATCTTGCCTTTTCTTGCCTTCTCTTGCCTTTTATTTCCTTTTCTTGCCTTTTTATGCATTTTATTGCCTTATCTTGCCTTTTCTCGCCTTATCTTGCCTTTTATTTCCTTTTCTTGCCTTTTTATGCATTTTCTTGCCTTATCTTTCATTTTCTTGCATTTTCATGCCTTTTCCATGCATTTTCTTGCCTTATCTTACCTTTTGTTGCCTTTTCTTGCATGTTCTTGCCTTTTCTTTCCTTATCTTGCCTTTTTTTTGCCTTTTCCTTTCCTTTTCTTGCCTTATCTTGCCTATTCTTCCCTATTCTTGCCTTATCTTTCCTTTTCTTGCCTTTTCTTGCCTTATCTTGCATGTTCTTACCTTTTCTTGCCATTTTTTCCTTTTCTTGTCTTTTCATGCCTTTTCATTGCCTTTTCTTACCTTATCTTGCCTTTTCCATGTCTTTTCTTTTCTTTTCTTGCCATTTCTTGCCTTTTCCTTGCCTTTTGTTTCCTTTTGTTTCCTTTTCTTGCCTTTTCATTCCTTATCTTGCCCTTTCTTGCCATTTCCTTCCCTTTTCGTGCTTTATCTTTCTTTTTTTTCTTTTCTTTACTATCTTTTTCTTGACTTTTCATGCCTTTTCCTGCCTTATCTTTCCTTTTCTTGCCTTTTGTTGCGTTATCTTTTCTTTTCTTTTCTTTTCTTTTCTTGCCTTTTCTCACCTTTTCTTGCCTTTTCTTGCATTTTCTTTCCTTTTCCTTCCCATTTCTTTCCTTTTCTTACCTTATCTTGCCATTTCTTGCCTTATCTTTCCTGATCTTGCTTTGCCTTTTCTTGCCATATCACGCCTTTTCTTGCCTTGCCTTTCCTTATCTTTCCTTTCCTTTTCTAGCTTTTTCTTGCCTTATTTTTCCTTTTCTTGCCTTTCTATGCCTTTTCATTGCCTTTTCTTACCTTATCTTGTCTTTTCCATGTCTTTTCTTTCCTTTTCTTGCCTTTTCTTGCCTTTTTCTTGCATTTTCCTTGTATTTTCTTGCATTTTCATGCCTTTTCCTTGCCCTTTCTTTCCTTTTCTTACGTTATCTTGCCTTTTTTTGCCTAATCTTTCCTTTTCTTGCCTTTTCTTGCCTTTTCTTGCCTTATCATGCCTTTTCTTGCCTTTCCTTATCTTTCCTTTAATTTTCTAGCTTTTTCTTGCCTTATTTTTCATTTTCTTGCCTTTTTATTCCTTTTCCTTGGCTTTTCTTGCCTTTTCTTTCCTTTTCTTGCCTTTTCTTGCCTTATCGGCCCTTTTCTTTCCTTTTCTTGCCTTTTCTTGCATTATCTTTCCTTTTCTTGCCTTTTCTTGCCTTATCTTGCCTTTTCTTACCTTTTCCTTGCCTTTTCTTTCATTTTCTTGCCTTTTCTTTCCTTATCTTTCCTTTTCTTGACTTTCCTTGCCTTTTCTTGCTTTATTTTGCCTTTTCTTACCCTTTCTTCTTTTTCCTAACCTTATCTTGCCTTTCCTTGCCTTATCTTGCCTTATCTTACCTTTTTCTTGCCTTTTCTTAACTTATCTTGCCTTTCCTTGCCTTATCTTGCCTTTTATTTCCTTTTCATGCCTTTCCTTGCCTTTTCTTGTTTTTTCACCCCTTATTTTGCCTTTCCTTTCCTTTTCTTGCCATTTCTTGCCATATCTTGCCTTATCTTGCATTTTCTTGCCTTATCTTGCCTTCTCATTCCTTATCTTTCCTTTTCTTAAATTATCTTGCCTTTTCTTGCCTTTTCATACCTTTTTCTTACCTTTTCTTGCCTTTTGCTTGCCTTTTCTTGCCTTTTCTTGCCTTAACTTGCCTTATCATGACTTTTCTTTCATTTTCTAGCCCTTTACTTGCCTTTTCTTTCATTTTCTTGCCTTATCTTGCCTTTTCCTTGCATTTTCTTTCCTTTTCATGCCTTTTCTTACCTTATTTTTGCTTTTTTGCCTTTTCCTTGCTTTTTCTTTCCTTATCTTGCCTTTTTTGGCTTTTCCTTGCATTTTTTTCCTTATCTTGCCTTTTCTTTCCTTTTCTTTCCTTTTCTTGCCTTATCTTGCCTTTTATTTCCTTTTCTTGCCTTTTTATGCATTTTCTTGCCTTTTCTTGCCTTATCTTGCCTTTTATTTCCTTTTCTTACCTTTTTATGCATTTTCTTGCCTTATCTTTCATTTTCTTGCATTTTCATGCCTTTTCCATGCATTTTCTTGCCTTATCTTACCTTTTCTTGCCTTTTCTTACATGTTCTTGCCTTTTCTTTCCTTATCTTGCCTCTTTTGCCATCTCCTTTCCTTTTCTTGCATTATCTTACCTATTCTTCCCTATTCTTGCCTTATCTTTCCTTTTCTTGCCTTTTCTTGCCTTATCTTGCATTTTCTTACCTTTTCTTGCCATTTTTTCCTTTTCTTGCCTTTTCAAGCCTTTTCATTGCCTTTTCTTACCTTATCTTGCCTTTTCCATGTCTTTTCTTTTCTTTTCTTGACTTTTCCTTGCCTTTTCTTTCCTTTTGTTTCCTTTTGTTTCCTTTTCTTGCCTTTTCATTCCTTATCTTGCCCTTTCTTCCCTTTTTCTTTCCTTTTCGTGCTTTATCTTTCCTTTTTTTTCTTTTCTTTACTATATTTTTCTTGACTTTTCATACCTTTTCCTGCCTTATCTTCCCTTTCTTGCCTTTTGTTGCGTTATCTTTTCTTTTCTTTTCTTTTCTTTTCTTGCCTTTTCACACCTTTTCTTGCCTTTTCATGCATTTTCTTTCCTTTTCTTGCATTTTCATGCCTTTTCCTTGCCATTTCTTTCCTTTTCTTACCTTATCTTGCCTTTTCTTGCCTTATCTTTCCTGATCTTGCCTTGCTTTGCCTTTTCTTGCCATATCACGCCTTTTCTTGCCTTTCCTTATCTTTCCTTTCCTTTTCTAGCTTTTTCTTGCCTTATTTTTCCTTTTCTTGCCTTTTCATTCCTTTTCCTTGACTTTTCTTGCCTTTTCTTTCCTTTTCTTGCCTTTTCTTGCCTTATCTGCCCTTTTCTTTCCTTTTATTGTCTTTTCTTGCATTATCTTTCCTTTCCTTGCCTTATTTTGCCTTATCTTGCCTTTTCTTTCCTTTTCTTGCCTTATCTTGCCTTTTCATTCCTTATCTTTCCTTTTCTTGACTTTACTTGCCTTTTCTTGCCTTATTTTGCCTTTTCTTGCCTTTTCTTCTTTTTTTCTAACCTTATCTTGCCTTTCCTTACTTTATCTTGCCTTTTCTTTCCTTTTCTTGCCATTCCTTGCCTTTTCTTGCCTTATCTTGCCTTTATTTATTTTTTTCATCCCTTATTTTGCCTTTCCTTGCCTTTCTTGCCATTTCTTGCCTATTTCTTGCCTTATCATGCCTTTTCTTGCCTTATCTTGCCTTTTCATTCCTTATCTTTCCTTTTCTTAACTTATCTTGTCTTTTCTTGCCTTTTCCTACCTTTTTCTTGCCTTTTCTTGACTTTTCCTTGCCTTTCCTTTCCTTTTCTTGCCTTATCTTGCCTTATCATGACTTTTCTTGCCTTTTCTTTCCTTTTCCTTGCCTTTTCTTTCGTTTTCTTGCCCTATCTTGCCTTTTTCTTGCCTTATTTTTCCCTTTTTGCCTTTTCCTTGCCTTTTCTTTCCTTATCTTGCCTTTTTTTGGCTTTCCCTTTCCTTTTCTTTCCTTTTCATGCCTTTTAATGCCATTTCTTGCCTTGTCTTGCCTTTTTTTCCTTTTCCTTTCTTTTTCTTCCCTTTTCTTTTCTTTTCTTGCCATTTCTTGCCTTTTCCTTGCCATAACGTGCCTTATCAATTCTTTTCTTACCTTATCTTGTCTTTTCTTGCCTTTTCTTGCATTTTCTTAACTTTTCTTGCCTTTTCTTGCCTTTTCATGTCTTTTCTTGTCTTTTCTTGCATTTCATGGCTTTTTCTTGCCCTTTCATGCGTTATCTTGCCTTTTCTTGCCTTATCTTACATTTTCTTGCCGAATCTTTCCTTTTCTTGCCTTTCCTAGCCTTTCCTAACCTTTTGTTTTATTATCTGCCTTTTCTTGCCTTATCTTGCCTTTTCATTCCTTATCTTGCCTTTTCTTACCTTATGTTGCCTTTTCTTGCCTTATCGTTCCTTTTCTTTCCTTTTCATGCCTTTTCATGCCTTTTCTTGCCTTATCTTCCCTTTTCTTTCCTTTTCATGCCTTTTTCATGCCTTTTCCTTTCCTTTTCTTGCCTTTGCCTTGCCTTATCTTGCCTTATCTTGTCTTTTCTTGCCTTTTCTTGTCTTTTCTTTCCTTTTCTTGCCTTTTTTACCTTTTCTTGCCTTTTCATTCCTTTCCTGGCCTTTTCATACCTTTTCCATGCCTTATCTTGCCTTTTCTTTCCATTTCCATGCCTTTTCTTGCTTTACCTTGCCTTATCTTGCCTTTTCTTACCTCTTCCTTTCCTTTTCTTTCCTTTTCTTGCCTTATGTTGCCTTTTCTTGCCTCATCTTTCCTTTTCTTGCATTTTCTTATTTTTTTTTCTTATGTTTTCTTGCCTTTTCTTGACTTATGTTGCCTTTTTCATGCCTTTTCATACTTTTCTTCCCTTTTCTTGCCCTATCTTGCCTTTTCATTAATTATATTACCTTTTCTTACCTTTTCTTGACTTATCTTTCCTTTTCTTGTCTTTTCTTGACTTTTCATACCTTTTCTTGTCTTTTCATGCCTTTTCCTTGCCTTTTCTTGCCTTATCTTGCCGTTTCTTGCCTTTTCCTTTCATTTTCTTTCCTTTTCTTGCTTTAGCTTGCCTTTTCTTTCCTTATCTTTCCTTTTTTTCCCTTTTCTTTCCTTAGCTTGCCTTATCTTGCCTTATCTTGCCTTTTCTTATTTTTTCTAACCTTATCCTGTATTTCATTGCCTTTTCTTGCCTTGTTCTTGCTTTTCCATGCCTTATCTTGCCTTTTTTGGCTTTATCTTTCCTTTTCTTTTCATTTCTTGCCTTTTCTTGCCTTATCTTGCCTTTTCTTGCCTTTTATTGCCATTTCATTTCTGATCTTTCCTTTTCTTAACTTATCTTGCCTTTTCATGCCTTTTCTTTGTCTTTTCTTGCCTTTTCATTCCTTATCTTGCCTTTTCTTGCCTTTTCCTAGCCTTTCCTTTGCTTTTCTTGCCTTTTCCTTGCCTTTCCTTTCCCTTTCCTTCCCTTTTCTTGTGTTATCTTGCATTATCTTGACTTTTCTTGCCTTTTCTTACCTTATCTTACCTTTTCTTTCCTTTTCCTTGTATTTTCTTTCATTTTCTTGCTTTTTCTTGCCTTATCTTGCCTTTTCCTTGCCTTTTCTTTCCTTTTCTTGCCTTATCTTGCCTTTTCTTTTCTTCTCTTCCCTTTTCTTGCCTTTTCATGCCTTTTCTTGCCTTGTCTTGCTTGTCCACGTCTTTCCTTGCCTTTTCTTGCTTTATCTTGCCTTTTCCATTGCATTTCTTTCCTTTTCTTAACTTATCATATCTTTTCTTGCCTTTCCTTTCCTTGCCTTTTCTTACCATATCATGCCTTTTCTTGCCTTTTCTTATCTTTTCTTACCTTATCTCGCCTTATCTTATCTTATCTTGCCCTTTCTTCATTTTTTTTGCCTTTTCTGGCCTTTTCATTCCTTTTCTTTCCTTATCTTGCCTTATCTTGCCTTTTTTTGCCTTTTCCTTGCCTTTTCTTACCTTTTCTTTCCTTTTCTTTCCTTTTCATGCCTTTTCATGCCTTTTCTTGCCTTATCATGCCTTTTCTTGCCTTTTCTTTGCTTTTCTTGCCTTTTCCTTGCCTTATCGTGCCTTATCTTTCCTTTTCAAGTCTTTTCTTGCCTTATCTTGCCTTTTCTTAACTTTTCTTGACCTTTCTTACCTTTTCATGCCTTTTCCTTGCCTTGTATGGCCTTATCGTTCCTTTTCTTGCCTTTCCTCACCTTTTCTTATTTTTTCTTTTTTTCTTGTTTTTTTTCCTTTCCCTTGCCTTATCTTTCCTTTTCTTGCATTTCCTTGCCTTTTCTTCTCTTTTATTGTCTTTTCTTACCTTTTATTGCCTTTTCATTCCTTATCTTGCTGTTTATTACCATATCTTACCTTTTCTTGCCTTTTCTTGCTTTTTCTTACCATTTCTCACCTTATCTTTCCTTTTTTACCTTATCTTGCCTTATCTTACCTTTTATTATCTTATCTAGCCTTTTCTTGCCTTTTCCTTACCTTTTCTTGTCTTATTTTGCCATATCTTGCCTTATCTTTCCTTATCTTTCCTTTTCTTAACTTTTCCTGCCTTATCGTGCCTTTCTTGCCTTTTCCTATCTTTCATGCCTTTTCTTGTCTTTTCTCGCCTAATCTTGCCTTTTCATTCTATATGGTGCCTTTTCTTACCTTTTCATGCCTTTTCTTTCCATTTCTTGCCTTTTCATGCCTTTTCTTTCCTTTTTTGGCTTTTTCTTGCCTTTTCCTTGCATGTTGTTTGCTTTTCTTGCCTTAACAAGCCTTTTCTTTCCTTTTCTCGCCAAAACTTGCCTTTTCATTCCATATCTTGCCTTTTCTAACCATTTCATGCCTTTTCTTTCATTTTCATGCCTTTTCTTGCCTTTTCTTTCCTTCTCTTGCCTTTTCTTTCCCCTTCTCTTGCCTTTTCTTTGCTTTTCTTGCCTTATCCAACCTTTTCTTGCCTTATCTTTCCTTTTCTTGTGCATTTCTTCCCTTTTCTGCCTTTTCTTGCCTTTTCCTTGCCCTTTCTTTCCTTTTCTTACCTGATCTTGCCTTTTCTTGCTTTATCTTTTCTTTTCTTTTCTTTTCTTTCCTTTTCTTGACATTTCATGCCTTTTCTTGCCTTATCTTTCCTTTTCTTGACTTTTGTTGCCTTATCTTTTCTTTTCTTTCCTTTCCTTGCCTTTTCTCACCTTTTCTTACCTTTTCTTGCCTTTTCTTTCCTTTTCTTGCATTTTTATGCCTTTTCCTTGCCTTTTCTTATTTTATCTTGCCTTTTCCATTCCCTTTATTTCCTTTTCTTACCTTATCTTGCATTTCTTGCCTTATCTTTCCTTTTCTTGCCTTTCCTTGCCTTTTCTTGCCTTATCATGCCTTTTCTTATATTTTCTTGCCTTATCTCGCCTTATCTTATCTTATCTTGCCTTTTTGCCTTTTCTGGCCTTTTCATTCTTTTTCATGCCTTATCTTGCCTTATCTTGCTTGTCCAAGCATTTTCTTGTCTTTTCTTTCCTTATCTTGCATTTTCTTGCCTTTTCATGCATTTTCAGATCTTTTCATGCCTTTTCTTGCCTTCTCTTGCCTTTTTTTGCCTTTTCCTAGCCTTTTCTTGCCTTTTCTTTCCTTTTCATGCCTTATCTTGCCTTTTCCTTGCCTTTTCTTACCTTTTCTTTCCTTTTCCTTGCCTTATCGTGCCTTATCTTTCCTTTTCTTTTCCTTGCCTTTTCTTGCCTTATCTTGCCTTTTCTTGACTTTTCTTGCCTTTTCATTTCTTTTCTTACATTTTCATGCCTTTTCCTTGTCTACTATCGCCTTATCTAATCTTATCTTTCCCTTTCTTTCCTTTTTTTGCCTTTTCTGGCCTTTTCATTCCTTTTCATGCCTTATCTTGCTTTATCTTGCTTGTCCAAGCCTTTTCTTGCCTTTTCCTTGCCTTTTCTTTCATTACCTTGCCTTTTCTTACCTTTTCATACATTTTCATGCCTTTTCTTGCCTTATCTTACCTTTTTTTGCCTTTTCCTTGCCTTTTCTTGCCTTTTCTTTCCTTTTCTTGCCTTTTCTTTCTATATCATGCCTTTTCTAGCCTTATCTTGCCTTTTCTTACCTTTTCTTTCCTTTTCTTATCTTTTCCTTGCCTTATCCTGTCTTATCTTTCCTTTTCTTTCCTTTTCAAGTCTTTTTTTTGCCTTATCTTACCTTTTCTTGACTTTTCTTGCCTTTTCATGCCTTTTCTTACATTTTCATTCCTTTTCCTTGTCTACTCTTGCCTTATCTTTCCTTTTCTTGCCTTTCCTTGCCTTTTCTTATTTTTTCTTTTTTCTTGTTTTTTCTTGCCATTTCTTGCTTTTCTTGCCTTATCTTGCCTTTTCATTCCTTATCTTACTGTTTATTACCTTATCTTACATTTTCTTGCCTTTTCATGCTTTTTCTTACCATTTCTTGTCTTATCTTACCTTTTATTACCTTAACTTGCCTTTTCTTGCATTTTCCTTACCTATTCTTGCCTTATTTTGCCATATCTTACCTTATCTTGCCTTATCTTTTCTTATCTTTCCTTTTCTTGCCTTTTCTTGCCTTTTCATGCCTTTTCTTGCCTCATCTTGCCTTTTCTTACCTTTTCCTTGCCTGTTCTTTGCTTTTCTTGCCTTATCAAGCCTTTTCTTGCCTCAACTTTCCTTTTTTCCCTTTCCTTCCCATTTCTTGCATTTTCTTTTTCTTTTCCTTGCCTTTTCTTGTCTTTCCTACGCTTTTCTTACCTTATCATGCCTTTTCTTGCGCATTCCTTCCCTTTTCTGCCTTATCTTGCCTTTTCTTGCCTTAGCTTGTCCTTTCTTGCCTTTTCTTGCCTTTTCCTGCCTTTTCTTGCCTGTTCTTCCCATAAATTGCCCTTTCCTTCCTTTTCTTGCCTTATCTTGCCTTTTCTTGCCTTTTTCTTGCCTTTTCTTACCATTTCTTACATTTTCATGCCTTTTCCTTGCCTTTTCTTGCCTTATCTTACCTATTCTTTCCTTATCTTTCCCTTTTTTGCCTTATCTTTCTTTATCTTTCCCTTTTTTGCCTTATCTTTCCTTATCTTGCTTTATCTTTCCTTTCCTTTTCTTTTCTTTTCTTTTCTTTTCTTGTCTTTTCATGACTTTTCTTGCCGTATCTTTTGTTTTCTTGCCTTTTGTTGTCTTTTGTTGCATTATCTTTTCTTTTCTTTCCTTTTTTTGCCTTTTCTTGCCTTTTATTATCTTTTCTTGCATTTTTTTTCCTTTTCTTGTCTTTTCCTTGCCTTTTCTTGCCTTTTCCTTGCCCTTTCTTTCCTTTTCTTACCTAATCTTGTCTTTTCTTGCCTTATCTTGCCTTTTCTTGCCTTTTCTTGCTTTATCATGCATTTTCTTGCATTTTCTTATCTTTTCTTGCCTTATCTTGCCCTTTCTTGCCTTTTCTGGACTTTACATTCCTTTTCATTCCTTATCTTGCCTTTTCCTTGCCTTTTCTGGCCTTACCTTGCCTTTTCCTTGCCTTTTCTTCCCTTATCTTGCCTTTTCTTCCATTTTCATGCATTTTAATGCCTTATCTTGCCTTTTCCTTGCTTTTTCTTTCTTTATCTTGCCTTTTCTTGCCTTTTTCTTGCCTTATCTTTCCTTTTCATGCCTTTTCATTCATTTTCTTGCCTTATCTTGCCTTTCCCTTGCTTTTTCTTTCCTTTTCTTAAGTTTTCTTGTCTTTTCTTGCCTTTTTATGCCTTTTCTTTCCTTGTCATTCCCTGTCTTGCCTTATCTTCCTTTTCTTGCCTTTCCTTGCCTTTTCTTGTTTTTTCTTATTTTTTCTTGCCTTATCTTTCCTTTTCTTGCATTTCCTTGCCTTTTCTTGCCTTATCTTGCCTTTTATTTCCTTATCTTGCCTTAACTTGCCTTTTCATGCCCTTTCTTCCCTTTTTTTCCTTATCTTACTTTTCTTGCTTTAGCTTGCCTTTTCTTTTTATTTTCTTTCCTTTTCTTGCCTTTCATGCCTTTTCTTGCCTTATCTTTCCTTTTCTCGCCTTTTCCATGCCTTTTCTTGCCTTTTCTTACCAATTCTTGCATCATCTTGCCCTATCTAGCCATTTCTTTCCTTTTCTTCCTTTTCTTGCCTTATCTTTCCTTTTCTTGCCTTTCTTGCCTTTTTTTTGTTTTTTCTTACATTATCTTGCCTTTCCAAGCCTTATCTTGCTTTTCTTGCTTTTTCTTGCCTTTTCATGCCTTTTCATGCCTTTTCAGGCCTTATCTTGCATTTTCTTGCCTTTTCCTTACCTTTTCTTTTGTTCGCTTCCCTTATCTTACCTTTTCTTGCCTCATCATTCCTTTTTTTCCCTTCCTTCCTTTTTCTTGCCTTATCTTGCCTTTTCCTTGCATTTTCTTTCCTTTTCTTTCCTTTTCTTGCCTTTCCTTGCCTTTTCTAGTCTTTTCTTGTCCTTTCTTGCCTTATCTTGCCTTTTCTTGCCATATCTTGCCCTTTCTTGCCTTATCTTGCCGTTTCCTTGCCTTTTCTTTCCTTTTCTTGCCTTTTCTTTCATTCTCTTTCCTTACCTTTCCTTTTCTTGCATTTTCCTTGCCTTTTCTTTCCTTTTCATGCCTTTTCATGTTCCTTGCCTTTTCTTTCATATTCTTTCCTTACCTTGCCTTTTATTACCTTTTCCTTGCCTTTTCTTTCCTTTTCATGCCTTATCTTGCCTTTTTTTTCCTTTTCTTGCCTTTTCCTTCCCTTACCGTGCCTTACCTTTCCTTTTCTTTCCTTTTAAAGCCTTTTCATGCCTTATCTTGCCTTTTATTAACTTTTCTGAACTTTTCTTGCCTTTTCTTACATTTTCATGCCTTTTCCTTACCTTTTCTTCCGTTATCTTGCCTTTTCTTGCCGTATCATTCATTTTCTTTCCTTTCCTTGCCTTTTCTTGTCTTTTCTTATTTTTTTCTCGTGTTTTCTTGCCTTTTCCTTGCCTTTCCTTGCCTTTTCTTGCCTTTTCTTGCCTCATCTTGCCTTTTCATTCCTTTTTATGCCTTATCTGGAGTTTTCCTTGCCTTTTCTTTCATTTTCTTGCCTTTTCCTTTCCTTTTCAAGCCTTTTCTTGGCCTATCTTGCTTTTTCTTAACTTTTCTTGCCTTTTCTTACATTTTCATGCCCTTTTCTTGCCTTTTCTTGCCTTATCTTTCCCTTTCTTGCCTTATCCTGCCTTTTCTTGTTTTATCTTTCCTTGTCTTTTCTTATCTTTCATTTTCTTGTCTTTTCATGCCTTTTATTGCCTTTTGATGCCTTATCTTTTCATTTCTTTCCTTTTCTTGCCTTTTCTCACCTTTTCTAACCTTTTCTTACATTTTCTTTCATTTTCTCACCTTTTCTGACCTTTTCTTATATTTTCTTGCCTTTTCTTTCCTTTTCTTGCATTTTCATTGCTTTTCCTTGCCTTTTTTTGTCTTATCTTGCCTTTTCCTTGCCCTTTCTCTCCTTTTCTTAATTTATCTTGCCTTATCTTTCCTTTTCTTGCCTTTTCTTGCCTTGTCATGCCTTTTCTTGCCTTATCTTTCCCTTTCATGCATTTTCTGGTCTTTTCATTCCTTTTCATACCTTATCTGGCCCTTTCCTTGCCTTTTCTTGTCTTGTCTATCCTTTTTCTTGCTTTTTTTCCTTATCTTACGTTTTCATGCATTTTCATGCCTTTGATTGCCTTATCTTGCCTTTTCATGCCTTTTCCTTGCCTTTTCTGTCCTTATCTTGCCATTTCTTTTCTTTTCCTTGCCTTATCTTTCCTTTCCATGCCTTTTCTTGCCTCATCTTCCCTTTTCATGCCTTTTCATTTCTTTTTTGCCTTTTCCTTGCCTTATCATGCATTATCTTTCCTTTTCAAATCTTTTCATGCCTATTCTTATTTTTTCTTGAATTTTCTCGCCTTTTCATGCATTTTCTTACAATTTCATGCGTTTTCATACCTCATCTTTTCTTTTCTTCCCATTCCTTCCATTTCTTGCCTTATCTTGCCTTTTCCTTGCCCTTTCTTGCCTTTTCTTGCTTTTTCTTTCATTTTCTTGCCTTGTCTTGCCATTTCCTTGCCTTTTCTTTCCTTTTCTTGCCTTACCATGCCTTTTCTTACCTTTTCTAGTCCTTTCTAGCCTTATCTTGCCGTTTCTTTCCTTATCTAGCCCTTTCTTGCCTTATCTTTCCTTTTTTTGCCTTTTAATTCCTTTTCATGCATTTTCATGCCCTTCCTTGCCTTTTCTTGCCTTACCATGCCTTACCATGCCTTTTCTTAACTTTTCTAGTCCTTTCTTGCCTTTTCTTTCCTTATCTAGCCCTTTCTTGCCTTTTCTTTCCTTTTTTTTGCCATTTAATTCCTTTTCATGCATTTTCTTGCCTTATCTTGCCTTTTCATGCCTTTTCTTGCCTTTTCTTGCCGTTTCCTTACCTTTTCTATCCTTATCTTGCCTTTTCTTGCCTTTTCTTTCCTTTTCATGCCTTTTCAGGCCTTTTCTTACCTTATCTTACCTTTTCTTGCCTTTTCGTTGCCTTTTCTTCCCTTTTCTTTCATTTTCCTTAAATTATCGTGCCATATCTTTCCTTTCCTCTCATTTTGAAGATCTTTCTTGCCTTATCTTGCCTTTTCATCACTTTTCTTGGCTTTTCATGCCTTTCCTTGGCTTTTCTTACATTTTCATGCTTTTTCCTTACCTTTTCTTCCCTTATCTTGCCTTTTCATGCCTTATCTTTCCTTATCTTTTTTTTTCTTGCCTTTTCCTTGCCTTTTCTAGCCATTTCTTGTCTTTTCCTGCCTTATCTTTCCTTTTCTTCACTTATCTTATCTTTTCTTCCCTTTTCTTGCCTTTTAATTCCCTTTCTTGCCTTTTTTGGCCTTATCTTGCCTTTTAATTCCTTATCTTGCCTTTTATTACCTTATCTTGCCTTTTCTTGCCATATCTTTCCTTTTTTTGCCTTTCCATTCCTTTTCCAATCCTTTTACCTCCTTTCCTTTCCTTTTCTTTCCTTTTCTTGCCTTTTCTTATCTTTTCTTGCCTTTTCTTGTATTATCTTTCCTTTTCTTTCCTTTTCTTGCATTTTCTTGCCTTTTTGTTGCCTTTTCTTGCTGTATCTTTCCTTTTCTTCCCTTTTCTTGCCTTTCATTGCATTTTCTTGCCTTTTCTTTCCATATCTTGCCTTTTCTAAACTTATCATGCCTTTTCTTGCCTTTTCTTTACTTTTCTTGCATTGTCTTGCCTTTTCCTTGCCTTTTCTTTCCTTTTTGATGTGAACACGTCCTCTATGGAGCTACAAGGCCCACAACCAGTTCGAGTTCCACTTAGACCAATCACAAGAGCAAGAGCGAAGACGTTTCAAGCTGAGCACAACTGATTAATTCAAGGGATTTGGACTACAACCAGTTCGTGTAAGCCCGTGGACGTTCAAGGAGCCCATGCAAAGCCCATGCACGTGATTGGAGTTATTTTGTAGGCCATTTAGACTTTGATTAGGAAATTATATCCTTTAGTTATTTATTGTTTAGGAATAAGAGTTATCCAATAGTGGATAATGATTGTGTTTTTCCAATTCTTAGATAAACATGCATTTTAGACCTAGTTTAAGTAGTATGATAAGTTTGGAGCTCTTCAGAACTTATCTTATTGACTTTGGAGTCTATCCAGGTCAGTTTTAACCTCTATATAAGGGGAGCCATGAATTCAATAAAGGATCACTTTTTTTGGCATTAAAAATTTGTGAGTTTTGATACTCTTGTTGTTTTAGCGGGCTGGATGGCTTAGCTAGGGCGTTTGTACTTATCAAACGGAATTCCCATCTCCGTTTGTGGCGTATTCGTTTCAAGATCAAGGTTCGCGTTCTCACCATTGCTACTGGTCAAAGTTAACCAACACTGACGTTCGGTGCAAGGCGCAAAGCGACGGGTCAAGGTCAACCATCATCCTAGAGTAGACGGTCCGAGTTGGTGTGAGTTCCTGACGGGATTCATATCAGTTGGTATCAAGAGCTTAGGTTCTACTTTAGACCTTATATCTTTACATTTATTGTCTTTATTTGTTTGGTATTTCAGATTCGTGACTTTTATGTTCTAAGTCGTGTATTCTAATATAAAAAAAGATAAAAAAAAGAAGTCAGAATTCAAGTAGGATTAGTAGAATCAGAATTCAAGTAGGACTAGAAGTATTGGATAGTGCAATTTCGTGACTCAAGAAGATAGAAGCGAAGGTAAGAACAAAAGCAAGAAGAAGAAAGAAGAAGACTCGGCAACTAAAGTGTGCGAAGGCCAAGCTAATCTCTACTCACTCTGCAAGAACCAACAAGAGTGTCACGAGAGGAAAAAGGCAAGAGTGGTGAGCACATTAGAGAGAAAAGAGCCAAATAGTTGAGTGTAAACACGAGTGAATCCGAGTGCAACATACTTGGAGGGTAAACACGTAAGGGAGTGATTGGTGAGGTCCATTATTATTTTAACTAACCAATTTTCTTGCAGCAACATGTCTCAAGAAAATGAAGGAGAAAGAGAAGGAACTTGGGGCAACATTGACCCTAAGGTATTTGTGGAGGCCTTAACGGGGAAGCTCCAACAAATGATGAGAGCGGAGGTTAAGCAAATACACCAACGCCTTGATATCATAAAGAATTCACGTGCTAGCCAACAACCACAAAGCATACCTCGTGCCCAAAGAAGAATGGCACCTATGGGAGGAATGAGTGGAGATGAGTCTAACTTTGATGAGGACGTAGCTCCACAAGGAATGTTAGTAGCCTGAGGAATGAACCCCAACCTAGGGAGGCCAGGCGGAGAGGGAATGACAATTTGGGAAGAATCAAGTTAAAAATACCTTCCTTTGCAGGTCGTTCTGATCCAGAGGCTTATCTTGAATGGGAGAAGAAGATTGAATTTGTGTTTGATTGTCACAATTGTTCCGGGGCAAAGAAGGTAAAGCTGGCTATGACCGAATTTACTGACTATGCTATAACTTGGTGGGATCAATTTGTCACAAACAGGAGACGTAACGGAGAATATACCACAGAGACATGGGAGGAGATGAAAGTTGTGATGAGGAAACGCTTTGTTCCTAATCATTACTACCGTGATCTTTTTAAAAAGTTACAAGGGCTGCGACAACGAAGTATGAGTGTGGAATATTACTATAAGCAGATGGAGATGGCCACAATACGAGCCAACGTAGAGGAGGATCGTGAAGCCACTATGACTAGGTACTTGAATAGACTAAATCCTGAAATTCAAGACAAAATGGAGCTACAACACTACGTCGAATTGGAAGATATGGTTCGTGTGGCCAACAAGATAGAGAAACAAATGAAGAGAGGGGGAGGAACACGAGCTACATCAAGTGCTACTTGGAAGCCGAATTATCCAAAGAAGTTTGATAAGCCACAGGCGGCCAAAGTAGAACACAAGATCGAGAGTTCTAATACCAGCTCTCAATAGAAAGTGGAAGCCCCTCCTACAAGATATCGAGACATTAGGTGCTTTAAATGTCAAGGAAGGGGGCACATAGCAAATCAATGTCCTATATAGAGGTTATGGTGCTTAGAGAGAGCGGGGAGGTCGAGACAGAAGGAGAAGATTCGGACCATGGAAGCATGTCCTCATTGGAAGACCTGTCCGAGGAGGAATTCCAAGCTACTGAAGCACTCACTATGGTGACAAGAAGGGCTTTGAACTTGCAAGCTAAAGAAGGAGATGATGATGCACAACGAGAGAATATTTTCCACACAAGGTGTTATGTCAAGGGCAAGGTGTGTAGGGTCATTATTGATGGAGGAAGCTGTGCTAATGTTCCAAGCACCACTATGGTAGAAAAGTTGGGGTTGATCACAAAGAAACACCCTAAACCTTACAAGCTACAGTGGTTGAATGATAGTGGAGAAGTACGCGTGGAAGGGCAAGTGCTAGTGACATTTCGAATTGGCAAATATGAAGATGAAGTGCTATGTGATGTGGTGCCAATGCAAGCTGGTCACCTACAACTCGGAAGGCCATGGCAATTTGATAGGAAGGTTAAGCATGATGGCTACACGAACAAGTACTCGTTCACACTCAGTCGATGAATAATCACATTAGCACCCTTAACACCATCACAAGTTTGTGAAGATCAATTGAAGTTACAAAAAGAGAATGATGAGAAAAAGAAGAGTGACCAAAAGAAAAAAATTGAGCGGAGAGAAGAAGCCGAAAAAAAGAAAGGAAAAATGGCCAATAAAGAGAAAGAGCTTGAGAGAGCAAAAGAAGTCAGAAAAATAGAAATTAAAATGGCCAATGAGAGAAAAACCGAGGAGTGGAAAAGGATTTTTTATGTGGGAGCTAGTGATATCAAGCAAGCATGTTTTGACAAAAGGCCAATGATCGTAGTTATGTACAAGGTGGCATTTTTAAACACTAACGAATTTGAACCACACTTGCCTAGTATGGTTGTTTCCCTTTTGCAAGACTACGAGGATGTATTCCCCAACGAGCTACCATCAGATTACCACCTATCAGAGGGATTTAGCACCAAATTGACTTGGTTCCGGGAGCTGCCATACCTAATCATCCCGCATATAGGAGCAATATGGAGGAAACAAAGGAACTTGAGCGACAAGTCAATGAGCTATTGGAGAAAGGGTACGTGAGAGAGAGCATGAGTCCTTGTGCCGTGCCAGTCCTACTCGTACATAAGAAGGATGGATCATGGAGGATGTGTGTTGATTATCGAGCAGTCAACAACATAACGGTAAAATATCGTCACCCTATTCCTCGTTTAGATGACATGTTAGATGAGCTGCATGGATCGAGCATGTTTTCTAAAATTGACTTGAAGAGTGGTTATCATCAAATTAGAATGAAAGAAGGAGATGAGTGGAAGACAGCCTTTAAAACGAAATATGGATTATATGAATGGATGGTCATGCCATTCGGGTTGTCTAATTCTCCTAGTACATTTATGCGGCTCATAAATCATGTTTTACGTCCATTTATTGGCAAATTTGTAGTCATTTATTTTTATGATATACTTGTTTATAGCAAGAGCATGGAGGATCACATGGAACATTTGAAATCTGTTCTAAATGCACTTAGAAAGGATCAATTGTTTGCTAACTTGAAGAAGTGCACCTTTTGCACAGATAAGCTTATCTTCTTGGGTTTTGTTGTTAGTGCTAAAGGAATACAGGTCGATGAAGAAAAGATACGTGCAATTCGAGATTGGCCAAATCCCACGAGCGTTGCTAAAGTTCGAAGCTTCCATGGACTAGCTAGTTTCTACAGGAGATTTGTGAAAGATTTTAGTAGCTTAGCCACACCACTTACTGAGGTGATCAAGAAGAACGTTGGATTTACCTGGGGTGAAGCTCAAGAGAAGGCGTTTCAGCTCATCAAGGAGAAGTTAACAAATGCACCTTTATTATCGTTACCTAACTTTTCTAGGGCGTTTGAGGTTGAGTGTGATGCTTTAAGTGTTGGAATAGGCACCGTGCTCATGCAAGAAGGACGACCAATTGCCTACTTTAGCCAAAAGCTAAGCAGAGCAGCCTTGAATTACCCAACTTACAACAAGGAGTTGTATGCATTGGTTCGGACATTGGAGACATGGCAACATTACTTATGGCCCAAGGAATTTGTGATTCATACTGACCATGAATCTTTGAAGCATTTAAAGGGTCAACGTAAGCTGAATAAAAGGCATGCACGTTGGGTTGAATTTATTGAGACATTTCCTTATGCCATACGCTACAAGCAAGGTAAGGAAAACATAGTAGCCGATGCACTGTCACGAAGGTATGTTTTGATCTCAACTCTTGATGCAAAACTACTTGGTTTTGAACACATTAAAGAGTTATACGCTGATGATACTGACTTTGGTGATGTGTTTCGTGAAACCGAGAGGAGTGCGTCTGGTAAGTTCTTTCGGAATGAAGGGTATTTATTTCGTGAAAATAAGCTTTGTGTGCCTAATTATTCCATGCGAGAATTGTTGACACAAGAGGCACACGGAGGCAGATTGATGGGACATTTTGGAATAGCAAAGACTTTAGACATTTTACAAGAGCACTTCCACTGGCCGCACTTGAAGTGCGACGTTGAGAGAATTTATGGACGTTGCATCACTTGCAAGCAAGCTAAGTCTAAGGTAAAACCCCACAGATTGTACACTCCCCTACCTATACCTAGTGAGCCTTGGATTGACATTTCTATGGACTTTGTGTTAGGACTTCCTAGGACTAAACGTGGTAGAGATTCAATTTTTTCCGTGGTGGATAGGATTTCTAAGATGGCGCATTTTATTCCATGTCATAAAACTGATGATGCCTCACATATTGCTGATTTGTTCTTTAGGGAAGTTGTAAGACTGCATGGCATGCCTAGAACAATCATTTTAGATAGAGATACTAAGTTCTTACATTACATTTGGAAGACTTTGTGGTGTAAGTTAGATACCAAGTTATTATTTTCTACTACTTGTCATCCACAAACTGATGGACAAACAGAAGTTGTGAATAGGACTTTGTCTACACTATTAAGAGCGCTCATTAAGCATAATATTAAAGCTTGGGAAGATTGTTTGCCACATGTTGAGTTTGCTTATAATCGATCTGTTCATTCTGCTACTCAATTCTCACCGTTTGAACTTGTGTATGGATTTAATCCTCTGACCCCACTAGATTTATCACCTTTGCCTTCGAATGAGTATGTTAACTTAGATGGCAAGAAGAAGGCTGAGTTGGTCAAGCAACTGCATGAGAAGGCAAGAATGAACATTGAGAAACGAATGGAGCACTACGCAAGACAAGCGAATAAAGGGCGACACAAAGTTGTCTTTGAGCCTGGTGATTGGGTGTGGTTGCATATGAGGAAGGAACGGTTTCCCGCGCAATGGTGTTCGAAGTTGCTACCTCGTGGGATGGTCCCTTCCAAGTTTTAGAGCGCATCAATGACAATGCTTATAAGCTTGACCTGCCGGGTGATTATAATGTAAGTGCTTCGTTTAATGTTGCTGACTTAAGCCCATTTGATGTAGGTGAAGATTTGAGGGCAAATCCTTTTCAAGAGAGGAGGAATGATGTGAACACGTCTTCTATGGAGCTACAAGGCCCACAACCAGTTTTAGTTCCACTTGGACCAATCACAAGAGCAAGAGCAAGAAAAGGAAAGATAAGGCAAGAAAATGCATGAAAAGGCAAGAAAAGGAAAGAAAAGGAAATAAGTTGCAAGAAAATGCAAGAAAAGGAAATAAAAGGAAAGAAAAGGCTTGAAAAGGAAAAAAAATTCAAGATTAGGGAAGAAAAGGCAAGGTAAGGAATGAAAAAGCAGGATAAGGCTAAAAAAGAACAGAAAAGGCCAGAAAAGGCAAGATAAGTCAAGAAAAGGCAAGAAAAGACAAGAAAAGGCAAGAAAAGAAAAGACAAGGCAAGAAATGGAATGAAAAGGCAAGATAAGGCAAGAAATGACAAAAAAAGACAAGAAAAGGAAAGATTAGGGAAGAAATGGAAAGAAAAGGCAAGATAAGGCTTGAAAAGGAAAGATAAGGCAAGAAAAGGCAAGAAAATGATAGATGAGGCAAGATAAGGCAAGAAAAGGATAGAAATGGCAAAGAAAAGGCAAGATAAGGAAAGAAAAGGCAAGAAAAGGTATGAAAAGGCAAGAAATGACAAGAAAATGCAAGATAAGGCAAGAAAAGACTAGAAAAGCCAAGATAAGGCAAGCAAAAGCATGGAAAGGCAAGAAAAGGAAAGATAAGGCAAGAAAAAGCTAGAAAAGGCAAGGAAAAAGAAAATTAAGGCAAGAAAAGGCAAGAAAAGGAAAGAAAAGGAAATAAATGGCAAGAAAAAGAAAGAAAAGGCATGAAAAGGAAAAAAAATAAAAGATAACGGAAGAAAAGGCAAGGTAAGGAATGAAAAGGGAAGATAGGGCTAAAAAGGTAAGATAAGGCAAGAAAAAGCATCAAAATGCCAGAAAAGGCAAGATAAGTCAAGAAAAGGCAAGATAAGGCAAGAAAACACAAGAAAAGGCAAGAAAAGGAAATATAAGACCAGAAATGGAAAGAAAAGGAAAGATAAGGCTAGAAAAGGGAAAGAAAGGCAAGAAAAGGAAAGGTAAGGGAAGAAAAGGCAAGAAAAGGAAAGATGAGGCTAGATAAGACAAGAAAACGATATAAAACGCAACGAAAAGGCAATAAAAGATAATATGCATTTTCTTGCCTTATCTTGCCTTTTCATGCATTTTCTTGCCTTATCTTGCCTTTTCTTGCCTTTTTCTTGCCTTTTCTTGCCTTTTCGTGCCTTTTCCTTGTCTTATCATGCCTTTTCTTTCCTTTTCTTGCCTTTTCTCGCGTTATCTTGCCTATCTTAACTTTTCTTGCCTTTTCATTCCTTTTCTTGCATTTTCATGCCTTTTCCTTGCCTTGTCTTGCCTTTTCTTTCCTTATGTTCCATTTTTTTTTTCCTTTCCTTGCCTTATCTTGCATTTTCTTGCCTTTTTTTTTGTCTTTTCTTGCCTTTTCTTTCCTTTTCTTGAATTATCTGACCTTTTCTTTCCTTTTCATGCCTTATCTTGTCTTATATTGCCTTTTCATTCCTTATCTTACCTTTTCTTACCTTATCTTGCCTTTTCTCGCCTTTTCTTGCCTTTTCTTTCCTTATCTTGCCTTATCTTACCTTTTCTTTTCTCATCTTTCCTTTTCTTTCCTTTTTATGCCTTTTTTTGCCTTATCTTATCTTTTCTTGAATTTTCATGCCTTCGACTTATCAAGCGGATCTACATCACCGTTTGTGGCATCTTCATCAATTCAAGGTTCTTGTTTCCTTACAGCAGCGGGTCGAGGTTGTTCATACCGAGGTTCTTGCAAAGGTGCAAACAACGGGTCGAGATTTCCATCAATCTGAACGTAGATAGATCTGGCTTTCGTGTGGATCCGTAACGAGATTCACATCCGTTGATATCAAAGCTTAGGCTCTACTTCAGATCATCTATCTTTAAATTTCGTTTTTGTTTTCATTAGTTTTCAATTATTGTTCTTATTTTATTCTGAGTTGGAGAAAGAAAAAAAAATAAAAAAGAGGAAAAAATTCTGAAAAAAAAGAAAGATAGAGAAGAAGGCAGCCAAGAAAAGAAGAAGAAAGAAGGCTAAAAAAAATATATAAAAAAGAAAAGTTGAAAGTAGAAAAAAAGAGAATCTGCAAGAATGTCTTATAACTACTCAAGAAGATCCTTTGAAGGTGTTGCACCATTGGTTGGTGATCCACACACGTTTATGGATGCCCTTCTTAGTGGGATGAGGCATATAATGAGAATGGAGGTCAAGAAGCTCAGCGAAAAGGTGGGCCGGATAGTGTGTAAACAAGAAAGGATACATGATGTTCCTAATGTCTGTAGCAGAAGACAAATTCAACAAAGGAGGATGAGGGTCAAAGATGAGAAGTATTCAGGAGCAAATTTTGTTGGAGAAGTCAATGGAAAGAGGGAGAACACCATTAACACTAAGCACGACATTGAGGGGAAGGTATGTAGTTCTGACGATTTGGAGGTTACACCTGAAGTGATTGTTGAAGAAGAGGTTTTGACATGGGAGGAATTTGGTGAATATTCTATTGACTTGTTCGATGGAGAATGTTTTGATGACCATGCCATATCACTTCTTTACTTGAGGGATTTGTTCAATGAATCAGAATTGGTGGATGTTGTTCATATGAAGCAGTGCTTAACTGCTATTGATGGTGAACAAGAAGAACTTGTTATTTTAGTTGACAAGGAAGATGTCCAACCCATATCTTACATGTCTCCTGATTTACATGTTGAACATATTGACTTCTTAGGTGTGGACAAGTTTAATTATGTTGGAGGTTCATCGTTCATCAACATCTGGAATAGTTTGAAGTTCAAAGAAAGGCTTAAACGGATGAGTAGGGCTTTTGCTTTTGAGTTGTGATGTGAACACGTCCACTATAGAGCTACAAGACCCACAACCAGTTCGAGTTCCACTTGGACCAATAACAAGAGCAAGAGCAAAGACGCTTCAATAGATTAATTCAAGGGATTTGGACTACAACCAGTTCGTGTAAGCCTGTGGACGTCCAGGCAAAGCCCATGCACGTGATTGGAGTTATTTTTGACGCCTAAAGGAGTAGAACCAAGATTCCTACTTTTTAGGAATAAGAGTTATCCAAACTTTTTATAACTTTTTAGGAATAAGAGTTATCCAATAGTGGATAATGATTGTGTTTTTCAATTCTTAGGATAAACATTCATTTTTAGAACTAGTTTAAGTAGTATGATAAGTTTGGAGCTCTTCAGAACTTATCTTCTTGACTTTGGAGTCTATCCAGGTCAGTTTTAACCTCTATATAAGGAGGGCCACGAATTCAATAAAGGATCACTTTTTGGCATAAGAAAATTTGTCAGTTTTGGTACTCTGGTTGTTCTTGCGGGCTGGATTGCTTAGCTAGGGCATTTGTACTAATCAAACGGAATTTCCATCTCCGTTTGTGGCGTATTCGATTCAAGATCAAGGTTCGCGTTCTCACCATTGCTACGGGTCAAAGTTAACCAACACTAAGGTTCGGTGCAAGGCGCAAAGCGACGGGTCAAGATCAACCATCATCCTAGAGTAGACGGTCCGAGTTGGTGCGAGTTCCTGACGGGATTCATATCATTTGGTATCAGAGCTTTGACTCTACTTTAGGCCTTCTATCCTTTTATTTAATGCTTTGTTTAATTCTAGTATTCTGATTTGTTTTGCTGTAGTAGTTTGGTATTTCAGATTCGTGACTTTAGTGTTCTAAGTCGTGTATTCTGATCAAAAAAAAAGAAAAAAAAAGAAGTCAGAATTCAAGTAAGATTAGTAGAATCAGAATTCAAGTAAGGCTAGAAGTATTGGATAGTGCAATTTCATGAAGCAAGAAGATAGAAGCGAAGGCAAGAACGAAAGCAAGAAGAAGAAAGAAAAGGACTCGGCAACTAGAGTGTGCGAAGGCCAAGCTAATCTCTACTAGCTCCGCAAGAACCAACAAGAGTGTCACGAGAGGAAAAAGGCAAGAGTGGTGAGCACATTAGAGAGAAAAGAGCCATTAGAGTGTAAACACGAGTGAATCTGAGTGCAACATACTTTGAGGGTAAACACGTAAGGGAGTGATTGGTGAGGTCCATTATTATTTTAACTAACCAATTTTCTTGCAGCAACATGTCTCAAGAAAACGAAGGAGAAAGAGAAGGAGCTTGGGGCAACGTTGACCCTAAGGTATTTGTGGAGGCCTTAACAGGGAAGCTCTAACAAATGATGATGTGAGCACACCTACGAACACACCTACATTCAAGCCACAAGACTCATGGCAAGTGCACGTACCAATTGGACCGGTGACACGAGCAAGAGCCAAAAAGTTTCAGGCAGAATTTAATGGATTAATGCAAGAAGTCTGAGCTCAAGATGGTGCGTACAAGTGCAAGGACGTGCATGAGGCCCACGCTAAGCCCATGCACGTGATAGAGGCTATTTTGGAAGCTTGATATGCACGCAAACTTATGGATGCATGCGCACATGGAGAATCAGAAAGAATCAACCTATTTAGGCCGTGCATCTACTTGTTAGGACGTGCAACTATTAGTTATTCTATTAGATATTATTTGCTTAGATTATTTCCTATTTTTGTTGAATAATTCGGTCTTTCCTTATCTTGTCTTTTCCTTGCCTTTTTATGCCTTTTCTTTCCTTTTCTTTCATTTTTGCCTTATCTTGCTTTTTCTTTCCTTATCTTGCCTTTTCCTTGCCTTTTCTTATATTTTTTTGCTTTTTCTTGCCTTTTCTTGTCTTTTCTTGCCTTGTCATTTCTTTTCTTGCATTTTATAATCTTTTCTTGCCTTTTCATGCCTTTACTTGCCTTTCCTTTCCATATCTTAACTTTTCCTTGCCTTTTCTTCCCTATTCCTTGCCTTTAATTACCTTTTCTTTCTTTTTCTTGCCTTTTCTTTCCTTTTGCCTTGTCTTGTTTTATCTTGCCTTTTCTTGCCTGATCTTGCCTTTTCCTTGACTTTTCTTGCCTTTTCTTCCCTTATCTTCCCTTATCATGCCTTTTCCTCGCCTTTTCCTACCTTTTCTTGCCTTTTCTTTTCCTCGCCTTTTCTTGCCTTGTCTTGCTTTATCGTGCCTTTTCTTTCCAAATCTTGCCTTTTCCTTGCTTTTCTTTTCTTTTCTTGCATTATCTTGCCTTTTCTTGCATTATCTTGCCTTTGCTTACCTTATCATGCCTTTTCTTTCCTTATCTTGCCGTTTCCTTGCCTTTTCTTGCCTTATCTTTCTTTTTCTTTACTTTTCTTGTCTTATCTGAAAAGGCAAAATAAGGAAAGAAAAGCCAAGATAAGGCAAGAAAAGGTATGAAAATGCAAGATAAGGAAAGAAAAGGCAAGCAAAGACAAGATAAGGCATGAAAAGGCAAGGAAAAGGCAAGATAAGGAAAGAAAAGGCAAGATAATTTATGAAAAGATAATATAAGGCAAGAAAAGGCAAGTAAAATGCATGAAAAATGCAAGAATAGGAAAGGAAAAGGCAAGGTATGGAAAGAAAAGGCAAGGAAAAGGAAAGGAAAATGCATGAAAAGGCTAGAAAAGGTAAGGAAAAGGCAAGATAAGGTAAGAAATGACAAGATATGGCGTGATCAGGCAAGAAAATGCAAGAAAAGATAAGAAAAGAAATGCAAGAAAAGGCAAGATAAGAAAAGAAAAGGCAAGAAAAGGTAAGATAAGAAAAGAAAAGGAAAGAAACGCAAGGAAAAGGTAAAAGATAAGGAAAGACAAGGATAGATAAGGCAAGACAAGGCCAAAAATGCAGGAAAAGGAAAGATAAGGCAAGGAAAGGCAAGGAAAAGGCAAGATAAGGAAAGATAAGGCAAGAAAAGGCAAGATAAGGCAAGAGAAGGAAAGAAAATGAAAGAAAAGGAAAGGAATGGCAAGAAAAAGGCAAGATAAAGAAAGAAAATGCAAGATAAGGAAAAATAAGCCACGAAAAGGGAAGGAAAATGGAAAGATAAGGAAACTAAAGGCAAGATAAGGCAATGAAAGGCAAGATAAGGCAAGATAAGGAAAGAAAAGGGAATAAAAGGCAAAATAAGGCAAGAGAAGGCATGAAATGGCAAGGAAAAGGTAAGATAAGGAAAGATAAGGGAAAAAAAGGTAAGAAAAGGCAAGTAAATTACTGGAAAAGTCAAGAAATGGTAAGGAAAAGGCAAGATAAGGAAAGAAAAGGTAAAATAAGGCAAGAAAAGACATGATAATGCTAGAAAAAACAAGATATGTAAAGAAAAGGAAAGATAACGAAAGAAAAGACAAGATAAGACAAGAAAAGGCAAGAGATGGCAAGAAATGGCAAGGAAAAAGCAAGATAAGGAAAGAAAAGGCAAGATAATGCAAGAAAAGGCAAGAAACGCAAGGAAAAGGTAGGATAAGGAAAGAAAAGGCAAGATAAGACAAGACAAGGCCAAAAAAAGTAAGAAAATGAAAGATAAGGCAAGAAAAGGAAAGGAAAAGGGAAGATAAGGAAAGATATAAGGAAAGAAAAGGGAAGATAAAACAAGAAAAGGCAAGAAAAGGTAAGGAAAAGCCAAGATAAGGAAAGAAAAGGCAAGAAAAGGCAAGAAATGCAAGGAAAATGTAAGATAAGAAAACAAAAGGCAAGATAAGGCAAGACAAGGCCAAAAAAGGCAAGATGAGGCAAGAAAAGGTTAGAAAAGTTAAGAGAAGACAAGAAAAGGCAAGGAAAAGGAAAGATAAGGAAAGAAAAGGCATAATAAGGTAAGTAAAGCCAAGGAAAAGGCAAGATAAGGAAAGAAAAGGGAAGATAAGGTAAGAAAAGGCAAGAAATACAAGGAAAAGGCAAGATGAGGAGAGAAAAGGCTAGACAAGGCAAAAAAGATAAGAAAAGGTAAGTAAAGGCCAATATTAAGAAAGAAATGGCAAGTTAAGGCAAGATAAGGGAAGATAAGCCAAGATAAAGGAAAAGGCCAGATAAGGAAAGAAAAGGGAAGAAACATAAGGAAAATGTATGATAAGGAAAGAAAAGGCAAGATCGGGCAAGAAAAGGCAAGACAAGGCCAAAAAAGGAAAGAAAAGGCAAAATAAGGCAAGTTAAGGAAATAAAAGAGTAGATAAGGTAATAAAAGGAAAGAAAAGGTAAGGAAATGCATGGAAAAGGCAAGATATGGAAAGAAAATGAAAAAAACGGTATGAAAATGCAAGAAAACGCATGGAAAAGGTAAGATAAAGAAAGAAAAGGCAAGATAAGGCAAAAAAATGTAAGCAAAGGAAAGAAAAGGCAAGAAAAGGCAAGTAAAAAGCAAGATAAGAAAAGTAAAGGCAAGAAAGGCAAGGTAAGGCAAGTTAAGGCAGGAAAAGGCTAGGAAAAGGATAGAAAAGGCAAGGAAAAGGCAAGATAAGGAAAAAAAGGCCAGATAAGGTTAGAAAAGACAACATAAGGTAAGAAAAGGTAAGAAAAGACAATAAAAGGCAAGATAAAGATAGACAAGGCAAGATAACGAAAGAAAATACAAGATAGCGCAAGAAAAGGCAAGGGAAAGGCAAGATATGGAAAGAACAGGCAAGAAAAGATAAGAAAAGATAATAAATGGCAAGAAAAGGCAAGATAAGGGAAGATAAGCCAAGATAAGGCAAGAAAATGCCAGAAAAAGCAAGATATGCCAAGAAAAGGTAAGATAAGGAAAGAAAATGCAAGATAAGGAAAGAACTGTTAAGATAAGGAAAGAACTGTTAAGATAAGGAAAGAAAAGCTATGATAAGGCAAGGGAAGGCAAGAAAAGGTAGGAAACATAATGAAAAGGTAAGATAATGCAAGAAAATGCAAGATAGACAAGGCTAAAAAAGGCAAGAAAATGAAAGATAAGGCAAGAAAAGAAAAGGAAAGATAAGGCAAGAAAAGGAAAGAAAAGACAAGAGAAGATAATAAAAGGACAGAAAAGGCAAGATAAGGAAAGAAATGACAAGAACAGATAAGGCAAAGGCACAATAAAGGTAGATAAGCAAGATAAGGCAAGAAAAGGCAAGAATAAGCAAGATAAGCCAAGAAAAGGTAAGATAAGGAAAGAAAAGTCAAGAATAGGAAAGAAAAGTCAAGAAAAGGTAAGATAAGAAGAAAAAAAAGGTAAGATAACGCAAGAAAAGGAAAGAAATGCAAGGAAAAGGTAAAATAAGAAAAGAAAAGGCAAGATAAAGCAAGACAAGGCCAAAAAGGGTAGGAAAAGGAAAGATAAGGCAAGGAAAAAGCAAGATAAGGAAAGATCAGGCAAGATAAGGCAAGAAAAGGAATGAAAAAAAAAGATAAGGAAAGAAAAGGCAAGTTAAGGCAAGATATGGAAAAAAAGGTAAGAAAAGGCAAGGAAAAGGCAAGATAAGTAAAGATAAGGTAAGATAAGGCAAGAAAATTGTAGGAAAAGTCAAGAAATGGCAAGGAAAAGGCAATATAAGGACAGAAAGGGCAAGATAAGGCAAGAAAAGACATGATAATGCTAGATAAGTCAAGAAAAGACAAGGAAAATGCAATATAAGTAAAGAAAAGGCAAGATAACGCAAGAAAAGACAAAATAACGCAAGAAAATGCAAGAGAAGGAAAGAAAAGGCAAGGAAAAAGAAAAATAAGGAAAGAAAAGGAAAGATAACGTAAGAAAAGGAAAGAAACGCATGGAAAATGTAAGATAAGGAAAGAAAAGGCAAGATACAGCAAGTCAAGGCCAAAAAAGGCAAAAAAAAGCAAGAGAAGACAAGAAAATGCAAGGAAAAGTAAAGATAATGAAGGAAAATGCATGATAAGGAAAAAAAAGGCAAGGAAAAGGCTAGATAAGGAAAGAAAATGGAAGATAACGCAAGAAAAGGCTAGAAATGCAAGGAAAAGGTAAGATAAGGAAAGAAAAGGTAAGATAAGGCAAGAAAAGGCAAGAAACGTAAGGAAAATGTAAGATAAGAAAAGAAAATGCAAGATAAGGCAAGACAAGGCCAAAAAAGGCAAGATAAGGCAAGAAAAAGCAAGAGAAAACAAGAAAAGGCAAGGAAAAGGCAAGATATTGAAAGAAAGGGCAAGATAGGGATAGAAAAGACAAGACAGGGCAAAAAAGATAAGAAAAGGTAAGGAAAAGCCAAGATTAGGAAAGAAATGGCAAGACAAGGCAAGATAAGGCAAGAAATGGCAAGAAAATGCAATATAAGGCAAGAAAAGGCAAGAAAATGAAAGGAAAAGGCAAGATAAGGGAAGATAAGGCAAGAAAAGGAAAGATAAGGCAAGAAAAGGCAAGGAAAAAGTAAGAAAAAGGCAAGATAAGGAAAGAAGATGAAAAAATAGAAAAGATCAGTGAAGAAAAGGAAAGAAGAGGCAAGAAAAGACAAGGTAAGGAAAGAAAAGGCAAGACAAGGTAAGAAAAGGCATGGAAAGGTAAGATAAGGTAAGAAAAGGCAAGAAAAGGAATGAAAAGACTAAATAAGGCAAGAAAAGGCAAGGAAAAGGCAAAAAAAAGGCAAGATAAGGCAAGGAAAAGGCAAGAAAAGGCAAAAAAAGGTAAGAAAATACATGGAAAAGGCCCGAAAAGGTAAGAAAAGGAATGATAAGGCAAGAAAAGGCATGACAAAGTTAAGATATGGCAAGAAAAGGCATGAAAATGCAAGAATAGGAAAGAAAAGGCAAGAAAAGGCATGAAAAGGCATAAAAAGGTAAGAAAAGGCAAAATAAGGAATGAAAAGGAAAGAAAAGACAAGAAAAGGCTTGAAATGGTAAGAAAAGGAAAGAAAAGTTAAGAAAAGGCAAAAAAAGGATAGAAAAAGAAAGAAAAGGAAAGATAAGGCACAAAAAGGAAAGAAAAGGCAAGAAAATGCCAAGAAAATGCAAGATAAGGCAAGAAAAGGCAAGAAATGGAATGAAAAGGCAAGAAATGGAAAGAAAAGGAAAGAAAAGGGAAGGAAAAGGCAAGAAAAGGCATGAAAAGGAAAGAAAAGGCAAAAGAAGGCAAGAAAAGGCATGAAAAGGCATGGAAAGGCATGAAAAGCTAAGAAAAGGAAACAAAATGTAAGAAAAGGGAAGAAAGGGCAAGATAAGGAAAGAAAATGCAAGAAAAGGCAAGGAAAGGTAAGAAAATGCAAGAAAAGGAAAAGGAAAAGGAAAAGGCAAGATAAGTCTAGAAAAGGCAAGGAAAAGGCAAGATAAGGCTAGAAAAGGCAAGGAAAAGGCAAGATAAGGTAAGAATAGGAAAGAAAAGGCAAGGAAAAGGCAAGAAAAGGCAAGATAAGGCAAGAAAAGGCATGAAAAGGCAAGAAAATGGAAGAAAATTGGGAGAAAAGGCAAGAAAAGGCAAGCAAAGGAAAGAAAAGATCAGATAAGGCAAGAAAAGGCAAGAAACAGAAATAAAAGGCAAGGAAAAGGAAAAGGCATAAAAACTCTTGCCTTTTTTCTCTCGTGATACTCTTGTACGTTCTTACTAAGCTAACAAGGCTTTGCTTTAACTACACGGATCACTATCAAAGGTAGTTCCTTATTTTCTTGCGCTGCACGTAGATTAATTCGGACTAACTTCCTCTTGTTTTCTGTCCGCCTATCTGTTTTGCTTCTTGCTTCCTCTTTTGTTTCTCTTGTGTTTTCTCTTTAATCGCAAGCTTCCTAATTCGCCTTGTTCCGCTTTAGTCTTGCAATTTCCTGTTTAGTCTTGCTTCTTCTTTTATTTTCTGTTTCCTTTTTTTTTTATTAGAATACACAACCTAGAATAACTAAGTCACGAATCTGATTACTGGAAAAACAAACGAATCAAACTACTTATGAAAAAAACGAATTGGATACTAGACTAACAAAAGGAAAGGTAAAGAGAGATAGTAGCAAGCCGTGGCTTTGATACCAAATGATATGAACCTCAGCAGGAAGGTTCACAACGCACCGTGCTACTTTTGATGGAACAGACCGCAACGCACGAACTCGAGCCTTGCCAGAACCTTGGTTTGGAAGAACTGTAACCCAAGCAATGGAATTTCGTGAACCAATGGTCCAAGTCGAATCACGCCACAAACGATGATGGAAGAATCGTTTGATAAGTGAAAAGTTTCGCTCAAGCTAAGCAATCCAGCAATTAGCAAGAACACACAAGGAGTATCTTAACTCATAAAAATTATCAATCTCAAAAGTTCATCCCCTTTTATTGCTAGGAGACCTCCCTTATATAGGCTCCAAAGTACTAAAGTATTCCTAAACAAGCTAACTCCTAAAAAGGAGTTCAAAGGCTGGCCAAAACTCTCTTTCCTAATCTAAGGATATTCTGGCCAAATTATTCAACTAAATAAGAAATAATCTAAGCAAATAATATCTAATAGAATAACTAATAGCTGCACGTCCTAAACAAGTAGATGCACAGACTAAATAGGCTGATTCTTCTTGATTCTCCATGTGTGCATGCATCCAGAAGTTTACGTGCATGTCAAGCTTCCAAAATAGCCTCTATCACGTGCATGGGCTTTGCATGGGCCTCATGCACGTCCTTGCACTTTTACGCACTGGCTTGAGCCCAGACTTCTTGCATTAATCCATTAAGTTCTACTTGAAACGTTTTGGCTCTTGCTCGTGTCATTGACCTAATTGGTACATGCACTTGCTGTGAGTCTTATAGCTTCACATCATTCCCCTCCGCTTGAAAAGGATTTGTCCTCAAATCGTCACCTACATAAAACAGACTCAAATCAGTAACATTGAAAGAAGCACTAACATTATACTCACCTGGCAGGTCAAGCTTGTAGGCATTTGTCATTGATGCATTCAAGCACTTGAAATAGACCATCTCCCCGTGGTAGCAACTTTGAATGTCATTACGCGGGAAAGCGTTCCTTTCTCATGTGCAACCAGACCCAATCACCAGGCTCAAAGACAACCTTATGCCATCCTTTGTTTGCTTGTCTCGCATAGTACTTAGTTCGTTTCTCTATGTTCATTCGCGCCCTCTCATGCAGTTGCTTGACAAATTAAGCCTTCCTCTTGCCATCTAAGTTAACATGCTCACTCGAAGGCAAAGGTGATAAATCCAATGGAGTCAAAGGATTAAATCCATAAACAAGCTCAAATGGTGAGAATTGCGTAGCAGAATGAACTGAACGATTATAAGCAAATTCAACATGTTGCAGACATTCTTCCCAAGTCTTAATGTTATGCTTGATAAGTGCTCTCAATAAAGTAGACAAAGTCATATTTACAACTTTAGTTTGACCATCAGTTTGTGGATGACAAGTAGTAGAAAATAACAACTTGGTACCTAACTTACTCCACAAGATCTTCCAAAAGTAACTCAAGAACTTAGCATCTCTATCAGAAATAATAGTTCTAGGCATACCATGCAACCTAACAACTTCTCTAAAGAACAAATCTGCAATGATTGAAGCATCATCAGTCTTATGACATGGAATAAAATGTGCCATCTTAGAAAACTTATCCACTACCACAAAGATTGAATCCCTTCCACGTTTAGTCCTAGGCAGTCCTAACACAAAATCCATAGAGATATCAATCCAAGGCTCACTAGGTATAGGTAGTGGGGTATACAAACCGTGGGGTTTTACCTTTGACTTGGCTTGCTTGCAAGTGATGCAACGCCCACAAACTCTTTCAACGTCACGCTTCATGTGTGGCCAATAGAAGTGATCTTGTAGCATTGCCAAAGTTTTTGCGATTCCAAAGTGCCCCATCAATCAACCTCCATGTGCCTCCTGAATTAGTAACTCTCGCATAGAACAATTAGGCACACAAAGTTTGTTCTCACGAAATAGGTAACCTTCATTCCGAAAAAATTTACCACTTGCACTCTTCTCCGTAGCTCGGAATAGATCACCAAAATCAGTATCATCAGCATACAACTCTTTAAGGTGTTCAAAACCAATTAACTTCGCATCAAGAGTTGAGATCAAAGCATACCTCCGCGATAGGGCATCAGCTACTACATTTTCCTTACCTTGCTTGTAGCGAATGACATAAGGAAATGTCTCAATGAACTCCACCCATCGTGCATGCCTCCTATTCAACTTGTATTGCCCCTTTAAGTGCTTGAGTGATTCATGATCAATGTGGATCACGAATTCCTTGGGCCACAAGTAATGCTGCCATGTTTCCAATGTTCGAACTAGTGCATACAACTCTTTGTCATAAGTTGGATAGTTCAAGGTTGCTCCACTTAGTTTCTCACTAAAGTAGGCAATTGGTCTCCCTTCTTGCATGAGGACAGCTCCAATCCCTATACCTGAGGCATCACATTCAACTTCAAAGGTTTTAGCAAAGTTAGGCAAAGCCAACAAAGGAGCATTAGTCAACTTTTCTTTGATGAGTTGGAATGAGTTCTCTTGAGCTTCTCCCCAACTAAATCCAACGTTCTTCTTGATGACTTCAGTGAGGGGCGCGGCTAGGCTACTAAAGTCTTTCACGAACCTCCTGTAAAAGCTAGCTAAGCCATGAAAATTGCGAACGTTAGCAACACTTGTAGGACTTTGCCAGTCCCGGATGGCTCGGATCTACTCCTCATCAACCTGTATCCCGTGAGCACTAACAACAAAACCCAAGAATACAAGTTTATCTGTGCAAAAGGTGCACTTCTTTATGTTGGCAAACAATTGATCCTCTCTAAGTGCATCTAGGACAGATTTCAAATGCTCTACATGATCCTCTAGACTCGTACTATAAATGAGTATATCATCAAAGTACACAATGACAAATTTGCCAATGAATGGACGTAAGACATGATTCATAAGGCGCATGAATGTACTAGGTGCATTAGATAACCCGAACGGCATGACCATCCACTCATACAACCCATATTTTGTTTTAAAAGCAGTGTTCCACTCATCTCCTTCTTTCATCCTAATCTGATGATAACCACTTTTTAAGTCAATCTTAGAAAATATGCAAGATCCATGCAACTCATCTAACATGTCATCTAGGCGAGGAATAGGGTGACGATATTTTACCGTGATGTTATTGACAGCTCGGCAATCAACACACATCCTCCATGATCCATCCTTCTTAGGCACAAGTAGGACTGGAACAGCACATGGGCTCCTGCTTTCTCTCACGTACCCTTTTTCCAAAAGCTCATTGACTTGCCTCTCAAGTTCCTTTATTTCCTCAGGATTACTTCTATATGCGGGGCGGTTAGGTATGGTAGCTCCTAGAACAAAGTCAATTTGATGCTCAATCCCTCGTATAGGTAGTAATCTAGCTGGTAGCTCTTCGGGATAGACATCCTTGTAGTCCTACAAGAGAGAAACAACCATACTAGGCAAGTGTGGTTTAAGTTCGTTAGTGATCAAAAGTGTCTCCCTACACCGAAGTAAGATCATAGACTTTTTTTCAAAACAAACTTGCTTGATTTCACTTGCTCCCACATAGTAGTTCTTTTTCCATCCCTCGGATTTTCTCTCAATTGCCGATTTCAATTCTATTTTTTCGGCTTCTTTTGCTCGCTCCATTGTATCCTCTCTTTTGGCCATTTTTCCTTTCTATTTTTTGGCTTCTTCTCTCCTCTCAATTCGTTTCTTTTGCTCACTTTTTTTTCTCTCATCACTTTCTTTTTGTAACTTCATCTGATCTTCACAAACTTGTGATGGCGCTAAGGGTGCCAAAGTGAACACACACCTATTGAGTGTGAATGAGTACTTGTTGGTGTGTCCGTCATGAGTTACTCTTCTATCAAACTGCCACGGCCTCCCCAACAGTAGATGACTAGCTTGCATTGGCACAACATCGCACAACACTTCATCTTCGTACTTGCTAATGCAGAATGTCACTAGCACTTGCTTCTCCACTCGTACTTCTCCACTATCATTTAGCCATTGCAGCTTGTAAGGTTTAGGGTGTTTCTTCGTGAGTAACCCTAACTTCTCAACCATAGTAGTTCTTGCCACGTTAGCACAGCTGCCTCCATCAATGAGGACACTACACACCTTGTCCTTGACATAACACCTTGTATGGAAGATATTCTCCCTTTGTGCTTTGTCATCTTCTTCTCTTTCTTGCAAGTTCAAGGCTCTTCTTGCCACTAGAGTGAGTCCTTCAGGAACTTGAATTTCCTCTTCGGATACATCTTCCAATGAAGCCATGCTATCATGATCCGAATCTTCTCCTTCTATTATGACCTCCCCACTCTCTCTAATCACGATAATCTGTTTGTTAGGGCATTGACTTGAGATGTGCCCCCTTCCTTGACACTTGAAGCACTTGATATCATGGTTTCGTGTGGGAGTGGCTTCCACCTTCTTTTGAGAATTGGCATTGGAACTCTCAGTCTTGTGCTCTATCTTGGTTGCCTGTGGTTTGTCAAATTTCTTTGAATAGTTTGGCTTCCAATTAGCACTTGATGTAGCTCTTGTCCCTCCTCCTCCTCTCTTCAGTTGCTTCTCAATTTTTGTGGTCATATGCACCATGTCCTCCAACTCCACATAGTGTTGCAACTCTACTTTGTCATGGATCTCAGGATTGAGTCCATTCAAGAACCTTGCCATGGTAGCTTCTCTATCTTCCTCCACGTAAGCTCTTATCATGGCCATCTCCATCTGTTTTTAATATTCTTCCACGCTCAGACTTCCTTGTCTCATTCCTTGTAACTTCTTGTATAGCTCTCGGTAGTATTGACTTGGAACAAAATGTTTCCTCATCACCACTTTCATCTTCTCCCATGTAGCTATAGGACGCTCTCCATTACGCCTCGTGCTTGTGACAAGTTGATCCCACCACGTTATAGCATAATCAGTGAACTAAGTCACAGCTAACTTTACCTTCTTTGTTTCGGAACAATTGTGGCAATCAAACATGAACTCAATCTTCTTCTCCCAACCTAGGTATGCTTCCGGGTCAGAATGACCTGCAAAGGAAGGTATCTTCAGCTTAATACTTCCCAAGTTGTCATCTCCTCTTTGCCTTGCCTCTCTAGGTGGGCAGTCAGTCCTTGCTCGCCTAAGATTCCTTGTAGAGCCTACGTCCTCCTCCTAAAAAGGGTCGGAATCTTCTTGACTTATGCTTCCCAAAGGTGCTCTCCTTCTTTGTGCACGGAATGTCCTCCACTTGTGCCTCCCAAAGGTGCAAACCTTTGTTGTGCTTGGACTTCTCTTCTTGGTTGTTGGCTGTTGCAAGTGTCCTCCATTGCATCTATGCGTTGTTGCAACGGCTCCATCTCTGCTTGCATCATTTGTTGGAATTTTCCTGTCATGGCCTCCACAAATACCTTAAGACCAACATCAGCCAACGTACCCTCTTTTTCTCTTTGATCTTCGTAAGCCATCTTGCTGCAAGAAAATTTCGTTAGTAAAAAAAATTGATGGCCTCACAAGTTCACTCCCTTACGTGTTTACTCTCAATGTAAGTTGCACTCAAGTTCACTCGTGTTTGCACTCAATTAATTGGCTTTTCTCTCTAATACACTCACAAACTCTTGCCTTTTTCCTCTCGTGATACTCTTGTACGTTCTTACTAAGCTAACAAGGCTTTGCTTGAACTACACGGATCACTATCAAAGGTAGTTCCTTGTTTTCTTGCGCTGCACGTAGAATAATTCGGAATGACTTCCTCTTGTTTTCTGTCCACCTATCTATTTTACTTCTTGCTTCCTCTTTTGTTTCTCTTGCATTTTCTCTTTAATCGCAAGCTTCCTAATTCGCCTTGTTCCGCTTTAGTCTTGCAATTTCCTATTTAGTCTTGCTTCTTCTTTTGTTTTCTGTTTCCTTTTTTTTATTATCAGAATACACAACCTAGAATAACTAAGTCAGGAATCTGATTGCTCGAAACACAAACGAATCAAACTACTTATGAAAAAAACAAATTGGATACTAGACTAACAAAAGGAAAGGTAAAGATAGATAGTAGCAAGCCGTGGCTCTGATACCAAATGATATGAACCTCGGCAAGAAGGTTCACAACGGACCGTGCTACTTTGGATGGAACAGACTGCAACCCACGAACTCGAGCCTTGCCAGAACCTTGGTTTGGAAGAACTGCAACCTAAGCAATGGAATTTCGTGAACCTATGGTCCAAGTCGAATCACGCCACAAACGATGATGGAAGAATCGTTTGATAAGTGAAAAGTTTCGCTCAAGCTAAGCAATCCAACAATTAGCAAGAACACACAAGTAGTATCTTAACTCACAAAAATTATCAATCTCAAAAGTTCGTCCCCTTTTATTGCTAGGAGACCTCCTTATATAGGCTTCAAAATACCAAAGTATTCCTAAACAAGCTAACTCCTAAAAAGGAGTTCAAAGGTTGGCCAAAACCCTCTTTCCTAATCTAAGGATATTCTGGCCGAATTATTCAACTAAATAAGAAATAATATAATCAAATAATATCTAATAGAATAACTAATAGCTGCACGTCCTAAACAAGTAGATGCACGGACTAAATAGGCTGATTCTTCTTGATTCTCTATGTGTGTATGCATCCAGAAGTTTACGTGCATGTCAAGCTTCCGAAATAGCCTCTATCACGTGCATGGGCTTTGCATGGGCCTCATGCACGTCCTTGCACTTGTACGCACTTGCTTGAGCCCAGGCTTCTTGCATTAATCCATTAAGTTCTGCTCGAAACATTTTGGCTCTTGCTCGTGTCATCGGCCCAATTGGTACTTGCACTTGCTGTGAGTCTTGTAGCTTCACATCACATGACAAAGTTAAGATAAGGCAAGAAAAGGCATGAAAATGCAAGAATAGGAAAGAAAAGGCATGAAAAGGCATAAAAAGGTAAGAAAAGGCAAAATAAGGAATGAAAAGGAAAGAAAAGACAAGAAAAGGCATGAAATGGCAAGAAAAGGCAAGAAACGTTAAGAAAAGGCAAAATAAGGATAGAAAAAGAAAGAAAAGGAAAGATAAGGCACAAAAAGAAAAGAAAAGGCAAGAAAAAGCCAAGAGAATGCAAGAAAAGGCAAGAAAAGGCAAGAAATGGAAAGAAAAGGCAAGAAATGGAAAGAAAAGGAAAGAAAAGGGAAGGAAAAGGCAAGAAAAGGCATGAAAAGGAAAGAAAAGGCAAAAGAAGGCAAGAAAAGGCATGAAAAGGAAAGAAAAGGCAAAAGAAGGCAAGAAAAGGCATGAAAAGGCATGGAAAGGCATGAAAAGGAAAGAAAAGGAAAGAAAATGTAAGAAAAGGGAAGAAAGGGTAAGATAAGGAAAGAAAATGCAAGAAAAGGCAAGGAAAGGTAAGAAAATGCAATAAAAGGAAAAGGAAAAGGCAAGATAAGGCTAGAAAAGGAAAGGAAAAGGCAAGATAAGGTAAGAATAGGGAAGAAAAGGCAAGGAAAAGGCAAGATAAGGCAAGAAAAGGCATGAAAAGGCAAGAAAAGGGAAGGAAATGGAGAAAAGGGAAGGAAATGGGGAGAAAAGGCAAGAAAAGACAAGAAAAGGCAAGCAAAGGAAAGAAAAGATCAGATAAGGCAAGAAAAGGCCAGAAACAGAAATAAAAGGCAAGGAAAAGGAAAACGAAAGCAAAGGCAAGAAAAGGCAAGGAAAAGGAATGAAGAGGCAAGAAAAGGAAAGACAAAGCAAGAAAAGGACAAATAAGGCAAGAAAAGAAAAGAAAAGGTAAGGAAAAGGCAAGATAAATCATGAAAAGGGAAGGAAACGGCAACATAAGGTAAGAAAAGGCAAGAAAAGGGAAGAAAAGGTAAGGAGAAGGCAAGAAAAGCCAAGATAAGGCAAGAAAAGGAAAGATAAGGCAAGGAAAAGACAAGAAAGGGCAAGATAACGCAAGAAAAGGCAAAAAAAAGGCAAGGAAAATAAAGGAAAGGCAAGAAAAGGTAAGTAAAGGCAAGAAAAGGCAAGTAAAGGCAAAAAAAGGAAAGATAAGTCAAGAAAAGGCAAGGAAAAGGCAAGCAAAGGCATGAAAAAGAAAGAAAAATAAGAAAAGGCAAAGGCAAGAAAAGGCATAAAAAGGCAAGAAAATTCAAGATAAGGCAAGAACAGGCAAGAAAAGGCAAGAAGATGAACTAAATGGCAAGAAAAGGCATGGAAAAGGCATGAAAATGCAAGAAAAGGAAAAATACGGCAAGAAAAGGCATGAAAAGGCAAGAAAAGGAAAGACAAGGCAAGGAAAAGGCTAGAAAAGGCAAGATAAGGCAAGAAAAGGAAAGAAAAGGCCAGGAAAAGGCAAGAAAAGGCAAGAAAAGTCAACATAAGGCAAGAAAAGGCAAGAAAAGGAAAGGAAAGGAAAGAAAAGGAAAGATGAGGCAAGCAAAGGCAAGATAAGGGAAGAAAAGGAAAGAAAAGCCAAGATATGGAAAGAAAAGCCAAGAAAAGGCATGAAAAGACAAAATAAGGCATGAAAAGGCATGAAAATGTAATAAAAGGAAAGAAAAGGCAAGGAAAAGGCAAGAAAAGGTAAGAAAGGGGAAGAAAGGGCAAGAAAAGGCAAGATAAGGCTAGAAAAGGAAAGTAAAGGTAAGAAATGGAAAGAAAAAGAAAGATAAGGCAAGAACATGCAAGATAAGGGAAGAAAAGGAAAGAAAATGCAAGGAAAAGGCAAGAAAATGCAAGAAAGGAAAAGTAAAGGCAAGAAAATGCAAGAAAAGGAAAGTAAAGAAAAGATAAGGCAAGAAAAGGCAATAAAAGGCAAGAAAAGGTAAGAAAAAGAAAGGAAAAGGAATGAAAAGGTGGGAAAAGGAAAGATTAGGCAAGAAAAGGCATGAAAAGGCAAGAAAAGGAAAGAAAAGGAAAGCCAAAGCAAGATAAGGCAAGAAAAGGCAAGACAAGGCAAGAAAAGGAAAGAAAAGGTAAGGAAAAGACAAGATAATGCAAGATAAGGAAAGAAAAGGCAAGAAAAGGAAAGAAACAGAAAGAAACGGCAAGGAAAATGCAAGAAAAGGCAAGATAAGGCAAGGAAAATACAAGAAAAGGAAAGAAACTACAAGAAAAGGCAAGAAAAGGAAAGAAAAAGCAAGATAGGGCAAAAAAAGGCAAGATAAAGTAAGAAAAGGAATGGAAAGGCAAGATAAGGAAAGAAAAGGCAAGAAAAGACATGAAAAGGAAAGATAAGGCAAGAAAGGGAAGTAAAAGGAAAGATAAGGCATGAAAAAGGAAAGAAAAGGTAGGATAAGGTAAGAAAAGGCAAGAAAAGGCAAGAAAAGGGAAGATAAGGCAAGAAAATGATAGATAATGCAAGATAAGGAAAGAAAAGACAAGATAAGGCAAGTTGAGGCAAGAAAAGGAAAGAAAATGTAAGATAATGCAAGAAAAGGTGAGAAAAGAAAAGAAAAGCAAAAGCAAGGCAAGGTAAAGGCTAGAAAAGAAAAAGAAAAAGGCAAGAAAAGGCAAGAAAAAGCAAGAAAAGTCAAGAAAATGCAAGAAAATCAAAGAAAAGTAAAGTAAAGGTAAGGTTATGCAAGAAAAGGCAAAGAAAAGGCTAGAAAATGCAAGATAAGGCAAGAAATGGCAAGATAATGCAAGAAAGGGAAAGGAAAGGCGAGAAAAGAAAAGATAAGGCAAGAAAAGGAAAGATAAGGCACGAAAAGGCAAGGAAAGGTATGAAAATGCTAGAAAAGGCAAGATAAGGAAAGAAAAGGAAAGAAAAGACAAGATAAGGAAAGAAAATGCAAGATAAGGCAAGAAAAGGTTAGAAAAGAAAAGAAAAGGAAAGGCAAGGCAAGGAAAAGTCTAGAAAAGGTTAGAAAAGAAAATAAAAGGAAAAACAAGGCAAGGAAAAAGCATAAAATGGCAAGAAAAGAAAAGATAAGGCAAGGAAAGGAGGCTTTAAAAGGCAAGATAAGGGAAGGGAAGGCAAGAAAAGGAAAGAATAGAAAATATCAGGCAAGAAGAGGCAAGATAAGGCAAGAAAAGGCAGGGCAAGAAAAGAAACGGTAAGATAAGGTAAGAAAAGGCAAGATAAGGTAAGAAAAGGTAGGAAAAGGCAAGATAAGGCAAGATAAGGCAAGAAAATGCAAGATAAGGCTAGATAAGGAAAGAAAAGGCAAGGAAAAGGCATGAAAAGGCAAGACTAGGAAAGAAAAGGCATGAAAAGGCAAGATAAGGTAAGAAAAGGCAAGATAAGGAATGAAAAGGAAAGAAAAGGCATGAAAAGGCAAGAAAAGTTAAGAAAAGGCAAGATAAGGATAAAAAAGGAAAGATAAGGCACAAAAAAGTATGAAAAGGAAAGGAAAAGCCAAGAGAAGGAAAGATAAGGCAAGAAAAGGCATGAACAAGAAAGAAAAGGCAAGAAATGGAAAGAAAAGGCATGAAAAGGCAAGAAAAGGAATGAAAAGGGAAGAAAAAGGCAAGAAAAGGCATGAAAAGGCAAGAAAAGACAAAAGAAGGGAAGAAAAGGCATGAAAAGGCATAGAAAGGCATGAAAAGGTAAGAAAAGGAAAGAAAATTTTAGGAAAAAGCAAGAAAAAGACGTAGCGTAGCGGAATCGAAGTGTAGATTTGGGTAAATCAACCAACCGCACACTTAGAAGTCTCTTATGGAGTCTTTGTCATGAGAGGCAACGTCAATGGGATTTGGCCTTGCCTATAGCTGAATTTGCATATAATGGAGCTGTTCACAGGTCAACGGGACACTCTCTATTCTCCTTAGTCTACACCAAGGTTCCGAATCACTTGGTGGACATTTCGTCCATTTCCAAGCCTACTCGTGCTAATCCGGCAGTTGTGACGTATGCCGAGCATGTGAACTCAGTGTTGGAAGCTGTCAAGAAAAGGCTGGAAGCTACTAATCAAAAGGAGAAGGCTCATGTGGATAGCCATCGACGTGTGCAAACCTTTCAGCCGGGTGAGGAAGTTATGGTTTATTTCAGGAAGGAGCGGATGCCCACCAATATGGATGGAAAACTTTAGCCTAAGAAGTATGGACCATACAAGATTTTACGACGGGTCAATGATAACGCCTATGTTGTTGATCTTCCTGACGAGTTTGGTGTGTCCAAGACGTTCAATGTTGCTGACTTGACACCTTACTTTGACCCTCTTCCCTCACCATCTCGGTTGGCCGCTCGGGACTAGGTTGTTCCTAAGGAGGGGTGGATGACGTAGGGACGTCCAAGTACATCCATCTACCATCTAAGATGTCCAGTCCAAGTGCAAGATAAGGAGAAGTGGGCGTCGACATTCGTCCGTTGGCTGACATAATGAACAAGTGACTTTCAAAGTCGCTCTTTAGTGATCTGATTTAATAAGAATGCATGTATGTAAGTGCATTTATGAATGTAATCCCGTTTCCCTTATGAACCATATAAAAAGGGGAATGTTTATGTAATAAACACATTCAGAAATAATATCAGATTCATCTAGACTTTGTCTACTATCTTTAAGTGCGTCCCTCGGTGTGAATTGTTCTTTACCGCCTTTGGCTGGCCGTCCTTCTAGGACAAACCTCCATTACGTTGACGGAAGTCACGTATGGTTGGTTGATTTACCCGAATCTACACTTCGATTCTGCTACGCTACGTCAGAAAAAGTAAGAAAGGGGAGAAAAGGGCAAGAAAAGGCAAGATAAGGCAAGGAAAGGTAAGAAAAGGAAAGATAAGGTAAGAAAAGGCAAGATAAGGTAAGAAAAGGCAAGATAAGGCTAGAAAAGGCAAGGTAAGGGAAAGATAAGGTAAGGAAAAGGCAAGATAAGGCTAGAAAAGGCAAGGAAATGGCAAGATTAGGTAAGAATTGGAAAGAAAAAGCAAGGAAAAGGAAAGATAAGGCAAGAAAAGGCATGAAAAGGCAAGAAAAGGAAAGAAAAGATAAGATAAGGCAAGAAAAGGTAAGAAACGGTAATAAAAGGCAAGGAAAAGGAAAGAAAAGGCAAAAAATTGCAAGGAAAAGGAATGAAAAGGCAAGAAAAGGCCAGATAAGGCAAGAAAAGGAAAGAAAAAGCAAGGAATGGGCAAGATAAGGCAAGAAAAGGAAAGAAAAGGCAAGAAAAGGGAAGGAAAGCGCAAGATAAGGAAAGAAAAGGCAAGAAAAGGAAAGAAAAGGTAAGGAAAAGGCAAGAAAAGCCTAGATAAGGCAAGAAAAGGAAAGATAAGGCAAGGAAAAGACAAGAAAGGGCAAGAAAAGGCAAAAAAAAAGGCAAGGAAAATAAATGTAAAGGCAAGAAAAGGCAAGAACATGTAAGTAAAGGCAACAAAAGGCAAGAAAAGGCAACAAAAAGGAAAGAAAATGCAAAAAAGGAAAGATAAGTCAAGAAAAGGCAAGAAAAATGCAAGAAAATGCATGAAAAGGCAAGAAAAAAAAAGAAAAGGCAAATGCAAGAAAAGGCATAAAAAGCTAAAAGGAAAGATACGACAAGATAAGGCAAGGAAAGTCAAGATAAGGCAAGAAAAGGCAAGAGAATGAACTAAACGGCAAGAAAAGGCATGAAAATGCAAGAAAAGGAAAGATACGGCAAGAAAAGGCAAGTAAAGGAAAGAAAAGGCAAAGAAAAGGCTAGAAAAGGCAAGATAAGGCAAGATAAGGCAAGAAAAGGAAAGAAAAGGCCAGGAAAAGGCAAGAAAAGGCAAGATAAGGCAAAAAAGGCAGGATATGGCAAGAAAAGGCAAAATAAGCAAGATAAGGCAAGAAAAGGGAAGGAAAGGAAAGAAAAGGAAAGATGAGGCAAGAAAAAGCAAGATTAGGGGAAAAAAGGAAAGAAAAGGCTAGATATGGAAAGAAAAGGCAGGAAAAGGCATGAAAAGGCAAGAAAAGGAAAGAAAAGGTATGAAAAGGCAAGAAAATGCAAGATAAGGAAAGAAAAGGCAAGATAAGGAATGAAAAGGCAAGATAAGGAAAGAAAAGGCAAGACAAGGCAAGAAAAGGCATGAAATGGCAAGTTAAAGGAAGGGAAGGCAAGAAAAAGAAAGAATAGAAATGATCAGGCAAGAAAAGGTGAGAAGAGGCAAGAAAAGGCAAGATGAGGAAAGAAAAGGCAAGATAAGGTAAGAAAAGGCATGGAAAGGCAAAATAAGGTAAGAAAAGGCATGATAAGGCAAGAAAAGGAAAGAAAATGAATGAAAAGAATAAATAAGGCAAGAAAAGGCAAGGAAAAGGCAAGAAAAGGAAAGAAAAGGCAAGGAAAAGGCATGAAAAGGCAAGAATAGGAAAGAAAAGGCATGAAAAGGAATGAAAAGGTAAGAAAAGGCAAGATAAGGAATGAAAAGGAAAGAAAAGGCAAGATAAGGATAGAAAAGGCAAGAAAAGGAAAGAAATGGAAAGAAAAGGCAAGAAAAGGAAAGAAAAGGGAAGGAAAAGGCAAGAAAAGGCATGAAAGGCAAAAGAAGGCAAGAAAAGGCATGAAAAGGCATGGATAGGCATGAAAAGATAAGAAAAAGAAAGAAAAGGTAAGGAAAAGGCAAGAAAAGGTAAGAAAAGGGAAGAAAGGGCAAGATAAGGTAAGAAAAGGCAGGAAAAGGCAAGATAAGGCAAGAAAAGGAAAGGAAAGGTAAGAAAAGGAAAGATAAGGCAAAAAAGGCAAGAAAAGGAAAGAAAAGGCAAGGAAATGGCAAGATAAGGCAAGGAGAAGGCAAGATAAGGTAAGAATAGGAAAGAAAAGGCAATGAAAAGACAAGAAAAGGCATGAAAACGCATGAAAAGGCAAGAAAAGGAAAGAAAATGGGGAGAAAAGGCAAGAAAAGGCAAGAAAAGGGGAAAAAGGAAAGAAATGGCAAGCAAAGGAAAGAAAAGATAAGATAAGGCAAGAAAAGGCAAGAAATGGCAATAAAAGACAAGGAAAAGGAAAGAAAAGGCAAGAAAAGGTAATATGAATCCCGTCAGGAACTCGCACCATCTCAGACCGTCTACTCTAGGATGATGGTTGATCTTGACCCGTCGCTTTGCGCCTTGCACCGAACCTCAGTGTTGGTTAACTTTGACCCGTAGCAATGGTGAGAATGCGAACCTTGATCTTGAATCGAATACGCCACAAACGGAGATAGGAATTCTGTTTGATAAGTACAAATGCCCTAGCTAAGTAATCCAGCCCGCAAGAACAACAAGAGTATCAAAACTCACGAATTTTTTTTGCCAAAAAGTGATCCCCTTTATTGAATTCGTGGCTCCCCTGATATAGAGGTTAAAACTGACCTGGATAGACTCCAAAGTCAAGAAGATAAGTTCTGAAGAGCTCCAAACCTATCATACTACTTAAACTAGGTCTAAAACGAATGTTTATCTAAGAATTGAAAATACACAATCATTATCCACTATTGGATAACTCTTATTCCTAAACAAGAAATAACTAAAGGATATAATTTCCTAATCAAAGTCTGAAAAGGCCCATGCGTCTGCCATAGTGTATGCTATGCGTCCAAAATAACTCCAATCACGTGCATGGGCTTTGCATGGTCTCCTTGAACGTCCACGGGCTTACATAAACTGGTTGTAGTCCAAATCCCTTGAATTAATCCATTGAGCTCAGCTTGAAACGTCTTTGCTCTTGCTCTTGTGATTGGTCCAAGTGGAACTCAAACTGGTTGTGGGCCTTGTAGCTCCATAGTGGACGTGTTCACATCATCCCCCCTCTCTTGAAAAGGATTTGCCCTCAAATCTTCACCTACATCAAACGGGCTTAAGTCAGCAACATTAAAAGAAGCACTTACATTATACTCACCCGGTAGGTCAAGCTTATAAGCATTGTCATTGATGCGCTCTAAAACTTGGAAGGGACCATCCCCACGAGGTAGCAACGTCGAACGCCATTGCGCGGGAAACCGTTCCTTCCTCATATGCAACCACACCCAATCACAAGGCTCAAAGACAACTTTGTGTTGCCCTTTATTCGCTTGTCTTGCGTAGTGCTCCGTTTGTTTCTCAATGTTCATTCTCGCTTTCTCATGTAGCTGCTTATCAAATTCAGCCTTCTTCTTGCCATCTAAGTTAACATACTTATTCGAAGGCAAAGGTGATAAATCTAGTGGGGTCAGAGGATTAAATCCATACACAAGTTGAAACGGTGAGAATTGAGTAGCAGAATGAAAAAATTGATTATAAGCAAACTCAACATGTGGCAAACAATCTTCCCAAGCTTTAATATTATGCTTAATGAGCGCTCTTAACAGTGTAGACAAAGTCCTATTCACAACTTCCGTTTGTCCATCAGTTTGTGGATGACAAGTAGTAGAAAATAATAACTTGGTACCTAACTTACACCACAAAGTCTTCCAAAAGTAGCTTAAGAACTTAGTATCTCTATCTGAAATGATTGTTCTAGGCATGCCATGCAGTCTTACAACTTCCCGAAAGAACAAATTAGCAATATGTGAGGCGTCATCAGTTTTATGACATGGAATAAAATGCAACATCTTAGAAAACCTATCCACCACGACAAAAATTGAATCTCTACCACGTTTAGTCCTAGGAAGTCCTAACACAAAGTCCATAGAAATATCAATCCAGGGCTCACTAGGTATAGGTAGTGGAGTGTACAATCCGTGGGGTTTTACCTTAGACTTAGCTTGCTTGCAAGAAAAGGAAAGATAAGGGAAAAAAGGAAAGAAAAGGCAAGATATGGAAAGAAAAGGCAAGAAAAGGCAATGAAAAGGCATGAAAAGGAAAGAAGAGGAAAGAAAAGGTATGAAAAGGTAAGAAAATGCAATATAAGGTAAGAAAAGGAAAGATAAGGAATGAAAAGGCAAGATAACGCAAGACAAGGCAAGAAAAGGCAAGAAAATGCATGAAAAGGCAAGATAAGGGAAGGGAAGGCAAGAAAATGAAAGAATAGAAAAGATCAGGCAAGAAGAGGCAAGAAAAGGCAAGGTAAGGAAAGAAAAGGCAAGATTAGGTAAGAAAATGCATGGAAAGGCAAGATAAGGAATGAAAAGGCAAGAAAAGAAAAGAAAATGAATGAAAACACTAAATAAGGCAAGATAAGGCAAGGAAAAGGCAACGAAAAGGCTAGAAAAGGAAAGAAATGGTAAGAAATGGCATGAAAAGGCAAGAAAAGGAAAGATAAAGCAAGAAAAGGCATCAAAAGACATGAAAAGGTAAGAAAAGGAAAGAAAAGAATAGAAAAGGTAAGATAAGTTAAGAAAAGGTAGGATAAGGCAAGAAAATGTAAGATAAGGCTAGATAAGGAAAGAAAAGGTAAGGAAAAGGCATGAAAAGGCAAGAATAGGAAAGAAAAGGCAAGATAATGCATGAAAAGGCATGAAAAGGTAAGGAAAGGCAAGATAAGGAATGAAAAGGAGAGAAATGCATGAAAAGGCAAAAAAACTTAAGAAAAAACAAGATAAGGATAGAAAAGGAGAGAAAAGGAAAGATAAGGAAAGATAAGGCAAAAAAAGGCAAGAAAAGGAAAGAAAATACAAGGAAAAGCCAAGAAAAGGCAAGATAAGGCAAGAAATGGAAAGAAAAGTCATGAAAAGGCAAGAAAAGGAAAGATAAGGGAAGGAAAAGGCAAGACAAGGCATAAAAAGGCAAGAAAAGGCAAAAGAAGGCAAGAAAAGGCATGAAAGGCATGAAAAGATTAGAAAAAGAAAGAAAATGTAAGGAAAAGGCAAGAAAAGGTAAGAAAAGGGAAGAAAGGGCAATATAAGGTAAGAAAAGGGAAGAAAGGGCAATATAAGGTAAGAAAAGGAAAGGAAAGGTAAGAAAAGGAAAGATAAGGTAAAAAAAGGCAAGATATGGCAAGAAAAGGAAAGAAAAGGCAAGGAAATGGCAAGATAAGGCAAGGAAAAGGTATGAGAAGGCAAGAATAGGAAAGAAAAGGCAAGAAAAGGCAAGAAAATGCAAAAAAATGGAAAGATAAGTCAAGAAAAGGCAAGAAAAAGGCAAGAAAAGGCATGAAAAGGAAAGAAAAAATAAGAAAAGGCAAAATCATGCAAAGGCATAAAAAGCTAAGAAAAGGAAAGATACGGCAAGATAAGGCAAGAAAAGTTAAGATAAGGCAAGAACAGGCAAGAAAATGCAAGAAGATGAACTAAGTGGCAAGAAAAGGCATGAAAATGCAAGAAAAGGAAAGATACAGCAAGAAAAGGCAAGAAAATGAAAGAAAAGGCAAGGAAAAGGCTAGAAAAGGCAAGAAAAGGAAAGAAAGGCCACGAAAAGGCAAGAAAAGGCAAGAAAAGGAATTATAAGGCAAGATAAGGCAAGAAAAGGGAAGGAAAGAAAAGAAAAGGAAGGATGAGGCAAGAAAAGGCAAGATAAAGGAAAAAGAGGAAAGAAAAGGCAATGAAAAGGCAAGAAAAGGAAAGAAAAGGTATGAAAAGGCAAGAAAATATGAGATAAGGTAAGAAAAGGCAGGATAAGGAATGAAAAGGCAAGATTAGGCAAGAAAAGGCAAGACAAGGCAAGATAAGGCAAGAAAAGGAATTATAAGGCAAGATAAGGCAAGAAAAGGGAAGGAAAGAAAAGAAACGGAAGGATGAGGCAAGAAAAGGCAAGATAAAGGAAAAAAAAGGAAAGAAAAGGCAAGATATGGAAAGAAAAGGCAAGAAAAGGTAAGAAAAGGAAAGAAAAGGTATGAAAAGGCAAGAAAATGCGAGATAAGGTAAGAAAAGGCAAGATAAGGAATGAAAAGGCAAGATAAGGCCAGAAAAGGCAAGACAAGGCAAGAAAAGGCAAGAAAATGCAAGATAAAGGAATGGAAGGCATGAAAAGGCATGAAAATTTAAGAAAAGGCAAGAGATAAGGAATGAAAAGGAAAGAAAAGGCAAGAAAAGCCCAGAAAAGTTAAGAAAAGGCAAGATAAGGAGAGAAAAGGAAAGATAAGACACAAAAAGGCAAGAAAAGGAAAGAAAAGATAAGGAAAAGGCAAGAAAAGATAAGAAAATGGAAGAAACGGCAAGATAAGGAAAAGAAAAGGCAAGATAAGGCAAGAAAAGGAAAGGAAAAGCAAGAAAAGGAAAGATAAGGCAAAAAAAGGCAAGATATGGCAAGAAAAGGGAAGAAAAGGCAAAAAAATGGCAAGATAAGGCTAGAAAAGGCAAGGAAAATGCAAGATAAGGTAAGAATAGGAAAGAAAAGGCAAGGAAAAGGCAAGAAAATGCAAAAAAAGGAAAGATAAGTCAAGAAAAGGCAATGAAAAGGCAAGAAAAGGCATGAAAATTCAAGAAAAAATAAGAAAAGGCCAAGGATAGAATAGGCATAAAAAGCTAAAAAAAGGAAAGATACAGTAAGATAAGGCAAGAAAAGTCAAGATAAGGCAAGAACAGACAAGAAAAGGCAAGAAGATGAACTAAATGGAAAGAAAATGCATGAAAATGCAAGAATAGGAAGGATACGGCAAGAAAAGGAAAGAAAAGGCAAGGAAAAGGCTAGAAAAGGCAAGGTAAGGCAAGAAAAGGGAAGGAAAGGAAAGAAAAGAAAAGATGAGGCAAGAAAATGCAAGAAAAGGCAAGGAAAAGGTATGAAAAGGGAAGAAAAGAAAAGAAATGGTATGAAAAGGCAAGAAAATAGAAGATAAGGTAAGAAAAGGGAAGATAAGGAATGAAAAAGCAAGAAAAGGTAAAACAAGGAAAGAAAAGGCATGTAAAGGCAAGATAAGGGAAGGGAAGGAAAGAAAATAAAAGGATAGAAAACATCAGGAAGAAAAGGTAAGAAGAGGCAAGAAAAGGCAAGATAAGGCAAGAAAAGGTAAGGTAAGGAAAGAAAAGGTAAGATAGGGTAAGAAAAGGCATGGAAAGGCAAGATAAGATAAGAAAAGGCAAGAAAAGGCAAGATAAGGCAAGAAAAGGAATGAAAAGGAATGAAAAGACTAAATAAGGTAAGAAAAGGCAAGGAAAATGCAAGAAATGGCATGAAAAGGCAAGAAAAGGAAAGACAAGGCAAGAAAATGCATGAAAATGTAAGAAAAGGAAAGAAAAGAATAGAAAAGGTAAGATAAGTTAAGAAAATGCAGGATAAGGAAAGTTAAGGATAGATAAGCAAAGAAAAGGAAAGGAAAAGGCATGAAAAGGCAATAATAGGAAAGAAAAGGCAAGAAAAGGCATGAAAATAAGAAAAGGCAAGATAAGGAATGAAAAGGAAAGAAAAGTTAAGAAAATGCAAGATTAGGATAGAAAAGGAAAGATAAGGAAAGATAATGGACAAAAAGGCAAGAAAATGTAAGAAAAGGCTAGGAAAAGCCAAGAAAAGGCAAGATAAGGCAAGAAATAGAAAGAAAAGGCATGGAAAGGCATGAAAAGGTAAGAAAAAGAAAGAAAAGGTAAGGAAAAGGTAAGGAAAAGGCAAGAAAATGTAAGAAATGGGAAGAAAGGGCAAGATAAGGTAAGAAAAGGCAAGAAAAGGCAAGATAAGGCAGGATAAGGCAAGAAAAGGAAAGGAAAGGCAAGAAGAGGAAAGATAAGGCAAAAAAAGGCAAGATATGGCAAGAAAAGGAAAGAAAAGGCAAGGAAATGGCAAGATAAGGCTAGAAAAGACAAGGAAAAGGCAAGATAAGGTTAGAATAGGAAAGAAAAGGCAATGAAAAGCCCAGAAAAGGCAAGATAAGGCAAGAAAAGGCAAGAAAATGGGAGAAAAGGCAAGAAACTGCAAGCAAAGGAAAGAAAAGATAAGAAAAGCAAGAAAAGGCAAGAAACGGAAATTAAAGGCAAGGAAAAGGAAAGAAAAGGCAATGAAAAGGAATGAAAAAGCAAGAAAAGGAAAGATAAAGCAAGAAAAGGAAAGAAAAGGCAAGAAAAAGGCAAGATAAGGCATGAAAACGGAAGGAAAGGGCAAGATAAGAAAAGAAAAGGCAAGAAAAGGAAAGAAAAGATAAGGAATAGGCAAGAAAAGCCAAGATAAGGCAAGAAAAGGAAATAGAAGGCAAGGAAAAGACATGAAAGGGCAAGATAAGTCAAGAAAAGGCAAAAAAAAGGGAAGGAAAATGAATGTAAAGGCAAGAAAAGGTAAGTAAAGGCAAGATAAGGCAAGAAAAGGCAAGAAACGGCACTGTAAAGGCAAGAAAAGGAAAGATTAGTCAAGAAAAGGCAAGGAAAAGGCAAGAAAAGTAAGAAAAAATAAGAAAAGGCAAAGGCAAAAAAGGCAAAAAATGCTAAGAAAAGGAAAGATACGGTAAGATAAGGCAAGAAAAGTCAAAATAAGGCAAGGAGAGGCAAGAAAAGGCAAGAAGATGAACTAAATGGCAAGAAAAGGCATGGAAAAGGCATGAAAATGTAAGAAAAGGAAAGATACGGCAAGAAAAGGCATGAAAAGGCAAGAAAAGGAAAGAAAGGGAAAAGAAAAGGCTAGAAAAGGCAAGATAAGGCAAGAAAAAGAAAGAAAAGGCCAGGAAAAGGTAAGAAAATGCAAGATAAGACAAGAAAAGGCAAGATAAGGCAAGAAAAGGCAAGAAAAGTCAATATAAGGCAAGATAAGGCAAGAAATGGGAAGGAAAGGAAAGAAAAGGAAAGATGAGGTAAGATAAGGGAAGAAAATGAAAGAAAAGGTAAGATATGGAAAGAAAAGGCAAGGAAAAGGCAAGAAAATGAAAGAAAAGGTATGAAAAGGCAAGAAAATGCAAGATAATGTAAGAAAAGGCAAGATAAGGAATGAAAAGGCAAGATAAGGCAAGACAAGGCAAGAAAAGGCATGAAAAGGCAAGATAAGGCAAGAAAAGGCAAGATAAGGTAAGAAAACACAAGAAAAGGCAAGAAAAGTAAAAATAAGGCAAGAAAAGATAAGATAAGGCAAGAAAAGAAAAGAAAAGGCAAGGTAAGGCAAGAAAAGGGAAGGAAGGGGAGAAAAGGTAAGAAAGGGGAGAAAAGGGCAAGAAAAGGTAAGAATATGTAAGAAAGGCAAGAAAAGGTATGAAAAGGGAGAAAAGGGTAAGAAACGGGAAGGAAAGGTAAGAAAAGGAAAGATAAGGCAAAAAAGGCAAGATAAGGTAAGAAAAGGAAAGAAAAGGCAAGGAAAAGGTAAGATAATGCTAGAAAAGGCAAGGAAAAGGCAAGATAAGGTAAGAATAGGAAAGAAAAAGCAAGGAAAAGGCAAGATAAGGCAAGAAAAGGCATGAAAAGGGAAGAAAAAGGGGAGAAAAGCCAAGATAAGAGAAGAAAAGGCAAGAAAAGCGGGGAAAAAGCAAGAAAAGACAAGCAAGGGAAAGAAAAGATCAGATAAAGCAAGAAAAGGCAAGAAACGGTAATAGAAGGCAAGGAAAAGGAAAGAAAATGCAAGAATATGCAAGGAAAAGGAATGAAAAGGCAAGAAAAGGGAAAATAAAGTAAGAAAAGTCATAAAAAGGGAAGGAAAAGGAAAGATAAGGCAAGAAAAGGAAAGATAAGGCAAGAAAAGGCAAGAAAAGGCAAGATAAGGGAAGGAAAGGGCAAGATAAGGAAAGAAAAGGCAAGAAAAAGAAAGAAAAGGTAAGGAAAAGGTAAGAAAAGCCAAGATAAGGCAAGAAAAAGAAAGATAAGGCAAGGAAAAGACAAGATAGGACAAGATAAGGCAAGAAAAGGCAAGGAAAATGAATGTAAAGGCAAGAAAAGGCAAGAAAATGTAAGTAAAGGCAAGGTAAGGCAAGAAAAGGCAAAAAAAGGAAAGATAAGTCAAGAAAAGGCAAGAAAAGGTATGAAAAGGCAAGAAAAAATAAGAAAAGGCAAAGGCAAGAAAAGGCATAAAAAGCTAAGAAAAGGAATGATACGGCAAGATAACGCAAGAAAAGTCAAGATAAGACAAGAACAGGCAAAAAAAGGCAAGAAGATGAACTAAATGGCAAGAAAAGGCAAGAAGATGAACTAAATGGCAAGAAAAGGCATGAAAATGTAAGAAAACGCAAGAAAAGGAAAGATACGTCCAGAAAAGGCAAGAAAAGGAAAGAAAAGGCAAGGAAAAGGCTAGAAAGGGCAAGATAAGGCAAGAAAAGAAAAGAAAAGGCTAGGAAAAGGCAAGATAAGGAAAGATAAGGCAAGAAAAGGCAAGATATGGCAAGAAAAGGCAATATAAGGGAAGATAAGGCAAGAAAAGGCAATATAAGGCAAGATAAGGCAAGGAAAGCGAAGGAAAGGAAAGAAAAGGAAAGATGAGGGAAGAAAAGGCAAGATATGGAAAGAAAAGGCAAGAAAAGGCAAGGAAAAGGCATGAAAAGGAAAGAAAAGGTATGAAAAGGCAAGAAAATGCAAAATAAGGTAAGAAAAGGCAAGATAATGAATGAAAAGGCAAGATAAGCCAAGAAAAGGCAAGAAAAGGTAAGATAAGGGAAGGGAAGGCAAGAAAATGAAAGAATAGAAAAGATCAGGCAAGAAAAGGCAAGAAGAGGGAAGAAAAGGCAAGATAAGGCAAGAAAAGGCAAGGTAAGGAAAGAAAAGGCAAGATAAGGTAAGAAGTGGCATGGAAAAACAAGATAAGGTGAGAAAAGGCAAGATAAGGCAAGAAAAGGAAAGAAAAGGAATGAAAAGACTAAATAAGGCAAGGAAAACGCAAGGAAAATGCAAGAAAAGGTAAGAAATGGCATGGAAAAGGCAAAAAAAGGCAAGAAAAGGAAAGAAAATGCAAGGAAAATCCATGAAAAGGCAAGATAAGGCAAGAAATGGAAAGAAAAGTCATGAAAAGGCAAGAAAAGAAAAGCAAAGGGAAGGAGAAGGCAAGAAAAGGCATAAAAAGGCAAGAAAAGGCAAAAGAAGGCAAGAAAAGGCATGAAAGGCATGGAAAGGCATGAAAAGATTAGAAAAAGAAAGAAAATGTAAGGAAAAGGCAAGAAAAGGGAAGAAAAGGGAAGAAAGGGCAATATTAGGTAAGAAAAGGCAAGAAAAGGCAAGATAAGACAAGAAAAGGAAAGGAAAGGTAAGAAAAGGAAAGATAAGGCAAAAAAAGGCAAGATATGGCAAGAAAAGGAAAGAAAAGGCAAGGAAATGGCAAGATAAGGCTAGAAAAGGCAAGGAAAAGGTATGAGAAGGCAAGAATAGGCAAGAAAAGGCAAGAAAATGCAAAAAAAAATTAAAGATAAGTCAAGAAAAGGCAAGAAAAAAGCAAGAAAAGGCATGAAAAGGAAAGAAAAAATAAGAAAAGGCAAAGGCATGAAAAGGCATAAAAAGCTAAGAAAAGGAAAGATACGGCAAGATAAGGCAAGAAAAGTTAAGATAAGGCAAGAACAGGCAAGAAAATGCAAGAAGATGAACTAAATGGCAAGAAAAGGCATGAAAATGCAAGAAAAGGAAAGATACGGCAAGAAAAGGCAAGAAAATGAAAGAAAAGGCAAGGAAAAGTCTAGCAAAGGCAAGAAAAGGAAAGAAAAGGCCACGAAAAGGCAAGATAAGGCAAGAAAAGGAATTATAAGGCAAGATAAGGCAAGAAAAGGGAAGGAAAGAAAAGAAAAGGAAGGATGAGGCAAGAAAAGGCAAGATAAAGGAAAAAAAAGAAAAGAAAAGGCAAGATATGGAAAGAAAAGGAAAGAAAAGGCAATGAAAAGGAAAGAAAAGGTATGAAAAGGCAAGAAAATGCGAGATAAGGTAAGAAAAGGCAAGATAAGGAATGAAAAGGCAAGATAAGGCAAGAAAAGGCAAGACAAGGCAAGAAAAGGCAAGAAAATGCAAGATAAGGGAAGGGAAGGCATGAAAAGGCATGAAAATTTAAGAAAAGGCAAGAGATAAGGAATGAAAAGGAAAGAAAAGGCAAGAAAATGCAAGAAAAGCCCAGAAAAGTTAAGAAAATGCAAGATAAGGAGAGAAAAGGCAAGAAAAGGAAAGATAAGACACAAAAAGGCAAGAAAAGGAAAGAAAAGGTAAGGAAAAGGCAAGAAAAGATAAGAAAAGGGAAGAAACTGCAAGATAAGGAAAAGATAAGGCAAGATAAGGCAAGAAAAGGAAAGGAAAGCAAGAAAAGGAAAGATAAGGCAAGAAAAGGCAAGATAAGGCAAGAAAAGGGAAGAAAAGGCAAAAAAATGGCAAGATAAGGCTAGAAAAGGCAAGGAAAATGCAAGATAAGGTAAGAATAGGAAAGAAAAGGCAAGGAAAAGGCAAGAAAATGCAAAAAAAAGGAAAGATAAGTCAATAAAAGGCAATGAAAAGGCAAGAAAAGTCAAGATAAGGCAAGAACAGACAAGAAAAGGCAAGAAGATGAACTAAATGGCAAGAAAATGCATGAAAATGCAAGAATAGGAAGGATACGGCAAGAAAAGGAAAGAAAAGGCAAGGAAAAGGCTAGATAAGGCAAGAAAAGGGAAGGAAAGGAAAGAAAAGGAAAGATGAGGCAAGAAAATGCAAGGAAAAGGTATGAAAAGGGAAGAAAAGGAAAGAAAAGGTATGAAAAGGCAAGAAAATAGAAGATAAGGTAAGAAAAGGCAAGATAAGGAATGAAAAAGCAAGAAAAGGTAAAACAAGGAAAGAAAAGGCATGTAAAGGCAAGATAAGGGAAGGGAAGGCAAGAAAATAAAAGAATAGAAAACATCAGGAAGAAAAGGCAAGAAGAGGCAAGAAAAGGCAAGAAAAGGTAAGGTAAGGAAAGAAAAGGCAAGATAAGGTAAGAAAAGGCATGGAAAGGCAAGATAAGGTAAGAAAAGGCAAGAAAAGGCAAGATAAGGCAAGAAAAGGAATGAAAAGACTAAATAAGGTAAGAAAAGGCAAGGAAAATGCAAGAAATGGCATGAAAAGGCAAGAAAAGGAAAGATAAGGCAAGAAAATGCATGAAAAGGTAAGAAAAGGAATGAAAAGAATAGAAAAGGTAAGATAAGTTAAGAAAATGCAGGATAAGGAAAGTTAAGGCTAGATAAGGAAAGAAAAGGCAAGGAAATGGCATGAAAAGGCAATAATAGGAAAGAAAAGGCAAGAAAAGGCATGAAAATGTAAGAAAAAGCAAGATAAGGAATGAAAAGAAAAGAAAAGGCAAGAAAAGTTAAGAAAATGCAAGATTAGGATAGAAAAGGAAAGATAAGGAAAGATAATGCACAAAAAGGCAAGATAAGCCAAGAAAAGGCAAGATAAGGCAAAAAATGGAAAGAAAAGGCATGGAATGGCATGAAAAGGTAAGAAAAAGAAAGAAAAGGTAAGGAAAAGGCAAGAAAATGTAAGAAATGGGAAGAAAGGGCAAGATAAGGTAAGAAAAGGTAAGAAAAGGCAAGATAAGGCAGGATAAGGCAAGAAAAGGAAAGGAAAGGCAAGAAGAGGAAAGATAAGGCAAAAAAAGGCAAGATAAGGCAAGAAAAGGAAAGAAAAGGCAAGGAAATGGCAAGATAAGGCTAGAAAAGACAAGGAAAAGGCAAGATAAGGTTAGAATAGAAAAGAAAAGGCAATGAAAAGCCCAGAAAAGGCAAGATAAGGCAAGAAGAGGCAAGAAAATGGGAGAAAAGGCAAGAAATTGCAAGCAAAGGAAAGAAAAGATAAGATAAGGCAAGAAAAGGCAGAAACGGAAATTAAAGACAAGGAAAAGGAAAGAAAAGGCAACGAAAAGGAATGAAAAAGCAAGAAAAGGAAAGATAAAGCAAGAAAAGGAAAGAAAAGGCAAGAAAAAGGCAAGAAAAGGCAAGATAAGGCATGAAAACAGAAGGAAAGGGCAAGGTAAGAAAAGAAAAGGCAAGAAAAGGAAAGAAAAGATAAGGAATAGGCAAGAAAAGCCAAGATAAGACAAGAAAAGGAAATAGAAGGCAAGGAAAAGACATGATAGGGCAAGATAAGTCAAGAAAAGGCAAAAAAAGGGAAGGAAAATGAATGTAAAGGCAAGAAAAGGTAAGTAAAGGCAAGATAAGGCAAGAAAAGGCAAGAAAGGGCACTGAAAAGGCAAGAAAAGGAAAGATTAGTCAAGAAAAGGCAAAGAAAAGGCAAGAAAAGGCATGAAAAAGCAAGAAAAAAAAGAAAAGGCAAAGGCAAAAAAGGCAAAAAATGCTAAGAAAAGGAAAGATACGGTAAGATAAGGCAAGAAAAGTCAAGATAAGGCAAGAAGAGGCAAGAAAAGGCAAGAAGATGAACTAAATGGCAAGAAAAGGCATGGAAAAGGCATGAAAATGCAAGAAAAGGAAAGATACGGCAAGAAAAGGCATGAAAAGGCAAGAAAAGGAAAGAGATGGAAAAGAAAAGGCTAGAAAAGGCAAGATAAGGCAAGAAAAAGAAAGAAAAGGCCAGGAAAAGGTAAGAAAAGGCAAGATAAGACAAGAAAAGGCAAGATAAGGCAAGAAAAGGCAAGAAAAGTCAATATAAGGCAAGATAAGGCAAGAAATGGGAAGGAAAGGAAAGAAAAGGAAAGATTAGGTAAGATAAGGGAAGAAAAGGAAAGAAAAGGTAAGATATGGAAAGAAAAGGCAAGGAAAAGGCAAGAAAAGGAAAGAAAAGGTATGAAAAGGCAAGAAAATGCAAGATAATGTAAGAAAAGGCAAGATAAGGAATGAAAAGGCAAGATAAGGCAAGACAAGGCATGAAAAAGCATGAAAAGGCAAGATAAGGCAAGAAAAGGAAAGATAAGGTAAGAAAACATAAGAAAAGGCAAGAAAAGTAAAAATAAGGCAAGAAAAGATAAGATAAGGCAAGAAAAGAAAAGAAAAGGCAAGGTAAGGCAAGAAAAGGGAAGGAAGGGGAGAAAAGGGCAAGAAAAGGTAAGAATAGGTAAGAAAGGCAAGAAAAGGTAAGAAAAAGGAGAAAAGGGCAAGAAACGGGAAGGAAAGGTAAGAAAAGGAAAGATAAGGCAAAAAAGGCAAAAAAGGCAAGATAAGGTAAGAAAAGGTAAGAAAAGGCAAGAAAAAGGTAAGATAATGCTAGAAAAGGCAAGGAAAAGGCAAGATAAGGTAAGAATAGGAAAGAAAAAGCAAGGAAAAGGCAAGATAAGGCAAGAAAAGGCATGAAAAGGGAAGAAAAAGGGGAGAAAAGCCAAGATAAGAGAAGAAAAGGCAAGAAAATGCAAGAAAAGCGGGGAAAAAGCAAGAAAAGACAAGCAAAGGAAAGAAAAGATCAGATAAGGCAAGAAAAGGCAAGAAATGGTAATAGAAGGCAAGGAAAAGGAAAGAAAATGCAAGGAAAAGGAATGAAAAGGCAAGAAAAGGGAAAATAAAGCAAGAAAAGGCATAAAAAGGGAAGGAAAAGGAAAGATAAGGCAAGAAAAGGAAAGATAAGGCAAGAAAAGGCAAGAAAAGGGAAGGAAAGGGCAAGATAAGGAAAGACAGGCAAGAAAAAGAAAGAAAAGGTAAGGAAAAGGTAAGAAATGCCAAGATAAGGCAAGAAAAAGAAAGATAAGGCAAGGAGAAGACAAGATAGGGCAAGATAAGGCAAGAAAAGGCAAGGAAAATGAATGTAAAGGCAAGAAAATGTAAGTAAAGGCAAGGTAAGGCAAGAAAAGGCAAAAAAAGGAAAGATAAGTCAAGAAAAGCCAAGGAAAAGGCAAGAAAAGGCATGAAAAGGCAAGAAAAAATAAGAAAAGGCAAAGGCAAAAAAAGGCTTAAAAAGCTAAGAAAAGGAAAGATACGGCAAGATAAGGCAAGAAAAGTCAAGATAAGACAAGAACAAGCAAGAAAAGGCAAGAAGATGAACTAAATGGCAAGAAAAGGCATGAAAATGTAAGAAAATGCAAGAAAAGGAAAGATCAGCCAGAAAAGGCAAGAAAAGGAAAGAAAAGGCAAGGAAAAGGCTAGAAAGGGCAAGATAAGGCAAGAAAAGAAAAGAAAAGGCCAGAAAAAGGCAAGATAAGGAAAGATAAGGCAAGAAAAGGCAAGATAAGGCAAGAAAAGGCAATATAAGGGAAGATAAGGCAAGAAAAGGCAATATAAGGCAAGATAAGTCAAGGAAAGCGAAGGAAAGGAAAGAAAAGGAAAGATGAGGGAAGAAAAGGCAAGATATGGAAAGAAAGGCAAGAAAAGGCATGAAAAGGAAAGAAAAGGTATGAAAAGGCAAGAAAATGCAAGATAAGGTAAGAAAAGGCAAGAGAAGGAATGAAAAGGCAAGATAAGCCAAGAAAAGACAAGAAAAGGCAAGATAAGGGAAGGGAAGGCAAGAAAATGAAAGAATAGAAAAGATCAGGCAATAAAAGGCAAGAAGTGGGAAGAAAAGGCAAGATAAGGCAAGAAAAGGCAAGGTAAGGAAAGAAAAGGCAAGATAAGGTAAGAAGTGGCATGGAAAAACAAGATAAGGTAAGAAAAGGCAAGATAAGGCAAGAAAAGGAAAGAAAAGGAATGAAAAGACTAAATAAGGCAAGGAAAATGCAAGGAAAAGGCAAGAAAAGGTAAGAAATGGCATGGAAAAGGCATAAAAAGGCAAGAAAAGGAAAGATAAAGGAAGAAAAGGAATGAAAAGAATAGAAAAGGTAAGATAAGTTACAAAAAAGGCAGGATAAGGCAAGAAAAGGCAAGATAAGGCTAGATAAGGAAAGAAACGGCAAGGAAAAGCCATGAAAAGGCAAGAATAGGAACTAAAAGGCAAGAAAAGGCATGAAAAGGTAAGAAAAGGTAAGATAAGGTATCAAAATGGAAGAAAAGGCAAGAAAAGTTAAGAAAAGGCAAGATAAGGATAGAAAAGGCAAGAAAAGGAAAGATAAGGAAAGATAAAGTACAAAAAGGCAAGAAAAGGAAAGAAAAGGGCATGAAAAGGCAAGAAAAGGAAAGAAAAGGGAAGGAAAAGGGAAGGAAAAGGCATGAAAAGATAAGAAAAGGCAAGATAAGGCAAGATAAGGCAAGATAAGGCAAGAAATGGAAAGAAAAAGAAAGGAAAGGTAAGAAAATGAAAGATAAGGCAAGATAAGGTATGAAAAGGCAAGAAAATGCAAGATAAGGTAAGAAAAGGCAAGATAAGGAATGAAAAGGCAAGGTAAGACAAGAAAAAGTAAGACAAGGTAAGAAAAGGCAAGAAAAGGCACGTAAAGGCAAGATCCTTAAGGGAAGGGAAGGCAAGAAAATGAAATAATAGAAAAGATCAGGCAAGAAAAGGCAAGAAGAGGCAAGAAAAGGTAAGATAAGGCAAGATAAGGTAGGAAAAGTCAAGATAAGGCAAGAAAAGGAATGAAAAGACTAAATAAGGCAAGAAAAGGCAAGGAAAAGGCAAGAAATGGCATGAAAAGGCAAGAAAAGGATAGATAAAGCAAGAAAAGGCATCGAAAGGCATGAAAAGGTAAGAAAAGGAAAGCAAAGAATAGAAAAGGCAAGATAAGTTAAGAAAAGGCAGGACAAGGCAAGATAAGGCTAGATCAAGAAAGAAAAGGCAAGGAAAAGGCATGAAAAGGCATGAAAAGGCATGGAAAGGCATGAAAAGGTAAGAAAAGGTAAGGAAAAGGCAAGAAAATGTAAGAATAGGGAAGAAAGGGCAAGATAAGGTAAGAAAAGGCAAGAAAAGGCAAGATAAGGCAGGATAAGGCAAGAAAAGGAAAGGAAAGGCACGAAGAGGAAAGATAAGGCAAAACAAATACAAGATAAGGCAAGAAAAGGAAAGAAAAGGCAAGGAAATGGCAAGATAAGGCTAGAAAAGACAAGGAAAAGGCAAGATAAGGTAAGAATTGGAAAGAAAAGGGAATGAAAAGCCAAGAAAAGGCAAGATAAGACAAGAAAAGGCAAGAAAATGGGAGAAAAGGCAAGAAATGGCAATTAAAGGCAAGGAAAAGGAAAGAAAAGGCAACGAAAAGGAATGAAAAAGCAAGAAAAGGATAGATAAAGGAAAGGAAAGGCAAAAAAGGAAAGGCCAGATAAGGCAAGAAAAGGAAAGAAAAGGCAAGGAAACGGCAAGATAAGGCAAGAAAAGGCAAGATAAGGAAAGAAAAGGCAAAAAAGGAAAGAAAAAGTAAGGGAAAGGCAAGAAAAGCCAAGATAAGGCAAGAAAAGGAAAGATAAGGCAAGTAAAAGACATGAAAGGGAAAGATAAGGCAAGAAAAGGCAAGGAAAATGAATGTAAAGGCAAGAAAAGGTAAATAAAGGCAAGAAAAGGCAAGAAAAGGCAAGAAAAGGCAATGAAAAGGAAAGAAAAGGCAAAAAAAGGAAAGGCTAAAGCAAGAAAAGGCATAAAAAGCTAAGAAAAGGAAGGATATGGCAAGATAAGGCAAGAAGAGTCAAGATAAGGCAAGAACAGGCAAGAAAAGGCAAGAAGATGAACTAAATGGCAAGAAAAGGCATGGAAAAGGCATGAAAATGCAAGAAAAGGAAAGAAAAGGAAAAGAAAAGGCTAGAAAAGGAAAGATAAGGCAAGAAAAAGAAAGAAAAGGCCAGGAAAAGGCAAGAAAAAGCAAGATCAGGCAAGAAAAGTCAATATAAGGCAAGATAAGGCAAGAAAAGGGAAGGAATGGAAAGAAAAGGAAAGATGAGGTAAGAAAAGGTAAGATAAGGGAAGAAAAGGAAAGAAAAGGCAAGATATGGAAAGAAAAGGCAAGAAAAGGAAAGAAAAGGTATGAAAAGGCAAGAAAATGCAAGATAATGTAAGAAAAGGCAAGATAAGGAATGAAAAGGAAAGATAAGGCAAGAAAAGGCAAGACAAGGTAAGAAAAGGCATGAAAAGGCAAGATAAGGCAAGACAAGGCAAGAAAAGGCATGAAAAGGCAAGATAAGGCAAGATAAGATAAGAAAACATAAGAAAAAGCAAGAAAAGTAAAAATAAGGCAAGATAAGGTAAAAAAACACAAGGAAAGGCAAGAAAAGTAAAAATAAGGCAAGAAAAGATAAGATAAGCCAAGAAAAGAAAAGGATAGGCAAGGTAAGGCAAGAAAAGGGAAGGAATGGGAGAAAAGGTAAGAAAGGGGAGAAAAGGGCAAGAAAAGGGCAAGAAAAGGCAAGAAAAGGTAAGAAAGGCAAGAAAAGGTAAGGAGGGGGAGAAAAGGGTAAGAAAAGGAAAGATAAGGCAAGGAAATGTAAGAAAAGGAAAGATAAGGAAAAAAAGGCAGAATAAGGTAAGAAAAGGAAAGAAGAGGCAAGATAAAGCTAGAAAAGGCAAGGAAAAGGCAAGATAAGGTAAGAATAAGAAAGAAAAAGCAAGGAAAAGGCAAGAAAAGGCAAGAAAAGGCATGAAAAGGTAAGAAAAGGGGAGAAAAGCCAAGATAAGGGAAGAAAAGGCAAGAAAAGCAGAGAAAAGGCAAGAAAAGGCAAGCGAAGAAAAGAAAAGATAAGATAAGCCAAGAAAAGGCAAGAAACGGTAATAAAAGGCAAGGAAAAGGAAAGAAAAGGCAAGAAAATGGAAGGAAAAGGAATGAAAAGGCAAGAAAAGGGAAGATAAAGCAAGAAAAGGCCAGATAAGGCAAAAAAGGAAAGAAAAGGCAAGGAGAAGGCAATATAAGGCAAGAAATGGCAAGATAAGGCAAGATAAGGCAAGAAAAGGGAAGGAAAGGGCAAGATAAGGAAAGAAAAGGCAAGAAAAGAAAGAAAAGGTAAGGAAAAGGCAAGAAAAGCCAAGATAAGGCAAGAAAAGATAAGATAAGGTAAGGAAAAGACAAGATAGGGCAAGATAAGGCAAGAAAAGGCAAAAAAAGGCAAGGAAAATGAATGGAAAGGCAAGAAACGGCAAGAAAATGAAAGTAAAGGGAAGATAAGGCAAGAAAATGCAAGAAAAGGCAATGAAAAGGCAGGACAAGGAAAGATAAGTCAAGAAAAGGCAAGGAAAAGGCAAGAAAAGGCATGAAAAGGCAAGGAAAAAAAATAAGAAAAGGCATAAAAAGCTAAGAAAAGCAAAGATACGGCAACATAAGGCAAGAAAAGTCAAGATAAGGCAAGAACAGGCAAGAAAAGGCAAGAAGATGAACTAAATGGCAAGAAAAGGCATGAAAATGCAAGAAAAGGCAAGATACGGCAAGAAAAGGCAAGAAAAGGCAAGAAAAGGAAAGAAAAGGGAAGGTAAGGAAAGAAAAGGCAAGATAAGGTAAGAAAAGGCATGGAAAAGCAAGATAAGGTAAGAAAAGGCAAGATAAGGCAAGAAAAGGAAAAAAAAGGAATGAAAAGACTAAATAAGGCAAGGAAAACGCAAGGAAAAGGCTAGAAAAGGCAAGAAAAGGTAAGAAATGGCATGGAAAAGGCATAAAAAGGCAAGAAAATGAAAGATAGTGGAAGAAAAGGCATGAAAAGGCTTGAAAAGGTAAGAAATGGAATGAGAAGAATAGAAAAGGTAAGATAAGTTAAGAAATGGCAGGATAAGGCAAGAAAAGGCATAAAAAGCTAAGAAAAGGAAGGATATGGCAAGATAAGGCAAGAAAAGTCAAGATAAGGCAAGAACAGGCAAGAAAAGGCAAGAAGATGAACTAAATGGCAAGAAAAGGCATGGAAAAGGCATGAAAATGCAAGAAAAGGAAAGAAAAGGAAAAGAAAAGGCTAGAAAAGGAAAGATAAGGCAAGAAAAAGAAAGAAAAGGCCAGGAAAAGGCAAGAAAAAGCAAGATCAGGCAAGAAAAGTCAATATAAGGCAAGATAAGGCAAGAAAAGGGAAGGAAGGGAAAGAAAAGGAAAGATGAGGTAAGAAAAGGTAAGATAAGGGAAGAAAAGGAAAGAAAAGGCAAGATATGGAAAGAAAAGGCAAGAAAAGGAAAGAAAAGGTATGAAAAGGCAAGAAAATGCAAGATAATGTAAGAAAAGGCAAGATAAGGAATGAAAAGGCAAGATAAGGCAAGAAAAGGCAAGACAAGGTAAGAAAAGGCATGAAAAGGCAAGACAAGGCAAGACAAGGCAAGAAAAGGCAAGATAAGGCAAGATAAGATAAGAAAACATAAGAAAAAGCAAGAAAGGTAAAAATAAGGCAAGATAAGGTAAAAAAAACACAAGGAAAGGCAAGAAAAGATAAGATAAGCCAAGAAAAGAAAAGGATAGGCAAGGTAAGGCAAGAAAAGGGAAGGAATGGGAGAAAAGGTAAGAAAGGGGAGAAAAGGGCAAGAAAAGGGCAAGAAAAGGCAAGAAAAGGTAAGAAAGGCAAGAAAAGGTAAGGAGGGGGAGAAAAGGGGGAGAAAAGGCAAGAAAAGGAAAGATAAGGCAAGGAAATGTAAGAAAAGGAAAGATAAGGCAAAAAAGGCAGAATAAGGTAAGAAAAGGAAAGAAAAGGCAAGATAAAGCTAGAAAAGGAAAGGAAAAGGCAAGATAAGGTAAGAATAAGAAAGAAAAAGCAAGGAAAAGGCAAGAAAAGGCAAGAAAAGGCATGAAAAGGTAAGAAAAGGAAAGAAAAAGGGGAGAAAAGCCAAGATAAGGGAAGAAAAGGCAAGAAAAGCAGAGAAAAGGCAACAAAAGGCAAGCGAAGAAAAGAAAAGATAAGATAAGCCAAGAAAAGGCAAGAAACGGTAATAAAAGGCAAGGAAAAGGAAAGAAAAGGCAAGAAAATGGAAGGAAAAGGAATGAAAAGGTAAGAAAAGGGAAGATAAACCAAGAAAAGGCCAGATAAGGCAAGAAAAGGAAAGAAAAGGCAAGGAGGAGGCAATATAAGGCAAGAAATGGCAAGATAAGGCAAGATAAGGCAAGAAAAGGGAAGGAAAGGGCAAGATAAGGAAAGAAAAGGCAAGAAAAGAGAGAAAAGGTAAGGAAAAGGCAAGAAAAGCCAAGATAAGGCAAGAAAAGATAAGATAAGGTAACGAAAAGACAAGATAGGGCAAGATAAGGCAAGAAAAGGCAAAAAAAGGCAAGGAAAATGAATGGAAAGGCAAGAAACGGCAAGAAAATGTAAGTAAAGGGAAGATAAGGCAAGAAAATGCAAGAAAAGGCAATAAAAAGGCAGGAAAAGGAAAGATAAGTCAAGAAAAGGCAAGGAAAAGGCAAGAAAAGGCATGAAAAGGCAAGGAAAAAAAATAAGAAAAGGCATAAAAAGCTTAGAAAAGCAAAGATACGGCAACATAAGGCAAGAAAAGTCAAGATAAGGCAAGAACAGGCAAGAAAAGGCAAGAAGATGAACTAAATGGCAAGAAAAGGCATGAAAATGCAAGAAAAGGCAAGATACGGCAAGAAAAGGCAAGAAAAGGCAAGAAAAGGAAAGAAAAGGGAAGGTAAGGAAAGAAAAGGCAAGATAAGGTAAGAAAAGGCATGGAAAAGCAAGATAGGGTAAGAAAAGGCAAGATAAGGCAAGAAAAGGAAAAAAAAAGGAATGAAAAGACTAAATAAGGCAAGGAAAACGCAAGGAAAAGGCTTGAAAAGGCAAGAAAAGGTAAGAAATGGTATGGAAAAGGCATAAAAAGGCAAGAAAATGAAAGATAATGGAAGAAAAGGCATGAAAAGGCTTGAAAAGGTAAGAAATGGAATGAGAAGAATAGAAAAGGTAAGATAAGTTAAGAAATCGCAGGATAAGGCAAGAAAAGGTAAGATAAAGCTAGATAAGGAAAGAAAAGGCAAGGAAAAGGCATGAAAAGGCAAGAATAATAACTAAAAGGGAAGAAAAGGCATGAAAAGGTAAGAAAAGGAAACATAAGGAATGAAAATGAAAGAAGAGGCAAGAAAAGGCAAGAAAAGTTAAGAAAAGGCAAGATAAGGATAGAAAAGGCAAGAAAAGGAAAGATAAGGCACAAAAATGCAAGAAAAGGAAAGAAAAGGCAAGGAAAAGCCAAAAAAAGGCAAGATAAGGCAAGAAACGGCTAGAAATGGAAAGAAAAGGCATAAAAAGGGAAGAAAAGGAAAGAAACGGGAAGGAAAAGGCAAAAAAAGGCAAAAGAATGCAAGAAAATGTAAGAAAGGGCATGAAAAGGCAATAAATGGCAAAAGAAGGCATGAAAAGGCATGGAAAGGCATGAAAAGATAAGAAAAAGAAAGAAAAGGAAAGGTAAGAAAAGGTTAGATAAGGCAAGATAAGGCAAGATAAGGGAACAAAAGGAAAGAAAAGGCAAGGAAATGGCAAGATAATGCTAGAAAAGGAAAGGAAAAGGCAAGATAAGGTAAGAATAGGAAAGAAAAGGCAAGGAAAAGGCAAGAAAATGCAAGATAAGGCAAGAAAAGGCATGAAAAGGCAAGAAAAGGAAAGAAAATGGGGAGAAAAGGCAAGAATAGGCAAGAAAATGGGAGAAGATGCAAGAAAAGGCAAGCAAAGTAAAGAAAAGATAAGATAAGGCAAGAAAAGGCAAGAAACGGGAATAAAAGGCAAGGAAAAGGAAAGAAAAGGAAAGAAAAGGCAAGAAAAGGCCAGATAAGGCAAGAAAAGGAAAGAAAAGGCAAGAAAAAGGAATGAAAAGGAAAGATAAAGCAAGAAAAGGCCAGATAAGGCAAGAAAAGGAAAGAAAAGGCAAGAAAAAGGCAAGATAAGGAAAGATAAGGCAAGAAAAGGCAAGATAATACAAGATAAGGCATGAAAAGGGAAGGAAAGGGAAAGAAAAGGTAAGGAAAAGGCAAGAAAAGCCAAGATAAGGCAAGAAAAGGAAAGATAAGGCAAGGAAAAGACAAGAAAGGGCAAGATAAGGCAAGAAAAGGCAAGGAAAATGAATGTAAAGGCAAGAAAAGGCAAGAAAAGGTAAGTAAAGGCAAGATAAGGCAAGAAAAGACAAGAAAAGGCAATGAAAAGGCAAGAAAAGGGAAAAAAAGGAAAGATAAGTCAAGAAAAGGCAAGTAAAAGACAAGAAAAGTCATGAAAAAGCAAGAAAAATAAAAGAAAAGGCGAATGCAAGAAAAGACATAAAAAGCTAAGAAAAGGAAAGATACGGCAAGATAAGGCAAGAACAGGCAAGAAAAGGCAAGAATATGAACTTAATGGCAAGAAAAGGCATGGAATAGGCATGAAAATGCAACAAAAGGAAAGATACGGCAAAAAAAGGCAAGAAAAGGATAGGAAAGGAAAAGAAAAGGCTAGAAACGGCAAGATATGGCAAGAAAAGAAAAGAAAAGGTAAGATAAGGTAAGAAAAGGCAAGATAAGGCAAGAAAAGTCAATATAAGGCAAGATAAAGCAAGAAAAGGGAAGGAAAGGAAAGAAAAGGAAAGATGAGGCAAGAAAAGGGAAGATAAGGGAAGAAAAGGCAAGATATGGAAAGAAAAGGCAAGGAAAAGTTATGAAAAGGCAAAAAAATGTAAGATAAGGTAAGAAAAGACAAGATAAGGAATGAAAACGCAAGATAAGGCAAGAAAAGGAAAGACAAGGCAAGAAAAGTCAAGAAAAGGCATGGTAAGGCAAGAAAAGGTAAGAAAACACAAGAAAAGGCAAGCAAAGTAAAGATAAGGCAATAAAAGATAAGATAAGGCAAGAAAAGGACAGAAAAGGCAAGGTAAGGCAAGAAAAGGGAAGGAAAGGGCAAGATAAGGAAAGAAAAGGCAAGAAAATGATAGAAAGGATTAGGGAAAGGCAAGATAACGTAAGATAAGGAAATATAAGGCAAGTAAAAGACAAGAAAGGGCAAGATAAGGCAAGAAAAGGAAAAAATGGCAAGGAAAATGAATGTAAAGGCTAGAAAAGTCAAGAAAATGTAAGTAAAGGCAAGATAAGGCAAAAAAAGGCAAGAAAAGGCAAAGAAGAGGCAAGAATAGGAAAAAAAAGGAAAGTTAAGTCTAGAAAAGGCAAGGAAAAGGCAAGAAAATGCATAAAAAGGCAAGAAAAAATAAGAAAAGGCAAAGGCAAAAAAAGGCATGAAAAGCTAAGAAAAGGAAAGAAAAGGAAAGATACGGCAAGATAAGGCAAGAAAAGTCAAGATAAGGCAAGAATAGGAAAGAAAAGGCAAGAAAAGTCAAGATAAGGCGAGAATAGGAAGGAAAAGGCAAGAAGATGAAATAAATGGCAAGAAAAGGCATGGAAAGGGCATAAAAATGCAAGAAAAGGAAAGATACAGCAATAAAAGGCATGAAAAGGCATGAAAAGGCAAGAAAAAGATAGAAAAGGCATGAAAAGGCATGAAAAGGCAAGAAAAAGATAGAAAAGGCAAGGCAAAGACTAGAAAAGGCCAGATAAGGCAAGCCAAGGCAAGAAAAGTAAAGGAAAGAAAAGGCCAGGAAAAGGAAAGAAAAGGAAAGAAAATGCAAGATATGGAAAGAAAAGGCAAGGAAAGGCAAGGAAAAGGCATGAAAAGGCAAGAAAGGAAAGAAAAGGCATGAAAAGGCAAGAAAATGCTTGATAAGGTAAGAAAAGGCAAGATATGGAATGAAAAGGCAAGACAAGGCAGAAAAAGGCAAAATAAGGCAAGAAAAGGCATGAAAAGGCAAGATAAGGCAAGAAAAGGCAAGATAAGGTAAGAAAAGGCAAGAAAATGAAAGATAAGGCAAGAAAAGATAAGATAAGGCAAGAAAAGGAAAGAAAAGGCAAGGAAAAGGCAAGATAAGGTAAGAGAAGAAAAGAAAAGGCAAGGAAAGGCAAGATAAGGCAAGGAAAGGTAAGAAAAGGAAAGAAAAGGAAAGATATGGCAAGAAAAGGCAAGATAAGGTAAGAAAAGGAAAGAAAAGGCAAGGAAAAGGAAAGAAAAGGAAAGAAAAGGCAAGAAAAGGAAAGGAAAAGGCCTAAAAATGGAAGAAAAGTAAGAAAAGTCAAGAAAAGGCAAGAAAAGGCAAAGAAAGGCAAGAAAATGAAAGAAAATGAAAGATAAGGCAAGAAAAGGCAAGGGAAAGTCAAGAAAATGCAAGAAAAGGCAAGGAAAAGGAATGAAAAGGCAAGAAATGGAAAGATAAGGCAAGAAAAATAATGAAAAGGCAAGGAAAAGGAATGAAAAGGTAAAAAAAGGAAAGATAAGGCAAGAAAAGGAAAGAAAATGAAAGAAAAGGCAAGATAAGCCAAGAAATGGCAAGATAAGGCAAGAAAAGGTTAGAAAAGAAAAGAAAAGGAAAGGCAAGGCAAGGAAAAGGTTAGAAATGGAAGAAAAGGCAAGATAAGGTAAGAAAAGGTTAGAAAAGAAAAGAAAAGGAAAGGCAAGGCAAGGAATAGGCAGAAAAGGCGATAAAAGGAAAAAGCAAGGAAAAGACAAGAAAATGCATGAAAAGTCAGGAAAAAGGGGAGAAAAGCAAGGATAAGGGAAGAAAAGGCAAGAAAAGTGAAGAAAAGGCAAGAAAAGGCAAGCAAAGGAAAGAAAAGCTAAGATAAGGCAAGAAAAGGCAAGAAACTGTAATAAAAGGCAAGGAAAAGGAAAGAAAAGGCAAGAAAATGCAAGGAAAAGGAATGAAAAGGCAAGAAAAGGAAAGATAAAGCAAGAAAAGGCCAGATAAGGCAAGAAAATGAAAGAAAAGGCAAGAAAAGAAAAGATAAGGCAAGATAAGGTAAGATAAGGCAAGGAAAAGATAAGAAAGGGCAAGATAAGGCAAAAAAGGCAAGGAAAATGAATGTAAAGGCAAGAAAAGGAAAAGAAAATGTAAGTAAAGGCAAGATAAGGCAAGAAAATGCAACAAAATTCAAGAAAATGCAAAAAAAGGAAAAATAAGTCAAGAAAAGGCAAGGAAAAGGCATGAAAAGACAAGAAAAAATAAGAAAAGGCAAAGGCAAGAAAAGGCATAAAAAGCTAAGAAAATGAAAAATACGACAAGATAAGGCAAGAAAAGTCAAGATAATGGAATAACAGGCAAGAAAAGGCAAAAAGATGAACTAAATGGCAAGAAATGGAATGAAAATGCAAGAAAAGGAAAGATATGGCAAGAAAAGGCATGAAAAGGCAAGAAAAGGAAAGAAAAGGCAAGGAAAAGGCTAGAAAAGGCAAGATAAGGCAAGAAAAGGAAAGAAAAGGCCAAGAAAAGGCAAGAAAAGGCAAGAAAAGTGATACAAACGATGCACGAGACCCGTCCACGAAGTGTTGAAATGTCAGATCATTCTAGATCAGTTTGTGGTGGGGATCTCGACCCGATGCTCAGAACCAAATAAGAACCTTGGTATTACAACCGCGACCCACTACTTGAGTTGAAACAAAGAACCTTGATTTGTTGATGATGCCACAAATGGTGATGATGGGCCGCTTGATAAGTCGATGGTGAACTCGACGGAATCCCTCCCTTGTGTTCGAACAGTTCCAAAGAACCAAGAGAGCAAAGCCCACATTTTTCAATCAATAATGGTCTCCTTATTCTCATTGCATCAGCCCCTATAAATAGGCTCAATATTACAAAGAGATTCCTAATCAAACAACTCCTAAAAAACTGGCTGGAAAGGAAAACTAAAAAGGAAACAATTCTCAGCCTTTTAGGAAGGCTAAAAACGTGTCCAATAATCTAAATAAGCCAAGAGTTGTTGGAATATAACTTCCTAATCAAAACTAATGGTTGAAATAAACTTCCTAAATAGAATGCCCAAATCAGAGGGAATCACTCTTCTAGATCTTTGCTGCTGAAAGGACCTTCTAGAACTTGTATTAAGGTCATAAACTCAGCTGAATTTCGTGGCTCTGGGTCCATGGACTTTAATAAATTTTCTTGTGCCCAACTCTCCGATATAAGCTTGGAAATCAGACCGTTAATTTGTAAGTTTAAGCACTTTGCAGATGCTTTCACAATTGGTCAGATTGATACTTTATAAGGCTACTAGGATTCACATCACTCCCCTCCTCTTGAAAGAGATTTGTCCTCAAATCCTTGCATATGCCATGCTTGTTCCAATTAAAAATCATGCTGGAACAATGTTGAATCTTCAAACGACGTGGGTTCACTTGATATCTTCCGCTCCAACATAATAGATACTTTAAACATAAACAATCTGAATTCATCTCCAAATCAAAAGTTAAAGACTCTCTTTTTCAAATAAGCCTTCCACCAATCTTCAAAGCATTCCACAAGTTGATCAATGCTGATCCTCCAACATATTCAAACTTGTCAACTCCCAAGAAGTCAATATGCTCAACATATTCAACATGAAAATCTGGATATAAGTAAGATATGGGCTGAACCTCTTCCGTCTCAACCACAACAACAAATTCTTCATGATTACCATCAATTGGAGTTATGCACTTCTTCATGTGAACAACATTATTCACCACAGATGATTCATCAAATAAATCCCTTAAGTAAAGTAGTGACATTGTATGCTCATCAAAGCAATCTCCATCAAATAAGTCAATAGAATATGTACCAAACTCCTCCCATGACAAAGCCTCTTCAAGAACTTCAAAAGAAGAAGCTTTCATATCAACATCAGAACCACATACCTTATTCTCAATGTCGCACTTAGTGTGAATGATCTTCTCACGTTGCACTTCATAAACTTCTCTTGCATGCAAGTCAATTTTCCTTGCCAATGACATAAGTTTCTCCCAGCTGTCTTCATCATCCCACGCTGTAACTCGATGAGTACTATCACCTCTCACCCCAATCTTCCTTTGCTGAGCTCTTGTATCCTTGCATACTTTAGGAACAACATCTACCCTCTTCGAAAGTTTACTCTCTATACGGTCTATCCGTCTGTTAAACTTATTGATCTCCCCACTCACCATGTAATTCATCTCACTCATCATGGCCTCCATAAACTGTTTTGGATCAGCCAATGACTCATCATCTTCAAAGTTTCTTCGTGAGTAGTAGTAGGACATATTCTTGCTCATCTTTTTTATTTCCTTTCAACTTTTTCTTTCAGCCTTTTTTATTCAACCTTCTTTTCTTTTCTTTTGTAGGCTTCCTTCTTTCTTTCTTTTTTTGGATTTTTTTTGCTTTCTCCAACTCAGATTACAATAAGAGCAACAAACTGAAAACTAATGATAAAACCAAAATTTAAAGGATAGATAGAACTGAAACAGAACCTTGACCTCTGATACCAAATGATACGAACTCTGCCAAAGATACACGAGACCTATCCACGAAATGTTGAAATCCCAGATCGTTCTAGATTAGTTTGTGATGGGGATCTCGACCCAATGCTCACAACCAAATAAGAATCTTGGTATTACGACCGTGACCAGCTGCTTGAGTTGAAACAAAGAAATTTGATTTGTTGATGACGCCACAAACGGTGATGATGGGCCGCTTGATAAGTCGATGGTGAACTCGACGGAATCCCTCCATTGTGTTCGAACAGTTTCGAAGAACCAAGAGAGCAAAGACTACATTTTTCAATCAATAATGGTTTCCTTATTCTCTTTGCATAAGCCTCTATAAATAGGCTCCATATTACAAAGAGATTCCTAATCAAACAACTCCTAAAAATCTGGCTGGAAAGGAAAACTAAAAAGGAAACAATTCTCAGCCTTTTAGGAAGGCTAAAAACGTGTCCAATAATCTAAATAAGCCAAGAGTTGTTGGAATATAACTTCCTAATCAAAACTAATGGCTGAAATAAACTTCCTAAATAGAATGCCCAAATCAGAGGGAATCACTCTTCTAGATCTTTGCTGCTGAAAGGACCTTCTAGAACGTGTATTAAGGTCATAAACTCAGCTAAATTTCGTGGCTCCTGGTCCATGGACTTTAATAAATTTGCTTGGGCCCAACTCTCCTATGTAAGCTTGGAAATCAGACCGTTAAGTTGTAAGTTTAAGCACTTTGCTGATGCTCTCACAATTGGTCAGATTGACACTTTATAAGGCTACTAGGGTTCACATCATTCTGATACCAAATGATACGAACCCCTCCAACGATGCGACGAGACCCGGCCATAAAGCGTGAAATCCCAGATCGTTCTAGATCAGTTTGTGATGGGGATCTCGACCCGATGCTCACAACCAAACAAGAATCTTGTTTTTACGACCGTGACCCGCTGCTTGAGTTAAAACAAAGAACCTTGATATGTTGATGACGCCACAAACGGTGATGATGGGCCGCTTGTTAAGTTGATGGCAAACTCGAAGGAATCCCTCCGTTGTATTCAAACAGTTCTGAAGAACCGAGAGAGCAAAGCCCACATTTTTCAATCAATAATGGTCTCCTTATTCTCATTGCATCAGCCTCTATAAATAGGCTCAATATTACAAAGAGATTCCTAATCAAACAACTACTAAAAATCTGGCTCGAAAGGAAAACTAAAAAGGAAACAATTCTCAACCTTTTAGGAAGGCTAAAAACGTGTCCAACAATCTAAATAAGCCAAGAGTTGTTGGAATATAACTTCCTAATCAAAATTAATGGCTGAAATAAAGTTCCTAAATAGAATGCCCAAATCAGAGGGAATCACTCTTCTAGATCTTTGCTGCTGAAAGGACCTTCTAGAACTTGTATTAAAGTCATAAACTCAGCTGAATTTTGTGGCTCTTGGTCCATGGACTTTAATAAATTTGCTTGGGCCCAACTCACCGATGTAAGCTTGGAAATCAGACCCTTAAGTTGTAAGTTTAAGAACTTTGCAGATGCTCTCACAATTGGTCAGATTGACACTTTATCAGGCTACTAGAATTCACATAAAAAAGGCAAGAAAAGGAAAGATAATGCAAGAAAAGGCAAGATAAGGCAAGAAAAGGGAAGGAAAGGAAAGATGAGGCAAGAAAAGGCAAGATAAGGGAAAAAAAGGAAAGGAAAGAAAAGGAAAGATGAGGCAAGAAAAGGCAAGATAAGGGAAAAAAGGAAAGGAATGAAAAGGCAAGAGATGGAAAGAAAAGGCAAGAAAAGGCAAGTTAGGCATGAAAAGGCAAGAAAAGGAAAGGAAAGCTATGAAAAGGCAAGAAAATGCAAGATAAGGTATGAAAAGGCAAGAAAATGCAAGATAAGGTAAGAAAAGGAAAGATAAGGAATGAAAAGGCAAGACAAGGCAAGAAAAGGCATGAAAATGTATGAAAAGGAAAGAAAAGAATAGAAAAGGCAAGATAAGTTAAGAAAAGGTATGATAAGGCTAGAAAAGGCATGAAAAGGTAAGAAACGGCAAGATAAGGAATGAAAAGGCAAGGAAAGGCAAAAAAAGTTAAGAAAAGGCAAAATAAGGATAGAAAAGGCAAGAAAAGGAAAGATAAGGCACAAAAAGGCAAGAAAAGGAAAAAAAGGTAAGAAAAGGCATAAAATGGAAAGAAAAGGCAAGTTAAGGCAAGAAATGGCAAGATAAGGCAAGATAAGGCAAGATAAGGCAAGAAAAGGCAACAAATGGAAAGAAAGGCAAGAAAAGGCAAGAAAAGGAAAGAAAAGGGAAGGAAAAGGCATGAAAAGGCAAGAGAAGGCAAGAAAAGGCATGAAAAGGCATGGAAAGGCATGAAAAGGTAAGAAAAAGAAACAAAAGGCAAGAAAAAGTAAGAAAAGGGAAGAAAGGGCAAGATAAGGCAAGAAAATGCAAGATAAGTCAAGAAAAGGCAAGAAAAGGAAAGGAAAGGTAAGAAAAGGAAAGATAAGGCAAGAAAAGGCAAGATAAGGCAAGAAAAGGAAAGAAAAAGCAAGGAAAAGGCAAGATAAGGCTATAAAATGCAAGGAAAAAGGATGATAAGGCAAGAATATGAAAGAAAAGGCAAGGAAAAGGCAAGTAAAGGCAAGATAAGGCAAGAAAAGGCCAAAAAGGAAAGAAAATGGGGAGAAAAGGAAAGAAAATGGGAGAAAAGGCAAGAAAAGGCAAGCAAAGGAAAGAAAAGATAAGATAAAGCAAGAAAAGGCAAGAAAAAGCAATAAAAGGCAAGGAAAAGGAAAGAAAAGGCAAGAAAAGGCAAGGAAAAGGAATGAAAAGGCAAGAAAAGGAATGATAAAGCAAGAAAAGGCCAGATAAGGCAAGAAAAGGAAAGAAAAGGCAAGAAAAAGGAAAGATAAGGCATGAAAAGGGAAGGAAAGGGCCAGATAAAGAAAGAAAATGCAAGAAAATGAAAGATAAGGAAAGGAAAAGACAAAAAAGGGCAAGATAAAGAAAGAAAATGCAAGAAAAGGAAAGATAAGGCAAGGAAAAGACAAGGAAAAGGCCAGAAAAGGCAAAAAAAAGGCAAGGAAAATGAATGTAAAGTCAAGAAAAGGCAAGAAACGGTAAGTAAAGGCAAGATAAGGCAAGAAATGGCAAGAAAAGGCAATGAAAAGGCAAGAAAAGGAAAAAAAAGGAAAGATAAGTCAAGAAAAGGCAAGGAAAATGCAAGAAAAGGCATGAAAAAACAAGAAAAAAATAAGAAAAGTAAAAGATACGGCATAAGGCAAGAAAAGTCAAGATAAGGTAAGAACAGGCAAGAAAAGGCTAGAAGATGAACTAAATGGCAAGAAAAGGCATGAAAATGCAAGCAAAGGAAAGATACGGCAAGAAAAGGCATGAAAAAGCAAAAAAAGGAAAGAAAAGGAAAGGAAAAGGCTAGAAAAGGCAAGATAAGGCAAGAAAAGGAAAGAAAAGGCCAGAAAAAGGCAAGAAAAGGCAAGAAAAGGCAAGATAAGGCAAGAAAAGTTAATATAAGGCAAGATAAGGCAAGAAAAGGGAAGGAAAGGAAAGAAAAGGAAAGATGAGGCAAGAAAAGGCAAGATAAGGGAAGAAAAGGAAAGAAAAGGCAAGGAAAAGGCATGAAAAGGCTAAAAAAGGAAAGAAGAGGTATGAAAAGGTAAGAAAATGCAAGATAAGGTAAGAAAAGGCAAGAAAAAGGAAGCAAAGGGCAAGATAAGGAAAGAAAAGGCAAGAAAAGGGAAGCAAAGGGCAAGATAATGAAAGAAAAGGCAAGAAAACGAAAGAAAAGGTAAGGAAAAGGCAAGAAAAGGAAAGATAAGGCAAGATAATGCAAGAAAAGGAAATATAAGGCAAGGAAAAGATAAGAAAAAGCAAGATAAGGCAAAAAAGGCAAGGATAATGAATGTAAAGGCAAGAAAAGGCAAGGACAAGGCAAAAAAAGGCAAGAAAAAAATAAGAAAAGGCAAAGGCAAGAAAAGGCATGAAAAACTAAGAAAAGGAAAGATACGGCAAGATAAGGCAAGAAAAGTCAAGATAAGGCAAGAACAGGCAAGAAAAGGCAAGAAGATGAAATAAATGCAAGAAAAGGCATGGAAAAGGCTTAAAAATGCAAGAAAAGGAAAGATACGGTAAGAAAAGGCATGAAAAGGCAACAAAAGGCATGAAAAGGCAACAAAAGGATAGAAAAGGCAAGGAAAAGGCCAGATACGGTAAGAGAAGGCAAGAAAATCAAAGAAAAGGCCAGGAAAAGTAAAGAAAAGGAAAGAAAAGGTAAGAAAAGGAAAGAAAAGTCATGAAAAGGTAAGAAAATGCAAGATAAGGTAAGAAAAGGCAAAATATGGAATGAAAAGGCAAGATAAGGCAAATTAGGGCAAGAAAAGGCATGAAAAGGCAAGATAAGGTAAGATAAGGTAAGAAAACACAAGAAAAGGCAAGAAAAGGAAAGATAAGGCGAGAAAAGATAAGATAAGGCAAGAAAAGAAAAGAAAAGGCAAGGAAAAGGGAAGAAAAGGAAAGATAAGGCAAGAAAAGGCAAGATAAGGTAAGAGAAGACAAGAAAAGGCAAGATAAGGCAAGAAAATGCAAGATAAGGTAAGAGAAGACAAGAAAAGGCCAGGAAAGGCAAGATAAGGGAAGGAAAGGTAAGAAAAGGAAAGAAAATTGAAAGATATGGCAAGAAAAGGCATGATAAGACAAGAAAGGGAAAGAAAAGGCAAGGAAAAGGAAAGAAAAGGCAAGAAAAGGAAAGGAAAAGGCAAGAAAAGACAAGGAAAGGCAAGAAAAGGTAAGAAATGAAAGATAAGGCAAAGGAACGTCAAGAAAAGGCAAGAAAAGGCAATGAAAAGGAATGAAAAGGCAAGAAATGGGAAGATAAGGCAAGAAAAACCTTGAAAAGGCAAGGAAAGGGAATGAAAAGGCAAAAAAAGGAAAGATAAGGCAAGAAAGGGCATGAAAAGGCAAGAAAAGGAAAGAAAAGGCAAGATAAGGCAAAAAAGGCAAGATAAGGCTAGAAAAGGCAAGGAAAAGGAAAGAAAAGGCAAAATAAGGCTAGAAAAGGCAAGGAAAAGGAAAGAAAAGGCAAGATAAGGCTAGAAAAGGCAAGGAAAAGGCAAGAAAATGCAAGAAATGGAAAGTAAAGGCAAGAAAAGGAAAGAAAAGATAAGATAAGGCAAGTAAAGTAATAAAAGGCAAGGAAAAGGCAAGAAAAGGCAAGAAAAGGAAAGAAAAGGTAAGAAAAAGCAAGGAAAATGAATGAAAAGGTAGGAAGAAAAGGAAAGATTAGGTAAAAAAAGTCATGAAAAGACAAGAAAAGGAAAGAAAGAAAAGCCAAAGCAAGAAAAGGCAAGATAAGGCAAGAAAAGGTAAGGAAAAGAAAGGATAATGCAAGAAAATGCAAGATAAGGCAAGAAAAGGGAAGGAAAGGGCAAGAAATGGCAAGATAAGGAAAGAAAAGCCTAGAAAAGGAAAGAAAAGGTAAGAAAAGGCAAGAAAAGGCAAGAGAATGAAAGATAAGGCAAGAAAATAAAAGAAAAGGAATGAAAATACTAGATATGGCAAGAAAAGGCAAGATAAGGCAATAAAAGGCAAGGAAAAGGCAGAAAAAGGAATGAAAAAGTAAGAAAATGCATGAAAAGGCAAGAAAATGAAAGAAAAGGCATGAAAAGGCATGAAAAAGGTTGAAAAGGAAAGAAAAGAAAAGGTAAGATAAGGCAAGAATAGGGAAGGAAAGGCAAGGTAAAGGCATGAAAAGGCAAGAATAGGAAATGAAAGGAAAGAAAAGGTATGAAAAGGCAAGAAAAGGTAAGATATGGATTGAAAAGATAAGATAAGGAAGGAAAATGCATGAAAAGGCAAGATGATAATTCAAGAAAAGGCAAGATAAGGTGAGAAAAGTCAAGAAAAGGCAATAAAAGGCAAGATAAGGCAAGGTAATGCAAGAAAAGGAAAGGAAAAGCAAGAAATGGAAAGATAAGGCAAGAAAAGGCAAGGAAACGGCTTGAAAATGCAAGAAAAGGAAAGAAAATGCAAGAACAGGCATAAAAAGGCGAGAAAAGTTAAGAAAAGACAAGATAAGGATAGAAAAGGCAAGAAAATGATAGATAAGGCATAAAAAGGCAAGAAAAGACAAGAAAAGGAAAGAAAATGCAAGAAAATGCAAGAAAAAGCCAAGAAAAGGTAAGAAAAGGCATGAAAAGGCAAGAAAAGGATAGAAAAAGGCAAGATAAGTTAAGAAATGGCAAGGAAAAGGGAAGAAAAGGCAAATTAAGGCATGAAAAGGCATGAAAAGGTAAGAAAATGAAAGAAATGGCAAGGAAAAGGCAAGAAAATGTAAGAAAACGGAGGAAAGGGCAAGATATGGCAAGAAAAGGAATGGAAGAAAATGCAAGAAAATGCAAGGAAAGGTAAGAAAAGGAAAGAAAAAGAAAGATAAGGCAAGAAAAGGCAAGATAAGGTAAGAAAAGGAAAGAAAAGGCAAGGAAAAGGCAAGATAAGGCTAGAAAAGGAAAGAAAAGGCAAAAAAAGGCAAGAAAAGAAAAGATAAGAAAAGATAAGGCAAGAAAAGGTATGGAAAGGCAAGAAAAAGGATTCAAAAGGCAGGAAAAGGAAAGATTAGGCAAGAAAAGGCATGAAAAGGCAAGAAAAGGGAAGAAAAGGTAAGATAAGGCAAGAAAATACACAAAAAGGCAAGAAAAAGAAAGATAAGGCAAGAAAAGCCAAGAAAAGGCAAGAAAAGGAAAGAAAAGGCATGAAAAGGTAAGAAAACGAAAGAAGAGGGAAGGAAAAGGCAAGATAAGGAAAGAAAAGGCAAGAAATGGCAAGGAAAAGGCAAGAAAAGGCAAAATAAGGCATGAAATGGCAAGGAAAAGGCATGAAAAAGTAAGAAAAGAAAGGAAAAGGCAAGAGAAGGTAAGAAAAGGGCAAGATAAGGCAAGAGAAGGTAAGAAAAGGGCAAGATAAGGAAAGAAATGGGAAAGAAAGGGCAAGAAATGGCAAGATAAGGAAGGAAAAGGAAAGAAAATGTAAGGAAAAGGAAAGAAAAGGCAAGAAAAGGAAAGAAAAGGCAAGAAAAAGGCGAGATAAGGCAAGGAAAAGGCGAGATAAGGCAAGCAGAGGCAAGGATAATGCATGTAAAGGCAAGAAAAGGAAAGGAAAGGTAAGGAAAATACAAGATAATGCATGAAAAGGCAAGAAAGATAAGATAAGTCAAGAAAATGCATGATAAGGCGAGAAAAGACAAGAAAAGGCAAGAAAAGGCAAGATAAGGCGAGGAAAGTTAAGAAAAGGCAAGGAAAAGCGAGAAAAGGAATGATGAGGCAAGAAAAGGCAAGGAAACTGCTTGAAAATGCAAGAAAAGGAAAGAAAAGGCATGAAAATTTTAGAAAAGGAAACAAAAGGGAAGGAAAAGGCAAGATAAAGAAAGAAAAGGCAAGGAAAGGCAAGTTAAAGGCAAGAAAAGGCAAGAAATGGAAAGATAAGGCAAGAAAAGGCAAGGAAACAGCTTGAAAATGCAAGAAAAGGAAAGAAAAGGCAAGAAAACGCATAAAAAGGCGAGAAAAAGAAAGAAAAGTTAAGAAAAGACAAGATAAGGATAGAAAAGGCAAGAAAATGATAGATAAGGCATAAAAAGGCAAGAAAAGACAAGAAAAGGAAAGAAAATGCAAGAAAATGCAAGAAAATGCAAGAAAAGGCCAAGAAAAGGTAAGAAAAGGTATGAAAAGGCAAGAAAAGTATAGAAAATGGAAGAAAAAGGCAAGATAAGTTAAGAAAAGGCAAGGAAAAGGCAAATTAAGGCATGAAAAGGTAAGAAAAGGAAAGAAATGGCAAGGAAAAGGCAAGAAAATGTAAGAAAATGGAAGAAAGGGCAAGATATGGCAAGAAAAGGAAGGGAAGAAAATGCAAGGAAAGGTAAGAAAAGGAAAGAAAAAGAAAGATAAGGCAAGAAAAGGCAAGATAAGGTAAGAAAAGGAAAGAAAAGGCAAGGAAAAGGCAAGATAAGGCTAGAAAAGGAAAGAAAAGGCAAAAAAAGGCAAGAAAAGGAAAAAAAAGAAAAGATAAGGCAAGAAAAGGTATGAAAAGGCAAGAAAAAGGATTGAAAAGGCAGGAAAAGGAAAGATTAGGCAAGAAAAGGCATGAAAAGGGAAGAAAAGGGAAGAAAAGGTAAGATAAGGCAAGAAAAGGCACAAAAAGGCAAGAAAAAGAAAGATAAGGCAAGAAAAACCAAGAAAAGCCAAGAAAAGGCAAGAAAAGGCATGAAAAGGCAAGAAAAGGAAAGAAAAGGGAAGGAAAAGGCAAGATAAGGAAAGAAAAGGCAAGAAATGGCAAGGAAAAGGCAAGAAAAGGCAAAATAAGGCATGAAATGGCAAGGAAAAGGCATGAAAAAGTAAGAAAAGAAAAGAGAAGGTAAGAAAAGGGCAAGATAAGGCAAGAGAAGGTAAGAAAAGGGCAAGATAAGGAAAGAAATGGGAAAGAAAGGGCAAGAAATGGCAAGATAAGGAAGGAAAAGGAAAGAAAAGGTAAGGAAAAGGAAAGATAAGGCAAGATAAGGCAAGAAAAGGAAAGAAAAGGCAAGAAAAAGGCGAGATAAGGCAAGGAAAAGGCGAGATAAGGCAAGGAGAGGCAAGGATAATGCATGTAAAGGCAAGAAGAGGAAAGGAAAGGTAAGGCAAAGACAAGATAATGCATGAAAAAGCAAGAAAGATAAGATAAGTCAAGAAAATGCATGATAAGGCGAGAAAAGACAAGAAAAGGCAAGATAAGGCAAGGAAAGTTAAGAAAAGGCAAGGAAAAGTGAGAAAAGGAATGATGAGGCAAGAAAAGGCAAGGAAACTGCTTGAAAATGCAAGAAAAGGAAAGAAAAGGCATGAAAAGGCATGAAAATTTTAGAAAAGGAAAGAAAAGGGAAGGAAAAGGCAAGATAAAGGAAGAAAAGGCAAGGAAAGGCAAGTTAAAGGCAAGAAAAGGCAAGATAAGGCAAGAAAAGGCAAGATAGGGCAAAATAAGGCAAGAAAAGGCATGAAAAGGTAAGAAAAGGAAAGAAAAGGCAAGGTAAAGGCAAGAAAAAGGTAAGAAAAGGGAAGAAAGCGCAGGAAAGGGCAATATAAGGCAAGAAAAGGAAGGCAATAAAAGGTAAGATAAGGCAAGAAAGGGCAAGGAAAGGTAAGAAAAGGAAAGAAAATGAAAGATAAGGCATAAAATGGCAAGATAAGGTAAGAAAAGGAAAGAAAAGGCAAGGAAAAGCCAAGAAAAGGCAAGATAAGGATAGAAAAGGCAAGGAAAAGGCAAGAAAATGCAAGAAATGGAAAGTAAAGGCAAGAAAAGGCAAGAAAAGGAAAGAAAAGATAAGATAAGGCAAGTAAAGCAATAAAAGGTAAGGAAAATGCAAGAAAAGGCAAGAAAAGGTAAGAAAAAGAAAGGAAAATGAATGAAAAGGTAGGAAAAGGAAAGATTAGGCAAGAAAAGGCATGAAAAGACAAGAAAAGGAAAGAAAGAAAAGGCAAAGCAAGAATAGGCAAGAAAATGTAAGAAAAGGAAAGAATAGGTAAGGAAAAGAAAAGATAATATAAGAAAAGGAAAGATATGGCAAGATAAGGGAAGGAAAGGGCAAGAAATGGCAAGATAAGTGATGTGAATCTTGTTACGGATCCACGCGGAAGCCAGATCTTCTACGTTCAGAATGATGAAGATCTCAACCCGTTGTTTACGCCTCAGCAAGAACCTCAGTATTGAATAACCTTGACCCGCTGCTGTAGGGAAACAAAAACCTCGATCTTAAAGCAAATATGCCACAAATGGTGGTGGATGAACTGTTTGATAAGTGGTCATTCGTGCAAGAACTAATCAGCCTGCAAGAACCAAATGGGAGTCAACAACTCACGAAATTTTATTCCGCAAAAAAAAGTGTCTCCTCATTCTGTTTGTGCCTTTATAAATAGGCAAAGTTTAGAGACTCCTAATTCGAATTGAGATATGCTCAAAATGAAATTATAGTATCCTAAACAGATTTAAACTTCCAAAAACGAAATTATCTCATAAGGGACTTCCTAGATAGACTATAACTCCTAAAAATTTGGGATACTCCTAAAAATTTGGAATTAACAAACATCTGACTTTCTAGATATTCTAGAACTCCTAAAAACAAAATCAAGACATAATTAACTTCCTAAATAGCCTTAACAATGTTTATGGGCTTCTTATTAGCTTCTGGGTCACCAATGGGCTTCAACAGATTGGCTTGAGCCCAAATTTCTTGAATTAAGGCATTGAACTCAGCTTGAAACTTCTTGGCTCTTGCTCTTGTGAGTGGTCCGTTTGGCACTTGAACTTGATCTTTTGGTGCCCTTGTTGTGGTGGGAGGATTCCTATCAGAAGAAAAGTAAAGAAAAGGAAAGATAAGGTAAGAAAAGCCAAGAAAAGGCAAGAGAATGAAAGATAAGGCAAGAAAAGGAATGAAAAGACTAGATAAGGCAAGAAAAGGCAAGATAAGGCAATAAAAGGCAAGGAAAAGACAAGAAAAGGAATGAAAAAGCAAGAAAATGCATGAAAAAGTTAGAAAAGGAAAGAAAAGAAAAGGTAAGATAAGGCAAGAAAAGGCAAGATAAGGAAAGAAAAGGTATGAAAAGGCAAGAAAAGGCAAGGTATAGATTGAAAAGACAAGATAAGGCAAGGTAAGGCAAGAAAAGGCATGAAAAGGCAAGAAAAGGTAAGATAAGTCAACAAAAGGCAAGATAAGGTGAGAAAAGACAAGAAAAGGCAAGGAAAGGTAAGGAAAGGAATGATGAGGCAAGAAAAGGCAAGGAAACGGCTTGAAAATGCAAGAAAAGGAAAGACAAGGCATGAAAAGACAAGAAAAAGTAAGAAAGGTTAAGAAAAGGCAAGATAAAGATAGAAAAGTTAAGAAATGGAAAGATAAGGAAATATAAGGCACAAAAAGGCAAGATAAAGAAGGAAAAGGCAAGGAAAAGGCAAGTTATTGTTTTCTACTACTTGTCATCCACAAACTGATGGACAAACAAAAGTTGTGAATAGGACTTTGTCTACACTGTTAAGAGCGCTCATTAAGCATAACATTAAAGCTTGGGAAGATTGTTTGCCACATATTGAGTTTGCTTATAATCGATCTGTTCATTCTGCTACTCAATTCTCACCGTTTGAACTTGTGTATGGATTTAATCCTCTGACCCCACTAGATTTATCACCTTTGCCTTCGAATGAGTATGTTAACTTAGATGGCAAGAAGAAGGCTGAATTTGTCAAGCAGTTGCATGAGAAGGCGTGAATGAACATTGAGAAACAAAAGGAGCACTACCCAAGACAAGCAAATAAAGGGCGACACAAAGTTGTCTTTGAGCCTGGTGATTGGGTTTGGTTGCTACCACTGTCTTTGAGCCTCTGACCCCACAAAGTTGTCTTTGAGCACTACCCACCCGCGCAATGGCGTTCAAAGTTGCTACCTCGTGGGGATGGTCCCTTCCAAGTTTTAGAGCGCATCAATGACAAAGCTTATAAGCTTGACCTGCCGGGTGAGTATAATGTAAGTGCTTCTTTTAATGTTGCTGACTTAAGCCCGTTTGATGTAGGTAAAGATTTGAGGGCAAATCCTTTTCAAGAGAGGGGGAATGATGTGAACACGTCCACTATGGAGCTACAAGACCCACAACCAGTTCGAGTTCCACTTGGACCAATCATAAGAGCAAGAGCAACGACGCTTCAAGCAGAGCTCAACGGATTAATTCAAGGGATTTGGACTACAACCAGTTCGTGTAAGCCCGTGGACGTCCATGCAAAGCCCATACACGTGACTGGAGTTATTTTGGATGCCTAAAGGAGTAGAACCAAGATTCCTACTTTTTACGAATAAGAGTTATCCAAACTTTTTATAACTTTTTAGGAATAAGAGTTATCCAATAGTGGATAATAATTGTGTTTTTTAATTCTTAGGATAAACATTCATTTTTAGAACTAGTTAAGTAGTAAGATAAGTTTGGAGCTCTTCAGAACTTATCTTGTTGACTTTGGATTCTATCCAGGTCAGTTTTAACCTCTATAAAAGGAGGGCCACGAATTCAATAAAGGATCACTTTGTGGCATAAGAAAATTCGTGAGTTTTGGTACTCTGGTTGTTCTTGCGGGCTGGATTGCTTAGCTAGGGCGTTTGTACTTATCCAATAGAATTCCCATCTCCGTTTGTGGCGTATTCGATTCAAGATCAAGGTTCGCATTCTCACCATTGCAAGAAAAGGCATGAACATGTAAGAAAAGGCATCAAAACGCAAGAAAAGACATGAAAAGGTTAGAAAAGGGAAGATAACGCAAGAAAAGGAAAGAAACAGAAAGATAAGGCAAGAAAAGCTAAGGAAAGGCAAGAAAAGGCAAGGTAAGGCAAGGAAAAGGAAAGAAAAGGCAAAATAAGGAAAGAAAAGTCATGGATATGGCATGAAAATGCAAGGAAAAGGCAAGAAAAGTTAAGAAATGGCAATTAAAAGGCAAGATAAGGCAAGAAAAGCCAAGGAAAAGACATGTTAGGGTAATAAAAGGAAAGAAAAGGAAAGATAAGGAAAGATAAGGCAAGAAAAGGCATGCAAAGAAAAGAAAAGGAAAGATAAGGAAAGATAAGGAAAGAAAAGGCCAGGAAAAGATAAGAAAAGGCAAGAAAAGGCATGAAAAGATAAGCAAAGGGAAGAAATGGTAAGATAAGATAAGAAAAGGCACGAAAAGGCAAGAAATGGAAAAAAAGGCAAGAAAAGAAAAAGAAAGATAAGGCAAGATAAGGCAAGAAAAGCTACGGTAAGGCATGAAAAGGCAAAGTAAGGCAAGGAAAAGGAAAGAAAAGGCAAGGAAAAGGAAAGAAAAGGCAAAATAAGGAAAGAAAAGTCATGGATATGGTATGAAAATGCAAGGAAATGGCAAGAAAAGTTAAGAAATGACAATTAAAAGGCAAGATAAGGCAAGAAAAGCCAAGGAAAAGACATGTTAAGGCAATAAAAGGAAAGAAAAGGCAAGAAAAGGAAAGAAAAGGCAAGAAAAGGTACGAAAAGGCAAAAAAAGGCAAGATAAGGCAAGAAAAGGCAAGAAAAGGAAAGATAAGGAAAGATAAGGCAAGAGAAGGCATGAAAAGGAAAGAAAAGGAAAGATAAGGCAAGAAAAGGCCAGGAAAAGATAAGAAAAGGCATGAAAAGACAAGAAAAGAGAAGAAATGGTAAGATAAGATAAGAAAAGGCAAGGAAAATGATGTAGGAACATCCACGGCATCCATTAATTCTGCATGAAGGCGTGCAAGGACCAGCTCGTTATTTGCATTTACTCTCGTTATTTGCGTTTGAAACTGTCCGAGTGCTTATTTATTTCTGCCTTCATTTCCGGGATTGTAATAAGGCTCGTTAATGCCACTTATTAGGAGGTTAAAGTGGACGTTGGTTAGCTGAGGAGGCTCGTCTTAACTCCTCCCTAAAGCTCGCCGGATTTCCGCCTCCTATATGTAAATCTCGTGGACGAATAATGGATTCAGGCAGAGACCATTCCCTGAATTACCGTGAGCGTAATTGTAATTACATTGATCGTGCATGGATTTGCATGGTTCCTTCGTTTTGCCCTAGCTGGCCGTTTGCTCGTCAAACCCGCTTTGATCTTCAACGAGAGTTGCTTGATTGAAGTTTCCATCCGTGTTTCGTACCATCTTCGCCCTCAGTTAGTTAATTTCCATTCCAAAGCCTAAGGAATAACCTTATTTCCGCTACGCTACATCATGTGGTATCAGAGCTTTTGGTTGAGATCATCTCAATTCCTAGATTGAGAGTGAGAGGAGAGGACATTACCACCGCAGTAAGTTGTGAGAGACCCCATCTACGAGCCGATCCACAGGATTACGTGATCCCCTGATCCGTGTCCCTTTTATCAAACCTAACACCACTAAAATCCGAGCAGAGGCATGGCGGATCCAGATCATAACCAACGTCCGGATATGAATCAGAGGTTTACAAACATTGAGAACGCCATTCAGGCCATTCTCACTCGTTTGGATAACCTAGCAATTCAACATCCACCCGTTGCACCACAACCTGAAGTCCGAGCGAATCTTGAAGAAGAGGAAGGTGCGGATTCGGATGCTATGCTCCTTGCAAGAAAGGGAGGACGTGGTGTACGAGGTCCAAGAGGCCAAGGACGTGGAGGACGTGGAGAGGAAGTTGAACAATTCAGGCGTGTAGATCGACCCTTCAAGATGAATATTGAGAAATTTTATGGAGAATTGGACGTCGAGGGATTCCTAAATTGGATTGATTCGGTTGAAAAATATTTCGACTGCATGGATCTATCCGAAGAGCAAAAGGTGAACTACGTCGCCTTCAAACTCGAATCTGGGGCAGCCGTTTGGTGGCGTAAGGAGCAAGAAACAAGAAGAAGGCGTGGCGATTTACCTATTCGTGATTGGCCTTCGATGGAGCAGGCGTTACGCGAAAGGTTTCTGCCCGCGGATTACAACCAAACCCTATATACGCAATTTCTGACGTGCGTGCAGGGGAGCAGATCCGTGGAAGAGTACGTGACTGAATTCATTCGTTTGGCAACAAGAAACAACATGGAAGACAACGAAGATCAAATGATCGCACGATTCAATGATGGCTTGCACTATGAAGTCAAGCAACGCATGGAATTTGATACGTTTCTCTATTTTCAGGATGCTTGTGCAAAAGCACGGAAAATTGGTGCAGCTTTGAAGAAGAAACGTGTTGTGTCTACGCGTTATTCAGGTTCAGGAGGAAGTTCTAATTTTGGCAAGAATTCGGATAAGACTACAATTCAAAAGAGTGACCCAAAGGCATCAACCAATCCGAAAGTTGCTTCTGAAACTTCGCAAAGAAAGGGGAAAGAGGTTGAGACCAAATCAACTTCTAAATTGCGATGTTATAAGTGCAACGAACTGAGACATATTTCAAGTGATTGTCCAAAAAGAAAATTCAACCAATTGGTTGAACGAGAAGATTCGGAAGAAGAGAGTCTTGGAGCATACGTTTGTGCGCCTGTTGATGCAAGTAGCGAAGAAGATCGCAATGACTCTGAGGATAGCGTGGAGTATTGTGGCGTTTTAAGGAAGTTGGCTCTTGCTACGGCCAAGAAAGACGATTCACAACATCATAACCTATTCCGCACACGTTGTCACGTTGGAGAAAATGTGTGTGATGTAATCATAGACGGAGGGAGTCAAGAGAACTTCGTGAGCAAACAAGTTGTTGACAAACTTGGTCTGAAACCCTTGCCACACCCCGAGCCTTACTCTATTGGCTGGGTTAAATCAGGAGGAGGAATTAAGGTGACCTCGAAGTGCGAAGTTCCTATCTCCATTGGGAAGTACAAGGACATGGTTGTATGTGACGTGCTTGATATGGATGCGTGCCATATCCTGTTGGGACGCCCCTGGGAATACGATAATAAGGCACTACATAAGGGCAAAGAGAACACCTATGAAGTGAAGAAAGGTGGCCAACAATTCACGTTATTGCCTGCCAAGCCGAAGCAAGAAAAGATCAAGTCAAATCGTGCCGTGCGTTCCACAAATTTGGTAACTTCTCATAAACTGATGCTCGCATCTATTCGGGAATTCGGAGGTTGTCATGTTTTGGTTGCTCGTGACGTGCATGATCATGAAGAAGGTTGGGACAGTTTGCACGCACACGTAAAGAAGTTGTTGCAAGAATATCCTGAGATTGCTAAGGGTGATTTTCTGAACGGTTTACCACCATTGCGTGATATTCAACACGCTATTGATTTGATTCCTGGCGCATCGTTACCAAACCTTCCACACTACCGCATGAGTCCACAAGAGAATCAGATATTGCGCGAGCAAGTGGAAGAGCTTCTTGAGAAGGGTTTTATTCAAGAAAGTGTAAGTCCGTGTGGAGTACCAGCACTTCTTGTGCCTAAGAAGGACGGCTCGTGGCGTTTGTGTGTGGACTCCCGAGCAATCAACAAGATCACGGTGGGATATAGGTTTCCTATTCCTCGGTTGAATGACATGCTTGACAATCTGAGTGGTGCAGCGATCTTTTCAAAGATTGACCTCAAAAGTGGTTACCATCAGATTCGTATTCGACCTGGTGATGAATGGAAGACTGCGTTCAAGACGCGTGATGGCTTGTACGAATGGCTCGTCATGCCATTTGGATTGACCAATGCTCCAAGTACGTTTATGAGACTTATGCACCAAGTCTTGAAACCATTCCTGGACCAGTGTGTGGTCGTGTATTTCGACGACATATTGGTGTATAGTCAGTCAGAGAAGGAGCATTTGGAGCACTTGAAGCAAGTTTTTGAGGCTTTACGTAGTCACTGCCTCGTGATCAATCTGAAGAAGTGCTTGTTTTGGAAAGAAAGTGTGCTGTTTTTAGGGTTTGTTGTGGGAAGCGACGGAGTGCACGTCGATGAAGCAAAAATTGAAGCAATCATGACATGGCCAACCCCTACAAATGTTAAACAAGTAAGGAGTTTCCTTGGTTTGGCGAGCTTCTACCGAAGGTTCATTCGCAATTTCAGTGTGGTTGCGGCTCCACTTACTGCCTTGCTCAAGAAGCAAGTTCCGTTTGCATGGGATGAAGAGGTTGATCGAGCTTTCACGAAGTTAAAGGAGAAGCTAAGCACAGCTCCGGTACTTGCCTTACCTGATTTTTCTAAGTTGTTTCAGGTTGAAGTTGATGCGTGTGGAGTTGGCATTGGTGCGGTGTTAACTCAAGAGAAACGCCCCGTGGCTTTCTTTAGTGAGAAGTTGAGCACGCATAGGCAGACTTGGACGACCTACGAGCAAGAGTTTTATGCCGTGTTTAGGGCATTAAAAACTTGGGAGCATTACTTGATCGGGAAGGAGTTCGTTTTGTATACGGATCACAAGGCTCTCAAATTTTTAAAGGATCAACAGAAGCTGAGCAATCATATGCATGCGCGCTGGATCACTTACCTTCAGAAGTTTCCCTTCAAAATAATGCATAAGAGTGGGACCTCGAACGTGGTTGCCGACGCATTGAGCAGAAGAGAAAGCCTGCTTGTTGAGTTGCGTGGCTATATCACCGCGTTTGAGTGTTTGGACGAGCAATACGAAGGTGATGAGGACTTCGGTGATTTGTGGGAGAAGTGCAAGAATGGAAAAGGCGTAGATGACTACTTCTTGCACGAAGGTTTGTTGATGAAGGGGGCGCAGCTTTGCATTCCAAGGACTTCACTACGTGAGCAACTCATGTGGGAGATGCACGGTGGAGGACTTTCCGCGCACCTTGGGCGTGATAAGACATTGAGCTCATTGTCTTCTCGTTTTTATTGGCCTAAAATGAGCAAGAACGTGGCAAATATGGTGAAACATTGTGTTGTCTGCCAAGAAATCAAAGGCACCGTGCACAACACGGGACTCTACATGCCTTTACCTGTTCCAAAAGCTATTTGGGAGGACATTAGCATGGACTTCGTGCTAGGTCTGCCCCGCACACCGCGTGGAGTTGATTCCATCTTTGTCATTGTTGATAGACTCTCTAAAATGGCTCACTTCGTGCCATGTAGAAAGACGAATGATGCACATGGTGTGGCCAAGTTGTTTTTCAAAGAAGTTGTGCGCTTGCATGGAGTTCCGAGGACCATCGTCTCAGATCGTGATGTTAAATTCTTGGCAAGTTTTTGGAAAACATTGTGGAAAATGTTTGATGCTACCTTGCAGTTTAGCTCTACGGCTCATCCCCAAACCAATGGCCAAACGGAGGTGACCAATTGAACCCTCGGCAGCATGCTTCGTAGTCTTTGTCATGAGAAGAAAAGACAATGGGACTTGGCCTTGCCGATTGCTGAGTTCGCATATAATGGTGCTACGCATCGTGTAACTGGCAAGACACCATTCTCTTTGGTGTATACAAAAGAGCCGAATCACATTGTGGATGTTGCTACGGTGACAAGGCCTTCAACGGGCAATCCAAGTGCTATAACCTTTGCGGAACAAGCTCAACAAGTCATTGACCAGGTGCGCCAGAAGTTGGAGGATGCTTACCAAAAGGAGAAGGCACGAGTTGATGCACACCGCAAAGAACTAATTTTCCAGCCGGGTGAGCAAGTTATGGTTCATTTTCGCAAGGAGCGAATGCCAAGTAACTTGGGAGGCAAGTTGCAAGCCCGTAAGTTCGGGCCTTATCAAATTCTGAGGCGTGTGAATAATAATGCCTATATCGTTGATTTGCCATTCGAGTTTGGCGTCTCTCGTACGTTCAATGTCAAGGACTTGTCACCATACTTCGACGCTTTCCCTCTACCATCCAAGTTGGCCGCTCGTGGACAAGCTCGTTTTCAAGAAGAGGAGGATGATGTAGGAACATCCACGGCATCCATTAATTCTGCATGAAGGCGTCCAAGGACCAGCTCGTTATTTGCATTTACTCTCGTTATTTGCGTTTGAAACTATCCGAGTGCTTATTTATTTCTGCCTTCATTTCCGGGATTGTAATAAGGCTCGTTAATGCCACTTATTAGGAGGTTAAAGTGGACGTTGGTTAGCTGAGGAGGCTCGTCTTAACTCCTCCCTAAAGCTCGCCGGATTTCCGCCTCCTATATGTAAATCTCGTGGACGAATAATGGATTCAGGCAGAGACCATTCCCTGAATTACCGTGAGCGTAATTGGAATTACATTGATCGTGCATGGATTTGCAAGGTTCCTTCGTTTTGCCCTAGCTGGCCGTTTGCTCGTCAAACCCGCTTTGATCTTCAACGAGAGTTGCTTGATTGAAGTTTCCATCCGTGTTTCGTACCATCTTCGCCCTCAGTTAGTTAATTTCCATTCCAAAGCCTAAGGAATAACCTTATTTCCGCTACGCTACATCAGAAAAGGCACGAAAAGGCAAGAAATGAAAAAAAAGGCAAGAAAAGGAAAGAAAAGGCGAGAAAAGGCAAGAAAAGATGAGAGAAAAGGAAAGAAATTGAAAGAAAAGGAAAGACAAGGCAATAAAAGACAAGATCAGGTAGGAAAAGGCAAGCAAAAGGCAAGAAAAGTAAAGAAAATGCAAGAAAAGGCATGGAAAAGGCATGAAAAGGTAAGAAAAGGTAAGAAAAAGACAAGATAAAGTAATAAAGGCAAGGAAAAGGCAAGAGAAGGCAAAAAAAGGAAAGATAAGGCAAGAAAAGGAAAGGAAATGGCAAGAAAAGGCAAGATAAGTTAAGAAAAGGAAAGAAAAGGAAAGATAAGGCAAGATAAGGCAAGCTAAGGGAAGAAAAGGTAGGGAAAAGGCAAGAAAAGGCAAGAAAAGGCATGGAAAATGTATGAAAAGGCAAGAAAAGGAAAGAAAATGTATGAAAATGCAAGAAAAGGAAAGAAACTACAAGGAAAAGGCAAGATAAGGCAAAATTAGGCAAGAAAAGTAAAGAAAAGGAAAGGAAAAGGAAATGAAAGGCAAGAAAAGGCAAGATAAGGTAAGATAGGGCAAGAAAAGGGAAGGAAAGGCAAGTTAAGGCAAGAAAAGTAAAGAAAAGGAAAGGAAAAGTAAAGAAAAGGCAAGATAAGTTAAGATAGGGCAAGAAAAGGGAAGGAAAGGCAAGAAAAGAAAAGAAAAGGAAAGATGAGGCAAGAAAAGGCAAGATAAGGCAAGAAAAGGAAAGAAAAGGCAAGATTTGGAAAGAAAAGGCAAGGAAAAGGCATAAAAAGGCAAGAAAAGGAAAAAAAGGCATAAAAAGGCAAGAAAAGGAAAGATAAGGTAAGAAAAGGTAAGATAAGGAATGAAAAGGCAAGATAAGGCAAAAAAAGGTAAGATCTGGCAAGAAAAGGCATGAAAATGCAAGAAAAGACAAGATAAGTCAAGAAAAGGCAAGATAAGGAAAGACAAGGCAAGAAAAGGCAAGGAAAAGGAAAGAAAATGAAAGAAAAGTCTTGGAAAAGGCATGAAAAAGCAAGAAAAATCATGAAAAGGGAAGAAAAGGAAAGAAAAGGCAGGGAAAAAGAAGGAAAAGGCATAAAAAGGCAAGAAAAGGCAAGATAAGGTAAGAAAAGGCAAGATAAGGAATGAAAGTACAAGATAAGGCAAGAAAAGGAAAGATATGGCAAGAAAAGGACTGATAATTCAAGAAAAGGCAAGAAAAGACAAGAAAAGGAAAGATAAGGCAAGCAAAGGAAAGAAAAGGAAAGATAATGTATTAAAAGGGAAGAAAAAAGAAAGAAAATGCAAGAAACGGAATGAAAATGCATGGAAAAGGAATGAAAAGGCTAGAAAAGGAAAGATAAGGCAAGAAAGGGCAAGAAAAGGCATGAATATGCAAGAAAAGGCAAAATAAGGCAAGAAAAGTTAAGAAAATGCCAAAGAAAGTACAAGGAAAAGGAAAGAAAAGGCATGGAAATGGCATGAAAATACAAGAAAAAGGCAAGAAAAGTTAAGAAATGGCAATTAAAAGGCAAGATAAGGTAAGAAAAGCCAAGGAAAAGGCATGATAAGGCAATAAAAGGAAAGAAAAGGCTAGAGCAGGAAGAAAAGGTAAGAAAAGAAAAAAAAGGCAAGATAAGGCAAGAAAAGGCAAGCAAAAGGAAAGAAAATAAAAGATAAGGAAAGATAAGGCAAGATTAGGCAAGAAAAGGCATGAAAAGGTAAGAAATGGTGAGATAAGACAAGAAAAGGAAAGGAAAAGGCATGAAAAGACAAGAAAAAGAAAGAAAAGCCAAGAAAAGGCAAGGTAAGGCAAGAAAGTGTAAAAAAAGGTAAGACAAGGGAAGAAAAGGAAAGATAAGGTAGGATAAGGCAATAGAAGGCAAGATCAGGTAGGAAAGGGCAAGAAAAAGGCAAGAAAAGGCAAGAAATGGAAAGGAATAGGCAAGAAAAGGCAAGAAAAGGAAAGAAAATGCGAGAAAAGGAAAGAAAAGGCAAGAAAAGGTATGAAAAGGCAAGAAACGGAAGAAATTGAAAGAAAAGGAAAGATTGGGCAATAAAAGACAAGATTTGGCAGGAAAAGGCAAGGAAAAGGAAAGAAAATGCAAGAAAAAGCATGGAAAATGCATGAAAAGATAAGAAAAAGATAAGATAAGGGAAGAAAGGCAAGGAAATGGCTAGGAAATGGCAAGAAAAAGCATGAAAAGATAAGAAAAGGCAAGAAAAGGAAAGAAAAGAAAAATAAGGAAAGATAAGGAAAGATAAGGCAAGGTAAAGGCAAGAAAAGGCATGGACAAGGCATGAAAAGGCAAGAAAAGGAAAGAAAAGGTATGAAAAGGCAAGAAAAGGAAAGAAAAGGAAAGATAAGGCAAGGAATGTAAAGAAAAGGAAAGGAAAAGGAAAGAAAAGGCAAGAAAAGGTAAGATAAGGTAAGATAGGGCAAGAAAAGAGAAGGAAAGGCACGAAAAGAAAAGAAAATGAAAGACCTGGCAAGAAAATGCAAGATTAGGCAAGAAAAGGTAAGATAAGGAAAGAAAAGGCAAGATATGGAAAGAAAAGGCAGGAAAAGGCATAAAAAGGCAAGGAAAGGAAAAAAAAGGCATAAAAAGCAAAAAAATGAAAGACAAGGTAAGGAAAGGCAAGACAAGGAATGAAAAGGTAAGATACGGCAAGAAAACGTAAGATATGGCAAGAAAAGGCGAGAAAAGGCAAGATAAGTCAAGAAAAGGAAAGAAAAGTTGAGGAAAGGCAAGAAAAGGAAAGACAAGGCAAGAAAAGGCACGAAAAAGGAAAGAAAATGCAAGAAAAGTCATGGAAAAAGCATGAAAAGGCAAGAAAAGGAAAGATAAGGCAAGAAAATGCATGAAAAGGGAAGAAAAGGAAAGAAAAGGCAAGGAAAAGGAAAGAAAAGGCATAAAAAAGCAAGAAAAGGCAAGATAAGGTAAGAAAAGGCAAGATAAGGAATGAAAGTACAAGAAAATTCAAGAAAAGGCAAGATATGGCAAGAAAAGGCAAGATAAGTCAAGAAAAGGCAAGAAAAGGAAAGATAAGGCAAGGAAAGGCAAGAAAAGGAAAGATAAGGCAAGAAAAGGCAAGGAAAAGGAAAGATTATGCAAGAAAAGGAAAGAAAATGAATAGAAAAGGCATGAAAAGGCAAGAAAAGGAAAGATAAGGCGAGAAGGGCAAGAAAAGGCATGAAAAGGCAAGAAAAGGAAAAATAAGGCAAAATAAGGAAAGAAAAGGCAAGGAAAATACAAGGAAAAGCAAAGAAAAGGCATGGAAATGGCATGAAAATGAAATGAAAAGGCAAGAAATGGCAATTAAAAGGCAAAATAAGGCAAGAAAAGCGAAGGAAAAGGCATGATAAGGCAATAAAAGGAAAGAAAAGGCAAGAAAAGGAAAGAAAAGGCAACAAAAGGTAAGAAAAGGCAAAAAAGGAAAGATAAGGCACGAAAAGGCAAGAAATGGTAAGATAAAGCAAGAAATGGAAAGGAAAAGGCATGAAAAGGCAAGAAAAAGAAAGAAAAGCTAAGAAAAGGCAAGATAAGGAAAGAAATGGTAAGATAAAGCAAGAAATGGAAAGGAAAAGGCATGAAAAGGAAAGAAAAAGAAAGAAAAGCCAAGAAAAGGCAAGATAAGGAAAGAAAATGTAAGAAAGGGCAATATAATGCAAGAAAAGGAAAGATATTACAAGATAAGGCAAGAAAAGGAAAGATAAGGTAAGATAAGGCAAGAAAAGGCAAGATCAGGTAGGAAAAGGCAAGAAAAAGGCAAGAAAAGGCAAGAAATGGAAAGGAAATCGCAAGAAAAGGCAAGAAAAGGAAAGAAAAGGCGAGAAAAGGAAAGAAAAGGTATGAAAAGGCAAGATAAGGCAAGAAATAGAAGAAATTGAAAGAAAAGGAAAGATCAGGCAATAAAAGAATAGATCCGGCAGGAAAAGGCAAGGAAAAGGAAAGAAAAGGACAAGATAAGTGAAGAAAGGCAAGGAAATGGCTAGGAAATAGCAAGAAAAGGCATGAAAAGATAAGAAAAGGCAAGATAAGGCAAGAAAAGGAAAGAAAAGAAAAATAAGGGAAGATAAGGCAAGATAACGCAAGGTAAAGGCAAGAAAAGGCATGGACAAGGCATGAAAAGGCAAGAAAAGGAAAGAAAAGGTATGAAAAGGCAAGAAAAGGAAAGAAAAGGTATGAAAAGGCAAGAAAAGGTATGAAAAGACAAGAAAAAGAGAGAAAAGGCAAGAAAAGGCACGGAATGTAAAGAAAAGGAAAGGAAAAGGAAAGAAAAGGCAAGAAAAGGTAAGATAAGGTAAGATAGGGCAAGAAAAGGGAAGGAAAGGAAAGAAAAGAAAAGAAAATGAAAGGTGAGGCAAGAAAATACACGATAAGGCAAGAAAAGGTAAGATAAGGAAAGAAAAGGCAAGATATGGAAAGAAAAGGCAAGGAAAAGGCATAAAAAGGCAAGGAAAGTAAAAAAAGGCATAAAAAGTAAGAAAAGGAAAGACAAGGTAAGAAAAGGTAAGATAAGGAATGAAAAGGCAAGATAAGGCAAGGAAAGGCAAGAAAAGGAAAGATAAGGCAAGAAAAGGCAAGGAAAAGGATAGAAAATGCAAGAAAAGGAAAGAAAATGCATAAAAAAGGCATGAAAAGACAAGAAAAGGAAAGATAAGGCAAGAAAGGGCAAGAAAAGGCATGAAAAGGCAAAATAAGGCAAAAAAAGGAAAGAAAAGGCAAGGAAAATACAAGGAAAAGGAAAGAAAAGGCATGGAAATGGCATGAAAATGCAAAGAAAAGGCAAGAAATGGCAATTAAAAGGCAAAATAAGGCAAGAAAAGCGAAGGAAAAGGCATGATAAGATAATAAAAGGAAAGAAAAGGCAAGAAAAGGAAAGAAAAGGCAAAAAAAGGTAAAAAAAAGGCAAAAAAGGCAAGATAAGGCAAGATAAGGCAAGAAAAGGCAAGAAAAGGCAAGAAAAGGAAAGAAAAGGAAAGATAAGGAAAGATAAGGCAAACTAAGGCAAGAAAAGGCAAGAAATGGTATGATAAGGCAAGAAAAGAAAAGGAAAAGGCATGAAAAGGCAAGAAAAAGATAGAAAAGCCAAGAAAAGGCAAGATAAGGAAAGAAAATGTAAGAAAAGGCAAGATAATGCAAGAAAAGGAAAGATATTACAAGATAAGGCAAGAAAAGGAAAGATAAGGTAAGATAAGGCAAGAAAAGGCAAGATCAGGTAGGAAAAGGCAAGAAAATGGCAAGAAAAGGCAAGAAATGGAAAGGAATAGGCAAGAAAAGGAAAGAAAAGGCGAGAAAAGGAAAGAAAAGGAAAGAAAAGGTATGAAAAGGCAAGATAAGGAAAAAATTGAAAGAAAAGGAAAGATTAGGCAATAAAAGACAAGATCAGGCCGGAAAAGGCAAGGAAAAGGGAAGTAAATGCTAGAAAAGGCATGGAAAAGGCATGAAAAGGTAAGAAAAAGACAAGATAAGGGAAGAAAGGAAAGGAAATGGCTAGGAAATGGCAAGAAAAGGCATGAAAAGATAAGATAAGGTAAGAAAAAGAAAGAAAAGAAAAATAAGGAAAGATAAGGCAAGGTAAAGGCAAGAAAAGGCATGGACAAGGCATGAAAAGGCAAGAAAAGGAAAGAAAAGGTATGAAAAGGCAAGAAAAGGAAAGAAAAGGCAAGATAAGGCAAGGAATGTGAAGAAAAGGAAAGGAAAAGGAAAGAAAAGGTAAGATAAGGTAAGATACGGTAAGAAAAGGGAAGGAAAGGCAAGAAAAGAAAAGAAAATGAAAGACGAGGCAAGAAAATGCAAGATAAGGCAAGAAAAGGAAAGAAAAGGCAAGATATGGAAAGAAAAGGCTAGGAAAAGGCATAAAAAGGCAAGGAAAGTAAAAAAAGGCATTAAAAGCAAGAAAAGGAAAGACAAGGTAAGAAAAGGCATGATAAGGAATGAAAAGGCAAGATAAGGGAAGATAAGGTAAGATATGGCAAGAAGAGGCAAGAAAAGGCAATGAAAGGCAAGAAAAGGAAAGAAAAGGGAAGAAAAGGCACGGAAAAGGAAAGAAAATGTAAGAAAAGTCATGGAAAAGGCATGAAAAGGCAAGAAAAGGAAAGATAAGGCAAGAAAATGCATGAAAAGGGAAGAAAAGGAAAGAAAAGGCAAGGCAAGGAAAAGGAAAGAAAAGGCATAAAAAGCAAGAAAAGGCAAGATAAGGTAAGAAAAGGCAAGATAAGGAATGAAAGTACAAGAAAAGGCAAGAAAAGGCAAGATATGGCAAGAAAAGGCAAGATAAGTCAAGAAAAGGCAAAAAAAGGAAAGATAAGGCAAGGAAAGGCAAGAAAAGGAAAGATAAGGCAAGAAAAGGCAAGGAAAAGGAAAGAAAATGCAAGAAAAGGAAAGAAAATGCATAGAAAAGGCAAGAAAAGGAAAGATAAGGCAAGAAAGGGCAAGAAAAGGCATGAAAAGGCAAGAAAAGGCAAAATGCAAATGCAAGGAAAATACAAGGAAAAGGAAAGAAAAGGCATGGAAATGCAAAGAAAAGGCAAGAAATGGAAATTAAAAGGAAAAATAAGGCAAGAAAAGCGAAGGAAAAGGCATGATAAGGCAATGAAAGGAAAGAAAAGGCAAGAAAAGGTAAGAAAAGGCAAAAAAGGCAAGATAAGGCATGAAAAGGAAAGAAAAGGAAAGCAAAGGAAAGATAACGAAAGATAAGGCAAGATAAGGCAAGAAATTGTAAAATAAGGTAAGAAAAGGAAAGGAAAAGGAATGAAAAGGCAAGAAAAAGAAAGAAAAGCCAAGAAAAGGCAAGATAAGGAAAGAAAAGGATAGATATGACAATAAAAGGCAAGAAAAGGAAAGATAAGGCAAGATAAGGCAAGATCAGGTAGGAAAAGGCAAGAAAAAGGCAAGAAAAGGCAAGGAAAAGGCAAGAAAAGACGAGAAAAGGTAAGAAAAGGAAAGAAAAGGCAAGAAAAGGTATGAAAAGGCAAGATAAAGTAAGAAAAGGAAAGATAAGGCAAGATAAGGCAAGAAAAGGTAAGAACAGGCAAGAAAAGGAATGAAAAGGCGAGAAAAGGTAAGTAAAGGAAAGAAAAGGTAAGTAAAGGAAAGAAAAGGCTAGAAAAGGCAAGAAAAGGTACGAAAAGGTAAGAAAAGGGAAGGAAAAGGCAAGAAAAGGCAAGGAATAGGCAAGAAAAGTCGTGAAAAAAGTATGAAAAGGTAAGAAAAGGCAAGATAAGGTAAGAAAGGCAAGGAAAAGGAAAGAAAAGGCAAAAAAAGGAAAGAAAAGGCAAGAAAAGACAAGGAAAAAGGAAGAAAAGGCAAGAATAGGAATGAAAAGGTATAAAAAGGCAAGATAAGGTAAGAAAAGGCAAGAAAAGTCAAGAAAATGCAAGATAAGGAAAAAAAAAGTCAGGAAAAGGCAAGAAATGGCAAGGAAAAGGCAAGAAATGGCAAGAAACGGAAAGATAAGGAAAGAAAAGCCAAGAAAAGGCAAGAAAATGAAAGCTACGGAAAGAAAAGGCAAGAAATTGCAAGGAAAAGGCAAGATAAAGAAAGAAAAGGCACGATAAGGCAAAAAAATGTAAGAAAAAGGCAAGATTAGGAAAGAAATGGCAAGATAACGCAAGAAAAGGCAAGAAATGCAAGGAAAAGGAAAGATAAGGAAAGAAAAGGCAAGATAAGGCGGGACAAGGCAAAAAAAGGCAAGATAAGGAAAAAAAGGCAAGAAAAGGAAAGATAAGGCAAGACAAGGCAAAAAAAAGGCAAGAAAAGGAAAGAAAAGGCAAGGAAAAGGAAAGAAAAGGCAAGGAAAAAGCAAGGAAAAGGTAAGAAAAGGAAAGAAAAGGGAAGGAAAAGGCAAGATAAGGCAAGAAAATATATGATAAGGAAAGAAATGGCAAGAAAAAGACTAGATAAGGAAAGAAAAGCCAAGATAATGTAAGAAAAGGCCTGAAAAGACAAGAATAGGCAAGAAAATGCAAGAATATGCAAAAAAAGGCAAGGAAAATGGAAGATAAGGAAAGAAAAGGCAAGAAAAGGCAAGAAAAAGCAAGGAAAATGTAGGAAAAGGAAAGAAAAGGAAAGGAAAGGCAAGATAAGGCAAGCTCAGAGTAGAAAATGCAAGAAAAGGCAAGAAAAGGGAAGAATAGGCAAGGAAAAGGTAAGATAATGAAAGAAAAGACAAGATAAGGCAAAAAATGGCAAGGAAAAGATAAGTTTAGGCAAGAAAAGGCAAGGAAAATGAAAGGCAAGTGCAGAAAAGGCAATATAAGGCAAGGAAAATGCATGAAAAGGCAAGAAAAGGCAAGGTAAAGGCAAGATGAGGAAATAAAAGGCAAGATAAGGCAAGAAAAGACAAGATAGGGCAAGAAAAGGCACGATAAGGCAAGATAAGGAAAGAAAAGGTAAGATAAGACAAGATAAGGCATGATAAGGCAAGAAAAGGCTAGAAAAGGCAAGGAATAGACAATATATGGAAAGAAAAGATAATAAAAGGTAAGAAAAGGAAAGAAAAGGCAAGAAAAGATAATAGAAGGCAAGAAATGGCAAGATAAGGCACGAAAAGGCACGAAAAGTAAAGGACAAGGGAAGAAAATGCAAGAAAATGTAAGAAAAAGAATGATAAGGCAAGAAAAGGCAAGATTGGGAAAGAGAACGCATGATACAGGAAGAAAAGGCAAGGAAAAGGCAAGAAACACAAGGAAAATGTAAGATAAGGAAAAAAAAAGCAAGATAAGGAAAGGCAAAGCCAAAAAAGATAAGAAAAGGCAAGAGAAGGAAAGAAAAGGCAAGAAATGGCAAGATAAGGAATGAAAAGGAAAGAAAAGGTAAGAAAAGGCAAGATAAGGAAAGAAAAGGCAAGAAAATGCAAGATACGGAAAGAAAAGGCAAGAAAAGATAAGATAAGGCAAGATAAAGGCAAGATATGGAAAGAAAAGGCAAGAAAAGATAAGAAAAGGTAAGATAAGGCAAGAAAAGGCAAGGAAAGGCACATCTCTATGCCTTTTCTTTCCTTTTCTTGCCTTATCTTCCCTTTTCATGCCTTTTCCTTTCATTTTCTTTCCTTTTCTTGCCTTTTCATGTCTTTTCCATCCCTTTTCCTTTATTTTTCCTTGCCTTTCCTTGCCTTTTCTTACCCTTTCCTTTCCTTTTCATGCCATCTCTATGCCTTTTCTTTCTTTTTCTTTCCTTTTCTTGCCTTATCTTCCCTTTTCATGCCTTTTCCTTTCATTTTGTTTCTTTTTCTTGCCTTTTTATACCTTTTCTTGCCTTTTCATGTCTTTTCCATCCCTTTTCCTTTCATTTTCCTTGCCTTTCCTTGCCTTTTCTTGCCTTATATTGCCTTTTCTTGACTTATCTTGCCTTATCTTGCATTTTCTTGACTTATCTTGACTTATCTTGCCTTTTTTTTACTTGCCTTGCCTTTTCTTTCCTTATCTTGCCTTATCTTGCCTTTCCTTGCCTTATAAGAAAAGAAAAGGCAAGATGACGCAAGAAAAGACAAGATAGGGCAAGAAAAGGAAAGGAAAAGCCAAGAAAATGCTAGAAAAGGCAAGAAAAAGGCAAGATATGTAAAGAAAAGGGAAGAAAAGGGAAGAAAAGATAATAAAAGGAAAAAAAGGTAAGATAACGCAAGTTAACGCAAGAAATGGCAAGAAAAAGGCAAGGAAAGGCTAGTAAAGGCAAGAAAAAGGCAAGATATGGAAAGAAAATGCATGATAAGGAAAGAAAAGGCAAGATAACATAGGAAAAGGCAAGAAAAGTAAGGGAAATGTAAGATAAGGAAAGATAATGCAAAAAATACAAGACAAGGCCAAAAAAGATAAGATAAGGCAAGAAAGGTCAAGGAAAAGGAAAGATAGGACAAAAAAAAGGCAAGATAAGGCAAGAAAAGGTAGGTAAAGGCAAGGAAAAGGCAAGATAAGGAAAGAAAATGCTAGAAAAGGCAAGATAAGGCAATTAAAGATAAGAAAAGGCAAGATAAGCCAAGAAAAGGCAAGAAAAGGAAACAAAAAGGCATGATAAGGCAAGGAAAGGCAAGATAAGGCAAGTAAAGGTCAGAAAATGAGAGAAAAGGATAGAAAATGTAAGAAATGGCAAGGAAAAGGCTAGATAAGGAATGAGAATCCAAGAAAAGGCAAGAAAAGTCAAGGAAAAGGCAAGATAAGGATAGAAAATGCAAGATACGACAAGAAAAGGCAAGGATAAGGCAAGATAAGGAAAGAAAAGGCAAGATAAGACAAGATAAGGCATGATAAGGCAAGAAAAGGCTAGGAAAGGCAAGGAAAAGGCAAGATATGGATAGAAAAGTCAATAAAAGACAATAAAAGGGAAGAAAAGGCAAGATTAGGCATGAAAAGTCGAGGAATGGGAAGGAAAATGGAAGATAAAGGAAGAACATACAAGAAAAGGAAAGGTAAAGGCATGGTAAGGTAAGTAAAGGCAAGAAAAGGTAAGAAAAAATAAGAAAAAGAGATTCTTGCCTTATCTTGCCTCATCTTGCCTTGTCTTGCCTTTTCCTTGCCCTTTCTTTCCTTTTCTTCCCTTTTCATGTTTTTTCTTATCTTATCTTTCATTTTCTTATGTTTTCATGCCTTTTCCATGCCTTTTCTTGCCATTTTTTTGCCTTTTCTGGCCTTATATTGCATTTTCCTTGCCTTTCCTTGCCTTGCCTTTTCCTGCCTGATCTTGCCTTTTATTTCCTTAGCTTTCCTTATCTTTCCTTTTCTTTTCTTTTCTTGCCTTTTCTTACCTTTTCTTGTCTTTTCTTGCCTTTTCTTTCCTTTTCTTACCTTTTCTCGCCTTTTCTTTCCATTTCTTTCCTTTTCTTGCCTTTTCGTGTCTTTTCCTGCCTTATCTTACAATTTCTTTCCTTTTCTTGCCTTTTCCTTTCCATTTCATTCCTTTTCTTGCCTTATCTTTTCTTTTCTTGCCTTATGTTACCTTTTCTTACATTTTCTCGCCTTTTCTTTTCTTTTCTTACCTTTTCTTTCCTTTTCTTCCCTATTCCTTGCCTTTTCTTGCATTTTGGTGCCTTTTCCTTGCCTTTTCCTGCATGATCTTGCCTTTTCTTGCCTTATCTTTCCTTATCTTTCCTTTACTTGCCTTTTTTTGCATTATCTTGCATTTTCTTACCTTTTCTTGGCTTTTTTGGGTTTTCTTGCCTTTTAGTGCCTTTTCCATGCCTTTTCTTACCTTATCTTACCATTTCTTGCCTTTCCTTTCTTTTTCTTGCCTTATCTTTCCTTTTCTTGCCTTATCTTTCCTTTTCTTGCCTTTTCTTGCCTTATCTTTCCTTTTCTTGCCTTTTCTTGTCTTTTATGCCTTTTCCTTTCCTTATGTAATACCCTAGTCCTTTAATCATATTTGTCTGACTTAAGTAAAGTATACTTAGTCGTAATGACATATTGGATTCGTATTTGGAGTAAGATTGCTATGTAAATAGAGTGCAAATGATAGTTGGTCGGAATGTATCGGATTGAGATTTCTACATGAGATGTGTGATTTGAAGTGTTGAATGATGTCAATTGGTGCCTTTAGGATCCCATTTCAACCACAATATTTCCTTGAGAAGCTACTTGGACAGATTTGGACAGATTGACCTTTGCTTAGTAAATTGGGCATAACATTCTCAATATTGCTTCAAATAGTACAAATGAACTTGATCCAGAAACTAGAAACATAGAGGAACCAATAAGTTGACTATCAAATGGGATAAAAACCAGAGGAAGACCGCCATATTTGAGCTGCTAGCTTAGGAGTGTGCTGATTGGACCCCAGATTTTAAGTAGCCAATTGCAACACTCCATTTGTTTGCTCCATAGATCGAATTTGAAGAGGTGAGTGGAATGCTATTGACCTCACCCACCTCCTTCTATGTCTCATAGACTTTCTTTAAGAAGCAAAACGTCCTTACACTTAGCCACAAAATAGAATTGAAAAGAAGAAGAGAGAGAGATCTGAAGGAAAGAGAAAGAAGCTGATGGATAAATAATCAGTCGGTAAGCCTACTTTCATTCTGATTTGGACTTCAAAGTTGTCAAGACTATTGTAGAAGACTTCAATACCTTTCTTTTGGTATATCATATGTTGAATTTGGATCCGGGAATCAACAGAAAATCTATTTTTAATTAGACAGTCGTTGGTGAAGCACACAGCAGAGGTTATTGAAGAAAACGTGATTGGTAAGTGTACTTAGGTTTCGAATTGGAACTTTAGATTTTGACAGAAGGTAGAGGACTCTATAAGGTTTCTAACCATGTATCATACACCCTGTTTAGATGAAGAAATCGTATTCAAAACCTAGTTGAATTTCGGATTTGCTGATTGTGTACAGGTTGAAGGGGGTCAAGAGTAATGACTTGGTAAGTGATATGTTTGGAATTTTTGGTAAATATTTAGATTCTGAGATATGAAGGACATACAGCGGAGTCCATATAAAGAGTTATTTGAAGTGGTTATGGTATATTATTGAGTTATATGTGATGTTTGTTGAAGATAGAAGTGGTTGAGCTTCTCTTGTGCTTGGTGTGTATTCTAATTGTCAAAACAGATTGTTGAGTAAATTTATGACCATAAATAGACTTTGTACAGACTATACATATGGGGGACACTTGGTAAGAAAGAAAAGATTGAAAGGAATTGAGCTATTTGGACAGTTTTGGTCTATTTTAGACGATGGGTTGGTTGTTTTGAAGTGATGGAAGCAACTTGATTTGAGAAGTGACAAGCTAACCTCATTTTGTGAATTTGGATTATTTTACAGAGCTTCCTCAAGGTGTGTTGGTGAAGGAGAATCATCACGAAAGATGGTTATAAAAGCTTTAAGTGAAAGGGACATCAGATTCGGGAATCAGTGTGATCGGTGGATCTTCATTAGTGTAAGCATATAGACCATGACAACTTTGGTTTTTTTGGTACATGTGCATGTTTCAGATCTTAAGTATATGCGTCTCATGCATATGAGTTTTGTCTATAAAGTGGTCATGTGCATATGTGTTTTGTTTGGTCATACTTGGATTGGTTTGTGACATGTGTGACATATGTGTATGTGGTTCCTAGCTCGGGGCCAACTTGTGAGGGTGTGACATGTCCATTTCTCTTAGATATGGTCTTGGAACCTTTGGTTGTGTGAAAGGTATGTTATCTTTGTTTATGGTAAGAAATGGACAGGTTTTCCCGTGCTAACCGGGGATGTTAGCCTATGTGCACAAAGACTGGGGATATCCTAGTTTACTACTATATACTTAGTATGTGATTATGGAAAGGAGATTTGATGGCCATGTTGATATCCCTGTGCTGAAGAGGAAGTGGCCCATCTAAACCTGTTTAGAGCTCACCATTTATTTGACTATGTGATTATGTATTTGTGGGAAAAGCTACGTGATGGAATAGGACGTCACGTAGTTTGCTCATGTTTATTTTGGTATGTGTGTGTGTGGTCATGTGATTAGTATGTATTTTAGTGTTGTCTTAGATTATGTGGGACATAGTTGAGTTATGTCTCTCCCATATGTATCTGACATAACCAACACGTTATGTTCTATCTGCTTACAGAGTGTTTCCCCAAACACTCACCCCCTCTCACCAGTTTTACAAGTTCATTTATGTGGCCTTGTACCCATCAGGAGATAGCTTTGTTGGTGTCAAGTCAATTTACTTCCTCACGACTTAAATAAAGTCTCTGGCATCCATTTTTCTCTTTTGTCTAGTAGCTCCGTAGCCATAGTGTTCACTTTGATCCTGGGGATAATGTAAAAATAATTGTATTTTATTTAGTTAATGAAACTGAAAATTTTGTAAAGTAAAATACATTTGAGACTGGCTAGACTCGTTAGGTATTGTAAATGGATTTGGGTCTAGCACCGGTCACCGACCTCAGATTCGGGTTGTGACACCTTATCTTGCCTTTTCTTGCCTTTTTTTGCCTTTTCATGCCTTATCTTTCCTTATCTTTAATTTTCTTTCCTTTCCTTGCCTTTTCTTGCCTTATCTTCCCTTTTCTTGCCTTTTCTTTCCCTTTCTTGCCATTTCTTGCCTTTTCATTCCTTTTCCTTTCCTTTTCTTTCCTTATCTTTCCTGTTCTTTACCTTTTCTTAGTTTTCCTTGCCTTTTCCATGCCTTTTCTTTCCTTATCTTCCCTTTTTTGCCTTTTCATGCCTTATCTTTCCTTATCTTTAATTTTCGTTTCTTTCCTTGCCTTTTCTTGCCTTATCTTCCCTTTTCTTGCCTTTTCTTTCCCTTTCTTGCCATTTCTTGCCTTTTCATTCCTTTTCCTTGCCTTTTCTTTCCTTATCTTTCCTATTCTTTACCTTTTCTTAGTTTTCCTTGCCTTTTCCATGCCTTTTCTTTCCTTATCTTCACTTTTCCTTGCCTTTTATTTCTTTTTCTTTCCTTATCTTGCCTTTTCTTTCCTTTTCCTTGCATTTTCTTTCCTTTTCTTTCCTTTTCCATGCCTTTTCTTTCCTTTTCCTTGCTTTTGCTTTCCTTATCTGTCCTTTTCTTGCCTTTGCTTGCCTTTTCTTGACAAATCAGTCCTTGTCATGCCTTTTCTTGCCTTTTCCTTGCCTTTTCTTTTCTAATCATTCCTTTTTTTGCATTTTCATGCCTTTTCCTTGCCTTTCTTACCTTATCTTACCTTTTTCATGCCTTTTCTTTCCTTTTCATGCCTTTTCCATGCGTTTTTTTCCTTTTCTTGCCTATTCCTTGCATTTTCTTCCCTTTTCCTGCCTTATCTTGCCTTTTCTTGCCTTTTCTTGCCTTATCTTTCCTTTTCTTGTATTTTCTTGGCTATTCATGCCTTTTCTTTCCTTTTCTTGCCTTTTTGTACCTTTTCCTTGCCTATTCTTGCCTTATCCTACCATTTCTCGCATTTCCATGCTTTTTCTTGCCTTTTCTTTCCATTTCTTGCCTTTTCTTTCCTTTTCCTTGCCTTTTCTTTTATTTTCTTACCCTATCTTTCCTTTTCTTTACTTTTCTTGCCATTTCTTGCCTTTTCATAACTTTTCCTTGCCTATTCTTGCCTTATCTTGCCTTTTCCTTGCCATTTCCTTTCTTTTTCTTGCTTTTTTTTTTGCCTTTTCATGCCTTTTCTTTCCTTTTCTTGCCTTTTCATGACTTTTCATTGCCTTTTCTTTCCTTATCTTGCCTTTTTCTTGGCTTTTCATTCCTTATCTTGCCTTTTCTTCCATTATCTTCCCTTTTCCTTACCTTTTCTTAACCTCTCTTCTTTTCTTGCTTTATTTTGCCTTTTCTTCCCTTATCATACATTTTCATTCCTTATCTTACCTTTTCCTTGCCTTTTCCTGCCGTATCTTGCCTTTTCTTTCCTTATCTTTACTTTTCCTTGCTTTTTTTTTTGCCTTTTTTTGACTTTTCTTATATTTTCTTACCTTTTCTTGGCTTATCTTGGCTTATCTTTCCTTATCTAGCCTTTTCCTTGCCATTTCTTGCTTTTTCTCTCCTTTTCTTGCATTTTCTTACCTTTTCTTACCTTATCATACCTTTTCCTTTCCTTTCCTTGCCTTTTCTTGCTTTTTCTTTCCTTTTCTTGCCTTATTAGGGCCTTTCCTTTCCTTTTCTTGCCTAATCTTGCCTTTTGTTTAATTATCTTGCCTTTTCCTTGTCTTTTCTTGCCTTATCTGGCCTTTTCTTGCCTTATTTTGCCTTTTCTTTCCTTATCTTGACTTTTCCTTGGCTTTCCTTACATTTTCTTGCCTTTTCTTGCCTATTGTTTTCTTTTCTTGCCTTTTTCTTGACTTTTCTTGCCTTATCTTTGTCTTTTTTAGCCTGGTATTTTTGGCCTTGTCATGAATTTTCTTTCCTTATCTTACCATTTCCTTGCTTCTTTTGCCTCTTCCTGTGTTATCTTTCCTTATCATGCCTTTTCCTTTCCTTTTCTTGCCTTATCATGCCTTTTCTTTCCTTATCCTGCCTTTTCTTTCCTTTTAGGCAAGATAAGGCAAGAAAACAAAAGAAAAGGCAAAGAAAAGGCAAGAAAAGTATAGAAAAGGCATAAAAATGTGAGAAATGGTAAGATAAGGCAAGAAAAGGCAAGGAAAAGGCATAAAAAGGCAAGAAAAGGAAAGAAAAGGCGAGAACATTCAAGGAATATGCAAGAAAAGAAAAGAAAAGGCAAGAAAATGCATGGAAAAGGCATGAAAAAGGCACGAAAAGGAAGAAAAGGCAAGAAAAAGGTAAGATAACGTAAGAAAGTTAAGAAAAGGTAAGAAAAGGTAAGAAAAGGCAAGATAAGGAATGAAAAGGGAAGATAAGGCAAGAAAAGGCAAGATAAGGAAAGAAAAGGCAAGATAAGTCAAGAAAAGACAAGATAAGGCTAGATAAGTCAAGATAAGGCAAGATAAGACAAGAAAAGGCAAGAAAAGGCAAGAAAAAGAAAGACGGGGCAAGAAAAGACAAGGAAAATGAAAGAAAAGCCAAGAAAATGAAAGATAAGGCAAGAAAAGGCATGAAAAGGTAAGAATGGGAAAGAAAAAGCAAGGAAAAGGCAAGAAAAGGGAAGAAAAGCATAGAAAAGGCAAGGAAAGGTGTAATACCCGACCATGTGAATTGACTTAATTAGAGTTAATAATTATTCTGTAAGATAATAATATACTGTGTTAGGAAAAAAATGTGAATTAGTGACCTAGACATTTTAACAATTTGGTTCGACATGAATTAGGAGAAACTGGAATTAACCAACGACTTAAATTAAATACTCATGAACTTAATTAATAAAAGATTGAACTTTTGTATTAAATATTATTAACGTTATCTAAAGTAGGACTATAAAATATTTAATTAACAAAATATGATAAGGATGAAATGACCTTGAAAACGTGGCAAGAAGGATAAGAATGTGTGAAAAAAATATGGATAAGAATAAAAAGAAAAATAAAATAAAAAGAGAGTTAAAAGCATTGTTTTCGAGACGGCGATCCGACCGGTCGGATTACAAATCGGAGTCTTAGGCGGGTCAGAAAACATGGTACTTATGCTGACCTAATAAACCGGATGATTTTACGGTTGGCTCAGATTTTTGACCAGGAAAAATCCGGTTCATTAGGTTTGACCAAAAATTAAACCAAAAAATCAGAAATTCCTCCAACCCAATCCAAAAAAATAAAAAAAATTAGATTACATACTCGATTTTTCCAAATCAACACAAAATAAACTAAATCAACAAAGATAATTATACTAAATATGAAATAAATTGACAAACATATCGATAATATTAATTTTTAAACCAATTATTTACTAAATATATTTAAAAATAATATAATTATTTTTGGTCCAATCACCAATCTGACCGGTCCGACCAATTGACCTAGAAGTCGGCCCAAAATCCGTGTTCGCTCTCCGGATCATTTTTTAAAACAATGGTTAAAAGTGAAAGAAACGTGGCTGTTAAAAGATCAAGTCAGAAAGTAAGAAGTTGAGGTGAATTTAGCTTCTCATGATACCGAAACAAATTAGAAAACCCAAGCAGAGAGAATAAGAGCAAAGAACAAGTAGAGATGATGAAATGACCGAAGAAGAAAATAAGGGATTTCACTTCGGTAATCTCATCCCTTCCTCAATTTTAGGTATGCGTTACTGATTTTCACACTAAGCCTTTCGTACAGAAAACTGACCATGATTAGAATAGTTAACTAATAGTGGATATGTCCAATAAACTAAAGCAATTTATTATTGGAGTTGTCAGATATTATGGTTTTTTAGGAGTTTAATGTATTTATGATTCAGAAGATAAAAATAAAATAAAAGAAGCAACGAAAGGAAAGGGTGAATTAAAAGATGAGATGCGACTAAAAATGAGAGAAATTGAATCTGGAACAGAAACTCAACCATGGAATGCTCATGCCTATTAATTTATGTTTGACTATAAAGTTTTTGCATGATAAATTGTGGGGAATAGAGAAGGAAAATCCTAATCAAGCTAGGTTAGATTATCTACATCATGTATAAGTATTGAAGCGTAGATAAACTCGGGATCGCAACAGAGTCTTGTCACTGGTCGGTTCTTACTTACGATCAAGTGAAGTAAAAATAATTTTCACGACTTTATCTGCCTTGGAGTCGAATCGAGAACTCTGGGATCAAAACATAATTTTACACCCTTTTGTTGATGTATGTGCGTAATCTTCTCTACCTCCTTTCATCCCCATCTTCTTCTTTTATAAGTGGGATAATTTCCTTCCACATCATCACCCAAAGTGGGTATCATAACATGTGGACAAGCTACACTTAGTGGCTTGCACACATATGAAGAAGGAAGTGGAAACAATTGCCACCTAAACAAGGAGGAGGTGGTCCAAGTCCATATGGGTATTTAGGTGGATCATGGGTGTAAGCCCAACAAATGGGTATAAATCCAACATTCTTCCACTCACACATGATTCAACATAATCAATGTTCTCTCTTATTGTGTTAGGCAAATATTTCGTGCGACCAGCATACATCGAGTACACGTAGTTAAACTCAAGAGCACATAATGGCCACTTGAATGATAGCATCTCGATATCTCCATTACGTAAAGTATGCCTTACCCTAGGTCTCATCTCACATTCTTTGTTTCACATGTGATTTCAAAAACAATCTATTCGTGTTCACTATTGTATTGCTCTCAACACAATAGGTGCACCAGTGAACCACGAAGCTTCTAGAATGTGATCGATAGAGAACCTTCTCCCCTAACAATATTTTTTCCATCATGATCCAGCCTGCTTTTCTAGTCAGTCTTGCCAGGTCGAATCAAATCATGACTCTTTAAAGACTTTTCAAGCTAGCAGTACTGAATCATACTTCCAAAATATATTTAGGATCTTAAGGGTAGAGTTCCGAAAACCATAGTTTTCGGAGTTGGTCTCATACCAGGGAAACCGAAATCACTTAATAATAAATTGATTTCCCATCCATTGGTCGTAGAGCACACATGACATAATTCATGTGCTTTGGTGTTCTTTCCTGTTAAAGGAGCACAAGTCTCTCGCAAATAACACCATACTAGAGCATCAGCCTCGATGTTTACAAACAACAGCTTTAGTCTACACAAAGACTGGTCTAGGCTATCAAGACAGAATTATGGTAAGTTCTAATTATTTCTTACCATTGGATTCTATATAATCCCATAAGTTCCGAGAACTCATTTAATGTAGCAACTATTGCTTACACATAATCTTGCACTTTAACAAGACTGCTCTTGTAGTTAAGCAAGACGGCATTTATTTTTTAGAACAGGCACTCGATATTTAACAATGTTATAAAATTTGCCTCATCTCAATCAAGAATCAACTCATGACTCCTACTGAGGTAAATACTCGTGTGAGTGGGCTACTTCTCTGTCCGACATGCATTAGTAAATGTTACCCTAAATAACATTCACACAATACGTATTGCTGAAAATAACATTATTGAATAACAAATTCTTTACAATATGAGAAAAAACACCAACACCTTCGCAAACCCAGGGACCTGACATATTTCTCAAACACATATCTAACACCACCTTTGGTCATTGGGTCTGCGACCATATCTTTTGTAGATATGTGTTTATGCTCACCTCCTTACACGCAACCATATCCTTAACAAAGTGATATTTGATGTCAATATGCTTTGCTCTGCTATGATACCCAGGATCTTTAGCAAAAGCTATCGACGTTTGATTATCGCAAAATAAGCTCACTGGTTCTTTTGAGTCGGTTAAGAATAAATAGGTCAAGAATCTATTCAACCATACTGCCTCTTGCACAGCAGCTGCAAAAGCTACATATTTAGTTTCCATAGTTAACAGGGAAACACACGTCTGTTTCTTGCTACTCCATGAAATAGCACCCCCGCCAAGCAAGAAGACATATCCTGATGTAGATTTCTTCTCGTCCATATCACCACCCCCATTACCATCGGTGTAACCTCTCAATGTCAGGTCTTAACCTTGATAACACAGTGAGTATTCTGCAGTCGTATTCAAGTATTTTATAATTCCCTTGACTGCTTTCAATTATGCATTACCTGGATTAGACTGATATATGCTTGCTATCCCAATAGCATAGTAAATATCTGGTCTTGTACACAATATTGCATACATAAGATATCCCACCGCATTGACATAAGGGATTTTCATCACATCCCTCTCTTGTTGAGCTGTTTTAGGACACATGTTTTTATTGAGATGATGACCATTGACAATTTGGAAAATTTTGGGATTATTATCATTATAATTGAATCGTTTTACTACTTTGCGAATATAGGTCTCTTGTGAAAGAGACAATAGCTTTTTTGAACGATTCCTCATGATATTAACCCCGAGTATGTAATCAGCTTCTCCAATATCTTTCATTTTAAAGTAGAACGTGAACCAAGCTTTGAGCTCGATTAGATATCCCATGTCATTTCCAGCTATTAGAATGTCATCAACATATAACGTAATTCTGACAAACTTCTTACCTGAGCACTTAATATAGACACAATGGTCATCGTCTATCACATTAAAGTTATACGACATGATCGTATTATGAAAATGAATATACCATTGTCTAAAAGACTGCTTAAGGTCATAAATTGATCTTTTCAATTTGTAAACCGTATGTTCGCTGCCTTTTTGGATGTAGCCCTCTGGCTGGACCATATAGATTTCTTCATCCAATTCTCCATTGAGAAATGCAGTTTTAACATCTATTTGATGCAACTCGAGGTTCAAATTTACCACCATAGCCAGAATAATCCTAATGGACGTGAATCTAACAATAGGAGCAAAAGTCTCCTCATAGTCAACTCCTTCCTATTGCCTAAATCCTTGGGCAACAAAGTGAGCTTTGTACCTTTCGATACTTCTGTCTACTTTACACTTAATTTTGAGAATCTATTTATTTTCAATTGCCCTACGTCCTTTAGGTAGGTCAACCAGTTCCCAAACTTAATTTTTCTTCATGAAAGCCATCTCTTCCTCCATTGCTTTACCCCATTCATTCGTCTCAAGAGATGATAAAGCGTCAGAAACATTCTTAGGTTCTTCCTCATCTTGTAGGATTGCTAAAAGAATCTCACTTGGACCATTATGCCTTCTTAATGATACCATGAAAGTATTTGCAGCACCTTCAATCTTAAATCGTCAGCGTGGAATGCTAGTTCTTTTAGTACTACGAATTTCCCAATTTTTATAAACATCTCTTATGTATTCATCATAACCTGGAATCGTACTCCCACTGAAGCAAAAATCCATACTTCCACTAGAGTTCGGAATTGTACTCCTACTAAGATGTTGATCATTTGGATAAATTGGAGATGGGAAATCTTAATTTTTCTCCTCTATAATTCTCCCACTCGGATGGAGTGATCCAGATGATTCTAGCTCATTAACTACATATAAGGCAAGATCATGAGTCACCTCTCCCAATTTTGAAAAATCTTTTTCCAAGAACGTGACATCTCGTGATTCAAATTCTGTCACTTGTCCATTTTCTAGTTCACCTATGAACACGTATCCTTTTGATACTTCAGAGTATCTTATAAAGACACTCTTTCTACCTCTCGATCCTAATTTACCGTATGTACTTGAGGTAGAACGGACGTAAGATGCACACCCCCACAGTCTTAAGTACCTCAGATCAGGTTTCTGACCTGTCCATATTTTGTAAGGGGTGGTAGTGAAAGACTTAGAGGGGACACGATTTAGAATATATGTAGCAGTAAGGAGCGCATCTCCATAAAAGGATATAGGCAAATTTACCTCCGCCATCTAGACCTAACTATGTCAAGAAGGGTTATATTCCTTTTTTCTTCTACCCAATTTTGTTGAGGTGTATAAGGAATGGACAACTGATGTTCAATTCCTTTTTCTTGACACAGAGCTTTAAATTCATCGGAAAGATACTCATGATCAGGATCAGTTCGTAAGGCCTTAATCATTCGATCTAGTTGATTCTTAGCATGATTCATAAATATCTTGAAACAACTTATTGCTTCTGGTTTGTGAGAAATCAAATAGATTTGACCATATCTACTATAGTCATCTATAAAAGTGATGAAAAAATATGCTCCGTGTCTAGCCCTCACATTTCATTGGACCACATATGTCGGAATGGACTAATTGCAATGGATTATTGGCTCTAGTTTCCTTTCCAAATAGTTTTCTTGTCAATTTTCCTTCTAGACAACATTCGCAAGTAGATAATATAGCCTTTTCTAAATTACCCAACAGCCCTGCCTTGGCTAGATGATTCAAGCAATCTTGACCAATATGGCCCAGTCTAGAATGCCATAGCACAATATCATCTTGAGATGTTTGCAAAGTATTGGCAAAAGAAAAACTTGAATCAGGTAAATCACAAAGATCAACATTCATTATCTTTATAACCAGAACTATAGAAAACATGTTCCAAAAAATAACTGAACGAAATTATTCTCAAACAACCAACGAAAACCAAGAGACATCAAAGCTGAAACAGAAATTAAATTCTGGCGAATTTTTGGAGCATATAACACATCATGTAGAAGTAGGGTGCGTCCTTCACGTAGGCTCAATCTATATGTACCTATCCTGTTGACATTTATGCGTGCGTTATTGCCAACATAGATAGATGTTGCTCCAACCGGCAGTCATCAAAATTCAACAAAAGTACCACTGTCCTTTTTCACATGGTCTGTCGCTCCTGAATCAATCACCCACATAAGATGACTTTCAGTTAGAAGAATTGTACTAGATACATATAATTTACTCGCATATGAGTGAATAAGATGTACCTTCTTTTTCTCTTTTCAATATTTTACAAAGTGACCCTTCTGTTGACAGTTGAAACATTTTACTTTTAAAATATTGTACATTCGTTATTTCTTCTTTCCGGAACTATTCTCATTAGTTCCAGAAGTTTCAGCTTTATTTTTTTGTTTCCCCAGCTCTTCTTACCTTTGCCCTTTTGGCCCATCTTCCTCTTGCTTCCTCTGAAGCTAAACCCAGTCACGTGTGCTTCTAGGTGGACTCTGATTGCTAGGAGGCGATCCTCTTCTAGCTCAAGGTGATGGGCCATGTTATCAAATATCGTAACATTATCAACATGGGTAAGAGTCATTTTCATGTGTTCCCAATTTGTAGGCAGGAAACGAATGACAGCTTTGATTTGCTGCTCATTACTAAGCACGTGGCCAGCCTCAGCTAGTCCACTGATCATATTTGACATCTGCCTGAGATGTGTTTTCATTGAATGATCAGGACACTTTTTGTAGGTATCAAACCTTATAGTCAAAGCTTGCAGCTTTGAAATAAAAAGCTTCCCGAATCTTTCTTTAAGTGCATACCACAGGTCTTTGACATTTTCAAACGCACGAAATTGCCGAGTGGTGTCATCCTTCATAGCACTTAGTAAGATGAGTCGAGCAGTATAATTCTTCTTTTTCCAAACTATGTAGGCGTCTTTATCACGCCTGTGTTGAGGGGGGGGGGTGTTGTCAGTTTCAGGTTCGACCACAATTTTACTTAGAGAAAATTACGCTCACGTCTCTCCCTCTGGGGTCCCTTCATTTCCGAAATCATTCCAGACGTCCCCGAAGTTTGGTTTTAGAGACTCTCGGGTCCCTGACGGCTATTTTTTTCATTTTTTGTCATAGAAATGACCAAAATACCCTTAAACAAACAATAAAAAAATTCACCTTCTCTAAGCTTTGAACAAAAACACCAAAAATTAAAAGATAACCAAAAAATAAGATCAAACTAACCAAAATCAAGAACACAACCAGGAACAACCAAAAAAATTAATTGAACGATTCAACCCAGAACATTCGACACCAAAAATTAATCCATGCTGACAACCAAGAACATTCATCTCCTCCTCCCTCCTTCGTCTTCCTCGGCACCAATCAACTTCAATTAAAATCAAGGTTCAACTTAAGCTAATAGCAATTACAAAGGTTCAATTAAAATCAAGGCAGAGGGGGGACCCACACAGGATGCCAGAGAAGGATTTGGAGGCGGCGGGGTTAAACACCGGGTCCGCCTGGGCATACATGGATGCGGTTAGCGATGGAGGCCAACCGGGTGGCTTCGCGATGGAGGCGAAGATCGAAGAGCTGCTGCGGTGTGGCCGATTCAGAGGAGGAGAGCGCGTCTACACGGTGAACCGAACCCAATACCACAATGAACATACATCAACATCCAATCAATTGAAACATTCTCCTCGCATCATCCAATCGCAGAAGTGAGGGTTTCGAGAGAGAGAGAGGATAGGACTTTCTCCTCGAACCTGCGTCCTAGCATTTTTGTGCAATAAACCCCTCCGGCTCTCTGTTTTGTTACCCAGACACTCATCCTGAATAATCTCTTCCAGGTCAGCAGTGTCCAGATCTGGCATCTTTTCCTCTTCTTGTGATTTCACCTTGCAGCAACTGGGTTCGTAATTGCAACAATTGGGTAACTTTGAAAGCAACTAAGTAGATGGACTTTCTGGGTTTTGGTTCGCAATTTGAGTTCGCACTTTTTTTTGGGTTGTAATTTGGGTTCGGACTTGAGGCAATTGGGTTTGCAATTTGTTGCTTCATAATTTACGTTTTTTGTTCGTTTTGACAGAGAACTTGAGGCAATTGGATTTCTTTCTTAATTGAGTTTTTTCTTAATATTCTTGGTTTTGTTCTTGATTTTGATAAGTTTGATCTTATTTTTGGGTTGGTTTTTGATTTTTGGTATTTTTGTTCAAAGGTCAGAGAAGTTAAATTTTTTATTTTTTGTTTAAGGGTATTTTGGTCATTTCAATGACCAAAAATAAAAAAAGGGGCCGTCAGGGACCCGAGAGTCTCTAAAACCAAACTTCGGGGACGTCAGGAACGATTTCAGAAATGCAGGGACCCTAGAGGGAGGGACGTCAAACTAAGGAGACTTGAGCGTAATTTTCCCTTTTACTTATGATCACAAATATTTCTTGCTCTTCAAGCACATACTGGATTTTTATACTCCAGTTATCATAATAATCACCGTTGAGCTTTAAATTCTTATTGAGCTCGGCGATAATTGATTTTGAAGCAATCGACATGACTATAGGGAATCATAAAAAAACGTGTGAGGAGTATGTTTTCAGCAATACATTATAATTTACTATACGTTCATAACTTTAAGCGATATAAAGTTCTTGATTAACCTCGAATTCGAAGTAGGTCATAGGTATATTTCCCCTCGCCCTTCCAGAATTAATTTTGAACTTTAAACGTTCAAATTCCTTTACTAGTAAATTCAAGTGGATATATCTCATGGTAATAATAAGTAATTAAATAAACAAACTATTTAATTACAGAAACACACATGCATCTTTATTACAACCATGAAAATACATGAAGTTTTATACGCATATGTACAAAAAACTTCTAACAAGACTTAAACCTATATAAAAGATCTACGCATTATTAAAGACAATGTCTCTATATATGACGCAGGTTGGAACAGAGTTCATGATTATCCACTTGCTAGGATAAGGGAATTCATGAACAGAAGCGACGTACTTTACGCCCACTTCGCAACTTCATTGACTTATTATGAGGAATTTTCTCTAAAATTTCCTTCCCACCTAGATATGTAACCAGACGTTCCACAGCTTTTTTGTGAGTAGTCCCAGTTACTGGAGATAGGAAAGTGTCAACATCTTCTGTAATCTTCAACGTAGCTAGAAGATCCATGAACATCAATACCCAGTTATATCCACTGTTATAACCTCCAGCCAAGATACATTCTTGTATCTCATTGTGAACTGAGACAATATGCTCGGTAAGCACTTGTTTATTATCTCTATGCACCCATCGAGAGATACGACGCTTTTATATCTTTCGGCGCATGTCTTGTGCCTTTGCAACAAGCACAGGTTCAACACACTTCCTTGGACAACATTTCATCCTCATTGATAACCAGCATCATAATGCAAGTTATTTGGGTCAGCTCACAAGTAATCCCAATTGATTAAAATCATAATTTTAATCATATCAAGGATGAAGGGCACAAAGAATATTCACAATATAGCCTTTAATTGCATGATCCTCATAGGTTATATTATTTTCTATATTTTTAGTGTCTTAATTCTAAAAATATTGGAATAAATATAGTTTAGAACTTATTCTAAAATATATTTTTGAATTTTAAATTATCATAATAATTTTAAAATCAAAATTTTATCAAAAAATTAAATTTTATTTGAATAAAACTCATTTTATTCAACCAAGCCTGAAGACAAGCTCATTTCAACCAAAATAGTCAAATGGGCCCCATGGGAATTTATTGGCCCACAAGCCCACACCCGCATTGACTTTGAAGTCAAAAATGCGGGTTGGGCCCATTTAAAAAAAGGTCCACAAAGAAACGGCCCTTGTTGACCCACGGTCAAAACTGCCCTTTTTTTACTGCAAAATTATGGTTTTGCCCTTTTCGAGTATATATACTCAGGCAAAAAATCTATAAAATTATGAAATTGCCCTTGCCATAATTTCCTTCTTCTCCCTCTTCATCTTCTTCGTCGAACGGAAGAGGAAAATAAAACAACGGAAGGAAAATCATTTTCGGCCCCTGCTACCACGCCGGAAATCGGCCGATACGGACATCAACAAGACTGGTCGGATCAATCTCGACACATCCTCATCGAGAAAATAACTTTTCTCGAGCTATAACAAACCCGGTCGTTCGTTCGTCGGAAAAGGGAGAAATGGACATTGTGCAATTTTTATCCGGTTTTAACCAAAAAAATCTGACCACGAAGGTCATTGAAGTCACGGTGAGACGAGATTTATACTCGTCGTCCTCTGATTTGGTTGATCATTGAGGTGATTGAATCGGGGAGAAAAAATCCTTGAAATCGCGAATTAGGTTCATTCCGATTTGGGGAATTTTGGGACAAATTACAATTTAGTCCCACAGGTTTTCACGCATTTGCACATAAGGACAGATTCGTTATTCGCTTAAATGCATATAATTTCAATTTAGGTCCAACCGGTTCAACGCGTATACAAATAAGGACAACGCCTTTAAAAACACGTTCAGAGTGGAACTATTTCACTTTAATCCTAAAGGTTTCTCGCATTTGCAAAATAATGATAAAATCTTTATTCGTGTTCTGCGCTAATGTCAAATTAGTACTTGGGATTTTTACACGTGTGCAAATGAGGAAGAAGTCTTTTTATGCATGTTTGGTGCAATAATTTTAATTTAATCATCCAGACTTTCCGGATTTTGCACTCGGGCACAACACAAACTATTTTCTTAAGAATAGTTTCAACAAATCCAATGTTTAAACTTAAGAAATCACTTACATGATTTTTAAATTAACAACCAGAACAAGAACCCATCTAGCTCTGATACCAATGATGGTTTATTTACAATAATTATAGATCTTAATCATATAATTATCAACCTTAATTAAATAATGAACAAATTTGTTAAATCGTAAATATGCTTACTTGTTGAAGCATAGATAAACTCGGGATCGCAACAGAGTCTTGTCACTGGTCGGTTCTTACTTACGATCAATCGAAGTAAGAATAATTTTCACGACTTTATCTGCCTCGGAGTCGAATCGAGAACTCAGGAATCAAAATATAATTTTACACCCTTTTGTCGATGTATGTGTGTAATCTTCTCCACCTCATTTCATACAAATCTTCTTCTTTTATAAGTGGGGCAATTTCCTTCCACATCATCACCCAAAGTGGGTGTCATGACATATGGATAAGTTACACTTAGTAGCTTGTACACATATGAAGAAGGAAGTGGCAACAATTGCCACCTAAACAAGGAGGAGGTGGTCCAAATCCATATAGGTATTTAGGTGGATCATAGGTGTAAGCCCAACAAATGAGTATAAACCCAACAAGGGGTTAAAAGATTTAATTAGCAATTACTTCAGTTGACTAGTGACCATGGATATAGACAATTATCAAAGGAACCAAGAGAAAATAATAGTTATACGTGCACGGTATTTTGAGATTTAATTGGAAATTGAATATTTTAATGGGGATGTTAGCAAAGATAGGAAGCGGGACGTAAAGATTAATTAATTTTGTTTTGAATGGATATTAAGTAAAGGTAGACAGTTTCGTATAGAAAATTAAAGGATTTAATATACATATTGACAATTGTAAGGTAGAAACAATGAGTTAGAAATTTAATAATTTAGAGTATAATTGAAATTTGGAACGATTTTAATGTCACAGGCCTTGAAAAATATTTGAGGAATATTCAGAAAAGATTACGAACTCAAACGAGTTGAATTTCAAATGAAGAAATTTTTTTATTCGAAAGAGGATCGCCAATCTTGATGGTCATGGAGCCAAAATCGGTAAACAAATAATATGTGACTCGTGATGCATATGTTATTTATTTACGAGGTATTCCAAAACACTCACTCCCCCTCTCACCAGTTTTGCAGGAACTCGTACACGAGTTGTGTTGGTCCAGAGATCTATTCTGATTGTGTCTAGTCCACTTTATTCTTCGGGACTGGTCTTGAGGTCTCTGGTTTATATTTTGCTCTTGATCTAGAAGCTTCGTAGTTACACAGTTTATTTGGATCTTGGAATAAATATAAAGAATAATTATAATATTCTTGGGGTTTAAAATATGTATAATTTGTAAAGTTAAGATATGTTTGTGGCTGGCTAGACTCGTTTTGTGTTGTGAACAGGTTAGGGTCTAGCGCCTGTCACCGACGTGAATTTGGGTCTTGACAGACTTGGTATCAGAGCCCTAGGTTAGAGTCTTGTTTGAACTATCGTGTCAAGTATCTTAAGTTGTACTACGGAGCATAGGATTCCTCATATCTTTGTGTTCCTTCCATTTGTGTCATTTGCTCAGGCCTTAATCTTTTCCATATCAACAAAGATTTGTTTTTGTTTGAACATGATGATGTGATGAATTGGAAAGTTGCTGTAGATGTTGTGGTTGAGATTCCTATGTGACAAACTTATGTGATTTATTGTCGTTACCACAAGGTATTTACTCTACATTTTGGTGAAGACGCTTATACCATTTGTATATGTATTCCCTTGACAAGCCCATTTGAGTATACGTATTTATTTATATGAAAATCCTTCCTTTGGTGAGATTTTGATGAAGTGACTGATCACCACTTTGTCCAAATCATTTATACACACCCTTATACAGTTGATTACTTCTTATGTATATATACTGGGCCATTGGTTTGAGTCTCACAGAATGTTTAAGTTATACCTTTGTGAACTGATCTTGTTTGTTTATCTGTGCATTGAGATTCTATTTTTGAGTTTAAATATGTTTGAAAAGAGAAAATTATGAACAATGTTATATGGAAGGAGACTACATGAGAAACTAAGTCCTAAGGGTACTTTGGAATAAAAAGAATATATACCGGGAATGCAATGTAAAATTAATTATGAATATAATTATGGGATTAAGGTTTATGTAATTAAATTATAATAATTAAGTAATTATTTTGACAACTTTGAATACTTTGAGGAAGTTAAGATTGAGTAAGAAATTTTGGTTAGATTATGGTTATAGATTTGGAAAGAGAACATTCGATAAGATTTTGATAAGATAATTTGCACAATGGTTATGGACAAGATAGTCTAATAATATAAAGCATAAATGGTCAACAGTATTGACCAAACTACAAAAGTTTACAATTAGATTCGAGAAAGAGATTTTGGAGGCTAAAGGAAAGATTTAGCCATCTGGATTTGAGTAAAGCTTCTCTTTGTAATCAGATAATGATCTGATGGATATAATCTAAACTTTGAAGAATGTGAGGTAGAGTTATGACATAAAATTTTGACAAATTAGGTAGCTTATAGCTATAATAAGCACACAAATATTGAGATAGTATATGCAAGCTCTATAAGAGAGCAGGAAGGAGAGAGGAAGTTATCACCTACCGCCTGGCAATTCAAGTGTCCTGCGATACTTTTGCATTTTCTGCCCAGAAATATAACCCGAACTTAATGTCATTTTGGTCTTTTAAAGCCACTTTTGAGAGTTTTGAGGGTTGGACTATATATAACCCCTCATCCCTAAACCTAGATTGCTTTTGACATTTGAATTCTCTAAGACATTTATTTTAGAGAGAGAATCTTCGAGGAGGGGGTTTCCATCTTGGGAGGAAGCTAGGAGATAGAACGAGAACGGAGCTAGTAGGCTACAAAAGGCATCCACTAACTCTCTCTCTTTATTTTAGTTTTTGTGAGATGACTTTCCTTTCATTTTCATTTATACTTGCATTTTTGAGTTGTGAGTAGTTATTTTTGGGTAGGGTGCCCTAAGCGTACCACGATGGACTCGATTTTGAATGGGCTAGGTTGCGAATTAGTGAGAGGACTAGTGTGGGTGCTATTGGGTTAATCTACACCTAGGTCCTTACTAAATGATTTAGTAGACCCGTGTTTAATGTTTTAGTTAATGACGACTTAATAGTTGGGTTTGACGAGTCTAACTAAATCAAAGTACTTACCAAGTGATATAGTGGCATTCTAAACATAAGATGGATTAGGGGACTTAGAAATATTACATTAGTTGACTATAAGTGGTTCGAAGGGTCGGGGTGAAGAACCGACGATGGTTCAATGCACTATGGTAAAGAACCTAAGTTAGATGTCATTGGGTGGAAATATCACACTTGTTAACTAGAAGTAGTTCAAAGGGTTATTTTAAGTTTAATCATAGTTATGGTGCAAAACATTCGGGAGATTGAAAAAACTATCTGTAGAGCAAGAAGAGCAAGAGTAAGAGTAAGGACGAACTACGAAGAAGAGCACAAGGATGTGCCCATGCAAGGTGCACCTAGAGTTGTTGATGTAGATGATACTCCATTTATGGACTTTTCCAAAATGTCTCTAGAGGGTGTAACACTTAGAGTGCCCATGCCTACGGTGGTGGTCAACAATTTCCTAATCCCCCCAACAATTTCTACCTCTTTCCAATATGGAGGGCATCCTCAAGAAGAATCTCGAGAGCATATCACTCACTTCCTAATGGTGTGCAATACTTTCAAGATAGATCGAGTGTCAGACGATGCTGTGAAACTCAGGTTTTTCCTGTTCACCTTGAGGGAGAAAGAAAAATAATGGTATACTAGTTTGAGAGACTCTGGAATCACTACATGGCATGAGCTAGCAAATGCATTTTTGGAAAAGTTCTTCTTTGTAGTGAGGGCAACCAAGATTATGCAAGAAATTAATGCTTTCAAGCAATATCAAGATGAATCGCTGAGTGAGGCCTGGGAACGATTCAAGGAGTTGAAAAGGGAATGTCCACAACACAATATTCTAGAGAACCATCTTCTTCAAACCTTTTTCTTTGGGTTAACTATGCCATCTAGGTCAACTTTTGATGTCGTTGTTGGGGGCTCGTTTACCAAGAAATTGAGAAGAGAAGCGATACGTATCCTGAGGAGATATCAAGTTCTAGCACATCATGCCAAAGTGAAAGAGCCACCCACCCTATTAGGAACCAAGAGGAGGGGCACGGAGATGACTTAGTGACCAAGCTTCAAGCTTTAGTTGCTGCTTTAGAGAAGAAGTGGAATAAAGGAAATAATCTGACTAAGAAAGTGGTGGTAGCTAAGCTTATGAGCAAAGATTACGAGAAACCGAGTCACAAGGCCTGGAATTACAACCCCAACAAAGTACACGTGGAGCAAGTTCATTATGTTGGTCATGGGCAATACAAGGGATACAACAAAACCCTAGGGTATAATCAATATAAGATGGCCAGCCATAATCACCCGAACTCATATTATGTCAAGGACAATAAGGAGAACATTTTGGCTATGGTTCTAGACAATGGATCCCCACTGCACTACCCCCCTCAAGGCCAAGTTGGAGGGTCACAACGTGGTCATCTTTATGAATGCTTGGAAGACATGGAGAAAAGAGCCCAAAGATGGGACGGTATGTTCAGAAGGATGGACGAAATGTTGAGTAGTCAAAAGGAGATGATGAAAAGTTTACAAAACCAGAGGTCACAAATGGAAAACTTAGAGCACATGGTAAAAGGACTGGAAATGGCTTACCAGAACTGGATGGGAGGATCACCCAAACCTGAAAGAACACTCCCTCAGTAGGGAAGAATCGAGCAGTACTGGCCATCGAAGATAAACCACAAGCTAACTGCTCCATGATAATGACAATTCAGCCAAAGGGGGAGGACGATGGCAAAACAAGTACACCCACTATCAACCTAAAGGAGGCAACTACTAAGGGCATTACGATTGATTGAGGTGAAGTGGCAAGAAGCCTGCTCTTATTAGTAGATGAGGAAAAGGAAGCACAGGAGCTTATGCCTAACCCAAAAATGGGAGACCCGGCAATATAAGTATTCCAGTGGTGATTGAAGGAATAGCCACCAAGGATACCTTTTGTGATCTTGGATCTTCGGTTAGTGTCATACCACACTCGGTGTGGGAGAAACTAGAAAACCACCCCCTCTCATTCTATCACCATGCAGCATACGTATGGTGAATGGTTCACTCTTAGTTCCATTGGGAATGCTGCAGGACATGACCATGGTGGTTAGAGGAAAAGATATTTTAGCTGACTTCCTGGTTGTTAAGAATTCGAAGGAGATGAATTAGACGATTATCTTAGGAAGGCCATTTCTAGCTTTAACATATGCCACCATGAGTGTGAGGGAGAGATGTATGACCTGGTACTGGGAAAAGATTGGGAGAACTTTAACATCGGGCAAGAACAGTCATCACAGATGGGAAAAACTTCCCAAGCCGGTTTCGTGATGATGAGGGTAGAAGAAAGTGAACCATTTGAGGAGGAAGAAGATAGGGAAGAAGAAACAAAAAGCTCAGTGGGTGAAAATGAAGTTGAGAAGCAGGATGAGAAAATGGTAAGTGCGAGAATACCAGTATTGATTGAAAATTTCTTGATTTTGTTCACACTTTTTGATGAACATTCACAGGTCAACATCATGTCTACCTCCTTGTGGAAAAAAAATTGGCTCTGTTGGACTATACCCTCACCCTTTCGACATTGTTTGGGCTGATGGTGTGATCACGTCACCTGTTGGATGCACTAAGAATGTGAGGGTGCAACTCTGCAGCAAGAAGATAACAGCGAAGTTCATAGTTGTAGATGCCAAGACTTTGTGCCACTATTGGGAAACTGATTTTAAACTCAGCATGAGCCATTTTAGTTGACAATAAAGGAACTGTTGCATTTAACATCGAAGGCAAAAAGCAGAAATTTGAGACCTACATATGTCCACTTAATAGTGGAGACCTTAACGAAGGAGTTACAAGATTTTTGGTCCACCGTCGCACAGCCCCAGTCATATTAAGCTAGGTAATCCTTATCAGGGATGGTCAGAAGCCAATGACCAAGAAGTTCCTATGGGACGTGTTGAGCTTATTTGTCCTAAAAAGTAAGGAGAACTAGGGCTCCAATGGGAACTAGTGCCTCCATAGCCAGTCACTGGCCTCTAACGAAACAAAAAGAGAGTAAAGTCAAGACTCTAAATTAGCAGTTGTAAATATGATTTAGTTAGTTTGCTGGGTATTCATTTCCTTGTCTGCTCGCCTATCAGGTTGTGATTTTTTGCCCATTTCTAGGAAAATCCAAGGTAGCAAGGCGGTGGTGGTAGTTTTAGATGCGTGATTCCTAATTAGACACTGAGGGTGCAATCACCAGCTATTTTCCAAGAAGCCTCTAGCATCATCTTCTCTATGTCACGAACAGGGACATCCCTTTCTCACTCCTCATTTCCAATCTATGGTGTGCTATACTTATTGTCATTGTGTTGTGTCAATTTGCTCTTCTTTGTGTATTATGTAAATGTTTTACGTGGCCATAGGGGCCCTGTTACGTCATTTTTACATTTTTAAGTTTCCTAGGGCACCCCACATGGAGGACATTGTGTCCTCCAAGTGTGGGGTGGGAGGTTCCATATAGGAATCTCTTTTTGCTTAGGCCATCTCATATTGAGGATAATGTGTCTTTCAAGTGTGGGGTGGAAGGTTCCATGTAGGAACCATCTGTTTATCATGGTCTCGGTTATTTGTTTAGAAAATTTTGGCATGATTCTTCATTGTTGGACCCTCCTCAAATTTTCAGTCTTTGGTTTTAAGCATGATGTATACTTAGGAGGAACCGAGCCTAAGCTTTAAGCATAGGAATATGTAGTTCCATTACCCTCCATTGCTTAGCCTAGTGTTCTAGTTAGGTAGATTTTGTTAGAGGGTTATTGAGTGACTTCGTAAAAAAATTTAGCCGGAAGAGGAGACAACCGTCTCTATTTTTGTTCATGAGGTGTTTGCATGTTCTGGGTTATTGGTTATTCCACACATACTTTGTTCCGCTTTGACTGAATGGGAATTATGGAAGGACGGGGGTCTTTTTTGAGCAGGTTCAGCCTAGAGCTTTAGAGAAAAATTCCCGATATTTTCTCATGTTTGAAATCACTTGAGCCTAAGCCATTCCATTGTCATATCTAAACCAATGTGAACCATTATCCATAATCCTACCTAGCATTGGTCACTCGATCCGAGGATGAATTAATTTCTTATCTTTTGTGGTTGATTGTGAAGGTTCCATTATAGAACATGCTCATTTTTTTAAAGTAAAGATTGGGGGATTTTTGGTAGAAAAGGCCAACAAAGGAAGCCAAACTTTTCCCACCAAGTTGTGTTACCAAAGGGAATAAAGGGAAGGATGAAATAAGCAAGGAAAACCAAAAGAAAAAATAGAAAAGAAAAGTCTCAAAAAATAGAAGTTTGAAGCGAGTGAGAATAAGGCAAGTAGAATAAAGGGCAAGGTTTGCACGTTATGGTCCTAGGATTTGGGTGTAACAATGGGATGAGTGAATTGTAGACGTGGGGTGAGTCTTTAGAATAGTCAAGATTTAGTACCTGCGTAACTGGCTCATTGGATTGGGTGGTTAACTACCTCCCAAATGTGTATCCTCACCCTAACCTTAACCCTGTTATAAGCCAATGAGAAGTTCTCTTGATCACAAGTCCCACAAGAGTTGAGGCATAACTGAGTAGAGAGTTGGATACTTTGAGATCCAACACATGTGAACGAGCGATAGGAAGTGGACCACTTATATACATGAGCTTAAACTTCTGAACCTCTGAGCGGTCAACTCTCTAGATATTTTTCCCTAGAGTTAACACCGGGTTAAATAATGGAGGATATGGTCTCTGTGCACCCCCGTATTTGATGCTTGGGTGAGTGCACTTTTAAGTCATGGGTGCGGCTTTAATGACTTAGGTTTAAGTATTTAGGGGATACGTGGATGTTGAGGATTGCCACTTTTTCCTTTTATGTTTTTATTGGTTTTTCGTGATTTATTTTAGGTAACCATGCTTTGGTTTTTTCTTGAGGACAAGCAAAGATTCAAGTGTGGGGTGTTGATGAGATTCAAAAATACTCATCTGACATGGTCTTTTAAAGGTCTTTTTTAATTGATTTAACATCTAAAGTGTCGAGTCTTGAGTCTTTCTAGCCATTTTCTAATTTTTTGCCTCAAATGGCTTAATTTACTATGTTTTATGTTTTTAGGAGGAAATTGGGACAAAAGGAGGACTTTCGGACGAAGAGAACGAGAAGAGGATTGGGGTGAAGAACCAACAACGATTTGATGCACTAGGGTGAAGAACCTAAGTAAGTTATCATTGGGTGGAACGTTAATAAATGGACTTGAACTAGATTAAGCCATAAGGGTTTGTTGGTGGCTGGTGCTTGGTTGTGCGAGGAGGACAACTCACGCGCATGAAAAATACGAGCAATTTTCCACTTATCTCAATAGGAAGCTTTGGGGGTGCGATGATCGTGACCATGATATGCCCTTGTAATAAGCTCACCTAGGACCACCACGTGCAAGAACAAGGCATCAAGAAGTCAAGATAAGAGGGGTCTGTAAGGGATGCCTTGCCTGCTTTACTCCTTTGTTCTTTATTCTAATCTTAGTCATTAGCTATTTACTTTTTCTCGCTAGCTTTCACTCTATGTCCTAGGACCCATTCCATATGGTTTGACACTTTACTTTTCTCTATATTGCTAGGGCATGCAAAAAAATCCAACCGATCACTTACTTATTTATCCTTATGTCTTTTTGAGGTGTTCGAGATGAGAGGAGCATACAAAGATGAGATGAAGATGCTTTTTGGCAAAATCAACACTGAAGGGCAGATTCCGTGTACAGACTACCGTATAGAAAAATGGGCACCCAACAGAGCTCGTGACCAACCCTGACCCCTCAAAATCCCCTGTAAGGTTTTGGCTGGCATATACACCCACAGAATGATTCAGGCTTTAAGACAACACTAGGTGGCAGACAACCCGCTGACGGCATCTGTGGACTCTCTCGAGCTTCTCAAAGTTCTAGGAAAATTTGGGCGGCATATTCACTAGCCGAACGATGCCTGTGAAGAGAAAGGAAACATTCCTAGGCCAAACTGCCACCCGGCTGAGTTAGGCACTAATCGACATGAATTGCATCAACCAAAATCTGTAATCGCCGATCGATGCCCATAAGAAGAATTCCCCCTACCAGCTAAGCCTGCCGAATGACAAACTTAGTGCTCAATGGCTCTTACAAAGATTTTTTCCTGGAATGTGAAGATATTTTAAGGACGTTTCAAAATTTTCATATGTTTTGTGGATGGAAAGAGAGGTTGAACAATAATTACCCCTCTCCCCTTAAACTAGATTAGCTTTTGATATTAGATATCTAAAAGCTATGGTTTTTAGGAAGCTTTAAGGAGAAGCTCCCTAGGAGGAGGCAATGAACTTGATGATGGGAAGCGAGTGAGCCGGCCTCTACGATTTAGCCTTCTCTAACAGTACCTTGTTATTTATGCTCTTGTGACATTGTCTTTCTTTTAATGCATTTATGTGTACCATAATGCATTGTAACGCCCCGTGATCCGACCGACTGTCTCCACAAACCAACACATATCTTTTCCAATGTATTTTATCCTCACTCACACACATCCTAGAAACTTTCTAGGAGCTCACCCATCCTGATCTTACTCTCGGCTAAACGCGTTTAACTTTGGAGTTCTCTCAGGATGTGTGACAGAAAATAAGGTGCACCTTCTTTTGAGTGAGGACAAAATACGCTGAAAAAATCCATGTCAGACTGTGAAGGCATTCGGTCGGATCATGAGGCATTATATGCATTGTTGGCAAGCGTAAGAAACACTCGTTTTATCCCCACATTTTAAGTTCATTTACACCCGTTTTTGAGTCTGTTTGAGTCATTTTACGCCAATCTTAGGTCTATTGCCTAGGATGGTTTCACCCTTTTGTCTTCGTATCTTTTGGAGGAGCATTTTGCATTGGCGCGAGGATTTAGTTAGAAGAGGCGAGCATTGGATAAGTCAAGGCGAGAGATAGCCGGCCGAAACCAAGCTGGACCAGCCAAACGGTGAAATTTGCATCGGTCGACGTCTCTCCTGCAGGCACACGCCGAGCAATGCCCCATTCGATGGATGCCGGGAGGACTTTATCCAAATTTCCTAAACCTCCTATGTCCCACCGGGCGGTGCACTACTTTTGCCGAGTGGTGCCAGAAGAGAGTGAGGCGAGTATTTTCAGAAAGATACTGCCGAACGATAAAATTGCCCACTGGTCAAAACCATGTCGCTGCCTGAACTCCACACCTGCCGGTCACTTACACTGGATGACATTTTTGCCAAATTTAGCCCGGGAGAATTAGATACATTGAGGGCATTTCAGACTTTTAATCTCATTTTAGGGAAGAGGGGGAGACTTCTCCATAAATACCCCCCTCAACCCATCAAGTTGTAAGCTTGGACACCAAAGACTAAAAATTAGGGTTTTACTTGTTGAAAGAGAAGCTCAAGGAGCGAGAAGTGGATGACGGGTTCATATCGAGCCACTCTCCACCGAGATTGAGCACTGTCTTTCCTTTCACTTTATCACTTTTGTACGTTGTTCCTTTGAATGCATAGTTATTTTGTTTAAATGACTATGTGTGAGTTATCCACATTTAGGTTGGGTGCCTTAGCACCCCCGAAATGCTTGGTTTCGAATGGGCTTAATCTTTAGGCCATGTAGCGGTCAGTAGGCATAATGCATTGGGTATTGGACCTCTATTAAAACCAAATGGTGAGAGTGTTAGTGACAACCTAAAGTCCTTCCCAATCGATTATAGCATGACCTAAAGTACTTAAGCGTGAAGGCAAGCGTGGAAAAGCTTAACTGTTAGACTATACATTTACCCAATGGACTTAGCCGTGAAAATGGAATTTGCCAAGAATGGTAGTATGTAGTTGGCCAAAGGGTGTTACTTTAATGAGTGAGGTCTAGGAGGGACAAGTTGTGGTAGTCTCGACACCTAGGTGAGATTGATAACTTACCAACATTAGGTGAGATAGGCGGTCTCGCCGGGACCCCCTAGTACCTTCTTTGTGGTGTGAAGTATTTAGTCGTAAAGTGCCATGCCATAGTTCACCTAGTCTCATCACGGACATAAAAGCCCAAGAGAAACCAAGCACGTAGGGATGTGTGAATGGCACCTAGCCTAATTTCCTTTTAATCACCCTTTCAAATTAGTTTTGTCTTTGCTTGCTTCAGCCAACATAATTCATAAAATACTTTTCAACTCTAATCTTAATTGCAATTTACTCGGGATGTCTTGAACCCGTTCTTTGTGGTTTGATATTACACTCGTACTCCCTTTATTGGAATGTGGACCCAAAAATCCACTCTTTAATTGGCGCCGTTGCTGGGAGAATTTATTTTTGATAAGAGAGTGCCAACTCTTGACCTTACTTGTCTGAGTTTTGCATGACTGTTTGAGTCATTTTACGCCTTCTTTTTCTGTTTCCTAGGATGGTTTCACCCTTTTATCTTTGTATCTTTTGGAGGAGGATTTAGTAGGGACGCAAGGATCAAATGAGAAGAGGCGAGCATTGGATGAGTCAGGGCGAGAGATAGCCAGCCAGAACCTAGCTACACATGCCAAATGGAAAGATTTTCATCTGCCAGCGTCTCTCTTGCAGGCATATACCAAGCGTCATCCCATCCGATGGACGGCGGAAGTACATCATCCAGATTTCCTTCAACCTCCTATGTCCCATTGAGCGGTGCCCTATTTCTACCGAGTGGTGCCAGAAGAGAGTGAGGCGAGTGTTTTCACGAAGAAACCTCTGAACGGTAGTATCGCCCACCGGTCGGTGCCCATGTCGCTGCCTCAACTCCAACCTTTCGATCGGTGCACAAACCCCAGAATCATCCACCACCTAAGCTCGCCGAACGGTGCCACTTATACCGGACTTTGTTTTGTCAAATATTTCCCAGGAGAATTAGATATTTTTAGGGCATTTCAGACTCTTAATCTCATTTTAGGGTTGAGGGGGAGACTTCTCTATAAATACCACCCTCAACCCATCAAGTTGTAAGCTTGGACACCAAAGACTAAAAATTAGGGTTTTAGTTGTTGAAGGAGGAGCTCAAGGAGCAAGAAGTGGATGACGGGTTCAGATCAAGCAGCTCTTCATCGAGATTTAGAACTCTCTTCCCTTTCTCTTTATCACTTTTATGACATTGTTCCTTTGAATGCATAGTTATTTTGTTTAATTGATTATGTGTGAGTAGTCGCATTTGTGTCGGGTGCCTTAGTACCCCTGAAATGCTTGGTTTCAAATGGACTTAATCTTTAGAGCGTGTAGCGATTAGTGGGCATAATACATTGGGTAATGGACCTCCATTGGAACCTAATTGCGAGAGTGTTAGTAACGACCTAGAGTCCTTGCCAATTGATTGTAGTGTAACCCAAAATACTTAGCTGTGAATGGGAGCGTGGAAAAGCGTAACTATTAGACTATACATTTACCCGACAGACTTAGCCATGAAAATGGACTTTGCCAAGAATTGTAGTGTGTAGTTTACCAAAGGGTGGTGCTTTAATGAGTGAGGTCTATGAGGGGTAAGTTATGGTAGTCTCGACACCTAGGTGAGGTTGACAACTTACCAACATTAGTTGTGAGTGACAATCTCGCCGGGACCCCCTAGTACCTTCTTTGTGGCATGAAGTACTTAGCCGTGAAGTGCCATGCCATAGTTCACCTAGGTCCACCACAAACACAAAGCCTAAGAGAGAGCAAGCACGTAGGGATTTGTGAAGGGCACCTAGCCTAATTTCCTTTAAATTATCTTTACACCCTTTCAACTTAGTCTTTTCTTTGTTTGCTTCACCAAACTTAATTCATAAAATACTTGTCAACTTAATCTTAATTGCAATTCACTCGGGATGTCTTGAACCCACTCGAGGACGTCCCCTTCATGGACTTTGCTCGTTTGACACTCGATGGGATGACATCTGGAGTACCATCCCCAGATGTAGACTCCCTCAACTACACAATTCTATCTGGAGTCTTTAACGTTCTTACCAACTCCTTACAATTTGGCGGATACACGTAAGAAGATCCAAGAGACCATCTTTCTAGGTTCTTGGCAATCTATGACACCTTTAGAATCTAATGGGTGTTAAATGATGCGATCAAACTTCATCTTTTCCCCTTCACCTTGCATAGTGGAGCAAGGTTATGGTATATAAGCTGGAGTGATTTGAAATCACTACTTTGAGGGAGGTGCAAAAGCTTTCTTAGGCAAGTACTTCTCATCCGCCAAAACTGACCAAATTCTGCGAGAGATCAACACATTTAAGCAGTACTAAGATGAGGCTCTTGAAAAAGTATGGGAGCAATTCAAGGACCTCAAGAGATCATGCCAGCCAAGAATACGACAGAAGATTATTTACTACAAGCTTTCTTCTTTAGGCTCATCGCCTTCGCAAAGGCAACTCTCGATGCAGCAGCAGGCGGGTCTTTCTCAAGAAAGTCACAAAGAAAGGCAATCCGTATTCTGGAAGAAATTTCTTCTTCTACATCCTCCTACCCGTGCGAGCGCTATCTCCACCCTTCACGACCACAAGGAGGAGGGCAAGATTTGGATTTAGTAGTTCAATTATAAGCACGGGTAGCAGCTCTCGAGAAGCATTGGAATTAGAATATCCTCTAGGCTAGGAAGGTGGCAACGATCCAAGGCAATGGTCAAGAGTTGGGAGAGCAAAGTTCTGCACCTCACCTCGCCATTCAACTGGAGATGACTTATAGCAAGTGTACTAAATTGGTCAAGAACAACACCAAAATTACTCAACTAATCGAGGATTTGGTTTCTACAAAACTGGGGTAAGGACTGACACCAACCCCACGTACATCAGAGATGACAACCCACTAGCAATCATACCAAATAAAGGACCTCCTTACAAGTGCACCCTCAAGAGCAAGGATTCATTCCTAGGTTGCCACCTTTACGATAGGGTGGAAAGCATCCATGTTGGATAAGATGAAGATTCTGCTTCAAAGCCAGATGGACATGACAGCAAGTATCTTGGATCGAGGAGCAAGAATGACAAAGCTGGAACAAATCATGCATGGTCAAGTAGTGGCCTACCAAGAGTTAGAGGGTAGAGTGCTGAGACTTCTTTTAGGACTAGGCACGTACGATAAAGGAAAGGCAGTGCTGGCAATAAAAGACAAATAACAGGGAGAGTGTGTGATGACCATGATGGCTGTAGCCCAACTTGAGGGAGAGAAAACTCCTCATGAGGATCCAGCAAAATAACCATCCCAGTTTCAATTAAGGACGTGCTAATAAAAGATGCCTTCTATGTCTCACTCCCTCTGGTCAAAATTAAACTATCCTCCTCTACAACCTGTTAATAATAACATATGCATGGCGAATGGTTCTCTTTCCATGCCGGACGGAAGTTTGAAGAATATTACCGTCAAAATCAAAGGAACAGGCATACCAACAAACTTTCTTATCTTAAAACAAGGTGAGGAGATGCAGGAAGAATTTATTTTGGGAAGGCCATTTCTTACTACTATAAGGGCAAAAATTGATGTCGTCAAAAGATAAATCACACTCTGAATTAGGGAGAGATCCGAAGAATTTACGACCTGGGAAACAAATTTATCACTATCGCATGTGTTGCTACCATGTGCGGGAAGACCATTCTTGTGATGAAACAAGGCAATCATCAAGATACAAATAATATCCAAGAGGAGACATGCCTTATGATACGTTCAGAACCTAAAAAGGAAGCGACATCTACAGAGTACACATAGAAAAAAAATTCCTTAAAATAATGATGCGGCATGTAAGAAGCAAGCTCTCCTACCAACTCGAGACCGGAAGAACTTAACTATCCCTGTCAAGGTAAATGGCGTGCTCGTGCCAAAGGCAATATGTGATTTGAGCTCAAAGGTTAACATCATGCACTACTCGATGTGGAAGGCATTAGGATCAATTGGGATGTATCCCACCTACACCAGCATTCATCTCGCCGATGGAAGTTTTGTAACCCCTGTAGGAAGAGCCCAAAGTGTCAGTGTGTAGATCCATAGGAAGGAAGTGTGAACTAACTTCCCGATCATCAACATGCCATTGGCGGAGGCATCGTGCTTGATTTGGGATCACCTTTCCTAACACAAACTTAGGTAACCATTCAAGCCGGAAGGAATCGCATCACTCTAACGATCAATAAAGAGCAAGAAGTGTTTCTCACAAATTAGGAAGCACCAGACGAAGAATTCCTTCAAATGTCATCCTATTTCCCCAAGTTGACAATCTTTGACAGCGAAGAGAGGGTTGAAGTTTTAGGAAGAGATGATGACAGACTCGTCTTTGATCGTCAAGTATGCAAAGAACATGTAACTATCACCAGGGTAAGATTTTTAGTCATTCACCCATACAATGATAGAAAAGAGGGTAGATCGAGCTATGAAGTAGAAACACCACTTGGGTCAGACCCAACCACTCTTTAAAAACCCCTTCAGATGGGAGGCAATGTAAAGCTAAGGACCCACCCTTTAGTTTACCTAGTAATTTTGTGTTGGTGACTGCCCGAAGTTGTCAATAGCCGAACAGCGAGTTTGAACAAAAGGTTATAAACTTCTAGAATCTGCCAGGTGGCGGCCTACCCACCAAGCGGCAGCAGATGTAGGGGAGCAACTTTGCTCACTTCCTTTGTGCTCCCCAACCAAGACCCGTTAGATCAGGGATGTTCTCTATCTCTCCTCCTGAGTCATAATCATGTTATCATTTTGCAATTCTCTTTAATCATCATATTCATTAAAACCACAGAGGTCATTTTGTGTGCTTTTAATTGAATTTTCTTTGAGACTTTGTTGACCTCGGAGGTCATCAATGTCATTCTTTTTCATTGTCATTTTCTTTTCCTAACTCTTTCCATATCGAGGACAATGTGTCGATCAAGTGTGGGAGGGACTTCCATGTATGAACTTGCACGCTTAGGTCTAGATTAAGTTATTTAGGTCAAGTTCTAGCATACTTTTGACAATTTTGACCCCTCCCCCCAAATTTGTGTTTTCTTTGTTTTAAGGCGAAGCCTACTCTTAATAGGAATCTTACCCCGGTTGTAAGATATACGAATGCAGAGCTTCTATACCCTCGCTTGTTTAAACTTGCAGTCTCCCTAGTTGGGTAGACTCGAGGGTTGATGAGCGACCTTATTTGCGCTAGTTTTGAGCCAAAGTTGGAGACCACCATCTCCAAATTTTTGTTCATAAGGTGTTTATACGCTTTGGGTAATTAGTATATCCCATGAGTACTCATTTGTCTCATATTTTTGAGTGAGTTGCGGGAGGACGTGGGCCGTGTTTGATTGAATTTTGCCTAGATTCTTAAAAGCCTAACCATATATTTTATTTTCCCTTGTATAGCCCTTTGAGCCAAGCCATTCCATTGATACACACATTTACCATGCTACCCCCAACCCAATTTCCCCACCTTTGGCATCTAGTCCTTGGATGCATTTAGGATCTATCTAATGAAGATTTGTGTAAAGGTTTCATGATAGAATAGGATCACTAAGGGATTTTACTTTGGGAAAATATGTAAAAAAGGCCAAATTCAATCGCCAAACCTTGCCTAAACCAAAATTTTGCTAAAAGTGAATAAAGGAGAATCAAGAGAAGAAATAGAAAAGAAAAGGGAAAAGAAAAAAATGAAAGGAAAAATAACAAAAATAATAGAAAAGAAGAAAAGCATAAGAGAGAGAGAGAGAGAGAGAGAGAGAGAGAGAGAGCAAGTGTGACATCCATAAGGCAAGCAAATAAAAGGCAAGGTTTTGGCCTTTAAGCTATAGGTCTCGGGTACATTGGGTTGAGCGTTCGAGTATAGTGAGCAAGTAGAATAGCTGAGTGCTAGTTTACATGTAATAGCACCTCAAATTTTGGTGGATAGCCACTACCTATTGATTTATCCTCACCATCACAGTAACCCCCTTTCGACCCGAGCCAAGTCCCCTTGATCGCGACTCTCATTTAGTAAGAGATGAACATGAGTGCGAGTAGGATGACTCAAGACCCCCAGAGGATAGGGAGTAGACCACACTATAGTGAGGATAATCAAATCTCCTTCTTTCTGAGTGGTCAACTCTTGAGTCCTACCCTTGGTAATTAAATAACATTGGGTTAACACTTGGTTAAACTTTCGAGAGTATGGTTTCTACACATTCTTATTTCGTTACATTCACGGTAGTGAACTACTAGGTCATGGGTTCTTCCTATAATAAAAGATCAATAATGCGGGGGAGTTTATTTTTGATAAGAGAGTGCCAACTCTTGATCTTACTTGTCTGAGTTTTGCATCTATACTTGTGTCTTTTGGTTAAGGACAAGCAAAGATTCAAGTGTGGGGATGTGATGAGTGCAAGAAACACTCATTTTATCCCCTCATTTTAGGGTCATTTAGACCATTTTTCAAGTATGTTTGAGTCATTTTACGCCTTCTTAGGTCTGTTGCCTAGGATGGTTTCACCCTTTTATCTTTGTGTCTTTTGGAGGAGGATTTTATAGGGATGCGAGCATCAAGTGAGAAGAGGTGAGCATTGGATGAGTCAGGGCGAGAAATAGCCAATTAGAACCAAGCTTCACCTGCCGAATGGCAAGATTTGCATCGACCGACGTCTCTACTGCAGGCACACGCGAGCGGCACCCCATCCGACGAACGATGGGATTACTTTATCTAGATTTCCCTGAACCTCCTGTATCCTATCGGGCGGTGCCCATTTCCACTGAGCGGTGCCAAAAGAGAGTGAGGCAAGCATTTTTACAAAAAAACTGTCGAACTGCAGAATCGCCCATCGGTCCCCGCTCATGTCATCGCCTGAACTCCACACCCGCTCGTCAGCACCCAAACCCCAGAATCACCCACTAACTCATCTCACCGGATGCTGCCACTAGCACTAGATGGCATTTTTGCCAAATGTTTCCTGGGAGAATTAGATATTTTGAGGCATTTGAGACTTTTATTCTCATTTTAAGGTTCAGGTGGAGACTTCTCTATAAATACCCCCTGAACCCATCAAGTTGTAAGCTTGGACACAAAAGACTAAAAATTAGGATTTTAGTTGTTGAAGGAGGAGCTCAAGGAGCGAGAAGTGGATGACGGGTTTGGATCGAGCGGCTCTCACCAAAATTGAGCACTCTCTTTCCTTTCTCTTTATCGCTTTTCTGACATTATTCCTTTAAATGCATAGTTATTTTGTTTAAATGACTATGTGTGAGTTGTTTGCATTTGGGTCGGGTGCCTTAGCACCCTCGAAATGCTTGGTTTCAAATGGGCTTAATCTTTAGAGCGTGTAGCAGTTAGTAGGCGTAATGCATTGGGTAATAGACCTCTATTGAACCTAATTGCGAGAGCATTAGTAACGACCTAGAGTCCTTCCCAATCGATTGTAGCGTGACCTAAAGTACTTAGCCGTGAAGGGGAGCATGGAAAAGCCTAACTGTTGGACTTTGCCAAGAATGGTAGTGTGCAGTTGGTGAAAGGGTGGTGCTTTAATGCGCGAGGTCTATGAGGGGAAAGTTGTGGTAGTCTCGACACCTAGGTGAGGTTAACAACTTACCAATATTAAGTGTGAGTGACGGTCTTATCGGGACTCCTCCTAGTACCTTTTTTGTGGCACGAAGTCCTCAGCCGTGAAACACCATGCCATAGTTTACCTAGGCCCACCACGAACACAAAAACTCAAGAGAGACCAAGCACATAGGCATATGTGTAGGGCACCTAGCCCAATTTTCTTTAAATTATATTTACACCCTTTCAGGTTAGTCTTGTATTTGCTTGCTTCACCCAACTTAATTGGTTAAATATTTTTCAACCTAATCTTAATTGCAATTCACTCGGGATGTCTTGAACCCGCTTCTTATGGTTAGATATTACACTCGTACTCTCTTTATTGCAAGATGGACCCAAAAATCCACTCTTCAATTGTGAGTAGTCTTCTCGTGGGTAGGGTACCCAATTGCGCCTGAGTGGCTTGGCTTTCGATTGGGCTTTTACGTTAGAGCATGTATTAGTTAGGAGCCATAATATTTTAGCTCAATGGACTTTGTGTTGGTGTTAAATATTGGTAGCATTAGCTCGACCATAGCTACTTGCTAAATGATTTAGCATGACCCGATGGACTTGACTGTAAAGGGTAGTGTGGAACTCACTAACCGATTGACTACAGGAGCCTGATGGACTTGACTGTGAAGGGAGGATCCTAGTTGGTCGTAGGGTAGAGCATTAAAAAGTGGAATGGAGGGTGTGAGTGGTTGAACTGGGTAAGCTTAAGTGAGGTTGATAACTCATAAGTTGAGGTATGTAATAGGGAGAAACTCAATCCGATAGACCGCTTTATGGTGTGATGGAATTGATCGTGAAGCACCATGCCCTAGATTCACTTAAGTCCACCACGTGCGTAATATAGCCCATGAGAAGCCATGTCACGAAGGTTGCATGATAGATACCTTGCCCATTTCTCTCATTTGATTTTAATCCCTAGCACACTTAGATTTTCATTAGCTTATTCACGAAAAAATAACAAATCAACCTAATCAACCTAATTTGGTTTGTAATTCTCAAAGGATGTCATGAACCCGCCCATCGTGGTTTGACACATACTCTTACTCTCTTTATTGTATCAGGGCATTCAAAAATCTCCATTGTTAGTGTTTCTTAAAACACTCAATGTTTTGTAATAACATGTATATGGTCAAAGATTTACTAATGGAGTAGAATCTACAAATTGTTGCATCAAAGGACATACATGTTTCTTTTCGAAATTCCATAGTGGCTTTCTTCATAATTATGGAACTTTTACGACTATTTGGTTGCTGATATCAGGTTACTCCACATCACAAAATTTAGTACCCTTCACTTCTCAAAGAAATTATTTGACAAACTTCTTTTCCCTTCTTTGTGCTAACTTAATCAATGTTTCACTAGCCAAATCTTTTTCGTTGATTCCTGTCAAGAACTAATTATCTAGTTAATAATTTATCCCAAATTAATTATTATAGAATTAACATTATCGCCTCTGCCCTAATCAAAGAGCTCACATGAAACCTTCTCAATATCTTTGTGCTTATTATAACTATAAGGACTTCTTAGATTATCCAAGATTTATTAATCAAACTTTACCTCATATTCTTCATGCTTAGATTATTTGTATCAAACTCTTTATCTGACTATAGAGAGAAGCTTTACTCAAATCTAGATGACTTTTCTTAGTGTCCAAAAAATTTTTATGTACCTAATTAGCAAAATTTAGTAGTTTAGTCAGAATTATTAACCATTCAAGTTTTATGTAGTTGAACTACCTTGTCTATAATCATTGAGAAACTTATAGTATCAGAAGTCCATCGAAAGTTCTCTTTTTCAAAATTCATAAGCATAATCAAAACCAAAATTCATACTTGATCATAACTTCTTAACACTACTCAAAGTTGTAGGAGTATTTTTTGTTGTAATTTAATTCTATGTAGATTAATCCTATCGTTTAAATCATAATTAATCTTATATTGCTTTCCCAAAATGTTTATATTTTTAATTCAAAGCACACATACGACTTAATTTATTATATATTCACCTTCGACATAACATTGTTAATAACTTCCTCTTTTCAAACATATTTAAACTCGAAGTTGATTCTCAACATACATAAATAACTGAAAATTTCACAAAGACATAACTCAAATATTTGGTGAGACTCAAACCAATGGTCAAATATATATACATAATAAAAAATTAAATATATAGAGGTGTATAGATGATTTGGACAATGTGGTGATACGTCACTTCATCAAAATCTCACCCAAGGAATGACTTTCATGTAAATAAATACATATACTCAAATAGGCTTGTCAAAGGAATATATATAAAAATGGAACAAGAATCATCACCATAATGTAAGTATACACCTTGTGATATCAATAATACAACATGACACTTTCTCAAATCAGAATATTCAAATAGAAGCCAATTCTCTATTAACACATAATGATTAAGACAAGAACACACGAAATTGACAGAAGGAGGCAAGACATAAAGAATCATATGCTCTATATCACAACTTAAGATACGCGACATGATAGCTCAAACAATGATTAAAGCTAGAGCGCTAATACCAAGTCTGCCATAACTTGAACTTAGGTCACTAACCGACTAGAGCTCTTAACCTTTTTATATCAAGCATTCATGTAGCCAGCCTCATACATATTCAAATATATATTATCGACAACTCATAACATATTTTGATTAAATTAAGTTTATCTTAAGATTGCAAATCATATTTACAAATTATAACTTCAACCATTTAATTCAAACATGTCAAATTTACCAAATACTATACTGAGGAACACAAGTATTGCATGTGGATACAAAGCGTCCAGACCAAATGAGAAATTAAAGACCGTAGATGTCAACGCTTGAAGAACAAATTGGATTTGGCATGATCATAAACAAATTCCGTACCAAAACCATCTCATATAAAAATTCTTGCAAATCTAGTGAGAGAGGGTGGTAAGTGTTTGAGAAAATGCTAGGCAAACAAACAACATATTCATCACACATTATTAGCCACTTGATGCCCGTACATACCAATCACAAGTATATAACTAACCAAGCAAATGAATCCTACCAAAAATGTATGTTATCCAAAAGCGACACTTACAAAATGGTGAAACATAACATATAATCACAAAGCACAAAAATCATATAGCTGGAATGGCGAACATTTAGCAGGATCTATACAGTGTCACTTCACCTCCAACACGAGGATACCATATCTCAAAAGGTGCCATACAAAGAATCATATCAAATCAATTGTATCCTCAGTATATGTGAACATATGCAAACATACCCGATTGGTCACGGTAGATCTGCATACTTACCGTCCATTTCACAAAACGGAGACATCCATATCAAATAGAACTTTATATCACAACAAATCTGTAGGCTCAAAAAATAAATCAAATATGTTAAGTGACCCCACTAGGACAATTTAACCAAAGTTTCAAAAACCATAATGTCATACCATAATGCTCATATGACAAATGCAGTCAGACTACCATATTCAAATCATTGCATATAACAAATAAAGTGCACTTAAAAATTCACAAGTCATATGTTAATAATCTGAATTTGGCCAATAAATAATATGAATCCACCATTCTTTCAAAAATACAATCTCCTTCGCTTTGAATTCTGTGTTCAACCACTATAGTAGATTTCTTAAACGTCCCTCAAACAAATGTTCAAATCACTGTTAAAATGTATATCAATCATATTGAGTCGCATAAACCTGAATCTTTTCCTAACCAACTCCAATACCCATAAAAAATGTTTAACAGTTTCATTCCTCATCAACATCCTTCAATTCCAAGTTTCTTAATTATGATTGCAAATTCCCAATATTAATCAAACCAAAAATTGAATCAAGGTGGCCAGTCTACTCTACTTTGTCTAAACAAAATATGAAAAAGCTCTACTGTGTTTCATTCAACTCTGCCAAAATTTTCATGAAATTCACGTACCATCCTTCTCTTTTGTCATCATGGTTGTTTCCTCTGTGTACTTTTTATTCTTGGAAAGGAAAATGAATTGGGGACTACAGTACTTTGCTATGATTTTGAAGTGATGGACAACCTTCGGGCTCCCCATTGCGAGGCGGTTCCAATTTAGTAAATTCATAGCGAGTAGCTGGGTTGCTCTGCAGCCTCCGCCCAGCCAGAAGGTGACTCCAAAACAAAGGCTGCCCTTTTGCTAACTCGAAGCTCTATAATAAGTCCATTTGTGACTTTCTGCTTACCTGTCTCAGTCATTTGGTCTAGAGAGAATCGTACATCAGCGTCCTCATGTATCTATTTGTTCATTACTTCAAAGTTCAGACTGGTCACGTTCTCCCTAGCCTTCAACAATCACGACTCCCTCCCTCTCCTCGTTATGCTAGTAGGGGAAAGAAGAGATGAAGAAAAGGAGAAGGAAGAACTATTTTCATTTAATTAATTTCTCTATACCAAGTGTAATCTTCTTTTTTTGCGGGAAAATAATTAATTTCATTAAAAGATAGACCATAGCAAATACATCAAGAGATTCACATTTAGAACCCATATACCCAAACTTCCCAGATAATAGCGTACAATAGCATGAGTACAAGGTACAATACCACCTTCATATATTGTTCTAACTACCCACCCCTAGTATACAATGTACAATAGTACGATAAAAACCTATTCTAAAAAATCTGCCCCCATCGGAAGAAAAGCCAGAATTGGAAATGAGTGTATCGCGGTAAGAATTCGCTCTAGCAATAACACTCCACAGGAAAAAAAACCAGCATATTTCCCCTCATACAACCACAGCCCCAAGAGCCCAGAAAAACCTACCCCAGAACTAGACACCCCCCACCCCCTCCCCAAAACCTAACTAGGCTGGTTGCTTCTTCAAGAACCAACAGAATGTCCTTCAAGGGAGATGAATAGATCATCCCACTTACCTCATTTGTAATTCAAAACTTTGCTAATATGTGTGATGTCATGTTACCTCCTTTTCGAATGAATTAGAACATGATCTCCATCAAACACGCCATGAGTTGTCATAGTCATGAATCAATAGTGGAAGGTCACTCCTCTCCACAGATTATTGGCATAGGTTCAGTAGATCTGGGAGATAGTCCAACTCCACCACACCTAAGGCAGGCCAGGAGTTGCCCTGGTCTCCAAACCTAAAATAGTACTAATAACCTTCACAAGAGTAGGGTGTTAACCTGGTGTAGGACATGCACATCCCAACTCCTTTTAACTTCTGTCATTAAATTTTCCACCCATTATAAATATGGTACAGATACCGAGGGTACCCTTCCTCAATGGTTGGGATCCACCTATCTTGCCATATGTTAATCGACTTCCCAATAACCACATGCCATTCTAAACCTGCTTTCAGTAAAAACATACTTTCCTTTATGCTCTGCCTTGCGTAACTACTATTATATCCCAACAGTTCCTCCAAAACTCCATTCTAGGGGAGTATTTCACCTTTAGAACACTAGTCGTACGTGAATCTGGGTTACAAATAAGCCTTCATGCATGTTTGGCAACAATAGCCCAGTTGAAATAATGTAAGCGTTTGAACTATAATCCCCCTTATCGTTTAGATCGCCAAATCTTTTCCCAATTGTGCCAATGCAGTTTGCCCTACCCTTTTTTACTGCCCCAATAGAAGCTACACAACATTTTTTTCAAACAACTTATAGGAACCTACATGAAGTAAAAAGTAACTTGTAATATACGTAGGTATGGATTATATAACATATTTAATTAAACTGCTCTTCCTGATTTGATAGACATCGGGCTTGCCAGGTACTAATCCTTTCCTTTATCCGATTCTGAAGCTGTGCGAACACTAATTTCTTTGATCTTCTTATTATAGTGGGTGGACCCAGGTAGACATCCTCAGCCCCCTCGAATTACATCCCCAAAATAATTCTCTTTCGTTCAGCCTCCTCTGATGTGGTATTGGCACTGAAAGTAACAATGCTTTTTTGAATGTTTACACACTGTCTCGATGCTTGTGATTAGACCTCCAAAAGGCCAAGTAGGCTTTGCAACTCCGTATTCTTGGCCCTGGTGAAAACCAATGAGTCGTCAGCGAAGAATTAGTGTGTCAGGGGGGTGCATATCTTGTCAATCGTAAGCCATGTAGTATCTAAGACTGGGAAGCATGCTCGATCAAAGCTGCAAGGCCCTCAGAACCAAATAGGAATAGGTACGGTGAGAGAAGGTTGCCCTACCTCAAGCCCTACCTTGCACAGAAGTACTCCCCTAATAACCCGTTAACTTGGATGCAGTATTGGACAGTTCTTACGCATCTCATGGTCAACTCTACAAAGCCTAACGTGAACCCCAGAGCCACCACCATCCTCTCTAAAAATTAAAATTTGATGCGGTCATACATTTTCATCATATCCAACTTTATCAAACAGTGACCTCGTCTGCCAATTTTGTGCTTTTCCAGGTAATGGTACGCCTCGAACCCCAATAGAGCCACACCTGTGATTAACCTGCTCGAGACAAAAGCAACCTGATTAAAATGAATCATATGAGAAAGAAGGGATTTTAGCCTGTTGGCAATTTTCTAAGTAACTATCTTCAAGATCATGTTGCACAACGATATACGCCAAAACTCGAGCAGGTAGTGGGCTTCTTTATCCTCGATATCAACACAATGATTGTTTGGTAGATAGAAGAGGGATCCATTCCTTCATTTAAAATTTCCAACGTAGTGCACAATACCATACGTCCGACAATATGCTAGTGCCTTTGGTAAAAGATCAGAGGCATACCTCCAGGTCTTAAGGCCTTTATCACGTTCATTTGTTGTAGAGCCTCTCTAACCTCCTATCCCAAAAAAGGAGGACCAAGATCGGTATTCATCTCTACTATAACTCTGACAGGCACTAGATAAGTAATTGAGTCCACCTGCACAAATGATGAAGAAGAGAACAGTGAGATACAAAAATTGCATAAGACCTCTACCACCTGGTTCACTTCCCAGACTATATCTGCATTTTCCTTCTCGATTTCTGTTATCCAATTCCTCTGGTGGCATACTTTTTCCCTCTTATAAAAGAAACATGTGTTCTTGTCTCCTTCCTTCAACTTGTCCAACCAAAAGTTTTTGGCCCACATCATTTCCTCTCTTAATGACAGTTCCTCCCTATCTGCCAAACAATCCTTTAGCTTGCTCTTGACAAATTTTGTCTGTCCTATAGCTTGCGACATCCTCCTCCAACGATTTGACTTATTTTTGTATGCTACCAAAAATGTGTTCATTGTATTGACCCAACTTTTCAGTAAAAGCTTGCCACCTCGTAATAATGTCTGACCTCGGTAAAGCCTACTCCCAACCCGAAGCAATTTGATCCTATAACCCCTCGTGCAATATCCACATTATTTCAAACCTTAAGCGTTTGACCAGAGCAACCATTTCCACACTCTTTACCCTATACTGGATTGGGTCATGATCTGAGTTAATGAGCGATCATGCCTCTGCTTTTGACACCAGAAAAAGATCGAACCATGTCTCCTATATTAGACATTAATCCAACTTGCATTCCACAAAATCCTCCCCTTCTTGCCCATTATAACAGTTGTAGAAAAGACCCATCTGACACACCTCTATGAAGCCATATGATAGCTTCCATAAAGGCATTCATTCTTACTGCTAGAATTACGCAGCCTCCCCTCTTTTCTACCAAATAAAGGATCTCATTGAAATGCCCAAAACACTCCAAGGAAGATCTGACTACCCTTTTTATTTTCTTAATAGTAATCAAGCGAGTTATTTAGCATTACCTATAAGCCATCCATAGAAATTAGTAAATCTCCACCGCTTCATATCTGTCATAGCTTAAATATGGTAGAGCAAAAAGGAGAGTAACTCAACCCCAAGAGACCATTTTCATGCCAACATGAGCCAGCTACTATGCACTCAATCAATGCCAATACAAGGAACTACAATATGGAATTCATATCCAAGCGTCCATCTTAGCTGTTTGCCTCCATATCCAAGCTTCAATAAAAGTTGGGGTAAATAGGCAAGCGTTAGCCTGCTAAGCTAACAAACTGCTCGCAGGCTCACCAACTTGTGATAGTTCTAACATAGTATATTCATGGCTTCTAGCAGCACAGATCCTCAGCCTCCTCCTAAGCTTCAATAAAAGTTGGGGTAAATAGGCAAGCGTTAGCCTGCTAAGCTAACAAACTGCTCGCAGGCTCACCAACTTGTGATAGTTCTAACATAGTATATTCATGGCTTCTAGCAGCACAGATCCTCAGCCTCCTCCTAAAAAATAGATGTAGCCATCCTTCCTAAAGTAAGAGTGCACCTCTTGCTAACCCAAAATTCAACAACTACACAATCATACAACTTTCACTTCCTGTAACCTACTAACTCTAGCCCAACCGTCTATCTTTTCCCTATCGATGTAGCATGTCGAATCTATTTTTTCCATCTAGGACTGACCAGCCTCTATCCATTACTGACATCACTGCCCTTCATTGCTTTTAGTGGTTTAGATGGAGCCGTCTCTGAGAGAGCAGTACATGGCAAAGAATGCATTACTTTATGTCCCACGCTTATTTGACCCAGATGTGAAATCTCCTAAACACTCATCACCATACTACCCGTCTCCCCGGGAGTGAAAAGAAGCCCGAGATGACAACGATGTAAAGCGACCTCACCTATAATCTACCAACCACTTTAGTTAACAATGCACGTATCCAATCACCATATCAATCATACAACCCCCGGTTACATACGTATCTTCCTCAATGTCACAAATTTCTTCAATATGCCCTAGCAACCAAACTGGTAGTAGAAAGATAGAAAATTTTCATTCTTGAACACCACCGTTGTAATCGCACCCACTCCAAAACAAACTAGCTTGGTTTTCTTTAGTGAAATTGCACATACTATGAAACTGTAATTCGTCGGCAGCTGCCTTTCATGTGCTTCGCGTAATCCATGGCAAGGAAGGTCCCTAGATCATGAGAGCGAGCAGTCCCTAAGTTGTATCCACCTAGTAGAAGGTCGTGTACCCGATTCCAAAAATGGTATATGAAACATCTCGACTGTGGACGGCGGGGCCAAACCTGTAAGCTCCGCCATCAGAACCACACTCTTATCAAACAACTGTGGGTGCCCTTCCATCACCTTTCTCACATCCTAAAACTCTTTGAAATGGAAGATGAAGCAGTTACGCCCAAATTTAGTAATCTTCAATCTGCATTTTGGTCTCCACACATCCCTCATCACCGCCATAAAAGCCCCTGTATTGATTACCTTCTCTACCCAAACTAAACCAACTAAAGTCTGGGAAGGTTGCGAAAGATCACTCTCTTGAGCATTTATGGGTAGATCTAATAGATCTTCCTCCCCCACATTGAAGGAACAACACCTTAGTAAACTCATCTCTGCTTGAAAAAATAGCAGCCGTCGAAACCCAAATCACCAAAGCCCTTCATTCATCCCCAAAACCTACTTGTTAATCAAATGAGGGGGTGCCTTAAAGAGGCGTAACATCCATACCGAGCCCTATTGAAAAGAAAGCTCTTAACTAGAAAGCTCTTTGATGATTGAATTGTACTAAGGTGTTAGGGGTCTAAATAAGCGTAAGTGAGAACTCTAGGGATCCTTCTTGACATTGTGTAATCAAACTCTAAAGGAAACATATTATTTCTTCATCCTTACTCTTTCTCTCTATATTCTTTCCCTTTCTATCAATTAGGGTGCTTGATCCCTCTTCTTAATCAAGATCATGAAAAATTGGTATTAGAGCTATCTATTCCTCAAAAAGCTTAGTATGACGTGTTTGAGTGCATCGAAAGCATTGGAGGAGGACAGGAGGTCTCCTCTATTTCCTTTGCCTAAGGGTGTAACCCAAGTTTGAGAAAGGATAAGCAGATTGGATAGAGGACTCTCATCATTGTCAGAAACTCATATCAGGAAGACGGGGATGCGCCTCACTCTAGTAGGAATCAAGAGAATCTTCAGGTAAATGCCCCAATTCTTAAGCCAAAAATCCCAATATTCATAGGACAAAATCCTAGATATTAGATTAAGAGTTGTGAAAAGTACTTTATGCTTAATCACAACCTAGAGGAATGAAAAGTGAGTTTGAGTTCGTCTTATATGGATGAGAAGGTAGATGTGTGGTACATGTCTCGGGCTGTGAATTTTGAGAGAGTTAGTTGGTCTGAGTTTACAGAGGTGTTGTTGGCTCAATTTGAGGACTGAGGTCATGATGCTGTTATGAAAGATTTTAATGAACTTAAGCAAAATTGTGATGTTGAGGTCATGATGTGGAAACTTTTTAGGAGGTGATGACTTTTTTGTTGTTGGAGTATCGATTTTTGTCTGATAGTTATTTCACAACAAATTTCGTAGCAGGATTGAAAGAAAATGTCAAAACTATGGTATTGGAAGCTAAGCCTCTCTCTTTGAGTGAAGTGATTAGGTTGGCTAAATTAAATAGAAATGCAACTAAGCAAAGTGCTCAACTTGCTACTAGAGAGTCTAATTCCAATCACCTTGAAAACACAGAGCTGCAGGTTCTGAGTTCTAGAGGAGAAAGCCAAATGGGTACAAATAAAAGCTTGGAGAGGTAAGTAGGGTTGGACAGATTGGAAGTCGTTAATACAAAAGTAGATGACTTAGTTAAGTTTTGGTCTGATTTTAGTGATGGTGGTGATAAATTGTTGATCGCTGATTTCAAGAACAACAATTTTGCAGTTGATCGGGTTCTGGAGGAGAGGAAGTTAGACACTGGTGTGCTTTTTATAGAATGCAAAGTTGATGCTTGGTTCTTGTCATTATGTATGAACTATGAAGAGACAAATATAACTAAAGTCGTCAATGAGTTATGTTATATGTACATAGATAAGAGCTATAAATTAGTGAAACAAGTGAGTGTGGTTTAGAAATATGTGTGAAAGTTTGAGAAACTAAAGATGTCTTATTCCTACTTGGACGTTGGCAGTTCAGAGTGTGGCTTTATAAAATTGATCATGGCTGTGGAGAGAGGCCAGAGGGATCTTGATGCTCGGGTTCAACAACTTATATCAATGGAATTCTCTTATGCGTATTTAGAAACGGATTTATTATTGAATGATGAGAAGTTAAAGAGAACGATTGAATGGTTGTTGGAGTGGAGTGAAGTTGTGGATAAGTTCAAGGATTGTGAAGTTCTTATAGTGTTATTGTATATGGAATTGCTTCCATGCTACTAGTTAGGGAATGGAAACCTCTTGTCAAATTTCTTTCACTTCCTACAATTGTCAAAGAGGAGCAGTTAGATTATGATTCTGCAGGTTGATGCATGTAAAGAAGCTATACAGTTCTTGATACATGCCGCTACAAAATTTGCAGAGTCTTTAGTCTATCTTGCAGGAAAGAATGTTGCTTTGTTGACAGTAAGAGCTGATTTGGCATTCGTAGTACAGTCTTTGAAATTTTGCAATATGCAGTACACAAAAGTGTACGATGCTAAAAGGTGTGTGGAGGATTGCACATACACCAAAGGGTTACTAGATGAGTGGTGGGAACAACCAACATCTTTAGTTGTTTATTAGGTTAAAGTTCATAGCTTTCGTGGATAGATTTATGTCAAACCGAGCACTGGTTTTCCAGACCTTCAATTTTCCAAGCTTAGTCAGAGATGGTTTCTGCCAAATCTCATGTGGTTCCAACAGCGAATTCAGTAACAAATTTGGCAAATTTGTCCTAGATGGCAGTCAAAAGAAGGACCTGAATGTTTCTTTATTGCTTGTAAATTCGCACAGGTCTCTGTTGAAGCTGACGGTGAGGATGACAAGCAATGTAAATTTGCTTCAGATTTCCTCCTCGAATAAGGTTCAGGTACACTTGAGGCTGCTATTGAAGCTGCTACAATCACAGTGTTTGATCTCCAAGAAAATCTAAATGAATGGAACAACAAAGTTGGTGATAATGAAAGCAGGGTTCAAAAAGTCAAAAAGTTGGCTAAGCTTGATGTTGATCGAGGTTCCGTTGCTTGGCAAAGTGTTATTGTTGTGCATGACCAATTCTTGCGAAAGATCAATCTTGGTCAAGTTCTTGAAGAAAAAGGCATGGTTTTCTAAGGGATTCCTATTCTCCTTCATGCTGGCCCCATGGCAAACACTCCTCATGGAAATCTTTAAGTGGATGATAAGATTGCATTCACAGTAAGAGGGATAGATAAAGTGAAACATGCATCCAAGACCAATAATGCAACTGCGAGTGATGAAGACGTGTGCAATTTGGATTTGGAAGAGATGACACAGGAAGACTTGGCTGATTTACGAGCTCCATTTTACGATTTTGATGTTCCTTGAACCTTGAGATATTAGGGTTGGGGGGGGGGGTATTAGACTTAATATCTATAATAGAAATCTTTGATGATTGAATTGTAATAAGGTGTTAGGGGTATAAATAAGCGTAAATGAGAATTCTAAGGATCATTCGTGACATTGTGTAATCAAACTCTAAAGGAAACATATTATTTCTTCTTCCTTCCTCTTTTTCTCTATCTTCTTTCCCTTTCTATCAATTAGGTTCTTGATCCCTCTTCTTAATCAAGATCATGGCAACGTAATGCCTTGGAATAAGAGATCTTGATTGCACATGATCCTAGGCAAAAATCGAATCAGATTCCTTGGAAGGGAATAACTCTATCAGAGAGAGAAAATGATATGAACCTCGGCAGGAGATTCACAACGGACCGTGCTACTTTGGATGGAACAGACCGCAACCCACGAACTCGAGCCTTGCAAGAACCTTGGTTTGGAAGAACCGCAACTCGAGCAATGGAATTTCGTGAACCTTTGGTCCAAGTCAAATCACGCCACAAACGATGATGGTGGAATCGTTTGATAAGTGAAAGATTCGCTCAAGCTAAGCAATCCAGCAATTAGCAAGAACACGCAAGGAGTATCTAACTCACAAAATTATCAATCTCAAAAGTTGTGTACATTTTTATTGCTAGGAGACCTCCTTATATAGGCTCCAAAGTACCAAAGTATTCCTAAACAAGCTAACTCCTTAAAAGGAGTTCAAAGGCTGGCCAAAACTCTCTTTCCTAATCTAAGGAGATTCTGGCCGAATTTATTCAACTAAATAAGGAATAATATAAGAAAATAATATCTAATAGAATAACTAATAGCTGCACGTCCAAAACAAGTAGATGCACGGACTAAATGGGCTGATTCTTCTTGATTCTCCATGTGCGCATGCATCTAGAAGCTTACGTGCATGTCAAGCTTCCAAAATAGCCTCTATCACGTGCATGGGCTTTGCATGGGCCTCATGCACGTCCTTGCACTTGTACACACCATCTTGAGCCCAGACTTCTTGCATTAATCCATTAAATTCGGCCTGAAACTTTTTGGCTCTTGCTCGTGTCACTGGTCCAATTGGTACGTACACTTGCCGTGAGTCTTGTGGCTTGATTGTAGGTGTGTTCGTAGGTGTGCTCACATCATTCCCCACCTCTTGAAAAGGATTTGTCTTCAAATCTTCACCTACATCAAACGGACTCAAATCAGTAACATTGAAAGAAGCACTAACATTATACTCACCTGGCAGGTCAAGCTTGTAGGCATTGTCATTGATGCGTTCAAGCACTTGAAATGGACCATCTCCCCGTGGTAGCAACTTTGAACACCGTTGCGTGGGAAAGCATTCCTTTCGCATGTGCAACCAGACCCAATCTCCAGGCTCAAAGACAACCTTGTGCCGTCCTTTGTTTGCTTGTCTCGCGTAGTGCTCCATTCGTTTCTCTATGTTCATTCGCGCCCTCTCATGCAGTTGCTTGACAAAATCAGCCTTCTTCTTGCCATCTAAGTTAACATGCTCACTCGAAGGCAAAGGTGATAAATCCAAAGGAGTCAAAGGATTAAATCCATAAACAAGCTCAAATGGTGAGAATTGAGTAGCAGAATGAACAGAAGGGTTATAAGCAAATTCAACATGTGGCAAACATTCTTCCCAAGTCTTAATGTTATGCTTGATAAGTGCTCTCAATAAAGTAGACAAGGTCCTATTTACAACTTCAGTTTGACCATCAGTTTGTGGATGACAAGTAGTAGAAAATAACAACTTGGTACCTAAGCTCCACAAGGTCTTCCAAAAGTAACTCAAGAACTTAGCATCTCTATCAGAAATAATAGTTCGAGGCATACCATGCAACCTAACAACTTCTCTAAAGAACAGATCAGCAATGTTTGAAGCATCATCAGTCTTATGACATGGAATAAAATGTGCCATCTTAGAAAACCTATCCACTACCACAAAGATTGAATCCCTTCCACGTTTAGTCCTAGGCAGTCCTAACACAAAATCCATAGAGATATCAATCCAAGGCTCACTAGGTATAGGTAGTGGGGTATACAAACCATAGGGTTTCACCTTCGACTTGGCTTGCTTGCATGTGATGCAACGTCCACAAACTCTTTCAACATCACGCTTCATATGCGGCCAATAGAAGTGATCTTGTAGCATTGCCAAAGTCTTTGCGATTCCAAAGTGCCCCATCAATCCGCCTCCATGTGCCTCCTGAATTAGCAACTCTCGCATAGAACAATTGGGCACAAAAAGTTTGTTCTCACGAAATAGGTAACCTTCAGTCCGGAAAAATTTACCACTTGCACTCTTCTCCGTAGCTTGGAACAGATCACCAAAATCCGTATCATCAGCATACAACTCTTTAATGTGTTCAAAACCAATTAACTTCGCATCAAGAGTTGAGATCAAAGCATACCTTCGCGATAGGGCATCAGCTACTACATTTTCCTTACCTTGCTTGTAGCGAATGACATAAGGAAATGTCTCAATGAACTCCACCCATCGTGCATGCCTTTTATTCAGCTTGTGTTGCCCCTTTAAGTGCTTGAGTGATTCATGATCAGTGTGGATCACGAATTCCTTGGGCCACAAGTAATGCTGCCATGTTTCCAACGCTCGAACTAGTGCATACAACTCTTTGTCATAAGTTGGATAGTTCAAGGTTGCTCCACTTAGTTTCTCACTAAAGTAGGCAATTGATCTTCCTTCTTGCATGAGGACAGCTCCAATACCTATACCTGAGGCATCACATTCAACTTCAAAGGTTTTAGCAAAGTTAGGCAAAGCCAACAAAGGAGCATTAGTCAACTTCTCTTTGACGAGTTGGAATGCGTTCTCTTGAGCTTCTCCCCAACTAAATCCAATGTTCTTCTTGATGACTTCAGTGAAGGGCACGGCTAGGCTACTAAAGTCTTTCACGAACCTCCTATAAAAGCTAGCTAAGCCATGAAAACTTTGAACATTAGCAACACTTGTAGGACTTGGCCAGTCCCGTATGGCTCGGATCTTCTCCTCATCAACCTGTATTCCGTGAGCACTAACAACAAAACCCAAGAATACAAGTTTATCTGTGCAAAAGGTGCACTTCTTCAAGTTGGCAAACAATTGATCCTCTCTAAGTGCATCTAGGACAGATTTCAAATGCTCTACATGATCCTCTAAACTCGTACTATAAATGAGTATATCATCAAAGTACACAACGACAAATTTGCTAATGAATGGACGTAAGACATGATTCATAAGGCGCATGAATGTACTAGGTGCATTAGATAACCCGAACGGCATGACCATCCACTCATACAACCCATATTTTATTTTAAAAGCAGTCTTCCACTCATCTCCTTCTTTCATCCTAATCTGATAATAACCACTTTTTAAGTCAATCTTAGAAAACATGCAAGAGCCATGCAACTCATCTAACATGTCATCTAAGCGAGGAATAGGGTGACGATATTTTACCGTGATGTTGTTGACAGCTCGCCAATCAACACACATCCTCCATGATCCATCCTTCTTAGGCACGTAGGACTGGAACAGCACATGGGCTCATGCTTTCTCTCACGTACCCTTTTTCCAAAAGCTCATTGACTTGCCTCTCAAGTTCCTTTGTTTCCTCCGGATTACTTCTATATGCGGGGCGGTTAGGTATGGTAGCTCCTGGAACAAAGTCAATTTGATGCTCAATCCCTCGTATAGGTGGTAATCCAGCTGGTAGCTCTTCGGGAAAGACATCCTTGTAGTCCTGCAAGAGAGAAACAATCACACTAGGCAAGTGTGTCTGAAGTTCGTTAGTGATAAAAAGTGTCTCCCTATACCGGAGTAAGATCATAGACTTTTTTTCAAAACAAGCTTGCTTGATTTCACTTGCTCCTACATAGTAGTTCTTTTTCCATCCCTCGAATTTTCTCTCAATGGCCGATTTCAATTCTGTTTTTCCGGCTTCTTTTGTTCGCTCCATTGTATCCTCTCTTTTGGCCGTTTTTCCTTTCTATTTTTCGGCTTCTTCTCTCCTCTCAATTCGTTTCTTTTGCTCACTTTTTTTTCTCTCATCACTTTCTTTTTGTAACTTCACCTGATCTTCACAAACTTGTGATGGCGCTAAGGGTGCCAAAGTGAACACACGCCTATTAAGTGTAAATGAGTACTTGTTGGTGTGTCCGTCATGAGTTACTCTTCTATCAAACTGCCACGGCCTCCCCAACAGGAGACGACTAGCTTGCATTGGCACAACATCACACAACACTTCATCTTCGTACTTGCCAATGCGGAATGTCACTAGCACTTGCTTCTCCACTCGTACTTCTCCACTATCATTCAGCCATTGCAGCTTGTAAGGTTTAGGGTGTTTCTTCATGAGTAACCCTAACTTCTCAACCATAGTAGTGCTTGCCACGTTAGCACAGCTGCCTCCATCAATGAGGACACTACACACCTTGTCCTTGACATAACATCTTGTATGGAAGATGTTCTCCCTTTGTGCTTTGTCATCTTCTTCTCTTGCTTGCAAGTTCAAGACTCTTCTTGCCACTAGAGTGAGTCCTTCAGGAACTTGAATTTCCTCTTCGGATACGTCTTCCAATGAAGGCATGCTATCATGATCCGAATCTTCTCCTTCTGTTACGACCTCTTCACTCTCTCTAATCACCATAATCTGTTTGTTAGGGCATTGACTTGAGATGTGCCCCCTTCCTTGACACTTGAAGCACTTGATATCTCAGTTTCGTGTGGGAGTGGCTTCCACCTTCTTTTGAGAGTTGGTATTGGAACTCTCAGTCTTGTGTTCTATCTTGGTTGCCTGAGGTTTGTCAAATTTCTTTGAATAGTTTGGCTTCCAATTAGCACTTGATGTAGCTCTTGTCCCTCCTCCTCCTCTCTTCAGTTGCTTCTCAATTTTCGTGGCCATATGCACCATGTCCTCCAACTCCACATAGTGTTGCAACTCTACTTTGTCATGGATCTCAGGATTGAGTCCATTCAAGAACCTTGCCATGGTAGCTTCTCTATCTTCCTCCACATCAGCTCTTATCATGGCCATCTCCATTTGTTTGTAATATTCTTCCACGCTCAGACTTCCTTGTCTCATCCTTTGTAACTTCTTGTATAGCTCTCGGTAGTAATGACTTGGAACAAAACGTTTCCTCATCACCACTTTCATCTCCTCCCATGTAGCTATAGGACGCTCTCTATTACGCCTCCTGCTTGTGACAAGTTGATCCCACCATGTTATAGCATAATCAGCGAATTCAGTCACAGCTAGCTTTACCTTTTTTCCTTCGGAACAGTCGTGGCAATCAAACACGAACTCAATCTTCTTCTCCCACTCTAGGTATGCCTCCGGGTCAGAACGACCTGCAAAGGAAGGTATCTTCAGCTTAATACTTCCCAAGTTGTCATCTCTTCTTCGCCTTGCCTCTCTAGGTGGGCGGTTAGTCCTTTCTCGCCTAAGATTCCTTGTAGAACCTACGTCCTCCTCCTGGAAAGGGTCGGAATCTTCTTCACTTGTGCTTTCCAAAGGGGCTCTCCTTCATTGTGCACGGAATTCTCCTCCACTTGTGCCTCCCAAAGGTGCAAACCTTCGTTGTGCTTGGACTTCGCTTCTTGGTTGTTGGCTGTTGCGAGTGTCCTCCATTGCATCCATGCGTTGTTGCAACGGCTCCATCTCCGCTCGCATCATTTGTTGGAATTTTCCTGTCAGGGCCTCCACAAATACCTTAAGACCAACATCAGCCAACGTACCCTCTTTTTCTCTTTGATCTTCGCAAGACATATCTGGCTGCAAGAAAATTTCTTTAGTAAAAAATTTGATGGCCTCACAAGTTCACTCCCTTACGTGTTTACTCTCAATGTAAGTTGCACTCAAGTTCACTCGTGTTTGCACTCAATTCTTTGGCTTTTCTCTCTAATGCACTCACAACTCTTGCCTTTTTCCTCTCGTGATACTCTTGTACGTTCTTACTAAGCTAACAAGGCTTTGCTTGAACTACACGGATCACTATCAAAGGTAGTTCCTTGTTTTCTTGCGCTGCACGTAGATTACTTTGGATTGACTTCCTCTTGTTTTCTGTCCGCCTATTGGTTTTTTTTTGCTTCTTGCTTCCTCTTTTGTTTCTCTTGCGTTCTTCTTGCTTCCTCCTTTCTTGCGTTTCCTCTTTAATTCGCAAGCTTCCTAATTCGCCTAGTTCTTGCAATTTCCTATTTAGTCTTGCTTCTTCTTTTGCTTTCCGTTTCTTTTCTTTTTTTTTCTTTTGATCAGAATACACAACCTAGAATAACTAAGTCACGAATCTGATTGCTCGAAACACAAACGAATCAAACTACTTATGAAAAATGAATCGGATACTAGACCAACAAAAAGGAAAGGTAAAGATAGATAGTAGCAAGCCGTAGCTCTGATACCAAATGATATGAACCTCGGCAGGAGATTCACAACGGACCGTGCTAGTTTGGATAGAACAGACCGCAACCCACGAACTCGAGCCTTGCAAGAACCTTGGTTTGGAAGAACCGCAACCCGAGCAATGGAATTTCGTGAACCTTTGGTCCAAGTCGAATCACGCCACAAACGATGATGGTGGAATCGTTTGATAAGTGAAAGATTCGCTCAAGCTAAGCAATCCAGCAATTAGCAAGAACACGCAAGGAGTATCTAACTCACAAAATTATCAATCTCAAAAGTTGTGTACATTTTTATTGCTAGGAGACCTCCTTATATAGGCTCCAAAGTACCAAAGTATTTCTAAACAAGCTAACTCCTTAAAAGGAGTTCAAAGGCTGGCCAAAACTCTCTTTCCTAATCTAAGGAGATTCTGGCCGAATTTATTCAACTAAATAAGGAATAATATAAGCATATAATATCTAATAGAATAACTAATAGTTGCACGTCCAAAACAAGTAGATGCACAGACTAAATAGGCTGATTCTTCTTGATTCTCCATGTGCGCATGCATCTAGAAGCTTACGTGCATGTCAAGCTTCCAAAATAGCCTCTATCACGTGCATGAGCTTTACATGGGCCTCATGCACGTCCTTGCACTTGTACACACCATCTTGAGCCCAGACTTCTTGCATTAATCCATTAAATTCGGCCTGAAACTTTTTGGCTCTTGCTCGTGTCACCGGTCCAATTGGTACGTGCACTTGCCGCAAGTCTTGTGGGTTGAATGTAGGTGTGTTCGTAGGTGTGCTCACATCAGAAAACCATAGGAAGGGACTTGCCTAAACTGCAATCTTCTATAAAATGGATTCAACAAAAATTCACATGGCACAGACAAACATAGAGTAATTTTTTTATAAGTTTTTATAACACAAAGTACAAAGGATTTGCTTCTAATAATGATAAATACTGTCATATACCTAGGTTTCGTCTTCTAAAATTTACAATATGTACTCGTTTATTTCAAAACATCAAAGAACAAAATGTAGAATAATTTTTATGCTTGTTAAATTATTTTGGAAAAACTAGTATATTAAAACACCTATAAAATGATACTTTATAAATTGATTACCTCTATAAATTAATAAAAAGTCTTGGTCCCAAGTCAAGAGAAGTGTTAAATTTTGATAACTTTATTTTAATGAAAAATATTTTTAAGAAAACTTTATTTTTAAATTTCAGTCCCAATATAAATTGAAATATTTTAAAATAAATATATTTTTACATATTTTATAAATTTAAAAATATTTCAAGATAATAATTGGTGCTAAGCTAGATTGTTTGATAATTTATGCATCATTCTTCATCTTTTGAATCGTTGTTAAATGGTCATTGTAATTATTTTCTTCTGTAACAAAAATATGTCAATTGAGTATAATATTTGAATAACACTATATGCCTATAATTTGGATGATCTGAATATAGGCAAAAAAAAACTAGAATTTCTCGACATTTTTGTTAATCTGAATATAAACTAATCACGTTTTTGGTTTATAAGTGATTCTGAAAAATAATTTTCATTAGTTTCAAAGTTAAAAAATGTAAACTCCATTTATGTAATAAATTTTCTAAATTGATATTTTTCTTCGGACCAAACAATATAAAATTTTCCATAATCAGGTGACCATCATAAATATTTTATATCAGGTTTGGTGGGCTGTCTACATTGTGTGGCATTTCTTTTTTCCACGGGAGGTTGGTCAATAAGAACATCAGATAAAAAATTTATTTTGGAAAAGTAGTAATCAAGTCACCATCATAAATATTTTATATCAAGTTTGGTGGGTTGTCTTCAAAGTGGAAAAAGTTATTTATTGGTTTATATTCACCTAAGCAAAAAAATAAATTATGTTATTTTATTGAGGCACTCGATTGAGATATTTTTGTTATGACGAGAACTATTTGAAAATGATTCGAAAGATGAAGGACGATACAAGAATTATCAAACAAGTAAATCTGTACAAATAAAAATCTTAAATTTTTTTCCAATTTGTAAAGTATGTAAAAATATATGTATTGATTCGATAATATTACTTTATGTGAAAATTAGAAACGATATTTAATACAAAATTTTTCTGAAAAATTATTACTTATTACAACAGAGACATTATTATATGGAGACTTTTTTTTAATAAATGGAGACTTTTATTAACCAAGAGAAAAGATTATCAACATTAATGTCAAAAGAAACTCATTAGGTATCCAATCTAAATCACACATACTGTTATAATTACGGACTTGAGAACCCAAAGGGGAAAATAACAATTTGTTAGGACTTTAGATATAGATATTTTTATCAATCTACTGAGCAAGACTTTTTTTCGAAAAGAAAGTTTTAATTGAAATCAAGACGTACCACGATATAAAAGCTAGATAGAGATCCAGCCATGCCAATTAGTGATTGCTATTGTCTAATAAGGACAGTTCTACTTTTTTATAAGTATTGTTTTGTTTTCAACTTCGTCATTCTCCACTCAATTTTTCTTTAATATCGTTAGAGTAAGTGTTCTTTCACAATAGCTCTACTATTTACTTGATGAATCCTTATTGTTAATATTGATCAGCGGGAAAATTGCTAAGCAGCCTGTTGGAATTCCACTCATGATTGTATCCAATTAATCCTCATGATTGTATCCAATTATCCACCTCCTCCTATAATCTAACATTAGTGGACAAGCCACTAATGTAGTGCCACACTTATCTCCAGTGAGTGGATGAACCACTATGGTAGTGGCAAAGTGGGTGGATTATCTCCTTTAACAAGAATTAAAAGGGAGAGGAGGAGGCAGTGGAAACGTGGGGGAGAAACGAGAGAGGAGAGGAGAATTGGAAACACATTAAGGGAAAAATATATGATTGATCCCTGTGTTCTCTAATCGACTCCAAGGCAAATAGAGGTCGTGGAAATTGTTCTTGACTCCGACATACCGTGAGCAAGAACCGACCGGTGACAAGAACCCGTTACGATCCTGTGGATACTGCACTACAACAAGTAAGTGTATTTATGTTTAAACGAATTCATTCGTGAATTTATTTAACGTTAATTATCATATGATTTCTAGATTGTAATTTGCTATAATCGCCATGTACATATGTATAGACATGTATTTAAATCTTCATTGGTATCAGAGCTTGATTAGTTCTTGTTCCGGATACTATTTAATTTTTGATAATAAAAATTATGTGTAATTTTTGGATCAAAAAATTCGTTTTTATTAAACTGTTCTAAAGATAACAGTTTCGGTTGTACTTGTGTGTACAATTGGCAAATCTCTAGGGATTGAATTGAACTTGTGGTTCAAAACGCGCATCAAAGGACTTCGTCCTTATTTGCACACGGGTGACAATCCCAGGTATTAATCTGTAATTATGTGCACGTTGAAACCAATAAGGAATCTGTCCTTATGTGCAAACGCGTGAAACCCTGGGGGACTAATCTGTATTTTTGTACGATTGGAACCAATAAGGAATTTGTCCTTATGTGCAAACGTGTGAAACCCTGAGGGACTCGATTGATATTTGCCAAATTCCCAAATCGGGAAGAACCCTAATTTCGCCTGTTTTTCCCCAAATCAACATCCGACGCAATCCGATCAAATACGACATTTTGGAGGCCGGATATCGAGTTTACTCGAATCCCCGATGAGTCCCCGACGTCTTCATACCATTATCTCGCGTTGACGTTGCCGGAATCAAGAGATTGAAGCCGCCGACGCCGGAGATACGCGGGAAGGGAGAAGATGACGGCGATGGCGATCGGGTCATGACGGCTCACGAGGATGCTATCGACGGGCTCGTGAGACCACGGCGAGTCCGTTGGGACCGGTCTCAGCCGTCTATTCGCCGTCCTCTCACCGTGGTCGTGGTTGTTGTGGTCGGCCGCTTTTTCCTCTTCGATTCGACGAAGAAGAAGAAGAGAGGGAGAAGAAGGAGTTGTGAAAAGGGCAATTCCGTAATTTTACGGATTTTTTGCCGGTGTATATATACTCGGTAAGGGCAAAACTGTAATTTACTAGTCAAAAAAAAGGGCGCGCGGGCTTTGACCGAGGGTAAACGCGTCGCAGGCCGTACGCGTTGCGGGCCGATTTCTTTTTTCTATGGGCCGTTTTTGGGTTTCAAGGAGCCCAACCCACATTTTGACTTTTAAAGTCAATGCGAGTGTGGGCTTTTGGGCCTACATGTTTCAACGCGGCCCATTTGATTATTTTTGATCAAAATGAGTCTATTTTTTAGACTTGGTTGAATAAAATGAGTTTTATTCACATAAAATTTTATTTTTTAATAAAATTTTGATTTTAAAATTATTATGATAATTTTAAAAATCAATAATATATATTTTAGAATGAGTTCTAAACTATATTTAAACCAATATTTTTAGAATTAAGATACTAAAAATATGAAAAAGATTATAACCTATAAGAATCACGCAGTAAAAGGCTATATTGTGAATATTCTTGGTACGCTTTATCATTGATATGATTAAAATTGTGATTTTAATCAATTGGGACTACTTGTGAGTTGACCAAAATAACTTGCGTTATGATGAAAGTTATCAATGAGGATGAAGTGTTGTCCAAGAAAGTGTGTTGCACCTGTGCTTGTTGCAAATGCACAAGAAATGCGCCGAAAGATATTAAAGCGTCGTATCTCTTGGAGGGTGCACAAAGATAAAGAACAAGTGCTTACCGAGCATATTGTATCTGTTCACAATGAGATACAAGAATGTATCTTGGTTGGAGGTTATAACAGTGGGTATAACTGGGTATTGATGTTCATGGATCTTTTAGCTACGCTAAAGATTACGGAAGATGTTGACACTTTCATTTCTCCAGTAACTGGGACTACTCACAGAAAAGCTGTGGAACGTCTGGTTACAAATCTAGGTGGGAAGGGAATTTTAGAGGAAATTCCTCATAATAAGTCAATGAGGTTGTGAAGTGGGCGTAAAGTACGTCGCTTCTGTGCTCATGAATACATTCATGAATTCCCATATCCTAGCAAGTGGACAATCATGAACTCTGTTCCAGCCCGTGTTGTCTATAGAGATATCATCTTTAATAATGCGTAGATTTTTTGGTATGGGTTTAAATCTTATTGGAAGTTTTTTGTACATATGTGTATAAAACTTCAAGTATTTTTCATGATTGTAATAACGATGCACGTGTGTTGTTGCAATTAAATAATTTGTTTATTTAATTGCTTATTATAGCCATGAGAAATATCCACTTGAATTTACTAAGCGAAGAACTTTTGACATTTGAAGTTTGAAATTAATTCTCGAAGGGTGAGGGGAAGCATACCCGCGACTTTCTTCGAATTCGAGGTTAATCGAGAACTTTAATATAGGTTAAAAGTTATGAGTGTTTAGTAAATTATTGTATTGCTACAAAGGTTATCAACATACAACATTCATAATTTCTCAAAGCTATATGGATAGCTATGTGCTGAAAGAACAATAGGTTCTAAAGACTATTGATGTGATTATAGTCTAATCTGTGGATGTACTCAATAAATGAGTTGATCGCACAATGAAAAAGGTGTCTATATGAGATGTCCATTGTGATCAGCAAGCTAGCTATGGCTGGCCACATGCTCAAATGTTGAGTATGAAATTCAAACTGTTCCATGCTTACAAAATTGGATCATGTGAATGGCCCTAATGCATATTGACATGAATGCAAACAGTCACCTTGAGCTTAAAGAGGGCCGCCTCTTAACAATTGAAGTTCATCATGAGGTGTATGCGACTAATGCTTATTCCAGTGGGAGTAAATAGTAAGGTTGACCGCTCTGGTGAAGGCAAATGGAATTTTTGGGAAATAAAAAAGTGAAACTGAACAGACTTAATCCGGACTCAACCCGAAAGAAGAGTTCTGAGGGTGAGAAGAACCTAAAGGGCTAACATTTCTGAGCTGAAATGTTTTAACTGTCAAATAAAGGGGCATTATGCAATAGGTTGCACTGCCGAGAAGATGAGACGTTCATTTAACTCACTTATGAGTGAATTAAATGTGTCTAGCTCTACCCTTTGAATTGAATATCACTTAATCGTGAGTGGCAATTCAATAAAGATAGACCTTGTGACAAAGAAATGTGAAATCTTTGTCGAATTTCGATGAGTATAAACTGGAGCAAGCTCCATTATATATACATGAATAGAAGTTAAAATGGTTGGCATGTAGAGTGAGCCTACATGCAGTACTTCTACATGACGTGTTATATACTCCGAGAAATTCACGGAATTTGATATCTGTTCGAGTTTTCAATGACTTTTTGTTTCTGTTAGAAAATTGAGTACATCACACTAATTAATTTTTTGGATAAGTCTTTACTCATTTTAGTTATTTAAAGAATGGTTTCTCATCATGGATGTTGATCTCTGAGATTTACATAGTGATGGTTTTTTCGTGATCACAACTCTTCTAATATCTCGAGATGATGTTATGTTGTGATATTATAGACTGGGCCAAATTGGTCAAGAACGCATGAATTGTCTTGTATAGGCAGGACTAAAGGGTATTTAGAGAAGCCTATATTTGCCCACATGCGAATGTTTCACGATGGAAAAACCTAAATGAGAGCCATTTGGCAAAATAACTAGATACGATTGTTCAGTGCAATTAATTCATTCTGACGTATGTGGACGAGTGAATGTGAGGGCAAGGCATGGGGCCTATTATTATTATTTTATCACATAGATGACTATATTTAGATATGGTCAAATCTATTTGATTTCTCATAAGTCTGAAGTTTTGTGTAACTTCAAGGCATTTGTGTATAATGCTGAGAATCAAGACCTTACAAATTGATTGTGGTCATGATTATCTTCTGATTTAAAATTTCATGTGATGAAAATAGATTGAACATGAGTGGTTCATTCCTTGCACATCTCATTAGAATGAGATAGATGAAAGAAGGAATTGCATCCTTCTTGACATGATTAGACATGGGATAGCGGAGGTAAATTAGCATTTATCCTTTGATGGATGTACGATCCATACCGCCACATATGTTCTAATCCTTTTTTTCTGCCCTCTAAATATGTCACTTCTACTCCTCACCAGTTGTAGATAGGTCGACACCTTGATCTAAGCTACTTAAGACTGTGAGAGTAGATTGTCTTATGTCCATCTGTGTGAGTATCTTACAAAGAGTGTCTTTGTCGAATACTCATAAGTATCTGAGTGATACGTGTTCATGGGTGAACAACGCAATGGACACGTGATATAAATTTTTACCACGAGACGTCACACTCTTGGAAAACAAGTTTTCTAAATTGGGAGAGGTGAGTATCGACTTACCTTGTATATTTCTGATGAGCTAGAATCATCTGGATCACTCCTTCTGAGTGGGAGAATTATGGAGGAAGAAGATTTACCACCTCCATCTGATCCGGAAGTTCATGATCAAAATGATCTTCATCTCATTATGAGTATGAAGGATCTTCATCTCAGTGGGAGTATGATTGATCTTTATCTCAGTGGGAGCTCCATCTGATCCGGAAGTTCATGATCAAAATGATCTTCATCTCATTATGAGTATGAAGGATCTTCATCTCAGTGGGAGTATGATTGATCTTTATCTCAGTGGGAGTAAAATTCTAAAATTCAGTGGGAGTTTGGAATATAACTTCTGTAGGAATACGATTCCAAATTACGATGAATATAAGAGATGTTTATCAAAAATGGAATTTCGTGAAGTTAAAAGAATAAAATTTTCACACTAACGACTTAAGGTCAAAGGTGTGGGAAATGCTCTCTTGAATAAAGATACAAGTGAGATTGCTTTTAGCAAATCCTATAAGATGAGAATGAACACAAGTATATTTCTGATGCTCTATCGGTTCCCAATTAGAATGAATTAGTTTGAGCAATGAAGAAAGTTATGACTTTCATAAAACAAAACCATGTTTAAGAACTGGTTAAATGTTGACCTACCTAAGGGGCGCAATTTGAGAATTAATAGATTCTCACGATTAAGCATAAAAGACTTGCTTAGCTGTCATAAAATTCACACAACGTGAAGACACTGACTATGAGAAGTCATTCTCGGTTGTTGTGAGATTCATGCCTTTTAAGTTTTGGCTATAATGACTTACTTGATCGAGAGCTACATCAAATGGATGTAAAGACTGTACTTCTCGGTGGAGAATTGGATGGAGAAACCTATATGGTTCAACCAGAGGGTCAAATCCAAAAGAATGAGGCAGTAAACTTAGAGTTTGCTAATGTTGAGATTTGCTCATGGCCTCATACAGTCTTCAAGACACTGTTGTACTCGTCGTTTGATTTCGATCATGTCATATGATTTCGAATTGATTGACGAGTACTATGATGTCTATTTTAAATGCTCAAGAAAAAGTTTGTCATTGTATATTGTATGTAGATGACATACGAATAGCCAGAATTGACTAAAGATATCTTATCAAGGTCAAAGTATGATTTTTAGCCAACTTTGAGATAAAAGGTATGAGAGAGGTTGATTACATACTCGGAATTAAGATTTCGAGGAATCGTTTGAGTTGGACGATTCAAATGTGATGACAGCAATCTTATGTATGCCCTAGTAGTCAAAAGGTCATTTTCTGAATAAAGATTTATATCCAAAAATACCTCAGAAGCTAAAGGATGTGATAAATGTCCTTTAAGCGAATGCTATGGATTGTCTCAATCCAAGCAAAGCACATTGACAAGCGGTCAAAGAAATTATGAAGTACTCAAAAATGATTATAGAATCATCATTGAGTTATCAAGTCAAGACTTGATATTGAGGGGTTATTCTAATGCCTGTTGGGCTGAGATATGGATATGTGAAAATCCATATTGGGATTTATTCTTCTTGCTAATTGGAGTAGCTATCTCATGGAGTAGCTAAATATAGACTTGTGTCTATCTCCAAGTGAGCTGTAGGGACAGACTAATTTATTTCTATAGCTGCTATGTAAGAAGTGGTATTATTAAGAAGAGTCTTAATCTATTTATCCCTAACGACCTCAAGAGAATCAGTGAGCAGATTCTTTGCGAAATAGTTGTGTGTAAAGAAATGAGCATGAAACACATATCTACATGAGATATGAAGGCAGATCCAAAGTTGTACCTCAAATGTGTTTTTGAGAAACATGTCAGGTCCCAGGATTTGCGAGTGAGTTATTTGTGCTCGTATAGCATCTGTTGAATTTACTATTCAATGGAACTTGATGCTATGTCAGCAATACAGATGTAAATGTTATTTTGAGTGACATTTACTCCAATGCATGTCAGACAGAGAAGTAGCCCACTCACACGGGTGTTTACCTCAGTGGGAGTCAGTGAGTTGATTCTTGACTGGGATGAGGCAATTTTAGAACATCATGAATTATCGAGTGCCTGTTCTAAAATATGAATGTCGTCTTGCTTATCTACAAGAGCAGTTTTGTTAAAGCACAAGATTATGTGTAAGCAATAATTGCTACATTAAATGAGTTCTTGGAACTTATTGGATTATAAGGAATCCAACGGTAAGAAGTAAGTGGAACTTACCATAATTCTGTCTTGAAAGCCTAGAGTAGTCTTTGTGTAGACTAAAGCTGTTGTTTGTAAACATCGAGGCTGATGCTCTAGTATGGTGTTATTTGCGAGAGACATGTGCTCCTTTAATAGGAAAGAACACCATAGCACATGAATTGTATCATGTGTGCTCTTCGACCAATGGATGGGAAATCAATTTTATTATTTAGTGATTTCAGTTTCCCTGGTGTGAGACCAACTCCGAAAACTATGGTTTCCGGAACTCTACCCTTAAGATCCTAAATATATTTTGGAAATATGATTCAGTGCTGCTAGCTTGGAAAGTCTTTAAAGGGTCATGTTTGATTCGACCTGGCAAGGCTGACTGGAAAAGCAGGCTGGATCATGATGGAAAAAATATTGTTAAGGGAGAAGGTTTTTTATTGATCACATTCGGAAAGCTTCGTGGTTCACTGGTGCACCTATTGTATTGAGAGCAATACAATAGTGAACACAAATAGATTGTTTCTGAAATCACATGTGGAAACAAAGAATGTGAAATAAGACCTAGGGTAAGGCATACTTTACGTAATGGAGGTATCGAGATGCTATCATTCAAGTGGCCGAAATGTGCTCTTGAGTTTAGCTACGTGCACTCGATGTATGCTGGTCGCACGAAATATTTGCCTATCACGATAAGAAAAAATATTGAATATGTTCAATCATGTGTGAGTGAGAGATTGTTGGAATTCCACTCATGATTGTATCCAATTAATCCTCATGATTGTATTCAATTATCCACCTCCTCCTATAATCTAACATTAGTGGACAAGCCACTAATGTAGTGCCACACTTATCTCCAGTGAGTGGATGAACCACTATGGTAGTGGCAAAGTGGGTGGATTATCTCCTTTAACAAGAATTAAAAGGGAGAGGAGGAGGCAGTGGAAACGTGGGGGAGAAACGAGAGAGGAGAGGAGAATTGGAAACACATTAAGGGAAAAATATATGATTGATCCCTGTGTTCTCTAATCGACTCCAAGGCAAATAGAGGTCGTGGAAATTGTTCTTGACTCCGACATACCGTGAGCAAGAACCGACCGGTGACAAGAACCCGTTACGATCCTGTGGATACTGCACTACAACAAGTAAGTGTATTTATGTTTAAACGAATTCATTCGTGAATTTATTTAACGTTAATTATCATATGATTTCTAGATTGTAATTTGCTATAATCGCCATGTACATATGTATAGACATGTATTTAAATCTTCATAGCCAAATTTGGCAAGATCAAAAACAGATCTTGTCTACAATACAACTAGAAGCAAATACATTACCCTTCACCCTTGCTTGCGATTAGGAACATAAAATATGCTTAAGAGTCAATTGCAACATCCATTTCAATATTAGAGCAGAGTACAACTTGCTAATATGAGAATATTGGAGCCTTAAGATTTCCGAATAGTCGGTTACGGTTCGGAAATTACAGGTTAAAGTTTCAAAATGCGGAACCTTAACTATGGGACTGGATTCGGTACAGGAGACCAAATCACGTACCGAACAGGAAAGGGCTATATAGTCCAAAAAAAAGCAAGCTGACATAAAAATGTACAGCAACTTTCCGATTATATATATATATATTCACGATATGTAATAAAGGTTGGCAAGTGACAAGAGGCGAAAATTCAATCTCTGGCACGGTAAAATGGTATAATAATTTATGCTTCAAAGAAATCAAAACTAATGGACGTGATCCAAGTGATATGAAATTAAGATTTATTAAGTAAAATTTTGGACTCAAATTTTATAAATGTATAAGATTTGTTCTATTTAAATACCAAAGATTTAAAAAATACTTGTAAGAATATGGTTTTTGGATTCTGTCGTGAGTTGCGTTTGATTTATAAGTATATGGTGTGAGTTGTGTTTGATCTATTACTTTATATCGTTAGTTGCGTTTCTGAATTCGATCCTTTTATACATAGATTAATATATAGGGAAAACTTCACCTTAATATCCTTTAGTTGGGTCGTTTGGTACTTAATGACCCTGTAATTTAAAACGCATGAGAATGATTTCACATTTATATATCAAAACTTGCCCTCCATTTCATAACTTGTCTCAAGCTCGTCGGAGCATACTGGGCGGTTTGCGGTTCTGGAGGTTCGGACGGCGACAAGGTAGTCACCAGACTCGCACTACGGGTCTCAGACCTGGATGATGTCGTTGTCTAAAGCGGATGCGTCGACGCGGCGGAGAGCGAGGGCACTCGTTTGTAAGGTTCCTTAATTCCTAGTTTTGATGCCGGTTTCTATATGGATTTTGAGAATGAGAAGGAGATTATGAAGAGCAGGAACACGGAGTTGGGAGAGTGGTTTTGCTTGGAGGAAGGAGAGGGTATTTTTCAAAAAAAATTTTTAACAAATTTCAGATTATTTCAAAATATGCCATCAAGACAAGTCAACAATGACGGGGCAAAAATTTTGTCCGGTCGGCGTGCCATGTAGGTATAAAATGATGTAGTTTTTATTTTGGGTTGTTGGGTCCGTGAGGTCCCCTTAAAATCCCACGGACCAGTTTGATGTATTTTAAACTAAAAGGTTGTAAGTGTCAAATGATCCACCCACAGGGTACTAAAGTGAAAATTTTCATATATATTAATGTATGTATAGAAACTTAGAAAGGATAGGATTCAGAAACGCAACTCACGCCATATAGTCATAGATCAAACGCAACTCACGCCATATTTTTTTCTTCAAAGGTAGATTGTATTGAAAATAGAAAAAAGGTCAACATATATAACCAATCAATATTAAAAGGTGAGAGAATGAATCCCCCGACACTCATGGTTATTACGCTAAAAGCCTAGCTAAATATTGAAGAAATTAACCAAGAGGAAAACGTCGAAAGTTATCTACAAGGGGATCGCATAAGGGCCCGGGCCACTGAGCACAAAGAAGCCCCACTGAGACCGAACCGCAACTGCAAGGCTTTCAGCAAAACCCGAAATTGCCCTTTTCGTTAAGCCACCCATAACTGAAACCCCACATTGATGAAACTCGCTCATGCCATATATCGTTATAAATCAAACGTAACTCAAGACAGAATCCAGAAACCTTATCCTTACAAGTATTTTTTAATTTTTGATATCTTTGATAGTCAAATAGAAAAGCGTCCGATATTATTTAGGGTCGATTCTTTCAATTATATCTTTTTAATTCTTACAAATAAATTTTAATTTCTTTTCACTTGGGACTCCGTCAATTCGTCCACTCCTTCAAATGCCCTTTAGTTTTTCCATTTCCTTTTGATTTCGACGTATAGTATAACTTCGACATAACATAAGTTTTAAACATTTTAACCTTAGAAGTGTGTAAAAATGACTGCTTCCGCCCTATATAAGACAATGTCCATGTGCTAGGCTAAGTACACTACACATACAAAAACGAAATGAAGCCCACCATGAAGTTTAACAACAGCCAGGATGATGATGATGATGATGATGAAGCATTTCTTCACACCTTTCATTATGCTAGTAGCGCCCTAGGTCCCATGGCCGTTACTACAGCTCTAGAGCTGGACATATTTGGGATCATAAGTAGAGCAAATGCCCAAATCTCAGCCACAGAAATAGCCTCTCAATTCCCCAAAAAGAACCCAAATACTGCTTCCAGCTTGGATCGTATGCTTAGGTTACTGGTCGCCTGCTCTTTCCTGAATTGTTCTACGCGTACCCTTGAAGATGGCTCGTTCGAGAGAATCTATGGGCTTGCACCACCCGCCAAATACTTAACTCTCGATGCAAATGGTGGTTCCTTGTCTCCTATGTTTGCACTCTCCAACAGAATTTTAATTGGCTTGTGGTACGTGAATACTATATAGTCTACGTCTATTTTTAAAAAATCTCGGATAGCAATGTCGGACCCTATTTAGGAACACATTTGATATTATCAACGTCTATAATTAACAAATAATCCTTAATAGTTCTGTCGACTTGTTTGTTTCGTCTTCAGGGCACAAATGAAGGACGTGATTCTTGAAGGAGGCGATCTGTTCAACAAGCGTTATGGAATGTCTATGTTCGAGCATCTGAACATGGATCCCAAATCAAAGGAAATATTCGATAATTCAATGGCTGGATCCTCCGCCTTAACCGTGGCAAAGATTCTTAAAATGTATAAAGGGTTTGAGGGTCTCACATCTTTGGTTGATGTTGGGGGTGGGAATGGCACAACTCTAAGCATGATCATCTCCAACTACCCTTCCATTAAAGGCATCAATTTTGACCTACCTCGTGTCATCAAAACTGCACAACCTTATCCCGGTAATTAAATTATTATCTTCCATTATGATATTTTCATACGTGAATATATATATCAAACACTTAGATTAAACGGTAAAAATTTTATTATACGTTAATCAAGAAATTTTAGTTTCAAATTCTTGGAAACCGCACATTCGGATACCAACCAAAAATTAACCCGTAACATGTGGCAGGTATTGAGCATGTTGAAGGAGACATGTTTGTGAGCGTCCCCAAGGCAGACGCCATACTATTGAAGGTAAGTCTTATTGACGCTTTTACTATAATAGAGTTAATAATTTATAAGCTAAACCTTGTTAAATTTTGTTCTAATTAATTAATATTTGCAGCATGTACTACATAACTGGAGCGACGAATTTTGCTTAAAACTATTGACCAATTGTTATGAAGCCTTGCCCGAAAATGGAAAAATTATCGTCATAACAATGATGCCCTCTGAAGTGCCAGACACAAGTTTGGCATCTAAATGGCTTGGAGCACTCGATCTCATTATGCTATTGCAACTCTCGGGAAGGGAGAGGAGCGAGAAAGAACATGAATCTTTGAGCATGGCTGCAGGCTTCTCAAAGTTCCAAAATGCTTGTTCAGCATACGGGACGTGGAGTGTCGTGGAATTTTACAAATAAAAATTTCATTACTTTAATAAATTAATGTTTTCAATTCCATCCACAAATAATGTTGTATATCAAGCACTCCACCAATATGTTTCCTAGTGAAGGATTATGATCTGTTTTTATGTCTGGTATTTATTTTATTTTCATCTATGTTTTGATGGGTTGCTTGATAATCTTTATGGATATGTACTTGTTGGAATAATATATCTTCCTCCATCAGTTAAATTACTCCTCAAATGTTAATGTTGTTAGCGGTCTGATCTACAGATATATTAATTAGTAATCTTGTCCATGTCTACATATTGTATGTATGTTTACTGTTTTATATCATGTTAAATAAACATGCTCTAAAATAATAATGGTAAAATAAATATTACAACGAATTTGCCCAATTACAAGACACCATAAAGTAATTATGGTAAATTCAACCAAGTAATTGAGATTTCTCGAATTCACACATCACTTTTTTTATTACCTTTTGTAGGCAAAGTTATCCCCAATTATTATTAAATTAAAATTTTAAAAGTAAATCAGAAAAAATAAAAAAATAACAAAAGCGAGAAATGGGTTATTTCATATATTGTTTTCACATTTGTTTGGACGAATATCTCAAACCAAAAATTTCCTTATTATACTTGCTACTACCCAGCAAGATCAACGACGAATCCATTTGCAAATCCGAAAAATGAAGCATTTATTCCTAAATTCTTACACACGCATTTTGTTTGGTTGAATTTTTTTAAGGTAAATATTATTAAACAATATGGCATATATATTTTACTTGGTGTAGTATATTTCCTGCCATGTTTTAATGGAGTTGCTACTACCGGCCTCATTAAAATCCAACACACAAAAACCCAAAGAGAAAAAAGTATAGTAGAGAAAGAATATCCCTATAGAGAAAACTCTATCTTGATGTTGATATCGCTAAAATAATTGTTGCAAAAAAAGGGGTACAAGAACACTAAGACTTTTCGAGATGGATCCGAAGTGGTCGTCTCAAGGTCGGCCTAACAGAGGGGGGGAAAAAGTGCTAAGGTAAGCTATGCTAGGCTAAGGAAAGGACAAGCAAAGATAAGTACAGTTTTATTGGTTGGGTCGTGGATGACTCTTCCTTTGCCCAAGTCCTCTTTATATATAGACTATCAATCTACCTCCCGTCCTTTGAATAGGAAACTCCCAAATTAGGTTTGCACCGTGTAGTAAATTCCATTCCGGCCATTTTGATTATAGAGAGATTCATTCTGGCTTAGTATAGGAAAGTTCTAAACCGATGTCCAAAATAAAGATACACGGCCTTAAACAAGAACAAGTAAGCCGTGTTAGCCAAGTAACTCGGCATAAAATAAGAAACTTTAAGTCACCACCAATATAGAAAATAGGCTTAACGTAGGAAAACTTGACCGACTTGACCTTCTCAAACATCCCACGCAGACTTTCAAATTCCCATCTTTTAACCCGTCACCGCTCAAAGCGGGGTTAGCTCATCTGCTTTGCCCAAAAGCGTGTCCATCTGCTTTACCTTCCAAAGTGGGTCCTTCCACTTAGCCCTCCAAAATGGGCCCTTCTGCTTAGCCTTCCAAACACCTTGCCCAAAGCGGGCCTTTAGTCACCTGCTTCTCAGCCCGAATGGGTATCTTTCGCTTTCATACCCAAAGCAAGATTCTGTGTTGCCAGCCCAAAGTGGGATTTCGGTTTGCCTTCTAAAGAGGGCATCCGCTTTGCCCCGAATGCCGATGGCCCCTTTCAAACCCAAAGTAGGTTCCGTATTGCAATGCACTTTTGGCCTTGTTCTGCTTCAAATCTGTAAATGTCATACACTACAAAATTGTCGGTATTTGTCTTATCTTTCCATAGCTGAAAGAATTAGCACAATCTAATTCCCGAATCAAAAGATATGGCTTATTTACCAAAGTCTGATTGAACTCATTGAGCAAATCAACACGGAACTCGGCACACTGTTTAAACCCATTTCTGATTTGATTATTCTAACTTACTAGTCCAAAGTAACGATCAATTTACCAAGAAAAAATATTTTCCATCCAAGGACAAGCCGAAGTGAACCGAGGATAACATATCAAGGCGGTTTACCGACACCGGTCTCGACCAAAGGAAGACCACAAGTGGTCTCTACCAAACTTGAGACCAGACACTGAGGACTGAGACCGGTCACTAATGATACTGATAACTGAGGCTTAAGATCGATAACTAATGAGACCGGCAGCTGAGTCTTGAGACCAGTTACTAATGAGACCGGACGACTGAGGCTTGAGACCGGTAATTGATAAGACCGAAAACTAAAGCTTGAGACCAATCACTGGTGAGATGAGGCTGGTCTCTTTGAGGCCATACCGGTCACTTCAAGACCACACAGCTCACTTTGAGACCACACTGGTCACTTCAAGACCATACCGGTCACTTCGAGATCATACTGCTCGCTTCAAAATTATATCGGCCACTTTGAAACCATGTCGATCACTTCGAAATGTGCTGATAAATGCTGAGATTATTTTTGTATTACAACAATAATACTACACCGTCAAATTCCCAAACGAGAATACAAGCGCACCTAAAATTATGTGAATCTGCAAATAATTCCATAGACAACAAACAAGACAAGCTTAATTGGCAAATAATTAATTATTGTTTCATGAACCCAATTCTATACTTTATCTCCAACGAATAGCAAAGTGCGCAAAGAGATTGTGATCCCATTTTTAACAGGGATAAGTTGACTGATGTTACACATTTTTACTGGAGCATTTTTTAATTTCACTTTTTCTACATTGGTGACGAGGAATTCCGAATTTGATAATTTTGGTAATAAACTCCTAACCAAAATTAATTTTTTTCTTGTTCATTTTCATAGTTATCTACGTCACCGTCACATCATATTTCTCTATCTTAGGTGGCACTGGCGTAGAAAAGTTAAAAAATCTCTATGTCATATGTCATTTTGTTTTGGTTGATTTAGGAGATTAGAGATTTAAGATGAATTTTTTTTCAAAATTTTCAAGTCAATATTCTAGAGAAATATGACATGGTTTTAACGTGGATAATCATGAAAATGTCAAAAAAATTAACTAACTTTTGTTAAGAATTTGTCACCAAAAGTGTCAAATTTGAAACTTATGTCACCAAAAGTGTCAAATTTTAAAACCTCGGTCACCAAAGAGAAAAAATTCAAACCATGTGGTACTTAAGTAAGAATTTATGAACTATAGGGTACATAAGATAAGATTTCGAGGCTTACAAGTATTATAATATACTTCTCCATGGATGTCTAATAACCATATATGTAAGGGTATAATTGTTGATGAGAAACAAGTTATCTTTGTCTTAATTTTTTATCGGAGGGTCAGCCAAAAGAAGCAACATATCTTGTATGAAATAAGTCTTGAGAAATGCTTGTGAAGAACTCCGGGTGAGGATAGAGTGAACCCCTCAAAGAGTTGTTGGTAAAGGCTCTTAACAAAGAAGCCAGAGAGGAAATCCGGAACCCATACAAATGAGGAGATGAGCCGTGTTACTTCTACTATATGTCCTCTTCACATCTAATTCAAATTCCAGCACTCATTACGATCTTCCGAAGATCAACCGGTTGGGCACAAATTTCGCACAATAGAAACTTTGATTGCCTTACAAAGCTTGGTTGTTCTCACATTTGTTCAAGAAATCAAACTAGATTAGAACTCTATTGCAACAGTCGATGTTCAAATGAAGATGTAGGTTTCTCGGGGAGGTGGAGTTTGTTTTGTTGGTTGAAAAATAATTTGAGAGTTACCTATTAGAGTATGCCATACTCGGTTGGTTATGGTGGAGCTTTAGTGATTGAAGCTGACCTATCAGATTTAGGCATATTGGAACTCTTAGTTTATGCACACGGTAATTTTCTTCTGTCGTGTTGGTTTTTCGAAGTTGACGACCCGAGTTGAGTATATGTTATCGAGATACTTGTGGAAGATTCTATTCTAGTTGAAGTTTTCAAGATTAAGGCAGATGATATGATTCAGCATGAAGTTTATTGAAAGAGGCACACTATGAAGATGGTCTGATGTGGAAGATGAGTTGTTGAAGGTTGAGAAGACGATGATTTTGAAATTTTGTCCAAGATGAAGATTGTTAAGATTTGTCCTTGAATTCTAACTACATTAGAACTATATTCCTATTGTAAAGTATATTGAGCTTGATAAGAGGGTAGGAATAAGAGTTCGTTGGTCTTGGCTTTGCTTTTGCCATGGTAATATAGGGCGTAGTGTTCGGTTATGGCTTATGTACCATATATTTTTACATATTATAGTTATGATCGTCTCGGTCCCGTCCCGTAGATATAGCTCAATTGACTGAACTCCATATCGTGTTCTCTATGTACTATCTCTTGCTACTACTTGTTATGGATATTTTATACATCTATGGTTACGCTTCAACTGTCCTAACACAACATAGTCAAGAGATGAAAGAAGAGCACAACCAACGACGAATGTCAGGCCAAATTCCATTGCTATGGAAGTCTAGATAGATTTTTAATGCAATTTTCTTTTCGGGCCAATTGCAATGAAAATCTCAAAGGATTCAGAAGATATTTTTGTAAATAACTAAGTTGAGGGTATTATAGCTTAGAATTGTATTCTCGTATCGTTAATAATGGGGCACTCTTTTCACTACCACGATTATTTTCTATTGGATTTTATAGGGACAGGGTTTAAATAATGCATGCGACTGCAATATCATATTCACCATGAGAGTCCATATATAAGTGATGAGTGTCTAAACACTATCTATTGTTATGTTTTCCTTTGTGTTTTGTTGTGTCAACAAAAGTACAAAAGCCCAATTTCTCGTAATAGCTAGAAATCAATCAAGTGTTAACTCACCTATGGGTGAAATCACTAAAGCTCATTTGTGAAGTCTGACGGTTTGTTTTGGAAGGATCAATTTTTGAAAGAACTCAAAATAAGAGCATTTTTTCCAGGGCAAGTAGAGTTACCTCAGCCAGCTGACTACTTCTCTTATTCGAGGACTTGTTGGAAATATGTTGTGGCTTTTTCCACCAAAAAGAAATGGGAGTCGAAGGGCATTGCTTGATATTTTAGATAAGTCAGGACCGACTTAAGTCAAGAATGGCTCTCTCTCTCTATGCGCAATACAAAGGCGAAGAGTCGAGTCAAATAGTAGGATTATGGGAATGAATCTTCTTGAGTTTTCAGTTCTTCTAAATTTCTAACGTGCTTCGATGAGACTCAAGTTAAAAAAAAACCCAAAAATCCTACAACAGCTTGAATCAAGATTGTGAATATTTATTCGACGTTCAAAATATACTGATTTTCCTTCAATAACATTATATTTTTTTCTTTCAACACTGTCTTTTTAATTCCATCCATAAATTATTTTTCTTCTCTATAAGTTTAAACTTTACTATTTAGGTTATTATATAAATGAAATGGCGGTAGCCCTTGCTCGGTTAGGGTCAACCGCAGTACGTACTTTCGGTACAATCTACCTGCAGAGTGTCGACTGTAGGATCCTAAAAATTGATTGGGAAATTCTAAATTTTTGTCTTAGAAGAAAGATTGATATTGATTCATATTTTTATAAAAATAAAAAAGAAGAATTTCATTCAACTTTTTATTCAAAGAACTGCGCTTAGCATCCCGCTCATGAAACGACTCTGCTCCAATAGATGGCAGAGGGTCCATAGTCTCGCGAAAACTCCAGGCAAAGGAAAATATCCCCTTACGTTCTAGTCGTGTGGTCTTGTCCTCTGGTGCACCCTTACAGTATAAATCCTTCGTTTCTGTCATCAACTCGGCTTTGCCGCTTCACAGCTCCACAATCCCGATTTTTATCTAAAAGAAGCTTCACAAAGTGCACAAAAAAGCTTAAGGGAGAACTACTAACTGGGACACAAAACTTGTGGACTTATGAGACGTGTACCTAGCTGTTGGCAACAGAGGAGGTGGAAGCCAGGATGAATAAGCAATTATTCCTTTAGTAGTGAGGAGTTAGAATGGATAGATATCAATTTGCAATGAATTCAAACAACCTGGCTTTAAAGCCGTAGCTTGCTGCTTGCTGGTCTCGAATCAATCAATCGGAGAGTTTCGTAAGTTTCGGTTACCGTTTCATTGAGTATTATGTCATTTTATGTTTTGGTTTTCATGAGAGTGAACTTTTGAGTTTTATCATGTTCTGTATGAGGTATGAGCCGTTTGGAGCTGGTAGCAATCTCGTTGCACAGCGAGGAACTAAAAAGCAGGAGACACGATGGACTTGAAGGCCTGGCGTGCACCAATCGACAGGTAACTACACGAGGGACCTTCTTCTCTTCTTCTTCGAGTGTCGTTCGACAATATAATTTTTTTGCTCAGCAACACTGAAGATTTTGAAACTCTGGAGTGCAGGTGGTAGTTCGTCTGCCGGCGGCAGCTACATCAAAGGGCGGCTTTCTCGTTGATGCTCAAGTGCTGCATTTCCAAGCATTAGCCTTCTCTCCTCTTGAATCCTTCCACGTCTGCATCCAATCATCCTCCTTTGGCTTCGAAGAGTTGCAAAAGGCACTAAACTAAATCAGTAAAACTATTCGAGGCAACGACCTAAAAAATTGCTTAAAAACACAAGACTCTAGGATAATTGATTCTAAAACAGACAAAACATCCTATAAAAGACATGGTGAAATGAGCGTTTAGGATACTCATCAAGATGCTAATGTATTTATTTTGTGATTGCAGGGTTTCGAGAGAAGTCTGGGCGGCTCTTCTACCCAGGCGTCGATCAACCTTCCTTAAAAAGACGGACCACCTTGCATCGATCGTGTCAAACACTACTGAGTCGTCCAAGTATAGAGGGGGACCTCTTTGGACGACGGCCTTTATCACCACTTGTTGGTGACTTTGAAAATGGTGGTGCAGAAGTGATGCTTGAGACCTCCATTTTTTTTGGTAGAGTTTAAATTGTTTTCATAATTTCAGATCTTGGACGAGAATTCGATCCTCCCACTTCATATTTCAAGACTGACACTGTATTCATCAGACCATACATGCGGTAGCTTCATATTTCAAGACTGACACTGTATCTATCAGACCATACACGCGGTAGTGCTTGAGACCTCTGTTTGGACGGCTTGTCATGTTACAATAAGAAACTTAACAAAGGCTCATTCGTACATGTTATTAGGACTAATTATGTACCTCTTTTGGATAATTTTGTCGCTGTAATGCAAAGACAGATAGTGACACTTAATAAAAACTATGGCTCGAAAAATTTGGAAAAAAATGTTATCTGTGATAATTTAGAACCAGTTTATGTGTCAAAATTTAAAATCACAAGAATGATTACGTGTCACGAGGATGAACGAATGATGTGGTATGACACATGTGTGCTATTATGTACTAACCTAACTAAGTGAATATCACTCAGTTGTCAATCGGAAAAAATTATATCATATTGTCAAAGAAATACGAAATTATAGGGTATAAAATTGACTTCAAAGCACAAAATGTACTAAAAAAAATGTGGCATCTAGAAGAACCCGTTGCGCTAAATGTTTAGAGTTTTTCAAATAGTAGAGATTTGTATTCAGTTACAAGCATATTAGATCAAACCTTAATAATATTAAGAGCATATTTGCTAGAGATTTGTAACGGGTCGATGACGTGGCGGCTAATGAAGGGATGACATGGCTGAGGGAATGTGCGGGAATGGAAAGGAGCGAGTAATTCTGGTGTGAGGCGGTTTAGTTGCAGAAATTATTAGATGAGGGATGGTCCATGGGCTTTAGCATGTGTACTGGGCCAGAGTATAAATAAAAAATAAAAGTACCTGCCATTGGTAAGCGTAAGAATGACAAGATTTCATAAAAAAAATGTGCTGATTTGTTTTTTAGAAAATGTACCAAACCAACTTCGATTCATCACAACATACGCAAAAAGAAACAAGTAGACAAAACACTCCCTCCAGTCGAAACTTGCACTTTCTCTCTCCGAGAAGAAAAGAAAAGGGGAGAACCTTGGAATATCACTGAGGTGAGTAGAAAAGGGAAGAACCTTGGAATACTTTAAACCCTCTAATTCGAATCACTGACTCGGCCACAGGCAATTACCGGGGCAATGGGAACGAAATTGAGGAAGAAAGAGTTAGCGCTGAGGAAGTAGGAGACGAAGTCGATCAACCCTCCATTTGGTACTCATCATGCACACCCCCGCCGCTCCTCCTATTGTCAACAGTCGGAAACCGACGACGACTCGATCACATCCATTTTGACCAAAAAAGAAACCCTAGGTTTCCACTTGCCATTACAGGGGACAGCACGATAGCTTCAGGAAGTTAAGGCAACATCGAGAAAGAGAGAGAGAGAGAGAGGGAAGGAAGGAAGGGGAGATGACCTCACCTGAGTTCCTCGGGTTTGGGGGATTCTGGGCCGCTGGATCCGCGAAGCCTGGGCGTAGATTCGACATCGTTTTACGAGGCATCGAGAGCGAGTTATTTGTGGTCATGGGGTGGGTTGCTCGAAATCTAAGGCATTTTTCAGCACTTCTTTTGGTTTTGGGGGGTTTGGAATGTTGGAGGGGTGGAACAAAATCTAATGAAGGCTTTGATCGAAAACTTTTAAACGAAGATGTGGCATGACTTGTTAGCTAAAGATAAAGCTTGGGTGTACTATACTTCGTGGAAGAGACATAGAGGAACACACATAAGTTGGTGATGGTCCTTCATACAAACTCAAATGAATAGCCCGTGAAGTAGAATGATTGTTTTTTTCCTGTGCTTGTGCGTATTTCACTTTAAACCATTTAAGCGACATATTGTCCACACTTTTTAAGCATGTACTTACTTGGATTCCTTTGGACAGGTCTTTCTCTCAAATGCAATCAGTAATTTTAAGTTGCAACACCTTACAAACGCCGGTAAATATGTTTATGGAATGACATTCCTGCTAGTGAAATGCTGGTTGCTACTTGAGCTAATTTTCATTTAGTTCATGGTCCAGAAATTGCTTGGCAATTACTGCCAAACTACTATTTTTTCAGTTTGGTTGCATATTTGTAACTAAGACATGAAGCGACCCTATTGGTCTTGATAGAATTAGAACGTAGGAAGAATAAGAAGATGGTAGGGAAAAGAGACTTCTTTGTTATATTTTTCGATAATCAAATCCTAAGATATCAAGGAATTATATAGTCAATAGCTAACCAGACTCAATAGAAAATACTAAATAAACCCTAACCTAGTAGACATAGACTTATAATTGACAGAAATAACAATTAACTAAACCCTAATACATAATATCACTCCCGTCCTCACGAGACAGCTTGTCCTCGAGCTAGAAATTTGGATGTGTGAGCTAACCCAGCTCCGCGGTGTCATCAGTTGCTTCCTGCACGCCATCGTAGTCATCGACCTCAACATAGAATAGCCCATTGCTCCTCACCAACGATTGAACTTCAAGCGCGTTCAGAAATATGTGCTCGATCAGAACCCTATAGTACTTCTCAACGGTATAGAAGAATTGGTAGGTTGCAGGGTTAAGCCTCCCAATATCATCGCTGAACTTGGTGAGGGACATATCTTTGACCTCCAAGGGAGAAGCGTTCCCAAGGTATTTGGACAGCTGGTCGAAGTCCTCGTGCTCCACTTTCTTCTCCGATCGAACATTCTCTTCAGAGATAGCTTTCAAGGCTGTCCCTTTGGCCTCTCGAGAAGCATCATGAATCTCCTCAGTGACCACCACCGAGGAATCTCCCATCTTCTGTGGAAACTTGTCCATCTTCTTGACGTACTCAATTAAGCAAGCCTCTAACCTGTCGAAGTGGTAATTTAGGCGAGCCTCCCACTTATCGAACAAGGCATCCATAACGGCAACCATCCCGAAAAGTGGTTCGGATACCAAATTGAAGTAACCCTAATGGTCTTGATAGAATTAGAACGTTGGAAGAAATAAGAAGAAGAAGGTAGGGAAAAGAGATATTTATTATATTTCTTGATTGATAACCCTAGAGAGGTGTAGGTATTATATAGCCTTCCGCTAAATATTGAATAGGAAAATATATTGAATAGGAAAAGATATCTAATTGGAATCAAACTAGTAAAGGAAGACTCCTAATCGTAATTAACTAATATAAAAAAATTGTGCCTAATTTGTGCACAATTTGTGCTTTTCCAAAAGCTACTAGTGCCTTGTCACCAGTCACCTTAAATCAGTGAAATTCCCTGAGTTTGCTTTGATTGAATAAATATGCAAAAGTGGTCTTGTCTCTGATCAGTGCAACCCGGACATTGTCTGATGTATTGCTGAAAAAGGTCAACGGACTGAAGCCAATTGCTGACGAGCTAGGCGTTCCACTAGCTCAGCTTACCATTGCATGGTGTGCAGCTAATCCGAATATTTCTTCGGTCGTTACTGGTGCTACGAAGGAGGCTTAGGTCTATTTCAATACTGCATTTGTTATTTTCTTGCTTAGCATGGTATCTATTTTTTTATAAGTAAAATTTGTATTCACCAATTAAAACTATACACAGCTATACTAAGCACAGATAGGGCAAAACTGCCCTCCAAGGAGTGACAGTAACCAACCGACTAGTAAAACCAAAGAGAACACCCTAAGCATTCCTCCTAACATTAGCAGTGAACATTCTGACTATCAAAATACACAGAATCAACTGATTCTGAATAGACGCTGCATGGTATCTGTTGTTTGTGCATTTCTTCTTTTATCTTTATTCGAGCATATATATTCAGCCATTAGATGTAACACATAATAGGTAGATCCTGTGATACATTCTGTCGCTTGATTTGCTTATAGAATATTTTGAAATAGAATCACTTCCATAACATACTATCTTAAACTAATAGTATTGTGTACACTCCTGCGATTTGTTGGAATTTTTCATCTGAACACTTGAGATTCGTTTCGGTAAAAGCACCGCACGTCGTGTGGGGGGCTCATCTGTGAACCATTTTATTGCTAGTCCTCGGAGCATTTGGCTTGCTACTTAGTCTAGGTTTTACTGGAAATATCCAAACATACTGAATCTTGCTGTGTGTCCTAGGGACTAGGTATTCCTCCTTGAAAGGTAAATTGATGTGTCATCCCTTTTCTTTCGTATTAATAGGATCTTGTACTCTTTTATGTCGCCACTTAATCAAATCTAGGTTACAGCTTTATGGAATAAAAATTGAACGAAATGTTCAAAAATTTTAAATCTTTAAAATAAATATCAAATAAGCCCCTTTACTATCTCAAAGATTTAATAAACATACTGAAGATTTCAAGCATAATCTTAATTAAAGCGAAACCAATATAATTAACG